>OZ014532.1:67359572-69759572 GCA_963966105.1 Volucella zonaria
TTCAAAATCTTAAAATGGCTATAACTCCTAAACTAGGCGTCTGCGGGGGTCATATTATGCACCAGAAAAAAGAAAATTCAAAATCTTAAAATGGCTATAACTCCTAAACTAGGCGTCTGCGGGGGTCATATTATGCAATAGAAAAAAGAAAATTCAAAATCTTAAAATGGCTATAACTCCTAAACTAGGCGTCTGCGGGGGTCATATTATGCACCAGAAAAAAGAAAATTGAAAACTTTAAAATCGCTATAACTCCTAAACTAGGCGTCTGCGGGGGTCATATTATGCACCAGAAAAAAAAATTCAAAATCTTAAAATGGCTATAACTCCTAAACTAGGCGTCTGCGGGGGTCATATTATGCACCAGAAAAAAAAATTCAAAATATTAAAATGGCTATAACTCCTAAACTAGGCGTCTGCGGGGGTCATATTATGCACCAGAAAAAAGAAAATTCAAAATCTTAAAATGGCTATAACTCCTAAACTAGGCGTCTGCGGGTGTCATATTATGCACCAGAAAAAAGAAAATTTAAAACTTTAAAATCGCTATAACTCCTAAACTAGCTGTCTGCGGGGGTCATATTATGCACCAGAAAAAAAAATTCAAAATCTTAAAATGGCTATAACTCCTAAACTAGGCGTCTGCGGGGGTCATATTATGCACCAGAAAAAAAAATTACAAATTTTAAAATGGCTATAACTCCTAAACTAGGCGTCTGCGGGGGTCATATTATGCACCAGAAAAAAAAATTCAAAATATTAAAATGGCTATAACTCCTAAACTACGCGTCTGCGGGGGTCATATTATGCACCAGAAAAAAGAAAATTCAAAATCTTAAAATGGCTATAACTCCTAAACTAGGCGTCTGCGGGGGTCATATTATGCACCAGAAAAAAAAATTCAAAATCTTAAAATGGTTATAACTCCGAAACTAGGCGTCTGCGGGGGTCATATTATGCACCAGAAAAAAGAAAATTCAAAATCTTAAAATGGCTATAACTCCTAAACTAGGCGTCTGCGGGGGTCATGTTATGCACCAGAAAAAAGAAAATTCAAAATCTTAAAATGGCTATAACTCCTAAACTAGGCGTCTGCGGGGGTCATATTATGCACCAGAAAAAAAAATTTAAAATATTAAAATGGCTATAACTCCTAAGCTAGGCGTCTGCGGGGGTCATATTATGCACCAGAAAAAAGAAAATTCAAAACTTTAAAATGGCTATAACTCCTAAACTAGGTGGCTGCGGGGGTCATTTTATGCACCAGAAAAAAGAAAATTCAAAACTTAAAATGGCTATAACTCCTAAACTAGGCGTCTGCGGGGGTCATATTATGCACCAGAAAAAAAAAATTCAAAATCTTAAAATGGCTATAACTCCTAAACTAGGCGTCTGCGGGGGTCATATTATGCACCAGAAAAAAGAAAATTCAAAATCTTAAAATGGCTATAACTCCTAAACTAGGCGTCTGCGGGGGTCATATTATGCACCAGAAAAAAAAAATTCAAAATCTTAAAATGGCTATAACTCCTAAACTAGGCGTCTGCGGGTGTCATATTATGCACCAGAAAAAAGAAAATTCAAAATCTTAAAATGGCTATAACTCCTAAACTAGGCGTCTGCGGGGGTCATATTATGCACCAGAAAAAAGAAAATTCAAAATCTTAAAATGGCTATAACTCCTAAACTAGGCGTCTGCGGGGGTCATATTATGCACCAGAAAAAAGAAAATTCAAAATCTTAAAATGGCTATAACTCCTAAACTAGGCGTCTGCGGGGGTCATATTATGCGCCAGAAAAAAGAAAATTCCAAACTTTAAAATCGCTATAACTCCTTAACTAGGCGTCTGCGGGGGTCATATTATGCACCAGAAAAAAGAAAATTCAAAATCTTAAAATGGCTATAACTCCTAAACTAGGCGTCTGCGGGGGTCATTTTATGCACCAGAAAAAAGAAAAATCAAAATCTTAAAATGGTTATAACTCCTAAACTAGGTGTCTGCGGGGGTCATATTATGCACCAGAAAAAAGAAAATTCAAAATCTTAAGATGGCTATAACTCCTAAACTAGGCGTCTGCGGGGGTCATATTATGCACCAGAAAAAAGAAAATTCCAAACTTTAAAATCGCTATAACTCCTAAACTAGGCGTCTGCGGGGGTCATATTATGCACCAGAAAAAAGAAAATTCAAAATCTTAAAATGGCTATAACTCCTAAACTAGGCGTCTGCGGGGGTCATATTATGCACCAGAAAAAAAAATTTTAAATCTTAAAATGGCTATAACTCCTAAACTAGGCGTCTGCGGGGGTCATATTATGCACCAGAAAAAAAAATTCAAAATATTAAAATCGCTATAACTCCTAAACTAGGCGTCTGCGGGGGTCATATTATGCACCAGAAAAAAGAAAATTCAAAATCTTAAAATGGCTATAACTTCTAAACTAGGCGTCTGCGGGGGTCATATTATGCACCAGAAAAAAGAAAATTCAAAATCTTAAAATGGCTAGAACTCCTAAACTAGGCGTCTGCGGGGGTCATATTATGCACCAGAAAAAAGAAAATTCAAAATCTTAAAATGGCTATAACTCCTAAACTAGGTGTCTGCGGGGGGCATATTATGAACCAGAAAAAAAAATTCAAAATCTTAAAATGGCTATAACTCCTAAACTAGGCGTCTGCGGGGGTCATATTATGCACCAGAAAAAAGAAAATTCAAAATCTTAAAATGGCTATAACTCCTAAACTAGGCGTCTGCGGGGGTCATATTGTGCACCAGAAAAAAGAAAATTCAAAATCTTAAAATGGCTATAACTCCTAAACTAGGCGTCTGCGGGGGTCATATTATGCACCAGAAAAAAGAAAATACAAAATCTTTAAATGGCTATAACTCCTAAACTAGGCGTCTGCGGGGGTCATATTATGCACCAGAAAAAAGAAAATTCCAAACTTTAAAATTGCTATAACTCCTAAACTAGGCGTCTGCGGGGGTCATATTATGCACCAGAAAAAAGAAAATTCCAAACTTTAAAATCGCTATAACTCCTAAACTAGGCGTCTGCGGGGGTCATATTATGCACCAGAAAAAAGAAAATTCAAAATCTTAAAATGGCTATAACTCCTAAACTAGGCGTCTTTGGGGGTCATATTATGCACCAGAAAAAAGAAAATTCAAAATCTTAAAATGGCTATAACTCCTAAACTAGGCGTCTGCGGGGGTCATATTATGCACCAGAAAAAAGAAAATTCCAAACTTTAAAATCGCTATAACTCCTAAACTAGGCGTCTGCGGGGGTCATATTATGCACCAGAAAAAAGAAAATTCCAAACTTTAAAATCGCTATAACTCCTAAACTAGGCGTCTGCGGGGGTCATATTATGCACCAGAAAAAAGAAAATTCAAAATCTTAAAATGGCTATAACTCCTAAACTAGGCGTCTGCGGGGGTCATATTGTGCACCAGAAAAAAGAAAATTCAAAATCTTAAAATGGCTATAACTCCTAAACTAGGCGTCTGCGGGGGTCATATTATGCACCAGAAAAAAGAAAATACAAAATCTTTAAATGGCTATAACTCCTAAACTAGGCGTCTGCGGGGGTCATATTATGCACCAGAAAAAAGAAAATTCCAAACTTTAAAATCGCTATAACTCCTAAACTAGGCGTCTGCGGGGGTCATATTATGCACCAGAAAAAAGAAAATTCAAAATCTTAAAATGGCTATAACTCCTAAACTAGGCGTCTTTGGGGGTCATATTATGCACCAGAAAAAAGAAAATTCAAAATCTTAAAATGGCTATAACTCCTAAACTAGGCGTCTGTGGGGGTCATATTATGCACCAGAAAAAAGAAAATTCCAAACTTTAAAATCGCTATAACTCCAAAACTAGGCGTCTGCGGGGGTCATATTATGCACCAGAAAAAAGAAAATTCCAAACTTTAAAATCGCTATAACTCCTAAACTAGGCGTCTGCGGGGGTCATATTATGCACCAGAAAAAAGAAAATTCAAAATCTTAAAATGGCTATAACTCCTAAACTAGGCGTCTGCGGGGGTCATATTATGCACCAGAAAAAAGAAAATTCAAAATCTTAAAATGGCTATAACTCCTAAACTAGGCGTCTGCGGGGGTCATATTATGCGCCAGAAAAAAGAAAATTCCAAACTTTAAAATCGCTATAACTCCTTAACTAGGCGTCTGCGGGGGTCATATTATGCACCAGAAAAAAGAAAATTCAAAATCTTAAAATGGCTATAACTCCTAAACTAGGCGTCTGCGGGGGTCATTTTATGCACCAGAAAAAAGAAAAATCAAAATCTTAAAATGGTTATAACTCCTAAACTAGGTGTCTGCGGGGGTCATATTATGCACCAGAAAAAAGAAAATTCAAAATCTTAAGATGGCTATAACTCCTAAACTAGGCGTCTGCGGGGGTCATATTATGCACCAGAAAAAAGAAAATTCCAAACTTTAAAATCGCTATAACTCCTAAACTAGGCGTCTGCGGGGGTCATATTATGCACCAGAAAAAAGAAAATTCAAAATCTTAAAATGGCTATAACTCCTAAACTAGGCGTCTGCGGGGGTCATATTATGCACCAGAAAAAAAAATTTTAAATCTTAAAATGGCTATAACTCCTAAACTAGGCGTCTGCGGGGGTCATATTATGCACCAGAAAAAAAAATTCAAAATATTAAAATCGCTATAACTCCTAAACTAGGCGTCTGCGGGGGTCATATTATGCACCAGAAAAAAGAAAATTCAAAATCTTAAAATGGCTATAACTTCTAAACTAGGCGTCTGCGGGGGTCATATTATGCACCAGAAAAAAGAAAATTCAAAATCTTAAAATGGCTAGAACTCCTAAACTAGGCGTCTGCGGGGGTCATATTATGCACCAGAAAAACGAAAATTCAAAATCTTAAAATGGCTATAACTCCTAAACTAGGTGTCTGCGGGGGGCATATTATGAACCAGAAAAAAAAATTCAAAATCTTAAAATGGCTATAACTCCTAAACTAGGCGTCTGCGGGGGTCATATTATGCACCAGAAAAAAGAAAATTCAAAATCTTAAAATGGCTATAACTCCTAAACTAGGCGTCTGCGGGGGTCATATTGTGCACCAGAAAAAAGAAAATTCAAAATCTTAAAATGGCTATAACTCCTAAACTAGGCGTCTGCGGGGGTCATATTATGCACCAGAAAAAAGAAAATACAAAATCTTTAAATGGCTATAACTCCTAAACTAGGCGTCTGCGGGGGTCATATTATGCACCAGAAAAAAGAAAATTCCAAACTTTAAAATTGCTATAACTCCTAAACTAGGCGTCTGCGGGGGTCATATTATGCACCAGAAAAAAGAAAATTCCAAACTTTAAAATCGCTATAACTCCTAAACTAGGCGTCTGCGGGGGTCATATTATGCACCAGAAAAAAGAAAATTCAAAATCTTAAAATGGCTATAACTCCTAAACTAGGCGTCTTTGGGGGTCATATTATGCACCAGAAAAAAGAAAATTCAAAATCTTAAAATGGCTATAACTCCTAAACTAGGCGTCTGCGGGGGTCATATTATGCACCAGAAAAAAGAAAATTCCAAACTTTAAAATCGCTATAACTCCTAAACTAGGCGTCTGCGGGGGTCATATTATGCACCAGAAAAAAGAAAATTCCAAACTTTAAAATCGCTATAACTCCTAAACTAGGCGTCTGCGGGGGTCATATTATGCACCAGAAAAAAGAAAATTCAAAATCTTAAAATGGCTATAACTCCTAAACTAGGCGTCTGCGGGGGTCATATTGTGCACCAGAAAAAAGAAAATTCAAAATCTTAAAATGGCTATAACTCCTAAACTAGGCGTCTGCGGGGGTCATATTATGCACCAGAAAAAAGAAAATACAAAATCTTTAAATGGCTATAACTCCTAAACTAGGCGTCTGCGGGGGTCATATTATGCACCAGAAAAAAGAAAATTCCAAACTTTAAAATCGCTATAACTCCTAAACTAGGCGTCTGCGGGGGTCATATTATGCACCAGAAAAAAGAAAATTCAAAATCTTAAAATGGCTATAACTCCTAAACTAGGCGTCTTTGGGGGTCATATTATGCACCAGAAAAAAGAAAATTCAAAATCTTAAAATGGCTATAACTCCTAAACTAGGCGTCTGTGGGGGTCATATTATGCACCAGAAAAAAGAAAATTCCAAACTTTAAAATCGCTATAACTCCAAAACTAGGCGTCTGCGGGGGTCATATTATGCACCAGAAAAAAGAAAATTCCAAACTTTAAAATCGCTATAACTCCTAAACTAGGCGTCTGCGGGGGTCATATTATGCACCAGAAAAAAGAAAATTCCAAACTTTAAAATCGCTATAACTCCTAAACTAGGCGTCTGCGGGGGTCATATTATGCACCAGAAAAAAGAAAATTCAAAATCTTAAAATGGCTATAACTCCTAAACTAGGCGTCTGCGGGGGTCATATTGTGCACCAGAAAAAAGAAAATTCAAAATCTTAAAATGGCTATAACTCCTAAACTAGGCGTCTGCGGGGGTCATATTATGCACCAGAAAAAAGAAAATACAAAATCTTTAAATGGCTATAACTCCTAAACTAGGCGTCTGCGGGGGTCATATTATGCACCAGAAAAAAGAAAATTCAAAACTTTAAAATCGCTATAACTCCTAAACTAGGCGTCTGCGGGGGTCATATTATGCACCAGAAAAAAGAAAATTCAAAACTTTAAAATCGCTATAACTCCTAAACTAGGCGTCTGCGGGGGTCATATTATGCACCAGAAAAAAGAAAATTCAAAATCTTAAAATGGCTATAACTCCTAAACTAGGCGTCTGCGGGGGTCATATTATGCACCAGAAAAAAGAAAATTCAAAACTTTAAAATCGCTATAACTCCTAAACTAGGCGTCTGCGGGGGTCATATTATGCATCAGAAAAAAAAATTCAAAATATTAAAATGGCTATAACTCCTAAACTAGGCGTCTGCGGGGGTCATATTATGCACCAGAAAAAAGAAAATTCCAAACTTTAAAATCGCTATAACTCCTAAACTAGGCGTCTGCGGGGGTCATATTATGCACCAGAAAAAAGAAAATTCAAAATCTTAAAATGGCTATAACTCCTAAACTAGGCATCTGCGGGGGTCATTTTATGCACCAGAAAAAAGAAAATTCAAAATCTTAAAATGGCTATAACTCCTAAACTAGGCGTCTGCGGGGGTCATATTATGCACCAGAAAAAAAAATTCAAAATATTAAAATGGCTATAACTCCTAAACTAGGCGTCTGCGGGGGTCATATTATGCACCAGAAAAAAGAAAATTTAAAACTTTAAAATCGCTATAACTCCTAAACTAGCTGTCTGCGGGGGTCATATTATGCACCAGAAAAAAAAATTCAAAATCTTAAAATGGCTATAACTCCTAAACTAGGCGTCTGCGGGGGTCATATTATGCACCAGAAAAAAGAAAATTCAAAACTTTAAAATCGCTATAACTCCTAAACTAGGCGTCTGCGGGGGTCATATTATGCACCAGAAAAAAAAATTCAAAATATTAAAATGGCTATAACTCCTAAACTACGCGTCTGCGGGGGTCATATTATGCACCAGAAAAAAGAAAATTCAAAACTTTAAAATCGCTATAACTCCTAAACTAGGCGTCTGCGGGGGTCATATTATGCACCAGAAAAAAAAAAATTCAAAATCTTAAAATGGCTATAACTCCTAAACTAGGCGTCTGCGGGGGTCATATTATGCACCAGAAAAAAAAATTCAAAATCTTAAAATGGCTATAACTCCGAAACTAGGCGTCTGCGGGGGTCATATTATGCACCAGAAAAAAAAATTCAAAATATTAAAATCGCTATAACTCCTAAACTAGGCGTCTGCGGGGGTCATGTTATGCTCCAGAAAAAAGAAAATTCAAAATCTTAAAATGGCTATAACTCCTAAACTAGGCGTCTGCGGGGGTCATATTATGCACCAGAAAAAAAAATTCAAAATATTAAAATGGCTATAACTCCTAAGCTAGGCGTCTGCGGGGGTCATATTATGCACCAGAAAAAAGAAAATTCAAAACTTTAAAATGGCTATAACTCCTAAACTAGGCGGCTGCGGGGGTCATTTTATGCACCAGAAAAAAGAAAATTCAAAACTTAAAATGGCTATAACTCCTAAACTAGGCGTCTGCGGGGGTCATATTATGCACCAGAAAAAAAAAATTCAAAATCTTAAAATGGCTATAACTCCTAAACTAGGCGTCTGCGGGGGTCATATTATGCACCAGAAAAAAGAAAATTCAAAATCTTAAAATGGCTATAACTCCTAAACTAGGCGCCTGCGGGGGTCATATTATGCACCAGAAAAAAGAAAATTCAAAATCTTAAAATGGCGTTAACTCCTAAACTAGGCGTCTGCGGGGGTCATATTATGCACCAGAAAAAAGAAAATTGAAAACTTTAAAATCGCTATAACTCCTAAACTAGGCGTCTGCGGGGGTCATATTATGCACCAGAAAAAAAAATTCAAAATCTTAAAATGGCTATAACTCCTAAACTAGGCGTCTGCGGGGGTCATATTATGCACCAGAAAAAAAAATTCAAAATATTAAAATGGCTATAACTCCTAAACTAGGCGTCTGCGGGGGTCATATTATGCACCAGAAAAAAGAAAATTCAAAATCTTAAAATGGCTATAACTCCTAAACTAGGCGTCTGCGGGTGTCATATTATGCACCAGAAAAAAGAAAATTTAAAACTTTAAAATCGCTATAACTCCTAAACTAGCTGTCTGCGGGGGTCATATTATGCACCAGAAAAAAAAATTCAAAATCTTAAAATGGCTATAACTCCTAAACTAGGCGTCTGCGGGGGTCATATTATGCACCAGAAAAAAAAATTACAAATTTTAAAATGGCTATAACTCCTAAACTAGGCGTCTGCGGGGGTCATATTATGCACCAGAAAAAAAAATTCAAAATATTAAAATGGCTATAACTCCTAAACTACGCGTCTGCGGGGGTCATATTATGCACCAGAAAAAAGAAAATTCAAAATCTTAAAATGGCTATAACTCCTAAACTAGGCGTCTGCGGGGGTCATATTATGCACCAGAAAAAAAAATTCTAAATCTTAAAATGGCTATAACTCCGAAACTAGGCGTCTGCGGGGGTCATATTATGCACCAGAAAAAAAAATTCAAAATATTAAAATCGCTATAACTCCTAAACTAGGCGTCTGCGGGGGTCATGTTATGCACCAGAAAAAAGAAAATTCAAAATCTTAAAATGGCTATAACTCCTAAACTAGGCGTCTGCGGGGGTCATATTATGCACCAGAAAAAAAAATTCAAAATATTAAAATGGCTATAACTCCTAAGCTAGGCGTCTGCGGGGGTCATATTATGCACCAGAAAAAAGAAAATTCAAAACTTTAAAATGGCTATAACTCCTAAACTAGGCGGCTGCGGGGGTCATTTTATGCACCAGAAAAAAGAAAATTCAAAACTTAAAATGGCTATAACTCCTAAACTAGGCGTCTGCGGGGGTCATATTATGCACCAGAAAAAAAAAATTCAAAATCTTAAAATGGCTATAACTCCTAAACTAGGCGTCTGCGGGGGTCATATTATGCACCAGAAAAAAGAAAATTCAAAATCTTAAAATGGCTATAACTCCTAAACTAGGCGTCTGCGGGGGTCATATTATGCACCAGAAAAAAAAAAATTCAAAATCTTAAAATGGCTATAACTCCTAAACTAGGCGTCTGCGGGTGTCATATTATGCACCAGAAAAAAGAAAATTCAAAATCTTAAAATGGCTATAACTCCTAAACTAGGCGTCTGCGGGGGTCATATTATGCACCAGAAAAAAGAAAATTCAAAATCTTAAAATGGCTATAACTCCTAAACTAGGCGTCTGCGGGGGTCATATTATGCGCCAGAAAAAAGAAAATTCCAAACTTTAAAATCGCTATAACTCCTTAACTAGGCGTCTGCGGGGGTCATATTATGCACCAGAAAAAAGAAAATTCAAAATCTTAAAATGGCTATAACTCCTAAACTAGGCGTCTGCGGGGGTCATATTATGCACCAGAAAAAAGAAAATTCAAAATCTTAAAATGGTTATAACTCCTAAACTAGGTGTCTGCGGGGGTCATATTATGCACCAGAAAAAAGAAAATTCAAAATCTTAAGATGGCTATAACTCCTAAACTAGGCGTCTGCGGGGGTCATATTATGCACCAGAAAAAAGAAAATTCCAAACTTTAAAATCGCTATAACTCCTAAACTAGGCGTCTGCGGGGGTCATATTATGCACCAGAAAAAAGAAAATTCAAAATCTTAAAATGGCTATAACTCCTAAACTAGGCGTCTGCGGGGGTCATATTATGCACCAGAAAAAAAAATTTAAAATCTTAAAATGGCTATAACTCCTAAACTAGGCGTCTGCGGGGGTCATATTATGCACCAGAAAAAAAATTCAAAATATTAAAATCGCTATAACTCCTAAACTAGGCGTCTGCGGGGGTCATATTATGAACCAGAAAAAAAAATTCAAAATCTTAAAATGGCTATAACTCCTAAACTAGGCGTCTGCGGGGGTCATATTATGCACCAGAAAAAAGAAAATTCAAAATCTTAAAATGGCTATAACTCCTAAACTAGGCGTCTGCGGGGGTCATATTGTGCACCAGAAAAAAGAAAATTCAAAATCTTAAAATGGCTATAACTCCTAAACTAGGCGTCTGCGGGGGTCATATTATGCACCAGAAAAAAGAAAATTCAAAATCTTTAAATGGCTATAACTCCTAAACTAGGCGTCTGCGGGGGTCATATTATGCACCAGAAAAAAGAAAATTCCAAACTTTAAAATCGCTATAACTCCTAAACTAGGCGTCTGCGGGGGTCATATTATGCACCAGAAAAAAGAAAATTCAAAATCTTAAAATGGCTATAACTCCTAAACTAGGCGTCTGCGGGGGTCATATTATGCACCAGAAAAAAGAAAATTCAAAATCTTAAAATGGCTATAACTCCTAAACTAGGCGTCTGCGGGGGTCATATTGTGCACCAGAAAAAGAAAATTCAAAATCTTAAAATGGCTATAACTCCTAAACTAGGCGTCTGCGGGGGTCATATTATGCACCAGAAAAAAGAAAATTCAAAATCTTTAAATGGCTATAACTCCTAAACTAGGCGTCTGCGGGGGTCATATTATGCACCAGAAAAAAGAAAATTCCAAACTTTAAAATCGCTATAACTCCTAAACTAGGCGTCTGCGGGGGTCATATTATGCACCAGAAAAAAGAAAATTCCAAACTTTAAAATCGCTATAACTCCTAAACTAGGCGTCTGCGGGGGTCATATTATGCACCAGAAAAAAGAAAATTCAAAATCTTAAAATGGCTATAATTCCTAAACTAAGCGTCTTTGGTTGTCATATTATGCACCAGAAAAAAGAAAATTCAAAATCTTAAAATGGCTATAACTCCTAAACTAGGCGTCTGCGGGGGTCATATTATGCACCAGAAAAAAGAAAATTCCAAACTTTAAAATCGCTATAACTCCAAAACTAGGCGTCTGCGGGGGTCATATTATGCACCAGAAAAAAGAAAATTCCAAATCTTAAAATGGCTATAACTCCTAAACTAGGCGTCTGCGGGGGTCATATTATGCACCAGAAAAAAAAATTCAAAATATTAAAATGGCTATAACTCCTAAACTAGGCGTCTGCGGGGGTCATATTATGCACCAGAAAAAAGAAAATTCAAAACTTTAAAATCGCTATAACTCCTAAACTAGGCGTCTGCGGGGGTCATATTATGCACCAGAAAAAAGAAAATTCAAAATCTTAAAATGGCTATAACTCCTAAACTAGGCGTCTGCGGGGGTCATATTATGCACCAGAAAAAAAAAAATTCAAAACTTTAAAATCGCTATAACTCCTAAACTAGGCGTCTGCGGGGGTCATATTATGCACCAGAAAAAAAAATTCAAAATATTAAAATGGCTATAACTCCTAAACTAGGCGTCTGCGGGGGTCATATTATGCACCAGAAAAAAGAAAATTCCAAACTTTAAAATCGCTATAACTCCTAAACTAGGCGTCTGCGGGGGTCATATTATGCACCAGAAAAAAGAAAATTCAAAATCTTAAAATGGCTATAACTCCTAAACTAGGCATCTGCGGGGGTCATATTATGCACCAGAAAAAAGAAAATTCAAAATCTTAAAATGGCTATAACTCCTAAACTAGGCGTCTGCGGGGGTCATATTATGCACCAGAAAAAAATATTCAAAATATTAAAATGGCTATAACTCCTAAACTAGGCGTCTGCGGGGGTCATATTATGCACCAGAAAAAAGAAAATTCAAAATCTTAAAATGGCTATAACTCCTAAACTAGGCGTCTGCGGGGGTCATATTATGCACCAGAAAAAAAAATTCAAAATATTAAAATGGCTATAACTCCTAAACTAGGCGTCTGCGGGGGTCATATTATGCACCAGAAAAAAGAAAATTCAAAATCTTAAAATGGCTATAACTCCTAAACCAGGCGTCTGCGGGAGTCATATTATGCACCAGAAAAAAAAATTCAAAATATTAAAATGGCTATAACTCCTAAGCTAGGCGTCTGCGGGGGTCATATTATGCACCAGAAAAAAAAATTCAAAATCTTAAAATGGCTGTAACTCCTAAACTAGGCGTCTGCGGGGGTCATATTATGCACCAGAAAAAAGAAAATTCAAAATCTTAAAATGGCTATAACTCCTAAACTAGGCGTCTGCGGGGGTCATATTATGCACCAGAAAAAAAAATTCAAAATCTTAAAATGGCTATAACTCCTAAACTAGGCGTCTGCGGGGGTCATATTATGCACCAGAAAAAAGAAAATTCAAAACTTTAAAATCGCTATAACTCCTAAACTAGGCGTCTGCGGGAGTCATATTATTGCACCAGAAAAAAGAAAATTCAAAACTTAAAATGGCTATAACTCCTAAACTAGGCGTCTGCGGGGGTCATATTATGCACCAGAAAAAAAAAATTCAAAATCTTAAAATGGCTATAACTCCTAAACTAGGCGTCTGGGGGGGTCATATTATGCACCAGAAAAAAGAAAATTCAAAATCTTAAAATGGCTATAACTCCTAAACTAGGCGTCTGCGGGGGTCATATTATGCACCAGAAAAAAAAAAATTCAAAATCTTAAAATGGCTATAACTCCTAAACTAGGCGTCTGCGGGTGTCATATTATGCACCAGAAAAAAGAAAATTCAAAATCTTAAAATGGCTATAACTCCTAAACTAGGCGTCTGCGGGGGTCATATTATGCACCAGAAAAAAGAAAATTCAAAATCTTAAAATGGCTATAACTCCTAAACTAGGCGTCTGCGGGGGTCATATTATGCGCCAGAAAAAAGAAAGTTCCAAACTTTAAAATCGCTATAACTCCTTAACTAGGCGTCTGCGGGGGTCATATTATGCACCAGAAAAAAGAAAATTCAAAATCTTAAAATGGCTATAACTCCTAAACTAGGCGTCTGCGGGGGTCATATTATGCACCAGAAAAAAGAAAATTCAAAATCTTAAAATGGTTATAACTCCTAAACTAGGTGTCTGCGGGGGTCATATTATGCACCAAAAAAAAGAAAATTCAAAATCTTAAGATGGCTATAACTCCTAAACTAGGCGTCTGCGGGGGTCATATTATGCACCAGAAAAAAGAAAATTCCAAACTTTAAAATCGCTATAACTCCTAAACTAGGCGTCTGCGGGGGTCATATTATGCACCAGAAAAAAGAAAATTCAAAATCTTAAAATGGCTATAACTCCTAAACTAGGCGTCTGCGGGGGTCATATTGTGCACCAGAAAAAAGAAAATTCAAAATCTTAAAATGGCTATAACTCCTAAACCAGGCGTCTGCGGGAGTCATATTATGCACCAGAAAAAAAAATTCAAAATATTAAAATGGCTATAACTCCTAAGCTAGGCGTCTGCGGGGGTCATATTATGCACCAGAAAAAAAAATTCAAAATCTTAAAATGGCTGTAACTCCTAAACTAGGCGTCTGCGGGGGTCATATTATGCACCAGAAAAAAGAAAATTCAAAATCTTAAAATGGCTATAACTCCTAAACTAGGCGTCTGCGGGGGTCATATTATGCACCAGAAAAAAAAATTCAAAATCTTAAAATGGCTATAACTCCTAAACTAGGCGTCTGCGGGGGTCATATTATGCACCAGAAAAAAGAAAATTCAAAACTTTAAAATCGCTATAACTCCTAAACTAGGCGTCTGCGGGAGTCATATTATTGCTCCAGAAAAAAGAAAATTCAAAACTTAAAATGGCTATAACTCCTAAACTAGGCGTCTGCGGGGGTCATATTATGCACCAGAAAAAAAAAATTCAAAATCTTAAAATGGCTATAACTCCTAAACTAGGCGTCTGGGGGGGTCATATTATGCACCAGAAAAAAGAAAATTCAAAATCTTAAAATGGCTATAACTCCTAAACTAGGCGTCTGCGGGGGTCATATTATGCACCAGAAAAAAAAAAATTCAAAATCTTAAAATGGCTATAACTCCTAAACTAGGCGTCTGCGGGTGTCATATTATGCACCAGAAAAAAGAAAATTCAAAATCTTAAAATGGCTATAACTCCTAAACTAGGCGTCTGCGGGGGTCATATTATGCACCAGAAAAAAGAAAATTCAAAATCTTAAAATGGCTATAACTCCTAAACTAGGCGTCTGCGGGGGTCATATTATGCGCCAGAAAAAAGAAAATTCCAAACTTTAAAATCGCTATAACTCCTTAACTAGGCGTCTGCGGGGGTCATATTATGCACCAGAAAAAAGAAAATTCAAAATCTTAAAATGGCTATAACTCCTAAACTAGGCGTCTGCGGGGGTCATATTATGCACCAGAAAAAAGAAAATTCAAAATCTTAAAATGGTTATAACTCCTAAACTAGGTGTCTGCGGGGGTCATATTATGCACCAGAAAAAAGAAAATTCAAAATCTTAAGATGGCTATAACTCCTAAACTAGGCGTCTGCGGGGGTCATATTATGCACCAGAAAAAAGAAAATTCCAAACTTTAAAATCGCTATAACTCCTAAACTAGGCGTCTGCGGGGGTCATATTATGCACCAGAAAAAAGAAAATTCAAAATCTTAAAATGGCTATAACTCCTAAACTAGGCGTCTGCGGGGGTCATATTATGCACCAGAAAAAAAAATTTAAAATCTTAAAATGGCTATAACTCCTAAACTAGGCGTCTGCGGGGGTCATATTATGCACCAGAAAAAAAATTCAAAATATTAAAATCGCTATAACTCCTAAACTAGGCGTCTGCGGGGGTCATATTATGAACCAGAAAAAAAAATTCAAAATCTTAAAATGGCTATAACTCCTAAACTAGGCGTCTGCGGGGGTCATATTATGCACCAGAAAAAAGAAAATTCAAAATCTTAAAATGGCTATAACTCCTAAACTAGGCGTCTGCGGGGGTCATATTGTGCACCAGAAAAAAGAAAATTCAAAATCTTAAAATGGCTATAACTCCTAAACTAGGCGTCTGCGGGGGTCATATTATGCACCAGAAAAAAGAAAATTCAAAATCTTTAAATGGCTATAACTCCTAAACTAGGCGTCTGCGGGGGTCATATTATGCACCAGAAAAAAGAAAATTCCAAACTTTAAAATCGCTATAACTCCTAAACTAGGCGTCTGCGGGGGTCATATTATGCACCAGAAAAAAGAAAATTCAAAATCTTAAAATGGCTATAACTCCTAAACTAGGCGTCTGCGGGGGTCATATTATGCACCAGAAAAAAAAATTCAAAATCTTAAAATGGCTATAACTCCTAAACTAGGCGTCTGCGGGGGTCATATTATGCACCAGAAAAAAGAAAATTCAAAATCTTAAAATTTCTATAACTCCTAAATTAGGCGTCTGCGGGGGTCATATTATGCACCAGAAAAAAAATTCAAAATATTAAAATCGCTATAACTCCTAAACTAGGCGTCTGCGGGGGTCATATTATGAACCAGAAAAAAAAATTCAAAATCTTAAAATGGCTATAACTCCTAAACTAGGCGTCTGCGGGGGTCATATTATGCACCAGAAAAAAGAAAATTCAAAATCTTAAAATGGCTATAACTCCTAAACTAGGCGTCTGCGGGGGTCATATTGTGCACCAGAAAAAAGAAAATTCAAAATCTTAAAATGGCTATAACTCCTAAACTAGGCGTCTGCGGGGGTCATATTATGCACCAGAAAAAAGAAAATTCAAAATCTTTAAATGGCTATAACTCCTAAACTAGGCGTCTGCGGGGGTCATATTATGCACCAGAAAAAAGAAAATTCCAAACTTTAAAATCGCTATAACTCCTAAACTAGGCGTCTGCGGGGGTCATATTATGCACCAGAAAAAAGAAAATTCAAAATCTTAAAATGGCTATAACTCCTAAACTAGGCGTCTGCGGGGGTCATATTATGCACCAGAAAAAAGAAAATTCAAAATCTTAAAATGGCTATAACTCCTAAACTAGGCGTCTGCGGGGGTCATATTGTGCACCAGAAAAAAGAAAATTCAAAATCTTAAAATGGCTATAACTCCTAAACTAGGCGTCTGCGGGGGTCATATTATGCACCAGAAAAAAGAAAATTCAAAATCTTTAAATGGCTATAACTCCTAAACTAGGCGTCTGCGGGGGTCATATTATGCACCAGAAAAAGAAAATTCCAAACTTTAAAATCGCTATAACTCCTAAACTAGGCGTCTGCGGGGGTCATATTATGCACCAGAAAAAAGAAAATTCCAAACTTTAAAATCGCTATAACTCCTAAACTAGGCGTCTGCGGGGGTCATATTATGCACCAGAAAAAAGAAAATTCAAAATCTTAAAATGGCTATAACTCCTAAACTAAGCGTCTTTGGTTGTCATATTATGCACCAGAAAAAAGAAAATTCAAAATCTTAAAATGGCTATAACTCCTAAACTAGGCGTCTGCGGGGGTCATATTATGCACCAGAAAAAAGAAAATTCCAAACTTTAAAATCGCTATAACTCCAAAACTAGGCGTCTGCGGGGGTCATATTATGCACCAGAAAAAAGAAAATTCAAAATCTTAAAATGGCTATAACTCCTAAACTAGGCGTCTGCGGGGGTCATATTATGCACCAGAAAAAAAAATTCAAAATATTAAAATGGCTATAACTCCTAAACTAGGCGTCTGCGGGGGTCATATTATGCACCAGAAAAAAGAAAATTCAAAACTTTAAAATCGCTATAACTCCTAAACTAGGCGTCTGCGGGGGTCATATTATGCACCAGAAAAAAGAAAATTCAAAATCTTAAAATGGCTATAACTCCTAAACTAGGCGTCTGCGGGGGTCATATTATGCACCAGAAAAAAAAAAATTCAAAACTTTAAAATCGCTATAACTCCTAAACTAGGCGTCTGCGGGGGTCATATTATGCACCAGAAAAAAAAATTCAAAATATTAAAATGGCTATAACTCCTAAACTAGGCGTCTGCGGGGGTCATATTATGCACCAGAAAAAAGAAAATTCCAAACTTTAAAATCGCTATAACTCCTAAACTAGGCGTCTGCGGGGGTCATATTATGCACCAGAAAAAAGAAAATTCAAAATCTTAAAATGGCTATAACTCCTAAACTAGGCATCTGCGGGGGTCATATTATGCACCAGAAAAAAGAAAATTCAAAATCTTAAAATGGCTATAACTCCTAAACTAGGCGTCTGCGGGGGTCATATTATGCACCAGAAAAAAAAATTCAAAATATTAAAATGGCTATAACTCCTAAACTAGGCGTCTGCGGGGGTCATATTATGCACCAGAAAAAAGAAAATTCAAAATCTTAAAATGGCTATAACTCCTAAACTAGGCGTCTGCGGGGGTCATATTATGCACCAGAAAAAAAAATTCAAAATATTAAAATGGCTATAACTCCTAAACTAGGCGTCTGCGGGGGTCATATTATGCACCAGAAAAAAGAAAATTCAAAATCTTAAAATGGCTATAACTCCTAAACCAGGCGTCTGCGGGAGTCATATTATGCACCAGAAAAAAAAATTCAAAATATTAAAATGGCTATAACTCCTAAGCTAGGCGTCTGCGGGGGTCATATTATGCACCAGAAAAAAAAATTCAAAATCTTAAAATGGCTCTAACTCCTAAACTAGGCGTCTGCGGGGGTCATATTATGCACCAGAAAAAAGAAAATTCAAAATCTTAAAATGGCTATAACTCCTAAACTAGGCGTCTGCGGGGGTCATATTATGCACCAGAAAAAAAAATTCAAAATCTTAAAATGGCTATAACTCCTAAACTAGGCGTCTGCGGGGGTCATATTATGCACCAGAAAAAAGAAAATTCAAAACTTTAAAATCGCTATAACTCCTAAACTTGGCGTCTGCGGGAGTCATATTATTGCACCAGAAAAAAGAAAATTCAAAACTTAAAATGGCTATAACTCCTAAACTAGGCGTCTGCGGGGGTCATATTATGCGCCAGAAAAAAAAAATTCAAAATCTTAAAATGGCTATAACTCCTAAACTAGGCGTCTGCGGGGGTCATATTATGCACCAGAAAAAAGAAAATTCAAAATCTTAAAATGGCTATAACTCCTAAACTAGGCGTCTGCGGGGGTCATATTATGCACCAGAAAAAAAAAAATTCAAAATCTTAAAATGGCTATAACTCCTAAACTAGGCGTCTGCGGGTGTCATATTATGCACCAGAAAAAAGAAAATTCAAAATCTTAAAATGGCTATAACTCCTAAACTAGGCGTCTGCGGGGGTCATATTATGCACCAGAAAAAAGAAAATTCAAAATCTTAAAATGGCTATAACTCCTAAACTAGGCGTCTGCGGGGGTCATATTATGCGCCAGAAAAAAGAAAATTCCAAACTTTAAAATCGCTATAACTCCTTAACTAGGCGTCTGCGGGGGTCATATTATGCACCAGAAAAAAGAAAATTCAAAATCTTAAAATGGCTATAACTCCTAAACTAGGCGTCTGCGGGGGTCATATTATGCACCAGAAAAAAGAAAATTCAAAATCTTAAAATGGTTATAACTCCTAAACTAGGTGTCTGCGGGGGTCATATTATGCACCAGAAAAAAGAAAATTCAAAATCTTAAGATGGCTATAACTCCTAAACTAGGCGTCTGCGGGGGTCATATTATGCACCAGAAAAAAGAAAATTCCAAACTTTAAAATCGCTATAACTCCTAAACTAGGCGTCTGCGGGGGTCATATTATGCACCAGAAAAAAGAAAATTCAAAATCTTAAAATGGCTATAACTCCTAAACTAGGCGTCTGCGGGGGTCATATTATGCACCAGAAAAAAAAATTTAAAATCTTAAAATGGCTATAACTCCTAAACTAGGCGTCTGCGGGGGTCATATTATGCACCAGAAAAAAAATTCAAAATATTAAAATCGCTATAACTCCTAAACTAGGCGTCTGCGGGGGTCATATTATGAACCAGAAAAAAAAATTCAAAATCTTAAAATGGCTATAACTCCTAAACTAGGCGTCTGCGGGGGTCATATTATGCACCAGAAAAAAGAAAATTCAAAATCTTAAAATGGCTATAACTCCTAAACTAGGCGTCTGCGGGGGTCATATTGTGCACCAGAAAAAAGAAAATTCAAAATCTTAAAATGGCTATAACTCCTAAACTAGGCGTCTGCGGGGGTCATATTATGCACCAGAAAAAAGAAAATTTAAAATCTTTAAATGGCTATAACTCCTAAACTAGGCGTCTGCGGGGGTCATATTATGCACCAGAAAAAAGAAAATTCCAAACTTTAAAATCGCTATAACTCCTAAACTAGGCGTCTGCGGGGGTCATATTATGCACCAGAAAAAAGAAAATTCAAAATCTTAAAATGGCTATAACTCCTAAACTAGGCGTCTGCGGGGGTCATATTATGCACCAGAAAAAAGAAAATTCAAAATCTTAAAATGGCTATAACTCCTAAACTAGGCGTCTGCGGGGGTCATATTGTGCACCAGAAAAAAGAAAATTCAAAATCTTAAAATGGCTATAACTCCTAAACTAGGCGTCTGCGGGGGTCATATTATGCACCAGAAAAAAGAAAATTCAAAATCTTTAAATGGCTATAACTCCTAAACTAGGCGTCTGCGGGGGTCATATTATGCACCAGAAAAAAGAAAATTCCAAACTTTAAAATCGCTATAACTCCTAAACTAGGCGTCTGCGGGGGTCATATTATGCACCAGAAAAAAGAAAATTCCAAACTTTAAAATCGCTATAACTCCTAAACTAGGCGTCTGCGGGGGTCATATTATGCACCAGAAAAAAGAAAATTCAAAATCTTAAAATGGCTATAACTCCTAAACTAGGCGTCTTTGGGGGTCATATTATGCACCAGAAAAAAGAAAATTCAAAATCTTAAAATGGCTATAACTCCTAAACTAGGCGTCTGCGGGGGTCATATTATGCACCAGAAAAAAGAAAATTCCAAACTTTAAAATCGCTATAACTCCAAAATTAGGCGTCTGCGGGGGTCATATTATGCACCAGAAAAAAGAAAATTCAAAATCTTAAAATGGCTATAACTCCTAAACTAGGCGTCTGCGGGGGTCATATTATGCACCAGAAAAAAGAAAATTCAAAATCTTAAAATGGCTATAACTCCTTAACTAGGCGTCTGCGGGGGTCATATTATGCACCAGAAAAAAAAATTCAAAATATTAAAATGGCTATAACTCCTAAACTAGGCGTCTGCGGGGGTCATATTATGCACCAGAAAAAAGAAAATTCAAAACTTTAAAATCGCTATAACTCCTAAACTAGGCGTCTGCGGGGGTCATATTATGCACCAGAAAAAAGAAAATTCAAAATCTTAAAATGGCTATAACTCCTAAACTAGGCGTCTGCGGGGGTCATATTATGCACCAGAAAAAAAAAAATTCAAAACTTTAAAATCGCTATAACTCCTAAACTAGGCGTCTGCGGGGGTCATATTATGCACCAGAAAAAAAAATTCAAAATATTAAAATGGCTATAACTCCTAAACTAGGCGTCTGCGGGGGTCATATTATGCACCAGAAAAAAGAAAATTCCAAACTTTAAAATCGCTATAACTCCTAAACTAGGCGTCTGCGGGGGTCATATTATGCACCAGAAAAAAGAAAATTCAAAATCTTAAAATGGCTATAACTCCTAAACTAGGCATCTGCGGGGGTCATATTATGCACCAGAAAAAAGAAAATTCAAAATCTTAAAATGGCTATAACTCCTAAACTAGGCGTCTGCGGGGGTCATATTATGCACCAGAAAAAAAAATTCAAAATATTAAAATGGCTATAACTCCTAAACTAGGCGTCTGCGGGGGTCATATTATGCACCAGAAAAAAGAAAATTCAAAATCTTAAAATGGCTATAACTCCTAAACTAGGCGTCTGCGGGGGTCATATTATGCACTAGAAAAAAGAAAATTCCAAACTTTAAAATCGCTATAACTCCTAAACTAGGCGTCTGCGGGGGTCATATTATGCACCAGAAAAAAGAAAATTCAAAATCTTAAAATGGCTATAACTCCTAAACCAGGCGTCTGCGGGAGTCATATTATGCACCAGAAAAAAAAATTCAAAATATTAAAATGGCTATAACTCCTACGCTAGGCGTCTGCGGGGGTCATATTATGCACCAGAAAAAAAAATTCAAAATCTTAAAATGGCTATAACTCCTAAACTAGGCGTCTGCGGGGGTCATATTATGCACCGGAAAAAAAATTCAAAATCTTAAAATGGCTGTAACTCCTAAACTAGGCGTCTGCGGGGGTCATATTATGCACCAGAAAAAAGAAAATTCAAAATCTTAAAATGGCTATAACTCCTAAACTAGGCGTCTGCGGGGGTCATTTTATGCCCCAGAAAAAAAAATTCAAAATCTTAAAATGGCTATAACTCCTAAACTAGGCGTCTGCGGGGGTCATATTATGCACCAGAAAAAAGAAAATTCAAAATCTTAAAATTTCTATAACTCCTAAATTAGGCGTCTGCGGGGGTCATATTATGCACCAGAAAAAAAAATTCAAAATATTAAAATGGCTATAACTCCTAAACTAGGCGTCTGCGGGGGTCATATTATGCACCAGAAAAAAGAAAATTCAAAATCTTAAAATGGCTATAACTCCTAAACTAGGCGTCTGCGGGGGTCGTATTGCACCAGAAATAAAAATTCAAAATCTTAAAATAGCTATAACTCCTAAACTAGGCGTATGCGGGGGTCATATTATGCACCAGAAAAAAGAAAATTGAAAACTTTAAACTCGCTATAACTCCTAAACTAGGCGTCTGCGGGGGTCATATTATGCACCAGAAAAAAAAATTCAAAATCTTAAAATGGCTATAACTCCTAAACTAGGCGTCTGCGGGGGTCATATTATGCACCAGAAAAAAGAAAATTCAAAATCTTAAAATGGCTATAGCTCCTAAACTAGGCGTCTGCGGGGGTCATATTATGCACCAGAAAAAGGAAATTCCAAACTTTAAAATCGCTATAACTCCTAAACTAGGCGTTTGCGAGGGTCATATTATGCACCAGAAAAAAGAAAATTCAAAACTTTAAAATCGCTATAACTCCTAAACTAGGCGTTTGCGAGGGTCATATTATGCACCAGAAAAAAGAAAATTCAAAATCTTAAAATGGCTATAACTTATAAACTAGGCGTCTGCGGGGGTCATATTATGCACCAGAAAAAAGAAAATTCCAAACTTTAAAATCGCTATAACTCCAAAACTAGGCGTCTGCGGGGGTCATATTATGCACCAGAAAAAAGAAAACTCAAAATCTTAAAATGGCTATAACTCCTAAACTAGGCGTCTGCGGGGGTCATATTATGCACCAGAAAAAAGAAAATTCAAAATCTTAAAATGGCTATAACTCCTAAACTAGGCGTCTGCGGGGGTCATATTATGCACCAGAAAAAAAAATTCAAAATATTAAAATGGCTATAACTCCTAAACTAGGCGTCAGCGGGGGTCACATTATGCACCAGAAAAAAGAAAATTCAAAATTTTAAAATCGCTATAACTCCTAAACTAGGCGTCTGCGGGGGTCATATTATGCACCAGAAAAAAGAAAATTCAAAATCTTAAAATGGCTATAACTCCTAAACTAGGCGTCTGCGGGGGTCATATTATGCACCAGAAAAAAGAGAATTCAAAACTTTAAAATCGCTATAACTCCTAAACTAGGCGTCTGCGGGGGTCATATTATGCACCAGAAAAAAGAAAATTCAAAATCTTAAAATGGCTATAACTCCTAAACTAGGCATCTGCGGGGGTCATATTATGCACCAGAAAAAAGAAAATTCAAAATCTTAAAATGGCTATAACTCCTAAACTAGGCGTCTGCGGGGGTCATATTATGCACCAGAAAAAAAAATTCAAAATATTAAAATGGCTATAACTCCTAAACTAGGCGTCTGTGGGGGTCATATTATGCACCAGAAAAAAGAAAATTCAAAATCTTAAAATGGCTATAACTCCTAAACTAGGCGTCTGCGGGGGTCATATTATGCACTAGAAAAAAGAAAATTCCAAACTTTAAAATCGCTATAACTCCTAAACTAGGCGTCTGCGGGGGTCATATTATGCACCAGAAAAAAGAAAATTCAAAATCTTAAAATGGCTATAACTCCTAAACCAGGCGTCTGCGGGAGTCATATTATGCACCAGAAAAAAAAATTCAAAATATTAAAATGGCTATAACTCCTAAGCTAGGCGTCTGCGGGGGTCATATTATGCACCAGAAAAAAAAATTCAAAATCTTAAAATGGCTATAACTCCTAAACTAGGCGTCTGCGGGGGTCATATTATGCACCGGAAAAAAAATTCAAAATCTTAAAATGGCTGTAACTCCTAAACTAGGCGTCTGCGGGGGTCATATTATGCACCAGAAAAAAGAAAATTCAAAATCTTAAAATGGCTATAACTCCTAAACTAGGCGTCTGCGGGGGTCATATTATGCACCAGAAAAAAAAATTCAAAATCTTAAAATGGCTAAAACTCCTAAACTAGGCGTCTGCGGGGGTCATATTATGCACCAGAAAAAAGAAAATTCAAAATCTTTAAATTTCTATAACTCCTAAATTAGGCGTCTGCGGGGGTCATATTATGCACCAGAAAAAAAAATTCAAAATATTAAAATGGCTATAACTCCTAAACTAGGCGTCTGCGGGGGTCATATTATGCACCAGAAAAAAGAAAATTCAAAATCTTAAAATGGCTATAACTCCTAAACTAGGCGTCTGCGGGGGTCGTATTGCACCAGAAATAAAAATTCAAAATCTTAAAATAGCTATAACTCCTAAACTAGGCGTATGCGGGGGTCATATTATGCACCAGAAAAAAGAAAATTGAAAACTTTAAACTCGCTATAACTCCTAAACTAGGCGTCTGCGGGGGTCATATTATGCACCAGAAAAAAAAATTCAAAATCTTAAAATGGCTATAACTCCTAAACTAGGCGTCTGCGGGGGTCATATTATGCACCAGAAAAAAGAAAATTCAAAATCTTAAAATGGCTATAACTCCTAAACTAGGCGTCTGCGGGGGTCATATTATGCACCAGAAAAAAGGAAATTCCAAACTTTAAAATCGCTATAACTCCTAAACTAGGCGTTTGCGAGGGTCATATTATGCACCAGAAAAAAGAAAATTCAAAACTTTAAAATCGCTATAACTCCTAAACTAGGCGTTTGCGAGGGTCATATTATGCACCAGAAAAAAGAAAATTCAAAATCTTAAAATGGCTATAACTTATAAACTAGGCGTCTGCGGGGGTCATATTATGCACCAGAAAAAAGAAAATTCCAAACTTTAAAATCGCTATAACTCCAAAACTAGGCGTCTGCGGGGGTCATATTATGCACCAGAAAAAAGAAAATTCAAAATCTTAAAATGGCTATAACTCCTAAACTAGGCGTCTGCGGGGGTCATATTATGCACCAGAAAAAAGAAAATTCAAAATCTTAAAATGGCTATAACTCCTAAACTAGGCGTCTGCGGGGGTCATATTATGCACCAGAAAAAAAAATTCAAAATATTAAAATGGCTATAACTCCTAAACTAGGCGTCAGCGGGGGTCACATTATGCACCAGAAAAAAGAAAATTCAAAATTTTAAAATCGCTATAACTCCTAAACTAGGCGTCTGCGGGGGTCATATTATGCACCAGAAAAAAGAAAATTCAAAATCTTAAAATGGCTATAACTCCTAAACTAGGCGTCTGCGGGGGTCATATTATGCACCAGAAAAAAGAAAATTCAAAACTTTAAAATCGCTATAACTCCTAAACTAGGCGTCTGCGGGGGTCATATTATGCACCAGAAAAAAGAAAATTCCAAACTTTAAAATCGCTATAACTCCTATACTAGGCGTCTGCGGGGGTCATATTATGCACCAGAAAAAAGAAAATTCAAAATCTTAAAATGGCTATAACTCCTAAACTAGGCGTCTGCGGGGGTCATATTATGCACCAGAAAAAAGAAAATTCAAAATCTTAAAATGGCTATAACTCCTAAACTAGGCGTCTGCGGGGGTCATATTATGCACCAGAAAAAAGAAAATTCCAAACTTTAAAATCGCTATACCTCCTAAACTAGGCGTCTGCGGGGGTCATATTATGCACCAGAAAAAAGAAAATTCCAAACTTTAAAATCGCTATAACTCCTAAACTAGGCGTCTGCGGGGGTCATATTATGCACCAGAAAAAAAAATTCAAAATATTAAAATGGCTATAACTCCTAAACTAGGCGTCTGCGGGGGTCATATTATGCACCAAAAAAAAGAAAATTCCAAACTTTAAAATCGCTATAACTCCTAAACTAGGCGTCTGCGGGGGTCATATTATGCACCAGAAAAAAGAAAATTCAAAATCTTAAAATGGCTATAACTCCTAAACTAGGCGTCTGCGGGGGTCATATTTTGCACCAGAAAAAAGAAAATTCCAAACTTTAAAATCGCTATAACTCCTAAACTAGGCGTCTGCGGGGGTCATATTATGCACCAGAAAAAAGAAAATTCCAAACTTTAAAATCGCTATAACTCCTAAACTAGGCGTCTGCGGGGGTCATATTATGCACCAGAAAAAAAAATTCAAAATATTAAAATTTCTATAACTCCTAAACTAGGCGTCTGCGGGGGTCATATTATGCACCAGAAAAAAGAAAATTCCAAACTTTAAAATCGCTATAACTCCTAAACTAGGCGTCTGCGGGGGTCATATTATGCACCAGAAAAAAGAAAATTCAAAATCTTAAAATGGCTATAACTCCTAAACTAGGCATCTGCGGGGGTCATATTATGCACCAGAAAAAAGAAAATTCAAAATCTTAAAATGGCTATAACTCCTAAACTAGGCGTCTGCGGGGGTCATTTTATGCACCAGAAAAAAAAAATTAAAAATATTAAAATGGCTATAACTCCTAAACTAGGCGTCTGCGGGGGTCATATTATGCACCAGAAAAAAGAAAATTCAAAATCTTAAACTGGCTATAACTCCTAAACTAGGCGTCTGCGGGGGTCATATTATGCACTAGAAAAAAGAAAATTCCAAACTTTAAAATCGCTATAACTCCTAAACTAGGCGTCTGCGGGGGTCATATTATGCACCAGAAAAAAGAAAATTCAAAATCTTAAAATGGCTATAACTCCTAAACCAGGCGTCTGCGGGAGTCATATTATGCACCAGAAAAAAAAATTCAAAATATTAAAATGGCTATAACTCCTAAACTAGGCGTCTGCGGGGGTCATATTATGCACCAGAAAAAAAAATTCAAAATCTTAAAATGGCTATAACTCCTAAACTAGGCGTCTGCGGGGGTCATATTATGCACCAGAAAAAAAATTCAAAATCTTAAAATGGCTGTAACTCCTTAACTAGGCGTCTGCGGGGGTCATATTATGCACCAGAAAAAAGAAAATTCAAAATCTTTAAATGGCTATAACTCCTAAACTAGGCGTCTGCGGGGGTCATATTATGCACCAGAAAAAAAAATTCAAAATCTTAAAATGGCTATAACTCCTAAACTAGGCGTCTGCGGGGGTCATATTATGCACCAGAAAAAAGAAAATTCAAAATCTTAAAATTTCTATAACTCCTAAATTAGGCGTCTGCGGGGGTCATATTATGCACCAGAAAAAAAAATTCAAAATATTAAAATGGCTATAACTCCTAAACTAGGCGTCTGCGGGGGTCATATTATGCACCAGAAAAAAGAAAATTCAAAATCTTAAAATGGCTATAACTCCTAAACTAGGCGTCTGCGGGGGTCGTATTGCACCAGAAATAAAAATTCAAAATCTTAAAATAGCTATAACTCCTAAACTAGGCGTATGCGGGGGTCATATTATGCACCAGAAAAAAGAAAATTGAAAACTTTAAACTCGCTATAACTCCTAAACTAGGCGTCTGCGGGGGTCATATTATGCACCAGAAAAAAAAATTCAAAATCTTAAAATGGCTATAACTCCTAAACTAGGCGTCTGCGGGGGTCATATTATGCACCAGAAAAAAGAAAATTCAAAATCTTAAAATGGCTATAACTCCTAAACTAGGCGTCTGCGGGGGTCATATTATGCACCAGAAAAAAGGAAATTCCAAACTTTAAAATCGCTATAACTCCTAAACTAGGCGTTTGCGAGGGTCATATTATGCACCAGAAAAAAGAAAATTCAAAACTTTAAAATCGCTATAACTCCTAAACTAGGCGTTTGCGAGGGTCATATTATGCACCAGAAAAAAGAAAATTCAAAATCTTAAAATGGCTATAACTTATAAACTAGGCGTCTGCGGGGGTCATATTATGCACCAGAAAAAAGAAAATTCCAAACTTTAAAATCGCTATAACTCCAAAACTAGGCGTCTGCGGGGGTCATATTATGCACCAGAAAAAAGAAAATTCAAAATCTTAAAATGGCTATAACTCCTAAACTAGGCGTCTGCGGGGGTCATATTATGCACCAGAAAAAAGAAAATTCAAAATCTTAAAATGGCTATAACTCCTAAACTAGGCGTCTGCGGGGGTCATATTATGCACCAGAAAAAAAAATTCAAAATATTAAAATGGCTATAACTCCTAAACTAGGCGTCAGCGGGGGTCACATTATGCACCAGAAAAAAGAAAATTCAAAATCTTAAAATGGCTATAACTCCTAAACTAGGCGTCTGCGGGGGTCATATTATGCACCAGAAAAAAGAAAATTCAAAACTTTAAAATCGCTATAACTCCTAAACTAGGCGTCTGCGGGGGTCATATTATGCACCAGAAAAAAGAAAATTCCAAACTTTAAAATCGCTATAACTCCTAAACTAGGCGTCTGCGGGGGTCATATTATGCACCAGAAAAAAGAAAATTCAAAATCTTAAAATGGCTATAACTCCTAAACTAGGCGTCTGCGGGGGTCATATTATGCACCAGAAAAAAGAAAATTCAAAATCTTAAAATGGCTATAACTCCTAAACTAGGCGTCTGCGGGGGGTCATATTATGCACCAGAAAAAAGAAAATTCCAAACTTTAAAATCGCTATAACTCCTAAACTAGGCGTCTGCGGGGGTCATATTATGCACCAGAAAAAAGAAAATTCCAAACTTTAAAATCGCTATAACTCCTAAACTAGGCGTCTGCGGGGGTCATATTATGCACCAGAAAAAAAAATTCAAAATATTAACATGGCTATAACTCCTAAACTAGGCGTCTGCGGGGGTCATATTATGCACCAAAAAAAAGAAAATTCCAAACTTTAAAATCGCTATAACTCCTAAACTAGGCGTCTGCGGGGGTCATATTATGCACCAGAAAAAAAAATTCAAAATATTAAAATGGCTATAACTCCTAAACTAGGCGTCTGCGGGGGTCATATTATGCACCAGAAAAAAGAAAATTCCAAACTTTAAAATCGCTATAACTCCTAAACTAGGCGTCTGCGGGGGTCATATTATGCACCAGAAAAAAGAAAATTCAAAATCTTAAAATGGCTATAACTCCTAAACTAGGCATCTGCGGGGGTCATATTATGCACCAGAAAAAAGAAAATTCAAAATCTTAAAATGGCTATAACTCCTAAACTAGGCGTCTGCGGGGGTCATATTATGCACCAGAAAAAAAAATTCAAAATATTAAAATGGCTATAACTCCTAAACTAGGCGTCTGCGGGGGTCATATTATGCACCAGAAAAAAGAAAATTCAAAATCTTAAAATGGCTATAACTCCTAAACTAGGCGTCTGCGGGGGTCATATTATGCACTAGAAAAAAGAAAATTCCAAACTTTAAAATCGCTATAACTCCTAAACTAGGCGTCTGCGGGGGTCATATTATGCACCAGAAAAAAGAAAATTCAAAATCTTAAAATGGCTATAACTCCTAAACCAGGCGTCTGCGGGAGTCATATTATGCACCAGAAAAAAAAATTCAAAATATTAAAATGGCTATAACTCCTAAGCTAGGCGTCTGCGGGGGTCATATTATGCACCAGAAAAAAAAATTCAAAATCTTAAAATTTCTATAACTCCTAAACTAGGCGTCTGCGGGGGTCATATTATGCACCGGAAAAAAAATTCAAAATCTTAAAATGGCTGTAACTCCTAAACTAGGCGTCTGCGGGGGTCATATTATGCACCAGAAAAAAGAAAATTCAAAATCTTAAAATGGCTATAACTCCTAAACTAGGCGTCTGCGGGGGTCATATTATGCACCAGAAAAAAAAATTCAAAATCTTAAAATGGCTATAACTCCTAAACTAGGCGTCTGCGGGGGTCATATTATGCACCAGAAAAAAGAAAATTCAAAATCTTAAAATTTCTATAACTCCTAAATTAGGCGTCTGCGGGGGTCATATTATGCACCAGAAAAAAAAATTCAAAATATTAAAATGGCTATAACTCCTAAACTAGGCGTCTGCGGGGGTCATATTATGCACCAGAAAAAAGAAAATTCAAAATCTTAAAATGGCTATAACTCCTAAACTAGGCGTCTGCGGGGGTCGTATTGCACCAGAAATAAAAATTCAAAATCTTAAAATAGCTATAACTCCTAAACTAGGCGTATGCGGGGGTCATATTATGCACCAGAAAAAAGAAAATTGAAAACTTTAAACTCGCTATAACTCCTAAACTAGGCGTCTGCGGGGGTCATATTATGCACCAGAAAAAAAAATTCAAAATCTTAAAATGGCTATAACTCCTAAACTAGGCGTCTGCGGGGGTCATATTATGCACCGGAAAAAAAATTCAAAATCTTAAAATGGCTGTAACTCCTAAACTAGGCGTCTGCGGGGGTCATATTATGCACCAGAAAAAAGAAAATTCAAAATCTTAAAATGGCTATAACTCCTAAACTAGGCGTCTGCGGGGGTCATATTATGCACCAGAAAAAAAAATTCAAAATCTTAAAATGGCTATAACTCCTAAACTAGGCGTCTGCGGGGGTCATATTATGCACCAGAAAAAAGAAAATTCAAAATCTTAAAATTTCTATAACTCCTAAATTAGGCGTCTGCGGGGGTCATATTATGCACCAGAAAAAAAAATTCAAAATATTAAAATGGCTATAACTCCTAAACTAGGCGTCTGCGGGGGTCATATTATGCACCAGAAAAAAGAAAATTCAAAATCTTAAAATGGCTATAACTCCTAAACTAGGCGTCTGCGGAGGTCGTATTGCACCAGAAATAAAAATTCAAAATCTTAAAATAGCTATAACTCCTAAACTAGGCGTCTGCGGGGGTCATATTATGCACCAGAAAAAAGAAAATTCAAAATCTTAAAATGGCTATAACTCCTAAACTAGGCGTCTGCGGGGGTCATATTATGCACCAGAAAAAAGAAAATTCAAAATCTTAAAATGGCTATAACTCCTAAACTAGGCGTCTGCGGGGGTCATATTATGCACCAGAAAAAAGAAAATTCCAAACTTTAAAATCGCTATAACTCCTAAACTAGGCGTCTGCGGGGGTCATATTATGCACCAGAAAAAAGAAAATTCCAAACTTTAAAATCGCTATAACTCCTAAACTAGGCGTCTGCGGGGGTCATATTATGCACCAGAAAAAAAAATTCAAAATATTAAAATGGCTATAACTCCTAAACTAGGCGTCTGCGGGGGTCATATTATGCACCAAAAAAAAGAAAATTCCAAACTTTAAAATCGCTATAACTCCTAAACTAGGCGTCTGCGGGGGTCATATTATGCACCAGAAAAAAAAATTCAAAATATTAAAATGGCTATAACTCCTAAACTAGGCGTCTGCGGGGGTCATATTATGCACCAGAAAAAAGAAAATTCCAAACTTTAAAATCGCTATAACTCCTAAACTAGGCGTCTGCGGGGGTCATATTATGCACCAGAAAAAAGAAAATTCAAAATCTTAAAATGGCTATAACTCCTAAACTAGGCATCTGCGGGGGTCATATTATGCACCAGAAAAAAGAAAATTCAAAATCTTAAAATGGCTATAACTCCTAAACTAGGCGTCTGCGGGGGTCATATTATGCACCAGAAAAAAAAATTCAAAATATTAAAATGGCTATAACTCCTAAACTAGGCGTCTGCGGGGGTCATATTATGCACCAGAAAAAAGAAAATTCAAAATCTTAAAATGGCTATAACTCCTAAACTAGGCGTCTGCGGGGGTCATATTATGCACTAGAAAAAAGAAAATTCCAAACTTTAAAATCGCTATAACTCCTAAACTAGGCGTCTGCGGGGGTCATATTATGCACCAGAAAAAAGAAAATTCAAAATCTTAAAATGGCTATAACTCCTAAACCAGGCGTCTGCGGGAGTCATATTATGCACCAGAAAAAAAAATTCAAAATATTAAAATGGCTATAACTCCTAAGCTAGGCGTCTGCGGGGGTCATATTATGCACCAGAAAAAAAAATTCAAAATCTTAAAATGGCTATAACTCCTAAACTAGGCGTCTGCGGGGATCATATTATGCACCGGAAAAAAAATTCAAAATCTTAAAATGGCTGTAACTCCTAAACTAGGCGTCTGCGGGGGTCATATTATGCACCAGAAAAAAGAAAATTCAAAATCTTAAAATGGCTATAACTCCTAAACTAGGCGTCTGCGGGGGTCATATTATGCACCAGAAAAAAAAATTCAAAATCTTAAAATGGCTATAACTCCTAAACTAGGCGTCTGCGGGGGTCATATTATGCACCAGAAAAAAGAAAATTCAAAATCTTAAAATTTCTATAACTCCTAAATTAGGCGTCTGCGGGGGTCATATTATGCACCAGAAAAAAAAATTCAAAATATTAAAATGGCTATAACTCCTAAACTAGGCGTCTGCGGGGGTCATATTATGCACCAGAAAAAAGAAAATTCAAAATCTTAAAATGGCTATAACTCCTAAACTAGGCGTCTGCGGGGGTCGTATTGCACCAGAAATAAAAATTCAAAATCTTAAAATAGCTATAACTCCTAAACTAGGCGTATGCGGGGGTCATATTATGCACCAGAAAAAATAAAATTGAAAACTTTAAACTCGCTATAACTCCTAAACTAGGCGTCTGCGGGGGTCATATTATGCACCAGAAAAAAAAATTCAAAATCTTAAAATGGCTATAACTCCTAAACTAGGCGTCTGCGGGGGTCATATTATGAACCAGAAAAAAGAAAATTCAAAATCTTAAAATGGCTATAACTCCTAAACTAGGCGTCTGCGGGGGTCATATTATGCACCAGAAAAAAGAAAATTCCAAACTTTAAAATCGCTATAACTCCTAAACTAGGCGTTTGCGAGGGTCATATTATGCACCAGAAAAAAGAAAATTCAAAACTTTAAAATCGCTATAACTCCTAAACTAGGCGTTTGCGAGGGTCATATTATGCACCAGAAAAAAGAAAATTCAAAATCTTAAAATGGCTATAACTTATAAACTAGGCGTCTGCGGGGGTCATATTATGCACCAGAAAAAAGAAAATTCCAAACTTTAAAATCGCTATAACTCCAAAACTAGGCGTCTGCGGGGGTCATATTATGCACCAGAAAAAAGAAAATTCAAAATCTTAAAATGGCTATAACTCCTAAACTAGGCGTCTGCGGGGGTCATATTATGCACCAGAAAAAAGAAAATTCAAAATCTTAAAATGGCTATAACTCCTAAACTAGGCGTCTGCGGGGGTCATATTATGCACCAGAAAAAAAAATTCAAAATATTAAAATGGCTATAACTCCTAAACTAGGCGTCAGCGGGGGTCACATTATGCACCAGAAAAAAGAAAATTCAAAATTTTAAAATCGCTATAACTCCTAAACTAGGCGTCTGCGGGGGTCATATTATGCACCAGAAAAAAGAAAATTCAAAATCTTAAAATGGCTATAACTCCTAAACTAGGCGTCTGCGGGGGTCATATTATGCACCAGAAAAAAGAAAATTCAAAACTTTAAAATCGCTATAACTCCTAAACTAGGCGTCTGCGGGGGTCATATTATGCACCAGAAAAAAGAAAATTCCAAACTTTAAAATCGCTATAACTCCTATACTAGGCGTCTGCGGGGGTCATATTATGCACCAGAAAAAAGAAAATTCAAAATCTTAAAATGGCTATAACTCCTAAACTAGGCGTCTGCGGGGGTCATATTATGCACCAGAAAAAAGAAAATTCAAAATCTTAAAATGGCTATAACTCCTAAACTAGGCGTCTGCGGGGGTCATATTATGCACCAGAAAAAAGAAAATTCCAAACTTTAAAATCGCTATACCTCCTAAACTAGGCGTCTGCGGGGGTCATATTATGCACCAGAAAAAAGAAAATTCCAAACTTTAAAATCGCTATAACTCCTAAACTAGGCGTCTGCGGGGGTCATATTATGCACCAGAAAAAAAAATTCAAAATATTAAAATGGCTATAACTCCTAAACTAGGCGTCTGCGGGGGTCATATTATGCACCAAAAAAAAGAAAATTCCAAACTTTAAAATCGCTATAACTCCTAAACTAGGCGTCTGCGGGGGTCATATTATGCACCAGAAAAAAGAAAATTCAAAATCTTAAAATGGCTATAACTCCTAAACTAGGCGTCTGCGGGGGTCATATTTTGCACCAGAAAAAAGAAAATTCCAAACTTTAAAATCGCTATAACTCCTAAACTAGGCGTCTGCGGGGGTCATATTATGCACCAGAAAAAAGAAAATTCCAAACTTTAAAATCGCTATAACTCCTAAACTAGGCGTCTGCGGGGGTCATATTATGCACCAGAAAAAAAAATTCAAAATATTAAAATTTCTATAACTCCTAAACTAGGCGTCTGCGGGGGTCATATTATGCACCAGAAAAAAGAAAATTCCAAACTTTAAAATCGCTATAACTCCTAAACTAGGCGTCTGCGGGGGTCATATTATGCACCAGAAAAAAGAAAATTCAAAATCTTAAAATGGCTATAACTCCTAAACTAGGCGTCTGCGGGGGTCATATTATGCACCAGAAAAAAGAAAATTCAAAATCTTAAAATGGCTATAACTCCTAAACTAGGCGTCTGCGGGGGTCATTTTATGCACCAGAAAAAAAAATTAAAAATATTAAAATGGCTATAACTCCTAAACTAGGCGTCTGCGGGGGTCATATTATGCACCAGAAAAAAGAAAATTCAAAATCTTAAACTGGCTATAACTCCTAAACTAGGCGTCTGCGGGGGTCATATTATGCACTAGAAAAAAGAAAATTCCAAACTTTAAAATCGCTATAACTCCTAAACTAGGCGTCTGCGGGGGTCATATTATGCACCAGAAAAAAGAAAATTCAAAATCTTAAAATGGCTATAACTCCTAAACCAGGCGTCTGCGGGAGTCATATTATGCACCAGAAAAAAAAATTCAAAATATTAAAATGGCTATAACTCCTAAGCTAGGCGTCTGCGGGGGTCATATTATGCACCAGAAAAAAAAATTCAAAATCTTAAAATGGCTATAACTCCTAAACTAGGCGTCTGCGGGGGTCATATTATGCACCAGAAAAAAAATTCAAAATCTTAAAATGGCTGTAACTCCTAAACTAGGCGTCTGCGGGGGTCATATTATGCACCAGAAAAAAGAAAATTCAAAATCTTAAAATGGCTATAACTCCTAAACTAGGCGTCTGCGGGGGTCATATTATGCACCAGAAAAAAAAATTCAAAATCTTAAAATGGCTATAACTCCTAAACTAGGCGTCTGCGGGGGTCATATTATGCACCAGAAAAAAAAATTCAAAATATTAAAATGGCTATAACTCCTAAACTAGGCGTCTGCGGGGGTCATATTATGCACCAGAAAAAAGAAAATTCAAAATCTTAAAATGGCTATAACTCCTAAACTAGGCGTCTGCGGGGGTCGTATTGCACCAGAAATAAAAATTCAAAATCTTAAAATAGCTATAACTCCTAAACTAGGCGTATGCGGGGGTCATATTATGCACCAGAAAAAAGAAAATTGAAAACTTTAAACTCGCTATAACTCCTAAACTAGGCGTCTGCGGGGGTCATATTATGCACCAGAAAAAAAAATTCAAAATCTTAAAATGGCTATAACTCCTAAACTAGGCGTCTGAGGGGGTCATATTATGCACCAGAAAAAAGAAAATTCAAAATCTTAAAATGGCTATAACTCCTAAACTAGGCGTCTGCGGGGGTCATATTATGCACCAGAAAAAAGGAAATTCCAAACTTTAAAATCGCTATAACTCCTAAACTAGGCGTTTGCGAGGGTCATATTATGCACCAGAAAAAAGAAAATTCAAAACTTTAAAATCGCTATAACTCCTAAACTAGGCGTTTGCGAGGGTCATATTATGCACCAGAAAAAAGAAAATTCAAAATCTTAAAATGGCTATAACTTATAAACTAGGCGTCTGCGGGGGTCATATTATGCACCAGAAAAAAGAAAATTCCAAACTTTAAAATCGCTATAACTCCTAAACTAGGCGTCTGCGGGGGTCATATTATGCACCAGAAAAAAGAAAATTCAAAATCTTAAAATGGCTATAACTCCTAAACTAGGCGTCTGCGGGGGTCATATTATGCACCAGAAAAAAAAATTCAAAATATTAAAATGGCTATAACTCCTAAACTAGGCGTCAGCGGGGGTCACATTATGCACCAGAAAAAAGAAAATTCAAAATCTTAAAATGGCTATAACTCCTAAACTAGGCGTCTGCGGGGGTCATATTATGCACCAGAAAAAAGAAAATTCAAAACTTTAAAATCGCTATAACTCCTAAACTAGGCGTCTGCGGGGGTCATATTATGCACCAGAAAAAAGAAAATTCCAAACTTTAAAATCGCTATAACTCCTAAACTAGGCGTCTGCGGGGGTCATATTATGCACCAGAAAAAAGAAAATTCAAAATCTTAAAATGGCTATAACTCCTAAACTAGGCGTCTGCGGGGGTCATATTATGCACCAGAAAAAAGAAAATTCAAAATCTTAAAATGGCTATAACTCCTAAACTAGGCGTCTGCGGGGGTCATATTATGCACCAGAAAAAAGAAAATTCCAAACTTTAAAATCGCTATAACTCCTAAACTAGGCGTCTGCGGGGGTCATATTATGCACCAGAAAAAAGAAAATTCCAAACTTTAAAATCGCTATAACTCCTAAACTAGGCGTCTGCGGGGGTCATATTATGCACCAGAAAAAAAAATTCAAAATATTAAAATGGCTATAACTCCTAAACTAGGCGTCTGCGGGGGTCATATTATGCACCAAAAAAAAGAAAATTCCAAACTTTAAAATCGCTATAACTCCTAAACTAGGCGTCTGCGGGGGTCATATTATGCACCAGAAAAAAGAAAATTCAAAATCTTAAAATGGCTATAACTCCTAAACTAGGCGTCTGCGGGGGTCATATTATGCACCAGAAAAAAGAAAATTCAAAATCTTAAAATGGCTATAACTCCTAAACTAGGCGTCTGCGGGGTCATATTATGCACCAGAAAAAAGAAAATTCCAAACTTTAAAATCGCTATAACTCCTAAACTAGGCGTCTGCGGGGGTCATATTATGCACCAGAAAAAAGAAAATTCCAAACTTTAAAATCGCTATAACTCCTAAACTAGGCGTCTGCGGGGGTCATATTATGCAACAGAAAAAACAATTCAAAATATTAAAATTTCTATAACTCCTAAACTAGGCGTCTGCGGGGGTCATATTATGCACCAGAAAAAAAAATTCAAAATATTAAAATGGCTATAACTCCTAAACTAGGCGTCTGCGGGGGTCATATTATGCACCAGAAAAAAGAAAATTCAAAATCTTAAAATGGCTATAACTCCTAAACTAGGCGTCTGCGGGGGTCATATTATGCACCAGAAAAAAGAAAATTCCAAACTTTAAAATCGCTATAACTCCTAAACTAGGTGTCTGCGGGGGTCATATTATGCACCAGAAAAAAGAAAATTCAAAATCTTAAAATGGCTATAACTCCTAAACTAGGCGTCTGCGGGGGTCATATTATGCACCAGAAAAAAAAATTCAAAATATTAAAATGGCTATAACTCCTAAACTAGGCGTCTGCGGGGGTCATATTATGCAAAAGAAAAAAAAATTCAAAATCTTAAAATGGCTATAACTCCTAAACTAGGCGTCTGCGGGGGTCATATTATGCACCAGAAAAAAAAACTCTAAATCTTAAAATGGCTATAACTCCTAAACTAGGCGTCTGCGGGGGTCATATTATGCACCAGAAAAAAGAAAATTCAAAATCTTAAAATGGCTATAACTCCTAAACTAGGCGTCTGCGGGGGTCATATTATGCACCAGAAAAACGAAAATTCAAAATCTTAAAATTTCTATAACTCCTAAATTAGGCGTCTGCGGGGGTCATATTATGCACCAGAAAAAAGAAAATTCAAAACTTTAAAATCGCTATAACTCCTAAACTAGGCGTCTGCGGGGGTCATATTATGCACCAGAAAAAAAAATTCAAAATATTAAAATGGCTATAACTCCTAAACTAGGCGTCTGCGGGGGTCATATTATGCACCAGAAAAAAAAAATTCAAAACTTTAAAATCGCTATAACTCCTAAACTAGGCGTCTGCGGGAGTCATATTATGCACCAGAAAAAAAAATTCAAAATATTAAAATGGCTATAACTCCTAAACTAGGCGCCTGCGGGGGTCATATTATGCACCAGAAAAAAGAAAATTCAAAATCTTAAAATGGCTATAACTCCTAAACTAGGCGTCTGCGAGGGTCATATTATGCATCAGAAAAAAAAATTCAAAATCTTAAAATGGCTATAACTCCTAAACTAGGCGTATGCGGGGGTCATATTATGCACCAGAAAAAAGAAAATTGAAAACTTTAAAATCGCTATAACTCCTAAACTAGGCGTCTGCGGGGGTCATATTATGCACCAGAAAAAAAAATTCAAAATCTTAAAATGGCTATAACTCCTAAACTAGGCGTCTGCGGGGGTCATATTATGCACCAGAAAAAAAAATTCAAAATATTAAAATGGCTATAACTCCTAAACTAGGCGTCTGCGGGGGTCATATTATGCACCAGAAAAAAGAAAATTCAAAATCTTAAAATGGCTATAACTCCTAAACTAGGCGTCTGCGGGGGTCATATTATGCACCAGAAAAAAGAAAATTCAAAACTTTAAAATCGCCATAACTCCTAAACTAGGTGTCTGCGGGGGTCATATTATGCACCAGAAAAAAAAATTCAAAATCTTAAAATGGCTATAACTCCTAAACTAGGCGTATGCGGGGGTCATATTATGCACCAGAAAAAAGAAAATTGAAAACTTTAAAATTGCTATAACTCCTAAACTAGGCGTCTGCGGGGGTCATATTATGCACCAGAAAAAAAAATTCAAAATCTTAAAATGGCTATAACTCCTAAACTAGGCGTCTGCGGGGGTCATATTATGCACCAGAAAAAAAAATTCAAAATATTAAAATGGCTATAACTCCTAAACTAGGCGTCTGCGGGGGTCATATTATGCACCAGAAAAAAGAAAATTCAAAATCTTAAAATGGCTATAACTCCTAAACTAGGCGTATGCGGGGGTCATATTATGCACCAGAAAAAAGAAAATTGAAAACTTTAAAATCGCTATAACTCCTAAACTAGGCGTCTGCGGGGGTCATATTATGCACCAGAAAAAAAAATTCAAAATCTTAAAATGGCTATAACTCCTAAACTAGGCGTCTGCGGGGGTCATATTATGCACCAGAAAAAAGAAACTTCAAAATCTTAAAATGGCTATAACTCCTAAACTAGGCGTCTGCGGGGGTCATATTATGCACCAGAAAAAAGAAAATTCAAAATCTTAAAATGGCTATAACTCCTAAACTAGGCGCCTGAGGGGGTCATATTATGCACCAGAAAAAAAAATTCAAAATATTAAAATGGCTATAACTCCTAAACTAGGCGTCTGCGGGGGTCATATTATGCACCAGAAAAAAGAAAATTCAAAACTTTAAAATGGCTATAACTCCTAAACTAGGCGGCTGCGGGGGTCATTTTATGCACCAGAAAAAAGAAAATTCAAAACTTAAAATGGCTATAACTCCTAAACTAGGCGTCTGCGGGGGTCATATTATGCACCAGAAAAAAGAAAATTAAAAATCTTAAAATGGCTATAACTCCTAAACTAGGCGTCTGCGGGGATCATATTATGCACCAGAAAAAAGAAAATTCAAAATCTTAAAATGGCTATAACTCCTAAACTAGGCGTCTGCGGGGGTCATATTATGCACCAGAAAAAAGAAAATTCAAAATCTTAAAATGGCTATAACTCCTAAACTAGGCGTCTGCGGGGGTCATATTATGCACCAGAAAAAAGAAAATTCAAAATCTTAAAATGGCTATAACTCCTAAACTAGGCGTCTGCGGGGGTCATATTATGCACCAGAAAAAAGAAAATTCAAAATCTTAAAATGGCTATAACTCCTAAACTAGGCGTCTGCGGGGGTCATATTATGCACCAGAAAAAAGAAAATTCAAAATCTTAAAATGGCTATAACTCCTAAACTAGGCGTCTGCGGGGGTCATATTATGCACCAGAAAAAAGAAAATTCAAAATCTTAAAATGGCTATGACTCCTAAACTAGGCGTCTGCGGGGGTCATATTATGCGCCAGAAAAAAGAAAATTCCAAACTTTAAAATCGCTATAACTCCTAAACTAGGTGTCTGCGGGGGTCATATTATGCACCAGAAAAAAGAAAATTCAAAATCTTAAAACGGCTATAACTCCTAAACTAGGCGTCTGCGGGGGTCATGTTATGCACCAGAAAAAAGAAAATTCCAAACTTTAAAATCGCTATAACTCCTAAACTAGGCGTCTGCGGGGGTCATATTATGCACCAGAAAAAAGAAAATTCAAAATCTTAAAATGGCTATAACTCCAAAACTAGGCGTCTGCTGGGGTCATATTATGCACCAGAAAAAAAAATTCAAAATTTTAAAATGGCTATAACTCCTAAACTAGTCGTCTGCGGGGGTCATATTATGCACCAGAAAAAAGAAAATTCCAAACTTTAAAATCGCTATAACTCCTAAACTAGGCGTCTGCGGGGGTCATATTATGCACCAGAAAAAAGAAAATTCAAAATCTTAAAATGGCTATAACTCCTAAACTAGGCGTCTGCGGGGGTCATATTATGCACCAGAAAAAAGAAAATTCAAAATCTTAAAATGGCTATAACTCCTAAACTAGGTGTCTGCGGGGGTCATATTATGAACCAGAAAAAAAAATTCAAAATCTTAAAATGGCTATAACTCCTAAACTAGGCGTCTGCGGGGGTCATATTATGCACCAGAAAAAAGAAAATTCAAAACTTTAAAATCGCTATAACTCCTAAACTAGGCGTCTGCGGGGGTCATATTGTGCACCAGAAAAAAGAAAATTCAAAATCTTAAAATGGCTATAACTCCTAAACTAGGCGGCTGCGGGGGTCATATTATGCACCAGAAAAAAGAAAATTCAAAATCTTAAAATGGCTATAACTCCTAAACTAGGCGTCTGCGGGGGTCATATTATGCACCAGAAAAAAGAAAATGCAAAATCTTAAAATGGCTATAACTCCTAAACTAGGCGTCTGCGGGGGTCATATTATGCACCAGAAAAAAGAAAATTCAAAATTTTAAAATGGCTATAACTCCTAAACTAGGCGTCTGCGGGGGTCATATTATGCACCAGAAAAAAGAAAATTCAAAATCTTTAAATGGCTATAACTCTTAAACTAGGCGTCTGCGGGGGTCATATTATGCACCAGAAAAAAGAAAATTCCAAACTTAAAAATCGCTGTAACTCCTAAACTAGGCGTCTGCGGGGGTCATATTATGCACCAGAAAAAAGAAAATTCAAAATCTTAAAATGGCTATAACTCCTAAACTAGGCGTCTGCGGGGGTCATATTATGCACCAGAAAAAAGAAAATTCCAAACTTTAAAATCGCTATAACTCCTAAACTAGGCGTCTGCGGGGGTCATATTATGCACCAGAAAAAAGAAAATTCAAAACTTTAAAATCGCTATAACTCCTAAACTAGGCGTCTTTGGGGGTCATATTATGCACCAGAAAAAAGAAAATTCAAAATCTTAAAATGGCTATAACTCCTAAACTAGGCGTCTGCGGGGGTCATATTATGCTCCAGAAAAAAGAAAATTCCAAACTTTAAAATCGCTATAACTCCAAAACTAGGCGTCTGCGGGGGTCATATTATGCACCAGAAAAAAGAAAATTCAAAATCTTAAAATGGCTATAACTCCTAAACTAGGCGTCTGCGGGGGTCATATTATGCACCAGAAAAAAAAATTCAAAATCTTAAAATGGCTATACCTCCTAAACTAGGCGTCTGCGGGGGTCATATTATGCACCAGAAAAAAGAAAATTCAAAATCTTAAAATTTCTATAACTCCTAAACTAGGCGTCTGCGGGGGTCGTATTGCACCAGAAATAAAAATTCAAAATCTTAAAATAGCTATAACTCCTAAACTAGGCGTATGCGGGGGTCATATTATGCACCAGAAAAAAGAAAATTGAAAACTTTAAACTCGCTATAACTCCTAAACTAGGCGTCTGCGGGGGTCATATTATGCACCAGAAAAAAGAAAATTCAAAATCTTAAAATGGCTATAACTCCTAAACTAGGCGTCTGCGCGGGTCATATTATGCACCAGAAAAAAGAAAATTCAAAACTTTAAAATCGCCGTAACTCCTAAACTAGGCGTCTGCGGGGGTCATATTATGCACCAGAAAAAAGAAAATTCAAAATCTTAAAATGGCTATAACTCCTAAACTAGGCGTCTGCGGGGGTCATATTATGCACCAGAAAAAAGAAAATTCAAAATCTTAAAATGGCTATAACTCCTAAACTAGGCGTCTGCGGGGGTCATATTATGCACCAGAAAAAAGAAAATTCAAAACTTTAAAATCGCTATAACTCCTAAACTAGGCGTCTGCGGGGGTCATATTATGCATAAGAAAAAAAAATTCAAAATATTAAAATGGCTATAACTCCTAAACTAGGCGTCTGCGGGGGTCATATTATGCACCAGAAAAAAGAAAATTCCAAACTTTAAAATCGCTATAACTCCTAAACTAGGCGTCTGCGGGGGTCATATTATGCACCAGAAAAAAGAAAATTCAAAATCTTAAAATGGCTATAACTCCTAAACTAGGCGTCTGCGGGGGTCATATTATGCACCAGAAAAAAGAAAATTCCAAACTTTAAAATCGCTATAACTCCTAAACTAGGCGTCTGCGGGGGTCATATTATGCACCAGAAAAAAAAATTCAAAATCTTAAAATGGCTATAACTCCTAAACTAGGCGTCTGCGGGGGTCATATTATGCACCAGAAAAGAAAATTCAAAGTATTAAAATGGCTATAACTCCTAAACTAGGCGTCTGCGGGGGTCATATTATGCACCAGAAAAAAAAATTCAAAATATTAAAATGGCTATAACTCCTAAACTAGGCGTCTGCGGGGGTCATATTATGCACCAGAAAAAAGAAAATTCAAAACTTTAAAACCGCTATAACTCCTAAACTAGGCGTCTGCGGGGGTCATATTATGCACCAGAAAAAAGAAAATTCAAAACTTTAAAATCGCTATAACTCCTAAACTAGGCGTCTGCGGGGGTCATATTATGCACCAGAAAAAAAAAATTCAAAATATTAAAATGGCTATAACTCCTAAACTAGGCGTCTGCGGGGGTCATATTATGCACCAGAAAAAAGAAAATTCAAAATCTTAAAATGGCTATAACTCCTAAACTAGGCGTCTGCGGGGGTCATATTATGCACCAGAAAAAAGAAAATTCAAAATCTTAAAATGGCTATAACTCCTAAACTAGGCGTCTGCGGGGGTCATATTATGCACCAGAAAAAAGAAAATTCAAAATCTTAAAATCGCTATAACTAATAAAAACAAGACGTCTTTGGGGGTCATATTATGCACCAGAAAAAAGAAAATTCAAAATCTTAAAATGGCTATAACTCCTAAACTAGGCGTCTGCGGGGGTCATATTATGCACCAGAAAAAAGAAAATTCCAAACTTTAAAATCGCTATAACTCCAAAACTAGGCGTCTGCGGGGGTCATATTATGCACCAGAAAAAAGAAAATTCAAAATCTTAAAATGGCTATGACTCCTAAACTAGGCGTCTGCGGGGGTCATATTATGCACCAGAAAAAAGAAAATTCAAAATCTTAAAATGGCTATAACTCCTAAACTAGGCGTCTGCGGGGGTCATATTATGCACCAGAAAAAAAAATTCAAAATATTAAAATGGCTATAACTCCTAAACTAGGCGTCTGCGGGGGTCATATTATGCACCAGAAAAAAGAAAATTCAAAACTTTAAAATCGCTATAACTCCTAAACTAGGCGTCTGCGGGGGTCATATTGTGCACCAGAAAAAAGAAAATTCAAAAGAAAATTCAAAATATTAAAATGGCTATAACTCCTATACTAGGCGTCTGCGGGGGTCATATTATGCACCAGAAAAGAAAATTCAAAATATTAAAATGGTCATATTATGCACCAGAAAAAAAAATTCAAAATCTTAAAATCGCTATAACTCCTAAACTAGGCGTCTGCGGGGGTCATATTATGCACCAGAAAAGAAAATTCAAAATATTAAAATGGCTATAACTCCTAAACTAGGCGTCTGCGGGGGTCATATTATGCACCGGAAAAAAGAAAATTCCAAACTTTAAAATCGCTATAACTCCAAAACTAGGCGTCTGCGGGGGTCATATTATGCACCAGAAAAAAGAAAATTCAAAATCTTAAAATCGCTATAACTCCTAAACTAGGCGTCTGCGGGGGTCATATTATGCACCAGAAAAAAGAAAATTCAAAATCTTAAAATGGCTACAACTCCTAAACTAGGCGTCTGCGGGGGTCATATTATGCACCGGAAAAAAGAAAATTCCAAACTTTAAAATCGCTATAACTCCAAAACTAGGCGTCTGCGGGGGTCATATTATGCACCAGAAAAAAGAAAATTCAAAATCTTAAAATCGCTATAACTCCTAAACTAGGCGTCTGGGGGGGTCATATTATGCACCAGAAAAAAGAAAATTCAAAACTTTAAAATCGCTATAACTCCTAAACTAGGCGTCTGCGGGGGTCATATTATGCACCAGAAAAAAGAAAATTCAAAATCTTAAAATGGCTATAACTCCTAAACTAGGCGTCTGCGGGGGTCATATTATGCACCAGAAAAAAGAAAATTCAAAACTTTAAAATCGCTATAACTCCTAAACTAGGCGTCTGCGGGGGTCATATTATGCACCAGAAAAAAAAATTCAAAATATTAAAATGGCTATAACTCCTAAACTAGGCGTCTGCGGGGGTCATATTATGCACCAGAAAAAAGAAAATTCCAAACTTTAAAATCGCTATAACTCCTAAACTAGGCGTCTGCGGGGGTCATATTATGCACCAGAAAAAAGAAAATTCAAAATCTTAAAATGGCTATAACTCCTAAACTAGGCGTCTGCGGGGGTCATATTATGCACCAGAAAAAAGAAAATTCCAAACTTTAAAATCGCTATAACTCCTAAACTAGGCGTCTGCGGTTGTCATATTATGCACCAGAAAAAAGAAAATTCAAAATCTTAAAATGGCTATAACTCCTAAACTAGGCGTCTGCGGGGGTCATATTATGCACCAGAAAAAAAAATTCAAAATATTAAAATGGCTATAACTCCTAAACTAGGCGTCTGCGGGGGTCATATTATGCACCAGAAAAAAAAATTCAAAATCTTAAAATGGCTATAACTCCTAAACTAGGCGTCTGCGGGGGTCATATTATGCACCAGAAAAAAGAAAATTCAAAATCTTAAAATGGCTATAACTCCTAAACTAGGCGTCTGCGGGGGTAATATTATGCACCAGAAAAAAGAAAATTCAAAATCTTAAAATGGCTATAACTCCTAAACTAGGCGTCTGCGGGGGTCATATTATGCACCAGAAAAAAGAAAATTCCAAACTTTAAAATCGCTATAACTCCTAAACTAGGCGTCTGCGGGGGTCATATTATGCACCAGAAAAAAGAAAATTCAAAATCTTAAAATGGCTATAACTCCTAAACTAGGCGTCTGCGGGGGTCATATTATGCACCAGAAAAAAAAATTCAAAATATTAAAATGGCTATAACTCCTAAACTAGGCGTCTGCGGGGGTCATATTATGCACCAGAAAAAAGAAAATTCAAAATCTTAAAATGGCTATAACTCCTAAACTAGGCGTCTGCGGGGGTCATATTATGCACCAGAAAAAAGAAAATTCAAAATCTTAAAATGGCTATAACTCCTAAACTAGGCGTCTGCGGGGGTCATATTATGCACCAGAAAAAAGAAAATTCCAAACTTTAAAATCGCTAAAACTCCTAAACTAGGCGTCTGCGGGGGTCATATTATGCACCAGAAAAAAGAAAATTCAAAACTTTAAAATCGCTATAACTCCTAAACTAGGCGTCTTTGGGGGTCATATTATGCACCAGAAAAAAGAAAATTCAAAATATTAAAATGGCTATAACTCCTAAACTAGGCGTCTGCGGGGGTCATATTATGCACCAGAAAAAAGAAAATTCCAAACTTTAAAATCGCTATAACTCCTAAACTAGGCGTCTGCGGGGGTCATATTATGCACCAGAAAAAAGAAAATTCAAAATCTTAAAATGGCTATAACTCCTAAACTAGGCGTCTGCGGGGGTCATATTATGCACCAGAAAAAAGAAAATTCCAAACTTTAAAATCGCTATAACTCCTAAACTAGGCGTCTGCGGTTGTCATATTATGCACCAGAAAAAAGAAAATTCAAAATCTTAAAATGGCTATAACTCCTAAACTAGGCGTCTGCGGGGGTCATATTATGCACCAGAAAAAAAAATTCAAAATCTTAAAATGGCTATAACTCCTAAACTAGTCGTCTGCGGGGGTCATCTTATGCACCAGAAAAAAGAAAATTCAAAATCTTAAAATGGCTATAACTCCTAAACTAGGCGTCTGCGGGGGTCATATTATGCACCAGAAAAAAGAAAATTCAAAATCTTAAAATGGCTATAACTCCTAAACTAGGCGTCTGCGGGGGTCATATTATGCACCAGAAAAAAGAAAATTCAAAACTTTAAAATCGCTATAACTCCTAAACTAGGCGTCTGCGGGAGTCATATTATGCACCAGAAAAAAGAAAATTCAAAATCTTAAAATGGCTATAACTCCTAAACTAGGCGTCTGCGGGGGTCATATTATGCACCAGAAAAAAGAAAATTCAAAATCTTAAAATGGCTATAACTCCTAAACTAGGCGTCTGCGGGGGTCATATTATGCACCAGAAAAAAGAAAATTCGAAACTTTAAAATCGCTATAACTCCTAAACTAGGCGTCTGCGGGGGTCATATTATGCACCAGAAAAAAAAATTCAAAATATTAAAATGGCTATAACTCCTAAACTAGGCGTCTGCGGGGGTCATATTATGCACCAGAAAAAAGAAAATTCCAAACTTTAAAATCGCTATAACTCCTAAACTAGGCGTCTGCGGGGGTCATATTATGCACCAGAAAAAAGAAAATTCAAAATCTTAAAATGGCTATAACTCCTAAACTAGGCGTCTGCGGGGGTCATTTTATGCACCAGAAAAAAGAAAATTCAAAATCTTAAAATGGCTATAACTCCTAAACTAGGCGTCTGCGGGGGTCATATTATGCACCAGAAAAAAGAAAATTCCAAACTTTAAAATCGCTATAACTCCTAAACTAGGCGTCTGCGGGGGTCATATTATGCACCAGAAAAAAAAATTCAAAATCTTAAAATGGCTATAACTCCTAAACTAGGCGTCTGCGGGGGTCATATTATGCACCAGAAAAAAGAAAATTCAAAATCTTAAAATGGCTATAACTCCTAAACTAGGCGTCTGCGGGGGTCATATTATGCACCAGAAAAAAAAATTCAAAATCTTAAAATGGCTATAACTCCTAAACTAGGCGTCTGCGGGGGTCATATTATGCACCAGAAAAAAGAAAATTCAAAATCTTAAAATGGCTATAACTCCTAAATTAGGCGTCTGCGGGGGTCTAATTATGCACCAGAAAAAAGAAAATTCAAAACTTTAAAATCGCTATAACTCCTAAACTAAGCGTCTGCGGGGGTCATATTATGCACCAGAAAAAAAAATTCAAAATATTAAAATGGCTATAACTCCTAAACTAGGCGTCTGCGGGGGTCATATTATGCATAAGAAAAAAAAATTCAAAATATTAAAATGGCTATAACTCCTAAACTAGGCGTCTGCGGGGGTCATATTATGCACCAGAAAAAAAAATTCAAAATATTAAAATGGCTATAACTCCTAAACTAGGCGTCTGCGGGGGTCATATTATGCACCAGAAAAAAGAAAATTCAAAATCTTAAAATGGCTATAACTCCTAAACTAGGCGTCTGCGGGGGTCATATTATGCACCAGAAAAAAAAATTCAAAATCTTAAAATGGCTATAACTCCTAAACTAGGCGTCTGCGGGGGTCATATTATGCACCAGAAAAAAAAAATCAAAATATTAAAATGGCTATAACTCCTAAACTAGGCGTCTGCGGGGGTCATATTATGCACCAGAAAAAAGAAAATTCAAAATCTTAAAATGGCTATAACTCCTAAACTAGGCGTCTGCGGGGGTCATATTATGCACCAGAAAAAAGAAAATTCAAAACTTTAAAATCGCTATAACTCCTAAACTAGGTGTCTGCGGGGGTCATATTATGCACCAGAAAAAAAAATTCAAAATCTTAAAATGGCTATAACTCCTAAACTAGGCGTCTGTGGGGGTCATATTATGCACCAGAAAAAAAAATTCAAAATTTTAAAATGGCTATAACTCCTAAACTAGGCGTCTGCGGGGGTCATATTATGCACCAGAAAAAAAAATTCAAAATATTAAAATGGCTATAACTCCTAAACTAGGCGTCTGCGGGGGTCATATTATGCACCAGCAAAAAGAAAATTCAAAACTTTAAAATCGCTATAACTCCTAAACTAGGCGTCTGCGGGGGTCATATTATGCACCAGAAAAAAGAAAATTCAAAATCTTAAAATCTTAAAATGGCTATAACTCCTAAACTAGGCGTCTGCGGGGGTCATATTATGCACCAGAAAAAAAAATTCAAAATCTTAAAATGGCTATAACTCCGAAAATAGGCGTCTGCGGGGGTCATATTATGCACCAGAAAAAAAAATTCAAAATATTAAAATCGCTATAACTCCTAAACTAGGCGTCTGCGGGGGTCATATTATGCACCAGAAAAAAGAAAATTCAAAATCTTAAAATGGCTATAACTCCTAAACTAGGCGTCTGCGGGGGTCATATTATGCACCAGAAAAAAAAATTCAAAATATTAAAATGGCTATAACTCCTAAACTAGGCGTCTGCGGGGGTCATATTATGCACCAGAAAAAAGAAAATTCAAAACTTTAAAATGGCTATAACTCCTAAACTAGGCGGCTGCGGGGGTCATTTTATGCACCAGAAAAAAGAAAATTCAAAATCTTAAAATGGCTATAACTCCTAAACTAGGCGTCTGCGGGGGTCATATTATGCACCAGAAAAAAGAAAATTCAAAATCTTAAAATGGCTATAACTCCTAAACTAGGCGTCTGCGGGGGTCATATTATGCACCAGAAAAAAGAAAATTCAAAATCTTAAAATGTCTATAACTCCTAAACTAGGCGTCTGCGGGGGTCATATTATGCACCAGAAAAAAGAAAATTCAAAATCTTAAAATGGCTATAACTCCTAAACTAGGCGTCTGCGGGGGTCATATTATGCACCAGAAAAAAGAAAATTCAAAATCTTAAAATGGCTATAACTCCTAAACTAGGCGTCTGCGGGGGTCATTTTATGCACCAGAAAAAAGAAAATTCAAAATCTTAAAATGGCTATAACTCCTAAACTAGGCGTCTGCGGGGGTCATATTATGCACCAGAAAAAAAAATTCAAAATATTAAAATGGCTATATCTCCTAAACTAGGCGTCTGCGGGGGTCATATTATGCACCAGAAAAAAGAAAATTCAAAATCTTAAAATGGCTATAACTCCTAAACTAAGCGTCTGCGGGGGTCATATTATGCACCAGAAAAAAGAAAATTCAAAATCTTAAAATGGCTATAACTCCTAAACTAGGTGTCTGCGGGGGTCATATTATGCACCAGCAAAAAGAAAATTCAAAATCTTAAAATGGCTATAACTCCTAAACTAGGCGTCTGCGGGGGTCATATTATGCACCAGAAAAAAGAAAATTCCAAACTTTAAAATCGCTATAACTCCTAAACTAGGCGTCTGCGGGGGTCATATTATGCACCAGAAAAAAGAAAATTCAAAATCTTAAAATGGCTATAACTCCTAAACTAGGCGTCTGCGGGGGTCATATTATGCACCAGAAAAAAAAATTCAAAATCTTAAAATGGCTATAACTCCTAAACTAAGCGTCTGCGGGGGTCATATTATGCACCAGAAAAAAAAATTCAAAATATTAAAATCGCTATAACTCCTAAACTAGGCGTCTGCGGGGGTCATATTATGCACCAGAAAAAAGAAAATTCAAAATCTTAAAATGGCTATAACTCCTAAACTAGGCGTCTGCGGGGGTCAAATTATGCACCAGAAAAAAGAAAATTCCAAACTTTAAATTCGCTATAACTCCTAAACTAGGCGTCTGCGGGGGTCATATTATGCACCAGAAAAAAGAAAATTCAAAATCTTAAAATGGCTATAACTCCTAAACTAGGCGTCTGCGGGGGTCATATTATGCACCAGAAAAAAGAAAATTCAAAATCTTAAAATGGCTATAACTCCTAAACTAGGTGTCTGCGGGGGTCATATTATGAACCAGAAAAAAAAATTCAAAATCTTAAAATGGCTATAACTCCCAAACTAGGCGTCTGCGGGGGTCATATTATGCACCAGAAAAAAGAAAATTCAAAATCTTAAAATGGCTATAACTCCTAAACTAGGCGTCTGCGGGGGTCATATTATGCACCAGAAAAAAGAAAATTCAAAATCTTAAAATGGCTATAACTCCTAAACTAGGCGTCTGCGGGGGTCATATTATGCACCAGAAAAAAGAAAATTCAAAATCTTAAAATGGCTATAACTCCTAAACTAGGCGTCTGCGGGGGTCATATTATGCACCAGAAAAAAGAAAATTCAAAATCTTTAAATGGCTATAACTCCTAAACTAGGCGTCTGCGGGGGTCATATTATGCACCAGAAAAAAGAAAATTCCAAACTTTAAAATCGCTATAACTCCTAAACTAGGCGTCTGCGGGGGTCATATTATGCACCAGAAAAAAGAAAATTCAAAATCTTAAAATGGCTATAACTCCTAAACTAGGCGTCTGCGGGGGTCATATTGTGCACCAGAAAAAAGAAAATTCCAAACTTTAAAATCGCTATAACTCCTAAACTAGGCGTCTGCGGGGGTCATATTATGCACCAGAAAAAAGAAAATTCAAAACTTTAAAATCGCTATAACTCCTAAACTAGGCGTCTTTGGGGGTCATATTATGCACCAGAAAAAAGAAAATTCCAAACTTTAAAATCGCTATAACTCCTAAACTAGGCGTCTGCGGGGGTCATATTATGCACCAGAAAAAAAAATTCAAAATCTTAAAATGGCTATAACTCCTAAACTAGGCGTCTGCGGGGGTCATATTATGCACCAGAAAAAAGAAAATTCAAAATCTTAAAATGGCTATAACTCCTAAACTAGGCGTCTGCGGGGGTCATATTATGCACCAGAAAAAAGAAAATTCAAAACTTTAAAATCGCTATAACTCCTAAACTAGGCGTCTGGGGGGGTCATATTATGCACCAGAAAAAAAATTCAAAATCTTAAAATGGCTATAACTGCTAAACTAGGCGTCTGCGGGGGTCATATTATGCACCAGAAAAAAAAATTCAAAATATTAAAATGGCTATAACTCCTAAACTAGGCGTCTGCGGGGGTCATATTATGCACCAGAAAAAAGAAAATTCAAAATTTTAAAATGGCTATAACTCCTAAACTAGGCGTCTGCGGGGGTCATATTATGCACCAGAAAAAAGAAAATTCAAAATCTTAAAATGGCTATAACTCCTAAACTAGGCGTCTGCGGGGGTCATATTATGCACCAGAAAAAAAAATTCAAAATCTTAAAATGGCTATAACTCCTAAACTAGGCGTCTGCGGGGGTCATATTATGCACCAGAAAAACGAAAATTCAAAATCTTAAAATGGCTATAACTCCTAAACTAGGCGTCTGCGGGGGTCATATTATGCACCAGAAAAAAAAATTCAAAATCTTAAAATGGCTATAACTCCTAAACTAGGCGTCTGCGGGGGTCATGTTATGCACCAAAAAAAAGAAAATTCAAAACTTTAAAATCGCTATAACTCCTAAACTAGGCGTCTGCGGGGGTCATATTATGCACCAGAAAAAAGAAAATTCAAAATCTTAAAATGGCTATAACTCCTAAACTAGGCGTCTGCGGGGGTCATATTATGCACCAGAAAAAAAAAAATTCAAAATCTTAAAATGGCTATAACTCCTAAACTAGGCGTCTGCGGGGGTCATATTATGCACCAGAAAAAAAAATTCAAAATCTTAAAATGGCTATAACTCCTAAACTAGGCGTCTGCGGGGGTCATATTATGCACCAGAAAAAAGAAAATTCAAAATCTTAAAATGGCTATAACTCCTAAACTAGGCGTCTGCGGGGGTCATATTATGCACCAGAAAAAAGAAAATTCAAAATCTTAAAATGGCTATAACTCCTAAACTAGGCGTCTGCGGGGGTCATATTATGCACCAGAAAAAAAAATTCAAAATCTTAAAATGGCTATAACTCCTAAACTAGGCGTCTGCGGGGGTCATATTATGCACCAGAAAAAAGAAAATTCAAAACTTTAAAATGGCTATAACTCCTAAACTAGGCGTCTGCGGGGGTCATATTATGCACCAGAAAAAAAAATTCAAAATCTTAAAATGGCTATAACTCCTAAACTAGGCGTCTGCGGGGGTCATATTATGCACCAGAAAAAAATAATCAAAATATTAAAATGGCTATAACTCCTAAACTAGGCGTCTGCGGGGGTCATATTATGCACCAGAAAAAAAAAAATTCAAAATCTTAAAATGGCTATAACTCCTAAACTAGGCGTCTGCGGGGGTCATATTATGCACCAGAAAAAAAAATTCAAAATCTTAAAATGGCTATAACTCCTAAACTAGGCGTCTGCGGGGGTCATATTATGCACCAGAAAAAAGAAAATTAAAAACTTTAAAATCGCTATAACTCCTAAACTAGGCGTCTGCGGGGGTCATATTATGCACCAGAAAAAAGAAAATTCAAAACTTTAAAATCCCTATAACTCCTAAACTAGGTGTCTGCGGGGGTCATATTATGCACCAGAAAAAAAAATTCAAAATCTTAAAATGGCAATAACTCCTAAACTAGGCGTCTGCGGGGGTCATATTATGCACCAGAAAAAAAAATTCAAAATATTAAAATGGCTATAACTCCTAAACTAGGCGTCTGCGGGGGTCATATTATGCACCAGAAAAAAGAAAATTCAAAATCTTAAAATGGCTATAACTCCTAAACTAGGCGTCTGCGGGGTCATATTATGCACCAGAAAAAAAAATTCAAAATCTTAAAATGGCTATAACTCCTAAACTAGGCGTCTGCGGGGGTCATATTATGCACCAGAAAAAAGAAAATTCAAAATCTTAAAATGGCTATAACTCCTAAAGTGGGCGTCTGCGGGGGTCATATTATGCACCAGAAAAAAAAATTCAAAATATTAAAATGGCTATAACTCCTAAACTAGGCGTCTGCGGGGGTCATATTATGCACCAGAAAAAAAAATTCAAAATCTTAAAATGGCTATAACTCCTAAACTAGGCGTCTGCGGGGGTCATATTATGCACCAGAAAAAAGAAAATTCAAAACTTTAAAATCGCTATAACTCCTAAACTAGGCGTCTGCGGGGGTCATATTATGCAGCAGAAAAAAGAAAATTCAAAACTTTAAAATGGCTATAACTCCTAAACTAGGCGGCTGCGGGGGTCATATTATGAACCAGAAAAAAGAAAATTCAAAATCTTAAAATGGCTATAACTCCTAAACTAGACGTCTGCGGGGGTCATATTATGCACCAGAAAAAAAAATTCAAAATATTAAAATGGTTATAACTCCTAAACTAGTCGTCTGCGGGGGTCATATTATGCACCAGAAAAAAAAATTCAAAATATTAAAATCGCTATAACTCCTAAACTAGGCGTCTGCGGGGGTCATATTATGCACCAGAAAAAAGAAAATTCAAAACTTTAAAATCGCTATAACTCCTAAACTAGGCGTCTGCGGGGGTCATATTATGCACCAGAAAAAAGAAAATTCAAAACTTTAAAATCGCTATAACTCCTAAACTAGGCGTCTGCGGGGGTCATATTATGCACCAGAAAAAAGAAAATTCAAAATCTTAAAATGGCTATAACTCCTAAACTAGGCGTCTGCGGGGGTCATATTATGCACCAGAAAAAAGAAAATTCAAAACTTTAAAATCGCTATAACTCCTAAACTAGGCGTCTGCGGGGGTCATATTATGCACCAGAAAAAAGAAAATTCAAAACTTTAAAATCGCTATAACTCCTAAACTAGGTGTCTGCGGGGGTCATATTATGCACCAGAAAAAAAAATTCAAAATCTTAAAATGGCTATAACTCCTAAACTAGGCGTCTGCGGGGGTCATATTATGCACCAGAAAAAAATAATCAAAATATTAAAATGGCTATAACTCCTAAACTAGGCGTCTGCGGGGGTCATATTATGCACCAGAAAAAAAAAAATTCAAAATCTTAAAATGGCTATAACTCCTAAACTAGGCGTCTGCGGGGGTCATATTATGCACCAGAAAAAAAAATTCAAAATCTTAAAATGGCTATAACTCCTAAACTAGGCGTCTGCGGGGGTCATATTATGCACCAGAAAAAAGAAAATTAAAAACTTTAAAATCGCTATAACTCCTAAACTAGGCGTCTGCGGGGGTCATATTATGCACCAGAAAAAAGAAAATTCAAAATATTAAAATCGCTATAACTCCTAAACTAGGCGTCTGCGGGGGTCATATTATGCACCAGAAAAAAAAATTCAAAATCTTAAAATGGCTATAACTCCTAAACTAGGCGTCTGCGGGGGTCATATTATGCACCAGAAAAAAGAAAATTCAAAATATTAAAATCGCTATAACCCCTAAACTAGGCGTCTGCGGGGGTCATATTATGCACCAGAAAAAAAAATTCAAAATCTTAAAATGGCTATAACTCCTCAACTAGGCGTCTGCGGGGGTCATATTATGCACCAGAAAAAAGAAAATTCAAAACTTTAAAATCGCTATAACTCCTAAACTAGGCGTCTGCGGGGGTCATATTATGCACCAGAAAAAAGAAAATTCAAAATCTTAAAATGGCTATAACTCCTAAACTAGGCGTCTGCGGGGGTCATATTATGCACCAGAAAAAAGAAAATTCAAAACTTTAAAATCGCTATAACTCCTAAACTAGGCGTCTGCGGGGGTCATATTATGCACCAGAAAAAAAAATTCAAAATCTTAAAATGGCTATAACTCCTAAACTAGGCGTCTGCGGGGGTCATATTATGCACCAGAAAAAAAAATTCAAAATATTAAAATGGCTATAACTCCTAAACTAGGCGTCTGCGGGGGTCATATTATGCACCAGAAAAAAGAAAATTCAAAATCTTAAAATGGCTATAACTCCTAAACTAGGCGTCTGCGGGGGTCATATTATGCACCAGAAAAAAGAAAATTCAAAATCTTAAAATGGCTATAACTCCTAAACTAGGCGTCTGCGGGGGTCATATTATGCACCAGAAAAAAAAATTCAAAATATTAAAATGGCTATAACTCCTAAACTAGGCGTCTGCGGGGGTCATATTATGCACCAGAAAAAAAAATTCAAAATCTTAAAATGGCTATAACTCCTAAACTAGGCGTCTGCGGGGGTCATATTATGCACCAGAAAAAAGAAAATTCAAAACTTTAAAATCGCTATAACTCCTAAATTAGGCGTCTGCGGGGGTCATATTATGCAAGAGAAAAAAGAAAATTCAAAACTTTAAAATGGCTATAACTCCTAAACTAGGCGTCTGCGGGGGTCATATTATGCACCAGAAAAAAGAAAATTCAAAATCTTAAAATGGCTATAACTCCTAAACTAGGCGTCTGCGGGGGTCATATTATGCACCAGAAAAAAGAAAATTCAAAATCTTAAAATGGCATTAACTCCTAAACTAGGCGTCTGCGGGGGTCATATTATGCACCAGAAAAAAAAATTCAAAATCTTAAAATGGCTATAACTCCTAAACTAGGCGTCTGCGGGGGTCATATTATGCACCAGAAAAAAAATTCAAAATCTTAAAATGGCTGTAACTCCTAAACTAGGCGTCTGCGGGGGTCATATTATGCACCAGAAAAAAGAAAATTCAAAATCTTAAAATGGCTATAACTCCTAAACTAGGCGTCTGCGGGGGTCATATTATGCACCAGAAAAAAAAATTCAAAATCTTAAAATGGCTATAACTCCTAAACTAGGCGTCTGCGGGGGTCATATTATGCACCAGAAAAAAGAAAATTCAAAATCTTAAAATGGCAATAACTCCTAAACTAGGCGTCTGCGGGGGTCATATTATGCACCAGAAAAAAAAATTCAAAATATTAAAATGGCTATATCTCCTAAACTAGGCGTCTGCGGGGGTCATATTATGCACCAAAAAAAAGAAAATTCAAAACTGTAAAATCGCTATAACTCCTAAACTAGGCGTCTGCGGGGGTCATATTATGCACCAGAAAAAAAAAATTCAAAACTTTAAAATCGCTATAACTCCTAAACTAGGCGTCTGCGGGGGTCATATTATGCACCAGAAAAAAGAAAATTCAAAATCTTAAAATGGCTATAACTCCTAAACTAGGCGTCTGCGGGGGTCATATTATGCACCAGAAAAAAGAAAATTCAAAACTTTAAAATCGCTATAACTCCTAAACTAGGCGTCTGCGGGGGTCATATTATGCACCAGAAAAAAGAAAATTCAAAATCTTAAAATGGCTATAACTCCTAAACTAGGCGTCTGCGGGGGTCATATTATGCACCAGAAAAAAGAAAATTCAAAACTTTAAAATCGCTATAACTCCTAAACTAGGCGTCTGCGGGGGTCTTATTTTGCACCAGAAAAAAGAAAATTCAAAACTTTTAAATCGCTATAACTCCTAAACTAGGCGTCTGCGGGGGTCATATTATGCACCAGAAAAAAGAAAATTCAAAATCTTAAAATGGCAATAACTCCTAAACTAGGCGTCTGCGGGGGTCATATTATGCACCAGAAAAAAGAAAATTCAAAACTTTAAAATCGCTATAACTCCTAAACTAGGCGTCTGCGGGGGTCATATTATGCACCAGAAAAAAGAAAATTCAAAATCTTAAAATGGCTATAACTCCTAAACTAGGCGTCTGCGGGAGTCATATTATGCACCAGAAAAAAAAATTCAAAATCTTAAAATGGCTATAACTCCTAAACTAGGCGTCTGCGGGGATCATATTATGCACCAGAAAAAAGAAAATTCAAAACTTTAAAATCGCTATAACTCCTAAACTAGGCGTCTGCGGGGGTCATATTATGCACCAGAAAAAAGAAAATTCAAAATCTTAAAATGGCAATAACTCCTAAACTAGGCGTCTGCGGGGGTCATATTATGCACCAGAAAAAAAAATTCAAAATATTAAAATGGCTATAACTCCTAAACTAGGCGTCTGCGGGGGTCATATTATGCACCAGAAAAAAGAAAATTCAAAACTTTAAAATCGCTATAACTCCTAAACTAGGCGTCTGCGGGGGTCATATTATGCACCAGAAAAAAGAAAATTCAAAATCTTAAAATGGCTATAACTCCTAAACTAGGCGTCTGCTTGGGTCATATTATGCACCAGAAAAAAGAAAATTCAAAATCTTAAAATGGCTATAACTCCTAAACTAGGCGTCTGCGGGGGTCATATTATGCACCAGAAAAAAGAAAATTCAAAATCTTAAAATGGCTATAACTCCTAAACTAGGCGTCTGCGGGGGTCATATTATGCACCAGAAAAAAGAAAATTCAAAACTTTAAAATCGCTATAACTCCTAAACTAGGCGTCTGCGGGGGTCATATTATGCAAAAGAAAAAAGAAAATTCAAATTCTTAAAATGGCTATAACTCCTAAACTAGGCGTCTGCGGGGGTCATATTATGCACCAGAAAAAAGAAAATTCAAAACTTTAAAATCGCTATAACTCCTAAACTAGGCGTCTGCGGGGGTCATATTATGCACCAGAAAAAAGAAAATTCAAAACTTTAAATCGCTATCACTCCTAAACTAGGCGTCTGCGGGGGTCATATTATGCACAAGAAAAAAAAATTCAAAATCTTAAAATGGCTATAACTCCTAAACTAGGCGTCTGCGGGGGTCATATTATGCACCAGAAAAAAGAAAATTCAAAACTTTAAAATCGCTATAACTCCTAAACTAGGTGTCTGCGGGGGTCATATTATGCACCAGAAAAAAGAAAATTCAAAATCTTAAAATGGCTATAACTCCTAAACTAGGCGTCTGCGGGGGTCATATTATGCACCAGAAAAAAGAAAATTCAAAATCTTAAAATGGCTATAACTCCTAAACTAGGCGTCTGCGGGGGTCATATTATGCACCAGAAAAAAAAATTCAAAATCTTAAAATGGCTATAACTCCTAAACTAGGCGTCTGCGGGGGTCATATTATGCACCAGAAAAAAAAATTCAAAATCTTAAAATGGCTATAACTCCTAAACTGGGCGTCTGCGGGGGTCATATTATGCACCAGAAAAAAAAATTCAAAATCTTAAAATGGCTATAACTATTAAACCAGGCGTCTGCGGGGGTCATATTATGCACCAGAAAAAAGAAAATTCTAAAATCTTAAAATGGCTATAACTCCTAAACTAGGCGTCTGCGGGGGTCATATTATGCACCAGAAAAAAAAAATTCAAAATATTAAAATGGCTATAACTCCTAAACTAGGCGTCTGCGGGGGTCATATTATGCACCAGAAAAAAAAAATTCAAAATATTAAAATGGCTATAACTCCTAAACTAGGCGTCTGCGGGGGTCATATTATGCACCAGAAAAAAAAATCCAAAATCTTAAAATGGCTATAACTCCTAAACTAGGCGTCTGCGGGGGTCATATTATGCACCAGAAAAAAAAATTCAAAATATTAAAATGGCTATAATTCCTAAACTAGGCGTCTGCGGGGGTCATATTATGCACCAGAAAAAAAAATTCAAAATCTTAAAATGGCTATAACTCCTAAACTAGGCGTCTGCGGGTGTCATATTATGCACCAGAAAAAAGAAAATTCAAAATCTTAAAATGGCTATAACTCCTAAACTAGGCGTCTGCGGGGGTCATATTATGCATCAGAAAAAAAAATTCAAAATATTAAAATGGCTATAACTCCTAAACTAGGTGTCTGCGGGGGTCATATTATGCACCAGAAAAAAGAAAATTCAAAACTTTAAAATCGCTATAACTCCTAAACTAGGCGTCTGCGGGGGTCATATTATGCACCAGAAAAAAGAAAATTCAAAATCTTAAAATGGCTATAACTCCTAAACTAGGCGTCTGCGGGGGTCATATTATGCACCAGAAAAAAGAAAATTCAAAATCTTAAAATGGCTATAACTCCTAAACTAGGCGTCTGCGGGGGTCATATTATGCTCCAGAAAAAAGAAAATTCAAAATCTTAAAATGGCTATAACTCCTAAACTAGGCGTCTGCGGGGGTCATATTATGCACCAGAAAAAAGAAAATTCAAAATCTTAAAATGGCTATAACTCCTAAACTAGGCGTCTGCGGGTGTCATATTATGCACCAGAAAAAAGAAAATTCAAAATCTTAAAATGGCTATAACTCCTAAACTAGGCGTCTGCGGGGGTCATATTATGCACCAGAAAAAAGAAAATTCAAAATCTTAAAATGGCTATAACTCCTAAACTAGGCGTCTGCGGGGGTCATATTATGCACCAGAAAAAAGAAAATTCAAAATCTTAAAATGGCTATAACTCCTAAACTAGGCGTCTGCGGGGGTCATATTATGCACCAGAAAAAAGAAAATTCAAAATCTTAAAATGGCTATAACTCCTAAACTAGGCGTCTGCGGGGGTCATATTATGCACCAGAAAAAAGAAAATCCAAAATCTTAAAATGGCTATAACTCCTAAACTAGGCGTCTGCGGGGGTCATATTATGCACCAGAAAAAAGAAAATTCAAAACTTTAAAATCGCTATAACTCCTAAACTAGGTGTCTGCGGGGGTGATATTATGCACCAGAAAAAAAAATTCAAAATCTTAAAATGGCTATAACTCCTAAACTAGGCGTCTGCGTGGGTCATATTATGCACCAGAAAAAAGAAAATTCAAAATCTTAAAATGGCTATAACTCCTAAACTAGGCGTCTGCGGGGGTCATATTATGCACCAGAAAAAAGAAAATTCAAAATCTTAAAATGGCTATAACTCCTAAACTAGGCGTCTGCGGGGGTCATATTATGCACCAGAAAAAAGAAAATTCAAAATCTTAAAATGGCTATAACTCCTAAACTAGGCGTCTGCGGGGGTCATATTATGCACCAGAAAAAAAAATTCAAAATATTAAAATGGCTATAACTCCTAAACTAGGCGTCTGCGGGGTCATATTATGCACCAGAAAAAAAAATTCAAAATCTTATAATGGCTATAACTCCTAAACTGGGCGTCTGCGGGGGTCATATTATGCACCAGAAAAAAGAAAATTCAAAACTTTAAAATGGCTATAACTCCTAAACTAGGCGTCTGCGGGGGTCATATTATGCACCAGAAAAAAGAAAATTCAAAATCTTAAAATGGCTATAACTCCTAAACTAGGCGTCTGCGGGGGTCATATTATGCACCAGAAAAAAAAATTCAAAATCTTAAAATGGCTATAACTCCTAAACTAGGCGTCTGCGGGGGTCATATTATGCACCAGAAAAAAGAAAATTCAAAACTTTAAAATCGCTATAACTCCTAAACTAGGCGTCTGCGGGGGTCATATTATGCACCAGAAAAAAGAAAATTCAAAATCTTAAAATGGCTATAACTCCTAAACTAGGCGTCTGCGGTGGTCATATTATGCACCAGAAAAAAGAAAATTCAAAATCTTAAAATGGCTATAACTCGTAAACTAGGCGTCTGCGGGGGTCATATTATGCACCAGAAAAAAAAATTCAAAATATTAAAATGGCTATAACTCCTAAACTAGGTGTCTGCGGGGGTCATATTATGCACCAGAAAAAAGAAAATTCAAAACTTTAAAATCGCTATAACTCCTAAACTAGGCGTCTGCGGGGGTCATATTATGCACCAGAAAAAAGAAAATTCAAAATCTTAAAATGGCTATAACTCCTAAACTAGGCGTCTGCGGGGGTCATATTATGCACCAGAAAAAAGAAAATTCAAAATCTTAAAATGGCTATAACTCCTAAACTAGGCGTCTGCGGGGGTCATATTATGCACCAGAAAAAAGAAAATTCAAAATCTTAAAATGGCTATAACTCCTAAACTAGGCGTCTGCGGGGGTCATATTATGCACCAGAAAAAAAAATTCAAAATATTAAAATGGCTATAACTCCTAAACTAGGCGTCTGCGGGGTCATATTATGCACCAGAAAAAAAAATTCAAAATCTTATAATGGCTATAACTCCTAAACTGGGCGTCTGCGGGGGTCATATTATGCACCAGAAAAAAGAAAATTCAAAACTTTAAAATGGCTATAACTCCTAAACTAGGCGTCTGCGGGGGTCATATTATGCACCAGAAAAAAGAAAATTCAAAATCTTAAAATGGCTATAACTCCTAAACTAGGCGTCTGCGGGGGTTATATTATGCATCAGAAAAAAAAATTCAAAATATTAAAATGGCTATAACTCCTAAACTAGGTGTCTGCGGGGGTCATATTATGCACCAGAAAAAAGAAAATTCAAAACTTTAAAATCGCTATAACTCCTAAACTAGGCGTCTGCGGGGGTCATATTATGCACCAGAAAAAAGAAAATTCAAATTTTAAAATGGCTATAACTCCTAAACTAGGCGTCTGCGGGGGTCATATTATGCACCAGAAAAAAGAAAATTCAAAATCTTAAAATGGCTATAACTCCTAAACTAGGCGTCTGCGGGGGTCATATTATGCACCAGAAAAAAGAAAATTCAAAATCTTAAAATGGCTATAACTCCTAAACTAGGCGTCTGCGGGGGTCATATTATGCACCAGAAAAAAGAAATTTCAAAATCTTAAAATGGCTATAACTCCTAAACTAGGCGTCTGCGGGTGTCATATTATGCACCAGAAAAAAAAATTCAAAATCTTAATATGGCTATAACTCCTAAACTAGGCGTCTGCGGGGGTCATATTATGCACCAGAAAAAAGAAAATTCAAAATCTTAAAACGGCTATAACTCCTAAAATAGGCGTCTGCGGGGGTCATATTATGCACCAGAAAAAAGAAAATTCAAAATCTTAAAATGGCTATAACTCCTAAACTAGTCGTCTGCGGGGGTCATATTATGCACCAGAAAAAAGAAAATTCAAAACTTTAAAATCGCTATAACTCTTGAACTAGGTGTCTGCGGGGGTCATATTATGCACCAGAAAAAAGAAAATTCAAAATCTTAAAATGGCTATAACTCCTCAACTAGGCGTCTGCGGGGGTCATATTATGCACCAGAAAAAAGAAAATTCAAAATCTTAAAATGGCTATAACTCCTAAACTAGGCGTCTGCGGGGGTCATATTATGCACCAGAAAAAAGAAAATTCAAAATCTTAAAATGGCTATAACTCCTAAACTAGGCGTCTGCGGGGGTCATATTATGCACCAGAAAAAAAAATTCAAAATATTAAAATGGCTATAACTCCTAAACTAGGCGTCTGCGGGGTCATATTATGCACCAGAAAAAAAAATTCAAAACCTTATAATGGCTATAACTCCTAAACTGGGCGTCTGCGGGGGTCATATTATGCACCAGAAAAAAGAAAATTCAAAACTTTAAAATGGCTATAACTCCTAAACTAGGCGTCTGCGGGGGTCATATTATGCACCAGAAAAAAGAAAATTCAAAATCTCAAAATGGCTATAACTCCTAAACTAGGCGTCTGCGGGGGTTATATTATGCATCAGAAAAAAAAATTCAAAATATTAAAATGGCTATAACTCCTAAACTAGGTGTCTGCGGGGGTCATATTATGCACCAGAAAAAAGAAAATTCAAAACTTTAAAATCGCTATAACTCCTAAACTAGGCGTCTGCGGGGGTCATATTATGCACCAGAAAAAAGAAAATTCAAATTTTAAAATGGCTATAACTCCTAAACTAGGCGTCTGCGGGGGTCATATTATGCACCAGAAAAAAGAAAATTCAAAATCTTAAAATGGCTGTAACTCCTAAACTAGGCGTCTGCGGGGGTCATATTATGCACCAGAAAAAAGAAAATTCAAAATCTTAAAATGGCTATAACTCCTAAACTAGGCGTCTGCGGGGGTCATATTATGCACCAGAAAAAAGAAAATTCAAAATCTTAAAATGGCTATAACTCCTAAACTAGGCGTCTGCGGGTGTCATATTATGCACCAGAAAAAAAAATTCAAAATCTTAAAATGGCTATAACTCCTAAACTAGGCGTCTGCGGGGGTCATATTATGCACCAGAAAAAAGAAAATTCAAAATCTTAAAATGGCTATAACTCCTAAAATAGGCGTCTGCGGGGGTCATATTATGCACCAGAAAAAAGAAAATTCAAAATCTTAAAATGGCTATAACTCCTAAACTAGGCGTCTGCGGGGGTCATATTATGCACCAGAAAAAAGAAAATTCAAAACTTTAAAATCGCTATAACTCCTAAACTAGGCGTCTGCGGGGGTCATATTATGCACCAGAAAAAAGAAAATTCAAAATCTTAAAATGGCTATAACTCCTAAACTAGGCGTCTGCGGGTGTCATATTATGCACCAGAAAAAAAAATTCAAAATCTTAATATGGCTATAACTCCTAAACTAGGCGTCTGCGGGGGTCATATTATGCACCAGAAAAAAGAAAATTCAAAATCTTAAAATGGCTATAACTCCTAAAATAGGCGTCTGCGGGGGTCATATTATGCACCAGAAAAAGGAAAATTCAAAATCTTAAAATGGCTATAACTCCTAAACTAGGCGTCTGCGGGGGTCATATTATGCACCAGAAAAAAGAAAATTCAAAACTTTAAAATCGCTATAACTCTTGAACTAGGTGTCTGCGGGGGTCATATTATGCACCAGAAAAAAGAAAATTCAAAATCTTAAAATGGCTATAACTCCTCAACTAGGCGTCTGCGGGGGTCATATTATGCACCAGAAAAAAGAAAATTCAAAATCTTAAAATGGCTATAACTCCTAAACTAGGCGTCTGCGGGGGTCATATTATGCACCAGAAAAAAGAAAATTCAAAATCTTAAAATGGCTATAACTCCTAAACTAGGCGTCTGCGGGGGTCATATTATGCACCAGAAAAAAAAATTCAAAATATTAAAATGGCTATAACTCCTAAACTAGGCGTCTGCGGGGTCATATTATGCACCAGAAAAAAAAATTCAAAATCTTATAATGGCTATAACTCCTAAACTGGGCGTCTGCGGGGGTCATATTATGCACCAGAAAAAAGAAAATTCAAAACTTTAAAATGGCTATAACTCCTAAACTAGGCGTCTGCGGGGGTCATATTATGCACCAGAAAAAAGAAAATTCAAAATCTTAAAATGGCTATAACTCCTAAACTAGGCGTCTGCGGGTGTCATATTATGCACCAGAAAAAAAAATTCAAAATCTTAATATGGCTATAACTCCTAAACTAGGCGTCTGCGGGGGTCATATTATGCACCAGAAAAAAGAAAATTCAAAATCTTAAAACGGCTATAACTCCTAAAATAGGCGTCTGCGGGGGTCATATTATGCACCAGAAAAAAGAAAATTCAAAATCTTAAAATGGCTATAACTCCTAAACTAGTCGTCTGCGGGGGTCATATTATGCACCAGAAAAAAGAAAATTCAAAACTTTAAAATCGCTATAACTCTTGAACTAGGTGTCTGCGGGGGTCATATTATGCACCAGAAAAAAGAAAATTCAAAATCTTAAAATGGCTATAACTCCTCAACTAGGCGTCTGCGGGGGTCATATTATGCACCAGAAAAAAGAAAATTCAAAATCTTAAAATGGCTATAACTCCTAAACTAGGCGTCTGCGGGGGTCATATTATGCACCAGAAAAAAGAAAATTCAAAATCTTAAAATGGCTATAACTCCTAAACTAGGCGTCTGCGGGGGTCATATTATGCACCAGAAAAAAAAATTCAAAATATTAAAATGGCTATAACTCCTAAACTAGGCGTCTGCGGGGTCATATTATGCACCAGAAAAAAAAATTCAAAACCTTATAATGGCTATAACTCCTAAACTGGGCGTCTGCGGGGGTCATATTATGCACCAGAAAAAAGAAAATTCAAAACTTTAAAATGGCTATAACTCCTAAACTAGGCGTCTGCGGGGGTCATATTATGCACCAGAAAAAAGAAAATTCAAAATCTCAAAATGGCTATAACTCCTAAACTAGGCGTCTGCGGGGGTTATATTATGCATCAGAAAAAAAAATTCAAAATATTAAAATGGCTATAACTCCTAAACTAGGTGTCTGCGGGGGTCATATTATGCACCAGAAAAAAGAAAATTCAAAACTTTAAAATCGCTATAACTCCTAAACTAGGCGTCTGCGGGGGTCATATTATGCACCAGAAAAAAGAAAATTCAAATTTTAAAATGGCTATAACTCCTAAACTAGGCGTCTGCGGGGGTCATATTATGCACCAGAAAAAAGAAAATTCAAAATCTTAAAATGGCTGTAACTCCTAAACTAGGCGTCTGCGGGGGTCATATTATGCACCAGAAAAAAGAAAATTCAAAATCTTAAAATGGCTATAACTCCTAAACTAGGCGTCTGCGGGGGTCATATTATGCACCAGAAAAAAGAAAATTCAAAATCTTAAAATGGCTATAACTCCTAAACTAGGCGTCTGCGGGTGTCATATTATGCACCAGAAAAAAAAATTCAAAATCTTAAAATGGCTATAACTCCTAAACTAGGCGTCTGCGGGGGTCATATTATGCACCAGAAAAAAGAAAATTCAAAATCTTAAAATGGCTATAACTCCTAAAATAGGCGTCTGCGGGGGTCATATTATGCACCAGAAAAAAGAAAATTCAAAATCTTAAAATGGCTATAACTCCTAAACTAGGCGTCTGCGGGGGTCATATTATGCACCAGAAAAAAGAAAATTCAAAACTTTAAAATCGCTATAACTCCTAAACTAGGCGTCTGCGGGGGTCATATTATGCACCAGAAAAAAGAAAATTCAAAATCTTAAAATGGCTATAACTCCTAAACTAGGCGTCTGCGGGTGTCATATTATGCACCAGAAAAAAAAATTCAAAATCTTAATATGGCTATAACTCCTAAACTAGGCGTCTGCGGGGGTCATATTATGCACCAGAAAAAAGAAAATTCAAAATCTTAAAATGGCTATAACTCCTAAAATAGGCGTCTGCGGGGGTCATATTATGCACCAGAAAAAGGAAAATTCAAAATCTTAAAATGGCTATAACTCCTAAACTAGGCGTCTGCGGGGGTCATATTATGCACCAGAAAAAAGAAAATTCAAAACTTTAAAATCGCTATAACTCCTAAACTAGGCGTCTGCGGGGGTCATATTATGCACCAGAAAAAAGAAAATTCAAAATCTTAAAATGGCTATAACTCCTAAACTAGGCGTCTGCGGGGGTCATATTATGCACCAGAAAAAAGAAAATTCAAAATCTTAAAATGGCTATAACTCCTAAACTAGGCGTCTGCGGGGGTCATATTATGCACCAGAAAAAAGAAAATTCAAAATTTTAAAATGGCTATAACTCCTAAACTAGGCGTCTGCGGGGGTCATATTATGCACCAGAAAAAAAAATTCAAAATATTAAAATGGCTATAACTCCTAAACTAGGCGTCTGCGGGGTCATATTATGCACCAGAAAAAAAAATTCAAAATCTTATAATGGCTATAACTCCTAAACTGGGCGTCTGCGGGGGTCATATTATGCACCAGAAAAAAGAAAATTCAAAACTTTAAAATGGCTATAACTCCTAAACTAGGCGTCTGCGGGGGTCATATTATGCACCAGAAAAAAGAAAATTCAAAATCTCAAAATGGCTATAACTCCTAAACTAGGCGTCTGCGGGGGTTATATTATGCATCAGAAAAAAAAATTCAAAATATTAAAATGGCTATAACTCCTAAACTAGGTGTCTGCGGGGGTCATATTATGCACCAGAAAAAAGAAAATTCAAAACTTTAAAATCGCTATAACTCCTAAACTAGGCGTCTGCGGGGGTCATATTATGCACCAGAAAAAAGAAAATTCAAATTTTAAAATGGCTATAACTCCTAAACTAGGCGTCTGCGGGGGTCATATTATGCACCAGAAAAAAGAAAATTCAAAATCTTAAAATGGCTATAACTCCTAAACTAGGCGTCTGCGGGGGTCATATTATGCACCAGAAAAAAGAAAATTCAAAATCTTAAAATGGCTATAACTCCTAAACTAGGCGTCTGCGGGGGTCATATTATGCACCAGAAAAAAGAAAATTCAAAATCTTAAAATGGCTATAACTCCTAAACTAGGCGTCTGCGGGTGTCATATTATGCACCAGAAAAAAAAATTCAAAATCTTAAAATGGCTATAACTCCTAAACTAGGCGTCTGCGGGGGTCATATTATGCACCAGAAAAAAGAAAATTCAAAATCTTAAAATGGCTATAACTCCTAAAATAGGCGTCTGCGGGGGTCATATTATGCACCAGAAAAAAGAAAATTCAAAATCTTAAAATGGCTATAACTCCTAAACTAGGCGTCTGCGGGGGTCAAATTATGCACCAGAAAAAAGAAAATTCAAAACTTTAAAATCGCTATAACTCTTGAACTAGGTGTCTGCGGGGGTCATATTATGCACCAGAAAAAAGAAAATTCAAAATCTTAAAATGGCTATAACTCCTCAACTAGGCGTCTGCGGGGGTCATATTATGCACCAGAAAAAAGAAAATTCAAAATCTTAAAATGGCTATAACTCCTAAACTAGGCGTCTGCGGGGGTCATATTATGCACCAGAAAAAAGAAAATCCAAAATCTTAAAATGGCTATAACTCCTAAACTAGTCGTCTGCGGGGGTCATATTATGCACCAGAAAAAAGAAAATTCAAAACTTTAAAATCGCTATAACTCCTAAACTAGGTGTCTGCGGGGGTCATATTATGCACCAGAAAAAAAAATTCAAAATCTTAAAATGGTTATAACTCCTAAACTAGGCGTCTGCGGGGGTCATATTATGCACCAGAAAAAAGAAAATTCAAAATCTTAAAATGGCTATAACTCCTAAACTAGGCGTCTGCGGGGGTCATATTATGCACCAGAAAAAAGAAAATTCAAAATCTTAAAATGGCTATAACTCCTAAACTAGGCGTCTGCGGGAGTCATATTATGCACCAGAAAAAAAAATTCAAAATCTTAAAATGGCTATAACTCCTAAACTAGGCGTCTGCGGGGGTCATATTATGCACCAGAAAAAAAAATTCAAAATATTAAAATGGCTATAACTCCTAAACTAGGCGTCTGTGGGGGTCATATTATGCACCAGAAAAAAGAAAATTCAAAACTTTAAAATCGCTATAACTCCTAAACTAGGCGTCTGCGGGGGTCATATTATGCACCAGAAAAAAGAAAATTCAAAACTTTAAAATGGCTATAACTCCTAAACTAGGCGTCTGCGGGGGTCATATTATGCACCAGAAAAAAGAAAATTCAAAACTTTAAAATGGCTATAACTCCTAAACTAGGCGTCTGTGGGGGTCATATTATGCACCAGAAAAAAGAAAATTCAAAACTTTAAAATCGCTATAACTCCTAAACTAGGTGTCTGCGGGGTCATATTATGCACCAGAAAAAAAAATTCAAAATCTTATAATGGCTATAACTCCTAAACTGGGCGTCTGCGGGGGTCATATTATGCACCAGAAAAAAGAAAATTCAAAACTTTAAAATGGCTATAACTCCTAAACTAGGCGTCTGTGGGGGTCATATTATGCACCAGAAAAAAGAAAATTCAAAACTTTAAAATCGCTATAACTCCTAAACTAGGCGTCTGCGGGGGTCATATTATGCACCAGAAAAAAGAAAATTCAAAATCTTAAAATGGCTATAACTCCTAAACTAGGCGTCTGCGGGGGTCATATTATGCACCAGAAAAAAAAATTCAAAATATTAAAATGGCTATAACTCCTAAACTAGGCGTCTGCGGTGGTCATATTATGCACCAGAAAAAAGAAAATTCAAAATCTTAAAATGGCTATAACTCGTAAACTAGGCGTCTGCGGGGGTCATATTATGCACCAGAAAAAAAAATTCAAAATATTAAAATGGCTATAACTCCTAAACTAGGTGTCTGCGGGGGTCATATTATGCACCAGAAAAAAGAAAATTCAAAACTTTAAAATCGCTATAACTCCTAAACTAGGCGTCTGCGGGGGTCATATTATGCACCAGAAAAAAGAAAATTCAAAATCTTAAAATGGCTATAACTCCTAAACTAGGCGTCTGCGGGGGTCATATTATGCACCAGAAAAAAGAAAATTCAAAATCTTAAAATGGCTATAACTCCTAAACTAGGCGTCTGCGGGGGTCATATTATGCACCAGAAAAAAGAAAATTCAAAATCTTAAAATGGCTATAACTCCTAAACTAGGCGTCTGCGGGGGTCATATTATGCACCAGAAAAAAAAATTCAAAATCTTAAAATGGCTATAACTCCTAAACTAGGCGTCCGCGGGGTCATATTATGCACCAGAAAAAAAAATTCAAAATCTTATAATGGCTATAACTCCTAAACTGGGCGTCTGCGGGGGTCATATTATGCACCAGAAAAAAAAATTCAAAATATTAAAATGGCTATAACTCCTAAACTAGGTGTCTGCGGGGGTCATATTATGCACCAGAAAAAAGAAAATTCAAAATCTTAAAATGGCTATAACTCCTAAACTAGGCGTCTGCGGGGGTCATATTATGCACCAGAAAAAAGAAAATTCAAAATCTTAAAATGGCTATAACTCCTAAACTAGGCGTCTGCGGGGGTCATATTATGCACCAGAAAAAAGAAAATTCAAAACTTTAAAATCGCTATAACTCCTAAACTAGGCGTCTGCGGGGGTCATATTATGCACCAGAAAAAAGAAAATTCAAAATCTTAAAATGGCTATAACTCCTAAACTAGGCGTCTGCGGGGGTCATATTATGCACCAGAAAAAACAAAATTCAAAATCTTCAAATGGCTATAACTCCTAAACTAGGCGTCTGCGGGTGTCATATTATGCACCAGAAAAAAAAATTCAAAATCCTAAAATGGCTATAACTCCTAAACTAGGCGTCTGCGGGGGTCATATTATGCACCAGAAAAAAGAAAATTCAAAATCTTAAAATGGCTATAACTCCTAAAATAGGCGTCTGCGGGGGTCATATTATGCACCAGAAAAAAGAAAATTCAAAATCTTAAAATGGCTATAACTCCTAAACTAGGCGTCTGCGGGGGTCATATTATGCACCAGAAAAAAGAAAATTCAAAACTTTAAAATCGCTATAACCCCTGAACTAGGTGTCTGCGGGGGTCATATTATGCACCAGAAAAAAGAAAATTCAAAATCTTAAAATGGCTATAACTCCTCAACTAGGCGTCTGCGGGGGTCATATTATGCACCAGAAAAAAGAAAATTCAAAATCTTAAAATGGCTATAACTCCTAAACTAGGCGTCTGCGGGGGTCATATTATGCACCAGAAAAAAGAAAATCCAAAATCTTAAAATGGCTATAACTCCTAAACTAGGCGTCTGCGGGGGTCATATTATGCACCAGAAAAAAGAAAATTCAAAACTTTAAAATCGCTATAACTCCTAAACTAGGTGTCTGCGGGGGTCATATTATGCACCAGAAAAAAAAATTCAAAATCTTAAAATGGCTATAACTCCTAAACTAGGCGTCTGCGGGGGTCATATTATGCACCAGAAAAAAGAAAATCCAAAATCTTAAAATGGCTATAACTCCTAAACTAGGCGTCTGCGGGGGTCATATTATGCACCAGAAAAAAGAAAATTCAAAACTTTAAAATCGCTATAACTCCTAAACTAGGTGTCTGCGGGGGTCATATTATGCACCAGAAAAAAAAATTCAAAATCTTAAAATGGCTATAACTCCTAAACTAGGCGTCTGCGGGGGTCATATTATGCACCAGAAAAAAAATTCAAAATCTTAAAATGGCTATAACTCCTAAACTAGGCGTCTGCGGGGGTCATATTATGCACCAGAAAAAAGAAAATTCAAAATCTTAAAATGGCTATAACTCCTAAACTAGGCGTCTGCGGGGGTCATATTATGCACCAGAAAAAAGAAAATTCAAAATCTTAAAATGGCTATAACTCCTAAACTAGGCGTCTGCGGGGGTCATATTATGCACCAGAAAAAAAAATTCAAAATATTAAAATGGCTATAACTCCTAAACTAGGCGTCTGCGGTGGTCATATTATGCACCAGAAAAAAGAAAATTCAAAATCTTAAAATGGCTATAACTCGTAAACTAGGCGTCTGCGGGGGTCATATTATGCACCAGAAAAAAAAATTCAAAATATTAAAATGGCTATAACTCCTAAACTATGTGTCTGCGGGGGTCATATTATGCACCAGAAAAAAGAAAATTCAAAACTTTAAAATCGCTATAACTCCTAAACTAGGCGTCTGCGGGGGTCATATTATGCACCAGAAAAAAGAAAATTCAAAATCTTAAAATGGCTATAACTCCTAAACTAGGCGTCTGCGGGGGTCATATTATGCACCAGAAAAAAGAAAATTCAAAATCTTAAAATGGCTATAACTCCTAAACTAGGCGTCTGCGGGGGTCATATTATGCACCAGAAAAAAGAAAATTCAAAATCTTAAAATGGCTATAACTCCTAAACTAGGCGTCTGCGGGGGTCATATTATGCACCAGAAAAAAAAATTCAAAATATTAAAATGGCTATAACTCCTAAACTAGGCGTCTGCGGGGTCATATTATGCACCAGAAAAAAAAATTCAAAATCTTATAATGGCTATAACTCCTAAACTCGGCGTCTGCGGGGGTCATATTATGCACCAGAAAAAAGAAAATTCAAAACTTTAAAATGGCTATAACTCCTAAACTAGGCGTCTGCGGGGGTCATATTATGCACCAGAAAAAAGAAAATTCAAAATCTTAAAATGGCTATAACTCCTAAACTAGGCGTCTGCGGGGGTCATATTATGCATCAGAAAAAAAAATTCAAAATATTAAAATGGCTATAACTCCTAAACTAGGTGTCTGCGGGGGTCATATTATGCACCAGAAAAAAGAAAATTCAAAACTTTAAAATCGCTATAACTCCTAAACTAGGCGTCTGCGGGGGTCATATTATGCACCAGAAAAAAGAAAATTCAAAATCTTAAAATGGCTATAACTCCTAAACTAGGCGTCTGCGGGGGTCATATTATGCACCAGAAAAAAGAAAATTCAAAATCTTAAAATGGCTATAACTCCTAAACTAGGCGTCTGCGGGGGTCATATTATGCACCAGAAAAAAGAAAATTCAAAATCTTAAAATGGCTATAACTCCTAAACTAGGCGTCTGCGGGGGTCATATTATGCACCAGAAAAAAGAAAATTCAAAATCTTAAAATGGCTATAACTCCTAAACTAGGCGTCTGCGGGTGTCATATTATGCACCAGAAAAAAAAATTCTAAATCTTAAAATGGCTATAACTCCTAAACTAGGCGTCTGCGGGGGTCATATTATGCACCAGAAAAAAGAAAATTCAAAATCTTAAAATGGCTATAACTCCTAAAATAGGCGTCTGCGGGGGTCATATTATGCACCAGAAAAAAGAAAATTCAAAATCTTAAAATGGCTATAACTCCTAAACTAGGCGTCTGCGGGGGTCATATTATGCACCAGAAAAAAGAAAATTCAAAACTTTAAAATCGCTATAACTCCTGAACTAGGTGTCTGCGGGGGTCATATTATGCACCAGAAAAAAGAAAATTCAAAATCTTAAAATGGCTATAACTCCTCAACTAGGCGTCTGCGGGGGTCATATTATGCACCAGAAAAAAGAAAATTCAAAATCTTAAAATGGCTATAACTCCTAAACTAGGCGTCTGCGGGGGTCATATTATGCACCAGAAAAAAGAAAATCCAAAATCTTAAAATGGCTATAACTCCTAAACTAGGCGTCTGCGGGGGTCATATTATGCACCAGAAAAAAGAAAATTCAAAACTTTAAAATCGCTATAACTCCTAAACTAGGTGTCTGCGGGGGTCATATTATGCACCAGAAAAAAAAATTCAAAATCTTAAAATGGCTATAACTCCTAAACTAGGCGTCTGCGGGGGTCATATTATGCACCAGAAAAAAGAAAATTCAAAATCTTAAAATGGCTATAACTCCTAAACTAGGCGTCTGCGGGGGTCATATTATGCACCAGAAAAAAGAAAATTCAAAATCTTAAAATGGCTATAACTCCTAAACTAGGCGTCTGCGGGGGTCATATTATGCACCAGAAAAAAAAAATTCAAAATATTAAAATGGCTATAACTCCTAAACTAGGCGTCTGCGGGGTCATATTATGCACCAGAAAAAAAAATTCAAAATCTTATAATGGCTATAACTCCTAAACTGGGCGTCTGCGGGTGTCATATTATGCACCAGAAAAAAGAAAATTCAAAACTTTAAAATGGCTATAACTCCTAAACTAGGCGTCCGCGGGGGTCATATTATGCACCAGAAAAAAGAAAATTCAAAATCTTAAAATGGCTATAACTCCTAAACTAGGCGTCTGCGGGGGTCATATTGTGCACCAGAAAAAAAAATTCAAAATCTTAAAATGGCTATAACTCCTAAACTAGGCGTCTGCGGGGGTCATATTATGCACCAGAAAAAAGAAAATTCAAAACTTTAAAATCGCTATAACTCCTAAACTAGGCGTCTGCGGGGGTCATATTATGCACCAGAAAAAAGAAAATTCAAAATCTTAAAATGGCTATAACTCCTAAACTAGGCGTCTGCGGGGGTCATATTATGCACCAGAAAAAAGAAAATTCAAAACTTTAAAATCGCTATAACTCTTGAACTAGGTGTCTGCGGGGGTCATATTATGCACCAGAAAAAAAAATTAAAAATATTAAAATGGCTATAACTCCTAAACTAGGCGTCTGCGGGGGTCATATTATGCACCAGAAAAAAAAATTCAAAATCTTAAAATGGCTATAACTCCTAAACTAGGCGTCTGCGGGGGTCATATTATGCACCAGAAAAAAAAATTCAAAATCTTAAAATGGCTATAACTCCTAAACTAGGCGTCTGCGGGGGTCATATTATGCACCAGAAAAAAGAAAATTCAAAATCTTAAAATAGCTATAACTCCTAAACTAGGCGTCTGCGGGGGTCATATTATGCACCAGAAAAAAAAAATTCAAAATCTTAAAATGGCTATATCTCCTAAACCAGGCGTCTGCGGGGGTCATATTATGCACCAGAAAAAAAAAATTCAAAATCTTAAAATGGCTATATCTCCTAAATTAGGCGTCTGCGGGGGTCATATTATGCACCAGAAAAAAAAAATTCAAAATCTTAAAATGGCTATATCTCCTAAACTAGGCGTCTGCGGGGTCATATTATGCACCAGAAAAAAAAAATTCAAAATCTTAAAATGGCTATAACTCCTAAACTAGGCGTCTGCGGGGTCATATTATGCACCAGAAAAAAAAATTCAAAATCTTAAAATGGCTATAACTCCTAAACCAGGCGTCTGCGGGGGTCATATTATGCACCAGAAAAAAAAAATTCAAAATCTTAAAATGGCTATATCTCCTAAACCAGGCGTCTGCGGGGGTCATATTATGCACCAGAAAAAAAAAATTCAAAATCTTAAAATGGCTATATCTCCTAAACTAGGCGTCTGCGGGGTCATATTATGCACCAGAAAAAAAAAATTCAAAATCTTAAAATGGCTATAACTCCTAAACTAGGCGTCTGCGGGGGTCATATTATGCACCAGAAAAAAAAAAATTCAAAATCTTAAAATGGCTATATCTCCTAAATTAGGCGTCTGCGGGGGTCATATTATGCACCAGAAAAAAAAAATTCAAAATCTTAAAATGGCTATATCTCCAAAACTAGGCGTCTGCGGGGGTCATATTATGCACCAGAAAAAAAAAATTCAAAATCTTAAAATGGCTATATCTCCTAAACCAGGCGTCTGCGGGGGTCATATTATGCACCAGAAAAAAAAAATTCAAAATCTTAAAATGGCTATAACTCCTCAACTAGGCGTCTGCGGGGGTCATATTATGCACCAGAAAAAAAAATTAAAAATATTAAAATGGCTATAACTCCTAAACTAGGCGTCTGCGGGGGTCATATTATGCACCAGAAAAAAAAATTCAAAATCTTAAAATGGCTATAACTCCTAAACTAGGCGTCTGCGGGGGTCATATTATGCACCAGAAAAAAAAATTCAAAATCTTAAAATGGCTATAACTCCTAAACTAGGCGTCTGCGGGGGTCATATTATGCACCAGAAAAAAGAAAATTCAAAATCTTAAAATAGCTATAACTCCTAAACTAGGCGTCTGCGGGGGTCATATTATGCACCAGAAAAAAGAAAATTCAAAACTTTAAAATCGCTATAACTCCTAAACTAGGCGTCTGCGGGGGTCATATTATGCACCAGAAAAAAGAAAATTCAAAACTTTAAAATCGCTATAACTCCTAAACTAGGTGTCTGCGGGGGTCATATTATGCACCAGAAAAAAAAATTCAAAATCTTAAAATGGCTATAACTCCTAAACTAGGCGTCTGCGGGGGTCATATTATGCACCAGAAAAAAGAAAATTCAAAACTTTAAAATCGCTATAACTCCTAAACTAGGCGTCTGCGGGGGTCATATTATGCACCAGAAAAAAGAAAATTCAAAACTTTAAAATCGCTATAACTCCTAAACTAGGCGTCTGCGGGGGTCATATTATGCACCAGAAAAAAAAATTCAAAATCTTATAATGGCTATAACTCCTAAACTGGGCGTCTGCGGGGGTCATATTATGCACCAGAAAAAAGAAAATTCAAAACTTTAAAATGGCTATAACTCCTAAACTAGGCGTCTGCGGGGGTCATATTATGCACCAGAAAAAAGAAAATTCAAAATCTTAAAATGGCTATAACTCCTAAACTAGGCGTCTGCGGGGGTCATATCATGCACCAGAAAAAAAAATTCAAAATCTTAAAATGGCTATAACTCCTAAACTAGGCGTCTGCGGGGGTCATATTATGCATCAGAAAAAAGAAAATTCAAAACTTTAAAATCGCTATAACTCCTAAACTAGGCGTCTGCGGGGGTCATATTATGCACCAGAAAAAAGAAAATTCAAAATCTTAAAATGGCTATAACTCCTAAACTAGGCGTCTGCGGGGGTCATATTATGCACCAGAAAAAAAAATTCAAAATATTAAAATGGCTATAACTCCTAAACTAGGCGTCTGCGGTGGTCATATTATGCACCAGAAAAAAGAAAATTCAAAATCTTAAAATGGCTATAACTCCTAAACTAGGCGTCTGCGGGGGTCATATTATGCACCAGAAAAAAAAATTCAAAATATTAAAATGGCTATAACTCCTAAACTAGGCGTCTGCGGGGGTCATATTATGCACCAGAAAAAAAAATTCAAAATCTTAAAATGGCTATAACTCCTAAACTAGGCGTCTGCGGGGGTCATATTATGCACCAGCAAAAAAAATTCAAAATCTTAAAATGGCTATAACTCCTAAACTAGACGTCTGCGGGGGTCATATTATGCACCAGAAAAAAGAAAATTCAAAATCTTAAAATAGCTATAACTCCTAAACTAGGCGTCTGCGGGGGTCATATTATGCACAAGAAAAAAGAAAATTCAAAACTTTAAAATCGCTATAACTCCTAAACTAGGCGTCTGCGGGGGTCATATTATGCACCAGAAAAAAAAAATTCAAAACTTTAAAATCGCTATAACTCCTAAACTAGGTGTCTGCGGGGGTCATATTATGCACCAGAAAAAAAAATTCAAAATCTTAAAATGGCTATAACTCCTAAACTAGGCGTCTGCGGGGGTCATATTATGCACCAGAAAAAAGAAAATTCAAAACTTTAAAATCGCTATAACTCCTAAACTAGGCGTCTGCGGGGGTCATATTACGCACCAGAAAAAAGAAAATTCAAAATCTTAAAATGGCTATAACTCCTAAACTAGGCGTCTGCGGGGGTCATATTATGCACCAGAAAAAAGAAAATTCAAAATCTTAAAATGGCTATAACTCCTAAACTAGGCGTCTGCGGGGGTCATATTATGCAATAGAAAAAAGAAAATTCAAAATCTTAAAATGGCTATAACTCCTAAACTAGGCGTCTGCGGGGGTCATATTATGCACCAGAAAAAAGAAAATTCAAAACTTTAAAATCGCTGTAACTCCTAAACTAGGCGTCTGCGGGGGTCATATTACGCACCAGAAAAAAGAAAATTCAAAATCTTAAAATGGCTATAACTCCTAAACTAGGCGTCTGCGGGGGTCATATTATGCACCAGAAAAAAGAAAATTCAAAATCTTAAAATGGCTATAACTCCTAAACTAGGCGTCTGCGGGGGTCATATTATGCACCAGAAAAAAAAATTCAAAATATTAAAATGGCTATAACTCCTAAACTAGGCGTCTGCGGGGGTCATATTATGCACCAGAAAAAAGAAAATTCAAAATCTTAAAATGGCTATAACTCCTAAAATAGGCGTCTGCGGGGGTCATATTATGCACCAGAAAAAAGAAAATTCAAAATCTTAAAATGGCTATAACTCCTAAACTAGGCGTCTGCGGGGGTCATATTATGCACCAGAAAAAAGAAAATTCAAAACTTTAAAATCGCTATAACTCCTGAACTAGGTGTCTGCGGGGGTCATATTATGCACCAGAAAAAAGAAAATTCAAAATCTTAAAATGGCTATAACTCCTAAACTAGGCGTCTGCGGGGGTCATATTATGCACCAGAAAAAAGAAAATTCAAAATCTTAAAATGGCTATAACTCCTAAACTAGGCGTCTGCGGGGGTCATATTATGCACCAGAAAAAAGAAAATCCAAAATCTTAAAATGGCTATAACTCCTAAACTAGGCGTCTGCGGGGGTCATATTATGCACCAGAAAAAAGAAAATTCAAAACTTTAAAATCGCTATAACTCCTAAACTAGGTGTCTGCGGGGGTCATATTATGCACCAGAAAAAAAAATTCAAAATCTTAAAATAGCTATAACTCCTAAACTAGGCGTCTGCGGGGGTCATATTATGCACCAGAAAAAAAAAATTCAAAATCTTAAAATGGCTATATCTCCTAAACCAGGCGTCTGCGGGGGTCATATTATGCACCAGAAAAAAAAAATTCAAAATCTTAAAATGGCTATATCTCCTAAACTAGGCGTCTGCGGGGTCATATTATGCACCAGAAAAAAAAAATTCAAAATCTTAAAATGGCTATAACTCCTAAACTAGGCGTCTGCGGGGGTCATATTATGCACCAGAAAAAAAAAAATTCAAAATCTTAAAATGGCTATATCTCCTAAATTAGGCGTCTGCGGGGGTCATATTATGCACCAGAAAAAAAAAATTCAAAATCTTAAAATGGCTATATCTCCAAAACTAGGCGTCTGCGGGGGTCATATTATGCACCAGAAAAAAAAAATTCAAAATCTTAAAATGGCTATATCTCCTAAACCAGGCGTCTGCGGGGGTCATATTATGCACCAGAAAAAAAAAATTCAAAATCTTAAAATGGCTATAACTCCTCAACTAGGCGTCTGCGGGGGTCATATTATGCACCAGAAAAAAAAATTAAAAATATTAAAATGGCTATAACTCCTAAACTAGGCGTCTGCGGGGGTCATATTATGCACCAGAAAAAAAAATTCAAAATCTTAAAATGGCTATAACTCCTAAACTAGGCGTCTGCGGGGGTCATATTATGCACCAGAAAAAAAAATTCAAAATCTTAAAATGGCTATAACTCCTAAACTAGGCGTCTGCGGGGGTCATATTATGCACCAGAAAAAAGAAAATTCAAAATCTTAAAATAGCTATAACTCCTAAACTAGGCGTCTGCGGGGGTCATATTATGCACCAGAAAAAAGAAAATTCAAAACTTTAAAATCGCTATAACTCCTAAACTAGGCGTCTGCGGGGGTCATATTATGCACCAGAAAAAAGAAAATTCAAAACTTTAAAATCGCTATAACTCCTAAACTAGGTGTCTGCGGGGGTCATATTATGCACCAGAAAAAAAATTCAAAATCTTAAAATGGCTATAACTCCTAAACTAGGCGTCTGCGGGGGTCATATTATGCACCAGAAAAAGAAAATTCAAAACTTTAAAATCGCTATAACTCCTAAACTAGGCGTCTGCGGGGGTCATATTATGCACCAGAAAAAAGAAAATTCAAAACTTTAAAATCGCTATAACTCCTAAACTAGGCGTCTGCGGGGGTCATATTATGCACCAGAAAAAAAATTCAAAATCTTATAATGGCTATAACTCCTAAACTGGGCGTCTGCGGGGGTCATATTATGCACCAGAAAAAAGAAAATTCAAAACTTTAAAATGGCTATAACTCCTAAACTAGGCGTCTGCGGGGGTCATATTATGCACCAGAAAAAAGAAAATTCAAAATCTTAAAATGGCTATAACTCCTAAACTAGGCGTCTGCGGGGGTCATATCATGCACCAGAAAAAAAATTCAAAATCTTAAAATGGCTATAACTCCTAAACTAGGCGTCTGCGGGGGTCATATTATGCATCAGAAAAAAGAAAATTCAAAACTTTAAAATCGCTATAACTCCTAAACTAGGCGTCTGCGGGGGTCATATTATGCACCAGAAAAAAGAAATTCAAAATCTTAAAATGGCTATAACTCCTAAACTAGGCGTCTGCGGGGGTCATATTATGCACCAGAAAAAAAAATTCAAAATATTAAAATGGCTATAACTCCTAAACTAGGCGTCTGCGGTGGTCATATTATGCACCAGAAAAAAGAAAATTCAAAATCTTAAAATGGCTATAACTCCTAAACTAGGCGTCTGCGGGGGTCATATTATGCACCAGAAAAAAAAATTCAAAATATTAAAATGGCTATAACTCCTAAACTAGGCGTCTGCGGGGGTCATATTATGCACCAGAAAAAAAAATTCAAAATCTTAAAATGGCTATAACTCCTAAACTAGGCGTCTGCGGGGGTCATATTATGCACCAGCAAAAAAAATTCAAAATCTTAAAATGGCTATAACTCCTAAACTAGACGTCTGCGGGGGTCATATTATGCACCAGAAAAAAGAAAATTCAAAATCTTAAAATAGCTATAACTCCTAAACTAGGCGTCTGCGGGGGTCATATTATGCACAAGAAAAAAGAAAATTCAAAACTTTAAAATCGCTATAACTCCTAAACTAGGCGTCTGCGGGGGTCATATTATGCACCAGAAAAAAAAAATTCAAAACTTTAAAATCGCTATAACTCCTAAACTAGGTGTCTGCGGGGGTCATATTATGCACCAGAAAAAAAAATTCAAAATCTTAAAATGGCTATAACTCCTAAACTAGGCGTCTGCGGGGGTCATATTATGCACCAGAAAAAAGAAAATTCAAAACTTTAAAATCGCTATAACTCCTAAACTAGGCGTCTGCGGGGGTCATATTACGCACCAGAAAAAAGAAAATTCAAAATCTTAAAATGGCTATAACTCCTAAACTAGGCGTCTGCGGGGGTCATATTATGCACCAGAAAAAAGAAAATTCAAAATCTTAAAATGGCTATAACTCCTAAACTAGGCGTCTGCGGGGGTCATATTATGCAATAGAAAAAAGAAAATTCAAAATCTTAAAATGGCTATAACTCCTAAACTAGGCGTCTGCGGGGGTCATATTATGCACCAGAAAAAAGAAAATTCAAAACTTTAAAATCGCTGTAACTCCTAAACTAGGCGTCTGCGGGGGTCATATTACGCACCAGAAAAAAGAAAATTCAAAATCTTAAAATGGCTATAACTCCTAAACTAGGCGTCTGCGGGGGTCATATTATGCACCAGAAAAAAGAAAATTCAAAATCTTAAAATGGCTATAACTCCTAAACTAGGCGTCTGCGGGGGTCATATTATGCACCAGAAAAAAAAATTCAAAATATTAAAATGGCTATAACTCCTAAACTAGGCGTCTGCGGGGGTCATATTATGCACCAGAAAAAAGAAAATTCAAAATCTTAAAATGGCTATAACTCCTAAAATAGGCGTCTGCGGGGGTCATATTATGCACCAGAAAAAAGAAAATTCAAAATCTTAAAATGGCTATAACTCCTAAACTAGGCGTCTGCGGGGGTCATATTATGCACCAGAAAAAAGAAAATTCAAAACTTTAAAATCGCTATAACTCCTGAACTAGGTGTCTGCGGGGGTCATATTATGCACCAGAAAAAAGAAAATTCAAAATCTTAAAATGGCTATAACTCCTAAACTAGGCGTCTGCGGGGGTCATATTATGCACCAGAAAAAAGAAAATTCAAAATCTTAAAATGGCTATAACTCCTAAACTAGGCGTCTGCGGGGGTCATATTATGCACCAGAAAAAAGAAAATCCAAAATCTTAAAATGGCTATAACTCCTAAACTAGGCGTCTGCGGGGGTCATATTATGCACCAGAAAAAAGAAAATTCAAAACTTTAAAATCGCTATAACTCCTAAACTAGGTGTCTGCGGGGGTCATATTATGCACCAGAAAAAAAAATTCAAAATCTTAAAATAGCTATAACTCCTAAACTAGGCGTCTGCGGGGGTCATATTATGCACCAGAAAAAAGAAAATTCAAAATCTTAAAATGGCTATAACTCCTAAACTAGGCGTCTGCGGGGGTCATATTATGCACCAGAAAAAAGAAAATTCAAAATCTTAAAATGGTTATAACTCCTAAACTAGGCGTCTGCGGGGGTCATATTATGCACCAGAAAAAAGAAAATTCAAAATCTTAAAATGGCTATAACTCCTAAACTAGGCGTCTGCGGGGGTCATATTATGCACCAGAAAAAAAAATTCAAAATATTAAAATGGCTATAACTCCTAAACTAGGCGTCTGCGGGGTCATATTATGCACCAGAAAAAAAAATTCAAAATCTTATAATGGCTATAACTCCTAAACTGGGCGTCTGCGGGGGTCATATTATGCACCAGAAAAAAGAAAATTCAAAACTTTAAAATGGCTATAACTCCTAAACTAGGCGTCTGCGGGGGTCATATTATGCACCAGAAAAAAGAAAATTCAAAATCTTAAAATGGCTATAACTCCTAAACTAGGCGTCTGCGGGGGTCATATTATGCACCAGAAAAAAAAATTCAAAATCTTAAAATGGCTATAACTCCTAAACTAGGCGTCTGCGGGGGTCATATTATGCACCAGAAAAAAGAAAATTCAAAATCTTAAAATGGCTATAACTCCTAAACTAGGCGTCTGCGGGGGTCATATTATGCACCAGAAAAAAAAATTCAAAATATTAAAATGGCTATAACTCCTAAACTAGGCGTCTGCGGTGGTCATATTATGCACCAGAAAAAAGAAAATTCAAAATCTTAAAATGGCTATAACTCGTAAACTAGGCGTCTGCGGGGGTCATATTATGCACCAGAAAAAAAAATTCAAAATATTAAAATGGCTATAACTCCTAAACTAGGCGTCTGCGGGGGTCATATTATGCACCAGAAAAAAAAATTCAAAATCTTAAAATGGCTATAACTCCTAAACTAGGCGTCTGCGGGGGTCATATTATGCACCAGAAAAAAAAATTCAAAATCTTAAAATGGCTATAACTCCTAAACTAGGCGTCTGCGGGGGTCATATTATGCACCAGAAAAAAGAAAATTCAAAATCTTAAAATAGCTATAACTCCTAATCTAGGCGTCTGCGGGGGTCATATTATGCACCAGAAAAAAGAAAATTCAAAACTTTAAAATCGCTATAACTCCTAAACTAGGCGTCTGCGGGGGTCATATTATGCACCAGAAAAAAGAAAATTCAAAACTTTAAAATCGCTATAACTCCTAAACTAGGTGTCTGCGGGGGTCATATTATGCACCAGAAAAAAAAATTCAAAATCTTAAAATGGCTATAACTCCTAAACTAGGCGTCTGCGGGGGTCATATTATGCACCAGAAAAAAGAAAATTCAAAACTTTAAAATCGCTATAACTCCTAAACTAGGCGTCTGCGGGGGTCATATTATGCACCAGAAAAAAGAAAATTCAAAACTTTAAAATCGCTATAACTCCTAAACTAGGCGTCTGCGGGGGTCATATTATGCACCAGAAAAAAAAATTCAAAATCTTATAATGGCTATAACTCCTAAACTGGGCGTCTGCGGGGGTCATATTATGCACCAGAAAAAAGAAAATTCAAAACTTTAAAATGGCTATAACTCCTAAACTAGGCGTCTGCGGGGGTCATATTATGCACCAGAAAAAAGAAAATTCAAAATCTTAAAATGGCTATAACTCCTAAACTAGGCGTCTGCGGGGGTCATATTATGCACCAGAAAAAAGAAAATTCAAAACTTTAAAATCGCTATAACTCCTAAACTAGGCGTCTGCGGGGGTCATATTATGCACCAGAAAAAAGAAAATTCAAAATCTTAAAATGGCTATAACACCTAAACTAGGCGTCTGCGGGGGTCATATTATGCACCAGAAAAAAGAAAATTCAAAACTTTAAAATCGCTATAACTCTTGAACTAGGTGTCTGCGGGGGTCATATTATGCACCAGAAAAAAAAATTAAAAATATTAAAATGGCTATAACTCCTAAACTAGGCGTCTGCGGGGGTCATATTATGCACCAGAAAAAAAAATTCAAAATCTTAAAATGGCTATAACTCCTAAACTAGGCGTCTGCGGGGGTCATATTATGCACCAGAAAAAAAAAATTCAAAATCTTAAAATGGCTATAACTCCTAAACTAGGCGTCTGCGGGGGTCATATTATGCACCAGAAAAAAGAAAATTCAAAATCTTAAAATAGCTATAACTCCTAAACTAGGCGTCTGCGGGGGTCATATTATGCACCAGAAAAAAAAAATTCAAAATCTTAAAATGGCTATATCTCCTAAACCAGGCGTCTGCGGGGGTCATATTATGCACCAGAAAAAAAAAATTCAAAATCTTAAAATGGCTATATCTCCTAAATTAGGCGTCTGCGGGGGTCATATTATGCACCAGAAAAAAAAAATTCAAAATCTTAAAATGGCTATATCTCCTAAACTAGGCGTCTGCGGGGTCATATTATGCACCAGAAAAAAAAAATTCAAAATCTTAAAATGGCTATAACTCCTAAACTAGGCGTCTGCGGGGTCATATTATGCACCAGAAAAAAAAATTCAAAATCTTAAAATGGCTATAACTCCTAAACCAGGCGTCTGCGGGGGTCATATTATGCACCAGAAAAAAAAAATTCAAAATCTTAAAATGGCTATATCTCCTAAACCAGGCGTCTGCGGGGGTCATATTATGCACCAGAAAAAAAAAATTCAAAATCTTAAAATGGCTATATCTCCTAAACTAGGCGTCTGCGGGGTCATATTATGCACCAGAAAAAAAAAATTCAAAATCTTAAAATGGCTATAACTCCTAAACTAGGCGTCTGCGGGGGTCATATTATGCACCAGAAAAAAAAAAATTCAAAATCTTAAAATGGCTATATCTCCTAAATTAGGCGTCTGCGGGGGTCATATTATGCACCAGAAAAAAAAAATTCAAAATCTTAAAATGGCTATATCTCCAAAACTAGGCGTCTGCGGGGGTCATATTATGCACCAGAAAAAAAAAATTCAAAATCTTAAAATGGCTATATCTCCTAAACCAGGCGTCTGCGGGGGTCATATTATGCACCAGAAAAAAAAAATTCAAAATCTTAAAATGGCTATAACTCCTCAACTAGGCGTCTGCGGGGGTCATATTATGCACCAGAAAAAAAAATTAAAAATATTAAAATGGCTATAACTCCTAAACTAGGCGTCTGCGGGGGTCATATTATGCACCAGAAAAAAAAAATTCAAAATCTTAAAATGGCTATAACTCCTAAACTAGGCGTCTGCGGGGGTCATATTATGCACCAGAAAAAAAAATTCAAAATCTTAAAATGGCTATAACTCCTAAACTAGGCGTCTGCGGGGGTCATATTATGCACCAGAAAAAAGAAAATTCAAAATCTTAAAATAGCTATAACTCCTAAACTAGGCGTCTGCGGGGGTCATATTATGCACCAGAAAAAAGAAAATTCAAAACTTTAAAATCGCTATAACTCCTAAACTAGGCGTCTGCGGGGGTCATATTATGCACCAGAAAAAAGAAAATTCAAAACTTTAAAATCGCTATAACTCCTAAACTAGGTGTCTGCGGGGGTCATATTATGCACCAGAAAAAAAAATTCAAAATCTTAAAATGGCTATAACTCCTAAACTAGGCGTCTGCGGGGGTCATATTATGCACCAGAAAAAAGAAAATTCAAAACTTTAAAATCGCTATAACTCCTAAACTAGGCGTCTGCGGGGGTCATATTATGCACCAGAAAAAAGAAAATTCAAAACTTTAAAATCGCTATAACTCCTAAACTAGGCGTCTGCGGGGGTCATATTATGCACCAGAAAAAAAAATTCAAAATCTTATAATGGCTATAACTCCTAAACTGGGCGTCTGCGGGGGTCATATTATGCACCAGAAAAAAGAAAATTCAAAACTTTAAAATGGCTATAACTCCTAAACTAGGCGTCTGCGGGGGTCATATTATGCACCAGAAAAAAGAAAATTCAAAATCTTAAAATGGCTATAACTCCTAAACTAGGCGTCTGCGGGGGTCATATCATGCACCAGAAAAAAAAATTCAAAATCTTAAAATGGCTATAACTCCTAAACTAGGCGTCTGCGGGGGTCATATTATGCATCAGAAAAAAGAAAATTCAAAACTTTAAAATCGCTATAACTCCTAAACTAGGCGTCTGCGGGGGTCATATTATGCACCAGAAAAAAGAAAATTCAAAATCTTAAAATGGCTATAACTCCTAAACTAGGCGTCTGCGGGGGTCATATTATGCACCAGAAAAAAAAATTCAAAATATTAAAATGGCTATAACTCCTAAACTAGGCGTCTGCGGTGGTCATATTATGCACCAGAAAAAAGAAAATTCAAAATCTTAAAATGGCTATAACTCCTAAACTAGGCGTCTGCGGGGGTCATATTATGCACCAGAAAAAAAAATTCAAAATATTAAAATGGCTATAACTCCTAAACTAGGCGTCTGCGGGGGTCATATTATGCACCAGAAAAAAAAATTCAAAATCTTAAAATGGCTATAACTCCTAAACTAGGCGTCTGCGGGGGTCATATTATGCACCAGCAAAAAAAATTCAAAATCTTAAAATGGCTATAACTCCTAAACTAGACGTCTGCGGGGGTCATATTATGCACCAGAAAAAAGAAAATTCAAAATCTTAAAATAGCTATAACTCCTAAACTAGGCGTCTGCGGGGGTCATATTATGCACAAGAAAAAAGAAAATTCAAAACTTTAAAATCGCTATAACTCCTAAACTAGGCGTCTGCGGGGGTCATATTATGCACCAGAAAAAAAAAATTCAAAACTTTAAAATCGCTATAACTCCTAAACTAGGTGTCTGCGGGGGTCATATTATGCACCAGAAAAAAAAATTCAAAATCTTAAAATGGCTATAACTCCTAAACTAGGCGTCTGCGGGGGTCATATTATGCACCAGAAAAAAGAAAATTCAAAACTTTAAAATCGCTATAACTCCTAAACTAGGCGTCTGCGGGGGTCATATTACGCACCAGAAAAAAGAAAATTCAAAATCTTAAAATGGCTATAACTCCTAAACTAGGCGTCTGCGGGGGTCATATTATGCACCAGAAAAAAGAAAATTCAAAATCTTAAAATGGCTATAACTCCTAAACTAGGCGTCTGCGGGGGTCATATTATGCAATAGAAAAAAGAAAATTCAAAATCTTAAAATGGCTATAACTCCTAAACTAGGCGTCTGCGGGGGTCATATTATGCACCAGAAAAAAGAAAATTCAAAACTTTAAAATCGCTGTAACTCCTAAACTAGGCGTCTGCGGGGGTCATATTACGCACCAGAAAAAAGAAAATTCAAAATCTTAAAATGGCTATAACTCCTAAACTAGGCGTCTGCGGGGGTCATATTATGCACCAGAAAAAAGAAAATTCAAAATCTTAAAATGGCTATAACTCCTAAACTAGGCGTCTGCGGGGGTCATATTATGCACCAGAAAAAAAAATTCAAAATATTAAAATGGCTATAACTCCTAAACTAGGCGTCTGCGGGGGTCATATTATGCACCAGAAAAAAGAAAATTCAAAATCTTAAAATGGCTATAACTCCTAAAATAGGCGTCTGCGGGGGTCATATTATGCACCAGAAAAAAGAAAATTCAAAATCTTAAAATGGCTATAACTCCTAAACTAGGCGTCTGCGGGGGTCATATTATGCACCAGAAAAAAGAAAATTCAAAACTTTAAAATCGCTATAACTCCTGAACTAGGTGTCTGCGGGGGTCATATTATGCACCAGAAAAAAGAAAATTCAAAATCTTAAAATGGCTATAACTCCTAAACTAGGCGTCTGCGGGGGTCATATTATGCACCAGAAAAAAGAAAATTCAAAATCTTAAAATGGCTATAACTCCTAAACTAGGCGTCTGCGGGGGTCATATTATGCACCAGAAAAAAGAAAATCCAAAATCTTAAAATGGCTATAACTCCTAAACTAGGCGTCTGCGGGGGTCATATTATGCACCAGAAAAAAGAAAATTCAAAACTTTAAAATCGCTATAACTCCTAAACTAGGTGTCTGCGGGGGTCATATTATGCACCAGAAAAAAAAATTCAAAATCTTAAAATAGCTATAACTCCTAAACTAGGCGTCTGCGGGGGTCATATTATGCACCAGAAAAAAGAAAATTCAAAATCTTAAAATGGCTATAACTCCTAAACTAGGCGTCTGCGGGGGTCATATTATGCACCAGAAAAAAGAAAATTCAAAATCTTAAAATGGTTATAACTCCTAAACTAGGCGTCTGCGGGGGTCATATTATGCACCAGAAAAAAGAAAATTCAAAATCTTAAAATGGCTATAACTCCTAAACTAGGCGTCTGCGGGGGTCATATTATGCACCAGAAAAAAAAATTCAAAATATTAAAATGGCTATAACTCCTAAATTAGGCGTCTGCGGTGGTCATATTATGCACCAGAAAAAAGAAAATTCAAAATCTTAAAATGGCTATAACTCCTAAACTAGGCGTCTGCGGGGGTCATATTATGCACCAGAAAAAAAAATTCAAAATATTAAAATGGCTATAACTCCTAAACTAGGCGTCTGCGGGGGTCATATTATGCACCAGAAAAAAAAATTCAAAATCTTAAAATGGCTATAACTCCTAAACTAGGCGTCTGCGGGGGTCATATTATGCACCAGAAAAAAGAAAATTCAAAATCTTAAAATGGCTATAACTCCTAAACTAGGCGTCTGCGGGGTCATATTATGCACCAGAAAAAAGAAAATTCAAAATCTTAAAATAGCTATAACTCCTAAACTAGGCGTCTGCGGGGGTCATATTATGCACCAGAAAAAAGAAAATTCAAAATCTTAAAATGGCTATAACTCCTAAACTAGGCGTCTGCGGGGGTCATATTATGCAGCAGAAAAAAGAAAATTCAAAATCTTAAAATGGCTATAACTCCTAAACTAGGCGTCTGCGGGGGTCATATTATGCACCAGAAAAAAGAAAATTCCAAACTTTAAAATCGCTATAACTCCTAAACTAGGCGTCTGCGGGGGTCATATTATGCACCAGAAAAAAGAAAATTCAAAATCTTAAAATGGCTATAACTCCTAAACTAGGCGTCTGCGGGGGTCATATTATGCACCAGAAAAAAGAAAATTCCAAACTTTAAAATCGCTATAACTCCTAAACTAGGCGTCTGCGGGGGTCATATTATGCACCAGAAAAAAAAAAATTCAAAATCTTAAAATGGCTATAACTCCTAAACTAGGCGTCTGCGGGGGTCATATTATGCACCAGAAAAAAAAATTCAAAATATTAAAATGGCTATAACTCCTAAACTAGGCGTCTGCGGGGGTCATATTATGCACCAGAAAAAAGAAAATTCAAAATCTTAAAATGGCTATAACTCCTAAACTAGGCGTCTTCGGGGGTCATATTATGCATCAGAAAAAAGAAAATTCAAAATCTTAAAATGGCTATAACTCCTAAACTAGGCGTCTTCGGGGGTCATATTATGCACCAGAAAAAAGAAAATTCAAAATCTTAAAATGGCTATAACTCCTAAACTAGGCATCTGCGGGGGTCATATTATGCACCAGAAAAAAAAATTCAAAATATTAAAATGGCTATAACTCCTAAACTAGGCATCTGCGGGGGTCATATTATGCACCAGAAAAAAGAAAATTCAAAATCTTAAAATGGCTATAACTCCTAAACTAGGCGTCTGCGGGGGTCATATTATGCACCAGAAAAAAGAAAATTCAAAATATTAAAATGGCTATAACTCCTAAACTAGGCGTCTGCGGGGGTCATATTATGCACCAGAAAAAAGAAAATTCAAAATCTTAAAATGGCTATAACTCCTAAACTAGGCGTCTGCGGGGGTCATATTATGCACCAGAAAAAAAAATTCAAAATATTAGAATGGCTATAACTCCTAAACTAGGCGTCTGCGGGGGTCATATTATGCACCAGAAAAAAGAAAATTCAAAATCTTAAAATGGCTATAACTCCTAAACTAGGCGTCTGCGGGGGTCATATTATGCATCAGAAAAAAGAAAATTCAAAATCTTAAAATGGCTATAACTCCTAAACTAGGCGTCTGCGGGGGTCATATTATGCACCAGAAAAAAGAAAATTCAAAACTTTAAAATCGCTATAACTCCTAAACTAGGCGTCTGCGGGGTCATATTATGCACCAGAAAAAAGAAAATTCAAAATCTTAAAATGGCTATAACTCCTAAACTAGGCGTCTGCGGGGGTCATATTATGCACCGGAAAAAAAAATTCAAAATATTAAAATGGCTATAACTCCTAAACTAGGCGTCTGCGGGGGTCATATTATGCACCAGAAAAAAAAATTCAAAATCTTAAAATGGCTATAACTCCTAAACTAGGCGTCTGCGGGGGTCATATTATGCACCAGAAAAAAAAATTCAAAATCTTAAAATGGCTATAACTCCTAAACTAGGCGTCTGCGGGGGTCATATTATGCACCAGAAAAAAGAAAATTCAAAATCTTAAAATAGCTATAACTCCTAAACTAGGCGTCTGCGGGGGTCATATTATGCACCAGAAAAAAGAAAATTCAAAACTTTAAAATCGCTATAACTCCTAAACTAGGCGTCTGCGGGGGTCATATTATGCACCAGAAAAAAGAAAATTCAAAACTTTAAAATCGCTATAACTCCTAAACTAGGTGTCTGCGGGGGTCGTATTATGCACCAGAAAAAAAAATTCAAAATCTTAAAATGGCTATAACTCCTAAACTAGGCGTCTGCGGGGGTCATATTATGCACCAGAAAAAAGAAAATTCAAAACTTTAAAATCGCTATAACTCCTAAACTAGGCGTCTGCGGGGGTCATATTATGCACCAGAAAAAAGAAAATTCAAAATCTTAAAATGGCTATAACTCCTAAACTAGGCGTCTGCGGGGGTCATATTATGCACCAGAAAAAAGAAAATTCAAAACTTTAAAATCGCTATAACTCCTAAACTAGGCGTCTGCGGGGGTCATATTATGCACCAGAAAAAAGAAAATTCAAAATCTTAAAATGGCTATAAATCCTAAACTAGGCGTCTGCGGGAGTCATATTATCCACCAGAAAAAAGAAAATTCAAAATCTTAAAATGGCTATAACTCCTAAACTAGGCATCTGCGGGGGTCATATTATGCACCAGAAAAAAGAAAATTCAAAATCTTAAAATGGCTATAACTCCTAAACTAGGCGTCTGCGGGAGTCATATTATCCACCAGAAAAAAGAAAATTCAAAACTTTAAAATGGCTATAACTCCTAAACTAGGCGTCTGCGGGGGTCATATTATGCACCAGAAAAAAGAAAATTCAAAATCTTAAAATCGCTATAACTCCTAAACTAGGCGTCTGCGAGGGTCATATTATGCACCAGAAAAAAAAATTCAAAATATTAAAATGGCTATAACTCCTAAACTAGGCGTCTGCGGGGGTCATATTATGCACCAGAAAAAAGAAAATTCAAAATCTTAAAATGGCTATAACTCCTAAACTAGGCGTCTGCGGGGGTCATATTATGCAGCAGAAAAAAGAAAATTCAAAATCTTAAAATGGCTATAACTCCTAAACTAGGCGTCTGCGGGGGTCATATTATGCACCAGAAAAAAGAAAATTCCAAACTTTAAAATCGCTATAACTCCTAAACTAGGCGTCTGCGGGGGTCATATTATGCACCAGAAAAAAGAAAATTCAAAATCTTAAAATGGCTATAACTCCTAAACTAGGCGTCTGCGGGGGTCATATTATGCACCAGAAAAAAGAAAATTCCAAACTTTAAAATCGCTATAACTCCTAAACTAGGCGTCTGCGGGGGTCATATTATGCACCAGAAAAAAAAAAATTCAAAATCTTAAAATGGCTATAACTCCTAAACTAGGCGTCTGCGGGGGTCATATTATGCACCAGAAAAAAAAATTCAAAATATTAAAATGGCTATAACTCCTAAACTAGGCGTCTGCGGGGGTCATATTATGCACCAGAAAAAAGAAAATTCAAAATCTTAAAATGGCTATAACTCCTAAACTAGGCGTCTGCGGGGGTCATATTATGCATCAGAAAAAAGAAAATTCAAAATCTTAAAATGGCTATAACTCCTAAACTAGGCGTCTGCGGGGGTCATATTATGCACCAGAAAAAAGAAAATTCAAAATCTTAAAATGGCTATAACTCCTAAACTAGGCGTCTGCGGGGGTCATATTATGCACCAGAAAAAAGAAAATTCAAAATCTTAAAATGGCTATAACTCCTAAACTAGGCGTCTGCGGGGGTCATATTATGCACCAGAAAAAAAAATTCAAAATCTTAAAATGGCTATAACTCCTAAACTAGGCGTCTGCGGGGGTCATATTATGCACCAGAAAAAAGAAAATTCAAAATATTAAAATGGCTATAACTCCTAAACTAGGCGTCTGCGGGGGTCATATTATGCACCAGAAAAAAGAAAATTCAAAATCTTAAAATGGCTATAACTCCTAAACTAGGCGTCTGCGGGGGTCATATTATGCACCAGAAAAAAAAATTCAAAATATTAGAATGGCTATAACTCCTAAACTAGGCGTCTGCGGGGGTCATATTATGCACCAGAAAAAAGAAAATTCAAAATCTTAAAATGGCTATAACTCCTAAACTAGGCGTCTGCGGGGGTCATATTATGCACCAGAAAAAAGAAAATTCAAAATCTTAAAATGGCTATAACTCCTAAACTAGGCGTCTGCGGGGTCATATTATGCACCAGAAAAAAGAAAATTCTAAATCTTAAAATGGCTATAACTCCTAAACTAGGCGTCTGCGGGGGTCATATTATGCATCAGAAAAAAGAAAATTCAAAATCTTAAAATGGCTATAACTCCTAAACTAGGCGTCTGCGGGGGTCATATTATGCACCAGAAAAAAGAAAATTCAAAACTTTAAAATCGCTATAACTCCTAAACTAGGCGTCTGCGGGGTCATATTATGCACCAGAAAAAAGAAAATTCAAAATCTTAAAATGGCTATAACTCCTAAACTAGGCGTCTGCGGGGGTCATATTATGCACCGGAAAAAAAAATTCAAAATATTAAAATGGTTATAACTCCTAAACTAGGCGTCTGCGGGGGTCATATTATGCACCAGAAAAAAAAATTCAAAATCTTAAAATGGCTATAACTCCTAAACTAGGCGTCTGCGGGGGTCATATTATGCACCAGAAAAAAAAATTCAAAATCTTAAAATGGCTATAACTCCTAAACTAGGCGTCTGCGGGGGTCATATTATGCACCAGAAAAAAGAAAATTCAAAATCTTAAAATAGCTATAACTCCTAAACTAGGCGTCTGCGGGGGTCATATTATGCACCAGAAAAAAGGAAATTCAAAACTTTAAAATCGCTATAACTCCTAAACTAGGCGTCTGCGGGGGTCATATTATGCACCAGAAAAAAGAAAATTCAAAACTTTAAAATCGCTATAACTCCTAAACTAGGTGTCTGCGGGGGTCATATTATGCACCAGAAAAAAAAATTCAAAATCTTAAAATGGCTATAACTCCTAAACTAGGCGTCTGCGGGGGTCATATTATGCACCAGAAAAAAGAAAATTCTAAACTTTAAAATCGCTATAACTCCTAAACTAGGCGTCTGCGGGGGTCATATTATGCACCAGAAAAAAGAAAATTCAAAATCTTAAAATGGCTATAACTCCTAAACTAGGCGTCTGCGGGGGTCATATTATGCACCAGAAAAAAGAAAATTCAAAACTTTAAAATCGCTATAACTCCTAAACTAGGCGTCTGCGGGGGTCATATTATGCACCAGAAAAAAGAAAATTCAAAATCTTAAAATGGCTATAACTCCTAAACTAGGCGTCTGCGGGGGTCATATTATGCACCAGAAAAAAGAAAATTCAAAATCTTAAAATGGCTATAACTCCTAAACTAGACGTCTGCGGGGGTCATATTATGCACCAGAAAAAAGAAAATTCAAAATCTTAAAATGGCTATAACTCCTAAACTAGGCGTCTGCGGGGGTCATATTATGCACCAGAAAAAAGAAAATTCAAAATCTTAAAATGGCTATAACTCCTAAACTAGGCGTCTGCGGGGGTCATATTATGCACCAGAAAAAAAAATTCAAAATATTAAAATGGCTATAACTCCTAAACTAGGCGTCTGCGGGGGTCATATTATGCACCAGAAAAAAGAAAATTCAAAATCTTAAAATGGCTATAACTCCTAAACTAGGCGTCTGCGGGGGTCATATTATGCACCAGAAAAAAGAAAATTCAAAACTTTAAAATGGCTATAACTCCTAAACTAGGCGTCTGCGGGGGTCATATTATGCACCAGAAAAAAGAAAATTCAAAATCTTAAAATCGCTATAACTCCTAAACTAGGCGTCTGCGGGGGTCATATTATGCACCAGAAAAAAAAATTCAAAATATTAAAATGGCTATAACTCCTAAACTAGGCGTCTGCGGGGGTCATATTATGCACCAGAAAAAAGAAAATTCAAAATCTTAAAATGGCTATAACTCCTAAACTAGGCGTCTGCGGGGGTCATATTATGCAGCAGAAAAAAGAAAACTCAAAATCTTAAAATGGCTATAACTCCTAAACTAGGCGTCTGCGGGGGTCATATTATGCACCAGAAAAAAGAAAATTCCAAACTTTAAAATCGCTATAACTCCTAAACTAGGCGTCTGCGGGGGTCATATTATGCACCAGAAAAAAGAAAATTCAAATCTTAAAATGGCTATAACTCCTAAACTAGGCGTCTGCGGGGGTCATATTATGCACAAGAAAAAAGAAAATTCCAAACTTTAAAATCGCTATAACTCCTAAACTAGGCGTCTGCGGGGTCATATTATGCACCCGAAAAAAGAAAATTCAAAATCTTAAAATGGCTATAACTCCTAAACTAGGCGTCTGCGGGGGTCATATTATGCACCAGAAAAAAAATTCAAAATATTAAAATGGCTATAACTCCTAAACTAGGCGTCTGCGGGGGTCATATTATGCACCAGAAAAAAGAAAATTCAAAATCTTAAAATGGCTATAACTCCTAAACTAGGCGTCTGCGGGGGTCATATTATGCATCAGAAAAAAGAAAATTCAAAATCTTAAAATGGCTATAACTCCTAAACTAGGCGTCTGCGGGGGTCATATTATGCACCAGAAAAAAAAAAATTCAAAACTTTAAAATCGCTATAACTCCTAAACTAGGCGTCTGCGGGGGTCATATTATGCACCAGAAAAAAGAAAATTCAAAATCTTAAAATGGCTATAACTCCTAAACTAGGCGTCTGCGGGGGTCATATTATGCACCAGAAAAAAGAAAATTCAAAACTTTAAAATCGCTATAACTCCTAAACTAGGCGTTTGCGGGGGTCATATTATGCACCAGAAAAAAGAAAATTCAAAATCTTAAAATGGCTATAACTCCTAAACTAGGCGTCTGCGGGGGTCATATTATGCACCAGAAAAAAGAAAATTCAAAACTTTAAAATCGCTATAACTCCTAAACTAGGCGTCTGCGGGGGTCATATTATGCACCAGAAAAAAGAAAATTCAAAATCTTAAAATGGCTATAACTCCTAAACTAGGCGTCTGCGGGGGTCATATTATGCACCAGAAAAAAAAAATTCAAAACTTTAAAATCGCTATAACTCCTAAACTAGGCGTCTGCGGGGGTCATATTATGCACCAGAAAAAGAAAATTCAAAACTTTAAAATCGCTATAACTCCTAAACTAGGCGTCTGCGGGGGTCATATTATGCACCAAAAAAAAGAAAATTCAAAATCTTAAAATGGCTATAACTCCTAAACTAGGCGTCTGCGGGGGTCATATTATGCACCAGAAAAAAGAAAATTCAAAACTTTTAAATCGCTATAACTCCTAAACTAGGCGTCTGCAGGGGTCATATTATGCACCAGAAAAAAGAAAATTCAAAATCTTAAAATGGCTATAACTCCTAAACTAGGCGTCTGCGGGGGTCATATTATGCACCAGAAAAAAGAAAATTCAAAATCTTAAAATGGCTATAACTCCTAAACTAGGCGTCTGCGGGGGTCATATTATGCACCAGAAAAAAAGAAAATTCAAAATCTTAAAATGGCTATAACTCCTAAACTAGGCGTCTGCGGGGGTCATATTATGCACCAGAAAAAAAAATTCAAAATCTTAAAATGGCTATAACTCCTAAACTAGGCGTCTGCGGGGGTCATATTATGCACCAGAAAAAAGAAAATTCAAAATCTTAAAATGGCTATAACTCCTAAACTAGGCGTCTGCGGGGGTCATATTATGCACCAGAAAAAAGAAAATTCAAAATCTTAAAATGGCTATAACTCCTAAACTAGGCGTCTGCGGGGGTCATATTATGCACCAGAAAAAAGAAAATTCAAAATCTTAAAATCGCTATAACTCCTAAACTAGGCGTCTGCGGGGGTCATATTATGCACCAGAAAAAAGAAAATTCAAAATCTTAAAATGGCTATAACTCCTAAACTAGGCGTCTGCGGGGGTCATATTATGCACCAGAAAAAAAAAAAATCAAAACTTTAAAATCGCTATAACTCCTAAACTAGGCGTCTGCGGGGGTCATATTATGCACCAGAAAAAAGAAAATTCAAAACTTTAAAATCGCTATAACTCCTAAACTAGGCGTCTGCGGGGGTCATATTATGCACCAGAAAAAAAAATTCAAAATCTTAAAATGGCTATAACTCCTAAACTAGGCGTCTGCGGGGGTCATATTATGGACCAGAAAAAAGAAAATTCAAAATCTTAAAATGGCTATAACTCCTAAACTAGGCGTCTGCGGGGGTCATATTATGCACCAGAAAAAAGAAAATTCAAAACTTTAAAATCGCTATAACTCCTAAACTAGGCGTCTGCGGGGGTCATATTATGCACCAGAAAAAAGAAAATTCAAAATCTTAAAATGGCTATAACTCCTAAACTAGGCGTCTGCGGGGGTCATATTATGCACCAGAAAAAAGAAAATTCAAAATCTTAAAATGGCTATAACTCCTAAACTAGGCGTCTGCGGGGGTCATATTATGCACCAGAAAAAAAAATTCAAAATATTAAAATGGCTATAACTCCTAAACTAGGCGTCTGCGGTGGTCATATTATGCACCAGAAAAAAGAAAATTCAAAACTTTAAAATCCCTATAACTCCTAAACTAGGCGTCTGCGGGGGTCATATTATGCACCAGAAAAAAGAAAATTCAAAATCTTAAAATGGCTATAACTCCTAAACTAGGCGTCTGCGGGGGTCATATTATGCACCAGAAAAAAAAATTCAAAATATTAAAATGGCTATAACTCCTAAACTAGGCGTCTGCGGTGGTCATATTATGCACCAGAAAAAAGAAAATTCCAAACTTTAAAATCGCTATAACTCCTAAACTAGGCGTCTGCGGGGGTCATATTATGCACCAGAAAAAAGAAAATTCAAAATCTTAAAATGGCTATAACTCCTAAACTAGGCGTCTGCGGGGGTCATATTATGCACCAGAAAAAAGAAAATTCAAAACTTTAAAATCGCTATAACTCCTAAACTAGGCGCCTGCGGGGGTCATATTATGCACCAGAAAAAAGAAAATTCAAAATCTTAAAATGGCTATAACTCCTAAACTAGGCGTCTGCGGGGGTCATATTATGCACCAGAAAAAAAAAATTCAAAACTTTAAAACCGCTATAACTCCTAAACTAGGCGTCTGCGGGGGTCATATTATGCTCCAGAAAAAAGAAAATTCAAAACTTTAAAATCGCTATAACTCCTAAACTAGGCGTCTGCGGGGGTCATATTATGCACCAGAAAAAAGAAAATTCAAAATCTTAAAATGGCTATAACTCCTAAACTAGGCGTCTGCGGGGGTCATATTATGCACCAGAAAAAAGAAAATTCAAAATCTTAAAATGGCTATAACTCCTAAACTAGGCGTCTGCGGGGGTCATATTATGCACCAGAAAAAAGAAAATTCAAAATCTTAAAATGGCTATAACTCCTAAGCTAGGCGTCTGCGGTGGTCATATTATGCACCAGAAAAAAAAATCCAAAACTTTTAAATCGCTATAACTCCTAAACTAGACGCCTGCGGGGGTCATATTATGCACCAGAAAAAAGAAAATTCAAAACTTTAAAATCGCTATAACTCCTAAACTAGGCGTCTGCGGAGGTCATATTATGCTCCAGAAAAAAAAAATCCAATATCTTAAACTCGCTATAACTCCTAAACTAGGCGCCTGCGGGGGTCATATTATGCACCAGAAAAAAGAAAATTCAAAACTTTAAAATCGCTTTAACTCCCAAACTAGGCGTCTGCGGGGGTCATATTATGCACCAGAAAAAAAGTTCAAAATCTTAAAATGGCTATAACTCCTAAACTAGTCGTCTGCGAGGGTCATATTATGCACCAGAAAAAAAAATCCAAAACTTTAAAATCGCTATAACTCCTTAACTAGGCGTCTGCGGGGGTCATATTATGCACCAGAAAAAAGAGTTCAAAATCTTAAAATGGCTATAACTCCTAAACTTGGCGTCTGCGGGGGTCATATTATGCACCAGAAAAAAGAAAATTCTAAACTTTAAAATCGCTATAACTCCTAAATTATTCGTCTGCGGGGGTCATATTATGCACCAGAAAAAAAAAAATTCAAAACTTTAAGATCGCTGTAACTCCTAAACTAGGCGTCTGCGGGGGTCATGTTATGCACCAGAAAAAAGAAAATTCAAAACTTTAAAATCGCTATAACTCCTAAGCTAGGAGTCTGCGAGGGTCATATTATGCACAAGAAAAAAGAAAATTCAAAACTTTAAAATCGCTATAACTCCTAAACTAGGCGTCTGCGGGGGTCATATTATGCACCAGAAAAAAAAATTCAAAACTTTAAAATCGCTCTAACTATTAAACTAGGCGTCTACGGGGGTCATATTATGCACAAGAAAAAAAAATTTCAAATCTTAAAATGGCTATAACTCCTAAGCTAGGCATCTGCGGAGTTCATATTATGCACCAGAAAAAAAAAATTCAAAATCTTAAAATGGCTATAACTCCTAAACTAGTCGTCTGCGGGGGTCATATGCAACAGAAAAAAAAATCCAAAACTTTTAAATCGCTATAACTCCTAAACTAGACGCCTGCGGGGGTCATGGTGTAGTGGTACTAGCAATCGCTTCTCTCTCGGAAGGTCAAGGTTCGAATCCTAGCCACGGCAAGTTTTCATTTGTGCAATTGGAACTCAGTCAGAAAAATCTGCGTGTGAAGGCATAACCCTGACATGTAGATTTGGCTGTTGTAGGGTTTTCAAGCACAAAACAACCGTTAAAATTCACAACCTCACCATTCCGAGTGAAGAAAATCTCTCCGTCCTATTCGGACCTCCCACCCCTGGAGAGTCAATATCGAAACAAAACACACCTGAGTTTCAAACCACTACATCACAAACTTTCCTTTCTCCTCCTTCTACCTTTCCGCCCGCGCCCAGGCAACAGTGTAAGGGTATTCATAACCCCTTTGGCGCGCGTAAATTATAAAAAAAAAAACAAAAAAAAAAATATTATGCACCAGAAAAATAAGTTCAAAATCTTAAAATGGCTATAACTCCTAAACTAGGCGTCTGCGGGGTCATATTATGCACCAGAAAAAAACAAATTCAAAACTTTAAAATCGCTATAACTCCTAAACTAGGCGTCTGCGAGGGTCATATTATGCACCAGAAAAATAAATTCAAAATCTTAAAATGGCTATAACTCCTAAACTAGGCGTCTACGGGGTCATATTATGCACCAGAAAAAAGAAAATTCAAAATCTTAAAATGGCTATAACTCCTAAACTAGGCGTCTGCGGGGGTCATATTATGCATCAGAAAAAAGAAAATTCAAAATCTTAAAATGGCTATAACTCCTAAACTAGGCGTCTGCGGGGGTCATATTATGCACCAGAAAAAAGAAAATTCAAAACTTTAAAATCGCTATAACTCCTAAACTAGGCGTCTGCGGGGTCATATTATGCACCAGAAAAAAGAAAATTCTAAATCTTAAAATGGCTATAACTCCTAAACTAGGCGTCTGCGGGGGTCATATTATGCACCAGAAAAAAAAATTCAAAATATTAAAATGGCTATAACTCCTAAACTAGGCGTCTGCGGGGGTCATATTATGCACCAGAAAAAAGAAAATTCAAAATCTTAAAATGGCTATAACTCCTAAACTAGGCGTCTGCGGGGGTCATATTATGCACCAGAAAAAAAAATTCAAAATATTAAAATGGCTATAACTCCTAAACTAGGAGTCTGCGGGGGTCATATTATGCACCAGAAAAAAGAAAATTCAAAATCTTAAAATGGCTATAACTTCTAAACTAGGCGTCTGCGGGAGTCATATTATGCACCAGAAAAAAGAAAATTCAAAACTTTAAAATGGCTATAACTCCTAAACTAGGCGTCTGCGGGGGTCATATTATGCACCAGAAAAAAGAAAATTCAAAATCTTAAAATCGCTATAACTCCTAAACTAGGCGTCTGCGAGGGTCATATTATGCACCAGAAAAAAAAATTCAAAATATTAAAATGGCTATAACTCCTAAACTAGGCGTCTGCGGGGGTCATATTATGCACCAGAAAAAAGAAAATTCAAAATCTTAAAATGGCTATAACTCCTAAACTAGGCGTCTGCGGGGGTCATATTATGCAGCAGAAAAAAGAAAATTCAAAATCTTAAAATGGCTATAACTCCTAAACTAGGCGTCTGCGGGGGTGATATTATGCACCAGGAAAAAGAAAATTCCAAACTTTAAAATCGCTATAACTCCTAAACTAGGCGTCTGCGGGGGTCATATTATGCACCAGAAAAAAGAAAATTCAAAATCTTAAAATGGCTATAACTCCTAAACTAGGCGTCTGCGGGGGTCATATTATGCACCAGAAAAAAGAAAATTCCAAACTTTAAAATCGCTATAACTCCTAAACTAGGCGTCTGCGGGGGTCATATTATGCACCAGAAAAAAAAAAATTCAAAATCTTAAAATGGCTATAACTCCTAAACTAGGCGTCTGCGGGGGTCATATTATGCACCAGAAAAAAAAATTCTAAATATTAAAATGGCTATAACTCCTAAACTAGGCGTCTGCGGGGGTCATATTATGCACCAGAAAAAAAAATTCAAAATATTAAAATGGCTATAACTCCTAAACTAGGCGTCTGCGGGGGTCATATTATGCACCAGAAAAAAGAAAATTCAAAATCTTAAAATGGCTATAACTCCTAAACTAGGCGTCTGCGGGGGTCATATTATGCATCAGAAAAAAGAAAATTCAAAATCTTAAAATGGCTATAACTCCTAAACTAGGCGTCTGCGGGGGTCATATTATGCACCAGAAAAAAGAAAATTCAAAATCTTAAAATGGCTATAACTCCTAAACTAGGCGTCTGCGGGGGTCATATTATGCACCAGAAAAAAAAATTCAAAATATTAAAATGGCTATAACTCCTAAACTAGGCATCTGCGGGGGTCATATTATGCACCAGAAAAAAAAAATTCAAAATCTTAAAATGGCTATAACTCCTAAACTAGTCGTCTGCGGGGGTCATATGCAACAGAAAAAAAAATCCAAAACTTTTAAATCGCTATAACTCCTAAACTAGACGCCTGCGGGGGTCATGGTGTAGTGGTACTAGCAACCGCTTCTCTCTCGGAAGGTCAAGGTTCGAATCCTAGCCACGGCAAGTTTTCATTTGTGCAATTGGAACTCAGTCAGAAAAATCTGCGTGTGAAGGCATAACCCTGACATGTAGATTTGGCTGTTGTAGGGTTTTCAAGCACAAAACAACCGTTAAAATTCACAACCTCACCATTCCGAGTGAAGAAAATCTCTCCGTCCTATTCGGACCTCCCACCCCTGGAGAGTCAATATCGAAACAAAACACACCTGAGTTTCAAACCACTACATCACAAACTTTCCTTTCTCCTCCTTCTACCTTTCCGCCCGCGCCCAGGCAACAGTGTAAGGGTATTCATAACCCCTTTGGCGCGCGTAAATTATAAAAAAAAAAACAAAAAAAAAAATATTATGCACCAGAAAAATAAGTTCAAAATCTTAAAATGGCTATAACTCCTAAACTAGGCGTCTGCGGGGTCATATTATGCACCAGAAAAAAACAAATTCAAAACTTTAAAATCGCTATAACTCCTAAACTAGGCGTCTGCGAGGGTCATATTATGCACCAGAAAAATAAATTCAAAATCTTAAAATGGCTATAACTCCTAAACTAGGCGTCTACGGGGTCATATTATGCACCAGAAAAAATAAAATTCAAAATCTTAAAATGGCTATAACTCCTAAACTAGGCGTCTGCGGGGGTCATATTATGCATCAGAAAAAAGAAAATTCAAAATCTTAAAATGGCTATAACTCCTAAACTAGGCGTCTGCGGGGGTCATATTATGCACCAGAAAAAAGAAAATTCAAAACTTTAAAATCGCTATAACTCCTAAACTAGGCGTCTGCGGGGTCATATTATGCACCAGAAAAAAGAAAATTCTAAATCTTAAAATGGCTATAACTCCTAAACTAGGCGTCTGCGGGGGTCATATTATGCACCAGAAAAAAAAATTCAAAATATTAAAATGGCTATAACTCCTAAACTAGGCGTCTGCGGGGGTCATATTATGCACCAGAAAAAAGAAAATTCAAAATCTTAAAATGGCTATAACTCCTAAACTAGGCGTCTGCGGGGGTCATATTATGCACCAGAAAAAAGAAAATTCAAAATATTAAAATGGCTATAACTCCTAAACTAGGCGTCTGCGGGGGTCATATTATGCACCAGAAAAAAGAAAATTCAAAATCTTAAAATGGCTATAACTCCTAAACTAGGCGTCTGCGGGGGTCATATTATGCACCAGAAAAAAAAATTCAAAATATTAGAATGGCTATAACTCCTAAACTAGGCGTCTGCGGGGGTCATATTATGCACCAGAAAAAAGAAAATTCAAAATCTTAAAATGGCTATAACTCCTAAACTAGGCGTCTGCGGGGGTCATATTATGCATCAGAAAAAAGAAAATTCAAAATCTTAAAATGGCTATAACTCCTAAACTAGGCGTCTGCGGGGGTCATATTATGCACCAGAAAAAAGAAAATTCAAAACTTTAAAATCGCTATAACTCCTAAACTAGGCGTCTGCGGGGTCATATTATGCACCAGAAAAAAGAAAATTCAAAATCTTAAAATGGCTATAACTCCTAAACTAGGCGTCTGCGGGGGTCATATTATGCACCAGAAAAAAAAATTCAAAATATTAAAATGGCTATAACTCCTAAACTAGGCGTCTGCGGGGGTCATATTATGCACCAGAAAAAAAAATTCAAAATCTTAAAATGGCTATAACTCCTAAACTAGGCGTCTGCAGGGGTCATATTATGCACCAGAAAAAAAAATTCAAAATCTTAAAATGGCTATAACTCCTAAACTAGGCGTCTGCGGGGGTCATATTATGCACCAGAAAAAAGAAAATTCAAAATCTTAAAATAGCTATAACTCCTAAACTAGGCGTCTGCGGGGGTCATATTATGCACCAGAAAAAAGAAAATTCAAAACTTTAAAATCGCTATAACTCCTAAACTAGGCGTCTGCGGGGGTCATATTATGCACCAGAAAAAAGAAAATTCAAAACTTTAAAATCGCTATAACTCCTAAACTAGGTGTCTGCGGGGGTCATATTATGCACCAGAAAAAAAAATTCAAAATCTTAAAATGGCTATAACTCCTAAACTAGGCGTCTGCGGGGGTCATATTATGCACCAGAAAAAAGAAAATTCAAAACTTTAAAATCGCTATAACTCCTAAACTAGGCGTCTGCGGGGGTCATATTATGCACCAGAAAAAAGAAAATTCAAAATCTTAAAATGGCTATAACTCCTAAACTAGGCGTCTGCGGGGGTCATATTATGCACCAGAAAAAAGAAAATTCAAAACTTTAAAATCGCTATAACTCCTAAACTAGGCGTCTGCGGGGGTCATATTATGCACCAGAAAAAAGAAAATTCAAAATCTTAAAATGGCTATAACTCCTAAACTAGGCGTCTGCGGGGGTCATATTATGCACCAGAAAAAAGAAAATTCAAAATCTTAAAATGGCTATAACTCCTAAACTAGACGTCTGCGGGGGTCATATTATGCACCAGAAAAAAGAAAATTCAAAATCTTAAAATGGCTATAACTCCTAAACTAGGCGTCTGCGGGGGTCATATTATGCAATAGAAAAAAGAAAATTCAAAATCTTAAAATGGCTATAACTCCTAAACTAGGCGTCTGCGGGGGTCATATTATGCACCAGAAAAAAGAAAATTCAAAATCTTAAAATGGCTATAACTCCTAAACTAGGCGTCTGCGGGGGTCATATTATGCACCAGAAAAAAAAATTCAAAATATTAAAATGGCTATAACTCCTAAACTAGGCGTCTGCGGGGGTCATATTATGCACCAGAAAAAAGAAAATTCAAAATCTTAAAATGGCTATAACTCCTAAACTAGGCGTCTGCGGGGGTCATATTATGCACCAGAAAAAAGAAAATTCAAAACTTTAAAATGGCTATAACTCCTAAACTAGGCGTCTGCGGGGGCCATATTATGCACCAGAAAAAAGAAAATTCAAAATCTTAAAATGGCTATAACTCCTAAACTAGGCGTCTGCGGGGGTCATATTATGCACCAGAAAAAAGAAAATTCAAAACTTTAAAATGGCTATAACTCCTAAACTAGGCGTCTGCGGGGGTCATATTATGCAGCAGAAAAAAGAAAATTCAAAATCTTAAAATGGCTATAACTCCTAAACTAGGCGTCTGCGGGGGTCATATTATGCACCAGAAAAAAGAAAATTCCAAACTTTAAAATCGCTATAACTCCTAAACTAGGCGTCTGCGGGGGTCATATTATGCACCAGAAAAAAGAAAATTCAAAATCTTAAAATGGCTATAACTCCTAAACTAGGCGTCTGCGGGGGTCATATTATGCAGCAGAAAAAAGAAAATTCAAAATCTTAAAATGGCTATAACTCCTAAACTAGGCGTCTGCGGGGGTCATATTATGCACCAGAAAAAACAAAATTCAAAACTTTAAAATCGCTATAACTCCTAAACTAGGCGCCTGCGGGGGTCATATTATGCACCAGAAAAAAGAAAATTCAAAATCTTAAAATGGCTATAACTCCTAAACTAGGCGTCTGCGGGGGTCATATTATGCACAAGAAAAAAGAAAATTCCAAACTTTAAAATCGCTATAACTCCTAAACTAGGCGTCTGCGGGGGTCACATTATGCACCAGAAAAAAGAAAATTCAAAATCTTAAAATGGCTATAACTCCTAAACTAGGCGTCTGCGGGGGTCATATTATGCACCAGAAAAAAAAATTCAAAATATTAAAATGGCTATAACTCCTAAACTAGGCGTCTGCGGGGGTCATATTATGCACCAGAAAAAAGAAAATTCAAAATCTTAAAATGGCTATAACTCCTAAACTAGGCGTCTGCGGGGGTCATATTATGCATCAGAAAAAAGAAAATTCAAAATCTTAAAATGGCTATAACTCCTAAACTAGGCGTCTGCGGGGGTCATATTATGCACCAGAAAAAAGAAAATTCAAAACTTTAAAATCGCTATAACTCCTAAACTAGGTGTCTGCGGGGGTCATATTATGCACCAGAAAAAAGAAAATTCAAAATCTTAAAATGGCTATAACTCCTAAACTAGGCGTCTGCGGGGGTCATATTATGCACCAGAAAAAAGAAAATTCAAAACTTTAAAATCGCTATAACTCCTAAACTAGGCGTCTGCGGGGGTCATATTATGCACCAGAAAAAAGAAAATTCAAAATCTTAAAATGGCTATAACTCCTAAACTAGGCGTCTGCGGGGGTCATATTATGCACCAGAAAAAAGAAAATTCAAAACTTTAAAATCGCTATAACTCCTAAACTAGGCGTCTGCGGGGGTCATATTATGCACCAGAAAAAAGAAAATTCAAAATCTTAAAATGGCTATAACTCCTAAACTAGGCGTCTGCGGATGTCATATTATGCACCAGAAAAAAGAAAATTCAAAACTTTAAAATCGCTATAACTCCTAAACTAGGCGTCTGCGGGGGTCATATTATGCACCAGAAAAAACAAAATTCAAAATCTTAAAATGGCTATAACTCCTAAACTAGGCGTCTGCGGGGGTCATATTATGCACCAGAAAAAAAAAATTCAAAACTTTAAAATCGCTATAACTCCTAAACTAGACGTCTGCGGGGGTCATATTATGCACCAAAAAAAAGAAAATTCAAAATCTTAAAATGGCTATAACTCCTAAACTAGGCGTCTGCGGGGGTCATATTATGCACCAGAAAAAAGAAAATTCAAAACTTTTAAATCGCTATAACTCCTAAGCTAGGCGTCTGCGGGGGTCATATTATGCACCAGAAAAAAGAAAATTCAAAATCTTAAAATGGCTATAACTCCTAAACTAGGCGTCTGCGGGGGTCATATTATGCACCAGAAAAAAGAAAATTCAAAACTTTTAAATCGCTATAACTCCTAAACTAGGCGTCTGCGGGGGTCATATTATGCACCAGAAAAAAGAAAATTCAAAATCTTAAAATGGCTATAACTCCTAAACTAGGCGTCTGCGGGGGTCATATTATGCACCAGAAAAAAAGAAAATTCAAAATCTTAAAATGGCTATAACTCCTAAACTAGGCGTCTGCGGGGGTCATATTATGCACCAGAAAAAAAAATTCAAAATCTTAAAATGGCTATAACTCCTAAACTAGGCGTCTGCGGGGGTCATATTATGCACCAGAAAAAAGAAAATTCAAAATCTTAAAATGGCTATAACTCCTAAACTAGGCGTCTGCGGGGGTCATATTATGCACCAGAAAAAAGAAAATTCAAAATCTTAAAATGGCTATAACTCCTAAACTAGGCGTCTGCGGGGGTCATATTATGCACCAGAAAAAAGAAAATTCAAAATCTTAAAATCGCTATAACTCCTAAACTAGGCGTCTGCGGGGGTCATATTATGCACCAGAAAAAAGAAAATTCAAAATCTTAAAATGGCTATAACTCCTAAACTAGGCGTCTGCGGGGGTCATATTATGCACCAGAAAAAAAAAAAAATCAAAACTTTAAAATCGCTATAACTCCTAAACTAGGCGTCTGCGGGGGTCATATTATGCACCAGAAAAAAGAAAATTCAAAACTTTAAAATCGCTATAACACCTAAACTAGGCGTCTGCGGGGGTCATATTATGCACCAGAAAAAAAAATTCAAAATCTTAAAATGGCTATAACTCCTAAACTAGGCGTCTGCGGGGGTCTTATTATGCACCAGAAAAAAGAAAATTCAAAATCTTAAAATGGCTATAACTCCTAAACTAGGCGTCTGCGGGGGTGATATTATGCACCAGAAAAAAGAAAATTCAAAACTTTAAAATCGCTATAACTCCTACACTAGGCGTCTGCGGGGGTCATATTATGCACCAGAAAAAAGAAAATTCAAAATCTTAAAATATCTATAACTCCTAAACTAGGCGTCTGCGGGGGTCATATTATGCACCAGAAAAAAGAAAATTCAAAATCTTAAAATGGCTATAACTCCTAAACTAGGCGTCTGCGGGGGTCATATTATGCACCAGAAAAAAAAATTCAAAATATTAAAATGGCTATAACTCCTAAACTAGGCGTCTGCGGTGGTCATATTATGCACCAGAAAAAAGAAAATTCAAAACTTTAAAATCGCTATAACTCCTAAACTAGGCGTCTGCGGGGGTCATATTATGCACCAGAAAAAAGAAAATTCAAAATCTTAAAATGGCTATAACTCCTAAACTAGGCGTCTGCGGGGGTCATATTATGCACCAGAAAAAAGAAAATTCAAAATCTTAAAATGGCTATAACTCCTAAACTAGGCGTCTGCGGGGGTCATATTATGCACCAGAAAAAAGAAAATTCAAAACTTTAAAATCGCTATAACTCCTAAACTAGGCGTCTGCGGGGGTCATATTATGCACCAGAAAAAAGAAAATTCAAAATCTTAAAATGGCTATAACTCCTAAACTAGGCGTCTGCGGATGTCATATTATGCACCAGAAAAAAGAAAATTCAAAACTTTAAAATCGCTATAACTCCTAAACTAGGCGTCTGCGGGGGTCATATTATGCACCAGAAAAAACAAAATTCAAAATCTTAAAATGGCTATAACTCCTAAACTAGGCGTCTGCGGGGGTCATATTATGCACCAGAAAAAAAAAATTCAAAACTTTAAAATCGCTATAACTCCTAAACTAGGCGTCTGCGGGGGTCATATTATGCACCAAAAAAAAGAAAATTCAAAATCTTAAAATGGCTATAACTCCTAAACTAGGCGTCTGCGGGGGTCATATTATGCACCAGAAAAAAGAAAATTCAAAACTTTTAAATCGCTATAACTCCTAAACTAGGCGTCTGCGGGGGTCATATTATGCACCAGAAAAAAGAAAATTCAAAATCTTAAAATGGCTATAACTCCTAAACTAGGCGTCTGCGGGGGTCATATTATGCACCAGAAAAAAGAAAATTCAAAACTTTTAAATCGCTATAACTCCTAAACTAGGCGTCTGCGGGGGTCATATTATGCACCAGAAAAAAGAAAATTCAAAATCTTAAAATGGCTATAACTCCTAAACTAGGCGTCTGCGGGGGTCATATTATGCACCAGAAAAAAAGAAAATTCAAAATCTTAAAATGGCTATAACTCCTAAACTAGGCGTCTGCGGGGGTCATATTATGCACCAGAAAAAAAAATTCAAAATCTTAAAATGGCTATAACTCCTAAACTAGGCGTCTGCGGGGGTCATATTATGCACCAGAAAAAAGAAAATTCAAAATCTTAAAATGGCTATAACTCCTAAACTAGGCGTCTGCGGGGGTCATATTATGCACCAGAAAAAAGAAAATTCAAAATCTTAAAATGGCTATAACTCCTAAACTAGGCGTCTGCGGGGGTCATATTATGCACCAGAAAAAAGAAAATTCAAAATCTTAAAATCGCTATAACTCCTAAACTAGGCGTCTGCGGGGGTCATATTATGCACCAGAAAAAAGAAAATTCAAAATCTTAAAATGGCTATAACTCCTAAACTAGGCGTCTGCGGGGGTCATATTATGCACCAGAAAAAAAAAAAATCAAAACTTTAAAATCGCTATAACTCCTAAACTAGGCGTCTGCGGGGGTCATATTATGCACCAGAAAAAAGAAAATTCAAAACTTTAAAATCGCTATAACACCTAAACTAGGCGTCTGCGGGGGTCATATTATGCACCAGAAAAAAAAATTCAAAATCTTAAAATGGCTATAACTCCTAAACTAGGCGTCTGCGGGGGTCTTATTATGCACCAGAAAAAAGAAAATTCAAAATCTTAAAATGGCTATAACTCCTAAACTAGGCGTCTGCGGGGGTGATATTATGCACCAGAAAAAAGAAAATTCAAAACTTTAAAATCGCTATAACTCCTAAACTAGGCGTCTGCGGGGGTCATATTATGCACCAGAAAAAAGAAAATTCAAAATCTTAAAATGGCTATAACTCCTAAACTAGGCGTCTGCGGGGGTCATATTATGCACCAGAAAAAAGAAAATTCAAAATCTTAAAATGGCTATAACTCCTAAACTAGGCGTCTGCGGGGGTCATATTATGCACCAGAAAAAAAAATTCAAAATATTAAAATGGCTATAACTCCTAAACTAGGCGTCTGCGGTGGTCATATTATGCACCAGAAAAAAGAAAATTCAAAACTTTAAAATCGCTATAACTCCTAAACTAGGCGTCTGCGGGGGTCATATTATGCACCAGAAAAAAGAAAATTCAAAATCTTAAAATGGCTATAACTCCTAAACTAGGCGTCTGCGGGGGTCATATTATGCACCAGAAAAAAGAAAATTCCAAACTTTAAAATCGCTATAACTCCTAAACTAGGCGTCTGCGGGGGTCATATTATGCACCAGAAAAAAGAAAATTCAAAATTTTAAAATGGCTATAACTCCTAAACTAGGCGTCTGCGGGGGTCATATTATGCACCAGAAAAAAGAAAATTCAAAATCTTAAAATGGCTATAACTCCTAAACTAGGCGTCTGCGGGGGTCATATTATGCACCAGAAAAAAGAAAATTCAAAACTTTAAAATCGCTATAACTCCTAAACTAGGCGCCTGCGGGGGTCATATTATGCACCAGAAAAAAGAAAATTCAAAATCTTAAAATGGCTATAACTCCTAAACTAGGCGTCTGCGGGGGTCATATTATGCACCAGAAAAAAAAAATTCAAAACTTTAAAATCGCTATAACTCCTAAACTAGGCGTCTGCGGGGGTCATATTATGCTCCAGAAAAAAGAAAATTCAAAACTTTAAAATCGCTATAACTCCTAAACTAGGCGTCTGCGGGGGTCATATTATGCACCAGAAAAAAGAAAATTCAAAATCTTAAAATGGCTATAACTCCTAAACTAGGCGTCTGCGGGGGTCATATTATGCACCAGAAAAAAGAAAATTCAAAATCTTAAAATGGCTATAACTCCTAAACTAGGCGTCTGCGGTGGTCATATTATGCACCAGAAAAAAGAAAATTCAAAATCTTAAAATGGCTATAACTCCTAAGCTATGCGTCTGCGGTGGTCATATTATGCACCAGAAAAAAAAAATCCAAAACTTTTAAATCGCTATAACTCCTAAACTAGACGCCTGCGGGGGTCATATTATGCACCAGAAAAAAGAAAATTCAAAACTTTAAAATCGCTATAACTCCTAAACTAGGCGTCTGCGGAGGTCATATTATGCTCCAGAAAAAAAAAATCCAATATCTTAAACTCGCTATAACTCCTAAACTAGGCGCCTGCGGGGGTCATATTATGCACCAGAAAAAAGAAAATTCAAAACTTTAAAATCGCTTTAACTCCTAAACTAGGCGTCTGCGGGGGTCATATTATGCACCAGAAAGAAAGTTCAAAATCTTAAAATGGCTATAACTCCTAAACTAGTCGTCTGCGAGGGTCATATTATGCACCAGAAAAAAAAATCCAAAACTTTAAAATCGCTATAACTCCTTAACTAGGCGTCTGCGGGGGTCATATTATGCACCAGAAAAAAGAGTTCAAAATCTTAAAATGGCTATAACTCCTAAACTAGGCGTCTGCGGGGGTCATATTATGCACCAGAAAAAAGAAAATTCTAAACTTAAAATCGCTATAACTCCTAAATTAGGCGTCTGCGGGGGTCATATTATGCACCAGAAAAAAGAAAATTCAAAACTTTAAGATCGCTGTAACTCCTAAACTAGGCGTCTGCGGGGGTCATGTTATGCACCAGAAAAAAGAAAATTCAAAACTTTAAAATCGCTATAACTCCTAAGCTAGGAGTCTGCGAGGGTCATATTATGCACAAGAAAAAAGAAAATTCAAAACTTTAAAATCGCTATAACTCCTAAACTAGGCGTCTGCGGGGGTCATATTATGCACCAGAAAAAAAAAATTCAAAACTTTAAAATCGCTCTAACTATTAAACTAGGCGTCTACGGGGGTCATATTATGCACAAGAAAAAAAAATTTCAAATCTTAAAATGGCTATAACTCCTAAGCTAGGCATCTGCGGAGTTCATATTATGCACCAGAAAAAAAAAATTCAAAATCTTAAAATGGCTATAACTCCTAAACTAGTCGTCTGCGGGGGTCATATGCAACAGAAAAAAAAATCCAAAACTTTTAAATCGCTATAACTCCTAAACTAGACGCCTGCGGGGGTCATGGTGTAGTGGTACTAGCAATCGCTTCTCTCTCGGAAGGTCAAGGTTCGAATCCTAGCCACGGCAAGTTTTCATTTGTGCAATTGGAACTCAGTCAGAAAAATCTGCGTGTGAAGGCATAACCCTGACATGTAGATTTGGCTGTTGTAGGGTTTTCAAGCACAAAACAACCGTTAAAATTCACAACCTCACCGTTCCGAGTGAAGAAAATCTCTCCGTCCTATTCGGACCTCCCACCCCTGGAGAGTCAATATCGAAACAAAACACACCTGAGTTTCAAACCACTACATCACAAACTTTCCTTTCTCCTCCTTCTACCTTTCCGCCCGCGCCCTGGCAACAGTGTAAGGGTATTCATAACCCCTTTGGCGCGCGTAAATTATAAAAAAAAAAAAAAAAAAAAAATATTATGCACCAGAAAAATAAGTTCAAAATCTTAAAATGGCTATAACTCCTAAACTAGGCGTCTGCGGGGTCATATTATGCACCAGAAAAAAGAAAATTCAAAACTTTAAAATCGCTATAACTCCTAAACTAGGCGTCTGCGAGGGTCATATTATGCACCAGAAAAATAAGTTCAAAATCTTAAAATGGCTATAACTCCTAAACTAGGCGTCTACGGAGTCATATTATGCACCAGAAAAAAGAAAATTCAAAACTTTAAAATCGCTCTAACTATTAAACTAGGCGTCTACGGGGGTCATATCATGCACAAGAAAAAAAAATTTCAAATCTTAAAATGGCTATAACTCCTAAACTAGGCATCTGCGGAGGTCATATTATGCACCAGAAAAAAAAAATTCAAAATCTTAAAATGGCTATAACTCCTAAACTAGTCGTCTGCGGGGGTCATATTATGCAACAGAAAAAAAAATCCAAAACTTTTAAATCGCTATAACTCCTAAACTAGACGCCTGCGGGGGTCATATTATGCACCAGAAAAAAGAAAATTCAAAACTTTAAAATCGCTATAACTCCTAAACTAGGCGTCTGCGGAGGTCATATTATGCTCCAGAAAAAAAAAATCCAATATCTTAAACTCGCTATAACTCCTAAACTAGGCGCCTGCGGGGGTCATATTATGCACCAGAAAAAAGAAAATTCAAAACTTTAAAATCGCTTTAACTCCTAAACTAGGCGTCTGCGGAGGTCATATTATGCACCAGAAAAAAAAATCCAAAACTTTAAAATCGCTATAACTAATAAACTAGGCGTCTGCGGGGGTCATATTATGCACCAGAAAAAAGAAAATTCAAAACTTTAAAATCGCTATATCTCCTAAACTAGGCGTCTGCGGGGGTCATATTATGCACCAGAAAGAAAAATCCAAAACTTTAAAGTCGCTATAGCTCCTAAAGTAGGCGTCTGCGGAGGTCATATTATGCTCCAGAAAAAAAAACCAATATCTTAAACTCGCTATAACTCCTAAACTAGGCGCCTGCGGGGGTCATATTTTGCACCAGAAAAAAGAAAATTCAAAATTTTAAAATCGCTATAACTCCTAAACTAGGCGTCTGCGAGGGTCATATTATGCACCAGAAAAATAAGTTCAAAATCTTAAAATGGCTATAACTCCTAAACTAGGCGTCTACGGGGTCATATTATGCACCAGAAAAAAGAAAATTCAAAACTTTAAAATCGCTCTAACTATTAAACTAGGCGTCTACGGGGGTCATATCATGCACAAGAAAAAAAAATTTCAAATCTTAAAATGGCTATAACTCCTAAACTAGGCATCTGCGGAGGTCATATTATGCACCAGAAAAAAAAAATTCAAAATCTTAAAATGGCTATAACTCCTAAACTAGTCGTCTGCGGGGGTCATATTATGCAACAGAAAAAAAAATCCAAAACTTTTAAATCGCTATAACTCCTAAACTAGACGCCTGCGGGGGTCATATTATGCACCAGAAAAAAGAAAATTCAAAACTTTAAAATCGCTATAACTCCTAAACTAGGCGTCTGCGGAGGTCATATTATGCTCCAGAAAAAAAAAATCCAATATCTTAAACTCGCTATAACTCCTAAACTAGGCGCCTGCTTGGGTCATATTATGCACCAGAAAAAAGAAAATTCAAAACTTTAAAATCGCTTTAACTCCTAAACTAGGCGTCTGCGGGGGTCATATTATGCACCAGAAAAAAAAATCCAAAACTTTAAAATCGCTATAACTAATACACTAGGCGTCTGCGGGGGTCATATTATGCACCAGAAAAAAGAAAATTCAAAACTTTAAAATCGCTATATCTCCTAAACTAGGCGTCTGCGGGGGTCATATTATGCACCAGAAAAAAAAATCCAAAACTTTAAAGTCGCTATAGCTCCTAAACTAGGCGTCTGCGGAGGTCATATTATGCTCCAGAAAAAAAAAACCAATATCTTAAACTCGCTATAACTCCTAAACTAGGCGCCTGCGGGGGTCATATTTTGCACCAGAAAAAAGAAAATTCAAAACTTTAAAATCGCTATAACTCCTAAACTAGGCGTCTGCGAGGGTCATATTATGCACCAGAAAAATAAGTTCAAAATCTTAAAATGGCTATAACTCCTAAACTAGGCGTCTCCGGGAGTCATATTATGCACCAGAAAAAAAAGTTCAAAATCTTAAAATGGCTATAACTCCTAAACTAGGCGTCTCCGGGGGTCATATTATGCACCAGAAAAAAAAGTTCAAAATCTTAAAATTGCTATAAGTCCTAAACTAGGCGTCTGCGGGGGTCATATTATGCACCAGAAAAAAAAGTTCAAAATCTTAAAATGGCTATAACTCCTAAACTAGGCGTCTCCGGGGGTCATATTATGCACCAGAAAAAAAAGTTCAAAATCTTAAAATGGCTATAACTCCTAAACTAGGCGTCTCCGGGGGTCATATTATGCACCAGAAAAAAAAGTTCAAAATCTTAAAATGGCTATAACTCCTAAACTAGGCGTCTCCGGGGGTCATATTATGCACCAGAAAAAAAAGTTCAAAATCTTAAAATGGCTATAACTCCTAAACTAGGCGTCTCCGGGGGTCATATTATGCACCAGAAAAAAAAGTTCAAAATCTTAAAATTGCTATAAGTCCTAAACTAGGCGTCTGCGGGGGTCATATTATGCACCAGAAAAAAAAATCCTAAACTTTAAAGTCGCTATAGCTCCTAAACTAGGCGTCTGCGGAGGTCATATTATGCTCCAGAAAAAAAAAATCCAATATCTTAAACTCGCTATAACTCCTAAACTAGGCGCCTGCGGGGGTCATATTATGCACCAGAAAAAAGAAAATTCAAAACTTTAAGATCGCTGTAACTCCTAAACTAGGCGTCTGCGGGGGTCATGTTATGCACCAGAAAAAAGAAAATTCAAAACTTTAAAATCGCTATATCTCCTAAACTAGGCGTCTGCGGGGGTCATATTATGCACCAGAAAAAAAAATCCAAAACTTTAAAGTCGCTATAGCTCCTAAACTAGGCGTCTGCGGAGGTCATATTATGCTCCAGAAAAAAAAAAACCAATATCTTAAACTCGCTATAACTCCTAAACTAGGCGCCTGCGGGGGTCATATTATGCACCAGAAAAAAGAAAATTCAAAACTTTAAGATCGCTGTAACTCCTAAACTAGGCGTCTGCGGGGGTCATGTTATGCACCAGAAAAAAGAAAATTCAAAACTTTAAAATCGCTATAACTCCTAAGCTAGGAGTCTGCGAGGGTCATATTATGCACAAGAAAAAAGAAAATTCAAAACTTTAAAATCGCTATAACTCCTAAACTAGGCGTCTGCGGGGGTCATATTATGCACCAGAAAAAAAAAATTCAAAACTTTAAAATCGCTATATCTCCTAAACTAGGCGTCTGCGGGGGTCATATTATGCACCAGAAAAAAAAATCCAAAACTTTAAAGTCGCTATAGCTCCTAAACTAGGCGTCTGCGGAGGTCATATTATGCTCCAGAAAAAAAAAAACCAATATCTTAAACTCGCTATAACTCCTAAACTAGGCGCCTGCGGGGGTCATATTATGCACCAGAAAAAAGAAAATTCAAAACTTTAAAATCGCTATATCTCCTAAACTAGGCGTCTGCGGGGGTCATATTATGCACCAGAAAAAAAAATCCAAAACTTTAAAGTCGCTATAGCTCCTAAACTAGGCGTCTGCGGAGGTCATATTATGCTCCAGAAAAAAAAAAACCAATATCTTAAACTCGCTATAACTCCTAAACTAGGCGCCTGCGGGGGTCATATTATGCACCAGAAAAAAGAAAATTCAAAACTTTAAGATCGCTGTAACTCCTAAACTAGGCGTCTGCGGGGGTCATGTTATGCACCAGAAAAAAGAAAATTCAAAACTTTAAAATCGCTATAACTCCTAAACTAGGCGTCTGCGGGGGTCATATTATGCACCAGAAAAAAAAAATTCAAAACTTTAAAATCGCTATATCTCCTAAACTAGGCGTCTGCGGGGGTCATATTATGCACCAGAAAAAAAAATCCAAAACTTTAAAGTCGCTATAGCTCCTAAACTAGGCGTCTGCGGAGGTCATATTATGCTCCAGAAAAAAAAAAACCAATATCTTAAACTCGCTATAACTCCTAAACTAGGCGCCTGCGGGGGTCATATTATGCACCAGAAAAAAGAAAATTCAAAACTTTAAGATCGCTGTAACTCCTAAACTAGGCGTCTGCGGGGGTCATGTTATGCACCAGAAAAAAGAAAATTCAAAACTTTAAAATCGCTATAACTCCTAAGCTAGGAGTCTGCGAGGGTCATATTATGCACAAGAAAAAAGAAAATTCAAAACTTTAAAATCGCTATAACTCCTAAACTAGGCGTCTGCGGGGGTCATATTATGCACCAGAAAAAAAAAATTCAAAACTTTAAAATCGCTCTAACTATTAAACTAGGCGTCTACGGGGGTCATATTATGCACAAGAAAAAAAATTTCAAATCTTAAAATGGCTATAACTCCTAAGCTAGGCATCTGCGGAGTTCATATTATGCACCAGAAAAAAAAAATTCAAAATCTTAAAATGGCTATAACTCCTAAACTAGTCGTCTGCGGGGGTCATATGCAACAGAAAAAAAAATCCAAAACTTTTAAATCGCTATAACTCCTAAACTAGACGCCTGCGGGGGTCATGGTGTAGTGGTACTAGCAATCGCTTCTCTCTCGGAAGGTCAAGGTTCGAATCCTAGCCACGGCAAGTTTTCATTTGTGCAATTGGAACTCAGTCAGAAAAATCTGCATGTGAAGGCATAACCCTGACATGTAGATTTGGCTGTTGTAGGGTTTTCAAGCACAAAACAACCGTTAAAATTCACAACCTCACCATTCCGAGTGAAGAAAATCTCTCCGTCCTATTCGGACCTCCCACCCCTGGAGAGTCAATATCGAAACAAAACACACCTGAGTTTCAAACCACTACATCACAAACTTTCCTTTCTCCTCCTTCTACCTTTCCGCCCGCGCCATGGCAACAGTGTAAGGGTATTCATAACCCCTTTGGAGCGCGTAAATTATAAAAAAAAAAAAAAAAAAAAAAATATTATGCACCAGAAAAATAAGTTCAAAATCTTAAAATGGCTATAACTCCTAAACTAGGCGTCTGCGAGGGTCATATTATGCACAAGAAAAAAGAAAATTCAAAACTTTAAAATCGCTATAACTCCTAAACTAGGTGTCTGCGGGGGTCATATTATGCACCAGAAAAAAGAAAATTCAAAATCTTAAAATGGCTATAACTCCTAAACTAGGCGTCTGCGGGGGTCATATTATGCACCAGAAAAAAGAAAATTCAAAACTTTAAAATCGCTATAACTCCTAAACTAGGCGTCTGCGGGGGTCATATTATGCACCAGAAAAAAGAAAATTCAAAATCTTAAAATGGTTATAACTCCTAAACTAGGCGTCTGCGGGGGTCATATTATGCACCAGAAAAAAGAAAATTCAAAACTTTAAAATCGCTATAACTCCTAAACTAGGCGTCTGCGGGGGTCATATTATGCACCAGAAAAAAGAAAATTCAAAATCTTAAAATGGCTATAACTCCTAAACTAGGCGTCTGCGGATGTCATATTATGCACCAGAAAAAAGAAAATTCAAAACTTTAAAATCGCTATAACTCCTAAACTAGGCGTCTGCGGGGGTCATATTATGCACCAGAAAAAAGAAAATTCAAAATCTTAAAATGGCTATAACTCCTAAACTAGGCGTCTGCGGGGGTCATATTATGCACCAGAAAAAAAAAATTCAAAACTTTAAAATCGCTATAACTCCTAAACTAGGCGTCTGCGGGGGTCATATTATGCACCAGAAAAAGAAAATTCAAAACTTTAAAATCGCTATAACTCCTAAACTAGGCGTCTGCGGGGGTCATATTATGCACCAAAAAAAAGAAAATTCAAAATCTTAAAATGGCTATAACTCCTAAACTAGGCGTCTGCGGGGGTCATATTATGCACCAGAAAAAAGAAAATTCAAAACTTTTAAATCGCTATAACTCCTAAACTAGGCGTCTGCGGGGGTCATATTATGCACCAGAAAAAAGAAAATTCAAAATCTTAAAATGGCTATAACTCCTAAACTAGGCGTCTGCGGGGGTCATATTATGCACCAGAAAAAAGAAAATTCAAAACTTTTAAATCGCTATAACTCCTAAACTAGGCGTCTGCGGGGGTCATATTATGCACCAGAAAAAAGAAAATTCAAAATCTTAAAATGGCTATAACTCCTAAACTAGGCGTCTGCGGGGGTCATATTATGCACCAGAAAAAAAGAAAATTCAAAATCTTAAAATGGCTATAACTCCTAAACTAGGCGTCTGCGGGGGTCATATTATGCACCAGAAAAAAAAATTCAAAATCTTAAAATGGCTATAACTCCTAAACTAGGCGTCTGCGGGGGTCATATTATGCACCAGAAAAAAGAAAATTCAAAATCTTAAAATGGCTATAACTCCTAAACTAGGCGTCTGCGGGGGTCATATTATGCACCAGAAAAAAGAAAATTCAAAATCTTAAAATGGCTATAACTCCTAAACTAGGCGTCTGCGGGGGTCATATTATGCACCAGAAAAAAGAAAATTCAAAATCTTAAAATGGCTATAACTCCTAAACTAGGCGTCTGCGGGGGTCATATTATGCACCAGAAAAAAAAAAATCAAAACTTTAAAATCGCTATAACTCCTAAACTAGGCGTCTGCGGGGGTCATATTATGCACCAGAAAAAAAAATTCAAAATCTTAAAATGGCTATAACTCCTAAACTAGGCGTCTGCGGGGGTCATATTATGCACCAGAAAAAAGAAAATTCAAAATCTTAAAATGGCTATAACTCCTAAACTAGGCGTCTGCGGGGGTGATATTATGCACCAGAAAAAAGAAAATTCAAAACTTTAAAATCGCTATAACTCCTAAACTAGGCGTCTGCGGGGGTCATATTATGCACCAGAAAAAAGAAAATTCAAAATCTTAAAATGGCTATAACTCCTAAACTAGGCGTCTGCGGGGGTCATATTATGCACCAGAAAAAAGAAAATTCAAAATCTTAAAATGGCTATAACTCCTAAACTAGGCGTCTGCGGGGGTCATATTATGCACCAGAAAAAAAAATTCAAAATATTAAAATGGCTATTACTCCTAAACTAGGCGTCTGCGGTGGTCATATTATGCACCAGAAAAAAGAAAATTCAAAACTTTAAAATCGCTATAACTCCTAAACTAGGCGTCTGCGGGGGTCATATTATGCACCAGAAAAAAGAAAATTCAAAATCTTAAAATGGCTATAACTCCTAAACTAGGCGTCTGCGGGGGTCATATTATGCACCAGAAAAAAAAATTCAAAATATTAAAATGGCTATAACTCCTAAACTAGGCGTCTGCGGGGGTCATATTATGCACCAGAAAAAAGAAAATTCCAAACTTTAAAATCGCTATAACTCCTAAACTAGGCGTCTGCGGGGGTCATATTATGCACCAGAAAAAAGAAAATTCAAAATTTTAAAATGGCTATAACTCCTAAACTAGGCGTCTGCGGGGGTCATATTATGCACAAGAAAAAAGAAAATTCAAAATCTTAAAATGGCTATAACTCCTAAACTAGGCGTCTGCGGGGGTCATATTATGCACCAGAAAAAAGAAAATTCAAAACTTTAAAATCGCTATAACTCCTAAACTAGGCGCCTGCGGGGGTCATATTATGCACCAGAAAAAAGAAAATTCAAAATCTTAAAATGGCTATAACTCCTAAACTAGGCGTCTGCGGGGGTCATATTATGCACCAGAAAAAAAAAAATTCAAAACTTTAAAATCGCTATAACTCCTAAACTAGGCGTCTGCGGGGGTCATATTATGCTCCAGAAAAAAGAAAATTCAAAACTTTAAAATCGCTATAACTCCTAAACTAGGCGTCTGCGGGGGTCATATTATGCACCAGAAAAAAAAATTCAAAATCTTAAAATGGCTATAACTCCTAAACTAGGCGTCTGCGGGGGTCATATTATGCACCAGAAAAAAGAAAATTCAAAATCTTAAAATGGCTATAACTCCTAAACTAGGCGTCTGCGGGGGTTATATTATGCACCAGAAAAAAGAAAATTCAAAATCTTAAAATGGCTATAACTCCTAAACTAGGCGTCTGCGGTGGTCATATTATGCACCAGAAAAAAAAAATCCAAAACTTTTAAATCGCTATAACTCCTAAACTAGACGCCTGCGGGGGTCATATTATGCACCAGAAAAAAGAAAATTCAAAACTTTAAAATCGCTATAACTCCTAAACTAGGCGTCTGCGGAGGTCATATTATGCTCCAGAAAAAAAAAATCCAATATCTTAAACTCGCTATAACTCCTAAACTAGGCGCCTGCGGGGGTCATATTATGCACCAGAAAAAAGAAAATTCAAAACTTTAAAATCGCTTTAACTCCTAAACTAGGCGTCTGCGGGGGTCATATTATGCACCAGAAAAAAAGTTCAAAATCTTAAAATGGCTATAACTCCTAAACTAGGCGTCTGCGGGGGTTATATTATGCACCAGAAAAAAGAAAATTCAAAATCTTAAAATGGCTATAACTCCTAAACTAGGCGTCTGCGGTGGTCATATTATGCACCAGAAAAAAAAATCCAAAACTTTTAAATCGCTATAACTCCTAAACTAGACGCCTGCGGGGGTCATATTATGCACCAGAAAAAAGAAAATTCAAAACTTTAAAATCGCTATAACTCCTAAACTAGGCGTCTGCGGAGGTCATATTATGCTCCAGAAAAAAAAAATCCAATATCTTAAACTCGCTATAACTCCTAAACTAGGCGCCTGCGGGGGTCATATTATGCACCAGAAAAAAGAAAATTCAAAACTTTAAAATCGCTTTAACTCCTAAACTAGGCGTCTGCGGGGGTCATATTATGCACCAGAAAAAAAAATCCAAAACTTTAAAATCGCTATAACTCCTTAACTAGGCGTCTGCGGGGGTCATATTATGCACCAGAAAAAAGAGTTCAAAATCTTAAAATGGCTATAACTCCTAAACTAGGCGTCTGCGGGGGTCATATTATGCACCAGAAAAAAGAAAATTCTAAACTTTAAAATCGCTATAACTCCTAAATTAGGCGTCTGCGGGGGTCATATTATGCACCAGAAAAAAGAAAATTCAAAACTTTAAGATCGCTGTAACTCCTAAACTAGGCGTCTGCGGGGGTCATGTTATGCACCAGAAAAAAGAAAATTCAAAACTTTAAAATCGCTAGAACTCCTAAGCTAGGAGTCTGCGACGGTCATATTATGCACAAGAAAAAAGAAAATTCAAAACTTTAAAATCGCTATAACTCCTAAACTAGGCGTCTGCGGGGGTCATATTATGCACCAGAAAAAAAAAATTCAAAACTTTAAAATCGCTCTAACTATTAAACTAGGCGTCTACGGGGGTCATATTATGCACAAGAAAAAAAAATTTCAAATCTTAAAATGGCTATAACTCCTAAGCTAGGCATCTGCGGAGTTCATATTATGCACCAGAAAAAAAAAATTCAAAATCTTAAAATGGCTATAACTCCTAAACTAGTCGTCTGCGGGGGTCATATGCAACAGAAAAAAAAATCCAAAACTTTTAAATCGCTATAACTCCTAAACTAGACGCCTGCGGGGGTCATGGTGTAGTGGTACTAGCAATCGCTTCTCTCTCGGAAGGTCAAGGTTCGAATCCTTGCCACGGCAAGTTTTCATTTGTGCAATTGGAACTCAGTCAGAAAAATCTGCGTGTGAAGGCATAACCCTGACATGTAGATTTGGCTGTTGTAGGGTTTTCAAGCACAAAACAACCGTTAAAATTCACAACCTCACCATTCCGAGTGAAGAAAATCTCTCCGTCCTATTCGGACCTCCCACCCCTGGAGAGTCAATATCGAAACAAAACACACCTGAGTTTCAAACCACTACATCACAAACTTTCCTTTCTCCTCCTTCTACCTTTCCGCCCGCGCCCTGGCAACAGTGTAAGGGTATTCATAACCCCTTTGGCGCGCGTAAATTATAAAAAAAAAAAAAAAAAAAAAATATTATGCACCAGAAAAATAAGTTCAAAATCTTAAAATGGCTATAACTCCTAAACTAGGCGTCTGCGGGGTCATATTATGCACCAGAAAAAAGAAAATTCAAAACTTTAAAATCGCTATAACTCCTAAACTAGGCGTCTGCGAGGGTCATATTATGCACCAGAAAAATAAGTTCAAAATCTTAAAATGGCTATAACTCCTAAACTAGGCGTCTACGGGGTCATATTATGCACCAGAAAAAAGAAAATTCAAAACTTTAAAATCGCTCTAACTATTAAACTAGGCGTCTACGGGGGTCATATCATGCACAAGAAAAAAAAATTTCAAATCTTAAAATGGCTATAACTCCTAAACTAGTCGCCTGCGGGGGTCATATTATGCAACAGAAAAAAAAATCCAAAACTTTTAAATCGCTATAACTCCTAAACTAGACGCCTGCGGGGGTCATATTATGCACCAGAAAAAAGAAAATTCAAAACTTTAAAATCGCTATAACTCCTAAACTAGGCGTCTGCGGAGGTCATATTATGCTCCAGAAAAAAAAAATCCAATATCTTAAACTCGCTATAACTCCTAAACTAGGCGCCTGCGGGGGTCATATTATGCAACAGAAAAAAAAATCCAAAACTTTTAAATCGCTATAACTCCTAAACTAGACGCCTGCGGGGGTCATATTATGCACCAGAAAAAAGAAAATTCAAAACTTTAAAATCGCTATAACTCCTAAACTAGGCGTCTGCGGAGGTCATATTATGCTCCAGAAAAAAAAAATCCAATATCTTAAACTCGCTATAACTCCTAAACTAGGCGCCTGCGGGGGTCATATTATGCACCAGAAAAAAGAAAATTCAAAACTTTAAAATCGCTTTAACTCCTAAACTAGGCGTCTGCGGAGGTCATATTATGCACCAGAAAAAAAAATCCAAAACTTTAAAATCGCTATAACTAATAAACTAGGCGTCTGCGGGGGTCATATTATGCACCAGAAAAAAGAAAATTCAAAACTTTAAAATCGCTATATCTCCTAAACTAGGCGTCTGCGGGGGTCATATTATGCACCAGAAAAAAAAATCCAAAACTTTAAAGTCGCTATAGCTCCTAAAGTATGCGTCTGCGGAGGTCATATTATGCTCCAGAAAAAAAAACCAATATCTTAAACTCGCTATAACTCCTAAACTAGGCGCCTGCGGGGGTCATATTTTGCACCAGAAAAAAGAAAATTCAAAACTTTAAAATCGCTATAACTCCTAAACTAGGCGTCTGCGAGGGTCATATTATGCACCAGAAAAATAAGTTCAAAATCTTAAAATGGCTATAACTCCTAAACTAGGCGTCTACGGGGTCATATTATGCACCAGAAAAAAGAAAATTCAAAACTTTAAAATCGCTCTAACTATTAAACTAGGCGTCTACGGGGGTCATATCATGGACAAGAAAAAAAAATTTCAAATCTTAAAATGGCTATAACTCCTAAACTAGGCATCTGCGGAGGTCATATTATGCACCAGAAAAAAAAAATTCAAAATCTTAAAATGGCTATAACTCCTAAACTAGTCGTCTGCGGGGGTCATATTATGCAACAGAAAAAAAAATCCAAAACTTTTAAATCGCTATAACTCCTAAACTAGACGCCTGCGGGGGTCATATTATGCACCAGAAAAAAGAAAATTCACAACTTTAAAATCGCTATAACTCCTAAACTAGTCGTCTGCGGAGGTCATATTATGCTCCAGAAAAAAAAAATCCAATATCTTAAACTCGCTATAACTCCTAAACTAGGCGCCTGCGGGGGTCATATTATGCACCAGAAAAAAGAAAATTCAAAACTTTAAAATCGCTATAACTCCTAAACTAGGCGTCTGCGGAGGTCATATTATGCTCCAGAAAAAAAAAATCCAATATCTTAAACTCGCTATAACTCCTAAACTAGGCGCCTGCGGGGGTCATATTATGCACCAGAAAAAAGAAAATTCAAAACTTTAAAATCGCTTTAACTCCTAAACTAGGCGTCTGCGGAGGTCATATTATGCACCAGAAAAAAAAATCCAAAACTTTAAAATCGCTATAACTAATAAACTAGGCGTCTGCGGGGGTCATATTATGCACCAGAAAAAAGAAAATTCAAAACTTTAAAATCGCTATATCTCCTAAACTAGGCGTCTGCGGGGGTCATATTATGCACCAGAAAAAAAAATCCAAAACTTTAAAGTCGCTATAGCTCCTAAAGTATGCGTCTGCGGAGGTCATATTATGCTCCAGAAAAAAAAACCAATATCTTAAACTCGCTATAACTCCTAAACTAGGCGCCTGCGGGGGTCATATTTTGCACCAGAAAAAAGAAAATTCAAAACTTTAAAATCGCTATAACTCCTAAACTAGGCGTCTGCGAGGGTCATATTATGCACCAGAAAAATAAGTTCAAAATCTTAAAATGGCTATAACTCCTAAACTAGGCGTCTACGGGGTCATATTATGCACCAGAAAAAAGAAAATTCAAAACTTTAAAATCGCTCTAACTATTAAACTAGGCGTCTACGGGGGTCATATCATGGACAAGAAAAAAAAATTTCAAATCTTAAAATGGCTATAACTCCTAAACTAGGCATCTGCGGAGGTCATATTATGCACCAGAAAAAAAAAATTCAAAATCTTAAAATGGCTATAACTCCTAAACTAGTCGTCTGCGGGGGTCATATTATGCAACAGAAAAAAAAATCCAAAACTTTTAAATCGCTATAACTCCTAAACTAGACGCCTGCGGGGGTCATATTATGCACCAGAAAAAAGAAAATTCACAACTTTAAAATCGCTATAACTCCTAAACTAGGCGTCTGCGGAGGTCATATTATGCTCCAGAAAAAAAAAATCCAATATCTTAAACTCGCTATAACTCCTAAACTAGGCGCCTGCGGGGGTCATATTATGCACCAGAAAAAAGAAAATTCAAAACTTTAAAATCGCTTTAACTCCTAAACTAGGCGTCTGCGGGGGTCATATTATGCACCAGAAAAAAAAATCCAAAACTTTAAAATCGCTATAACTAATACACTAGGCGTCTGCGGGGGTCATATTATGCACCAGAAAAAAGAAAATTCAAAACTTTAAAATCGCTATATCTCCTAAACTAGGCGTCTGCGGGGGTCATATTATGCACCAGAAAAAAAAATCCAAAACTTTAAAGTCGCTATAGCTCCTAAACTAGGCGTCTGCGGAGGTCATATTATGCTCCAGAAAAAAAAAACCAATATCTTAAACTCGCTATAACTCCTAAACTAGGCGCCTGCGGGGGTCATATTTTGCACCAGAAAAAAGAAAATTCAAAACTTTAAAATCGCTATAACTCCTAAACTAGGCGTCTGCGAGGGTCATATTATGCACCAGAAAAATAAGTTCAAAATCTTAAAATGGCTATAACTCCTAAACTAGGCGTCTCCGGGGGTCATATTATGCACCAGAAAAAAAAGTTCAAAATCTTAAAATGGCTATAACTCCTAAACTAGGCGTCTGCGGGGGTCAAATTATGCACCAGAAAAAAGAAAATTCAAAACTTTAAAATCGCTTTAACAACTAAACTAGGCGTCTGCGGGGGTCATATTATGCACCAGAAAAAAAAGTTCAAAATCTTAAAATGGCTATAACTCCTAAACTAGGCGTCTCCGGGGGTCATATTATGCACCAGAAAAAAAAGTTCAAAATCTTAAAATGGCTATAAGTCCTAAACTAGGCGTCTGCGGGGGTCATATTATGCACCAGAAAAATAAGTTCAAAATCTTAAAACGTCTATAACTCCTAAACTAGGCGTCTGCGGGGGTCATATTATGCACCAGAAAAAAAAATTCAAAACTTTAAAATCGCTATAACTCCTAAACTAGGCGTCTGCGAGGGTCATATTATGCACCAGAAAAATAAGTTCAAAATCTTAAAATGGCTATAACTCCTAAACTAGGCGTCTCCGGGGGTCATATTATGCACCAGAAAAAAAAGTTCAAAATCTTAAAATGGCTATAAGTCCTAAGCTAGGCGTCTGCGGGGGTCATATTATGCACCAGAAAAAAGAGTTCAAAATCTTAAAATGGCTATAACTCCTAAACTAGGCGTCTGCAGGGGTCAAATTATGCACCAGAAAAAAGAAAATTCAAAACTTTAAAATCGCTTTAACTCCTAAACTAGGCGTCTGCGAGAGTCATATTATGCACAAGAAAAAACAAAAATTCAAAACTTTAAAATCGCTATAACTTCTAAACTAGGCGTCTGCGGGGGTCATATTTTGCAACAGAAAAAAGAAAATTCAAAACTTTGAAATCGCTTTAACTCCTAAACTAGGCGTCTGCGGGGGTCATATTATGCACCAGAAAAAAGAAAATTCAAAACTTTAAAATCGCTTTAACTCCTAAACTAGTCGTCTGCGGGGGTCATATTATGCACCAGAAAAAAAAAATTCAAAATCTTAAAATGGCTATAACTCCTAAACTAGGCATCTGCAGAGGTCATATTATGCACCAGAAAAAAAAATTCAAAATCTTAAAATGGCTATAACTCCTAAACTAGTCATCTGCGGGGGTCATATGCAACAGAAAAAAAAATCCAAAACTTTTAAATCGCTATAACTCCTAAACTAGACGCCTGCGGGGGTCATATTATGCACCAGAAAAAAGAAAATTCAAAACCTTAAAATCGTTATAACTCCTTAACTAGTCGTCTGCGTGGGTCATATTATGCACCAGAAAAAAGAAAATTCAAAACTTTAAAATCGTTATAACTCCTTAACTAGTCGTCTGCGAGGGTCATATTATGTACCAGAAAAATAATTTCAAAATCTTAAAATGGCTATAACTCCTAAACTAGGCATCTGCGGAGGTCATATTATGCACCAGAAAAAAAAAATTCAAAATCTTAAAATGGCTATAACTCCTAAACTAGTCGTCTGCGGGGGTCATATTATGCAACAGAAAAAAAAATCCAAAACTTTTAAATCGCTATAACTCCTAAACTAGACGCCTGCGGGGGTCATATTGTGCACCAGAAAAAAGAAAATTCAAAACTTTAAAATCGCAATAACTCCTAAACTAGGCGTCTGCGGAGGTCATATTATGCTCCAGAAAAAAAAAAATCCAATATCTTAAACTCGCTATAACTCCTAAACTAGGCGTCGTGTTCGGGGGTCATATTATGCACCAGAAAAAGAACATTCAAAACTTTAAAATCGCTTTAACTCCTAAACTAGGCGTCTGCGGGGTCATATTATGCACCAGAAAAAAGAAAACTCAAAACTTTAAAATCGCTTTAACTCCTAAACTAGGCGTCTGCGAGGGTCATATTATGCACCGGAAAAAAGAAAATTCAAAATTTTAAAATGGCTATAACTCCTAAACTAGGCGTCTGCGGGGGTCATATTGTGCACCAGAAAAAAGAAACTTCAAAATTTTAAAATCGCTATAACTCCTAATTTAGGCGTCTGCGGGGGTCATATTATGCACCAGAAAAAAGAAAATTCAAAACTTTAAGATCGCTGTAACTCCTAAACTAGGCGCCTGCGGGGGTCATATTATGCACCAGAAAAAAGAAAATTCAAAACTTTAAAATCGCTTTAACTCCTAAACTAGGCGTCTGCGGGGGTCATATTATGCACCAGAAAAAAAAATCCAAAACTTTAAAATCGCTATAACTAATGAACTAGGCGTCTGCGGGGGTCATATTATGCACCAGAAAAAAGAAAATTCAAAACTTTAAAATCGCTATATCTCCTAAACTAGGCGTCTGCGGGGGTCATATTATGCAAAAGAAAAAAAAATCCAAAACTTTAAAATCGCTATAGCTCCTAAACTAGGCGTCTGCGGAGGTCATATTATGCACCAGAAAAAAAACATTCAAAACTTTAAAATCGCTATAACTCCTAAGCTAGGAGTCTGCGAGAATCATATTATGCACAAGAAAAAAGAAAATTCAAAACTTTAAAATCGCAATAACTCCTAAACTAGGCGTCTGCGGGGGTCATATTATGCACCAGAAAAAAGAAAATTCAAAACTTTAAAATCGCTCTAACTATTAAACTAGGCGTCTACGGGGGTCATATCATGCACAAGAAAAAAAAATTCTAAATCTTAAAATGGCTATAACTCCTAAACTAGTCGTCTGCGGGGGTCATATTATGCAACAGAAAAAAAAATCCAAAACTTTTAAATCGCTATAACTCCTAAACTAGACGCCTGCGGGGGTCATATTATGCACCAGAAAAAAGAAAATTCAAAACTTTAAAATCGCTATAACTCCTAAACTAGGCGTCTGCGGAGGTCATATTATGCTCCAGAAAAAAAAAATCCAATATCTTAAACTCGCTATAACTCCTAAACTAGGCGCCTGCGGGGGTCATATTATGCACCAGAAAAAAGAAAATTCAAAACTTTAAAATCGCTTTAACTCCTAAACTAGGCGTCTGCGGGGGTCATATTATGCACCAGAAAAAAAAATCCAAAACTTTAAAATCGCTATAACTAATACACTAGGCGTCTGCGGGGGTCATATTATGCACCAGAAAAAAGAAAATTCAAAACTTTAAAATCGCTATATATCCTTAACTAGGCGTCTGCGGGGGTCATATTATGCACCAGAAAAAAAAATCCAAAACTTTAAAGTCGCTATAGCTCCTAAACTAGGCGTCTGCGGAGGTCATATTATGCTCCAGAAAAAAAAAACCAATATCTTAAACTCGCTATAACTCCTAAACTAGGCGCCTGCGGGGGTCATATTTTGCACCAGAAAAAAGAAAATTCAAAACTTTAAAATCGCTATAACTCCTAAACTAGGCGTCTGCGAGGGTCATATTATGCACCAGAAAAATAAGTTCAAAATCTTAAAATGGCTATAACTCCTAAACTAGGCGTCTCCGGGGGTCATATTATGCACCAGAAAAAAAAGTTCAAAATCTTAAAATGGCTATAACTCCTAAACTAGGCGTCTCCGGGGGTCATATTATGCACCAGAAAAAAAAGTTCAAAATCTTAAAATTGCTATAAGTCCTAAACTAGGCGTCTGCGGGGGTCATATTATGCACCAGAAAAAAGAGTTCAAAATCTTAAAATGGCTATAACTCCTAAACTAGGCGTCTGCGGGGGTCAAATTATGCACCAGAAAAAAGAAAATTCAAAACTTTAAAATCGCTTTAACAACTAAACTAGGCGTCTGCGGGGGTCATATTATGCACCAGAAAAAAAAGTTCAAAATCTTAAAATGGCTATAACTCCTAAACTAGGCGTCTCCGGGGGTCATATTATGCACCAGAAAAAAAAGTTCAAAATCTTAAAATGGCTATAAGTCCTAAACTAGGCGTCTGCGGGGGTCATATTATGCACCAGAAAAATAAGTTCAAAATCTTAAAACGTCTATAACTCCTAAACTAGGCGTCTGCGGGGGTCATATTATGCACCAGAAAAAAAAATTCAAAACTTTAAAATCGCTATAACTCCTAAACTAGGCGTCTGCGAGGGTCATATTATGCACCAGAAAAATAAGTTCAAAATCTTAAAATGGCTATAACTCCTAAACTAGGCGTCTCCGGGGGTCATATTATGCACCAGAAAAAAAAGTTCAAAATCTTAAAATGGCTATAAGTCCTAAGCTAGGCGTCTGCGGGGGTCATATTATGCACCAGAAAAAAGAGTTCAAAATCTTAAAATGGCTATAACTCCTAAACTAGGCGTCTGCAGGGGTCAAATTATGCACCAGAAAAAAGAAAATTCAAAACTTTAAAATCGCTTTAACTCCTAAACTAGGCGTCTGCGAGAGTCATATTATGCACAAGAAAAAAGAAAATTCAAAACTTTAAAATCGCTATAACTTCAAAACTAGGCGTCTGCGGGGGTCATATTTTGCAACAGAAAAAAGAAAATTCAAAACTTTGAAATCGCTTTAACTCCTAAACTAGGCGTCTGCGGGGGTCATATTATGCACCAGAAAAAAGAAAATTCAAAACTTTAAAATCGCTTTAACTCCTAAACTAGTCGTCTGCGGGGGTCATATTATGCACCAGAAAAAAAAAATTCAAAATCTTAAAATGGCTATAACTCCTAAACTAGGCATCTGCAGAGGTCATATTATGCACCAGAAAAAAAAATTCAAAATCTTAAAATGGCTATAACTCCTAAACTAGTCATCTGCGGGGGTCATATGCAACAGAAAAAAAAATCCAAAACTTTTAAATCGCTATAACTCCTAAACTAGACGCCTGCGGGGGTCATATTATGCACCAGAAAAAAGAAAATTCAAAACCTTAAATTCGTTATAACTCCTTAACTTGTCGTCTGCGTGGGTCATATTATGCACCAGAAAAAAGAAAATTCAAAACTTTAAAATCGTTATAACTCCTTAACTAGTCGTCTGCGAGGGTCATATTATGCACCAGAAAAATAATTTCAAAATCTTAAAATGGCTATAACTCCTAAACTAGGCATCTGCGGAGGTCATATTATGCACCAGAAAAAAAAAATTCAAAATCTTAAAATGGCTATAACTCCTAAACTAGTCGTCTGCGGGGGTCATATTATGCAACAGAAAAAAAAATCCAAAACTTTTAAATCGCTATAACTCCTAAACTAGACGCCTGCGGGGGTCATATTGTGCACCAGAAAAAAGAAAATTCAAAACTTTAAAATCGCTATAACTCCTAAACTAGGCGTCTGCGGAGGTCATATTATGCTCCAGAAAAAAAAAAATCCAATATCTTAAACTCGCTATAACTCCTAAACTAGGCGTCTGCGGGGGTCATATTATGCACCAGAAAAAGAACATTCAAAACTTTAAAATCGCTTTAACTCCTAAACTAGGCGTCTGCGGGGTCATATTATGCACCAGAAAAAAGAAAACTCAAAACTTTAAAATCGCTATAACTCCTAAACTAGGCGTCTGCGAGGGTTATATTATGCACCGGAAAAAAGAAAATTCAAAATTTTAAAATGGCTATAACTCCTAAACTAGGCGTCTGCGGGGGTCATATTGTGCACCAGAAAAAAGAAACTTCAAAATTTTAAAATCGCTATAACTCCTAATTTAGGCGTCTGCGGGGGTCATATTATGCACCAGAAAAAAGAAAATTCAAAACTTTAAGATGGCTGTAACTCCTAAACTAGGCGCCTGCGGGGGTCATATTATGCACCAGAAAAAAGAAAATTCAAAACTTTAAAATCGCTTTAACTCCTAAACTAGGCGTCTGCGGGGGTCATATTATGCACCAGAAAAAAAAATCCTAAACTTTAAAATCGCTATAACTAATGAACTAGGCGTCTGCGGGGGTCATATTATGCACCAGAAAAAAGAAAATTCAAAACTTTAAAATCGCTATATCTCCTAAACTAGGCGTCTGCGGGGGTCAAATTATGCACCAGAAAAAAAAATCCAAAACTTTAAAATCGCTATAGCTCCTAAACTAGGCGTCTGCGGAGGTCATATTATGCACCAGAAAAAAAACATTCAAAACTTTAAAATCGCTATAACTCCTAAGCTAGGAGTCTGCGAGAATCATATTATGCACAAGAAAAAAGAAAATTCAAAACTTTAAAATCGCAATAACTCCTAAACTAGGCGTCTGCGGGGGTCATATTATGCACCAGAAAAAAGAAAATTCAAAACTTTAAAATCGCTATAACTCCTAAGCTAGGAGTCTGCGAGAATCATATTATGCACAAGAAAAAAGAAAATTCAAAACTTTAAAATCGCAATAACTCCTAAACTAGGCGTCTGCGGGGGTCATATTATGCACCAGAAAAAAGAAAATTCAAAACTTTAAAATCGCTCTAACTATTAAACTAGGCGTCTACGGGGGTCATATCATGCACAAGAAAAAAAAATTTCAAATCTTAAAATGGCTATAACTCCTAAACTAGGCATCTGCGGAGGTCATATTATGCACCAGAAAAAAAAAATTCAAAATCTTAAAATGGCTATAACTCCTAAATTAGTCGTCTGCGGGGGTCATATTATGCAACAGAAAAAAAAATCCAAAACTTTTAAATCGCTATAACTCCTAAACTAGACGCCTGCGGGGGTCATATTATGCACCAGAAAAAAGAAAATTCAAAACATTAAAATCGCTATAACTCCTAAACTAGGCGTCTGCGGAGGTCATATTATGCTCCAGAAAAAAAAAATCCAATATCTTAAACTCGCTATAACTCCTAAACTAGGCGCCTGCGGGGGTCATATTATGCACCAGAAAAAAGAAAATTCAAAACTTTAAAATCGCTCTAACTATTAAACTAGGCGTCTACGGGGGTCATATCATGCACAAGAAAAAAAAATTTCAAATCTTAAAATGGCTATAACTCCTAAACTAGGCATCTGCGGAGGTCATATTATGCACCAGAAAAAAAAAATTCAAAATCTTAAAATGGCTATAACTCCTAAATTAGTCGTCTGCGGGGGTCATATTATGCACCAGAAAAAAAAATCCAAAACTTTAAAATCGCTATAACTCCTTAACTAGGCGTCTGCGGGGGTCATATTATGCACCAGAAAAAAGAGTTCAAAATCTTAAAATGGCTATAACTCCTAAACTAGGCGTCTGCGGGGGTCATATTATGCACCAGAAAAAAGAAAATTCTAAACTTTAAAATCGCTATAACTCCTAATTTAGGCGTCTGCTGGGGTCATATTATGCACCAGAAAAAAGAAAATTCAAAACTTTAAGATCGCTGTAACTCCTAAACTAGGCGTCTGCGGGGGTCATATTATGCACCAGAAAAAAGAAAATTCAAAACTGTAAAATCGCTTTAACTCCTAAGCTAGGAGTCTGCGAGGGTCATATTATGCACAAGAAAAAAGAAAATTCAAAACTTTAAAATCGCTATAACTCCTAAACTAGGCGTCTGCGGGGGTCATATTATGCACCAGAAAAAAAAAATTCAAATCTTTAAAATCGCTCTAACTATTAAACTAGGCGTCTACGGGGGTCATATTATGCACAAGAAAAAAAAATTTCAAATCTTAAAATGGCTATAACTCCTAAGCTAGGCATCTGCGGAGGTCATATTATGCACCAGAAAAAAAAATTCAAAATCTTAAAATGGCTATAACTCCTAAACTAGTCGTCTGCGGGGGTCATATGCAACAGAAAAAAAAAATCCAAAACTTTTAAATCGCTATAACTCCTAAAATAGTCGCCTGCGGGGGTCATATTATGCACCAGAAAAAAGAAAATTCAAAACTTTAAAATCGTTATAACTCCTTTTTATGCACCAGAAAAAAGAAAATTCAAAACTTTAAAATCGCTATAACTCCTAAAATAGTCGCCTGCGAGGGTCATATTATGCACCAGAAAAATAAGTTCAAAATCTTAAAATGGCTATAACTCCTAAACTAGGCGTCTACGGGGTCATATTATGCACCAGAAAAAAGAAAATTCAAAACTTTAAAATCGCTCTAACTATTAAACTAGGCGTCTACGGGGGTCATATTATGCACAAGAAAAAAAAATTTCAAATCTTAAAATGGCTATAACTCCTAAACTAGTCGTCTGCGGGGGTCATATGCAACAGAAAAAAAAAATCCAAAACTTTTAAATCGCTATAACTCCTAAAATAGTCGCCTGCGAGGGTCATATTATGCACCAGAAAAATAAGTTCAAAATCTTAAAATGGCTATAACTCCTAAACTAGGCGTCTACGGGGTCATATTATGCACCAGAAAAAAGAAAATTCAAAACTTTAAAATCGCTCTAACTATTAAACTAGGCGTCTACGGGGGTCATATTATGCACAAGAAAAAAAAATTTCAAATCTTAAAATGGCTATAACTCCTAAACTAGGCATCTGCGGAGGTCAAATTATGCACCAGAAAAAAAAAATTCAAAATCTTAAAATGGCTATAACTCCTAAACTAGTCGTCTACGGGGGTCATATTATGCAACAGAAAAAAAAATCCAAAACTTTTAAATCGCTATAACTCCTAAACTAGACGCCTGCGGGGGTCATATTATGCAGCAGAAAAAAGAAAATTCAAAACTTTAAAATAATTATAACTCCTTAACTAGTCGTCTGCGTGGGTCATATTATGCACCAGAAAAAAGAAAATTCAAAACTTTAAAATCGCTTTAACTCCTAAACTAGTCGTCTGCGGGGGTAATATTATGCACCAGAAAAAAAAATTCAAAATCTTAAAATTTCTCTAACTCTTAAACTGGGCGTCTGCGGAGGTCATATTATGCACCAGAAAAAAAAAATTCAAAATCTTAAAATGTCTATAACTCCTAAACTAGGCGTCTGCGGAGGTTATATTGTGCACCAGAAAAAAGAAAATTCAAAATTTTAAAATCGCTATAACTCCTAAACTAGGCGTCTGCGAGGGTCATATTCTGCACCGGAAAAAAGAGAATTCAAAACTTTAAAATCGCTATAACTCCTAAACTAGGCGTCTGCGGGGGTCATATTATGCACCAGAAAAAAAAATTCAAAATCTTAAAATTTCTCTATCTCCTAAACTTGGCGTCTGCGTAGGTCATATTATGCACCAGAAAAAGCACATTCAAAACTTTAAAATCGCTTTAACTCCTAAACTAGGCGTCTGCGGGGGTCATATTATGCACCGGAAAAAAGAAAATTCAAAATTTTAAAACGGCTATAACTCCTAAAATAGGCGTCTGCGGGGGTCAAACTATGCACCGGAAAAAAGAAAATTCAGAATCCTAAAATTGGTTTAACTCCTAAACTTGGGGTCTGCGGGAGTCATATTATGCACCAGCAAAAAGAAAATTCAAAACTTTAAAATCGCTATAACTCCTAATCTAAGCGTCTGGGGGGTCATATCATGCACCAGAAAAAAAAGTTCAAAATCTTAAAATGGCTATAACTCCTAAACTAGTCGTCTGCGGGGGTCATATTATGCAACAGAAAAAAGAAAATTCGAAACTTTAAAATCGCTATAACTCCTGAACTAGGCGTCTGCGGGGGTCATATTATGCACCAGAAAAAAAAATCCAAAAGTTTAAAATCGCTATTACTCCTAAACTAGGCGTCTGCGGGGGTCATAATATGCACCGAAAAAAAGAAAATTCAAAATTTTAAAAAGTCTATAGCTCCTAAAATAGGCGTCTGCGGGGGTCATACTATGCACCGGAAAAAAGAAAATTCAAAATCCTAAAATGGCTATAACTCCTAAACTAGTCGTCTGCGGGAGTCATATTATGCAACAGAAAAAAGAAAATCAAAATTTTAAAATCGCTATAACTCCTAAACTAGGCGTGTGCGATGGTCATATTATGCACCGGAAAAAAGAAAATTCAAAATTTTAAAATGGCTATAACTCCTAAACTAGGCGTCTGCGGGGGTCATATTATGCACCAGAAAAAATAAAACTCAAAACTTTAAAATCGCTTTAACTCCTAAACTAGGCGTCTGCGGGGGTCATTTAATGCACCAGAAAAAAAAATTCAAAATCTTAAAATTTCTCTATCTCCTAAACTTGGCGTCTGCGTAGGTCATATTATGCACCAGAAAAAGAACATTCAAAACTTTAAAATCGCTTTAACTCCTAAACTAGGCGTCTGCGGGGGTCATATTATGCACCAGAAAAAAAAGTTCAAAATCTTAAAATGGCTATAACTCCTAAACTAATCGTCTGCGGGGGTCATATTATGCAACAGAAAAAAGAAAATTCAAAATTTTAAAATCGTTATAACTCCTAAACTAGGCGTCTGCGAGGGTCATATTATGCACCGGAAAAAAAAAATCAAACACTAAAACGGCTATTTCTTCTAAACTAAGCGTCTTCGGGGGTCTTATTATGCACCAGAAAAAAAAATTCAAAATCTTAAAATTTCTCTAACTCCCAAACTGGGCGTCTGCGGAGGTCATATTATGCACCAGAAAAAAAGTTCAAAATCTTAAAATGGCTGTAACTCCTAAACTAGTCGTCTGGGGGGGTCATATTATGCAACAGAAAAAAGAAAATTCAAAATTTTAAAATCGCTATAACTCCTAAACTGGGCGTCTGCGGGGGTCATATTATGCACCAGAAAAAAAAATCCAAAACTTTAAAATCGCTATAACTCCTAAACTAGGCGTCTGCGAGGGTCATATTATGCACCAGCAAAAAAAAGTTCAAAATCTTAAAATGGCTATAACTCCTAAAGTACTCGTCTCTGAGGGGGTCATATTATGCAACAGAAAAAAGAAAATTCAAAATTTTAAAATCGCTATAACTCATAAACTAGGCGTCTGCGAGGGTCATATTATGCACCGGAAAAAAGAAAATTCAAAATTTTAAAATGGCTATAACTCCTAAACTAGGCGTCTGCGGGGGTCATATTGTGCACCAGAAAAAAGAAAATTCAAAATTTTAAAATCGCTATAACTCATAAACTAGGCGTCTGCGAGGGTCATATTATGCACCGGAAAAAAGAAAATTCAAAATTTTAAAGTGGCTATAACTCCTAAACTAGGCGTCTGCGGGGGTCATATTGTGCACCAGAAAAAGGAAAATTCAAAATTTTAAAATCGCTATAACTCCTAAACTAGGCGTCTGCGAGGGTCATATTATGCACCGGAAAGAAGAAAATTCAAAACTTTAAAATCCCTATAACTCCAAAACTAGGCGTCTACGGGGGTCATATTATGCACAAGAAAAAAAAATTTAAAATCTTAAAATGGCTATAACTTCTAAACTAGGCGTCTGCGGAGGTCATATTATGCGCCAGAAAAAAAAAATTCAAAATCTTAAAATGGCTATAACTCCTAAACTATGGGTCTGCGGGGGTTATATTATGCACCAGAAAAAAAAATTCAAAACTTTAACATCGCTATAACTCCAAAACTAGGCGTCTGTGGGTTCATATCATGCACCAGAAGAAAAAAGTTCAAAATCTTAAAATGGCTATAACTCCTAAACTAGTCGTCTGCGGGGGTCATATTATGCAACAGAAAAAAGAAAATTCAAAACTTTAAAATCGCTATAACTCCTAAACTTGGCGTCTGCGGGGGTCATATTATGCACCGGATAAAAGAAAATTCAAAATTTTAAAAAGGCTATAACTTCTAAAATAGGCGTCTGCGGGGGTCATACTATGCACCGGAAAAAAGAAAATTCAAAATCCTAAAATGGCTATAACTCCTAAACTAGTTGTCTGCGGGGGTCATATTATGCAACAGAAAAAAAAATCCAAAACTTTTAAATCGCTATAACTCCTAAACTAGACGCCTGCGGGGGTCATATTATGCACCAGAAAAAAGAAAATTCAAAACTTTAAAATCGTTATAACTCCTTAACTAGTCGTCTGCGCGGGTCATATTATGCACCAGAAAAAAGAAAATTCAAAACTTTAAAATCGCTTTAACTCCTAAACTAGGCGTCTGCGGGGGTCATATTATGCACCAGAAAAAGAACATTCAAAACTTTAAAATCGCTTTAACTCCTAAACTAGGCGTCTGCGGGGTCATATTATGCACAAGAAAAAAAAATTTAAAATCTTAAAATGGCTATAACTTCTAAACTAGGCGTCTGCGGAGGTCATATTATGCGCCAGAAAAAAAAAATTCAAAATCTTAAAATGGCTATAACTCCTAAACTATGCGTCTGCGGGGGTCATATTATGCACCAGAAAAAAAAAATTCAAAATCTTAAAATGGCTATAACTCCTAAACTAGTTGTCTGCGGGGGTCATATTATGCAACAGAAAAAAAAATCCAAAACTTTTAAATCGCTATAACTCCTAAACTAGACGCCTGCGGGGGTCATATTATGCACCAGAAAAAAGAAAATTCAAAACTTTAAAATCGTTATAACTCCTTAACTAGTCGTCTGCGGGGCTCATATTATTCACCAGAAAAAAGAAAATTCAAAACTTTAAAATCGCTTTAACTCCTAAAGTAGGCGTCTGCGAGGGTCATATGATGGACCGGAAAAAAGAAAATACAAAACTTTAAAATCGCTATAACTCCTAAACTAGGCGTCTGCGAGGGTCATTTTATGCACCAGCAAAAAAAAGTTCAAAATTTTAAAATGGCTATAACTCCTAAACTAGGCGTCTGTGGGGGTCATATTATGCACCAGAAAAAAGAAAGTTCAAAACTTTAAAATCGCTATAACTCCTAAACTAGGCGTCTACGGGGGTCATATTATGCACAAGAAAAAAAAATTTAAAACCTTAAAATGGCTATAACTCCTAAACTAGGCGTCTGCGGAGGTCATATTATGCGCCAGAAAAAAGAAAACTCAAAACTTTAAAATCGCTTTAACTCCTAAACTAGGCGTCTGCGAGGGTCATATTATGCACCAGAAAAATAAGTTCAAAATCTTAAAATGGCTATAACTCCTAAACTAGTCGTCCGAGGGGGTCGTATTATGCAACAGAAAAAAGAAAATTCAAAACTTTCAAATCGCTTTAACTCTTAAACTAGGCGTCTGCGGGGGTCATATTATGCACCAGAAAAAAGAAAACTCAAAACTTTAAAATCGCTTTAACTCCTAAACTAGGCGTCTGCGGGGGTCATATTATGCACCAGAAAAAGAACATTCAAAACTTTAAAATCGCTTTAACTCCTAAACTAGGCGTCTGCGGGGGTCATATTATGCACCAGAAAAAGAACATTCAAAACTTTAAAATCGCTTTAACTCCTAAACTAGGCGTCTGCGGGGGTCATATTATGCACCAGAAAAAGAACATTCAAAACTTTAAAATCGCTTTAACTCCTAAACTAGGCGTCTGCTTGGTCATATTATGCACCAGAAAAAAGAAAACTCAAAACTTTAAAATCGCTTTAACTCCTAAACTAGGCGTCTGCGAGGGTCATATTATGCACCGGAAAAAAGAAAATTCAAAATTTTAAAATGGCTATAACTCCTAAACTAGGCGTCTGCGGGGGTCATATTGTGCACCAGAAAAAAGAAACTTCAAAATTTTAAAATCGCTATAACTCATAAACTAGGCGTCTGCGAGGGTCATATTATGCACCGGAAAAAAGAAAATTCAAAATTTTAAAATGGCTATAACTCCTAAACTAGGCGTCTACGGGGGTCATATTATGCACAAGAAAAAAAAATTTAAAATCTTAAAATGGCTATAACTTCTAAACTAGGCGTCTGCGGAGGTCATATTATGCGCCAGAAAAAAAAAATTCAAAATCTTAAAATGGCTATAACTCCTAAACTATGCGTCTGCGGGGGTTATATTATGCACCAGAAAAAAAAATTCAAACCTTTAACATCGCTATAACTCCTAAACTAGGCGTCTGGGGGTTCATATCATGCACCAGAAAAAAAAGTTCAAAATCTTAAAATGGCTATAACTCCTAAACTAGTCGTCTGCGGGGGTCATATTATGCAACAGAAAAAAGAAAATTCAAAACTTTAAAATCGCTATAACTCCTAAACTGGGCGTCTGCGGGGGTCATATTATGGACCAGAAAAAAAAATCCAAAACTTTAAAATCGCTTTAACTCCTAAACTAGGCGTCTGCGGGGGTCATATTATGCACCAGAAAAAAGAAAGTTCAAAACTTTAAAATCGCTATAACTCCTAAACTAGGCGTCTACGGGGGTCATATTATGCACAAGAAAAAAAAAATTTAAAATCTTAAAATGGCTATAACTCCTAAACTAGGCGTCTGCGGAGGTCATATTATGCGCCAGAAAAAAGAAAACTCAAAACTTTAAAATCGCTTTAACTCATAAACTAGGCGTCTGCGAGGGTCATATTATGCACCGGAAAAAAGAAAATTCAAAATTTTAAAATGGCTATAACTCCTAAACTAGGCGTCTGCGGGGGTCATATTGTGCACCAGAAAAAAAGAAAATTCAAAATTTTAAAATCGCTATAACTCCTAAACTAGGCGTCTGCGAGGGTCATATTATGCACCAGAAAGAAGAAAATTCAAAACTTTAAAATCCCTATAACTCCAAAACTAGGCGTCTACGGTGGTCATATTATGCACAAGAAAAAAAAATTTAAAATCTTAAAATGGCTATAACTTCTAAACTAGGCGTCTGCGGAGGTCATATTATGCGCCAGAAGAAAAAATTCAAAATCTTAAAATGGCTATAACTCCTAAACTATGCGTCTGCGGGGGTTATATTATGCACCAGAAAAAAAAATTCAAAACTTTAACATCGCTATAACTCCTAAACTAGGCGTCTGGGGGGGTCATATTATGCAACAGAAAAAAGAAAATTCAAAACTTTAAAATCTCTATAACTCCTAAACTAGGCGCCTGCAGGGGTCATATTGTGCACCGGAAAAAAGAAAATTCAAAATTTTAAAAAGGCTATAACTTCTAAAATAGGCGTCTGCGGGGGTCATACTATGCACCGGAAAAAAGAAAATTCAAAATCCTAAAATGGCTATAACTCCTAAACTAGGCGGCGTCTGCGGGGGTTATATTATGCAACAGAAAAAAAAGTTCAAAATCTTAAAATGGCTATAACTTTAAACTAGTCGTCTGAGGGGTCGTATTATGCAACAGAAAAAAGAAAATTCAAAACTTTCAAATCGCTTTAACTCTTAAACTAGGCGTCTGCGGGGGTCATATTATGCACCAGAAAAAGAACATTCAAAACTTTAAAATCGCTTTAACTCCTAAACTAGGCGTCTGCGGGGGTCATATTATGCACCAGAAAAAGAACATTCAAAACTTTAAAATCGCTTTAACTCCTAAACTAGGCGTCTGCGGGGTCATATTATGCACCAGAAAAAAGAAAACTCAAAACTTCAAAATCGCTTTTACTCCTAAACTAGGCGTCTGCGAGGGTCATATTATGCACCAGAAAAATAAGTTCAAAATCTTAAAATGGCTATAACTCCTAAACTAGGCATCTGCGGAGGTCATATTATGCACCAGAAAAAAAAATTCAAAATCTTAAAATGGCTATAACTCCTAAACTAGTTGTCTGCGGGGGTCATATTATGCAACAGAAAAAAAAATTCAAAACTTTTAAATCGCTATAACTCCTAAACTAGACGCCTGCGGGGGTCATATTATGCACCAGAAAAAAGAAAATTCAAAACTTTAAAATCGTTATAACTCCTTAACTAGTCGTCTGCGGGGGTCATATTATGCACCAGAAGAAAGAAAATTCAAAACTTTAAAATCGCTATAACTCCTAAACTAGGCGTCTGCGAGGGTCATATTATGCACCGGAAAGAAGAAAATTCAAAACTTTAAAATCCCTATAACTCCTAAACTAGGCGTCTACGGGGATCATATTATGCACAAGAAAAAAAAATTTTAAATCTTAAAATGGCTATAACTCCTAAACTAGGCGTCTGCGGAGGTCATATTATGCGCCAGAAAAAAGAAAACTCAAAACTTTAAAATCGCTTTAACTCCTAAACTAGGCGTCTGCGAGGGTCATATTATGCACCAGAAAAATAAGTTCAAAATCTGAAAATGGCCATAACTCCTAAACTAGGCATCTGCGGAGGTCACATTATGCACCAGAAAAAAAAAATTCACAATCTTAAAATGGCTATAACTCCTAAACTAGTTGTCTGCGGGGGTTATATTATGCACCAGAAAAAAAAAATCAAAATCTTAAAATGGCTATGACTCCTAAACTAGGCGTCTGCGGAGGTTATATTGTGCTCCAGAAAAAAGAAAATTCAAAATTTTAAAATCGCTATAGCTCCTAAACCAGGCGTCTGCGAGGGTCATATTATGTACCGGAAAAAAGAAAATTCAAAACTTTAAAATCGCTATAACTCCTAAACTAGGCGTCGGCGAGGGTCATATTACACACCAGCAAAAAAAAGTTCAAAATTTTAAAATGGCTATAACTCCTAAACTAGGCGTCTGTGGGGGTCATATTATGCACCAGAAAAAAGAAAATTCAAAACTTTAAAATCGCTATAACTCCTAAACTAGGCGTCTACGGGGGTCATATTATGCACCGGAAAAAAGAAAATTCAAAATTTTAAAATGGCTATAACTCGTAAACTAGGCGTCTGCGGGGGTCATATTGTGCACCAGAAAAAAGAAAATTCAAAATTTTAAAATCGCTATAACTCATAAACTAGGCGTCTGCGAGGGTCATATTATGCACCGGAAAAAAGAAAATTCAAAATTTCAAAATGGCTATAACTCCTAAACTAGGCGTCTGCGGGGGTCATATTGTGCACCAGAAAAAAGAAAATTCAAAATTTTAAAATCGCTATAACTCATAAACTAGGCGTCTGCGAGGGTCATATTATGCACCGGAAAAAAGAAAATTCAAAATTTCAAAATGGCTATAACTCCTAAACTAGGCGTCTACGGGGGTCATATTATGCACCAGAAAAAAAAATTCAAAACTTTAAAATCGCTATAACTCCTAAACTAGGCGTCTGGGGGTTCATATCATGCACCAGAAAAAAAAGTTCAAAATCTTAAAATGGCTATAACTCCTAAACTAGTCGTCTGCGGGGGTCATATTATGCAACAGAAAAAAGAAAATTCAAAACTTTAAAATCGCTATAACTCCTAAGCTGGGCGTCTGCGGGGGTCATATTATGCACCAGAAAAAAAAAATCCAAAACTTTAAAATCGCTATAACTCCTAAACTAGGCGCCTGCGGGGGTCATATTATGCACCGGAAAAAAGAAAATTCAAAATTTTAAAAAGGCTATAACTTCTAAAATAGGCGTCTGCGGGGGTCATACTATGCACCGGAAAAAAGAAAATTCAAAATCCTAAAATGGCTATAACTCCTAACCTAGGCGGCGTCTGCGGGGGTTATATTATGCAACAGAAAAAAAGTTCAAAATCTTAAAAAGGCTATAGCTCCTAAACTAGTCGTCTGAGGGGGTCGTATTAAGCAACAGAAAAAAGAAAATTCAAAACTTTCAAATCGCTTTAACTCTTAAACTAGGCGTCTGCGGGGGTCATATTATGCACCAGAAAAAAGAAAACACAAAACTTTAAAATCGCTTTAACTCCTAAACCAGGCGTCTGCGGGGGTCATATTATGCACCAGAAAAAGAACATTCAAAACTTTAAAATCGCTTTAACTCCTAAACTAGGCGTCTGCGGGGGTCATATTATGCACCAGAAAAAGAACATTCAAAACTTTAAAATCGCTTTAACTCCTAAACTAGGCGTCTGCGGGGGTCATATTATGCACCAGAAAAAAAAATCCAAAAGTTTAAAATCGCTATAACTCCTAAAATAGGCGTCTGCGGGGGTCATACTATACACCGGAAAAAAGAAAATTCAAAATCCTAAAATGGCTATAACTCCTAAACCAGGCGTCTGCGGGGGTCATATTATGCACCGGAAAAAAGAAAATTCAAAACTTTAAAATCGCTATAACTCCTAAACTAGGCGTCTGCTAGGGTCATATTATGCACCAGCAAAAAAACGTTCAAAATCTTAAAATGGCTATAACTCCTAAACTAGGCGTCTGTGGGGGTCATATTAAGCACCAGAAAAAAGAAAATTCAAAACTTTAAAATCGCTATAACTCCTAAACTAGGCGTCTACGGGGGTCATATTATGCACAAGAAAAAAAAAATTTAATTCTTAAAATGTCTATAACTCCTAAACTAGGCGTCTGCGGAGGTCATTTTATGCACCAGAAAAAAAAATTCAAAACTTTAAAATCGCTATAACTCCTAAACTAGGCGTCTGCGAGGGTCATATTATGCACCGGAAAAAAGAAAATTCAAAATTTTAAAATGGCTATAACTCCTAAACTAGGCGTCTGCGGGGGTCCTATTGTGCACCAGAAAAAAGAAAATTCAAAATTTTAAAATCGCTATTACTCCTAAACTAGGCGCCTGCGAGGGTCATATTATGCACCGGAAAAAAGAAAATTCAAAACTTTAAAATCGCTATAACTCCTAAACTAGGCGTCTGCGAGGGTCATATTATGCACCAGCAAAAAAAAGTTCAAAATCTTAAAATGGCTATAACTCCTAAACTAGGCGTCTGGGGGTTCATATCATGCACCAGAAAAAAAAGTTCAAAATCTTAAAATGGCTATAACTCCTAAACTGGTCGTCTGCGGGGGTCATATTATGCACCAGAAAAAAAAATCCAAAAGTTTAAAATCGCTATAACTCCTAAACTAGGCGTCTGCGGGGGTCATATTATGCACCGGAAAAAAGAAAATTCAAAACTTTAAAATCGCTATAACTCCTAAACTAGGCGTCTGCGGGGGTCATATTATGCACCAGAAAAAAAAATCCAAAAGTTTAAAATCGCTATAACTCCTAAAATAGGCGTCTGCGGGGGTCATACTATACACCGGAAAAAAGAAAATTCAAAATCCTAAAATGGCTATAACTCCTAAACTAGGCGGCGTCTGCGGGGGTTATATTATACAACAGAAAAAAAAGTTCAAAATCTTCAAATGGCTATAACTCCTAAACTAGTCGTCTGCGGGGGTCATATTATGCAACAGAAAAAAGAAAATTCAAAACTTTAAAATCGCTTTGACTCTTAAACTAGGCGTCTGCGGGGGTCATAGCATGCACCACAAAAAAAAATCAAACACTAAAACGACTATATCTTCTAAACTAGGCGTCTTCGGGGGTCGTATTATGCACCAGAAAAAAAAATTCAAAATCTTAAAATTTCTCTAACTCCTAAACTTTGCGTCTGCGGAGGTCATATTATGCACCAGAAAAAAAAGTTCAAAATCTTAAAATGGCTGTAACTCCTAAACTAGTCGTCAGCGGGGGTCATATTATGCAACAGAAAAAAGAAAATTTAAAATTTTAAAATCGCTATAACTCCTAAAATAGGCGTCTGCGGGGTTCATACTATGCACCGGAAAAAAGAAAATTCAAAATCCTAAAATGGCTATAACTCCTAAACTAGGCGTCTGTGGGGGTCATATTATGCACCAGGAAAAAAAGTTCAAAATCTTAAAATGGCTATAACTCCTAAACTAGTCGTCTGCGGGGGTCATATTATGCAACAGAAAAAAGAAAATTCAAAATTTTAAAATCGCTATAACTCCTAAACTAGGCGTCTGCGAGGGTCATATTATGCACCGGAAAAAAGAAAATTCAAAATTTTAAAATCGCTATAACTCCTAAACTAGGCGTCTGCGGGGGTTATATTATGCACCAGAAAAAAAAGTTCAAAATCTTAAAATGGCTATAACTCCTAAACAAGTCGTCTGTGGGGGTCATATTATGCACCAGAAAAAAAAATTCAAAACCCTAAAATGGCTATAACTCCTAAACTAGGCGTCTGCGGGGGTTATATTATGCACCAGAAAAAATAAAATTCAAAACTTTGAAATCGCTATAGCTCTTAAACTAGGCGTCTGCGGGAGTCATATTATGCACCAGAAAAAAAAATTCAAAATCTTAAAATGGCTATAACTCCTAAACTAGGCGTCTGCGGGGGTCATATTATGCACCAGAAAAAAGAGAATTCAAAACTTTAAAATCGCTATAACTCTTTAACTATGCGTCTGCGCGAGTCATATTATGCACCAGAAAAAAATTTCAAAATCTAAAAATGGCTATAACTCCTACAGTAGGCGTCTGCGGGGGTCATACTATGCACCAGAAAAAAGAAAATTCAAAACTTTAAAATCGCTATAACTCTTAAACTAGGCGTCTGCGGGAGTCATATTATGCACCAGAAAAAAAAATCAAAATCTTAAAATGGCTATAACTCCTAAGCTAGGCGTCTGCGGGGGTCATATTATGCACCAGAAAAAAGAAAATTCAAAACTTTAAAATAGCTATAACTCTTAAACTAGGCGTCTGCGAGGGTCATATTATGCACCAGAAAAAAAAATTCAAAATCTTAAAATGGCTATAAGTCCTCAACTAGGCGTCTGCGGCGGTCATTTTATGCACCAGAAAAGAAAAAATTCAAAACACTATAATGGCTATATCTCCTAAGATAGTCGTCTGCGGGGGTCATAGCATGCACCACAAAAAAAAAATCAAACACTAAAACGGCTATATCTTCTAAACTAGGCGTCTTCGGGGGTCGTATTATGCACCAGAAAAAAAAATGCAAAATCTTAAAATTTCTCTAACTCCTAAACTGGGCGTCTGCGGAGGTCATATTATGCACCAGAAAAAAAAGTTCAAAATCTTAAAATGGCTGTAACTCCTAAACTAGTCGTCAGCGGGGGTCATATTATGCAACAGAAAAATGAAAATTCAAAATTTTAAAATCGCTATATCTCCTAAACTAGGCGTCTGAGAGGGTCATATTATGCACCGGAAAAAAGAAAATTCAAAATTTTAAAATGGCTATAACTCCTAAACTAGGCGTCTGCGGGGGTCATATTATGCACCAGAAAAAAAAGTTCAAAATCTTAAAATGGCTATAACTCCTAAACTAGGCGTCTGTGGGGGTCATATTATGCACCGGAAAAAAGAAAATTCAAAACTTTAAAATCGCTATAACTCCTAAACTAGTCGTCTGCGAGGGTCATATTATGCACCAGCAAAAAAAAGTTCAAAATCTTAAAATGGCTATAACTCCTAAACTAGTCGCCTCTGCGGGGGTCATATTATGCAACAGAAAAAAAAATCCAAAATCTTAAAATTTCTCTAACTCCTAAACTGGGCGTCTGCGGAGGTCATATTATGCACCAGAAAAAAAAGTTCAAAATCTTAAAATGGCTGTAACTCCTAAACTAGTCGTCAGCGGGGGTCATATTATGCAACAGAAAAATGAAAATTCAAAATTTTAAAATCGCTATATCTCCTAAACTAGGCGTCTGAGAGGGTCATATTATGCACCGGAAAAAAGAAAATTCAAAATTTTAAAATGGCTATAACTCCTAAACTAGGCGTCTGCGGGGGTCATATTATGCACCAGAAAAAAAAGTTCAAAATCTTAAAATGGCTATAACTCCTAAACTAGGCGTCTGTGGGGGTCATATTATGCACCGGAAAAAAGAAAATTCAAAACTTTAAAATCGCTATAACTCCTAAACTAGGCGTCTGCGGGGGTCATATTATGCACCAGAAAAAAGAGAACTTAAAACTTTAAAATCGCTTTAACTCCTAAACTAGGCGTCTGCGGGGTCATATTATGCACCAGAAAAAAAAATTCAAAATCTTAAAATTTCTCTATCTCCTAAACTAGGCGTCTGCGTAGGACATATTATGCACCAGAAAAAGAACATTCAAAACTTTAAAATCGCTTTAACTCCTAAACTAGGCGTCTGCGGGGGTTATATTATGCACCGGAAAAAAGAAAATTCAAAACTTTAAAATCGCTTTAACTCCTAAACTAGGCGTCAGCGGGGGTCATATTATGCACCAGAAAAAGAACATTCAAAACTTTAAAATCGCTTTAACTCCTAAAATAGACGTCTACGGGGGTCATACTATACACCGGAAAAAAGAAAATTCAAAATCCTAAAATGGCTATAACTCCAAAACTAGGCGGCGTCTGCGGGGGTTATATTATGCACCAGCAAAAAAAAGTTCAAAATCTTAAAATCGCTTTAGCTCTTAAACTAGGCGTCTGCGGGGGTCATATTATGCACCAGAAAAAAGAGAACTCAAAACTTTAAAATCGCTTTAACTCCTAAACTAGGCGTCTGCGGGGGTCATATTATGCACCAGAAAAAGAACATTCAAAACTTTAAAATCGCTTTAACTCCTAAACTAGGCGTCTGCTGGGGTCATATTATGCACCAGAAAAAAGAAAACTCAAAACTTTAAAATCGCTTTAACTCCTAAACTAGGCGTCTGCGGGGTCATATTATGCACCAGAAAAAAAAATTCAAAATCTTAAAATTTCTCTATCTCCTAAACTAGGCGTCTGCGTAGGACATATTATGCACCAGAAAAAGAACATTCAAAACTTTAAAATCGCTTTAACTCCTAAACTAGGCGTCTGCGGGGGTTATATTATGCACCGGAAAAAAGAAAATTCAAAACTTTAAAATCGCTATAACTCCTAAACTAGGCGTCTGCGGGGGTCATATTATGCACCAGAAAAAAAAATCCAAAAGTTTAAAATCGCTATAACTCCCAAACTAGGCGTCTGCGGGGGTTATATTATGCACCGGAAAAAAGAAAATTCAAAACTTTAAAATCGCTATAACTCCTAAACTAGGCGTCAGCGGGGGTCATATTATGCACCAGAAAAAAAAATCCAAAAGTTTAAAATCGCTATGACTCCTAAAATAGACGTCTGCGGGGGTCATACTATACACCGGAAAAAAGAAAATTCAAAATCCTAAAATGGCTATAACTCCAAAACTAGGCGGCGTCTGCGGGGGTTATATTATGCACCAGCAAAAAAAAGTTCAAAATCTTAAAATCGCTTTAGCTCTTAAACTAGGCGTCTACGGGGGTCATATTATGCACAAGAAAAAAAAAATTTAATTCTTAAAATGGCTATAACTCCTAAACTAGGCGTCTGCGGAGGTCATATTATGCACCAGAAAAGAAAATTCAAAACTTTAAAACCGCTATAACTCCTAAACTAGGCGTCTGCGGGGGTCATATTATGCACCAGAAAAAAAAATCCAAAAGTTTAAAATCGCTATAACTCCTAAACTAGGCGTCTGCGGGGGTTATATTATGCACCGGAAAAAAGAAAATTCAAAACTTTAAAATCGCTATAACTCCTAAACTAGGCGTCTGCGGGGGTCATATTATGCACCAGAAAAAAAAATCCAAAAGTTTAAAATCGCTATAACTCCCAAACTAGGCGTCTGCGGGGGTTATATTATGCACCGGAAAAAAGAAAATTCAAAACTTTAAAATCGCTATAACTCCTAAACTAGGCGTCAGCGGGGGTCATATTATGCACCAGAAAAAAAAATCCAAAAGTTTAAAATCGCTATGACTCCTAAAATAGACGTCTGCGGGGGTCATACTATACACCGGAAAAAAGAAAATTCAAAATCCTAAAATGGCTATAACTCCAAAACTAGGCGGCGTCTGCGGGGGTTATATTATGCACCAGCAAAAAAAAGTTCAAAATCTTAAAATCGCTTTAGCTCTTAAACTAGGCGTCTGCGGGGGTCATATTATGCACCAGAAAAAAGAGAACTCAAAACTTTAAAATCGCTTTAACTCCTAAACTAGGCGTCTGCGGGGGTCATATTATGCACCAGAAAAAGAACATTCAAAACTTTAAAATCGCTTTAACTCCTAAACTAGGCGTCTGCTGGGGTCATATTATGCACCAGAAAAAAGAAAACTCAAAACTTTAAAATCGCTTTAACTCCTAAACTAGGCGTCTGCGGGGTCATATTATGCACCAGAAAAAAAAATTCAAAATCTTAAAATTTCTCTATCTCCTAAACTAGTCGTCTGCGTAGGACATATTATGCACCAGAAAAAGAACATTCAAAACTTTAAAATCGCTTTAACTCCTAAACTAGGCGTCTGCGGGGGTCATATTATGCACCAGAAAAAAAAGTTCAAAATCTTAAAATATCTATAACTCCTACTCTAGGCGGCGTCTGCGGGGGTTATATTATGCAATAGAAAAAAGAAAACTCAAAACTTTAAAATCGCTATGTCATATAGTCATATTATGCACCAGAAAAAAGAAAACACAAAACTTTAAAATCGCTATAACTCCTAAGCTAGGCGTCTGCTAGGGTCATATTATGCAACAGAAAAAAAAATTCAAAATCTTAAAATGGCTATAACTCCTACTCTATGCGGCGTCTGCGGGGGTTATATTATGCACCAGAAAAAAGACATTTCAAAACTTTAAAATCGCTATAACTCTTAAACTAGGCGTCTGCGGGGGTCATATTATGCACCAGAAAAAAGAAAACTCAAAACTTTAAAATCGCTTTAACTCCTAAACTAGGCGTCTGCGGGGGTCATATTATGCACCAGAAAAAGAACATTCAAAACTTTAAAATCGCTTTAACTCCTAAACTTGGCGTCTGCGGGGGTCATATTATGCACCAGGAAAAAAAGTTCAAAATCTTAAAATGGCTATAACTCCTAAACTAGTCGTCTGCGGGGGTCATATTATGCAACAGAAAAAAGAAAATTCAAAATTTTAAAATCGCTATAACTGCTAAACTAGGCGTCTGCGATGGTCATATTATGCACCGGAAAAAAGAAAATTCAAAATTTTAAAATGGCTATAACTCCTAAACTAGGCGTCTACGGGGGTCATATTATGCACCAGAAAAAAGAAAACTCAAAACTTTAAAATCGCTTTAACTCCTAAACTAGGCGCCTGCGGGGGTCATATTATGCACCAGAAAAAAAAATTCAAAATCTTAAAATTTCTCTATCTCCTAAACTAGGCGTCAGCGTAGGTCATATTATGCACCAGAATAAGAACATTCAAAACTTTAAAATCGCTTTAACTCCTAAACTAGGCGTCTGTGGGGGTCATATTATGCACCAGAAAAAAAATTCAAAATCTTAAAATGGCTATAACTCCTAAACTAGTCGTCTGCGGGGGTCATATTATGCAACAGAAAAAAGAAAATTCAAAATTTTAAAATCGCTATAACTCCTAAACTAGGCGTCTGCGAGGGTGATATTATGCACCGGAAAAAAGAAAATTCAAAATTTTAAAATGGCTATAACTAATAAACTATTCGTCTGCGGGGGTCATATTATGCACCAGAATAAAAAGTTCAAAACTTTAAAATCGCTATAACTCCTCAACTAGGCGTCTGCGGGGGTCATTTTATGCACCAGAAAAAAAAATTCAAAATAATAAAATGGCTATATCTCCTACACTAGGCGTCTGCGGGGGTCATACTATGCACCAGAAAAAAGAAAATTCAAAACTTTAAAATCGCTGTAACTCTAAAACTAGGCGTCTGCGAGGGTCATATTAAGCACCAGAAAAAAAAATTCAAAATCTTAAAATGGCTATAACTCCTCAACTAGGCGTCTGCGGGGGTCATTTTATGCACCAGAAAAAAAAATTCGAAATACTAAAATGGCTATATCTCCTAAACTATGCGTCTGCGGGGGTCATTTTATGCAACAGAAACAAACAATTCAAAACACTATAATGGCTATATCTCCTAAACTAGTCGTCTGCGGGGGTCATATCATGCACCACAAAAAAAAAATCAAACACTAAAACGGCTATATCTACTAAACTAGGCGTCTTCGGGGGTCGTATTATGCTCCAGAAAAAAAAATTCAAAATCTTAAAATTTCTCTAACTCCTAAACTGGGCGTCTGCGGAGGTCATATTATGCAACAGAAAAAAGAAAATTCAAAATTTCAAAAACGCTGTAACTCCTAAACTAGGCGTCTGCGAGGGTCATATTATGCACCGGAAAAAAGAAAATTCAAAATCTTAAAATGGCTATAACTCCTAAACTAGTCGTCTGCGGGGGTCATATTATGCACCAGACAAAAAAATTCAAAATCCTAAAATGGCTATAACTCCTAAACTAGGCGTCTGCGGGGGTTATATTATGCACCAGAAAAAAGAAAATTCAAAACTTTAAAATCGCTATAACTCTTAAACTATTCGTCTGCGGGAGTCATATTATGCACCAGAAAAAAATTCAAAATCTTAAAATGGCTATAACTCCTAAACTAGGCATCTCCGGGGGTCATATTATGCAACAGAAAAAAGAAAATTCAAAACTTTAAAATCGCTATAACTCCTAAACTAGGCGTCTGCGGGGGTCATATTATGCACCAGAAAAAAAAATTCAAAATCTTAAAATGGCTATAACTCCTCAACTAGGCGTCTGCGGGGGTCATTTTATGCACCACAAAAAAAAGTTCAAAATCTTAAAATGGCTATAACTCCTAAACTATTCGTCTGGGTAGGTCATATTATCCACCAGAAAAAAGAAAATTCAAAATTATAAAATGGCTATAACTCCGAAAATAGGCGTCTGCGGGAGTCATATTATGCACCAGAAAAAAAAATTCAAAATCTTAAAATGGCTATAACTCCTACACTAGGCGTCTGCGGGGGTCATATTATGCACCAGAAAAAAGAAAATTCAAAACTTTAAAATCGCTATAACTTTTGAACTAGGCGTCAGCGGGGGTCATATTATGCACAAGAAAAAAAAAATGCAAAACACTAAAGTGGCTATATCTCCTAAACAAGTCGTCTGCCGTGGTCATTTTATGCCCCAGAAAAAAAAGATCAAAACACTAAAATGGCTATATCTCCTAAACTGTTCGTCTGTGAAGGTTATACTATGCACCAGAAAAAAAAAATTCAAAACACTAAAATGGCTATATCTCCTAAACTGGGCGTCTGTGGGGGTCATATTATGAACCAGAAAAAAAAAATTCAAAACACTAAAATGGCTATATCTCCTAAACTAGGTGTCTGCGGGGGTCATATTATGCACCACAAAAAAAAAATTCAAACACTAAAACGGCTATATCTTCTAAACTATTCGTATTCGGGGGACGTATTATGCACCAAAAAACAAATTCAAAACACTAAAATGGATATATCTCTTAAACTAGGCGTCTGTGAAGGTTATACTATGCACCAGAAAAAAAAAATTCAAAACACTAAAATGGCTATATCTCCTAAACTGGGCGTCTGTGGGGGTCATATTATGAACCAGAAAAAAAAAATTCAAAACACTAAAATGGCTATATCTCCTAAACTGGGCGTCTGCGGAGGTCATATTATGCACCAGAAAAAAAAGTTCAAAATCTTAAAATGGCTGTAACTCCTAAACTAGTCGTCAGCGGGGGTCATATTATGCAACAGAAAAATGAAAATTCAAAATTTTAAAATCGCTATATCTCCTAAACTAGGCGTCTGAGAGGGTCATATTATGCACCGGAAAAAAGAAAATTCAAAATTTTAAAATGGCTATAACTCCTAAACTAGGCGTCTGCGGGGGTCATATTATGCACCAGAAAAAAAAGTTCAAAATCTTAAAATGGCTATAACTCCTAAACTAGGCGTCTGTGGGGGTCATATTATGCACCGGAAAAAAGAAAATTCAAAACTTTAAAATCGCTATAACTCCTAAACTAGTCGTCTGCGAGGGTCATATTATGCACCAGCAAAAAAAAGTTCAAAATCTTAAAATGGCTATAACTCCTAAACTAGTCGCCTCTGCGGGGGTCATATTATGCAACAGAAAAAAGAAAATTCAAAATTTTAAAATGGCTATAACTCCTAAACTAGGCGTCTACGGGGGTCATATTATGCACCAGGAAAAAAAGTTCAAAATCTTAAAATGGCTATAACTCCTAAAGTAGGCGTCTGTGGGGGTCATATTATGCACCGGAAATAAGAAAATTCAAAACTTTAAAATCGCTATAACTCCTAAACTAGGCGTCTGCGAGGGTCATATTATGCACCGGAAAAAAGAAAATTCAACATTTTAAAATGCCTATAACTCCTAAACTAGGCGTCTGCGGGGGTCATATTGTGCACCAGAAAAAAGAAAATTCAAAATTTTAAAATCGCTATAACTCCTAAACTAGGCGTCTGCGAGGGTCATATTATGCACCGGAAAAAACAAAATTCAAAACTTTAAAATCGCTATAACTCCTAAACTAGGCGTCTGCGAGGGTCATATTATGCACCAGCAAAAAAAAGTTCAAAATCTTAAAATGGCTATAACTCCTAAACTAGGCGTCTGTGGGGGTCATATTATGCACCAGAAAAAAGAAAATTCAAAACTTTAAAATCGCTATAACTCCTAAACTAGGCGTCTACGGGGGTCATATTATGCACAAGAAAAAAAAAATTTAATTCTTAAAATGGCTATAACTCCTAAACTAGGCGTCTGCGGAGGTCATATTATGCACCAGAAAAGAAAATTCAAAACTTTAAAACCGCTATAACTCCTAAACTAGGCGTCTGCGGGGGTCATATTATGCACCAGAAAAAAAAATCCGAAAGTTTAAAATCGCTATAACTCCTAAACTAGGCGTCTGCGGGGGTTATATTATGCACCGGAAAAAAGAAAATTCAAAACTTTAAAATCGCTATAACTCCTAAACTAGGCGTCTGCGGGGGTCATATTATGCACCAGAAAAAAAAATCCAAAAGTTTAAAATCGCTATAACTCCCAAACTAGGCGTCTGCGGGGGTTATATTATGCACCGGAAAAAAGAAAATTCAAAACTTTAAAATCGCTATAACTCCTAAACTAGGCGTCAGCGGGGGTCATATTATGCACCAGAAAAAAAAATCCAAAAGTTTAAAATCGCTATGACTCCTAAAATAGACGTCTACGGGGGTCATACTATACACCGGAAAAAAGAAAATTCAAAATCCTAAAATGGCTATAACTCCAAAACTAGGCGGCGTCTGCGGGGGTTATATTATGCACCAGCAAAAAAAAGTTCAAAATCTTAAAATCGCTTTAGCTCTTAAACTAGGCGTCTGCGGGGGTCATATTATGCACCAGAAAAAAGAGAACTCAAAACTTTAAAATCGCTTTAACTCCTAAACTAGGCGTCTGCGGGGGTCATATTATGCACCAGAAAAAGAACATTCAAAACTTTAAAATCGCTTTAACTCCTAAACTAGGCGTCTGCTGGGGTCATATTATGCACCAGAAAAAAGAAAACTCAAAACTTTAAAATCGCTTTAACTCCTAAACTAGGCGTCTGCGGGGTCATATTATGCACCAGAAAAAAAAATTCAAAATCTTAAAATTTCTCTATCTCCTAAACTAGGCGTCTGCGTAGGACATATTATGCACCAGAAAAAGAACATTCAAAACTTTAAAATCGCTTTAACTCCTAAACTAGGCGTCTGCGGGGGTTATATTATGCACCGGAAAAAAGAAAATTCAAAACTTTAAAATCGCTATAACTCCTAAACTAGGCGTCTGCGGGGGTCATATTATGCACCAGAAAAAAAAATCCAAAAGTTTAAAATCGCTATAACTCCCAAACTAGGCGTCTGCGGGGGTTATATTATGCACCGGAAAAAAGAAAATTCAAAACTTTAAAATCGCTATAACTCCTAAACTAGGCGTCAGCGGGGGTCATATTATGCACCAGAAAAAAAAATCCAAAAGTTTAAAATCGCTATGACTCCTAAAATAGACGTCTGCGGGGGTCATACTATACACCGGAAAAAAGAAAATTCAAAATCCTAAAATGGCTATAACTCCAAAACTAGGCGGCGTCTGCGGGGGTTATATTATGCACCAGCAAAAAAAAGTTCAAAATCTTAAAATCGCTTTAGCTCTTAAACTAGGCGTCTACGGGGGTCATATTATGCACAAGAAAAAAAAAATTTAATTCTTAAAATGGCTATAACTCCTAAACTAGGCGTCTGCGGAGGTCATATTATGCACCAGAAAAGAAAATTCAAAACTTTAAAACCGCTATAACTCCTAAACTAGGCGTCTGCGGGGGTCATATTATGCACCAGAAAAAAAAATCCAAAAGTTTAAAATCGCTATAACTCCTAAACTAGGCGTCTGCGGGGGTTATATTATGCACCGGAAAAAAGAAAATTCAAAACTTTAAAATCGCTATAACTCCTAAACTAGGCGTCTGCGGGGGTCATATTATGCACCAGAAAAAAAAATCCAAAAGTTTAAAATCGCTATAACTCCCAAACTAGGCGTCTGCGGGGGTTATATTATGCACCGGAAAAAAGAAAATTCAAAACTTTAAAATCGCTATAACTCCTAAACTAGGCGTCAGCGGGGGTCATATTATGCACCAGAAAAAAAAATCCAAAAGTTTAAAATCGCTATGACTCCTAAAATAGACGTCTGCGGGGGTCATACTATACACCGGAAAAAAGAAAATTCAAAATCCTAAAATGGCTATAACTCCAAAACTAGGCGGCGTCTGCGGGGGTTATATTATGCACCAGCAAAAAAAAGTTCAAAATCTTAAAATCGCTTTAGCTCTTAAACTAGGCGTCTGCGGGGGTCATATTATGCACCAGAAAAAAGAGAACTCAAAACTTTAAAATCGCTTTAACTCCTAAACTAGGCGTCTGCGGGGGTCATATTATGCACCAGAAAAAGAACATTCAAAACTTTAAAATCGCTTTAACTCCTAAACTAGGCGTCTGCTGGGGTCATATTATGCACCAGAAAAAAGAAAACTCAAAACTTTAAAATCGCTTTAACTCCTAAACTAGGCGTCTGCGGGGTCATATTATGCACCAGAAAAAAAAATTCAAAATCTTAAAATTTCTCTATCTCCTAAACTAGGCGTCTGCGTAGGACATATTATGCACCAGAAAAAGAACATTCAAAACTTTAAAATCGCTTTAACTCCTAAACTAGGCGTCTGCGGGGGTCATATTATGCACCAGAAAAAAAAGTTCAAAATCTTAAAATATCTATAACTCCTACTCTAGGCGGCGTCTGCGGGGGTTATATTATGCAATAGAAAAAAGAAAACTCAAAACTTTAAAATCGCTATGTCATATAGTCATATTATGCACCAGAAAAAAGAAAACACAAAACTTTAAAATCGCTATAACTCCTAAGCTAGGCGTCTGCTAGGGTCATATTATGCAACAGAAAAAAAAATTCAAAATCTTAAAATGGCTATAACTCCTACTCTAGGCGGCGTCTGCGGGGGTTATATTATGCACCAGAAAAAAGACATTTCAAAACTTTAAAATCGCTATAACTCTTAAACTAGGCGTCTGCGGGGGTCATATTATGCACCAGAAAAAAGAAAACTCAAAACTTTAAAATCGCTTTAACTCCTAAACTAGGCGTCTGCGGGGGTCATATTATGCACCAGAAAAAGAACATTCAAAACTTTAAAATCGCTTTAACTCCTAAACTTGGCGTCTGCGGGGGTCATATTATGCACCAGGAAAAAAAGTTCAAAATCTTAAAATGGCTATAACTCCTAAACTAGTCGTCTGCGGGGGTCATATTATGCAACAGAAAAAAGAAAATTCAAAATTTTAAAATCGCTATAACTGCTAAACTAGGCGTCTGCGATGGTCATATTATGCACCGGAAAAAAGAAAATTCAAAATTTTAAAATGGCTATAACTCCTAAACTAGGCGTCTACGGGGGTCATATTATGCACCAGAAAAAAGAAAACTCAAAACTTTAAAATCGCTTTAACTCCTAAACTAGGCGCCTGCGGGGGTCATATTATGCACCAGAAAAAAAAATTCAAAATCTTAAAATTTCTCTATCTCCTAAACTAGGCGTCAGCGTAGGTCATATTATGCACCAGAATAAGAACATTCAAAACTTTAAAATCGCTTTAACTCCTAAACTAGGCGTCTGTGGGGGTCATATTATGCACCAGAAAAAAAATTCAAAATCTTAAAATGGCTATAACTCCTAAACTAGTCGTCTGCGGGGGTCATATTATGCAACAGAAAAAAGAAAATTCAAAATTTTAAAATCGCTATAACTCCTAAACTAGGCGTCTGCGAGGGTGATATTATGCACCGGAAAAAAGAAAATTCAAAATTTTAAAATGGCTATAACTAATAAACTATTCGTCTGCGGGGGTCATATTATGCACCAGAATAAAAAGTTCAAAACTTTAAAATCGCTATAACTCCTCAACTAGGCGTCTGCGGGGGTCATTTTATGCACCAGAAAAAAAAATTCAAAATACTAAAATGGCTATATCTCCTACACTAGGCGTCTGCGGGGGTCATACTATGCACCAGAAAAAAGAAAATTCAAAACTTTAAAATCGCTGTAACTCTAAAACTAGGCGTCTGCGAGGGTCATATTAAGCACCAGAAAAAAAAATTCAAAATCTTAAAATGGCTATAACTCCTCAACTAGGCGTCTGCGGGGGTCATTTTATGCACCAGAAAAGAAAATTCGAAATACTAAAATGGCTATATCTCCTAAACTAGTCGTCTGCGGGGGTCATATCATGCACCACAAAAAAAAAATCAAACACTAAAACGGCTATATCTACTAAACTAGGCGTCTTCGGGGGTCGTATTATGCTCCAGAAAAAAAAATTCAAAATCTTAAAATTTCTCTAACTCCTAAACTGGGCGTCTGCGGAGGTCATATTATGCAACAGAAAAAAGAAAATTCAAAATTTCAAAAACGCTGTAACTCCTAAACTAGGCGTCTGCGAGGGTCATATTATGCACCGGAAAAAAGAAAATTCAAAATCTTAAAATGGCTATAACTCCTAAACTAGTCGTCTGCGGGGGTCATATTATGCACCAGACAAAAAAATTCAAAATCCTAAAATGGCTATAACTCCTAAACTAGGCGTCTGCGGGGGTTATATTATGCACCAGAAAAAAGAAAATTCAAAACTTTAAAATCGCTATAACTCTTAAACTATTCGTCTGCGGGAGTCATATTATGCACCAGAAAAAAATTCAAAATCTTAAAATGGCTATAACTCCTAAACTAGGCATCTCCGGGGGTCATATTATGCAACAGAAAAAAGAAAATTCAAAACTTTAAAATCGCTATAACTCCTAAACTAGGCGTCTGCGGGGGTCATATTATGCACCAGAAAAAAAAATTCAAAATCTTAAAATGGCTATAACTCCTCAACTAGGCGTCTGCGGGGGTCATTTTATGCACCACAAAAAAAAGTTCAAAATCTTAAAATGGCTATAACTCCTAAACTATTCGTCTGGGTAGGTCATATTATCCACCAGAAAAAAGAAAATTCAAAATTATAAAATGGCTATAACTCCGAAAATAGGCGTCTGCGGGAGTCATATTATGCACCAGAAAAAAAAATTCAAAATCTTAAAATGGCTATAACTCCTACACTAGGCGTCTGCGGGGGTCATATTATGCACCAGAAAAAAGAAAATTCAAAACTTTAAAATCGCTATAACTTTTGAACTAGGCGTCAGCGGGGGTCATATTATGCACAAGAAAAAAAAAATGCAAAACACTAAAGTGGCTATATCTCCTAAACAAGTCGTCTGCCGTGGTCATTTTATGCCCCAGAAAAAAAAGATCAAAACACTAAAATGGCTATATCTCCTAAACTGTTCGTCTGTGAAGGTTATACTATGCACCAGAAAAAAAAAATTCAAAACACTAAAATGGCTATATCTCCTAAACTGGGCGTCTGTGGGGGTCATATTATGAACCAGAAAAAAAAAATTCAAAACACTAAAATGGCTATATCTCCTAAACTAGGTGTCTGCGGGGGTCATATTATGCACCACAAAAAAAAAATTCAAACACTAAAACGGCTATATCTTCTAAACTATTCGTATTCGGGGGACGTATTATGCACCAAAAAACAAATTCAAAACACTAAAATGGATATATCTCTTAAACTAGGCGTCTGTGAGGGTCATATTATGCACCAGAAAAAAAAATATCAAATCACTAAAATGGCTATATCTCCTAAAGTATTCGTCTGTGAGGGTCATATTATGCACCAGAAAAAAAATTCAAAACACTAAAATGGCTATAGCTCCTAAACTAGGTGTCTGTGGGGGTCATTTTATGCCCCAGAAAAAAAATTCAAAACACTATAATGGCTATATCTCCTAAACTATTCGTCTGTGAGGGTCATATTATGCACCAGAAAAAAAAATTCAAAACACTAAAATGGCTATAGCTCCTAAACTAGGTGTCTGCGGGGGTCATTTTATGCCCCGGAAAAAAAAAATTCAAAACACTAAAATGGCTATATCTCCTACACTAGTCGTCTGCCGTGGTCATTTTATGCCCCAGAAAAAAAAAATTCAAAACACTATAATGGCTATATCTCCTATATCTGCCGTGGTCATATTATGCACCAGAAAAAAAAATTCGAAACACTTAAATGGCTATATCTCCTAAACTAGGTGTCTGCGGAGGTCATATTATGCACCAGAAAAAAACAATTCAAAACACTAAAATGGCTATATCTCCTAAACTAGTCGTCTGCGGGGGTCATTTTATGCACCAGAAAAAAAATTCAAAACACTAAAATTGCTATATCTCCTAAAATAAGAGCCTGTGTGGGTCGAAATAAGCACCATAAAATGAAAAATTTCACCACTAAAATGGCTCTATCCGCAAATTTCCAAGTTTCAAAACACTAAAATGGCTGCATCTTCTACATTAAGAGCCTGTGGGTGTCATATTATGCACCACAAAAAAAATTGGAAGGTAGCCGATCCAAATTTCAAAACACTAAAATGGCGACAAAAAACAAGCTCATAGAAAAATTCACAAAAGAAATAAACGAAGAGGAAAACAACAAAAGGAAAACCGAAATCATAGAAAACTTGCAATCACAAATAAACAATATGGAACAACAAATGCTTAACAACAATATCGAAGTCAAAAACATTCCGCCTACTGCTCACGTAAACCTAGTAGAGATCGTGAAAGGAATAAGTAAAGCCATTAAATACGAAATAAAAGACAATGATCTTACTGTTATAGTATATAGAACAAACACAAAAAACACAGAAAAATCTATAAAAATTGCAGCATTCTCTTCCGATTTGTCAAACAAGTGCGCGCAACTCATCCCACTCAGACCAATAAATATAACATACATTTAGGAGCATCACCTTTGCTTGATACCGCTGTGTACAGTTGACACGTAGAAAAAAGCAACTGTTGTGACTGTGTGGGAGAGTACCGGAGAACTACTGGCATGTAGAATTGAGAGTAGGTACTAACCGTTAGTTGTAACCACTACGAATGACGTGAAAGAAATACCATGCCTACGAGTATAATTAAGTACACATTGTGTGTGAAAAATGAGAATCGAAAAACTCAGTCAGTTCAGTTTGCATTTTTATTTTCATTCATTAATTAATTCTTACATCCTAGACAAAAAAAACGCTTAAAAATTAGCTTAGTTAACTTAAAATAATCTTATTCTACCTTACTGGCCCCATGCGGGCACTCTAAGTTAAACCTAACACTTAAACTATGTCTTTCGACGAATCTTACGTTACATGTTTATACTATCTCTATTCATTATTAAAACTAAGAAAACATTTTTTAACAAAAACTTAGTAACATGACTTTTTTTTTTTTTAGATTTTAACAAAACTTAAAACTAACACTTACAAACTACCTAAAAATATATCTTAATCTACTTAACCTACTTACATCTAATACATAACATACACATACAAATATATATATATATACCCTATAAATATATACTTAATATATAAATATATGCACATATATATACTTAATTATATTTATTTTTTTATCTGTTATCTATTTTTTTTTGTTTTTATATTATCCTACCTAAAACTATGTAACATAAGCCGGCTTTATGCTAAAAAAAACAAAACAAAATTAGGCTGACCGACTTTGCTTCACATGAAGCTACCTATTGCTGGAGGAATCTGTCCTGGATCAGACCTTTGCTATCTAGGTAGAGGAACGCTTCTGGAGCGACAAAACCGTCAAAGCGAACTCTCTCATGATACATATAATTGGGGTGTAAGCCCCGGAGATCAGGTTGTTTGACGCGGTGATTGCTCTTGCAATGTGCCTTCGAGTCAACTTAATAACAAAATTGTCCACTCTTATTAGGTTCGCCCTATTGTTCAACACCTCATTAGGATAGAATTTTATGTACTCAGACTCTGGTGTTCTGTATAAGCGAAGACAAGCCCTAAGACAAGCCCTCTCAAACACCCGAATCTTTTCCAATAAACTTGCTCTCACGTTGAACCACACGGAGCATCCAAATACAAGCATAGGCCGGATAAGTGCCATGTAGCAGATCACCTTCACCCTAGCATCGAGTTGGCTGCTATAAAACAATCTCCTTGTAAGGTCAAAAGCACCTCTGGCCCTGGCCAGAGCAACACTATATGTTTGTTAAAATACAGATATTGATCTAGCCAGATCCCAAGGTATCTGACTACATTTCGACAAGCAAGTGGCTGTCCATGTTGTCCGATGATAGTGAACTTTCGCCAATTCTTTCTGGTATCCCTAGAGACCGCAGACAAAGGCGTCCTAAACAGAATGGTTTCCGACTTCTGAAAGTTGATTTTCAACTTCCAGTCGTCGCAATATCGCTTAATTTTGTCGAAGTCACGCAGCAATATTAATGACCTCAACCTTTGGGATTGATCTGTACGCGATTAAGTCGTCTGCGTACGCTATCAGATCACTTGTGTAAATGCTGAGTAGGATCGGCGAATTTACCGCACCTTGTTGCAGACCGTTTTTAATGTTAAATATTCCAGCGGAAGTCACATCGCCATTCTTCACGATGAACTGTCTACTGGAGAGCATATCAAAAAGAATATACAGCAGTGGTTTACTAATGCCCAACTTGTCCAACTTGAAGAAGTGTCCCTCTAACCATACGGTGTTGAAGGCCTTTTCCAAGTCAATCAGGCAGGCACCAGTGCACTGTTTCTTGCCTTTGTTCCATTGGATATCAGAAACCAGTTTGGACGCAGCATGAATGATATCATGCCCAGCTTTGAAACCGAATTGATTATCCGGAACTATATGTTTGTCCTCAACCCACTTAGTCAGGACTCTATTGATCACCTTCTCGAAAACCTTACTGATGTTTGGAAGAAGACTGATCGAGCGGAGATTCACCGGATTGGAAGTATATTTATTCCTTTTGGGAATGGGATGTACCACCGCAGTTTTCCAATGCGCTGGATAATGTGCATTATTCATCGTATTGTTAAACAGGGTGGTATAAATGTCCACCGCTTCTAGTGGGAGATGTCGAAGCACAATGTTCGGTATTCCATCGGTTCCCACTGATTTCTTACTTCTAAGTGATTCGAAGATCGTTTGGAGCTCTTCCTTCGAAATTAACGGTGGTAATGCCCTTTCGTTGGTGATGACATTATTTGCCATATTCTCGTCACTGAACTGTCATTCGCCTTGGACACTTCCTGGAAAGTCGCTCCTATAGCCTCTACCTTTCCTGCGGATCGATCACAAAGAAGTTGTCATCATCAACTGCCTCATTTCGATCGATTCGGGCAATTTTGAGACATGGAAAGTCGTTTTGATTATTTCTCCGGAATATTTTATTTATTTGCGGGAACATATTCGGGTTGCCCGAATTTTATTGTTCCAATACAAACTTACAGAATTTCTGTAATTTTCCTTTATTAATATCTGGAGGTTTCTAATCGACGTCTTCAATATCCTGATCTCCGGGTTATGTCTGTCAGTGAACAGTCTGTACAAGTTTTTTAGTCTTGACAGCAGTCTACTTTTATGTCGGTGCAGTGCATCAATAGTTGCGTTGCGGAATACGTCTTCGTCGTCAGTGTGTTGATACCGAGGTATCGTTTCGTCCATTGTTCGTTTCATTGTCTCGTCCATTAGTCTAAGATACTCTCCAAGGAGAGTGCTCTTGTCAGTGTTCTTGAGAAGTGTGTCCAACGCACCCTACTATAATTGTAGGAATGCTTTTGAACAAACTCTTCCAATTTCGCAATTTCGTTGGGAACAGTTATTTCGGTGCTGAGACCGCAATGGTCGCTGTCATACACGAAAGTTCGTCGACAGTTTGTAGTTTGTTGGTTAGTACACGTCAGTTGTATTCGTGAGCCGAACAGCAGGAGATCCAAATAGGACCCGTGTCTGGGAAACGACGGACTATCCGTCGCTTTGAGGCCGAGTCGATGCATCACACTGTACCCCACCAATTGAATAGTAGGTTCCCTCTAGTATTTGGTATATTATTTCCGTAATCACTATGTTTGGCGTTGAAATCTCCGCCGATAATAAAATAGTTGTCTTCCAATTCCAGCCTCAGAAATCGAAAAAGTGTCTCGAGCTCTGAGATGAATCAATCCACCTTATTGAGTGGACTTAGATGCATAGACAGACACCATGTACAACCGCTTTCCACTACATGACACATGCTTCCAGCACCCGAAATCCACGCACCACACGACTGTATACTCTTTTGAAACGCAGTCCCTTTCTTACAAGGATCGCAACACCTCCTCCTTGAATGGAATTGGGTCGGTTTCTTCGTAATATTTCATATCTTCTGTGCCTCATTTTGTGCCTTTTGGTAAGCTTAGTTTCGCTAACCAAAAGCACATCAGGGGCTTGGTCTTTAAGCAACTTAAACAGTGTGGCTCTTTCGTTCGAACCTAATCAGTGAATTAACATTCACAGCAAGAATCTTCAGGGTTTGCTCCGCCATGTACGTACCCATTACGACTGGAGGTGCGTAAGGCCCGGCAGCAGCGCGTATATTTGATCTACCCGCGTAGCCTGTTCCTGTATTTGACGCTGAAGCTGAGCCATCTGCCCCTGAATAGAGAGCAAGATAGCCAGCATGTCAGGTACAGGTTCCGGTGCTTTAGACGCTGGGGCCTGAGAAGCTACCTTTGCTTGCTTTACCGTATTTCCTCTACCTGCTGCCATTTGGGCGTAGGTAACCTGGGGAGTAACGGTTGGTGTTTGTTTATGCACGGGTGGACGTTTAACTTCCACCTTCTGCTACCGAACCAGATTTACTCTTTTCATGTATTGGAATTTGGGACATCCCCGAAAATTTGCGGTGTGTCCCGTGTCCCTACATAAGGCACAAAAAAGTTGGCTTTTTTCCGACGCTCCGTCTTTACCTAAAGGGCATTCCTCTGACTTGTGGTCCTTTCCACACTTCACGCATCGAGGCTGCATTTCGCAGTTCGACGCGGCGTGCCCGAACCTTTGGCAGCGAACACATTGTAAAATGTTTTCGCTCCTCTTTAATTTTTCACAGCGTACAACCTGGTAGTCCAGGACTTTGATGCTCCTTAGACCATCCAGTTTGCTATTGGGAGTCAGCTGAACCAGGAAGAATGGTAGCTTCCGCTTGTTCCTTGTGGCTCTAGCTGTTACGAATGGCTTAACCCCCACGAATTTGAGCTCCTCCGGATTGGTAGACGGTTCTAACCCCCACAGCAGCATAGTTTGCAGATTTTCACCCTTCGGTGTGAAGGAGAAGAACCCCGTCGTCGTGTCCTTTAATATTTGTTTTATCTTACAATATTATAGCGCTCCACTGAGTTGGAGGGAATCGCATGCCTATCTATACTTAATCTCTTAATAAAAAAAATATCGCCTATGGCTGACTTACATAACTGGATTGTGTCTTGCAGTTCCATCTTGAAGGTGTTGATTGGTGGCACCCTTTGTTTTTGTTTTTGTTTTTGTTGTTGTTGGTGTTGTTGTTGTTTTTTTTGTTGCTGTTGTCTCTGCGGTTGTTGCTGCTTTTGTTGTAGCTGCTTCAATTGTTGTTTTTGTTGCAATTGAGATTTAGGTTGCGGTTTAATTAGCTGTGGTTGTTGCTCTTTTGTTTGTTTTTTGGATTGCTCCATTTGCCTGTGATGTTGTTGGTAGAGATTTTGCTGCTCGCTTTCTCTCCTTGCCATTTGTTCGGCTTTTATGTCGAGTATTTCCTGAATCTGAGGCTGCCAATGTGACGAAACTGTTGCTTCCTCCCATGTAGCGGTTCTCCCCCTCATCGGACACATACATATGTGTGGTCATTATCCGACCCGCGTTTACGCCAAGCTGCAGTTGATCTTGTAGCCCTTTTATTTACTTCAACCGGCATCTTTTCGGTTGATGTAGATAGGGCAGGGCGCTTTGCCGGGCTGGGAGTACGTTTCAGCTTCCTCCTCCTCATTGCTATCGTCTCTGCTGTTCCCTCTGCTGGGTTAGCTGCCTGTGCTGCGTAATCAGCCGATGACATCACGTCACCCACTTTGCCCATTTTTTGTCGAGCGAGTCGCTCGTTTTTTTCTATCACGTGTTTTCACCGTGAGAAAGAAAAACAAAACAAAAAACAAAAAACCATCCGCTGGTGATGGAGTTCGAACCCACGACCCATGATAACGTAGTTGGGAACACTCGCGCTGAGCTAAATGGTGCCCGTCAAACTCTATGTCTAGATGAATAAACGTATAAACTTTAATTTTGCTTTCTAGCTGAAGCACTTTCTATGGCGATGAAAGTCAGTGAACGACTGAGAATCGAAAAACTGTTCTATACAAAACGAATAACACAATTAATGTAAACAATGGTGAATTATTAGTCAACTTAGATTGTAGGGTAATAAAAGGTCTTAACGGCATAAACGTTACTTACTTACTTAGGCGGCGCTACAGTCCGGGGTGGACCTGAGCCTCAACCAATAAGCCTCTCCAACTAGCGCGATCTTTGGCTAACTGCCTCCAGTTGCGCACGCCAAGATGGTCCTTCTTCTACTGCGTTGTCCCTCCAGATTAAAGTTGAAGATTCTGCGGGCTGGAGCATTAGTGTTCACTCGCCCTACATGTCCCAGCCATCTCGAACGCCGAATGCGCAGTTTTTTGGTCATGTCGATGTCGCGGTACAGCTCGTAGAGTTAATCGTTGAATGATCTCTTCATAACTTCATCCGCTTTTGAAAGTGTCCAATCAGATCGCTGACAAATGGTTTCAACCGCTTGTACAATACGGCAGACAAGATCTTATATGCGATGTTTAGGAGACTGATACCTCTATATACCGGGCAAACGACGGCAATGTCTCATTCAAACATTCATCCGACCAAATCTTGAAAATAATAAATAAGTGTATGCTCTCTACCAAGTCATCTCCTGCTGCCTTAAATATGTAATTCGGCGGATAGGCTATCCAGCCCGGCAGCCTTGTTCGACTTCAGTCTAGATATTGCTATCGACATTTCATTTTGGTCGGGTGGACGGAATTCTTGACTTGCATCGTCAATATTGAATGGTTCGCTCTTCCTGGCAGCGAAATTTGTGTCGTCTTTGCCGTTTCGCACTCTGCCGGAATGGTTTTTTCATATCCTCAGCACCCCGTGTGACTCTACTATAAGGTTTCCTTGTTCATTTCTACAGGTTTCCGTTCGGAACTCAGTCGTTCACATATCTCCGTGGAGAACAGACGTGTTTCGGCTTGCGAGTGCATAGTGATAACAGAGATATTTGAGGAACATATCATAGGGCGTGGGTTCGAATCCCCGTGTACTCTACAAATTTTTTTTTTTCATTTTCATTTAAAATAAATTCAAAAACAATCAAATTAAAGTGGTACTAAGTGTTGTCCATCACGTGATGGATTGTGGAGAGCGGTCTGCTATGTTAATAGCGGGATCTGCTGAAGTATCAGGTGAGGCTTCGAGTGGTTCGAGCCAAACGACAAAACCAAAAAGAAGGAGGAAGCTTAGTTCACCTTCTAACTTGGAAAAACGTCCCACCCAACCAACGGCCACTGTAAAGCTGCTTGGCGGGGTGAGGGAAGGGAACAACTTCGCTTCGTTGGCAGCAAGCGAATCTGATGATGAAGAATAAGAAATGGAGGCCATAAGTAGCAGCATCAAAATGCTACAACAAAGAGTGCAATGAATAAAGTGCAAAAAGCAACAATAACAAAAGCAGTCACAAAAACAGTAACAGCAAAAACAGCAGCAGCAGCAGCAGCAGCAACAACAACAACAACAACAGCAGCAACAGCAGAAGAAGAAGGAGAAGGTGCCTCCTATCAACACCTATAAATTGGAGGTAAATGCTACCAAGGACCTGTGTAGGCTGGTCATTGGTAATACGAGTAATTTTAATATTAAGAGATTGGGGAATAATCGCCATGCCATGTAATACAGTGGAGGGCTACGCGAAAGTGAAAGAGCTCCTAAAGGAAATGACGACGGAGCACTAATCATTCACACCGAAGTGTGAAAAGCGGCAATCGATGCTGCTGAAGGGGTTGGAACTGTCTTCTGATCCTGAGGAGATCCTGGCACTGCTCAAAGAAAAGGAGTGCGAAGGACTCAAGTTCGTGGGGGTAAAGCCATTTACCACAGCTAGAGCCGGGTGAGAGAAACGGAGTCTGCCGTTCTTCCTGGTGCAGCTCAGTCCCGAAAGCCGTCTGGATAGTCTAAGGAGTATCAATGTCCTAGACTATCAGGTGGTTCACTGGGAAAAATTAAAAAGGAGCGAAGGCGTTATACAATGCGTTCGCTGCCAGAGGTTCGGGCATGCCGCGTCGAACTGTCAAATGCAGCCTCGATGCGTGAAGTGCGCAAAGAACCACAGTTCCGAGAAGTGTGCTCTGGGCCTCGATGCGTGAAGTGCGCAAAGAACCACAGTTCCGAGGAGTGTGCTCTGGGTAGGGACGGAGTATCCAATAGGGGGCAGCTCTCGTGCGTGTTATGTGGGAACGTGGGACACACCGCAAACTATCGGGGTTGTCCTAAGTTCGCTGACATTAAAAAATCAAAACTGGCTCAGCAGCAGAAGGTGGAGGTCAAACATTCACCTGTTAGGTTTCAAACACCAGCCGTCACGCCCCAAATTTCTTACGCCCAAATGGCGGCAGGCAGGGGGGCTACGGTACAGCAAGCGACTGTTGCTTCTCCGGCGCCAATGCCGAGAACAACGGAAGCTGCACCTAACATGCTGGCCATCTTGCTCGCAATCCAAGGGCAGAGGGCTCAGCTGCAAAAGCAGGTGCAAGAACAGGCCAAGCGGGTGGACCAGATCTACGCGCTGCTGCCGGGCCTAACGCAACACATGTCGTAATGGGTACGCACATGGTGGAGCAAACCTTGAAGGTCCTTGCGGTGAATGTTAATTCACTGATTAGGATCGAACGAAGGGCCGCGATGTTTAAATTGCTACAAGACCAATCTCCTGATGTGCTTTTCGCTAGCGAAACCAAGCTAGCCGATAAGCACAAACTGGAGTACAATAATTATATTGTTAGAAGAAGAAACCGGCCCCGACCCAAACGTGGAGGCGGTGTCGCGATCTTCATTAAACAAGGTATAAAATTTCACAGAGTGTACAAGAGAGTGTTGCGTAGGTTCCGGGTATTGGAGGCAGTCGTCATTTACATCCCGCTCCGCAGTGGAAAGCGGCTATACTACGCCTCTGTTTATGCCCCTGAGGCTTCCCAATCCACTTTATTCATTGCAGAGCTCGACACGCTTTTTCGACTTCTGAGGCTGGAATCGGGGGAGAATTATTTTATAATCGGCGGGGACTTCAACGCTAGACACAGAGATTGGGGAAATAATTTGCTAAATACTAGAGGGAACCTACTACTCGATTGGTGGGGTCAGCACGATGTCATGTACAGACTCGGTCTTAAAACGACGGATAACTCGTCGCTTCCCAGAGGCGGATCTTATTTAAATCTACTGCTGTACGACGAACGTATACGACTGACAGGTACGAATTTACAAACGCTAAACTGTCTGCGCACATTCGTGTATGACAGTGACCATTGCGGTTTTAGCACCGAAATTACAGTTCTCAACGAAATTGCGGAATTGGAGGAGTTTGTCCAAAGATATTCTTACAACTACAGTAAGACTCGATTTACACGCTTCTCCGCAATCATGACAAGTGCGCTCTCCTCGAATACGCTCCACCCACCGTCCAATAGGAATTTGTCAAACGAGGAGATCGACAATTACCTAAAACAAATGGACGAGACAATTAAACAAACTATGGACACTACAATACCGCGATATCGACATTCGACTAACGAAGACCTGTTCCGCAATCCTACTATTGACGCACTGCACCGACAGAAAAGTAGACTTCTGACAAGACTCAAAAACTTGTACAGACAGTTACTCGTAACTGGCAGACAAGACCCGGAGATTAGGACACTGAAGGCTTCGATTAAAAATATTCAAACGTTAATAAAAGAAAATTACAGAATTTCTGTAGGTTCGTATTGGAACAACAGAGTTCGGGCTGTAAACACCAGCAACCCGAATATGTTCTCGCAAATAAATAAACTATTTCGGAGAAAAAATCAAAACGACCTTCAGCGTCTTAAAATAGCCCGGACAACAGACAACGAACGGTTACTGACAATAGCAGGTATTGATCCAAATGATGCCGGTGATGATGACGACTTCTTTGTGATCGAGGATCCACAGGAGAAGGTTGAGGCCATAGGGGCGACTTTTCAGGAAATATACAAGGCCACTGATGCCATTGGCCCTAATTATGACCTGGACAGTCGCGTCTTGGTGAACAACTTCTACATTCGAAATGAAATAGAGAACTGGAGATCCGAGGGCTCCGGTTTTACCCGGTTCAGCGAAGAAAATATGGCAAATAATGTCATTACCAGAGAGGGTGACCTACCTCCGTTCATTTCGAAGGAAGAGCTCCATGAGATCTTCGACACAATCAGTGCTAAGAAACCAGTGGGGACCGATGGTATTTCGAACACCGTGCTTCGACATCTTCCTCTAGAAGCGGTGGACATTTACACCGCCTTGTTTAATAATGCACTGAATAATGCACATTATCCAGCGCATTGGAAAACGGCGGTGGTTCAACCTATCCCCAAAAAGGGAAAGGATATATCCAATCCGGCGAATCTCCGGTCGATAAATCTCCTTCCGAATATCAGTAAGGTGTTTGAAAAAGTAATCAATAGAGCTCTGTCTAGGTGGGTTGAGGACAAACATATAGTTTCGGATAATCAATTCGGTTTTAAGGCGGGGTATGATATCTCACATGCCGCGTCTAGACTGGTGTCCGATATCCAATGGAATAAAGGCAAAAACCAATGTACTGGTGCCTGCCTTGTTGACTTGGAGAAGGCCTTCGACACCGTATGGTTAGAGGGTCTTTTCTATAAGCTGACTAGGCTGGGGATCAGTAAACCACTCTTGTACATTCTTTATAATATGCTCACCAACAGACAGTTTATCGTGAAAAATGGTGATGTTGGAATATTTCAAATTAAAAATGGTCTTTAGCAAGGCGCGGTCAATTCGCCGATCCTATTCAACATTTATACAAGCGACTTGATAGGTTCACTTCCCCATTCTATTGCGTATGCAGACGATTTGATAGCGTACAGAACAGGTCCAAAAATCGAGGTCATTAATACTCTCTTGCAGCGTGACTTCGATAAGATAAGACGATTTTTCGATGACTGGAAGTTGAAAATCAACTTTCAGAAGTCGGAAACCATTCTCTTTAGGACGCCGTTGTCTGGAGCCTCTAGGGATACCAGAAAAAATTGGCGTAAGTTCTCGATCATTGGACAATGCGGGCAGTCTCTTGCCTGTCGAAAAGTAGTCAGATACCCTGGAATCTGGCTAGATCAGTTTCTGTATTTTGACAAAAATGTAGATGCTGCTCTGGGCAGAGCCAAAGGCGCTTTAGCCCTTACAAAGAGACTGTTTTATAGCAGCCAACTCGATGCGAGGGTAAAGGTAATCTGCTACCTGGCCCTTATCAGGCCCATGCTGGTATTTGGGTGTCCCGTGTGGTTCAATGTGCGAGCAAGCTTAATGGAAAAGATTCGGGTGTTTGAGAGGCGTTGCCTTAGGGCTTGCCTTCGCTTGTACAGAACACCAGAGTCGGAGTACAAAAAATTGTATCCTAATGAGGTCCTTTACAACAGAGCGAATCTAATACGAGTGGACAACATCGTAATTAAGCTAACTCGAAGGCACATTGCAAGAGCAATGGCCTCGACGAATAACCTGATATCTGGGGCTTACTACTCCAATTATCTTTACCACGAGAGTGTGCGCTCTGACGGCTTCGTTCCACCGGAAGCATTCCTCTACCTAAATCAGATAGGGTTGATCCAGGATAGATCAGCGGTCCCGTTAATCTTCCATGTCGCTCTGAAAGCTGGGGACAGGCGACTCAACTACGGCAGAGACGCCGCACATCGATCGTCTCAGGTTCAGTAGGGCGGTGGGGAATCGCGATAAGAGGGATGTCGTTCGGCAGCACCAGCATTTCTGGTGGTTGAATGATGGAGATGTTTCGTCGTTGTCGTTTCCGTCAATTACGGACCAGCCTCACTAATGAGGCAGAGCTGACCAATCTATTTGCTCTGTGAATAGCGATGGCCAGCTTACATAGGTTTAGGTTAGCATTTAAGAAATATACCTTTGTATATACTAATATATGTATATAATTGTATATAATATCTATGTGTGTGTATTGTGTATGTAGGTTAGGTAGACTAAGGTTGATTTTAAGTTAGATATTAAGTTTTTATAAAAAAAATTAAGTCCATATTCTATTTTTTTTCTTAGCTTTAAGTATACAAATATTTCAATAAAATGTAAATAAAGCCGAAAGACATAGATATAAGAATTTAGAGTAGCTTAGAGTGCCTGTGTGGGGCCAGTAAGTTAATATAAGATTGTTAAGTACAATAATTTTAGGCTAGCATTTAAGTATTTTTTGTTAGTATGTAAGAGTTTAATGATTAATATAATAAAATGCATTTAAAACTAAAACTAACTGTTCGGAACTTATCACCCTGACACGTTCTTTTTCCCTTTTGGTGAAACTTCCGAACATTATTCCTGGAGTAGCACCTCTCTATTTCCTCAATTGCGAGCTTCTCATGATATTTCTTTTTTGTGCTTGTCCTTTTGTGCAGCGCTGCTTTGTAATTATGTTGTTTTGCTGCATGTGCTTGCCAGCACTCATAATTAAACCAACGGTTCTGTGGTTTCATAGCGGTGTGTGGGTGAACCACAGCATGCCAGTTATCTGGTCACATACGGGTTACAGAATTCCTTGGACCATCTTTTAACGAAGCTAAGCGATGAGTTTGCTTTAGTAATTATCTCATCGAAACTAAGCTCTCTGTCGCATAATACGAGTATGCCAAGGTCGCGGATAGTCTGAACAAGGGATATAGGTTACCGTGGACAACGTAGGTTCGGGGAGTAGACTTGTTGCATTTAAAGGAAAATGTAGAGAAGTGAACCTAGGTGACTACCTTGAGGAACACCTGAAGTGGCCAAGGAAGGGGCCAATAGGACAGACCTGAAACGAACACTATAAAAACGATTATCCAGGTGAGAAGATATCCATTTAAGCAAAATGGGTTCAAAGCCCAGGACGGACAATTTTAACATGATTAGTTTATGAGATATCTTGTCAAAAGCCTTACTGATATCAGTTGTTATAACGTCAACTTCTTTATCACTTTCTAAGGCTGAGAGAACAGAGGACACGAATTCGACAAGGTCAGGGGTAGTTAATCTACCTTTCAGAAAGCCGTGTAGATTAGGGGAAATAAGAGATTTGCACTGGAAGCTTGTCGCTTATTATTGAACTCTATGAGCTCTAAAGTCCTGCATTTCGAGAAATCCTCACAGGTTAGTAGATATGTTGTATCTCTGGAATTATCCAGGGTCCTTTTGTTCTTCTCAAGGTTGCATGTTCCTTCTGTTGGAATTATATAACAAAGTGGCAAGACTGCTTTTGAAACTGAACTATGAATTACCTATTTCTTTTTTTTCGTTAAGTTACTTACTATTACTTTTATATCTTTTTTTTCTATCTACTTCCTGCTTGTCTGTGGAGACGCGCGAATGTGTTTAAATAAAGAATTTGTAAGAAAAGTGTCGACTTGTTTTATTTTGACACAACAGGTTATGGGCCCAGGCCAGAATAAAGGAAAAATAAGGTTGTGCATAGAATTTAATATCTATTGACTGCGAACATGGCGGGCAGTGCAGTAAGAATCGAGCCATCAAACTCGGACAACTACGACACGTGGAAGCTGCAAATGCGGGCGATTGTGATCAAGAATGATTTACGGGGATACGTCGATGGAAGTATCTTACGCCCTAAAGCAGAAGACTAAGAAGTAGCGAACGTATTAGCATGGAAATATCACGATGCGAAAGCATGCGCGGACATAACGCTAGCAATGACTCCATCGGAGCTGGGACTTATAAAGGAAGGTCAAACATCAAGACAAATTTGGGAAATGCTCAAACGCACCTACCAATCAAAATGACCAGCAAGAAAAGCCGCCCTACTTAAAAAGGTGGCGCTCTCCAGGATGAAAGAAGGTGAAAAAGTGCGTGATCACTTAAACGAATTTTTCGAATCAGTGAGCAGACTAAAGGAAATCGCTGTTGTTGTTGGTGATGAGCTTCTCGCAATTCTCCTTTTATATACAATAGTTCACCAGAATCATTCGAAACATTTCGTTGTGCTCTGGAAGCAAGAGATGAGCTCCCATCTCCAGATGTTCTCCACGAAGAGTACAAGTCTCGAACCACAAAGGAAGGAAGAAGAGATCACGAGGCAATGCATACAAAAAGTCTAAATGAAATAAAACCTGCAGAAAAGGAAAGCACTAGTTTCGGTAAGAAATTTCCAAAAAATTTTATACCTTCAAAGAAAAGAAAAGTTCGACAAAGGTCCTGCTATCGATGCTGAAATGTTGAAAATTTCGAGCGAAACTGCTTCTCAAAGTTGCCATCGAAAGACATACAGTGTGCGCAAAAGGCAGAAGATGATAAATTGTAGGAAGAGTCAGCTATGTGTTGTGGATACTACTCTCTTTACCAAAGAAAAAGAAAACAATAATGTCTGGTTTCTGGATAGTGGTTGCACTGCTCACATGACATGGGAAAGGAAAAATATTAAAGATTCAAATCTTTATTTATTTATTTCATTTATACACAAACAATTGAATTTAGCAAACAATAATAAAACTAAAATTACAGGTACTGAAAATTTTTGTCTTCTGGTGGATGAAAAAAGGAAAATTAAACTTTCAGGTGTTCTTTACGTGTCCGACTTGAGAACAAATTTGTTATCTGTATCAAAATTTACCGATGAGGGATGGAAGGTAAATTTTAACAAAAACGGTGCAATTGTGACAAATGAAAACAATGAAATCATGATACGAGCAAAGAGGGAAGGTAATTTATATTATGTCATGCAGAACCACGATTCCTCGAACACCGTCGTCATGAACAAGGATACACAAATGGACATTTGGCACCGAAGATTGGGTTATTTGAACGAACGAGATCTGCAAATGATGGTAGAAATACATATAGTTCTGGGTGTGGAAAACATTTCGAAGCTATCGCAATGTGAAACATGCCTTAGTGAAAAGCAAGTGCGTTCAAATTTTCCGCAAGCAAGAAGAGAAAAAGCCACCGATCTTTTAGAAGTAATCCATAGCTATGTGTGCAGTCCTATGAGAAGCACGTCCCATTCGGGAGCAAGATACTTCCTAACATTCATTGACAAAAAGTCTCACAGGTGTGAGATTTATATCCTCGTAAGTACAAAGATTTTGTGGAAACTTTCACCGGGAAATGGATCAAGTTCTTTCTTACAAGCAGGTAATGGGGGTGAGTACTGCTATAATGGGAACTCAATACTCCGCGTGCTGTTGACAAAACGCGCCACATGGGTATAGTACCCCGGCGTTAAATCCCGGACCCTACAAATTAATTTGTATCGTTTCCTTGATAATAATAATAATAATAATAACTTTCTTTTAAAGAACGGAATTAAAAGACAACTCACAGCACTGTATACGCCTCGGCAAAACGGCTTGGCTGAGAGAAAAAATAAGACATTAATTGAAATGGCAAGATGCATGATGAAATTTGCAGGTGCGACTACAATTTTTTGGGCAGAGGCAATCCTAACCGCGTGTTATATTCGCAACAGATGTTGTATAAAGTCTCTCGGGGGTGAGACTCCATATAAGATTTGGACAGGTAAAACACCCACCGTCACTCATATGAACGTTTTCGGGACAAAAGCTTATGTTTTGTGAAAGGGTCAAGGGGGGGGGGGGGGGGAATTCGATTCAACATCAGAGAAGGTCATATTCTTAGGATACTCAGCAGAAGCATATAAATAGGTTGTGGTCTCCAAGCACGAGAAAAATAATTATTAGTAGATATGTTAAGTTTTTATATGAATCCGGTTTCTGTGAAAAGAAGAATATATGTAATGATAGCATCGATAATTTTATTGAAGATAAGTATGTTGAAGTTGTATTAAAACATAAAGAACATAAAGATCTCAAACAGTACATAAAAGACCAAATATTAACAGATAAGCAAAACCCTACAAACCACAACAAAGAAATTATAAGAAAAACGAATTCAAAACCGCGAAAAATCCATCATATGCGCGCTTTTACAAGAACACAGTCGAGAGAACGCCCGGTAATTACCCGAAAAACTCTAACGAAATCGAAGACTTAACTCTAAATGTGTTGATGATCCTGTAACGATTCACGAAGCAATGGAAGCCGCTGATACTGTATTTTGGAAGACTGCAATAGAAGGTGAATTTTTGGCTCAAATACGAAACGAAAGGTGGAATACCGTCGAGCGTCCTAAAAGGCGGAAAGTTATTGTTGTTGCTTTGTTTTTCGAACAAAAGACAATAATGTGAAAAAGGTAAGACTAGTGGCAAGAGGATGATTCCAGCGTCCTGGGGAGGACTATAATAATACATCTTCACCTGTCGTGCGTTCTACATCCATACGTTTAATGTCAGCATTAATGGTTGAATATAATTTAAAAATAAATCATATGGACGTTGTAACAGCTTATCTTAACGGAGAATTGGAGGAGGATGTTTATATGGATATCCCGGAGCACTTTATATATTTTTTAAGACAAATTACATCTGGAAATATCGAAGCAGACAAACTGACAGCTGAGGACAAGCTGAAAATTCAATCAATTTCTAGAAAATGGTTAAACGATTTTGAATCGCATGCAGATCCAGTGTGTTTGTTGAGAAAAGCTCTGTATGGACTCAAGCAATCTGGATTAAGATGGCATCTAAAATTGACTAAACGCCTTAAAGAACTTGGACTAGAACCCTCCAAACAAGATCCTATTAGTTACTATCAGTTGACGTTGACGATTTATTAATAGCATCAAACAACACAATCTGGTTGCAAGAAATTAAAGAAGCGCTAGCGAAAACTTTTGAAATGAAAGATCTCGGAAAAGTTGAAAAATGTCTTGGAATAGATTTTCATCATAACTCTAAACATAATTGCATTAAGTTATCACAACGAAGCTACGCGGAGGCTATACTACATAAAACGTTTTGGAATGGAAGATTGTATGCCAGTGAACACACCAATGGATTTAAGTCACAAGACTTTATCAACTATGTGGAAATGAACAAATATCCTTATCAGGCGGTGTGCGGGTGCTTTCGAGTAGACCCTGGGATAGGCGCTGGTTAGGAAGTTTTCCTCGTGGAGGAGTTAGATTGAAAAAAAAGACAGATTGAGATTTCTTTCCTTTATTATATATAATAAGATCGACGTCTTACCTCGTGGAGGGAGATAGATGAAAGAGAACAATTTTGATTACTGCAAATAGGAAATAGGTAGGTTGATAGTGGGCTTTGAATTGTAACAAGCAGCGACCTCTTACATAAAACATTAGAACTATTTGAAACATATCCATTTAAATCAAACCAAAGGATTATATGCTTTTCACATGAACATTGCCGGCCGCCTTGCAGCAACCGGTGCAAAAGTAAAAGCTACGTATACTATTATAAGGATACTGTCGTAAATGCAAAAGATGTGATTTTCAGATATATTATAATTTCACAAAATTAAACTTAAAACTATTGGGATTCTTTTGTTCTTGGAGGGAATCTACTCACTCCATTGGGAAAGGATTGGTTAGTAGAGGAAACAAATAAATCAATTATTTATAACTACTCGTATAGTAGATACAAATATATATAGTATAAAGGCACGTGGTGCACATATGAAATAAATAAAATTTGATTACTAAAGTTTTCTTTAAAATAGTGGTAGGTAGATAGATTTGAAATTCGTGAAATGCTTTCTTAATAAGTGCCATTAAAAATCCTTTAACTTTGAAATGAAATGATAAATTAAGTTTTTCTTTAATGCAAGTAGGTATATGAAAAAGTTAGAGATACATACGAAGGTTAGACGCGGATAAATTGAAATTTAAGAGTCCAATAGTACACAAAGTTTTACAATTGGCCTAGTTAGCATACCAAATTGCGTTTTGATATCTGCGACGCGTATTTTGCCGTCAGAACCCGGATAGATTTTCACTACGCGTCCCATTCGCCATTCATTTGGAGGCAGTTTTTCCTCTCGAATTACTACGAGATCATTGATAGCAACATCTCTTTGGGGATTTTGCCATTTATACCGTTTATGCATTTCACAGAGATACTCTCGTTTCCACCGAACGCAAAACTGTTGGTGGAGTAACTTTACTTTCTCCCATCGTCGAATGCAGCTAATTGACTTTTCAGATATGTCAGATTCAGGGGTAGCTAGAAGCGGACCACCGCGAAGAAAATGTCCTGGTGTTAGAGGTAGTGGATCATTGATGTTTTCGGAAAGTGGGGAGATCGGCCTAGAATTAAGGCAAGAGAGTTGTAAACTCCTCGAATGTAAACCAGTGGTCTCCTGCAATCTTGCGGAAATGTACCTTAAAGCTCTTAACTGCAGCTTCCCAAAGCCCTCCCATATGTGGTGCTCCAGGTGGAATGAATTTCCACTGAAGGTTACGATCCTTATACTTTTCTGTATAATCGCTAGTCGGCTCAAGGTGTATGGCTCTTGTAGTAAAACACGCGAAAACACAAACATATCCTTTCGATATTCTACAACTTCTCCCAACGAAATTCTTTATAGCAAAGGGACCAGCAAAATCCAGTCCTGTATGCGCGAATGGAAGAGAAATTACAGTTCTTTCAACCGGTAGGGCCGCCATTAATTGAGTCTTAAGTTGTTTTTTATGAATAATACAAGTTTTACATAAGCGAATGTGTTTCTTGACTAGAGTTTTGATTCGCGGGATCCAGAATTCACACCGAATTAATCGTATCACTAGCTGGTTACCACCGTGAATTGAAAGTGAATGATAAAATTTGACAAGAAGTGAAGCAATATAAGAGTTATAGGGTAATATAATCGGAAACTTTTCGCTATATGGAAGCGTAGAATCAGCTAATCTTCCGTTGGCCCGTATTATTCCATTAGAATCGATCATTGGATTGAGATTAAGAAGGGAACTTTTCTTAGATATATGCATATCTTGCATTAATAATGCGTATTCATCTGGATAATTTTGTTTCGGAGATTTCCTTTTGAGAAATGGTTATTGATGTATACGAAAAATCACGTTTATACCGAGAATGCGTTCGGTGAACAAAACGTAATGCGTAACACATCACATGAAGCATATTTGACCAAGATGAAAATCTTTCAATTAAGCTTTCAATATTGGGAACGACCATAGTAACGTTGGCTTTAATCGGTCTTTGTTCTAACTCCTGTGGTGCTGTATATATAGACGCTGGCCAAGTAGATTCCGACTGTTGAAGCCATGCGGGGCCATTCCACCATAAACGGTTAGATTGGAGGTCAAGTGGAAGCACTCCTCTGGTTGCTAAGTCAGCGGAATTATCTAGTGAACGGACATGGTGCCAGTAAGATTTTGGGGAATGTGTCTGAATTTTAGACACACGATTCGCAACAAAGGTTTTCCACATGTATGGAGGTTTGCTTAACCATGCTAAGACGATTGTACTGTTAGTCCAAAGAAACTGTTTATAATTTGTAATTTTTAAATGTGGTAGGGTATGACACATTAAGTTTGTCAAGAGAACCGCTCCACAAAGCTCAAGTCTTGGCAAAGGTACTTGCTTGACCGGAGCTACCTTACTCTCGGCATATATTAGATACGAGGACCAAGTGTCCGGATCTTGCTGAATACGTAGGTATAAGGCGGCTGCATACGCGTGCTCAGAAGCATCGCAAAATCCGTGCACCTGGATCGAGCTATGGGGAGTATATTCAACCCACCGAGGAACTCGAATGTATTGGATATTGGAAAGTGCAGCGAAAAACGTTGTCCAGCGTTGACACGTAAGGGGCATGAGTGGCATGTCCCAAGGCGTCCCATCCCGCCAGACTTGCTGCAAAATTAACTTAGCGGTAACAACTACTGGGGCTAACCACCCTGCCGGATCGAAAATCCGTGCAACGATTGATGAGAAAAATTGAAACGAATCAATCATTGCGTTCCATGATATGCCTAAGGTCTGTGTCACACTCTTGTCATCGAATTTTAGAAAATCTTCGTGATAGAGAAAATGCTGGGGAAGAGTTTTTATGAAGTTGACATTATTTGATGTTCATTTTCGTAATGAAAAACCTGCAGAGTTCAAGGCCGATACCAACTCTTTTTGCGCCTTTAAACACGATTCGAGATCGTGAGCACCCGACAGAACGTCATCCACTTAGAAGTCATTTTTCAGAATAGAAGAAGCTATCGCAAATTCCGATTCTACATCAATAGCAAGTTGTTTCAAAGTGCGAATAGCTAGGTAGGGTGCGCAATTTACACCAAACGTTACTGTCTTTAACTCATAGTCTTGACATTCGTCTACAACCGACTTTCGAAAAAGGATTCTTTGATATGATGTATGATCAGGATGTACCTAGATCTGCCGGTACATTTTTTCAACGTCGGCGCTAAAGACGTATCGATATAATCACCATCGTAAGATGAGATTCATGAGGTCAGATTGAAGCACTGGTCCAACATGGAGAATATCATTGAGGCTTACACCGTTACTAGAAGCGTTCGAAGCATTAAACACAACTCTGACCTTAGTGGTAAGGCTTTCTGGTTAAACCACAGCGTGATGAGGCAAATAATAAAACGGCTTCTCCGCCTTATCGCAAGTTTCAGGTGCTTGAACTGCCTGACATATGCTAAGGTCAGGTATTCTTCGAATACATCATTGTATCTAGAATAAAGATCGACATTTTTAGACAACAATCTTTCATTACGTGAAAATTGTTGCAAAACAATCGCTCGAGAATCACCCAAAATGTGAGCAGACTCTTTGAAGGGAAGTCGTACAATTGGTGTCCCGAGTTGTTGTGTATGAATAAAGCTGTTCGCAGAACTCGTCTTCTTTGCTAAATGATTTGTGTTCTGGGATTTCTTCAAGTTCCCAGAATTTCGAAACTTGTTGGTCTAGCGACGTTTCAGAAAAATATGATAGGATGGTACTCAAACTTTGAACATTTCTTTGGGGTAAAGGACGAGATAAGATCCACCCAAAGACGGTTTTTTGGGCAACCAATGAACCAAAAACATTTGGTTTTATGCCGTCAAGAATAATCGATGGATATATATCTGCTCCAATTATGAAATCAATGTTGGAGCTTTGGTAAAAGAAGGGATCGGCGAGCTCAATATCGAAACGTCCTGAAAGATCCTCGCGATTAATATTAAAGGAAGGTAAATTACCTGTAAGGGGTTTTAAACCAAGGCCGTAAAAGACTTCGTATGCCTCGAACTCAAAACTAAGGAGCATAGCTTTGAAGATGTTGTCGTAACAACTGCGCTCATACCGGAGATGTTGGCTTGTATGGGCTTTACAGGAAGGCGTAATCTTCGCTGTGCATCTTCAGAAATAAAACTCGCCTCGGATCCGGGATCGAGAAGAGCGCGTAAAGTGAACTTTGTGCCAAGATGATAGATATCGATCAAAGCAGTAGCAAGAATAACACGTTCACAGTTTTTCGAGAAGAATGAATGAACTTGTAGATTGGTTGGACAAGTTGTGGACTGTATATTTTATGAGGAATTTTGTGACGAACTGGTAGGTGGGACATTGGCACTGAATGAAGAAGAAGTTTGATCAGCTTGTCCTTGCATGGGATTATGAAGAAGTGTGTGATGCCGCTGTCGACACAGCTTGCAGGTAAATTGACTTTGGCAATTGTTCGCTACATGCGTTGATGAAAGACAATTCTGACAATAATTAAGTCTTGTTACCTTTGCGATCCTATTGGGTATGGAAAGCTGCAAAAAACTTCGTGCAAAGTCGAAGGGGATGAGGGGCGTTGCATAAGGCACAGCTGTAATTATTGGATTTTGTATGAAAAGCGCGATGATTTTGCTGATTTTGCCTTGGGTGTTGAATGAATTTGTTTTTTGGTGCCTTTGCGTTGGAATTTCTGATATCGGACACCGATTCTAAGATTTGATATTGTTGGGTTAGAAACGAATTCATTTCTGTCCAATCTGGAAGATCACGTGGTTTTTTAATAGATTGTTCCCAAATGGAGATTGAAAAGTGTTTTAAGCTGACGATTTATCAAAATTCGTTTATTTTCATAACGTTCGGACAAGGCATTCCAAGCCAGGTCGAAATTATCAGCGGTAGTGTGTTGGCTTCCCAATCGGACGGTTCGGGGTTCAATACCAGCCGTGACCGAAAGACTTTTTTTCAGGCAACTAAAATCTTGTGAGATGAGTGGTTGCCTAAATATAACATCAAGTCCAATTTACACAAGTAATTTAGTCTCCCCATTAAATGTTGGATGCCACCCATGGAGCGAAATAACCACTGAGCCCAAAAATCTTTCTCCCTCTCTCTATCCAATTTTCCGAAAAACTTAACACGTGCTCCGGCATTTTAAGAGTAGTAATACCCTCTTGAGTGTTAAGTTCTTTAAAAAAAAAAAAAAATGTCATGTGCTTCATTTTTGGTTTTCGAACGTAAATGAAATAATTTCTGCACAGCACATAACTTTGGGTGATTTATGTAGATAGCCGTGAATAAATCACGAAATGATGGCCAAGACAAATAATCACCGTCAAAAGTTTCGGTGTCGCACGGGGGAACCTTCACACACATATTATCGAAAGATTTTTCTGGTACACTTTTCACTACTGTATCCTTTGGCTGAGAATTATTTACTAATTCATCCTCTAAATCGGAGTGTATTAATTTTAATTTTTGAATTGAATCTATGATTTCACTTAAACATGTCATGAACAGAGTAGATGAGGAATTCTATTTACCCTTTATAGCTTGTATATCTGACTCGGAAGCAGAGTCGGAGGCTTGTAAACAAAACGAATGTGACTTACCGATTTCCGACCATAACTCCTTTAACTGAGCTTTAGAATTCTGTAAAGAGGTTGTAGTTTTATCTACGATTGGAATTTCTTTAAAGCACTTGCGAAACTCAGTTAACTGATCGGAGGAACATACAAATTCATCTAATCCAATCATGATGCTAAGTAAATTTTCTTTCAGATTAACTTAATAATACAAGGGCGAAAGGAAAATCTCTCTCCAACTACGGACGCGATCTAGACACACGTTTAAATAAAAACACTTGCTTAGTTTTGGAGAGACTTAGAAAATTTATATAAAAAAAAATATGTCTTCGTATTACCTCTGCTTACTCATATACTTTCAGAGACACAAATTTTACACGCAGATATAAATTTATATGTAGATAAATTTTAATAGCGGAATAGTAAAAGTTTTGCACTTATTAAAAATGAATTTCACGTACCTGTTTTACACTTCGGATTGATGACCTTTGACTGTGATAAACACTTTTTTTTTGTTCCGATGAGTGGTGTGTCGCGGCGATATGCAGACTGCAGGATAAACTGGATGTTGTCCAATGGTATTGAGGATCAACGGCTGTTTTTGCTTCTAGTGAGAGCGAATTGATCATGCAGATTAATGAGGATGATTATGATTGTTGAATTGCAGGCGATTTCGTCTATGCTGAAGAGACAATTAAAAATGTGGAATTGTGTCTCTTTTTTGGATGTTGACGGAAGATGATGATTTTCGCGGGGCGAAATGTGAAGATCCTGGTCGCTGATAGTTGATCGGAGATTGTTAATTTGATGGAAAACGAAACGAAATTAGGCACAAGATAATAAATCATTATCATTATTAATTCGAATTTGATGAATTGATGATTTGTGCGATGAGTAGGATATACGAGTAGTATATCAGAATTGGAGAATTCGAACTTGCACTTTGGTATGATGGGTTTCGGTGAAAATCGGCGAATAATTCCAATATAATTTAATTGAATAATCAATGAATTATTAAGAGTATTCGGCTCTATTGGACCAAAATGTGCGGGTGCTTTCGAGTAGACCCTGGGATAGGCGCTAGTTAGAAAATTTTCCTCGTGGAGGAGTTAGATTGTAAAAAAAAAAACAGATTGAGATTTCTTTCCTTTATTATATATAATAAGCTCGACGTCTTACCTCGTGGAGGGTGATAGATGAAAGAGAACAATTTTGATTAGTGGAAATAGGAAATAGGTAGGTTGATAGTTAGTTGATAGATAGCTTTGAATTGTAACAAGCAGCGACCTCTTACATAAAACATTAGAACTATTTGAAACATATCCATTTAAGTCAAACCAAAGGATTATATGCTTTTCACATGAACAGGCGGTAACGACAAGGTCTGGTATAGCCTATGCAGTTAGTTTTATGAGCCAGTTCAATTCCAATTTCAACGAAGAGCATTGGAAGGCCTTGAAAGGAATCTTGAGGTATATAAAAGGAACTGTTAGCTATGGTTTTTGCTATTCACACACAGGTCTAGAGTTGTATGTTGTTTTTGGCGCTGATTGGGGCCAAAACCTCTTGGACCGCAGATCATACTCTGGATATGCTTTCATTTTTGCTGCTGGGGCAATTTCTTAGGAAGCACAAAAGCAACGCACTATGGCACTATCTAGCACTGAGGCCGAATATATGGCGCTGAGTGGAGCAACAAATGAGGCACTTTATTTGCAAGGTATTTTAAATGATCTCGGCGTGGGAATTGATTCCATCAAATTATATAAAGATAACCAAGGTGCATTAAAGCTGGTACAGAATACCGGCCATAGTTTAAAGACAAAGCATATAGATATTAGACATTTCTCCATACGCGATTGTTACCAACATGGACAAATTAATATTGCGTACATGCCAACCGAAAATATACCAGCAGATGACAAAAGCTTTTAATAGTTCAAAGTATCTAAATTGTGTAACAGTCTTGCAACTTTGAAAAGGGTGTGTTGGAATTATATAACAAAGTAGCAAAGCTGCTTTTAAAACTGAACTATGAATTACCTATTTCTTTTTTTTTCGTTAAGTTTCTTACTATTACTTTCATATCTTTTTTCTCTATCTACTTCCTGCTTGTCTGTGGAGACACGCGAACGTGTTTAAATAAAGAATTTATAAGAAAAGTGTCGAGTTGTTTTATTTTGGCTCAACACCTTCCATAATGCCGAAGTAGAAGTATCAAGTTTGGTAGACACTAGTGCCAACAAAAGACCATCTGCGACTTGATCTTTTGACGATAGTGACAGCAGTGCTTTCATGTTTGCGTTGATAATGTTGTTCACTCGAATAAGGTTTTCAACAGAAGCAAAAGAAAAGGTCTGTAAATCAATTATTTTACTTATATGAATGCGATACAAATACCTTTTATTATCGTATTGACCTTTGAGAATGTTTGGCGTTTTGGGGTAGTTTTCCGCAGTGGCCTTCAATAACCTAATGGCTTCGTAAGCGTTACCTTCCAACATGTTTCTAAGCCGATGAAATTTATCACGAGCATCTGCTACCTTTTCGTGTACCATCATATTAAACATGTCCCACCACTCTAACCACTCAGCAGGATCTCCATAGAACGTTTTTAGCTTGCGTTTCGGAAGATCATGTGAACCACCTGTTCCTCCCAAGAACGTGGAATTGTCAACTGGAATGGATTGTCTACTTGTCAATGTGCTGATGGAAGCAAGCAATTTAGCCTTTAACTCGCAGTATGCGTCTTCAAATGAATCACGCTCTAATCCTTCGTTTTCGTCCACTTCCTCCAACTGCCATTGGATAGTACTGAAATTCGCAAAATGATTTTCAAGAATACTCAATTTGGTCTCCAATTCGAACACGTTTAATGAAGCGATCTTCTCGGCTGAAAGCGCAGCCGACGTACGGGTGAGATGCCCTTTCACAAGCGACGCCTCGCCTTGATCTGTCTTTTAGTTGTTTCCACAATATTAACCACTCAATAAAAGCACACGAAAGATATTTGCAAACCTATTTCAGATTGTATTAACCCATGACGAAGTTATTTAATAAGTTTTTCAACAGCACTTTATATGAGCAAATAACGTGGAGAGGTGGTTGGAAAAGGTCTAATTTCAAAAGAAGAATTTCACACTCGAGAGCAAAACAGTTCGTGGTGTCGGATGTAAAGATCAGATCTAGTTTCCGACCCATGAAATTAGAAATTGGGTTTTGGGTTTATTTGAAAAAGACCAAGGTTTGTGAGACAATGTGTGAAGAGGATTTCTTTGCCTGAAGCTGCATTTGTGGCAAAAAGATAGGATTCTTCATCCGGGTGAGTCCATAGGAGATGGGGGAGATTGAAATCGCCGAGAACAATGATTTCATCACTGGGATCTGTGATTGAATTCGAAATCGGCAATAGATGACTTTTTGACGAGTACAGGGTTCAAACGAACTTTGATTGCCAGAAGGACATCTCGTCCTATAGAATCATCATTGCTCGACCATCGCCCCGTAATAAACGGAATTCAGATGTGAATAATTCCGAATCCTTGATATTAAATATTAGATTAGTCTCGGTTAAAGCAAAAATATCATACGGAAGTTTTTGAGAATTGCGATAAATAGAAGATGATTTTGTACGCAGCCCCCTTTCATTTTGGTAGTAGAGTGATAATCGAGTGTTTGCCGTATTACGTCGCGTGCTAGAAACGATAGTAGTCTTGAAAGCTAGAGTGCGTTTTTTAGAGATGCAACAAACGTTTGGAAGAGACATGAGAGGCGGAGGATGAAAGGCCGTTGTCGACGTCTGTAGAAGAGATATTGAAATTTTTGTGAAAATCGGAAAAAATTCATCGGAGATCTTTGGGATCAGTGGGGAGTCCTTCCTGTTGGATTGAAACCATGAGATTTGAACGAGTTGCACCATCGATGCAGATAGAATCGTGCAAGTAACCACGGTAAAGTCCCACGTGTTGATATAGCCGATGGTCCCTCAGGCGAAAATGAATGTTACGCAATCAGACTTCTTGTAGTTGTCGAATTTTTAAAGATGTTGTTTCCATTCCGACGATTTCCAGGAAGCACCAATTAAACAGAAGCAGTCAAAGAGCCCGGAATAATCCAGACCACAAACGATTATCTTCGGAAACTAAATCATGTGAAAATATAAAAATTGGCTTTAATGAGAGAAATATTACACAGTACGTTATTGGAGTTTATAGATCAGCAGGTTTTAGTAAAAAGGCATTTATCGATGAAATTGGAAATAACTTAGGACCAATAGGAAGACATGAAGAAATTATAGTGATGGGGGATATGAATATTAATATTCGTGATCCAAACTCAAATTATATGAAAGATTAGCTGGAAATGTTGGCATCATTGAGATTGATAAATATCATTTCTAAATTTACAAGGGTAAATCCTAAGAATGGTACGAAATCAGCAATTGATCACATTCTTATAAGCAGATTAGGAAGACAAATTAGGTCTGCTGTCATCGAGAGTGGTATCACCGATCACTATCCAACACTATCGTATACTAGTAGAAGTGCTGGCAGAAGTGCTGAGGACGACATTGCCACACAAATTTCAAAGTTAGAAGCACTGGTGCAACAACTAAAAGAAGCGGGTGAAATTGTTTCTCCAAGTATGGTAATGACGAAAATTCTGATGACCCTGCCCAAGGAATTAAATCATTTTTTCAACGCTTGGGAGTCGACGTCACCAGAAGAAAAAACACTAGAAAATCTCACATCTAGGTTAATAATGGAAGAAACCCGACTTGGATCGTTTTATGAACTTACTCCACAATCATCATCTGCTCAAAGCTCGCAAGAGAACACGCATAGTGCACTAGCAGCAGAAAAACGATTGAAAACAGATTATGATAAGAATAAAAATGCCACTGTTGAGAAGAAGGGCAAGTGTTTTTTGTGTAAAGAGAATGGGCATTGGAAGCGAAATTGTCCCATGAGAAAACGATCGTTTGTCAATTTTGCACAAACAAATAATTGTGGTGCTCTTGTGTCTAATTGTTTTGTGAATAACGCGGACACGGTTGCACCGGACGATTGGGTTTTAGATTCAAGTGTCAGTCATCATATGACGTTTCATCTTGAGTGGATTAAAAATTAATAACAATTAAGCAAACCAATGCCTGTAATTATTGGTAATGGTGAGAAGATCTTGGCAATCGGAAAAGATACTGTAAACGTTCTTGCTTTATCTGAAAAGCGCCTGGAAGATGTTTACCTTGTGCCGAAAATTAAAATGAATCTTTTCTCCTCAGGAAGTGCAATGGATAAACATTTTGAAATGGTCACGGACAACTGAAAATGCGAAATAATTAAAGATAATCGTACCATTGCAGTGGGAGTACGTTGCCGACGGCTCTATAAAATGATGTGTCGAGTGGTTCTAGATGATACTACTGGGGTAACAAACATTGCCTTGAAAGGTGAATCTGTTCACTTGTGGCATGAGCGACTCGGGCATTTGAGCATTAAGTAAGTAAGATCTGTATTGAGAAAACATAATCTTCTGTACATTGACAATAACTCGTTCTTTTGTGATGCTTGTATGTTTGGGAAACAAAATCTGTAGCTGAGTTGGTTCATACGGATGTATGTGGTCCCATTCGGCAAATTTCAGCAGGTGGATCAGAATACTTCGTTCTTTTTAAAGACGACTTCTTGCATTATAGATTTTTGTTCTTCATTCGAGAAAAAAGTGAAGTGCCTAACATACTCAACAGTTTTTTTTGCATTCAGTGAAACTTGACACAAATTATGCAGTAAAGACTCTACGCTCGGATAATGGACTTGAGTATAAAAACAAAGACGCGAAAATATACGTCACCAAACAAGTGTTCCATATAATCCTGAGCAAAATTGATGTGCCGAACGTGATATGAGATCTATTGTCGAGCTAGCGAGAACTATATTGCACGCAAAAGGCATGCTTATTAAATTATGGGCGGAAGCAATTAACACTGCCGTTTTACTCATGAACAGATATGGTCCAAGTCCCGAAAATGGAAAAAGCCCCTACAAGCTGTGGCTGAAGAAGGAAACGTCGGTTGAAATTCTTAGAGGGTTTGGCACCGAAGTTTTTGTGCATATCCCCAGGGATGTATTAGCGAAACCTGGTTACTTCGTGGGATACCCTGAGAACCAGAAAGGCTATCGTGTTTGGTTTTCTAACAACAACAAAGCGGAGGTTTCACGAAATATAGTGTTCAAAAAGCTTGTCGACCTGCCAAGTGCTAGAAAAGTGATTGATAACAAGTGGGTTTTTAAAGCCAAGCTATCAAAGAACAACGAAATCGACAGATATAAAGCAAGACTTGTCGTCAGAGGCTTTACACAAAAAGAAGGCATGGATTACTCCGAAACGTTTAGTCCTGTAGCAAGGTTCGCGTCCATAAGGGCCATTCTCACAATTGCTGTCGCCGAAAGATTTATTTTGAAGCAGTTCGACATTAAAAAGGCTTTTTCTCAATGGGAATCTAAAAGAAAGAATTTATTTGTCGCATCCTGAAGGTTATAATGATGGCAGTGGGCATATGTGCTTGCTAAAGAAAAGCTTGTATGGTCTGAAACAAGCTTCAAAATGTTGGAATATGAAATTTATTAAGCTTCTAGAAGAATTTAATTTTCGTCCAAGTGCGGCTGATTCGTGTGTTTATGTGCGTCTAGAGAATGGTGATCTGACCATGATGGCGTCATACATTGGCGATGGATTCACTGCTGCAAGTGATAAGGGCCTTGTTCTTCAGTTCAGTTCAAGCAGCCGCTTGCTCTCTAATAATTCTGATGGAATGTTTTTTTTTATTTTTCCGCATTGTACCAACCATCGTTAAACTTCTATTGAGTAACTCTTTGCTAAGTTCGTAAGATGAAAAAAAATTGTCCATCGTGACGTTGTGACCTTTCAACCCATCCGGTCTAGTTACGCCGGGCTTTTTTCCAAGGTAACACGTTTGTGAGCAAAATTTGACAGCCAAAATTTGAGCCCATATTTTTCGGGCTTGGATGGAATATATTGCCGAAATGAGCATCGTCCATGGAATCCCAAAAGCTGCTCGTCAGCAGTTATACATTCATGTGGATTGTAATAAATGGCTAGAAGCTCAGCCCATTTGTCCCATTAATCACGAATCGGGGCAAATTTGTCGGTTACACGGTTTTGCATTCTGCTCTGAACGTTGTCGAAACGTAGAACTCTGTTCATATATGTGAAAGTTTTCTTTGACACAATTGCTCGAAATATCGGTCTTCCAAATTTTTCGTCAAACAAATCCGCCACCGCTTCGTTCTTTGATCTAAGCAATACATTCAGCCTAACAATCGAAAATGTAAAGAAACAAAAACACTCTTACTTGAACAGTCCACTTAAAATTAATACGCCTATAGCACCTTGATGATTCCCGGAATGTATTCAGAAAATTGGGAATACAAGTTTATTCATCTAAATCTATATTTTCCCCTTCAAAAAAATCCCCATCGACTGCAACACACTTATGCCAGCGCTTGATCCAATCCTCTAAACATTTTTTATATTCGGTTTTCGGTACGTCCATCAGTGCTTCCTGCGATTTTTCCATTGCTTCCTCTCGGCTGTTGAAACACGTTCCCCGTAGTGGTTTTTTAACTCGATTGAACAGAAAGAAGTCACAGGGAGCCAAATCAGGTGAATTCGGTGGCTGTTGGATGGTATTTGTTGCATTTTTCGTCAAAAAATCACGAATAATGATGGCACTCTGCGACGCGACGGTGCGTTATCATTGTGCAAAATCCACGAGTTTTCTGCCCACAATTCTGGTCTCTTTCGGCGAATTGCTTCACGCAAACGTCTCAAAACGCCCAAATAATACTCTTTGTTTACTGTCTGGCCTTCTGGCAAAAATTCATGATGCACTGCCTTCTTTTTTGACTGAAAATGACGTGGTTTTTTTGGTCTCGGCTCATTTGGTGAACGCCATTCACTTGCCTGATATCTGGATTGCGTGTCATACTCATAAGCCCACGTCTCGTCTTCAGTAATGATCCTTTTAATGAATGTGGGATCGGATTCAGCCTCGCAAATCATCTCTTTTGCGACGTCAACACGGTCTCTTTTTTGCATGAAATTGAGGTCTTTTGGCACCAACTTTGCTGCTATACGACGGAAACTCAAATCATTAACTAAAATATCTTGGACGGATCCATAGGCAATGTTCAAGTCCTCCGCTATCTCTCTGATGGTTAATTTGCTGTTATTAACCAACATTTCTTTTACGAGTACTTCATCAATGTTTTCAGCGGTTTTCGATGTCGATGGTCTGCCACTGCGTTCATCATCTTCGATTGACTCACGACCACTTTTGAACCGCTCGTGCCACTGGTAAACGACCGTTTTCTTTAGAGAATCGTTGCCGAAACACTTTTCCAACATTTCCAACATTCGCGCACCATTAAATCCGTTTTTTACGCAAAATTTAATACAAGTTTGTTTGTGCAAATTTAAATCGATACCTAAAATTGTAAAAAATCGCCAACACACACAGAGATAGATGTACTCTTGGCTACGTAACTTTTGCAAATGTCAAGCTATGATGCTATGATTTAGAGGGCATGTCAACAACTGATTTACCAACTTAACAAAAAAAAACAGAACTCAAATCGGAACAATGGGAGCGCCACACGGTGATGTGGTGCGGGAACTTTTTGATCAAGGTGGTATATGCATGTACTCGTAAAAGCTCACTATCGATTGCTACATACTCTTGTGGAAATTTAGCTCGAGCTTATACATTTGAACTATCAATGACCACGTTTTCCATTGTTGGTGTAAAAAATAGCAAAAATGAATCTAATTTTTCGAAAACGCGAGACGTTGCGATGCCGGGACGCCATGATAACACATTTTCTTTACTCATTCTGCCAGTGTTTTCTTGAACTGGCGATAATTTCCTGAGTGCTCCACCTTTCGAAATTAGTGTGGACGTCGAATTAGGAAATTCAGTGCAGTTGCAGCATCCGAAGAATCCTCAAAATTTGAAATGCACTCATCTTGTTTAGGTCCATATTCGTCTACACTCTCTGAAGAAAAATCTGTTGCGTCACTATCTTTGTTCATTAGCACTCCAATCTCTTCATTAGTCAAAAATTTTAGGGCTGACATATTTGTATAACTTTAAAGTAAATTTATTAACCTCAGTCTAAAACAGTCAAAAACCCAACTAACGCTGAAGACCGCCGCTGTTGTAAGGCCGATCTACAAGAGTGGTATTAAAAATCTGCTGAGCAACTATAGACCGATATTTATACTTCCGGTAGTAGAAAAGTGTTACACTTTCAATTTCGCAAAAGTTGCAGAGTTTTGTTGACAAGCACTCCATAAGTACACAAAAATCAATACGGATTTCAAAGTACAGGTGAATTCGCTAATTATGACAATGAAAGTTTAAATAAAAGCCATCATGTCCTAGTCATGTTCATGGGTTTCAGTAAAGCTCTTAACCATGGAAAGCTAATAGAAGCGCTGCAACGGATTGATATACGTGGAGTAATGACTGACTGGTTTAAGGATTATTTACACAGCAGGCTGTGTAAAGATTAAGAACGTGATGAGTATTAAAAAGAAGCTGCAGTTTGTAGTCCCTCAGGGATCAAAACTAGGGCCAATTCTCTTCATACTATACACGAAGGAGCTACTTCGCGTCTTCAAGCAAAGCATCTCATTTGCATTTGTTGACGACATAAGGTTGTGGATACAGCGACGAAGATAATGCAGGAGAAATTCGATGCTGCAGTAAAATAATGCCAGGACAATGGCTTGATGATCAATACTCCAAAAACCAAGGTAATGCGCATCCGGAGTCCACAATTAAAACCAACACAGAGTATAATATATTTTAGAAGCGATGCCTGTCCGAACGCTGCAAACAACGCTATTGAATAAGCTTGTAGCTTTCAACAATACAAATATCTTGGAATTATCATTGACTATAATTTTCAATCTGATAAGTACACTTACAAGCTGCGTAATGATCTGAAAAAAGCTTTATACGCACTAGTCCATATGCGATACCATGTAACGGTTCCTGTTTTAAAACAAGTAGGCATCCTATTCATTAGTTGAATCGAAGTTACGATATGGTATACTTTCTTGGGGCAACACAGCAACAACCCACATTAATAAGTTGCAAGGGTTGCAAAATTTTGCGCTGAAACAAATAAGCCTGTGTAACTCACGGGACGATGAAAAATATTCAAAGTTCTTCAGGTCGAGAAATACCGTTTCATTTGACCAAGTGATCAGGCAATCAACACAAGAAGACGTGCCCAAAGTATGCTTCAATTGCCAGAAATTGCAACACATATGGTAGACGACAACTACAATACAGCGTTCCTTCAACAGTCAACGAATTACCTCGAGAAATAGTAAACACATAAAATTTCAAAACTAAAAAATAAAACAACATAAAACAACTCTTATTAATCTAAAGTACACTGAGTTACAGAAAATTGAATACAATTGAAATTTTGCGATAATTTCAAATAAGTTAAAAAAAAAGAAGGTTTTTTTAATACTATTTTGTTTATTAACATAGAAATAAGTAATTCATTTAAAAAATAAAATAAAATGAAACATAAATTAACGAAAATGGGCAAAAACTTCAGAACTTAATATTTATTTTTATTTTTTTTCTAAAGAATGCTCGTTCCTTTAGTGGTAGGTATTTGCTCCCCGAACATCTAAAAAGTTTTAATCCACCAGGGCATACCTTGGATAAGGTTCCTTACGATGTTGTCGTCCAAATTCTCCCATTCTTCGGGCAGAGTAGATTTCAGCCCACTGAGTGTCTCTGGAAGGGCAGGTCGCTTCCTAATCATTCTTCCCAGCAGGTCCAAAACGTCTTCGATAGGATTCTTATCCGCTCTCATCGCAGGCCAAGCCATCACATCGATTTCTACTTCTTGTAAATATTCGGTAACGCACCTGGCAACGTGTGGTCTAGCATTGTCATACATCAGAAGGAAGTTTTCTCCAATAAATGGTGCGAATATTCCACGATGCACAGCTCGGTTTTTCCGTGCATGGAAATTCTTGCCCACACCGTGACGGAACCTCGCCGAAGAGTATCTCTTACCTGAACGTCTCCACACTCTGCTACGTCCATCTGGTGAGCGCAGACAAAACCTGGACTCATCAATAAAAAGAACTCTACTCCAGTCGGCCTCGGTCCAATCTTGGTGAAGGCGAGCAAATTCGATCCGATGTCGCTTGTGCTGTACCGTGAGCTTCGGTACATGGGCAGATCTTCTTGCTCCCAGGCCACTCTCCACTAATCGCCGCCTCACCATTTGAGCACTCACATCAGTCTCTCTAACGGATATAAGTCAGTGAGACAGCTCAACCGCTGTTTGGTGACGATTTCGAAGGCTTTGAATCACCAAACATCGATCATCCCTTGCAGATGTTGCTCTGGGGCAACATGAGCCTTCACCCCGGGTGTAGGAGTTGGTTTCTATGTACCTTTTAATAGCTCTTCTTAGCGTCGTTTCCGGTTTCCTGATCATAAAAGCAGCATACCACACACTTCGTCCATCCTCAACCAAGCCAACGGACTGGCGACTTCTTCTGCCGTTCTTTGCATATTTTTCAACAAAAATGACTAAAAAACTAATAAATAAACAAATAAAAATAAACCCATAATATTTAACTTAATAAAACATTTACGCGATCACGGAAGCCAAAATGTGTATATCTTGCGTCTAGTAAAAAAATGATTATGATACGGTTTTCCTCAATATGATGAGCGTATCATAAGGAAAATGGTAACAGATTATGCAAACAGACAGGCAAATATACCGTCAAACTAAAAAAAATAAGGTTCTGCAAAAACATAGCGACATATTATCAAAATGATAGCAACACATCAAATAGCGTAACTGTGCCACTTTTTTTTGTAACTCAGTGTAGTTAATGTTTTTAGTTTTGTTTGTTCACGAAATCATCTTAATTTTTTTTGAACATTCAAATCTATCACTTTAAGCTTTCTTCAACAATAAAACTTTTAAAACACCATCTTCAGCAGATAAGCCTATGGCTTCACAAAAATTAAAAAAATTGTTGAGTACTTTTTAAGTCCAATAAAATTTAAATCTAAAAGTTAATATGCACCACAAACAAAAAATTGAAAAGCAGCCGGTCCAAGCTTCCACACCAAAATGGCTGCAGTTTCTAAACTAAGAGCCTGTGGGGGTCCAAACTTATACATACTAAAATGGCTGTAGTTCCTAAACTAAGACACTGGGCGGTCCAAACTTCACACTAAATTGGCTATAGTTTCCAAACTAAGAGCTGTGGGTGTCAAAAAAAAAAACTTTGAAAAGCAGCCGGTCCAAACTTCCACACTAAAGTGGCTGTAGTTTCCAAACTAAGGGCTGTGGGGATCAAAAAAAAAAACTTTGAAAAGCAGCCAGGCCAAATTTCCACACCAAAATGGCTGTAATTTCGAAACGAAGAGCCTTTGAGATCAAAACAAAAAAATGTGAAACGCAGCCGTGCATTATGCATCACAAAAAAAATTTAAAAGCAGTCAGTTCAAACTACCACACTAAAATGGCTGTATGTGTCCTACTATCCAACAATGACGTATGACGTCTAAAGCTGAACCCGAAATGGCTCCTTCTGGTTGAGTGCGCAATAAGAGTAAGTGTAGTGATACTCAGGTTGCCTAGGTGGTGAATCTCAAACATAGGACTGCTTTTAATTCATTGTAGTTGCCATTTGATCTGTTGAGTACTTTTAGTCTGTACGATTCACCGTTTATTTCAATCTGTTCTCAGAAGTTTTTATAAAAGGCATTTTTCGACATCCGTTTAAGCTTCTCATATTCTTTTTGCTTCGGTCTGTATAGATTCCAGTCTTTCTCCAGATTATTCTTAACTGACTTGTTTATAAGTTTCTGAGTTTCCTTACGGAGTTGCACCAATTCTGTTACAGACTTGCCCTGCTCCTTCTTAAAGTATGTTCAGCTGGTCGGATTCTTCTTCTTTAACAAGACCGAAACATCGCATCCAATTCTGATTTAGATGCATTTACCTATAGTTTTACATGGAAGCATTCGAAAGTGCTTCCGGTAGTCTCCTTAGCGTTCCTGTTGGATATAGTCGTTTACTTACTGTCTTACTTTCATAATAAATGTTGGCTAAGGGCTAACCAAAACCACAGTCGCGTTCACGCCCATGGTTTCTGCATGGATATTATGCCCTACTTAAACTCTTGATCTATTATCACTTTCGGATAAGTCACGAGAAAACAAGACTAATCTGAAGACACTCGGGTCGTTACTTTGCCTGAGGCGTGTTTGGCTCCCTTATGATCTGGAACATTAGAGAAATGTGTTACGAGTATATGTATATCCTCGATAAACTTTCATTAAGTTCACACGTGCTTAAATTTCGCTCCGCTAATTTGTTTCCATTTAATTTTTAATTTGCAATAATTCGCACAAGCTATTTCTCGGTCATCGCCTTTTGTTGTGTTTTACTTACTCGAGTGAAAGTGCCCAATAATCTTAAAGTTAAATTAACAACTAACCCAATTCTCATTCACCGCCTTTTGTATTTCTTCATTCAGCACATTAAATTTTCAAGTGACCTACCCTAACTTATTCATCGTCATCATGTCAGAGTTATGTGGAAGTGCAAATTGCTCCCTAACAAATAATCCAAATGCTGTTATGATGATCTGCAGTGGTCTTTATTGCAAGTTGTTCCATACTCTTTGCATTAGCTTGAGTAAGAGATCCATCGCGTACCTACGAGACTTTAAAAACAACTTTTTGTTCTGTTGTGATGAGTGCAAGAGCATCACTCCGTCCCACAACTTACTTGCTATTAACTGTCTCAGTGATTCAGTCAATAACTTTACGGCGGAAAACAACCATGCCTTGAAATCAATTCAAAGTCAATTCACAAATGTGAAGACATTTTAAAATCAGTTGAAGACTTATCAATTTCCTCGAGCAATCTGCAATCTATAATAAGAGACAGTTGGCTCAAAATAGTGATTTAATAAAACGAAATAATAAATATGAAGTCAACGGCCTCGCCACACTGAAAGCATCGGTTCCCGCTGTTACATGGCCCTTATCAGCCCCATGCTTGTATTTGGGTGTCCCGTGTGGTTCAACGTGAGAGCAAGTTTATTGGAAAAGATTCGGGTGTTTGAGAGGGCTTCTCTTAGGGCTTGTCTTCGCTGATACAGAACACCAGAGTCTGAGTACATAAAATTCTATGCTAATGAGGTCTTGTACAATAGGGCGAACCTAATAAGAGTGGACAATTTTGTTATTAAGTTGACTCGAAGGCACATTGCAAGAGTAATGACCTCATCGAACAACCTGGTCTCAGGGGCTTACTACCCCAATTACATGTATCACGAAAGAGCTCGCCTTGACGGCTTTATTCCTCCAGAAGCGTTCCTCTATCTAGATAGTAAAGGTCTGATCCAGGACAGATTGGCGGTGCCGCTAATCTTCCACGTCGCTCGAACAGGCGGACAGGCGACTCAACTACGACAGAGACGTCGCATATGGCAGTGCGGAGCGTCTCAGGTTCAGTAGAGCGGTGGGGAGTCGCGACAGGAGTTGCTCAGCAGCACCAGCAATTTTGGTGGCTTGATGAGGGCGAGGATGCTTCGTCGTCGAACTCCTCCAGTGATAGATATCTTCATGTGAAGCAGAGTGGTCCAGCCTAATTTTTGTTTTTTTTAGCCATGGCCGGCTTACATAGTTTTAGGTAGGTTTAAGTTAGATTGTAAGAAAAAAATATATAAAACCAAAAACAAATAAATAAAAATAAAAAAAATTAAAAAATAAAATTACATATTAGATGTAAGTAGTTTAAGTAGATTATTTTTAGGTAGTATGTAGGCTTTTAGGTTTAAGTTTTATAAAAAAAAAAATAAAATGTCCATATACTAAGTTTTTACTTAAAATTGATTTTCTTAGTTTTAGTTTCGTTAAATATAAAAATAAATATAGACTTTAAGATCCGTCGAAAAACATAGTTTAAGTGTTAACTTAGAGTGCCCGCATGGGGCCAGTAAGTTAGTATAAGATTATTTCTACGTTATTTAAGCTAATTTTTAAGCGTTTTTTTGTCTAGCATGTAAGAGTAAATTAAGGTATCAAATAAAAATGCATATAAATTGAAATTGAATTGCATCGGTTCCCGCTAGATCACCGAAATCAAGCAGTGTTGGGCGCGGTAAGTACGTAGGTGGGTTACCACATGGAAACTCAGTACTCCGCGTGCTGTTGACAAAACGCGCCACATGGGCATAGTACCACGGCATTAAATCCCGGACCCTACAAATTAATTTGTATCGTTCCCTTGATAATAATAATAATAATAATAATAAATATGAAATTAGTGAAGATTTAAATAAATGTATATCCCGTAGTATTAAATCAATAATAAAATCGTACGTGTCCACAATAACAGACTCTTTAAGTTCTCTACGGTATTCCCTCGATTTTCATCTTCAAAGCATCCCATTAAAATAGGAATCGATGTTCATCAAGCCTGCTTCCGACGTCATCAATCTGAGTGGAATAACCATGGAAAATTTAAAATCGAATACAAGAAACAACAAACATCTCAAGCGTTGTTAACCCTATACCGAAGACTCTTACAAAAAAAAACCAACGCCTAACAAACAAGCTCCTGATCCAAACTGGAGTTTTAAAGTTGGGACATTTCCATTCTTCACTCCTTATCCACTTCGTATTGCCAATCGCGTATACACAAAACGTTCTTCCCAACCCAACAACCCAACCCAACAGCATTTCCTCATTCCACTCAAACAAAAACGGCATACCCTAACTTTATTCGTTCCCATATTTTAAATCCCTCCCCATCTTCTAAGCTAGACTCCCACCCTAATACCACACCACCTTCTTGTTTAGACCCCATATTTCCTCCAAAGGCAAAGTTAACCAAGCACCTTATCGATTCAGGGGAAGATGGCCAGTATGTTCTCTCTCGATTAAGAGACCGCAGATTATACGATAATGTTCGTTCATATCTCATATACCTACATTATAAGCCAGACTCTGCTCGTACCGACGGTATAACAAAAACCTATGCAATGGTTTCCATTTTGCAAGAAGGCCTTATCACTAATCTTAATGATCTGACGCAACTTTTTATACGTTTTCATGAGGAATTAGATATGACTCCTGATGACGTGGCTAATGTTCTCTCTTCTTTCGCGTCTTACGTAAGTTCCAAATTCATACTACACCTCCAGAGAACATGGTCTAGTTTCTAAAACTACCATCGCTCCTAACCCACCACTCAATTCTTTGCCGAAGCTTCCCAAATATCTGTCGCTGTATTATCAAAACGTAAGACGATTACGAACTGAACTTCCTGTAATATGTATGTTATATCTTAATTCGCAGATTCTGCCCTACGACATTTTTGCACTCACAGAAACCAATCTCACCCCTAATATTAAGAATAATGCATTATTTTCCGAAGACTTTGATTTACACCGTGACGACGGTCTAGATAAAGAGGAAAATTTATATGGCCGTGGGGTACTTCTAGCTATACACTCTCGTCTCGAGTCTGAACCCTTTAAAAAATCGTCCACTGCATTCTTTGAATTTGTTTGCGCTAGAATTCCTATTTGCAAGCGCAACCTATTGTACAGGGTGAATGACTCGAGCTCCAAGTTTTTAAAATGCTATAATTTCTTTTTTTTTTTGATAAATTTTATTTTGCCAAAGCAAAAAATGTTGGAAAATACAAAAATTTTCAAACTGTATCAGTAGTTTTCAATATGTTCACCTTTGATGCGAATAATGGCCTTGAGACGGCCGAAGAAAGCATCGCACGCTGCACGCAAGTGGCTCTGCGGTATTTTGGCCCATTCCCGGCGAAGTGCTTGTTTAAGGTGGTCCAAACTTTGGTATTTTTTAGTGCCAACCTTCGCCTTCAAAATACCCCAGACAGAGAAATCCAACTGATTTGCATCCGGGGAATTTGCAATCCATTGCGTCGAAGAAATGAAGTGTGGAACATTATTTTTTAACCAATCTTTTTTTTTTTTTTAAACTTAACACTCAAGTACTCAAGTGGGTATGAATACACTTATAGTTTAGTTTTAGTTTTAAATGCATTTTATTATCTTAATCATTAACTCTTACATACTAACAAAAAATGCTTAAATGCTAGCTTAAAATTACTTAACAATCTTATACTAACTTACTGGCCCCACACATAAATACACTTATAATGCCTCAGCATGTGTTAAGTTTTTTGGAAAATGGGATAGAGAGAGAAAGAAAGATGTTTGGGCTCAGTGGTTATTTCGCTCCATGGGTGGCATCCAACATTTATCGGGGAGACTAAATTTTTAGTGGAAGTTGGCTTGATGTTCATTTCTAGTCGACTACTCGTCTTACTTGATTTTCGTTAACTGAAAAAATGGATGATATGTCTTTCGGGTGAAGCTGGCATTCGAACACCGAACCTTCCGATTTGGAAGCCAGTCCACTACCACTTGAACCACGGCCACCCACAAATTCCAAATCTTGGTTGACGCGCGCTTTGTGAGACGGTGCCGAGTCTTGTTGAAATGTCCACGGTCTCCGACCGGAATGATTGTTTACCCAAGGCTTCGATACTGCCTCTAAGATAGTTTCACGGTATACGATCGAATTAATTTTGACGCCACGGTCCAAAAATACGAACGGAGAGCCACCATCGGCGGTTATGGCGGCCCAAACCATTACCATCGGTGCTGGCGGCCGTCCGAAGGTGAAAATTTTCGAAGGACCTCTCTGGCAAGTAAACTCGGTCATTTTGTTTGTTGACATATTGCTCGATAACAAATGGCGACTCATCGGAAAAAATCAAATTCGGCAACTCACCACTTTCGTTCAAGCGTAGCAATTCCTTCGCTCTCCCGACTTTAACTTTTTTTCTGTTGCGGTGTAAGATCATGTGCTTTTTGGAAGTTCAATGGCTTGAGCCCAAGCCCATTTTTCAATATGTGTTGCATCCGTTCCAACGATATGTTGAGCTCACGAGCCATTTTTCTTCCACTTCGACGCGGACTTCGCTCAATTCGAGCCTTCACTTTCCGAACCATTTCTGCCGATTTTGCAACGCTGCCAGTATCACGGTAACGAGCTACGGTTCGAGACACAAATAATTTATTCACGTTGAGGTGCTGGAGGGCTCTAACGATAGCTACTTGTGGTTTTCCAGCCAAATATAAAGCAATCACAAAATCACGTTTGAATTCCATCGCGGATAAAAATTTTTCAACACAACTGAGACGCAAATCGTTTAAAAGGCTTGTAAATAATAAAATTATCTGTCTTGTGTCAAAATTTCAGCTCACTGTCATGAACGGTTTGGAAATTATAGCAGTCTGAAGTTGGTTGCAGTTCGAGTCAGGCAGGGTGTATATTTGTTGCTGCTATATCCGCCCCTCTCAACCAATTCAAGGTTACCAGCTAGCTGTTGATGCAACCGACAGCATTTTTAATGCTGCTGATCCCAACGACGTTGTTATTTTTTTAGGTGATTTTAATGACCAGTCCCTTTTTACTGCAACAAATCCCACCTCTGATAAAGAAAATCTATTCATCGACTGCCTAACTGACTCTGGTCTGTATCAATTAAGTGGTGTCACCAATAATAACATGACGAGTTGTCGAGCTGACAACTCGACCTAGTCTTCGCCATTGATACAGATAACTGCATAGTTATAACGGGTCTTAATCCCGTTTTCTATGAGTATTCATACAGTTTTGATTTTCATAGGTGCTAACTACGCCAAACTGAACAACCTCCCCAGTATGGACAAATTTAACTTGGGAAAAGTCTTTTATTTTTCCCCGACATAAAGAAAATCGAAAAGACGATATTTCCAACTGTCGACCAATTGCTAAGCTGTCCTGCATATCTAAACTTTTCGAGAGCATTATTTCTGACATACGAGTAATGCTTTTCTATTATAAACATTGTAAACAGAAGAACTTAGGGAATGCCGTTGATATAATTGGTGTACCTAGAGTTGAGGAGAAAAACGTTGGCGAATGTGCGAAAATAATTTTCAACAACGCATTAGGTGTCTCCTTATCCTCCTATGATATGGTAAAATGTTTCTTGAAGCATACATCAAATAAAAAATAAAAACAAACAAAACATGCTTTTTTCCATGTCTCTTCTCCCGATGTCAAAAATAAAATCTTAAAAGCCAAGAATTATGCAATAAAAAAGATGAATTCGTCCCTATTTGCTGCTGGAACGAACGAAAAAAATTTCATCAACGAATCTTTTACAAGCTACTGTATAACGAGCTCTCTTTATGAAAGCGAAAAAAAAAATTAAAGTTGAACAAAATTCTAAGTATTTGTGGTTTAAAAATTCACGCATCTTTATGCGAAAAATTGAAAATGGTCAGGTTGTTGATGTTAGCTCTTTTGAAGATCTTTCTGTATTGAAAGACTAAAAAAAAACCCAAAGAATGATTTTTTTCAACAATTCTGATCCTAATAGCAACAACCCTACCACTGATACAATATGTAATGCGAATGATTTTTTTTCTTTAAATTCCAAAAATTAAAACAATTTTTTTATCGTGCATCAAAACATACGGAGTTTCCGGCAAAATTTTGATCTCCTTGTGTACAACCTCGAAGCCTTGAATTTTTTGCGAACCCCAATGAAAAGTATCCTGCTGGATGTGTAGGAGTTTTTGTTCGTGAAGACTTATCAGTGATAGTTTTCCATCCCATTAACAGTTAATCCAAGCAGTCGATTTTTTTTTAATTCAGTGGTCTATGGATGGTCGTGTTTAGTCAGTAGAGAACTAATTTTAATCTTTTTAGAATTGTTTTGCATGGAAAATGTAAGAATATTCCTTTTAAATTTGTGATTTTAGTTTTGTTCAAAAAAATAATTTTCAGCTACAATGCCAGAAGCGAAGACATCTGTTACTTCAAATTTGAGAAGATATGTTTCAGAATACCCAATGATTTTTAAAACAGATGAAAGTGTTTTGTTCTGCAAATTTTGCAACAAAAGCGTTTGCTTTGAAAAAAAATTTAAAGTGGATCAGCATTTGAAAAGTGTTAAACACTTAGAACTTGATGGAAGATCTGAAGTTTGCCAGAAATCCCAACGACTGCTGTCCTTTACCAATGCATCCAACAACTTTTCAATGCATTTATGTGAGGTGTTTGTTACAGCCGATATACCATTAAGTAAGCTTAGTAACCCTGAATTACGAAATTTTTTAAAAAAATATACAAAAGAAATTATACCGGATGATTCTACTTACGAGTACTTTGCGAAAAAATTACATTACACTATTTGAACAAATGAAAATTGATCAAAAAGATAAGTATTTGTGGGTTTCTATTGATGAAACAACAGATATCCAAGGACGTTTTGTTGCTAACGTAATTGTGGGTGTGTTGGACCTAAACGAAAAAGAAAGTAAGAAGAAATTTTTAATAAATGTAGTCCAATTAGAAAAAAACGAACCATTCCACCACCGCTCGCGCATTTGATGAATCCATGAATTCACTTGGAATTTATAAAAGCAAAATACTCCTTTTTTTGACTGATGCTGCACCATATATGGTAAAGGCGGCTAGTGGATTACCACTGTTTTATCCAAAATTGTTGCACGTCACTTGCTTAGCACTTGCAATGCACCGAGTTGCAGAAAAAATAAGGAGTAATTTTCGGAACGTCGATGGATTAGTTTCAAACGGCAAAAAAATATTTTTAAAGGCACCAAATTTATTTTGAATTATTTATTTGAATTAAACAAATGAAGATGTTTATGTTTACGTCAACTGTGTTTTGTTTTGTTTTTTATTAAATGTTAATTTCGTTGTAAGTTATTATTTCATTAAATAATAAAAATAAAAAATTTAACTTATTCTTAAAGACTGAAGAAAATGTGTTTTTAAATTGTACCGAAATTAAGTTAAATTAATTTTAAGTGCATATTTTAAATGCATATTTTGTATGTTTAGGCTCATATTTTGAGATTTTTAGTGAATGAAAATCCGAACTCTACTTATCACTTGCGCCGATTTAATCGACATTTTTTTTAATTTTTGTAATGAAAGATTTAAATTTATTTTTATATATTAGGAGAGGGTATAAATAAAACGAACTAGTTAAAAAAAACAGTTTTTCATCTCGTAACAACGTAACCGTTTTATTTTCATAAAAAAACAGTTTATATAGTAACTACATTTATCTATTTTGCATACACAAAATTCAACTCAGGTATGCGAACGGATCATTCTGTTCCGCAAATATTAAAAACGCATGAAGGAGAAAAACGAATAACATGATTCTACCCTGATACATATGTAGTGCCCCTGGCTGACAGTAACGAAACGAACGAAAAAGCGTTTTCATATCTTTTAGTGCAAACGAACAAAAAAGGGAAAAAAATTAGTATTAGTTATTTAACTAGTTTTTTAACTAGTTATATTTCTTTAAATAACTGTTTCATTTCGTTAACATAAAAATCGAAAACGACCCACCTCTAGTATATAGTATAGACTACACTTTCATGGTATACAAGTGTTTATAAATGAATTATCAATGTTTCTTGATAATGAAAAGACAGCTAACCTTATTCTTTTAGGTGACCTTAATATAGACATTTTAGCATCAAGCACTTTTGCTGACTCTTACCTTACAATATTGGCTCTAAACGGCCTATATTCCTTTTTGAATGAGATTTCTAGGTCTATTTCCAGTACATGCATTGACCATGTATTTGGACGTTTTTCAAAACTATCCCTAAATCAGAGTTCTGGTGTTAACTTCGATCTAAGTATAACTGATCATTGACTTTCAAATCTTTAGATAATAAAACGTGTTGCGCTGGGCTTTTTGTGGACATCACCAAAGCCTTTTATATGGTGAATCATAATATTTTATTAAATAAATTATTTTGTGCAGGATTTCGCGATTTTATGCTCAATTGGTTTACTTTCTACTTGAATAATAGAACTCAAAAGGTCGTAGTAGATAATTTTGCAAGTTGTCCAAAAATCCCCCAAGGTTCAGTTCTAGGCCCACTTTTATTTCTTATTTACATCAACTCGCTTTTCAGCCAACCGTTTTTAGGCAAGATCACAGCCTCTGCAAAGGCCTCTGCAAAGGCCTCTGCAAAGGCTGTGATCTTGATATTGCTTATGGTTTAACAAGTCCTCTAGATTTAACTGCTGATATAAATCATGATATCCACCTCCTAAGGACTTGGTTTGGGGTGCATAAGCTGGTTGCAAGCAATAAAACCAAATTAATCAACTTTATGACTGGTACACAACATTTTTTAGACTTTGAAATCTGGTTCCATTCAAACAAATGCCCCATGTCTAATGAGTTAGTATGTAACTGCAATTTGGTAAATACTTATTTTCCACAAACGACATGTGATGCGAAATGTTTCAAGATTGAACCAATAAATCAGTATAAATACCTGGGTTTAAATTTCGGTTTTAAAATGAGCTGCTCTGCTCATATTTCATCCTTAAAAAAATATTTACGTTCTGCTATCCCTGTTCTATTTCGCCTTAAAAAATACTGTAGTAATAAAACTTTGAGGTCAGTGTACTTTGGATTGGTTGATTCAAAACTACAATATGGTATAAGTTGCTGGGGGGGGGGGGTGCCTACCGTACAAAGCTGCTGCCTTTAATGGTTTTACAAAAATATACTATTAGAAAGATTTGTGCGGCATATACTTTGACACGATCTATGATCTTCTTCACAACAATGAATATTCTACCACTTAAACATTTGTATTACTATAAAGTATCCAAAATTTTTCTTAAAAGAAGTGGTTACATGCGAAGTCCCATTTTAAATATTTATAACTTACGAAGCGGATCTAACAATTTTATTCCAGTGCTGTTGTTCCGAACAACTTTATACAAAAACTGTTGCTGTGTCTCCTGCAAACTGTTTAACAGACTTTCAGAAGATATACATACTTATAATTCTCCTAACCAATTTTTTTTAAAAGATTAAGAGCTGGCTTCTTACTTTCCACGACGAAGAAATCAAAAATTTGTTGCCGTATGTTATTTAATTTTGAATACTTAAAATAATTTACAAATTAATACTGAATACCCCACTTTTTGTAACTTTCTATAACATTTCTTAACTTTTGTTTAGTTTTAATTTTTGCAATGAAGTGACATTTTATTTCACAATTCAATATGAATGTCACTACTTATTTCTATTCATATTTTTTTTTTATAATATTATTTTAAATTGTGTAATAGTGTTCAATAAGGAACTAAGAATAAAGATCTATAAAAAAAAAATAAAAATCTATTGTTTCCCAAAACCAGCACGGATTTCTCAAAGGTTGATCTACTACTAGCAAGTTAATGGGATTCGTATCAAGCACTTTACGTGCATGGAAATCTGAAAATGAAGTTGATGTGATTGCCACTGATTTCAGCAAAGTTTTTGATAGGATTTCACATGATATAATCCCTCTGAAATTAAAAGCTCTTGGTTTCAAAATAAACTTTAAAACATGGGTTCAATCATATTTAAATGAATATGTTCTATTCAGGTCCATGGTTTCTGACCCAATTAAAGCCTCCTCTGGTGTCCCTCAAGGCAGCTACCTTGGTCCCTTATTATTTATTCTGGCCATTAATGATGTTGATTGCATCATTAAAAATTCATACGTATCTGTTTACGCAGACGATATGAAAATCTTTAGATATATATCATCTTCCTCAGACAGCCTACCATTACAGGAGATCTAGACAGATTTTATACATGGTGTCAGAAGAATTTTCTTGAGCTTAACGACAATAAGTGCCAGGCTATAACGTATACCCGTAAGCGGCCCCCTACTTCACCTCGCTTCTATATAATCTTTAATCTGCCTCTTCCCTTAGTGAATGAGTTGCGTGATTTAGGTGTTATCTGTGATAAGGAACCCAATTTCCGTTCTCACATTGATAATATAATAAAAAAACCAACTCTGCCCTTAGCTTCATCAAGCGCTGGTCTAAGGAGTTTTCCAATCCTTATGTTTGAATATGTAAGCCAAATTTGGTCACCCTACTACAGAACTCACATCATCCGCATAGAAGCTGTTCAACGCAGGTTTTCACTATTTGCTTTATGTGGTTTTCCCTGGGATGATAGTCAAAACTTACCACCTTATACTAACCGGCTGAAACTTATAAATTTACAACCCCTTTCTATACATCGAAAAGTTGCCGACATTCTCTTTATTCATCAAATTTTAGTTGGGAATATCGATTGTCCTTCTTTACTTCAACTTCAACACCAACCCACGCAATCTTAGGTCTGTGCCACTTTTCCGGCTCAATCTTCACAGAATAAATTACGGACACTTGGAGCCAATGTCTAGAATGCTTCATGAAATTAACGATATTCTGCCACTCTTCGACTACCATCTCAGCAAACTATCTCTCAAGAACATTCTTATTTCCACCTAGGCCTCACGTCCTAGCTTTCTTTAACCGCTTCCATCCTTTACTTTTTATCTTTAGTTTTAAGTGAAATTGTTACTTTTGAGAATAAGCATTAATAAATCTATCCGGGGTTGACCCGGGCCGCAAATCAAATCAAACTTTATAAATTACGGTAAGGACTGCTTGAGTTCTGCGAACACCTGGATGAGTGCTTTTAAGAATTTTGAGAACTACCGTTCACTTCAGGACTGATACTCGTATTGTTGTGCCGACAACTTCTTTTGTCTAGTACGTATGATATAATCTCTGCTGATGTTGATACTGAACTGGATACTCGTATAAACAACTGGAACGGATAAGTAATAGATAAAGCTGAATAGCGCAATCGAAGCATATACGCCATATAACGAGAAAAACGCGCATCCTCGCGGTGATATCTTGGAATTTCGTTTGTGATTTCAAAATAAAAAGGATGCAGTCTACGATACCACAAAACAGAACAAGCCTCTGTCGGCTTTAGTCCATCAAGTCGCATGTTTAAAAACCACTCGGAAAAGCAGCAGAATGCATCGGATATAGATGAATAAATTATTGAAGAACGTTGGCTACTGTATGCGGACAATAATTGGATTGTGAAACGTAAAAACGCTTTTTCAGGATGTCATTTAAACAAGATGAAAGCTACAACATAGCCACAAATACTCGTACATCGGAATCGTAATGGAATATTTCAACTACGAGGTAGGATGTGATAATTCCTCGCTCAAACACGTAATATGTGTGGACAGAGACCGCAGGATGAATAGTGACAACTGCGAGTGGTTTATCGGTTTTTGCAATATAATCACCTCCTCATCTTATGCATACAAGGTCAGTTGGATCTGGTCTGTAAACAGCAAATATTGAACCAGCTGACTATGTTGTCATAAGCTGGCAATTTATAAGTTTCCTAATAGAAACCGTTCCAACATGCTTAAAGACTTTGAGATCGCACAAGAATTCAGAGAACATCTGAAATTGGGAGCGGAAACATTCAGCTGCTCTAAACACACAACTCTGGACGACCACCTGAGATCTGTGAAAAATGACTTCCAAGAGTCAGAAGTATACGAGAATATCGGTTATCTGGTATCCGCAGATACTTGTCGAAGAATAGAAAAGCGTATCAAACTTTAGATTACAACAAGCCTATCGATAGGAAGATCTACACTTGTAGTGTAGTACCGTGAAAGTACCGATCACTGTAGGACTTAATATAATATGATGAGCACAATTTAGATGCACAAGCAGTAGATGCAGCAAACCGTTTGTAAGGAGTCAGTTGGCCGCGGAGGCATCCATGATGCAGGAGTAGATGGCAGTGGCACGCTCGCGGTTGCTCGGCTCTAGCTCGTCGGATTGGATTGGTTCTTTTCACTACCCCGTACATCGCAACACAACTTGCCTTTTTGTTTCGTGCCGAAATATCAAAAAAAACAAAAAAGCAACAAGGATATTTAAAAAGAAAGCTACTTTATTATACGGACGGACTTAAAAGAGAAGAGGATAGAAAAGAGAGGAAAAGAAAGTGCAAGATCACTTCTGTGTACCATTACCACTGTGTGGTACCGAACTCAATTTTAACGAAAAATAACTAACCCTAAAGCTAACTTAACCCTATGTACCCTACACCGAATAATTCGTCCAAGGGTGACACAGGGATGACAGCGGGCTACTACCTGAAATAAGCCGGGTGTTGTTGGCTGAGAATGGCCAACCAACCTTTATCGCACTTGAATGCGACCAATTGCTACCATTCTGGCCAAAACTGTGAATGGTAGCCCCTAAACGAAATCCTCCCCGTCGCCACCTGTAAGAAAAGCTTCAGGGAGAGTCAGTCACGTCATTTGTGCGTCATGTCTAGTCGCAGTCGCCCCATCGAAGGACGGTCGGTCCGCCCATCCACAGACTACTTGCGTGGGATTCACTCCATAATTTTTAATAAAAACAACTTAATTCAATTCATGACAATAGCAATGGATTTATTAAAAAAAAAGCATAAATTCACAAAAGAAAAACTTAATAACTAATACGAGCATTTTTGAATTCTATTTAAAAAAAAAAAACTACTGTACGGCTGCTCTTATTCTAGCCAAAACAAGGAAACTTAAATATATGTAAGACTTACTGGTTATACCTGGATCCCTGGTAGTTCTGGCGCCAGCACTTCGAAGAATCCCTTGGATGAAAATGAACAATTTTTTTTTGTTTGCTCACACTAAAATAAAATTCAAAAAAAAAAAAATTTAACCCTAACCTTACTATAAACATGGTAAGGAGAGTCAGTTGACCACGGAGGCATCGCAACCAACTTACCTTTTTGTTTCGTGCCGAATTATCAGGGTAAGTTGAGTTGCGATGCACGGGGAAGTGGCAAGAACCAACCCAACCCTACGAGCTAGAGTCGAGCAGCCGCGAGCGTGCCACTGCAATCTACTCTTGCATCATGAATGCCTCCGTAGCCAACTGACTCCTTACACGTTGAATGGCAACGCAATTTAAAACAACATCCAATGGCTAGACGTTTGCTTGTGGTTGTCGCATGGGCTTAGGAGATAGTGTTAGTTCTTCGAGATGATGTTAAACGATTTGGACGGCAGTGCGAATGTTTCAAATAAAAACAAACAGCAACACAGGGACTCAACTCTCGATGCAGAGCAAATAGGTTCGACCATCATTATAGAGCCGTGTGTCGAATATATAGTATATGTCAGTTCTAACTGTTTAAATTAACATTGTGAGGCTTTCGAGTTGACATAGAGAGCTTTGTGCAGAGGAGGTATTCCTGACAATATCACCAAAATTCATAGTCACGGCTACATTTAAACCTCGGATCAGCGGCAGCTTCGATAGCGTTATATTAGCAACAAGCCCGTAGGGACCTTGTAAAAACATTGGTGTAAAAATTTCCAACAAATGTACGGTATTATCATTATGCGATTGTTCCTAATGGTCTTTTTTTTAACTTATAGTTCTTTTTAGTCCGACAATGTACTTTGTACAGAAAAGTAATAAAAAATAGACAAAAAATTTATAGGTAAAGTAATGAACCTACATATTTGTTTAGTATCTATGTTGGCTGTGTAGTTAGTACAACAGTGTCAGTTTGACACCCATGTAAAAGTGCTGAGTGTTCAACACAAACCGCATTTTTGCAGCTACAACAATACGCTCGGGTTTTCCGCTGTCGTTTGTACTCTGCACGACATTTGGTATGTAAATGGCACGATGACCGATTTGTACGTGGTGCAAATGTAGGAGCAGGTTCTGGTAATGGTGTTGCTACTACCTAAAAAGAGAGAAAATATTATTATTTTTTAACGTGGGTTTCAGTTCAACTCACCACAACATCAAATGCTTCCATAGCACATTATTCGTACATGAATAAGTGCCAAGTATTTGATCCATGGTATACACCCCAGATTTATGGGCATTGTAGTCCAGAAAAACAATTGGCTTTCGCTTATCGTTTGCATTATATATTGTACATCACAAATGTAATGCATAGTATATAACAGCAGTATCGATTTGTTTTTCTTAGGCACATATGAGCACAATGAAACTTTGCCTTCGAAGATGCGAGGGTTTTCTTGAAAACTCGGGTGGAACGAACAATATTTGTTTGAGCGTACTGTTCCAACATAGGCAGTTTTTCGTCTTATCAATATTTCTGCCAAATCCAATATGGAGAAGAAATTGTCGGCATATATTGTCCGGCCGAAATCAAGGTATATTTCAGCTAATCGGCATACGATATTTTGGCCTTGATTGATCTCGCGCTCTTGATCCGGCATCTTTCCACTATAAATCGTACCCTTGAGAGGGTAGTAAAACTTCGAATCACACAACCACCACACTTTTATTCCGTACTTGGCTGGCTTAGACGGAATGTATTGGGTGAAACGTGTCTGCGCTCGATAAGAAAAAAGTTGTTCGTCCACGGTCATCGAATCGTGCGGGATTTTAAGCTGCTGCCAAATTAGATTGCAGCGTAAGCCATAAATTATCAATAGCAGCAGTTTTGCTGATGAGTAATCGTTATCGCATTATCAAGCGAATAAATTTTATTATATATACAATATGAAACGGTTATATGATAAAGCGGCTTTATATATTGGATCAAGTGTTGGGCCCCATAGTTCCTTAGCAGGCTCGCTGTTTGATTTGCACATCCCAGCATACAAAATGATAGCAAAAAAAGCATCACACTCTTTTAGAGTCAACTGTTTGTATTGCTTTTGCTTAATTGGATGTACTTCATTCCATGTAGCAATTACCTGCTTGGCTTTCCGATTCATTTCTTGAATGAAGATGTGCGCCATATCTTCGGTGATTAGAGATCGAAAGATGGTAAATGGATCATCAACCAAGTTTTTCAATGGCCCTGGCTTGTTTCTAGTGTAATCGAAAATATTATGAGGACGAATGCGACTACTCGTTGGTGGATCTTTGAACCATTTTGTGCAAGTTTTGGAAATAAAATGGGCAGCATCAGTCTCAGCCTGAAGACGGGCAGCAGTGGAAGTAGCAACTTCGGCACGAAGGTTTTCCATTTCATCATCGTCGTCTTCATCGAACTCATCATCATCCATTTCCACATTCGCTTGGCTTTCGACATCGGAGATATCAATAGCACCTTCTGGATAATTTATCAAGTCAGCGTCATCATCACATCCCAAAAGATAAACTTCATTCTCACTTTCTTCATTCAGAAATGCAGCATATCTCTCATCTACTGCACGCCTTTCCTCCTGGTCAATTAGTTGATAGCGTATACGATTATTTATCACCAAATCTGAGACATCTCAACCTGAATCTGCTATTGTCTAAAATTCACAAGAGTACAATTACCAATTCCATAGGTGCAGCTTGTATGATTACTAATAACTTTTCAAGAATGAAATTCCGTAGTAACACTTTTTACTTTTAGATCACAAAAACTTCACAGTAGCGATGCTTTCTTACAAAACCAATCAACCAAAGCCAAACACGAGAAATTAGCCGGGTAAAAACAATAATTGCCCGAAAAATGGACAGACAGCCTGAAAACACCCGTATGGCACGGGAAAATTCAAGCCCCGTAAGCTCATCCTTCTTGTAGACGAAATGCAAAAAAAGAGAACAATAAATAATTTTCTTAGAATAATCATCAACGGATGCACTAATGCTGCCTGCGATACTGCACATGGTTAGTAAACAACCTAATCATTTTATTGGTCATACGACATAGAAAAGGAATGAAGAAGGACCATAAAAAAAATATTTTATTACCCAATTCATATGTACATACATGTATTTTTGTTAACCCTTCTCCCTTATTTTAAATAATCTCTTCTCTATAATACATGTAGGTCCCTAGGGACCTTGTCGCTAATTACCATACTAAATGACTTCAAAATGAAAAAAACTCGAAACGCTTTGTTTCGCAATAGGTTTTAATCGCTTCAGCATTGTTTTTTTATAGAATAGATTAAGCATCAAGCTTCTAACACGTGCACAAAAAGATTTGTGAGCATCCAAAAAATCAAAAGGTCCCTAGGGACCTTCTCGCTAATCGGAGGGTTAAAAGTGTGAAGTGCCACATTTTTTCTTCTACTCATCTCGAAACTGCTAGACAAGAGGTCGAAAGGAAGGACTACACCAAATTTGATATGGTTAACAGAGATGGGAAGGCAAACTTTTCGTTTGGAATGCTCTGCAAAGTTTAAACAAGCAACTATTACAGCAATACGAATAAGCTGCGGCTGTTTTTTTCTATCTTTGATTTCATACATCTATATGTGTGTAGACAATTAATAAAAAAGTGTATGATTTATTTTTTTTACCACTGTATGCACTTGATCTTCTGTATCCATTTAATAACATCGAATGATCTACCCAAAACTGTCCACTAAATTCGCTCAACACAGCCACTATAAATGTATGTAAAAATCACTTAAGAGGCGAGTTGTAAATATACGTCAGAACTACGTAGATAGAACCTTTCGCCTTTCATTTAAATGTCGATTTCCTACAATTTTCAGGAGTGGGAAAATACGCCGCGCCGTGTGCTTGAAGTGTTACAGTTTTCTAGCGGTGTAGATTGAACGAGATTTTCCTTTTTCGAGAACAAAGAATATATTGGATGTGCTTGTGCTCCACGTGGGTTTTCGAAAATTTCTTTAACAACAAAAACTGAGACCATTCAGTTTTTCGAATCGGCTACAGTGATCAATCTCAAGAAAGCTCTTAGATCTTTGTCGCTATCAATTACTGGAACCAAGGCTGAACTCAAAGTTCGTGTTCAAGAAACAGTGAAAGGGTTCGCGAACGAGGGGCTACTTCAATAGTTCTGCAACGACAGAGAACTCAGTTTTATCAAAAGATGATTTGCCTGAAATTCAGAGCGAATCACAGGAGGAGAATCAACTCGATGAGGAAGTAGAGAGATTTCGTCGAATCTGTAGGAAAAAGGAAGAAATTGAAGAATTGAAACAACAATATCGACAATTGCAGCTGAGAGAGGACAACTATGGTTCAGCATCATCAATTTCCTGCAACTTTAAAGGTGTGCAAGATTCCGTTCCAAACTTTTGCGGAGATGATAATTTTTCTATTCAACATTGGATTCTACAATTTGAGGAATATACCGAAATAGTTCATCTCGATGATAAGGCTAAGCTTATTTATGGGAAACGACTTCTTCGAGGTACGGCGAAGCAATTTGCCAGGACAATCTGGCCAAGGAGTTGGACTGAGTTAAAAACTTTACTCAAAGAAGAATTTGAGAAGGTCGTCACCAAGGCTGATGTTTACGATGAACTTCGCACCAGGAAAAAACTGAAAGACGAAAAACTATAGCAATATGTCCTAGGTATGCAAGAAATTGCATCTCATACTCGAATAGAGGAAGAGGATTTAATCCAATTCATATTGTAATTAGAGGTATTTATGATTCTGAAATGAGTAAATCTATTTTATATAATGCAAATAATATGGCCGAATTAAAAGTCGCTCTTAGAAAATATGAGAAAATTAATAACAATAGTCGTTATAACACACATGGAAACAAAAATTTTAATAAAGTTACAAGAATAGACAATAAAACACGATCAACAACCAGCCGAAACATTGAACGTGAAAGTGTCCAAATAAATAAAGATTGTGTAACTTGCTACATGTGCGGGGAAAAAGGTCACATCTCCACAAACTGCTCAAATGTGAAACCCGTGATGACGCTAAAAGGGACTGATCTTCAAAATATTAACGCGAAATTGGTTGAACAAATTCCAGAAATTAATTCATCAGACAACGATTTTGAACGACTTATCAACTACAGATTTATCGGCAAGAACATGGAGACTTCGGTTGTAATTAATTTCTAGGTAGTAAAATTAAAAAAGTCCATATACTAAGTCTCTTCTTAAAAATGTTTTCTTAGTTTAAGTTGTATTATCGTAACTATAAGAATAAGAATAAGAACTGTCCTATCATTCAAATTTGGAAACTTCGAAGTAATTTTTTTATTTGCTTTAAAACTCTGTTTTTATTAAATTCATTCACAACTACAAAAAATAAAAAAAATAATTTGGGTCCCATTCTTTCCTCAACTTCTTTCGAATGTCCTCCATATGGTTGGTGACAGTTACATCCGTGATCTTTTTGGACGCTCTTTTCCATTTAGCACTAAAATCTTTTACGTCCTTTGCACACCTCTCACTTTTCCTCAATTTAGCTTTGACCACAGCCCAATACCTTTCAATGGGAGTGGATTCATGTCATTTGGGACAAAGTCGACATTTTTAGCAACAAGAAAGCTCAACGTCGCATGGGCATAGTGAGCTGAAGCTAAATCTGGCCAAAATAATGTTGAACCCTCGTGTTTGTTTAAGAAAGGAATCAACCGTTTTTTTAGGCACTCGTTAATGTACACTTCTCCGTTAATTGTTCCCGTTGTAATAAACGATGAGCTTCTGTGTCCACATTGGTAAATGGCCTGCCAAACGAGATATTTTGACCCGAATTTTTCCATCCCAATCGATGTTGTTGATTGCGGAAGAGTCTCAGCTTCAAACGAGTTGTAAAACTGCGCACCTGGAAGAGTAGTAAAGTCGGCTTTGACATAAGTTTCGTCATCCAAAACCAAGCACGCTTTCTTGTTGCCGATCAACTCGTATAGCTTTCGGGCTCGTGTTTTTATGACTTTTTTTTGCTTTTCAGTAACTTTTGGTATTTTTTGTTTTTTCGTGTTTTTAGACCGTTACGTTTTTTTAGATCTTTGTACCATTGTTTGGTTGGTATTACATTTCCGAGCAAGATCTCTGGATGGCATAGTCTGGTTTTCTACGATGGTACTCACTATTTTCCTGTCCAAATTTGTATCATGTGCTCAACTTTTAGCTCCACTTTTCTGTTTTCGCTTAACTGTCAACGTCTCCAAATATCGTTTAATAACAAAATCCACTGTACTGCTTGTTATGTTTAAATTTTTTGCGATGAAATGGTTTGGACTCGGAGTATTTTCGAGCCATTTGTCGATGATCTTTTTACGGCGTTCCTCTTGAATCCTCTTGACCCATATTTTACAAATATTTTAAACCGCACCGAACTAAAATCAATAACAAACTGAAACTAGATAATATACAGGCTAATTTGGGTTCAAAATGGGATTGCAATTTTTACGCATTGGAAGTGTAGCCCGTATTAAAATTTACAGATTTTATTCGTTTCAGTCCTTATGTTTAACATAGAGTGCCCGCATGGGCCAGTAAGTTAGTATAAGGTTATTTGTAAGTTATTTAAGCTAATTTTTAAGCATTTTTTTGTCTAGCATGTAAGAGTAAATTAAGTATATACGAGTATGTAAATAAAAATGCATAAAAACTGAAAAACTGAACTGACTCGGTTGAACTTTTAATGCTCTTGGATTCTGAAAATCCTATCAGTTTCGCCCAGGAACGATTAATACAATCACCTATGATAAAGAACGAGATTCAGGGAAACCAACATATTATGGAGTTCATAATAGTCCTCTGGATATCTTGGCAACAGATTTAGAAATTTTTGTTGTTAAAAATCATTCAATGACTTATCCTATTATTTTAGGAAGAGATCTCCTTGCGAGAATTGGTTTGGTTTTGAGAAAACCGTTCGGAGATAAACCGCGTGAAAACATTCAAGATACACTCGTCCAAGATTCAGTCACTCAAGATTTATTCATTCAAGATCACCTAATTTCCTCACAGCAATCAAGACACAATCACTTTGGCGATGTCATCGATACCGAGGATGACGTAAACAACGTTGACTTTGGTCATCAAATTCTAAATATTGATGTCGATCATAAAGAATGTGAGTTACAACTTACCATGTATAATATAAATAATAACATGTCAAATGCAATTAAGAATATTATATTAGAGCTTATGCGACCTGTATTTATGAATGCTAATCGGGATGTATGGTATTAAACCCTTCGAATGGTATGGTATTTATCCACACAAACTGGAATCACAAAAAATATTGAATGATCTTGTATCTAAAGGTATAATTCCCGAATCGTATTCCGAATATGCTTCTTCCATTGTAAATAGGGAATTGCGACTATGATATGTGTCGACTTTCGCGAATTAAATAAGATTACTTCTCGCGATAACTATCCTCTTACTTTGATAGAAGACCAATTAAATCGTCTTAAGAACAAGACCTACTTTACCTCTTTAGATCACAATAATGGATTTCATCATGCGGCATTAGACGAAGAATCCATCCAATAAATACACTTCATTCATAACGCCGTCGAATGCTATTCAGCTTAAAAAATGCCGCAGCTGTATTTGAGAGATACTACATATATATGAAGCATAACTTTAGGCGCTCGATTTCAGCATCTAAGATTCATACCTACATAGATGATATCCTTATGGCTACAGTGACGATAGAGGAACATATTCATATTCTTAAAGAGGTAGTAGATGTTATAATTAAGCATGGTTTGCATCTAAGGTTTGATAAATGTTCATTTTTCCGAAACGAAATATTTTTTTTTAGGATAGAAAGTGAATAAAAATGGTATTCTCCCTAATGATTGTAATTTGCACGCCATTAATCATTTTCCAAGGGATATGTGCAAAGTTTTATTGGGATATGTGCAAAGTTTTATTGGCTTTTATTTTAGAAGAGTAGTATGTAGTAGCAGTAATATTTGTTTATTCTGTTACAATATTTACAAATTTAACAAAAATAACAAAAATAAGCGTTGGCTTTTGCCGTCAGCCGAGAGAAAGAAATTAATAAATTTGTAATTACTAAAAAGCTTAATCTATAATTTGTAACCTATAATTCAATGCGCATTTTAGAAAGTTGTGTAAAGTGGTCCAGTTTGCGCCGTTTAGGATGTTCGCGATCTCATTTAGTGATAGGGCATTTTTTTCCCAAAAGGATCTCCTGATTAAATTTAATATGGGACACGTTCCAATAAAATGCCGGACATCCTCCTTCGTTCTCAGATTGCACAGTGTACATTCGTCTCCTCCGTTGTTTCTGTATGGCATATAGTTCAGGTGCAAAAGTTCGTCTCTGGCTTTGGATATTGTTGAGATGGACTCTACGCTGTTCCGGTCATTAAAGTAGCTGTTTTCCCCAAGCTGTTTCATGCTGTAGTATTCTGTACGTGGATCTTGATTGACTTTGTTGAATTTGCGTCTCGAAAAGCTCCCGTGTTGAGTAGTGGATTTTTTTAAGCATTTCTTTCAGTGTGCTCTCCCAGTTTGTTTCATTTCCGATTAGTTCGTGCAAGGGCACATTGTGTTCTTGGCTGAGCCTTGACCATTCCGCAAAGAAATTAAGGGTTCGGTTTTTAAGATACATAACAACCTTGTGGGGAAGACGATGACTTGGTTGAGCAAAAACTTTTCTGATATAGAGGAAGTGCAGTCTAAGCGTGAAGTTATGTAGCGCTGGTAGTCCAGTTTCCAGATGTAACATGTAAGTTGGTGTATTTTCAGGCAGCCTAAACAGTTTCTTAAGGAAGTATCTTTGGAATTTTTCTACCTCTTCAAAATGCTAAGCCGCCCACACTTGTGCTGCATAGCACATTATTGACCTCATTACCGCCTCGAAAATCTTGTACTTAGTGCAACATTCCTTTTTCCCAGAATTCCTTTCCAGTTGCAATTAATCGCACGTTTAGATTCCTTCTGTTTCTCTAGCAGGTGTTTTTTAAAGGATGCCTGTGAGGTGACCAGAACTCCGAGGTATTTGTATTCCTTGATGTAGTCTGCCACGTCCATTTTTCATTCCTTGCGTGACGCCCCTAACCATTTCGAAAAATAAAGACTTTGGATTTGCTGGTATTAACTTGCAGATTCCAAATACGGCAATACTGTTGCAGCTTGTTAATCATAATTTGGAGCATGCACGTAGAGTAAGAATTCTATAGGAAATCCCTCAAGAGGCAACCCGCCCGGAAGAAATTCAACTAGATCATCCAAAAATATTGAAAACAGAAAAGGACTCAAAAGACATCCTTGCTTTACTTGTTTGGAACCGATTAGACAAGATATTCCCGTCCCACACCGCCGCTGTATTGCCATCGCAAAATTGTTGCAGAACCTTTAGAACTATTGTTGATACTCCTATGTTGCTGAGCTTAAGAAATAGTGATCTTCTATCGATGGAGTCAAAGGCCGCCTTAAAGTCTACAAAGAAAGCGTATAGTTTTTTTCCTCGGTCCAAGTAAATCCGAGCGATATTTGTGAGAGTAAATATGTTGTCAATCGTGGAGTACTTCTTACGAAACCCGGTTTGAAATTCGCTTAGCAGGTCGTTTTCACATATCCAGGTTGACTCCAAGATGACTCCTGTAAAAATGTTGGTAACAGCATTTAGAAACGAAATCCCTCTATAGTTGGATGGATAATTTGGATATACGAGTACTTTCTTGAGAATCGGAAAAATTATACTTTTTTTGAAAGCTTCTGGAACTTCGTCAATTGTAAATATGTAATTGTATGTTTCCGTGGGCTTCTGCAGGAAGTGGTCAGTTGCACTTTTGAAGAACTCATAAGCAATACGATCTTCCCCTGGAGCCTTATTCAGGCAGCACCTATCTATAACTTTTTCAACTTCCTGTAGGATTATGGGGGAGTCTAAGGAGTTTACTTTGGAATACGGCAGTGCAAATTGTATTTCATTCCGGTCCACTGGTGGGTTCAGCAATTTTTCGAAATATTCCGCCAGAGTAGTCGCTTTGACCTTGATTCCTTGGGCAAATAACGTACCGTTCAATGCTTTAGCAAATTTCCAAAAGGACTTGCTGTCTTTGGTGTGCGCAAGTTTTAGCGACAAATTGTTTTTGTAGAGTTTTTGTTTTTCTTGGCAAATGATATTAAAGCTTCTCTTTGCTTGCTGGTACATACGTTTTATGTGGTCGGTGCCTATGCGTCTTAGGAAACGAAGGTAGGCGAAAGATTTTTTTCTGGCTTTTTCACATTCCCAATCATACCAGGGCTGTCTTTCTGGTCTTTTTATTTCTGTTTGCAAGGGCTTAGCTGCGTTCAAGATGTAGTTCGTGAGGATTTCCGTACATCTAGCAGACAGAAGTTCGTTATTTTCTATATTATTGATTTCCAGAGTAAGATTCGCTTTGTACCTTTCTAAGATTCCGTTTTTCCAGCGTAGTTTTGGAAGAAGGCAATTTTGCTGAACTTCGGTATTGGTTTGTCGCAAATTTAACTCTACTTTGACGGACATTGGTAGGTGGTCTGAGTATGTTGATTAGGGAACTTCTAGGTCTGTTGCATACTTAAACCAGATAGTAATCAATTGTTGAGCACGCGGTACTTCTTAAGAAAGTTAAATCTCCTTGTTTATCACTATTGGTTCGTCTATTAAGTAACGAGAGGCCTATAGTTTCGCACATTTCGATAATTTTTTCCCGTTTGCATAGGTAACTGCATCTATTGACTTTCTCACTTCTCTCAACGATCCTTGCAGCAGCTCTGGTTCAACATTTAGTATTTGATCATCCCCCACTCTTCCATTGAAGTCTCCAATGACCAGAATATCTGTCTCACCCATTTCCAGCAGAAAATTATACAAACTCGTGAAATCGTTCATCCAGTTGTTGCAATTGATGTAAGTTGGAATAATATACAATTTTAAGTTCGCAGCTTCAACCTTTACTAAATGTCTGTCGAACTTTTTTATAAAGCAGCATCCGATCTTTGTTCCTAAACCTTTTTTTATTCCGAACAAACATCCGCCGCTGGCCCTACCATATATAGTTCTTACTGCTGGAATCCAAAGAAGGGAGTGATGATTGAAATAAGACTCGAAGCGTTCCATATTTTTGTCCACGAACGTTTCAAAGAGTAAAAATATATCATAGTTATTTATAAAATTAAAAAAATCACTAAATAGCAATTTATTACCTAGACCTGCTATGTTAAACGAAAGAATATTAAAAGAAACATTGCTTAAATTAGCTAAACTATTTGAACGGCTGACGGCATTACAATTAAAAGCGCTGTATTCGCTCATTTCTCACAGTTTGAGAGCCACCGGCTGCCGCAACATCTGGAGCATTTGACATATCACCACCGCCTAGTAAGCCGTCGAAAAATGTCATTCCGCCTGCTTCGTCACATGCCAAGTTCTTGTTTACATCGAAGTAAAATATGTGGTTTTCAACCTTCAGCTTGTCTCCTCGCAATTGTGTGCTAATTTTCGGGTGTTTTGTGGTTATCTGTTCTTTAAGTTTCAAAGCACGTCTTCTTCTTTAATCTCCGTGCAACGAAATTCCTGTGCCTCTAAGCTTTGTTCCTGCCTGTAGAATTCGCTCAACGTCTTCCCTAGATTTGAGTTCCACTATGACATTTTCGGTGCAGTCTTGGGTGGACTTAATTGGCCTCGCAGATGTTATTATTTCCGCGTTTTGCGTCACCAAAAGATTTAGCACGAGTTCCTTTGCTCTATCGGCTGCATCTGCACCATTTTCTGTCGGCGGATGAAGAATAATGTTTTTTTCACTTGCCTTGCTGGACAACCATTCCACTTGCCGTTCGAGTGAGATGCAGCAGGACTCCATTTTTTCAAGTTGGCCTTGGAGCAATATGTTTTTTTGTTGTAGCGAGTGCCATTCTGCTCCGATACCCTCCAAGTCCGCTTTCGTTGGCATATCTTTAAGTTTTTCGTCTAGAAGTACTGAGATGGATCCTTCTAAAAGGTTTTTCAGATCGCTAATAGTCATATTACCAACTGCTATGTTTTCGTTATTATTTTCCGGTGAGGAATCGGGTGAGATTTCAGCTAATCGGCGTTTTGGCTGAGGATATTGAAGATTGCTGTTGTTTTCTTTTGTTCCTTTGTTCGTGGGTGCTCTTCGCATAGGCATCGCACCTAGTTTTATTTCTAGCTAAAATGTATTTCTACTTTAGAAGATTCATCAAAAGCTTTGCAATTCTGGCAAAACCATTATATGATCTCATTAAAAAAGATGCACCATTTGTATTCGGAATTGCTGAACTTGAGTCTTTCAAATTGTTAAAAAAAAACTTACAGAAGCCCCGATTTTGTCGATTTATAGCCCTCTTAGTATCATAGAATTGCACTGCGATGCAAATAGTAATGGTTATGAAGCTATTTTAAAACAAAACCAAGATAATAACTAGTTACGTCCTATATTTTTTTTCTCTAAAAGATCCACAGACCCCGAAGGCAAGTATCATAGTTATGAACTAGAAACGCTTTCTATAATTTATGCTTTACGGAGGTTTAAAGTTTATTTAATCGGGATTCGGTTCAAAATCATTACTGACTGTCAAGCATTAACGTTGACTCTGCACAAAAAGATCTTAAACCCACATATATCACGTTGGGCCTTAGAGCTTCAATCCTTTGATTATGTCCTGGAGCACAGGAAAGGCAGTCGAATGACACACGTAGATGCTCTCAGTTTTAGCATCCTCTACGTCACAGATTAGTTTTTCGAGTTTGTTCTAGCAGCCGCTCAAAGGCAAGATCCCAAAGTTGTTGCTATATCTTCTGAGTTGGAAAAAGCAGAAAATAAGGGAATACATTAAGGGTTGCCTTAAATCTATGTATTTCTCTCCTGAATCTGACAAGATAGAAGGAAGTCTTCATTCAATACCAAAAGGAGATACACCCTTCGACACTCTTCATATTGACCACCTCGGTCCTTTAGCGGATTCGCGTTAAAAAAAAAAAGTATATTTTATTGGTTATTGATGGCTTTACCAAGTTTATCAAACCGTATTCAGTGAAAACAACTCAGACTAAAGAAGTCATAGCATGTTTGAATTCGTATTTTGAAAATTATTCTAGACCAAATAAAATAGTTTCTGATCGTGGAACATCATTCACCTCCAAGGAGTTTTCGGATTTCTTAAATGAAAATAACGTTGAGCATATAAAGGTTGCAACACATTCTCCCCAATCTAATGACCAAGTTGAGCGAATCAATCGAATTCTGGTTCAAATGTTGAAGAGTGCGAAAACTGGAGAATGGGATGAACTTTTAACTAAGATAAAGTATGCCCTTAATAATACTTTGAGTAGAACCATTGGTTTTACTCCAAGTATGCTCTTATTTGGAAGAAATTAAAAGGGAATATTCTGCGATAGAGTCATGAAGTTTCTAACTAAAATTATATGAGTAAAAACATGGAAAATCGATAACATCTGGAGTCAAGCAGTCAAAAACATCGAAAAGAATCAGGCTTATAATAAGGTGTATTTCGATAAACGTCATAAACAGCCACACGTATATGTTTTGATAAAAAATGTGCTAACCACTCCAGGTGTTAATAAAAAATTATTCGCAAAATATTGAGGTCCCTACGAGGTTAAAGAAATTTTGCCCAATTTTGCCGCTACGTTATCGCCGATATCGATGGTTTACAGGTGACGCGAATGCCGTATAAAGGTGATGAAAATCCATGGAATTCGGATTCCGTAGATACAAAATAATAGAGCAATACACATACATATAATTTTTTCACTAAAATCCAAACTATTTTCTAGAAGGAAAACTCTTGGCCCATATATGGCATTGATTAAGTATACTATGAATTGAATTTCGGTTTACCTTTACCACTACTACTGAAAAGAAATTATATAATAGAGATTTATAAGAAAGTAATAAAAATAAATTGCCTACTTAAATATTACTTGGAATTAATTAATTAATTGGGATTAATTGTGAATATAATGATTGTATACAGGGTGTCCTAAAAATCAACGTCAAGCCGGAAACGGGTGATAGGTCCAGTGGTGTCGGTTATCACAAAATTAAAAAAAAAAATCTAAGTCATGTATGTTACATTTAAAATTATTGGCATTCAAAAAAAACTTGAGAAATCTGACACCCTGTGTCGATCTTTCAAGTACTGTGACCGCAAATCTTTGCTATTATTCGATCTTTTTTTGCCACGGAACCCTTCTGTAAATTAGGGCCTAAAATTGAAACATAACTACCGTGGCGAGCAAAAGTGTTTCAAGAAAATGAAATAAAAGACAATAATTTTATGTTTTTTTCATTAATTTCATTTTTGAATGTACAATTATAATTTACTATTCAATAAAAAAATAAGCTAAATATAGTTCAAAGATAAAAATTAAAAATTAGAAGAGACAATCATTTATTCAATTTTGCACGTTTCTGTCAATTTTCTTACAATTCCCGTTATTCTTGATCAAGCTTTGTTTCTTTGTTTATTTTATTTACATTTTGTTCAGATTGACGATAAATATTTCGAGCCTTTGTTTTTTTGTATTTTTTTGCTATTGTATATTGACATTTAAATTAATATATTTAAAGAAAAAGTGTTTTGTAGTGAAAGAAAAAGTTAAAATGAGAAAAATTCCAACTGGAGTAGAAAGTACATACTATAGTTTGTTTGCTTCAAAAGGGCTTTCCTTCAAGACAGATCGCAAAAAGGAGTTGTTCTGCCAACGCACTGTACTTTTGGTAAAAAAAAAGACATGTGCAGTCAAAAATATTTCTAGCCGGCTAAGAATTTTAACTGATAGTGATGCGCGCTCGATGGAACGTTTTATAAGGCGAAAAGAATGCTAAACACCAAAGCTAGCAGCAAAATTGTTAAAAAAAAATGCCAGCAGTGGACAGTTAGAAAGGCTTTGCAAAAGATTCGTTTAGTAGCAGCTGTTAAACAGAAAAAACCAGCTCTGTCCAAAAAAATGTAAAAGCACGTCTTAAGTTCTATAAGTTCTATAAGTTCTATGCCATAATACGCCATCTTTTAAAGTTACTTGCCAAAATGGCATAGTACATTTTTCTGTCAGTACAATCAGTTCAAATTGGTTGATTAATGATTTTCAGATACATGGATGGACAAAAAAGCAATATTTTAGTTAAAACCGATATAGTTATGTTTCAATTTTGGACCGTAATTTACAGAAGAGTTACTCTGGGTTACGTGGCAAAAAAAAATCGAAGAAAAGCAAAGATTAGCGGTCAAAGTACTTGAAAGATCGTCACAGGGTGTCAGATTTCTCGATGTTTTTTGAATTCCAATACTTTTAAAAGTAACATGACTTAGATTTTTTTTATAATTTTGTGATAACCGACACCACTGGACCTATCACCCGTTTCCGGCTTGACGTTGATTTTTTGGACACCCTGTATATATATTTGCAAAGGATTGAAGCCTATGTGAATTAATTTTTTTTTATCTATACATTGTATTTCAATAATTAGTAATTAATAATACTTTTAAATTGTTTGTAAACGAATTATAATGGGGTTGTGCCTAGTGAAGAGTTTGCTTCGTTATTCGATAATCGGGTCGATTATGTAGTCAGGTTGGCCGAATTATAGGCAATTAATAAAAAAGTGAATGATTTATTTTTATTACCACTGTATGTACTTGATCTTCTGTATAAGAATCCGTTCAATAGCATCGAATGATCAAAACGAAACTCTCCACTAAATTATGTAAAAATCACTTAATCACTTTTGCCTTTCATCTAATTTCGATTTCCTACATGTGTATACTAATTGGAATGTAACCAGCACAACTTCAGTAGTGTTGCACACTAATACATCGCAATATGGCTAAGGAGAAGCAGTGGATTAGTCACACTCCAATCCTAACCAGGCAGAGAGCAAAGTTCTTAAATTAAATAGCTTCCTTCATTGCTACTAGTGCTTACTCGTAGATTCTTTCCTCTTTACCGGAAGATATTGATTTCTGGTGATCGCTTCTAGCCTGTCGTATTTTGTATACTTTTCCTTTTAGGCTTCATTGGCTTATGATAATTAAATAACCGGAAGAATACGCTTCTGTCAAATTAGGAATATTTTGCTGCTCCTCTCCCTCTATTCAGGAACAAAATTATGTCCTTTCCCATAGAGAAGCACCATCACAACGCATCCCTATGACATATGTTCAACATAAAAGACTACAATTGCAGCAGTCAAGGAACCTTTGGGTTTGTTGACATTTCATGCAGAAAGTTCATCCTTTGGTCAATTGAATTGTTCCCCTGCCTTTTATTATCCACTACTCCTTCCTCCTGTAAAAGTCAACCCACAACCGACGCAGGCAAGGTATCTATATAATCCAACCAACGTGCCAACCACTGGTGTTCCTGATCCTTATTTATTGCAGTCGATTAAGCAAATTGCTATAAAACTTCTCTAGTTCTCTTTGCTCACTCATTTACCATCGTTTCACATTGGTGTAGCATCTGTGTTTAGGTACACTACACACGCGACGTACACGCGACCTAGGGTTATGGCAAAACTCAGGTGTCCTCTTTCAGATCATTTTAATTTAACCTCCCTTCGGACTCTTGAATAGAGGCATAGACAAGAAATCAAAATTAGAAATATGCAAACACAGAATTTCAATGGTTGGTAGAATAGAGAAAGACAAAGACTTCCACTTCCGGCCTTCCTGTCAAAATTCAGAATTCACTATCAAGTTCAGGACATTGAACAAGACCTATGCCAATCGGTTCGAACAAAGGTCCACGGATGGCGCATTCAATTCTTTTTCGTATTCGTACTCGTACTTTTGTTTTCATTTGAGTTAGACGCAGAGAAATAGGATACAGGAAAGAATCCAAGAATGTAGGAGTATATAAAAGAAAACACTTGTCAAACAGGATTCGGGACTTCTCTGTTTAAGGAAGCAATTCGAAATGGAAATAAGAATGGAAAATGTAGAACAAATGAAGAGGAAACGTTTTCACTTTCAATAGCCATGCGCCGTCCGACGCAATGCGTTATCGACGACGACGTTTTGTTTTCGTCCCGATTAAGTACGCGCTTTCCTTTTTGTAGTTTGAAGTGGATCAAGGATTCTATTCTGATTCTAAATTGTACGTGTCTCAAGATACGCTCCATTGTGCGTGTCACGACAAATTGATGTAGGAATTGTTGTTTTATGCACACTTGAAGAAACACGAGACACTTGTTCGGCAATATTTTCCAGAGATTTTGATTTACTGTCAGTTAGAGAAATGCGCAACCGGATGAAGCGAGCCAAACACGTGGAATTATATCAGCAGCACGTTGTTTTAGTCTGTAGATGGTTCAGATAATTTATGTTATTTGTGCCGATATGAAATGAAAGGAATGGAAGCAATTCTAAAAATTTAACGTTCCGATCGAATTTAGAGAAGCCTTGAATTTTTTTTCATGTCAATTTGGTTGTAGTGCAAGTCTTGCAGACACAGATACTTTACTCCTTCACTCTATTGTTAAGAGCATGTGTCATGGCCATTAGGCTTAGAAAAATCTCCACTTGGAACGGAGATCATTCTTCGTGAACTGCGCTTAGAATGTCCGGGGCTTAAATCGGACAATCGATAATCAGAGATCTTTTGCGCTTGGGTGTTCTCAGTTCTATTGTATTAACTTCAAACTATGGGAAAAGTTGCTACCTGGTTTTCTGAAGCGTGGGCAGTGGAAAATTGCGTGATCTGCATTCTCCTCTTGGAGACTGTGTAGATATATTCTGGGCACACATGACCACTTAGAAACTACGTGATGTAGAAGTTTAGTTCTCCAGCTATTTGTTCAATCCAAGGTTATATGTTGGCGATAAGTTGGTGCTTCCATTTTTCTTTGGTGGCATTCTCAAATCGGTCCTGCCATTTCTGAACCGAGGTATCCCTTTCCTCCTTTCGGATCACGCTAATTAATCCATTGGGTGGACGTACGTATTCTCATGTGTACTCGTCTCATTTCTTCAGCCATTACGTCAATTTACATCATCCCATCTAAAACGCCCATCGTGCAGATTGTTCTCAAAGCGATAAGTCTTCGCGATATCTTTCTTCTAGATTCTTTTATTGACAGTGCGCCCGCCCATACTGGAGACGCGTAGGTTATAACTGAGCTAACTACTTTCGATTGTAATAATCTGTGACTGCATCTGGGTCCACTAATGTTTGGCATCGTCTAGTCTCGTCAGCTAGGATGCTCTTTTACCAACGTAGTCTAAGTGAGCCTTAAATCTAAGTCTGTTATCAATCATAACACCTAGGTACTTCAATGGAGGTTTTGATTTTATTACTTGGTCTCCCACGCGTACATACCTGTATTCAACGGTCTTGCGGCTAGTGATAAGAACTGCTTCTGTTTTATGTACTGTGGCTGTACCAAGCCAAGTTTTGACTCGAGAAGTCGCTTTGTTTGTTACCGATTATACGATTCTGAAAATGTAGTAAATTCTACCAAGCATCGCTGATGTCAAATATGACCACTGCACATCTCTCCATGGCTGTGCTTGCTATTTCAGTCAGTGTTTTCATTACGTCTACTGTGGAGCGGGATTTTTGGAACTGAAACTGGTATTCTGACTGTGCACTGCTCTTTTCTACTACTATCAGCAGTCTGTTGTAAATGACCTTTTCTACAAATTTTCCTGTAGTATCCAGAAGTCAAATGGCGCGATGCGACGTGCAGCAAGCGGTCTCTTGCAGCTAATTTCCTTTTGAAGAAGCACTAAACGCTGTAGTTTCCAGTGACCAGGGAATGCTCCACAACTGTAAATTACATCTATAAAACTGTCCGGTCTCGGTGTAATTACTGCTATAAGGGCTCTGTTTGGTTCCCATCCAGTCTGGTGTTTTCCTGTCGCAAATGTTTTTACATGACAGCAGCACTTCATCTTCTGTAACCGCTGGAATCTCTTCATCTGCAATTTCTATGACTTCGCGGAAACGGTTCGGTAATTGTTCTCGAAACAGATTCTTAAATATAGTTTCCACGATTATCGGACATGTCAGTTGGAGTTGTTTGTTTCCTGCGGTGGGAAGGGGGGGATGATCATCCGTGGCAATGTGAGACTCTGGCCCACTAAACATAACCAACTCTGAATTTTTATTTCACAGCTGTGTTTAGTAACGTCGGTGTTTGTGGTTTTTGAGTTTGACTTTTTTTTTATAATGACTCGGAAATTTAGAGTGGGTATTGGCAATATTCACGGGCTAAAATGTAATCGCTTTTCTGCGTACGTCTACGTCTGTTAATACAGACCAGCTCTTTTGGCACTTAGTGAAACATAGATAGATCCCTGCCCACACCTTTCAGATCACTCTGATCAGAGGCTACTTGACTACGAACTAGTGCCATTATTCTTCTCTCACCGCGGTCTCGCCATTTACGTGCGTAGTAAATGTAGCTTACCAAATTTCATGTGGTTAAAATTCTATGTTCGTAAGCAAATTATCCACTAATGCTTGATTTATAGAAGCCCAAAGCAGGACAGCAATTCGACTTTTAATGAGTTTTATGCGCTGTCTGACTCCATACAAAGAATTGAATCCCTGTATCCACATACTGAAATCGTCATTACGGGCGATTTCAATACACACAATTCTGGGTGGCTTCGACATTCTGGACAGAAAACACCTAAAGGACGGTGTGTTGAGATCTACGCTGCGGAAAATAACTTAACCCAGCTTATAAATGAGCCCACGCGAATACCAGACATTGGTAGTCATACCGCCAACACCCAGGACTTGTTTTTAACTTTTCACACTGACAAATATAATGTGATATCCCCTCTAGGCTTGCCGGGCCACTGTGTCATATCAGCTAATTTCTCGTACACCGAGAAAAGATTCCTAAAAGAACCGGACCTAACAACTTCTTTATAAATTTCAACTGGTCGTTATGTTTCCTCGATAATCACGTGGATGCCGCTGTTGGTACGAGTATGATCACAGACACTATTCTCTTTGGAACGAGATCCTATATCCCTCATCGGATGAAGAGTATCAAACTAAAAGAAAAGGCATGGTACGACTCGAACTGTAAAGTGGCTGTCAGGGTTAGAGAAATGTTTTTTCGATCCTTCAAGACCAACCAGACAAAGAAAACCAAAAAAAGTTTAAACGAGCCAGAAATGACTGCAGCGTCTTTCTCAAGCGTGTGAAGTTCCAAAACGACCAGAAACTGAGGCAAAAAATACTACAATGTCCCAAAGGCCGTGACAATTTTTGGTCAAAAACATTAGAAATTCTGCCTCATTCACCATCCCAACGCTCATTTACAATGACATTCCAGCTGTCAGCTCTTTGGACAAAGCCAATCTGCTTGCTGTACACTTTGCAGCCCTCTCAACACTTCCAGATTCTGCTTTGTCTCCGCCTACATTTGAGTGCGTCAAATCTTTAATGGGACGAGTCCACTTTCGCACTCTTGTAGTAGCGTCAGTCCAGATTATATATCTCCCCTCCTCCTGAAAAGGTGTTTTTCCTCGCTGGCAAAACCACTGCGTAAGCTTTTTCATCAATCCTACACTTTAGGACTCTTTCCGAGCAGACGGAAAACAGCATTTGTCCAGCCCGTCCCTAAAAAAGGCGAATCCTAATCTCTCTCCTCCTACAGACCCATTGTACTTACGTCTCTTCTTTTCAAGGTCATGCAAATGCTGATAAACCGTCAGCTCATGAAATATCTCGAATCGCGAAATCTTCTCAATGACCGGCAATATGGTTTTCATAGCAACAGGTCAACTGGTGATTTGATGGCATGTCTTACCGAAAAGTGGAACCAAAACGTACATCAACCTGGCAAGATAGTTGCACCTGATATTTCTAAGGCATTTGACAGAGTTCTGCATCGGGCTCTTTTGTCGAAAATGCGTGCTTTTCGGATCGATGACTCTCTTCTTCAATGGATTAGAAATTACCTTTCGGGACGTTCAATTCAAGTTGTCTTGGATGGTTTCAAGTCTGGTATTCACAAAATAAATGCTGGTGTACCTCAGGGCTCCGTTCTGTCTCCGACACTCTTTTTAATTTTCATCAACGATCTCTTGTCTGCTACTTCTAATCTAAAATATTTCTTAGCTGACTGACGACAGTACTCTCTGCTTTTCATATTCGTTCCCGGACTCACGTCCCTGCTCTTCGGCTGTAGAACGGGAATGGCAGCATATGTTAAGCTCATTAAATTCCGATATTAACAGCATAACCAATTGAGGAACTATCAACAGAGTGGAATTTAATGCTTCCAAAACTCAATGCTGTCAGTTGTCACTAAAGCGTAATTTACATACCCACCCATTATAGATGAATGGCACTTACATCATCGAAACCGAAAAACTTTCCACTCTCGGTATGTGTGTCAGTGACAACTTACATTGGAATGACCACATATTCGATGTCGTCAAAAATGCTGCGAAATGTCTAGGTTTTCTCAAGCGATGTAAAAAATATTTCATCCCCTCTGATCTGGCCACAATATATAAGGCATTGATCCGCCCAAAATTGGAGTACAATGCTCACATCTGGTCAAGTGTTCCCAAAACATATCTGCACCTGCTAGATAGGATTCAAAACCGTGCGATCAAACTCATAGGTGATACTAATATCACTCAAACAATAGACACCCTCGAACACCAACGTGAGGTCTCGTGTCTCACTCTGTTTTATCGCTATGAATGCTCATCAGTATACCCTCAAGCCCACTTTTGGAAGTACTCTAAAATATCGTGATTCGTTCCTAAGCTGTACAACTCCCTTATGGAATGGCCTGCCTAGCTCTGTAGTTCCTTGTCGTTATAACCTTCAAACATTTAAAAGCAATGTTCACCGGTCCTCTCTTTGCACCCTCCCTGGTTTTCCTTCGCCCGCACTGTGTGCAAGCATTTTAAGCGTACTTAAATCCCTTGAGCATGCTGAAATTATAAAAAAAAAGTATAACTTCGTGGTGTAGGGAAATAGCTTTTTATGTTTGTCCAAGTACACGTTTTGTTGTTATATTGTTGACTTCTTCTCTTTGTTCCAAGGGAGATGCCGCTCTCCCTGACTTTTTTAATCCATCGAAGTTACTTTCATGATTGTCGCTGCAATCAGTTTCACAGCATCCCATATTGCGCTCGATGTAAACACATGATTGACAACGTTCTCGGAAGTCGATATTTCTCCAATTCTTTCCACCAGACCTCTACTCTCTATACGAAAGCGTGTTCAGAAAACCTCGGAAGCAACCATTTCCGGTTAGAAACTGACTGACATAGAAATCCACCTCGACGTGGTGCCGTGTCAATGGATCCATCTTCCTTTTGAAGAGTGATTCGATCTCTACTACATTGCTCTTATGCTTCGCTGTTTTTTTCCTCTTGATATCTATGTCTGAAGCTAGGGGTTCCTGGATTTTAGCATCATAAGTCCTTTGTAGTTTGCCAGCCAAAATATGGGCTGGTAGTATTCCCGTAATAACAGATAGCATCGCCTGACACCGTCCGATAAGCACAGCACATAGATGGTTGACGGAGTCGATCCTTCTTGGATAAGACTAAATTTTCACTGCTTTGGCCCTGATCATCATTGTCCCTCTTTTCTTGCGACTGCTTACTAGTGCTGCTTCCGTTTTATATTCGATGAACTCTAACCCGACTGCTGCCATCCATGGTTTCACTTTTCGGATATATTTGTTCCCAATGTCTTCTAACATATTTCCTCCTGGTGTTTCGCCGCCACAATGATTGTAATATCATCGCCAAAGCTTATGATGTTATGACATTTGGGATTTGAAGCCTTAGAATCCTGTCACGCATAATGTTCCACAGGATTAGGACGTAGTACCAATCCTTGTGGTACTCCACCAGATATATAAATAAATTAGTATTAATTAGTATTGATTTATTTAGGAGCCCTGGCACCATCATTACTCTAAGGAAGTGAACTACTATATGACGTCCAGTTACAGCACAATATTTCTTTGCACCTCGTCTCCATTTCTTCTCTTACTGGCTTCTTCCAAGATTGTAATTACCATCCGCATAATACCTATTGTAATTAAAACGAGCTTTTCTAAATCCATACTGTTGGCCTGGCTACGTTAATTGCCACATCCAGTCGGGTACATATGATTCGCTCTGGTATGACGCGGACTCATCTGTCAGACACTAGTTATACATTTCCTCAATTGGTTCCGTGTTCATGTTGATGGACAGCGTAAGGGCTTTATTTGGTATGCCATCCAATCCTGGTGACTTATTATCGCCGAGTCGTCTGCATACGTCCAGGAATTCCATTTCTTTGACGGCTGCGATCTCCTGTATTTCCTGAGGTGCTTCTGCATGCTCTACTGTACCCCAAGGATTTATATCTGCCTGCTCGCAGTGTTCTTTAAAGCTGTTGGATTTTTTCTCCGGATGGTTAATTTCCGGATCTTACGCCAATCTTTGTATTGTACCTGTAGATTCTGATGGGAGGCAAACCTCTGGATTTCTGGAATAGTCTTCTAGCTCTATGGCACTTGCTGTGTAACTCTGCTATATCTTGCTTCCACCAGAATAGTGGTGCCCGGCAATTTGTTGTTACATGTTTAGTAACCTCTCTAGCTATAGCATTTGCTGTTCCTGGGTTTATTGTAGACTCTCCTAAAATCAGGGTAAAAGAGTCTTCGTTCAGTGTGATTGTTTTCCACCCCATTCGATGTGTCTTCTTTCGCTGGCGTTCCTGGTTCGCGCTCGTTGGTTGTATCTCAAACTGGATGGCCAGGTGATCGCTGTAGGTATATCGAACTTATAGGAACTTACAAAGGTGATATTTACTACGGTGCCTACGTCACTTCCACTAAAGGTGCGCTTGTTTCCCGTAGTAAGCAATATTACGTCTAGCGACGATACAGCTTCTAGTAGAACTTCTACTCTTCCATTGGTTCAATTGCTGCCCGAATCATGCGTTGCTATGTCCAGCCATAATTGTTGGGCTACAACCTCTAGCATCATCGACGAGCCTGTCGAACATACCCTGGCATTCCTCAAAGGTGCTGTTGGGAGATGCATAACAACTGTACATATGTACCCCCTTGACCTTGGCTCGAACGAAGCCTATTTCGGTTGTCATCATTTTTTTCTTCAAAGCCGTAGTTTCCACAGCTCCATATACAGCTACCCAAACTTTTTCGTCGAGATTCTTATACTGCTTGCCTAACGCGGCAACATCTTTTTTCATCTCGTGAACGGCTTTTGTCAGAAGGTCCAGTCCTGGATCGCAGAGGTTTAAGTTTCATTGCAGCACTTCCATATTCTTCTGCGGGCATTACCTTTGGGACATTGTAGTATTTTTTTCCACAGTTTTTGGTCGTATTGAAATTTCATGCGCTTGAGAAAGACGGTGCAGTCATTCCTCGCTCGCTTAAACTTTTTTCGGTTTTCCTCTTTTGGGTTGGTCTTGAAGAACCGAAAAAACATTTCTCTAATCATGACAGCCTCTTTACAGCTCGAGTCGTACCATACACTTTCTCTTGGTTTGATCCTTTTCATCCGATGAGGCATAAAGGATCTCATTTTAAAGAGAATAGTGTCTGTGGTCCTACTTGTGTCAAAAGCGGCATCGAGTAAACATAACGACCAGTTAAAATTCCTAAAGAAGTTGTTAAGTCCGGTTCTTTTAGGAATCTTTTCTCTACCTGTGTGGAAATTATCTGATGTAACATAGTGGCGCTACGAGCCTAGAGGGGTTATCACATTGTATTTGTCAGTGTGAGAAGTTAAAAACAAGTCCAGGGTGTTGGCGTATGGCTATCAAAATTTGGTATTCGTGTGGGCTTATTTACAAGCTGGGGTAAGTTATTTTCCGCAGCGAAGATCTGAACACACCGTCGCTCTCTTGTTGTCTGTCCAGAATGTCGAAGCCATCCAGAATTGTGTACATTGAGATCCCCCGTAGTAAAGATTTCAATATGTGGATACAGGGATACAATTCATTGAATCGAGTCAGACAGCGAATCAAATTCATTGAAAGTCGAATTGCTGTCCAGTTTGGGGCTTCTGCAAATAAAGCAGTAGTGGATAATTTGCTTACGGAGATGGAATTTTACCACGTGAACTTGAATCCCGGATTGGAACAGGGACTACATTGTGGTGGGGTTTGGTAAGGTACATCACTACGCACATAAATGGCGAGACCGCGGTGAGAGAAGAATAATGGCACTAGTTCGTAGCTAGGTAGGTTCAGATCAGAGTGATCTGAGAAGTCTGGGCGTGGATATATCTGTGTTTCACTAAGTGCCAAAACAGCCGGTCTGTATTTACGAACGTAGACGTACGCAGAAAAGTGGTCACTTTTATACTCTCGAATATTGGCTATATCCAAGCTAAATTTCCGAGTCATTATAAAAAAAAAGTCAAACACAAACACCGACTTTACTGATCACAGCTGTGAAATAAAAATTCTAAATTGGTTTGCCGAATCAGATGTTATGCCCTTACAATAATAGGAAACAGCACACCAACAAAATTCATACATTCGCTATCCATCGGTTGTTACATACGCTGAGGGCATTATTCTTCTTGAGGATCTTAATTACAGTTGAATCCTTTGTATTGCTAGATGAGCCTTTTCGTATTTGGAAATAAGCTGATTCAAATGAGTCATGCATATACCGGACTATTTCCTGCGGTGGTTCTCATCAGCAAAATATCAGCAAGAATTTGTTTAGGCGTTTTACAGAATTTTATGTTGGCCTAATGTCGCCCGGGAAGCTTGATTTTATAGAGCATAAATGTTCTGTCGCACTGGTTTGCTGCATTTTCTCCCTGCGCAGCTATAGTATTGATGTGATTACTCTTGCCACGTCTTACATTATGATGTACTACCTTCTTTCACACTGTACTAGCTTTCAAGTTCAGATCTCTCTACTGCTGAGGCTGCTGCTCTGAGTGTTGTTTGTTTCTGGTCCCTGGTTTATTGGCCTGATCCTGAAGCTTATCGGCATTGAGCCTACCTGCTAGTTGAGTAGGATTCCGTTGTTTTGTTAGTCGAGGAGTCTTTACGTTCCAGAAACTGATAGTTGTTCATCGATAATAGACAAAGGTCATCAGCAAACTACATATTACTGTATCCGACACGACCGAGTTTTCTTGGGATAAGGCTCAGAAGACTCGCTGACACCTCAAGAAACTATGTAGCGGTTGTTTCTCGTTATTCAGTGAACAAACAACCATCGGCAGATGCTTACTAAACACGACCTTATATAAGCCTGTGTCGTTGGTTGGGTGGATGGATGTCTTACTTTCATTATGTACTGATCGACATCGGAAGCATGATGAAACAATTCTATCCGATCCTCCACAACGACTATGATGTTGATAAGATCTTCACTTCACTTCTTAGCAAACTCCACTAAGTGGTTTTCGTTGAACTTGAAGAAGTTTGCAACTGGGGAAACTTAACACAATGAAAAAAAATTTCTCGGTAAGGTTAAGCACTTGCCGTAATATGTAGATTCTCATCATCAAATGTGAGATCTATTAAATCACAAGGACGACCTGCAAAAGTAAGTTGATTTCCTCACCCGCCGCTCATAACCGTTTACTTTTATGAATCTGACAAAGAAGGATCATATGAATCCCTTGCCTCTCTTTAATTATTGCACTTTGGGCCAAAAGCATTCTTTCCTTGTAAACAAAGAAACGCAGAAGCGTCCTTTGTTTCTGAACAGAAAAAAAAAGTATAAATTCAATTTTCGTTTCACGTAACGCATGACGGCATCATATAATTTCCGTAAAACCCTCAAAGATCCTCAGCATAGCATTTTCGACATTCCGATTCGTTCGTTATTCCTTGAAAAGGACTTCCCTTCCATTTTGTGTCTGTACTCTGTACTCCGTTGCATGTTTCTTTTTTTAGGATATGTAACATGTGCCGCATGTCTGAGCGAATTTCTATTTCATGCTTCAAGGATCCATAATGCCATGTTGTTGCATTTGTTTAGGGATCAGACATGAATAAAGTAACACACCAGTTGATTTCCATACAATTTTCGTCCAACATATTCCACTAAATCGATTGCTATCCATCCATATGGTGCACCATACGAATTTAATGTTCTCCACATGGAAACGATCTTGACATTTGGTGGAAATGTTCCTGGCCCGACTGCAGTATGTTATTAGTTAGAACTGTCAACACCACGATCGACGATCGGTTTTATCCATCAAAGGATAAACTTTACTTCTCTCGTGTGAACTAAGTCACAACTACAATTGTCACTTCCAAAGATTGATTCATTAGGAAAGATTGATTGGTTTTAGTGGCACTTCCACTTAACCTTTCATCACATGGAGATGGTACCCATAGAAGTAACATGATCTAATCACTTTACACCCGACGATTGGTGAGTTACCGATACAACTCTTTACGGGACACATAATCTATATGAAAAGTCATCAACAAGTCATCATCAGAAGACTACCAGGATCAGGTTACTCGTCGTGTTCTTCGTGTCGAGATACCAGAAAAAACCTCATGGTCCTTTCCAATTGAAAATGATTTCTCGCACAACTCCATGGTCTACTCGGTGGGGTATTATGTAAATGCAATAACACTATCAGATCACACCATCTCTCAGAGACCTCAGATATCTCAGATACCCCAGAGACCACAGAGCTTGCTGCTTCTGATGGAGATGATGATGTCAAAATATTTACCACCATAAATTCAGGATTATAGCTCCAAGCTCCTTATTGTCCCAGCACCAACAACAGAAAAATAAAGAAAAAAAGAAAAAAAACCTAAACCAACCAGCACCAACCAACCGTTGGCTGGAGAGTTGTCATAGCAGATTCCCGGGGTACAGGTACACGTCTTAGATGTAGTTAATCCTCTGGTTGGACTTTTATTCATCGACCGGAGGTGATATAAGTTACGTGTGCACTTACTACATCAATACGTGCTATAATTGGAGTCATAATGGGGGATCAATGACAAGATGAATGTCAGTAATTAATTTGATGGAATTAAGGTGGACAGTAAGCAAAGTGTTTGGTTGTTGAGTGGACACTGTGGGACTATCCTCGACAATTGCCATCGAAAATTCGGCATACTTGTTGCCCAATGATGTTAATGGGAATCGGTGATTGATAAATTCTCGTATGCCTGCCGATTTTCACCATAAGCCAGACCAATCAATGCTTAGCACTTTCATTAAGCTCCCTGTCTACTTTGGAATGTTGAGAAATACACATATTCAATGGTCAAGACAACGATAACTGCTTAAGGTGAACCTTCAATAAAAACTTTCGATAACCGTCGAGGATTTTTAACTTGTATCATACTTGGTCAATCTTGCAATCGTACATGTGTCCTTTAAGAATTTTCACTTTTTCTCTTAACTCTTTTCATTCGTTCCCACAGTCCCATTACCTGATCATGGATGGACCGTAGTGAGTAAGTAGCGCAGAGTCACAAAGATTTGAACCAATCAAATTATAGACAATATCTTAACGTACTATACTCGTATCTTACAGATGAACTGGTGTTTATTGCTCTGCCTTTTTTGTTTATTGTCCACAACGACTTCCAACCACCATGAGTCAAATTATCCCTGTCACTGTCTCTTATCTTCATAAACTTAGATGAAATACTTCCCCCAGCCGTGTCCAGCTGTGGTAGCTAGCAGAAAACAATGCCGAAAAGGACATTTTGCAGCCGACTGATGCCTCCACTATTATGCCAAATACGGGCAGTAAATCTGTGGGGGGACTAGAACGGTTTGACCCTGTTGACAGAATAGAGAGCGTCTTCCAATTTTACTAGGGGCGAAATAGTAGTCCAAGACATTATTTCTTGAGTGAAACCAGCCGAAACATCAAAAAAGTGAAACGCGTTCCATTATAAAAAAAATGATGGAATTCTTAAAAGAAACCGTTCTCAAGATTACATTTTTCAAAACCCAAAGAAAAAAATCAAGGCATCCACAGTAGTGTCTGGACCCTCCACTGAGTCATCCATTTCTTGGCATTTTGGATTAGAAAAATCATGATCGGGGCTAATAATTAGGGGCTTTTCACCTCAAAAACGCCTTTGAGCATTTTAGTGCATGACTTGGCTCCATCTCATGATCATCACTCACTTGATTTCGCCAAACTCACAAAGCCAGTCTTTCAATCCGACCCTGGATTTGAATCTTCCCAGTTCTAAAGATCCAAAGGATACCATCCAGCTTACAAGAGTTAGATGTTTAAATCGTCTGACAAGCAGTTCAAAGGCTTGTAAAGACCGAATCGCTTGAACCACTCAATAAGAAAGGATTCCAAATACTTTTATATGCTGGAGAGTTTTAATATCCAGGTACTATAGGTGACTTCGATGGCAGCATAGCTTCTCGAAGATACGAAAAACGTCGCCCCACCTAAAAGCAGCATCAGTCAACTAAAGATAAGAAGACTAAAGGCTTGGAAACAGGAAACAAGCTTTTCTTCACGAAGTAGGTAAGCAAGTCAACAACCTGCATCTGATATGTTACCGCATCGAATAAGTGCGCAAAAAAGCGATTAATTCCGTTTATTTACGGAACCACAGTGTGGTTATTAGAGACAATTGAGAAACAAACATATTGTTATATTCTACGCAAATATTGCATGGTGAATAGCTGAGACTTTTAATTGGAAGACGGTAGACACTATATGAAGGATTTGTATATGCAAAGATCCTCAGAGAAGACCTCTATGACATAGCTTGTGGCTGTCTTCGAGTGGTCTTTGAAGCTTGAAATTGATTTACTGATTAAGACCTTGTGTTGTCTCCATTCGTTTCCATTGAAATTAGTTACTTAAGGTGGCGCTACAGTCCGGGATGGACCTGAGCCTCAACCAAGAAGCATGCCTAGCCAACTGCCTCTAGTTCCGCATGCTAAGTTGGTTGAGGTCCCCTTTAGCGCGCTGTCCCTCGGGGGTGTTTCGGATCGAGGCATTGGTGTCCATCCGCTCTATATGATCCAACCACCTCAGTCGTTGAATCGGTCGTCATTTTATCTCGTCCTCCACTCACCGTTTATGCAGATGGGGCTAAAAATCAACAGAAAAATTTTCCTTTCAAAGTAGCCAAGAGCACTCTTGTATATTTTTGATAAAGTCCATGATTCTGCGTCATAGAGCAGGACTAGGATTTGTAAGCTCATACATAGGGTGTGTTTTGTTGTTCGAATGATGACTTAGGTACTTAACCTTGGAGTTTTATTGACATCCAGCTTAAATATGAACAAGCATCTACAAATCAAACTAAATGAGCTAAGCGGGTGATATGTGTAGTCAGGGGTAGATGTATCAATAGTAGAAATGTAACTTATATCTCGAAACAGACAATATTCCGTGCCATTGCAACATCCATTCTTGCTTACTGTCCCTTCGAAAACATGAAAAAATTCCTGCGGATTTTCTAAACTTCCGAGCGGGTTTTCAAACTGCCACCTGGAGACAGAAGTTGCATTGCACCTTTGTTTCTAGATACCCTCAAACTGAGATACGTCAAGTGTGGACAGAAAGGCCATGTGTCCAAGAACTGCAGTAATAATGCAAGGTGCGTCCTTTACGACGAAAAAAGGAGTAGCAAATTAAAAACGCGGCAGGAAGCATAGAATATGAAAGTACTACAACGAAATTTAAACCTCTGCGGCAAGCAGTATAAGGATCTCGACGAAAAAGTTTGGATAGCTGCTATATGGAGCTGTGGAAACTGATGATGACAACCGAAATAGGCTTCGTTCGAGCAAAGGTCAAGGGGGTACATACTCGTATGTACAGTTATTATGCATCTCCAAACAGCACCTTTGAGGAATGTCAGGGTATGTTCGATAGGCTCGTCCATGATGCTAGAGGTCATAGCCCAACACTTATGGCTGGGGACAGCAACGCATGATTCGGCAGCACTTAAATAAATCGAAGAGTAGAGGTTCCACTAGAAGCTGTATCGTCACTAGACGTAATATTACGTAATACGGGAAGCGAGCACACCTTTAGCGGAAGTGACGTAGGCTCCGTAGTAGCCTAGCTCACCTTTGTAACAAGTTCCCCGGCGAGAGGCGCCAAGGGGAGAATCAGTAACCGATATACCTACAGCGATCACCTGGCCATCCAGTTTGAGATACAACCAAAGAGCGCGAACCAAGAACGCCAGCCAAAGAACACACATTGAATGGGGTGAAAAACAAGCAAACTGGACGAAGATTCTTTTACCCTGATTTTACTAGAGCACACAACAAACCCAGGAACAGCAAATGCCGCAGAGGTTACTAAACAAGTAACAAGGGCTTGGCTTACATTGTCCGGAGACGTCAATAAATCGCCGGCCACCAGTATACTGGTGGAAGCAAATTAAAGAAGAGCTACACAGCAAGTGTAGAGTTAGAAGACTATTTAAGAAATCTGGAGGTTGGGGGGCATCCTATCAGGATCTACAGGAGAAATACAAAGATAGGCATAGGATCCTGAAATTAACCATCTGGAGATGCAAAAGTAACAGCTTTAAAGAACACTGCGAGCAGGCAGATGTAAATCCTTGGGGTACTGCCTTAAGAATAGTTATGGCAAAACTTAAAGGCACTAGGGCACCCTCACCTGCATGCCCTCTCCTAATGCAAAACATAGTATCGGGATTATTTCCACTGCAAACACCAGCAGAGCGTGCAGAAGAACCTCAGGAAATACAGGAGCAGCCGTCAAAGAAATGGAACTCCTGTACGTATGGAGACGACTCGGCTTTAATAAGTTACAAGGATTGGATGGCATACCAAATAAAGCCTTTAAGCTGGCCATCAAAACGAACACGGAACCATTTGAGGAAATGTATAACTAGTGTTTAACAGATGAGTCCGCGTCATACCAGAGAGAGTCATATGTACCCGACTGTATGTTGCAATTAACACAGCCCTCAAGCCAATAGTATGGATTTAGAAAAGCTCGTTCTAATTACAATAGATGGTAATTACAATCTTGGAAGAAGCTAGTAAGGGAAAGAAATGGAGACGAGGTGCAAAGAAATATGGTGATATAATAACACTGGACGTCAAAAATGCGTTCCACACTACAAACTGGGAACGTATAGTTCACCCCATTAGAGGCCAACCCGACAGAGGAAAACAGAAAAAAGTTTAAACGAGCCAGAAATGACTGCAACGTCTTTCTCAAGCGCATGAAATTTCAATACGACCGAAAACTGAGGCGAAAAATACTACAATGTCCCAAAGGCAGTAATAATTTTTAGTCGTTCGTCAATAACATTAGAAATTCTGCCTCATCCTCCATCCCATCGAATATTTAACATACAATGGCATTCCAGCTGTCAGCTCTTTCCACAAAACCAATCTGCTCGCTGCACACTTTACGGCCAGTTCAACACTTCCATATTGTGCTTTGTCTCCGCCTACACTTAAGTGTGTCGAATCTTCAATGAGACGAGTCCACTTTCGCACTCTTGTAGTAGGAAAAGTACTTAAAGATCTTAACATTAACAAATCCGCTCGTCCAGATGGTATATCTTCCCTTCTTCTGAAAAGGTGTTCTTCCACGCTGGCAAAACCACTGCGTAAGATTTTTCCTCAATCCTACTTTTTAGGACTCTTTCCGAGCAGATGGAAAACAGCATTTGTCCAGTCCGTCCTTAAAAAAGGTGAATCTTCTTCCCTCTCCTCCTACAGACCCATTCAACTTACGCCCATTCTTTCCAAGGTCATGGAAACGCTGAAAAACCGCCAGCTCATGGAATATCTCGAAATACGAAAACTTTTCAATCACCGGCAGTAAATTTTCCATAGCAACAGTTCTAATGGAACCAAAGCGTGCATCAATCTGCCGAAAGCAACATAGTAGCACTGGGTATTTCTAAGGCATTTGACAGAGTTTGGCATCAGGCTCTTTTGTCGAATATGCGTGCTTTTGGGGTCAATGACTGTGTTCTTCAATGGATTAAAAATTACCTTTCGGGACGTTCAATTCAAGTTGTCTTGGATGGTTTCAAGTCTGGTATTCACAAAATAAATGCTGGTGTACCTCAGGGCTCCGTTCTGTCTCCGACACTCTTTTTAATTTTCATCAACGATCTCTTGTCTGCTAGTTCTAATCCAATATATTCCTGACTGTAGAACGAGAATGGCAGCGTATATTAAATTCCGATATTCGCAGCATAACCAATTGGAGAACCACCAACAGAGTGGAATTTAATGCTTCCAAAACTCAATGCTGTCTGCTGTCATTAAAGTGAAATTTACGTACCCAGCTATTATCCATGAATGCACTTACATCATCGAAACCGAAAAACTTTCCATTCTCAATATGTATGTCAGTGACAAGTTACGTTACATATTCAATGTGGTCAAAAATTCTGCGAAATGTCTACGTTTTCTCAAGCGATGTAAGAAATATTTCAGCCCCTCAGATCTTTATATAAGACGTTTATCCGCCCAAAATTGGAGTACAATGCGGACATCTGGTCGGGTGCTCCTTAAATCTTTTTGCACTTGCTAAGTAGATAGGATCCAAAACTGTGCGAATAAACTCAATGATGATGACAAAATTACACAGTCATTCGACACCCTCGAACACAGGCGTAATGTCTCGTCTCTCACCTTCTTGCTCCACCGAAATTTGGCAAAGCCATTCCACCACTTCTAACTTTTAACCGTAACACTCGTCTCGCTATGATTGCTCATCGGTATACCCTCAAGCCCACTTTCGGACGTACTCTGAAATATCGCGATTCATTCCTAAGCCGAACAACTTGCTTATGGAATGCCCTTCCGAGTTCTTTATTTCCTAATGACTATAACTTGCAAATATTTAAAAACAATGTACATCGGTATCTCTCTTTTTTTCCTCATTAACTTCCCCTTGCCAGCGCTATGTGCAAACAGCTTAATGATACACAAAATCCCTAACAATTATAAAAACAAAAAAAAAGGGAGGGAGATTCATCAATCCGTCTGGAGCGGTGATGCTTTTAAGCACTAGATGAGTCAGACCAGGCAGCTTCCTCCTTCTCGTAAAGAGAGCAACTTCAGTGTTGAGAGGATTGACTGAAATCCCATTACTAGTGCACCAGTCGTCGATCACATCTATGACTGCCTGCGCTTTAGAGCAGATAGTCGGTAGGCACAATCCAACAGACAGTACTGCTACATCAGCCGCGTATGCTCGTGCATAGGCGTTAGAACTCTTGAGCGCATTGAGCAGTGGGTCGACCAGCATGCACCATATGTAGCAGTGGAGACAGAACGCCACCTTGCGGGCAACCCCTGTTTACACCCGTCACCACATATTGGCTGCAGTTAGCATCCGCAATCAATGTAATAATCCACAAAACTAGTGACTCGTCTATGCCGTGTTGTCTGGCCGAGTTATACATACAACGTCGATGAAAATCACCAAGGCGTATTCCTTCTTGTCAAGTGCGTCTTCAATTCTGACTACCATATTCTGAAGTGCACTCTCGCAGGATCTTACGCTTTGGTAAGCATGATGCATCGCCGACAGAGGATGCATTCGCAAGGCAGTTTTTCGTACATGGATCTCGACCATTCTCCCGATGCTGTTTAATATGAAAGAAGTCAGACCTATAGGTCTGAAACTCTTGGCGAGCCAGTAGTTTCCTTTCCGATTTTCTGTATAAAGGTCACTCTCACTGTTCGCCAGGGTTCAGGTATGTACGCCAGTGCCAGTCTAGCAGTGAAAATTCTCCTCAGAGTTCCCAACAGCTGATCTATCTATATTTTTGTAACATAACTGGGTAGATACCGTCGGTACCAGGCGACCTGAGGCCTTGTAATAACAAATACAAGCTCGCACACGCATCTCATGACATTAATGTGAAATTAGCTGTTGTCCCGAAATGTAATACACTTTCGCTTAACATATCCTATCCTATCCGCTCCATCATAACAGGGTATACTATAGTATGTGCTCTTTCGAATATGACTTCAAATAGAAACACGTTCTCTACAAATCTCTATGCATCATTGCAACGCAAATTCTAGACGATTTTTCCTCAAGCTAATGCTCTATAGGACTTTTCTTTGAAGGTAAAGCCGATATCCATTAAAGATTTTCCGCTCTAATCCTTTAAAAGCGGGCCAAGGATTTGACATCAAAGTAAAGCAGATCCTATGTCTGTTGTGCAAAAGTGCGAAAATGTTTTCTTTAAATTTCACCCTTCAGAGCGTCCTTCAAGAAATTTCCTTAGGCAGTGCTAATTTTTGCATATTTCAAATGTACGATGTTATGATGTTCATTCAACTAGAATCAGAAAAAATAGGAAAATCTGAACATCACACATCAGCGTTGATGTTTGGATGTTACAATTGGTAATCTCCTGCTGATAGACAATGGCAGTATTGCGACAGCTTTGTGTTACTTTTCCTGTTGTTATCATTGTGAATCACTGTCATGGATATCCTTGGAACACCCATGCACGGTATAAATTTTGAAGACTTCATTATCACATCGGGTGACAGGGGAAATGCATTATCCATTCTTAAAGTCATCGAGCTGTAAGGTCTAAGACGGATATTCCATTCTGCATCGAGTCCTGGTGCGAAAATCTATAATTCACTTTGCCAAAAAAAAAATTCGAACGTATCTATGGAATATGAACGGATAGACTCGTAACAGTACAAAGGCTCGTAACGAAAGAAATAAAATTTGCAGTTTGTAAAGTATTCACAAGTATTCGCATAAAGAGTCAAAAGATAAGATTAATGCAGTGAAGAGTTCCCTTGATTGTTACAAATCGAATTTTGTGCATTATTCAGTTTGAGAATTTCCTCTGCTTTGTTCCTTTGAGATGCAGAGAAAGGCATACGAGTAGATATATATTTTGACAAGACACTGCAGTGACAGCTAGAAGATAAAACAAGACCATGCACTCACAACTGACACTGGAAGCACTACATTGCTTTATTAATTCATTTCTCCAATCAGCTTATTTTTTTGTTCATCAAACATGCATAAATCCTTGAGACCTTTTCATTGTGCTAATACAGATGAACCACTCAATCTTCCAATATTATGTCAGACCTCTTGTTTTGAGTCAGAGATTTTAAAATACTACTTTTGGTTGAAATGTATCGTTGAGTCTCGAATGTACGAAAAAGAAAATCCTGTTTCACCCAGAAAACGCGCTGTCTCACACCTCAGCGGTTGCCATGGCGAAAATCCATGAATTACGGTTTGAACTGCTTGACCGTCCGCCTTATTCACCAGATCTAGCCCCAAGCGACTTCTCTCGGAGGACAGAGATTTTCGTCAAATGAGGAAGCAATCACCTTCGTGAGCAATTATTTTGCAGAGAAAAACGCCAAGTACTATTTGGACGGGTTAGAGAGGTGGAAGCTGGGCGAAGTGTGTAGAGTCTGTAGTCTGTAGGAGGAGGGGGAAGAAGATTCGCCTTTTTTAGGGACGGACTGGACAAATGCTGTTTTCCATCTGCTCGGAAAGAGTCTTAAAGAGTAGGATTGATGAAAAAGCTTACGAAGTGGTTTTGCCAGCAAGGAAGAACACCTCGTCAGAAGAAGGAGAGATATACCATCTGGACCAGCGGATTTATGTATATTGAGATCTTTAAGTACTCTTGCTACTACACGAGTGCGAAAGTGGATGCGTCCCACTCAAGTATAGGCGGAGACAAAGCACAATCGTGGAGTGTTGAGCTGGCCGCAAAGGGTGCAGCAAGCAAATTGACCTTGTCCAAAGAGCTGACAGCTGGAATGCCATTGTAAATGAGCATTGGGATGGAGGATGAGGCAGAATTTCTAATGCTTTTGACAAATGACCAATTCCCGGTGAACGAAACCCTGCACCGTATATTACAGCAAAACACTCCACAGAGAGAATCTGGTCATAGGTCGATCCGTCTCCCCTCCTTGACAGCCGATACCACTTTTTTGCATCGTGCAAGTAATTTCACTATTAACGTTGCTGTGAATGACTGTTCAGGAAGGAGCATCCCATGGCTGACCCATTGCAGCACATCCTGAGACTTCCACTTCGGAGCCTATCAACCGCAACCTCATTATCCGCCTTAACAAGTGTGGTGAGAAAACCGATCTGAGCCAAGAACAGCAGCTTGTCCGGAACAGCGCCTCCGACGAACTCATATTCTGTCTAGCACGAAAAGGAGCTAAACCCAGAGAGTGTATTTTTGTCGGATCACAATTTAATCTCACTTTCTTGCATCAAAACAGCACAGACGACTTCACAGTAAAGCTGTTGATTTCCGAGGATCGTAAAATGAGTTGGTTTGCTTATAAATACTTATAGGTACCCACCCTATGTTGCCTGCTAACCTGCACCACACAGACAGTTTATAACAAACACATGGAATGACTCGAACTGCAACCAACTTCAGACTGCTATAATTTCCAAACCGTTCATGACAATGAGCTCAAATTTTGACACATGACTGATAATTTTATTATTTACAAGCTTTTTACCACGTTGATTGCCACCATACGAAAAAAAAAAATATCACCAGAGTGCCAACAGTGTTTTTTTGTGTTAAATATATTTCTGTGTTGTTTGTTTCAAATTGTGAGTGTTTTTTATGTGTTTTTAGAGTGTGACCATTGGTAGGTCACATGGCTCCTTACATTAAGTGTTTGTATTAAGTGCCACGTGACCCACCGGTGGTCACATCTTTTTTTCGTTTGTTTTTCTTTCAGCTTATTTTATTTTTCACTTTGATCGCAATACCATGGATAGAGATAATAATTTCACCATTAGACCCAATTTATTTTATGGAAACGCAGGTCGAAACCAGGATTTTGATAATGAGGATGATGATTTCCAGGTTTCTGAATCGGACGAATATTTTCTATGAGGTTTTGATTCAAGTGATTCCAATGAAAATATTCAGATGGAGGACTTTGAATCAGAAACTGAAGATGAGGATGTTCTTTCTTCTACATCTGGAACAGTATCCTCAAATGAATGGGCACGGGTTACAAAAGTATCCCTGAAGGAATTTAATTTTGAACCAGCTGAACCCGACACAATGCAAAATATAAATTTTTCCCAAATCAAGCCTATTGATTTCTTTAATCTAATGGTAACGGAAGATGTATATCAATTAATTGTTACCGAAACTAATTTGAACGCAAAAAAGTACATGGAAAACAATACAATTACTCGAAATTCTAGAACTAAAAATTGGAAGGACACTGAAGTATCGGAAATAAAAAAGTTTATGGGTATACATAGTTATGTACATGGGTATTGTGAAATACACTTCTATATCACTATATTGGAATAAGGACATCTTCTATAAAAATACTTTTATTCCGGAAATAATGTCCCGGAATAGATTCCAATTGCTTTTGAAATTCATCCATTTTGCGAACAATTCCGCAAGCGAAAGCAACCGTTTGGGAAAAATAATTGGCTTATTGGAAATGTTGGAGCAAAATTTTGTGAGGGCTAAGACCACAAGAGAATTACTGGATGTAGACGAGTCAATGATTCCCTGGCGTGAAAGATTTAACTTTCGCTAATACAATCCGGGTAAGTCCAACAAATACGGAATCAAGGTTTATAAATTCTGTGACCCGAATGGTTATACATACACCAGCTGTATTTACACAGGGAAAAATTATTCCTAATTGTCGTAGATCGGGCAGAAAGGTATTTGGACAAGGGCAGAACAATTGTTACAAACAATTTTTATACATCTGTATCTATTGCAAAATTATTGCTCAGCCGTAAAACGCATCTTATTGGAACTCTTCGCAAAAATAGAGCTGGCAAACCGAAAGAAGTTGTTGTAGCTAAGCTTCGGAAACACGAAACCATTGGCCGGGAGTGTGCTGTTGTGATTGTTTCCAAATGGAGAGATGATGTTGAGCGTTCTGGAGGAACGTTCAACTGGAAAAAGAACTCTTGATGGCCAGGATATAAAAAAGCTTGAAATGATCTTAAAGTACAACCAAGCTAAACAAGGAATTGATATGTCCAACCAAATGGCTAGCTATTTCACGCCATTACGAAAAACAATACGCTGGTACCATAAGATTGCTTTCGAGTTCTTATTGTCGACAGCAGTTGTAAATCCTTTGGTTGTTTACAAAAAGCACAAAAAAATAGAAATTGGCCAGTTTAGATAGTCCATTTGTGAAAGTCTTTGTGGGGTAGGGGTTGAAGAAACTCAATTAGTATATATCAGAAAATACCAATTGAAGGAATTTGAAACCGTGGATAAAACGAACAGAAAAACGAGAAAACGATGTTTCAACTGCTACAATGAACTCAGCAAAAACGAATGAAGAGCAGCCGCTGCAAAAAAAGCTAACAAAGTGTCAACTTATTGCAGTTCATGTGATGGTAATCCATCATTCTGCCTCGATTGTTTCAACAAAAAACATTAGTTTTGTTTTTCAAATTATCTTTTCTTACTTTTTTCTTTTGCTATTGAAGTCAATTTATTATTTTTCTCTTATTTATATGTAAAATTAAGCTAAAAGTTACAAAAACGGCATTGCCAGAAATAGGCCAATAAGAACCTGAGTTTTTGTAAAAACGTCAATTTCGCCTTTTGTACTCTCAAAAACGGACTTTCTACTAGGTGCCAAAGAAGAAAAAAATGAATCTTACTAGCAAGCCACATAAAAAACATCGATTCAGAAATGTACTGCCTCTGATCACCGGTGGGTCATATGGCCTCCTGGGAAACTTTTGCGTGACCCACCGGTGGGTCACATGGCAGTCAACGTGTTAAACGCTTTGCGTTTCAGTTGCGTTGAACAATTTTTATCCGCGATCGAATTCAAACGTGATAGTGTGATTGCTTTATATTTGGATGGGAAACCACAAGTAGCTATCGTTAGAGCCCTCCAGAGCTTCAATGTGAATAAATCATTTGTGTCTCGAGCTATGATACTGTGCTCGTTACCGTGATACTGGCAGCGTTGCAAAACACCATGGAGGTGGTCATAAAAAAACAGCAACATCGGCAGAAATGGTCCGGAAAGTGAAGGCTCGAATTGAGCGAAATCCGCATCGAAGTGGAAGAAAAATGGCTCGTGAGCTCAACATATCGTTGGAACGGATGCAACACATACTGAAAAATGGGCTTGGGCTCAAGCCATTGAAGTTCTAAAAAGCTCACGATCTTACACTGCAACAGAAAAAAGTTAGAGTGCAAAGAGCGAAGGAATTGCTACGCTTGCACGAAAGTGGTGACTTGCCGAATTTGGTTTTTTTCCGATGAGTTGCCATTTGTAATCGAGCAATATGTCAACAAACAAAATTACCGAGTTTACTTGCCAGAGAGGTCCTTCCATCGCCGTAACCGCCGATGGTCGCTCTCCGCTCGTATTTTTGGACCGTGGCGTCAACGTTAATGCGATCGTATACCGTGAAACTGTCTTAGAGGCAGTATTGAAGCCTTGGGCAAACAATAATTTCGGTCGGAGACCGTGGACATTTCAACAAGACTCGGCACCGTCTCACAAAACGCGCGTCAACCAAGATTTGTTAAAAAACAATTTTCCACACTTCATTTCTTCGACACAATGGATTGCAAATTCTCCGGATGCAAATCCGTTGGATTTCTCTGTCTGGGTTATTTTGAAGGCGAAGGTTGGCACTAAAAAATACCAAAGTTTGGACCACCTCAAACAAGCACTTCGCCGGGAATGGGCCAAAATACCACAGAGCCACTTGCGTGCAGCGTGCGATGCTTTTTTCGGCCGTCTCAAGGCCATTGTTCGTGGACATATTGAAAACAACTGATACAATTTGAAAATTGATGTATTTTCCAACATTTTTTGCTTTGGTATCTAGGCCAGAATGTGACAAGAATTTCTATAAGGCAATCTTAAGATTTTGCGGTTTTTGCGGTTTTTGCAAAACAATTACCAGCACAAGTTTATCCTTGAAACTGCAGCAAGTTCTATTTAAAACACTACGAATTTCGAACGTGCTTAAGAACCCAGATGTTTCCTGGGTTAACTTCGAAGAAGAATCCTTGGATCTGCTTATGAATACCCATTTCCTTACTCCAATTCAGGAATCCACCTCATACCTATTAGTACTATCTTCTGAGAGATCTGGCCCTTCTGCTCTGCCATCGGATTAACTGTCCGACGTGAAGCAACAACCAACCATAGATACGGATAGATATATTGACAACTCCGGCAAAAGAAAAACTGACGACTATCGACTCTGCCATAGAATGCTTGGGCCCTAAATATAGCATATGAAGCCGAACAGTTTGCAGAGGCTTTCAGTTGCTACCAAGTGCATACCACTGCCAACAAAGAAGACTAATAGGCTGAGCCGCCCAAGAAAAGGACGAAAAACTGGGCTCTCATGATAACTTTGCATAAGATTGCTTCTGCGATCAGCTCCAGCTGACGTATGGGCATTATCCTAAGCACGACGATAAAGTCGTCTCTCTTGATTCTTATGCCAAGCTAGGAAAAGAGGAAATCTTTTACGGTACCACATTTGATCCCAAAATAGAACAAAATAATTGATTTCATGGCGGGAGGAAATTTCATCACAGCAGGAATATGTTTCGCACGCCATAACATCCACAAAAGGACTGACAGTCGCCTGATAAAAAAAAAAAACTTCAACTAGATTGACACAGCTCCAGTATTCAGTAAAATCAAACGTTTCCAAGAGCCAACATCGACTTAAATCACAGCCGAACAACGCAGCTATTGAAGCACAAGCGGCTAAGCATTTAATAAATGAGGGTGGAACAATCTATTTATATACCATCGGGTTGAAAGGATACCCAATACCAACGGGTCGCCCCGGACGCCACGACACAAAACTACACCTTTGAAGAAGTACCCGAGTACCTCTGTAAATTTAAACAACAATTTAACCGCAGAGATCAAGCGAAAAATCACTCAGAGGCAACTGAGAATTATGAAAATCCGCCTCACGAGCACCGAAGAAAGATCTGCACAAGACTTTTATTTTCCCGGTCCTACTGTATGTGGCCGAAGCATAAACTTTGCCTAAGGCGGATGAAAACGCCCTTTGTTGCTTCGAAAGAAAAGTTCTGCAAGTAATCTTCGGCCAAGTCTGCAAAAACGGAACTTAGAAAATGAGATGTAACAACAAGTGGGCCATTCGGCGACGTTGACCTTGTTAGAAGAGCTACAATTTGTTGGCTCTGATGACTAGAATGTGTTGAGTGAATGAATATCACTGATCTTCCTGTTCGGAGTGTCTTTAAATGAATACCTGACCTTACAAACCGCGCTATAGGGAAAACCTGAAAAAAAACTAATTTCATTTGTCAAAATTTAAATTAAAGAACCAAGCACCTTCGGCAAGTGGAGGGCATCTGGTGGCGTGGTAGCTGTGAGCAAAATCGCGTCATCTCGTTTACGTGGTTTTTGTTGTATAGTTATCTAACAGTGATCCAGTTATGAGTATATGTGGAGTCTTACTATATGCCTATATGCTGCTGAGCATGTGCCAAACAAGACATATTTTCCTGATCTGATGGACAAGTGCCCTCAAATGTCTTACAAGAAACCAAAAAGATCAGAAACAACAACAAGCCTCTGATTTGAATGACGATCCCAGCAAAAAAAACAAGCACAACGACCTTCGGATCTGCACGTGAACTACTTGTAGCCGAACAACTAGTAGAGACCCTTGACTGCCATCATTACCGATGTGCGGTTTCAGGTCAGAAAGTTCACAATCAACTAAATCTTCACACTCCGGCAGATCCTTAAGAAGTCCAAATCGATACTCACAAGTTTTTCATCGATTTAAAGGCCGCATAAGACAGAATTTATAAAGATGATCTAAGATATACGAGTATTGTAGGTATAGAGTCATGTCTAGTTTTGGCATCCCTGCCAAATTCGATTGTCAAAAAAACGCCGGTCCTGTGTGGAGTACAAAACTAGAGTGATTGTTTATTTAATTTGATAGACTGATTAAACGAAAAAAATATCGTGAAAAAAAATAAGTTATTGAATTTTACAAATGAAGTTAACCAAATAAATTTACATAAAGTGAATAAATGAAATGAATATAATCAAATAAACAACGAAATTAATGATGTGACTCCGGAATATCCCGGCGCCTCTGAAACAAGGTTTCAGGACGTAGAAAGTAGTACTAACTTTGTTATAGTTCGAATAAATGTACCCCGTACAGTTTTTACTGTTGATACTCGAACTATTCCATCTACTCCCGGTGTCACAGAGATTATTCTTCCAAGAATCCATTGCATGGTAGGTTCTTTTATTACAACCAAGTCACCAGGAGAAAGATTTATCTTGGGTTGTGGCCATTTCTTACGTTCCTGGAGCATAGTAAGGTATTTCATGTGCCAGCGCCTTCAGAATCCTTGTACCAAACTTTGTAGATGCTTCCATTGCGTCAAACGGTGAAGTGGAACGGTTTCGAGATTTGGCTCTGGTATGGCTGTAAGAGGTTCACCTATAAGAAAATGAATCGGTGTTAGTGGGTTCAAATCATCATCAGAGGGGCAAAATAAAGGATGAGAATTAAGTATAGCTTCGATTTTGCTTAGCACTGTAGAAACCTCCTCAAATGTTAGAATGGTTGCTCCAATAACTCGTCGCAAATGGAATTTCATGGACTTTACTGCAGTCTCCCACAACCCACCAAAATTTGGGGCAGAAGGTGGAATAAAGTACCAGGCGATGTCCTATCAGGAAAGTGTGGATGATATTATGCAATTGTGCTGCTGAGAATGACCAGTTTGTTCAACTCGGTAAGACAAAATTTTGTTCCTCTGAAATTTGTGTCATTGTCACTATAAATATTGGCACATCTTTCCCGTCGTGACATGAACCTTCGAAGAGCAGCGAGGCATGCATCAGTTAGTTTTAAGGTCCGTTACCGCCTCCGAGTGCACGGCTTTTGTAGACATACACACGAAAATTGCAACGTATGGCTTTGTGAGCTTAGGATTACGTCCACGAGACATGCGTATTGTCAACGGACCAGCATAGTCCACCCCAGTGTTGATGAATGGACGCGTTGGATGGATTCTTTCAGCTGGTAACTCTCCCATCAACTGGTTACTTCATCAACGTTTTTGAATGAAACACACCTTACACTGATGTACAACCTTGCGGATGAGATTGCGACTACCAAGTGTCCAGTATCGTTAATGGACTATTGCGAATGTCTCAGACACAACTGTGTGAAGATTATTTAAATGGGTATCCTTAACTATGAGATAAGAAATATTAGTATTATTTGGGAGAATTACTGGATGCTTGATATTATATGATACTCGTATATTTACATGTCTTAAACGTCAACTAACGCGAGAAGTCCATCGGAGCCTATGAATGCCGAATATCGCAAAAGTTTTGATTTGTTCGGAAGCTGTCGATGTTTAATGAGATGTTTAATATCCTTTCCAAATGAATTTTCTTGGATATGCTTAAGAATAAGTGTCCTTGCGTGCTGCAGTTCATACAGGCTAAGATTTAAAACGCGCCGATGACATTTATTACACCTGCAATTGAAAATAAAGCGATAACAATAAATGATAGTTCTTTGTAACCGATGTCACGAGGAGAATAATAGAAGAAATGGATCTCGATTTTGGGTAGTAAAAAGAGCATGTTTTGAATGTGGTTTTTTTTGCACGTAACTGTTTCGCATTCTAGAATCACTTTAGGGTTGAACTTAGATTTTGGCCAATGTTCTATATCAAGGGCTAACCAGTTTGGGTACGTCCACCAAAGCTTATGTTCAACGAGTTCCGTTGGCAGTAAACAGCGCGGCGCACAATCCACTGGGTTTGCTTCGGAGGAGATATGATCCCAAGGGGTACGAGGAACCGACTCTAAAATTTCAGCGCAACGAATAGCTATGAAAGAAGCGCATCGACGAGCAGGTGAAGATAGCCAATGCAAGACTACCTATGAGTCTGTCCAAGCAATCGTTTTTCTAATATTGAAGTTCATTGATGATTTGACGCGAGTTATAAAGAAAGAAGTAGAGCCACGCACAACTCAAGACGTGGGATTGATAAGGGTTTCAGGGGAGCTATCTTCGTTTTTACAGTGATTATGGTAATTTCAAATGAACCTGATTCAAATTTACTGCGAGAATAGACAACAGCAGGGTACGCTACCGACGATGCATCCGAAAAACCGCGCAGCTCGATACTGCTCGAGGACGAAAACACGTTCCTAGTAACCCGGATTTTTTCGAAATTAGATAGTTAATTTTTGTATTGGGTCCACCTTTCAGCTACCGTTGATGGCAAGGGATCATCCCAGCTTGATTTTAGCTTTGGTTCCCAGAGCCCCTGAGACATTAATTTGAATGATACGACCCATGGATTTAGCAACCCGAGATAATCAAAAATACGCGAAATCTCTGATAGTAATGTTCTTCGGGTTAATGAAGATTTCGGTAGCTCATCTCGAGCGGGATCCCAAAACATGCCTAGAACCTTTACCGATTTTTCAGATTCTTCTGAATACTCACAATCTTCGCTTGGAAGTGTTGATAGAAGAGGCCAGCAGTTAGAGCTCCACTTCCGCAGGGTAAATTTGGCCCTTGAAAGTAGCGTTGAGAAGAACCTGAGATGCAATCGGGTATTCAGTACCATAATCATCAGCGAGCTGGTTTAAGACGTGGACCGCGAGGAATGGAAAACATGCTGTGCTATATGTGACAGTAAAAGCCGGAAATGTTGAATCTCATCTTCTGGATTCTCACGCAAAACTATCCGTTGAAAATGAGTGTGTTCATTGTCCACCCAAATATGACGAAACATTTTCACCACGTCAGTACAGAAAACATATTATGTTGCCGAAATCGCAAGAAAACGCCGACAAGATCTCTTTGAATAGGAGGCCCCACTAGCACCTCGTCACTGAGCGAATTACCAAATGAATCCAATGCAGATCCATCGAAAACGACACGCAATTTCGTTGTGGAGCTGTCCATTTTGAGCACGGCATGATGAAAAAAATAAAACTGTTGAGGCGAAGTATCGTTTAGATCTTTGGTGGGAGTGCGTTCCATATGTCCCATGTCGAGGTGCTCGCGCATGAAGTTCGAATACATTTGAAAAACATTTGAATTCCTAGCAAACCGGCGTTCCATAGAATGTAAGCGAGAAACGGCTCCTTGCAAAGTATCACCGAATGACGGAAGTGAAGCCTTGAAAGGTAGGTACACGACACAACGACTATCAGAAGAGCGAGAAAACGTTTGACGAAAATGAGATTCTGCAGGGTCTTCGCTTTGATTTGCAACGGGAGTAATTTCCTCTAACTCCCAAAATTTCCGTAATAACTGGTCAAGATCGAGTGTGGAATCGAGTGAAGGTAACGAGAAATTAAAAGTGGAGTAATAGGTATCTCACCAGTTATAACCCAGCCGAACGAAGTGTCTTGGGCAATTGGAGTTCCCTCTTGTCCCCTAACCTGACTTCCGCTAAAAATATTCCACAGCTTATCTGCTTCTAACAAAACGTCAACTGGAGGAGATATATCAAATGAAGGGTCAGCTAAATCCATATCACAAAGGTGTTTGTAAGAGGTTGAATCAAACGAACTAGTGGGTAAATTCGAAGTTAATTTGGGTAGAATAAACGGGTCGACGAGAAGACAAGTTGAATTGATTCTCGAATATAATTTAAGAGATACACAACTTCTCGTGTATCCTGCACTTGTAGCAGATAACCCAACGACTGGAATACTAGCATGAGTTCTGCGTAGACCGAGCACTTGCGCGAATGATTACGTGACAAGTGAATTTTGAGAGCCGGAGTCCAGAAGCAGCCGGCAAACAACGAGATTTCCCTGACTGTCCTTCACTTTCACCACCAAGGTTGGTAGAATTGTCGGACGACTACGAAACTATTGAGGCTGAGAATGATGATTTACGATGCTAGTAGCAGTAGAAGCAGATGCAGGTTATATTAGATTTGTAACTTCACGAGGACTTGAAATATACGAGTACATCGATTTGCAAGTGCGACATCGGAATGTAGACTTACATTTATTCGAAGCATGTCCAGACAATTAAAACAAAGAGCCTTGTCTTTCACAAGCCTTCTTCGCGAGTCAACGGGAAGCAAAACGAATTTTGGACATTGACTTAAAATATTTATGTTCGTCATTACACATTGGGCAACGTGGTGTGCCATGAGAAGCTTCAGCCGCGTGGGCTCGAATCGTAGTTCGATTTTTTCCGAGAGATGAAACTGAACGATTAAGCGATTGACATGCTTCTAATGCATCACAACGATCTTGCAAAAAGATAACTAACTCTTGGATGGTGCAATCATCTCGAGATTTAACTTCCTGGGCCCATGGTTCCTTGCTGTCCTGGTCGAGTTTTAGAAGTAATAAATAAATTAGCCAGGGATCGAAACCCTTTGCCTTTAATGCGCTAAGAGCTTTTATATGTAGTTTCATCTGCTGTATCCGAAATTTTCCGAAGTAGTCTCACGTTGTTTGAAGTTATATATGGGAGCGATAGGAAACATTCAATGTGTGAACTGACGATTAAATTAGACCGATCATACCGTTGTACCAGCCGATCACATGCCTCAACATAATTGGCATCGGAAACCGTTAAATGACGAACCGAATTTGCTGCTTCATCGCGAAGAAAGGATTTAAGATACCGGATTTGAGTTGCCGTTAAATTTAATTTTCGACCGATGGATCCTAGGAACAGATTCCTAAAACTTGGTCACTCTTTGTAGTCACCAGAGAACATAGGAATTTGTATTTGGGGTAACGAAACTGAAGGCTATTGTGTAGTATTAGATAAGGTCTCTAAAAACGATGCTTGTTGCCTTACAAGCTGTTCCACGATTGAATCCTTGTTTTTATGTTCAGTCTTCAGGGAAACCGACAGCGCACGAATAACCTTGGTTAAATTTGATTATGCCACAAAATACTTTGTTTCATACTCACATAAATCCTCATCTGAATTACCGTAATTAGGATCGTCTACAAAATCAAATAACTTATCTTGAAGCTTTTTTAGATCTATCCATGTGTCCTCAAGTGTCTTTAATCGAAGTTCTAATAATTTGATATCAAAACCTTCATCAATATTTCCCACGAAATTTACCTACCCAGTCACTATTGCTTTCAAATTACCAATCTTTTCCTTTAACGCATTCATTCTGCTTAAAACAATATTCACAGCGAGTGTTCTTAAGTCTTGAGTATTTAGCAGAATGCAAAATGCACGTTGTTTGAAGATTTTTAGTTTGTCTATCAAATATTGAGTCAAATCCGAATATTGAATAAAACGAAATTATCCGAAGGACCAAACTTTTATGTTGAAGATTAAACGAAGAAAAAATGGAAAAAAAATGAAGAACGAACGGCACACGATTTGTACAATTCATTTATTTAACTGTCACCAGCATAGTCTGCATCGCTATAACAAGTAATGATTAGTTTTTTATTTGATTTAAAAAGTATACCAAGCAGCTTAGTCCCCTTCAAACTCATTTCACCGCGGCAATATCGTGGGTAGCTGGTTGGTCAAAATGCCGACTTACAACCCAAAGAGTATACATGAAGCTGCCTACAGCCTCCCGGTATTGAAAATCTCGCACCTCTTCATTTGAATTTGTTAGGTCTTTGTAAGTGACGCTATCAGCTGGTTTAGCAACAAGGTTAGTATCATTAATTTTGAACTTCGTCAGGATTCTGTCAGCATAAGTAGATTGAAGAAGAAAAATAAACCCATTTGTCTGCCGGTCTATCTGCAAGCCCAAGAAACAACGCGCCTCGTAAACAATGAGACCGTCATCGAAGTAAGTGGCCATTATGATGTTTTTCCTGGCAAAAACGCATGGATCGGCTTCTGTAGCTTTAAGTTGCAACGAACGAAGAAAATTCGAAAATACTATGTTCCAACATCTGGAAGCTTGTTTTAAGCCATAAAAGCTCTTCCTTAACTTACACACATGACCACTTTTATTTTTTTCAGTTGTCGCATATAAACGTCATCTAGCAAATCGCCATTAAGAAATGCGGTTTTAATGTCGGATTGCTTCAAAGATATATTTTTACCAACCGCAAGAGTAAGAATTGCTCTAATTGAAGCAAATCGGGCTACAGGGCTAAACGTCTCTTTATAATCAATTTCGTACTGTTGCGAGAATCCTCTAACAACTATGTATATTTCGGGTTTATTGATATTTGCATGCCTTATTTTGAATGATTATCAATCAGTTTTTTTTTTTTGAAGTAAGAGATTAATCAGTTCCCAGGTATTGTTTTTATTGAGTGTCATGATTTTTTCATCCACTGCTGTTCGCCACTTTGCCTTGTCCTTGGATTCAAGAACTTCCTCATAACTTCATGGTTCACACATTGAAGTCACAAATGCTCCTGCTTCCAAAATAGATACTAACGAGTTCTTTTTTTATTTTGAGCGCTTCTTAATCGGTTGCTTATCGGCTCTACATGACTTATTTCTACTTTATTTACCTGTACTGAGAATAAATTTTCTACATCCAGCTGGTCGTCTGGGTCCAGTAAGGTATCTTCGATGTGATTCAATTGTGAGATGATTTCCTTTGTCGTCATTTTGTACCATATACTCTGGATGATTCTGACTGACTTCTTGCATAGTCACCGTTTCTGAAATAGGCACAATTTTAAAGACAACATCACGATTTGCCTCAATTTTATTGCTCACAGGAAAATAAACACGGTATCCTTTAGTATTTTCGGGATATCCGACGAGAATTCCTTGTTTTGCCTTTGGATCCCATTTCTGACGTTTTTGGGAAGGAATATGAGCGAAACATTCAGTCCCGAAAACCTCTATATATCCGTAAAGCGGGTATAGATTTCCATGACACATATAATCCCTTTTGCGATGCATCCGCGCTAGGGAAGTTGCATCGATTTAAAAAAAATTGGCGGCAGAGCAGGTGCGGTAGGTGAAGTAATCCCTGCTGACTTGCGTCACCCAATGCAAAGCAATTCATTTGGGGACTCTAAATACTTCCTTTTATTTAAGGACGATTTCTCCAGATACAGAACTGTGTATTTTCTACAATAAAATAAAAAAGCGAAGTAGTCGAATGCGTTAAAGTGTTTATAAGCCAAGTCAAAACTGAAACTGGGATGGCTATTAAAACAATTTGGACGGACAATGGTCTGGAATTTGTGAGCACAGATGTTAGAAATTTTTTTGAGAAAGAATGCATTCTGCATCAGACATCTGTACCTTATTCTCCCCAGCAAGACGGAGAAGGAAATGCGAACTATAATGGAGGCGGCTAGGACTGTGATTCATGTGCTAGGTTCGTCTTCACGATTATGGGGAGAAGCGGTCAATTTTGCACGTTTTTTTATTGAATCGCACGAGACCAACGGATATTCATAGTAAAAGTCCAATGGATTTGTGGATATCCGTTGATTCCCATGCAGTAAAGTTATGACTTTTCCATATGAACTTTTGTAATCAGTATTGTAGCCGATATCGATTCATCGATTCACCGCATTCTTTTAGTTGGTGTGCAATTGTTTCGAGTTTTGATATATGTGTAGCAATATCATCAGATGGATCTTTTGAAGAACTATAAAATCTTTGCTGAATCAGATGTACACATATTCATTTCTGACTTTTGTTCATATACCAATCTTAATTTCTTCCACATGGGATGTGACGTGGCACAGTTCATTATATTGTTGCACAAACGCGTATTTCGGGCAGCTCAGTCAAAGGATGGCCAAAGATTTCCTGGATTTATTGGGAGCAGAAAATAAAACGCGAGGCGAACTGTTCTTTGCAAAAACACTTTATTGCCGAGTAAAATCAAGTGACACTTCGCAATTCGGTAAAATGATACTCGTAATAATGGGTCCTCTGAGTTGAGGTGTGTTACTTAGGTGGTTGCTTGTTGGTCGTAAAGGAAGCGTAGCGTAACAATACGAACAAGTGCTTGTGGACCCAAGCTCATCACAATCATTTTTTTGCGCTGTCCTTTCTATTCTCTTCCATTCTAGCAACTTTAAATTCCCCTCCACCGTTGGCATCCCCTTTTCATCATTGACAATATCATACATGTCCCTGGCACTTAGCATGACTCTTATTTGGAACTTCCATGTACTCTACTGGTCTGAACTCAACAGCTTATCAATTTTAAATGAATCACCGTTCATTTTCAAAACACGAATGTTCATTCCCGCTATATTTATGATGGAGAATGCTTGCTGTTTGGATCTGCTATCAATTCTGCCAACAACACCTAATAAATAAAACGAAGAATCAGTCTTGCCTCTGTTTATATGGGCAAAGAAGGCAATTGAGTAACAAGCCCTATCCCGAATAACTCAGGAGGTTCTATATAAGACCTCGATCGTACCAGTCCAACCTTATGACACTGAGTATGAGTACCTACATACTCTGTCGAAAGCAGATGAAAATATCCTCGGTCATTTCGAGCGGAAAATTCTTCGAAAGATATTCGGTCCCGTTTGCGTTGACGGGTTTTGGAGGAGGATGTACGGCGATATCGATCTATTCAGAAAACTACGTATCAGTCGCCTGAGATGGCTAGGATATGTAGAGCGAATGGAATGTTGGAGTCTTCGAATATAATTCGGAGGACAACACTAGCAGTGCGCAATTGGAGGTTAATTGAGACCTAAGTAACTTTCAGTGAGTAAGCTGAAAGCTCTTCTAGTTAAAACTCTCTAATTTCTCACAACGTTCTTAATGAATCAATTTTAGATATTTTTATGTCTTAATCTAAATCTTCGAATAGATTTTCGTTCTGTTACAAAAACCTCTAAATCACTGTTCCTTCACAATTGCTATGTTGCTCCCGATAGATTGTTAATATCTTCCAACACCACAATTTTATACAACCTTGATCTTGACTATTAGACACAAACTCCACAGGACCTAAGTTGTCGTTGAAGCTCAGGTAGCACATGTAACAACTTTTTATTCTTTCTTTCACAATTTCAAGAAGAAAAAAAAATTCTGCGAAAAAATTAATAAAATTCATAATCATCTGTCGAGGGTCTAATTTATGCCTTCATTTCACATAAGAGCATGTACTTGTTTCCAACTTGACATTCCGTGCCGTCGTCGTCCACTAGGAGCGAACACCATTATCCTGCTCTACAGGTAATCGTGTTCCATTGTGAAAGCGCTCCGAACCGCGTGAATAAAAAGCCACCCCATAACGCGCACAGCAATAAGTACCGCCTTGTCGCATAAATCACTATTGCGCAGTGTCGAACCGTCAAAGTATAGTCGGTAGGACTCGCATTGTTCGTTACCTTTACATGTAAGTGTATGCTGTGAAACTGAAAAAATGGAAGTGACATTGAAACACACGTGTGTTCACGATCTATTCATGCAATTGAATACTCGTACACCATTGAACCTGAAACTAATCTCTGACATTTTAAGAACATCCAGCCGAGTTGCCAAACTCCATATGGGGTCCTGTTGCGCGATACTTGTTAATCCGATGGCACAAATACTCGTACCTTCCGGTTCTACTGTTTGATGACAGTTTTTTTTTTATTTCGATCAACGATTCCTTTTGCAACATATTGTCCACTGATTTTGCTTTCAGCAACAAATTGTCGGTCGTTGCATTCTTTTGAAATCAATCCATATCCGGTGAAAGGATTCGATACGAATAATGACAATCCTTTCGTTTTCGTTTGTGTCCCAGAGAAATATTTCCGAACTTCCTTACAGAAATTCTTTTCAGAAATTCTTTACTTTCCACCAGACAAAAGGACAACCAAATACATTTTCAAAATTTAAACGGGGAAAGGATTTTTTTTTTTCGTTCGTTACAGTTATTGCAATTATCGAGGAGACGGAAACATCTATTGAGCACTGCCATTGTCAAATGGGAACAACATCGCAACGAAGTACCTGACACCTTGGAATCCAATTTTCAGGACGATAAATCTAGGGGGATCAAACGGAGTATTAATTGGATTTATTCGTCGGCTGAAATTTTCGAAAATCGAACAAAAGTGCAAATCCTTATTCGCTAGATTATATTTCAGGATTTTTCACATCTCGCAAATACGATCGGGCATTGTATGTTACGAGTAGTAACTAAGTCCGAGGTATTGAGAGTGAAATTTAATTCCCGCATCCTGTGGGGTGCAGTATGAGAACGTTTGAAAGAAGAGATACATAGTAACATATGAGTTGTTTTTTTTTTTTTTTTTTTGTTGTAAAATAAGTACAGCAGACTTCCAGCTGTATCTACATATGGATCTTATAGCACGTTCGATCCAAATTGAGTGACGTTGATTAACCGACGTAATTTAGTTTGTGTATTTCAGCCGCGTGAATTTTGGTGGAAATTGAAAATGTGAATTTTCTATGACAACTTCTGTTAAGAAAATTAGATACTAAGAAAGATTATGTCATAAACAAACAATGCCAGTAACGATTCAATAATTGTAGACGCCGCGAATTGGGCTCTCAGAACAGTACTAATTTCGTTTATTCTTTCTGTCATTCTGACATTAAAAAAAGTCGCGCAAAACACGGTGTAGGAATACACGAATCGCTCTATTATAAATATTTGTCAGCTTCAAAAAAAAGTGTCATTTACCATTTGAGAGCCCAAGCCGCCGGATGTGTCTACTTATAAAGTAAGTTACTTATACATTAAAGGTTAAAAAACTTATATGTATTTCCTTTCGGAGACCAAAACGCCTCCTTTCCTTCTGTTACCTGTTGCCTAATGTTTCCGCCTTTTTTCGTTACGGGGGAAGTTAGATTATTTAGACACGGGGGTCTATATTGCCGCCGCTACAAATTTTTTATTCTTTTATAAGAAGAATTACCATTTCGGCCAGAATATTATTTGGAAGAAGCCAATTAGAATTTCTGCCGCCTGATATTTTCATTGATGTCAATCAATCCCAGAGGATCTTCTCGCCTTAAGGACGGTAAGTTCGTTTCTGCAAATAATAATTCACGCTTACCAGGTGTCACAGAGAGCCTCAGTACGCTTAAGGAAGACCGAGGAAGTGAGTCGGATGTGGATGCGACGATAGTGGAGGTGGCGGATAAGCCGCAAGATTTGTCGACGTTACAGGAGATGCAAAAACAGGTACAGGAGCTACCTTCACAGCTTGAAGCAGCAACGTTTTTTCAAGCAAGGTTAAGTCATCAGCAACTGGAGCATGTTCCGATTACCGTCACCGCCACATCGCCTCCCATTATATCTTCAACTGTAAACCGTTCGTCAACTGCAGTTTTAAGTCAAGACACCGGTATTGTAACTACAGCTACAGCACACGCTATGTGTACCGGTCTTTTCCAACACGCTTCCTCATCGCTTCCATAAACATGACAGCCATCCCAAACGCCGATACCAATGCCGATTGATATTACGCAACGACTATCAATATTTCTACCACCTTTAAACACTCTTCCACCCTATAGTCAGCCGGTGGATGTAATTCCACCGCAACTTTATGCATCTCTATCATACAGCGTAAGTCAGCCAACACTACACACCGGCAGAAAGTTACACGATCTCCCCAAATTTACCGGAAGGCCAGAGGAATAGCCGATGTTTTCCACTGCCTTTCAAGAGTCCACACAGATGTTCAACTATACAAGGGTTGAAAACATATTTCGCCTACAGAAGTGCATCAAAGGTGAAGCCAAAGAAGTCGTCGAAGCTCTATTGATCCATCCAAATAATGTGGATCGAGTGATGGCAGCTCTGGAGTTTCGGTTTGGTCGGCCGGAGTGTCTTCTACGGAGGGGAAGTTTGAATTGTTAATCCCATTTTCAACAAGAGTGCAGAATCTCTCCACTTTCTTGGAGTGGCCTACATCAACACCTAGCTAACGCTAACCAATGTCTGCATTGTACCATATCCCACGCTGAAATACTATATTTCGAAGAGTGGCTCAGTGAAATCGCAAGACAACAAATTCATTAGATCAGCCAATCAAACTTGAGAACAGGAAGCCGGAGTAGCCCAAGCCAGCAGCTGCGGCCAACAATGATTCCTGTCGCCACTGTAAGGGCAAGTCACATCAAGTTGCCAGTTGCACTGCCTACACATGTCTGGACGTTCAGAAGAAGTGGGAGTTCGTGAAGAACAGGCGATTGTATTTCTGCTGCCTGAAGTATGGACACTCTGTACTTTCTTGTAGATCGCGAAAGTCATTCGGAGTTGGTGTGTGTCCTAGAATACACCGTTCATCCTTGCATAAGCCACAAGACCTGAAGGTAACTACCACGCATCCAGACGAAACTGTACATCAGGAACCTAAGAAGACATTACACAGCTGCGATGCAAACGCCAACTCCAAAATCCTGTTTCGCGTTTTACCGGTGAGGTTGTACAATGATAACATCATGGTGAAGACTTATGCTCTCTTGGATGAAGGCTCCTCTATTACGAGTGCGGACTTAGCCAAACAACTAAAGCTGAGGAGCAGTCGTTGGTTGTGGATATTCAAATAAGTGCGGACAAGGGTCATACGGAGAGGTTTACATTGTGTAGCGTGCAAACTGTCACTGCATTAGATTTGCCAACTTAAACGCTTACGGAGGCCGATCTGCAGCAGTTATACAAACAACCACCTTCGTGTGAGTATAAAAACACAGAGCCGCAATTGCTGATCGGACTTGATAACTGCCACTTGGGTGCACCGTTACGCACTATACAGCCTGCAGATACCGAGCCAGTCATCATCGAGATCAAGCGCTCCTGTCTTCCATATCAAGGAGATAACGCCAGAAAATGATATCCGCCTAGACACGATGGTGGAAGAGTACGAAGCAGTTACTCACCACTGCTGACAAAAGAGCCTTGCGAATTCTGCCTGATACCACCATAAATCTCGGCACTCGTTACCAAACGGGTCTGTTGTGGAAGGAAGATGCAGTCAACGTCCCGCCGAGTTATGAGATGGCTAAACGAAGGTTGTTGAGCCTCGAAAATAAGGTGCGTAAGGAACCGCACTTCGCTGCCACTTATAAAGATATAATAACAAATTATTTGAAGAAGGGTTATGCCAGGAAGTTGAACGATCCTGAGGTAAGACAGAGTACGGCTAGAACCTGGTACCTGCCACATTTCGGAGTTAGGAACCCACACAAACCAGATAAGATCAGACTGGTATTCGATGCCGGCGCCAAGGTTAATAATGTTTCTCTCAACTCATTATTATTAAAGGGTCCTGACGACCCACGACCGCTGTTGGCTATTCTCTTCAACTTTCACATGCAGCCTATAGCTGTGACTAGAGACATCAAAAAGTTGTACGCCCTGAGATTTTCGAATGATCATCCAAGAGCCGTCAGGTCGATAGTCGAACATCATTAACATATGTGGATGACTACGTGGACAGTTTCGACAGCATAACGGAAGCAGTTAACGTCACAAAGGCTGTTGTCACGATTCACAGGACTGCATGACCCAGAACATCAAAATAACATGGTCGACATGAACATGGACGCGGCAGTCGAGAAAGCTCTGCTAATGTGCTGGGAGCCCTCGGAAGACGTCTTCACATACAGATTAAAATTTCCTCGTGTAATCAAAGATGTCTTTGTAGACGATAGGTGCCCAACTAAGAGGGAGCTGTTGAGTATCGGAGTGTCGATGTTTGACCCGTTTGGAATGGTTGCGAACTACGTAGTACACATCAAGTTGAGGTTGGGATCAGTGTGAAAGCGTGAGGTAGGTTGGGACGATCCTATTCCTGCTGAAATTTTCGAACGTTGGAAGCGGTGGAAACCGATTTTAAGTCAGTACAGGATTCTTCGATGTCATGACTTATCGTTATCATCGGCCAACAATCTAGTTCTCCACACATTCGTCGATGCCAGTGGAGAGGCGTTTGCTGCGGTTATTACCTTCGGGCTGAATTCTCCAACGGGATTAGCGTGTCATTTGTCTGCGGCAAAACAAGGTGTGCCCCAAAGCAGTTGATGTCCACTCCTCGCCTCGAGCTGCCGGCCGAAGTATTGGGTGTAAGACTCTGTGATTCTATCATTAAACACCATGACCTGCCACTCAAAAGCCTGGCATTCTGCAGTGACTCGAAGACGGCTCTTAATTGGCTTCATTCAGATCCTCATCGACATAAGCAGTTTGTGGCAGCCGAAGTCCTTGATAGCAACAAAGTAAGTCAATGGCGTTGGGTCCCTACGAAACTAAATCCGGCGGACCAAACAACAAGAGCGAAGAATCTTCCCAAACTTCAAGTCAGCAACGGTTAGTTAAGCGATCCACACTTTCTTCAAATGTCCGAAGAGTATTGGCCAGACGACATCCACACCCACGTGTGTCCGGAAGAACAACGACCTAAGGCGCTTTTACATACAAACCCGGTGAGTACATCGTTTGTTGACATTTCCAGATTCTCCAGATATCGTAAGCGGCAAAGAACGGTTGCGATTTATTCGAGCATGACAACGAAAGCCAAAAGAAAAAGGAGAACTGTCGATATCTGAACTCAATGAAGCAGATGTCTTATTATGCCGCCAAGCCCAGAAATATGTCTTCGGTGCTGGAATTGCTCGTCTTGAAGAAAGCCAGTCAGTCGAAAAGACCAGTGCTATCTTCAAGTTGACACCATATTTATCGGATGATGGTCTACTTCGGGTTTATGGGCGGATAGATGCTGCCATGACCGTACCACTCGCCGTCCGACGTGCCATCATCCTACCAAAAATGCATCCGCTGTCGATGCTGATCGTCGAGCACTACCACCGCCTTATGCGACACAAAAACGACGATGCAGTTGCGAATGAGCTACACCTCAAGTACTGGATTCCGAGCGTGCGCTCTGCTGTTAAGAGGGCAAAGCACCAGTGTCAATATTGTCGCTTCCTATCCGTTCAGCCATTACCGCCGCTGATTGGACAGTTACCAGAGGACCGTCTGACTCCGTTTATAAGACCCTTCACATATACCGGTCTTGATTATTTCGGGCCAGTTAGCGTCGCAGTAAGACGCCAGAAGGAGAAGCGCTGGATCGCTCTATTTACTTGTTTGACGATAAGAGCCGCTCATCTCGAGGTCGCAGCAGATTTGCAACTTCGTCAAAAGGAGAGGGGTACCAGTCCGGATCAGGAGCGATAATGGCAAGAACTTCATTGGTGCAAAGAAGGAGCTATTGACTGTCGGCGTTTTCGACAATGACGCCCTGAAGGCACAACTTGGCTCATAGGGAATTGATTGGGTGTTCAACTGTCCTTCGACTCCGCATGCGGGAGGACCTTGGGAACGGCTCGTCCGTTCGGCAAAGAGAGCACTTTCTTACACACTCCATGAGATTGCACCGAGACCTGAGACGCTATTGAGCAGCCTGTTAGAAGCAGAGAATATCGTGAACAGCCGCCCGCTCACGCACCTGCCTGTGTCACCTGACGATGAAGATCCCTTGACACCAAATCATTTTTTGCTGGGTGGCTCAAATTCAACTCAAACTCCAAGCGAAATCGACAAGAAGGCGATATGTCTCCCTAAACAATGGCGTGTAAGCCAACAGATAAAGAATCATTTTTCTAGACGCTGGATCCGGGAATATCTGCCAGAACTCACCAGACGGAGTAAGTGGCTCGAAGAAGTTCGCACTCTTGCAATAGGACACTTGGTCTTTGTACTATATGTGATGCAGATTTGCCAAGAAGCCAGTGGAAGAGAGGTAGAATTACGAAAGTATTTCCTGGACGAGATGGCCAGGTTCGTTCTGCTGAAGTAAAAACGACCACAGGGATTTTCCGCAGGCCTGTAGTGAAGCTTGCAGGATGTAAGTGAGGCTTAAGAGGGTTCAGGCGCCTCACGGGGGGTGGGATTTTAAGAAAATTAGATACTAAAAAAGATTATGTCACAAACAAACAATGAAAGTAACGATACAATAATTGTAAACGTCGCGACTTGCCTGTTGCCAAGTGTTGCCGCCTTTTTTCGTTACGGGGGAAGTTTAATTCTTTAGACACGGGGGTCTATATTGCCACCGCTACAACTTCGAAGTAGTGTTTAACGTTGTTCAACCGTAAACCGTACGAGTTTCGAACCGTTTCATAGCTTTGAACGGACCCCAAGACATTGGAGAGCACGCAGGAGTCGAAATAGCTGTTTCTAAGGGCGAATCAGTGCCGAATAAGCGGAGTAACCATCAACGGTAATTATTATGCCAACTTATTGGACCTGTTCAACAACGATTTGAAGGAAAATGATAGCAGTCGGCAAGAAGAAAGTGCTCCTCCATCAAAACGGATGCACACGTATTTTTTTTTGTCGGAACAGAGTCTGAGTGAACTAGTCCATTTTACTCGTTCTAGATTCTTTTTCTCAGTCTTTCAAAAAAAGATGAGTAACCGGACATTCACAGAGAGCTAGTGCTCCGCGGTATCATCATCACTTTCACACCAACCGTCACAGTGTATTGTATCATTTATGGGAGTCACACTTATGCAGCCTGCAGTCCTTCCTACTGAGAGACAACAAAAACTCCGCGGACCACTTAGAGACGTCTCGGAATGTCGGCAAACTGGAGAGTATTGCCATCTGAAGTTATTCTTGTATGAGGCCCAATTGTCAATGAAAGCCCTTACCAAAGACGCAGAGTCAAAGACAGTCGGTGTGCAAGTTCATCAATGCTCCGGTGCACGTTGCATTAAAGATCATTTCTCTTTAAACCGAAGTGCAGCCGCGATATGAATATCAAGCGATGGGAGATTCATTAGTGCAGAGCAAGACGGGATAGGAAAAGTCGTTGGATCGCGAATTGCTCCGTCACCCGCCACGTTCTCCGGATTTAGCCCCCAGTGACTGTTTCCTGTTTCCTATTTCCAAACGTAAGGAAATGGTTCGGCGTAAAGAGTAAAGGCTCAAAGGGTAAAACCTTTGAATGATATGTCACCAAATTTTATTATTTGCAAGGGATCAAAGCTGGACCAAGTGTATTAAGCTCAAAGGAGACTTAGTTGAGAAATACAACGTTTTTTTTGACGAAAAGACTGATTTATTCATGCTCGGAATATTCCTAAAAGTTAGTTATTTAAAAAAAAAAATAAAACGGTGGACTTACTTTCCTCCATAGCTTCTGAAAATCCTAGGCTGCCTTGTATTCGACTATGACATATCCCCATTCTTTCTCTTTTGAGTATTTTCTTTGGCCACTTGTGAATCAAGTGAAGTCCAAATTAATTTGAAGTTCTTTGAAGTACTAAACAAATTTTCCTACAATCTGCTGTAGATACGGTCTACATGCTATAAAACTTTATTAGCATTGAAATTCCTTGGATTTTTAGTGGCGCAGAATCCTACAAAATTAGGTATTTCCCTTGTAATAGTTCTGAGTTTTAAATTGCTGGACATAAAGAATCGGATTACAATCTGACTGTGGATTGGGTCGTTCTCCTGAAGTCTCCTGATGAGATTAGGACTAATCCTGAATCTTATCGGGGCATCAGCCAGCTTCCGGTACTTGGAAAAGTACTGGAAAGGGTTATGGTGGAAAGACTTCTGGACAATTTGACCGAACCGATGTCTCCATTCCCATTCGGGTTCAAAAAAGGCTTATCCATTGAGGACGCTTGGTCTTAAGCTAAATACAGCGTCCAATCAAGTAGGACCACCTATGTGTTAGGCATCTTTATAAACTTTAAAGGTGCCTTTGACAACCTAAGTTGGGGAAGCATTTTCCGAAGGCTGCATTACATTCGCTGTCAGGAAATTGAGCTTTGGAAAAGCTACTCTTCTGGCAGAAGTGCGTACCTCATGAATAATGGCCTGAATGAGAGTGTGAGCGTGAATGTGGAGCGTGAATGTGGAGCGTGGATGTCCCCGGTGGTCCATTTGTGCTCCATTTATCTGAAATCTAGTGATTGACCCCCTAATGAGGCAGATATGTGAAATATCCAAGTGCTACGCATACGCGGACGACCTGTTACTCATTCTGGAACCACGATCCAGGATAGTGCTGGAAGGAATGGGAAACACGGTTCTCCGACATGTTGAGGACTGGAGCAGCAGTGTAGGCGTTTGTATTTCTCAAAAAAAGACGGTAATGATGTTGCTCAAGGGCAAATCATTAATAAGACGACCTCCCTAAATCATGTTGTATGGAGATACTTTTAGATATGTGACATAACTCAAGTATGTGAATATAACAATGAATGACATGTCAAACTTCTTACCACACTTGACAAGAAGTCCATGACGAGCTAACAACTGTCGTGGGGAAGATAAGGCGCATTATGCGGTTTGACTGAGGGCTCAGCAGGTGTGCTGTGCGTATCACATATGATACACCTTTTGTTGCCTGTGCAACATTCGGGGCATCGGTGTGGTGCGACGTAATCACGACTGTGTGCGGTCGCAGAAAGATCGTCTCTTGCCAAAGAGTGACCTTACTTGGTTTTTTGCCTGTTTGCCGTACTGTCTCCACGAGAGCACTTCAGGTACTTATGAGAGTGCCTCCTCTCGACTTGTAGGCGATCCGACATGGAGAGAGAGTGGTTGGCTGACAACCGGATGTTGTGGTTGATGTCAACCGGATGTTCTTACGGACGAGTAAAGCCCGGCTAGACGAATGCGTCACATCTAGATAGGAATCTTGATGGGACGATAGCGATAACGGCAGGGTAACTTATCGCTTCCTGAAGAATGTCTTGTTCATGCGGGAGCCGCCGGAGCTGAGGTTGAATCTCAACATGGGCTTTTTTCTTACTGGACATGGTTTCTTCAATGCATCCCTGTATAAAAGGGGCCTAAGCCAGATGGAGGGCTGCTCGTGTTTAGCTTCTTTTCAAGACTGGGTGCACAATCTGTGTGAATGTCCCTTGTATGATGATGTCAGGGATCTTCGAGCTATGGGCGTAGGTTTTGAAGACGATGTTTGCGACGTTGGCGGCGCTTTAGCTGACGATGAGCAAATAGCAAGGATCTAGGACTACGCGAACATAGTTTTTTCTAGACGTCGATATAGGCAGCTATACCCTGATGCGTAGTAAAGATGGTTAAAGGCGGCCACTCCTGGGCAATAGGGTGACCCACTGGAAGTAACCGCAAAGTTGCGAAGCTCGACCGGAGGATATATTCTGGTACCACGGGACGTCAGAAGCCTAGGAGTTGGCCACCTCGTGGGAGTATCGTGGTGGCTGTTGGTTTGTACCCAAGCAGATCGACTAGAACTCAGACACCTCACGGTTTTAGGCTGTAGTACTACGGCTTGTGCTCAACCATTTGGTGGCTATGGAACCAATCGGTCTGCTCGGTGTGGAGTTGCATAGCAACCGGGTGCCATGACCCACGGAATGGCAGAGGTTTTAGGCCTCAACGCTTTACCAAGGGAGGAGATCGTGCCTTATACACGGTTTCTCGTTGGTGTCACGCGGGAGGGTTGAGAGTTCAGAGGATAGCATTTCTGACAGTCTTCCTCTGTATTTTGGCCAATCAGTTTTCAGATAATTCCGGAATACTGGTTGGCTGGGAGGAGCATCACTTAGGCTGAATTGGATGTATTTGTGGTCTGAAAATGAGTGTTCAGACGATACCATCCAATTCATTAGCATCCAGCTATCCAGCGCTTCTTGTCGGCTTCTTGTTATAAAAGTGTGCTCATTGCCAATGTTGATAATTAAAAAATGACTCACCTCTATCGTTGATGTCGGTACTGCCCCATAACGTGTGATGAGCGTTAGCATCGCACTCGATTATGAGGCCAGTTTTTAGCCTTCCAGCTTCCGGTACCATCCTTTCTAGCTTATCACCAAGATATGCCGATCCCAGCCAGTAAGAGCCTTTGGCAGTGTACAGTCTGGCAACGGTTAAGTCGAGGCCGCTGAGATTAGCAAGTAAAAACGCATTAAGACTACGTTTCCCTAATATACAAGTTCTAATCTTACTTTTGTCTCTTGCATACTCGTAGAGCGGAGCGTATACAGGTGTACCAAGTCCAAGAACCACGCCTTCTACAATCCATGGATCCTGGATTAGGATATGGTTTTCTGCGTTTTAGGAAAGACGTAAAATAAGTGCGGCCGAAGCCTTTTTTGAGTCCGTGACCTGCCACAAATTTGCTGATGCTACGGGTGGAGGTAGTGATAGGACCATGGCTTTCCACAGCCTTATCACTCCATCCTTGAGGATTTAGTTTTACCCTCGTTGCTTTTGCCTTTAGAGGATGGTGCAGCATGTCCTGCCACAATTTTACGTCCCCTCGACAAGGCAGGAGCCTTGCCGGTAGTCGATGTAGTCACCGTTCTACCGCCCGGTATTAAAGGAGTACCGGCCTCGTGTTTTGTTTTCTTTTTTGAGATGTTATCCTTTAATAGATCCCACGAGTAGCGGAGCGGAGAAAGGATGGTCCATCTGTACAGAGATCCGCTGTATACAAATAAGGATGGCTAATCCTGAGGTCGCCAGGTATCCGGATACTCCGTTCGCGACTGTGCTATTTTTGGAGATACTGAGCCCATAGCCAGATTGTTTTTATGTAGTCTTACGCATGCAATACATTTTTGTACTACGTCATCCATTTTTCCCGATAACTGTAATCTGATCAGGGTCTTACTTACTTACTTACTTACTTACTTAGGTGGTGCTACAGCTCGGGCTGAACCTAAGACTCAACTAATAAGCCTCTGCAGTTAGTCCGGTCTTTAGCTAAATACCTCCAGTTGCGCTCTCCAAGGCGGTTGAAGTCCACTTCTACTTATGCGCGCCACCTCATATCAGGTCTTCCTCTATTGCGTTGTCCCTCCGGGTTAAGTCCGAAGTCTGTGTGGGCCGGAGAATTGATGGCCATTCCCATTACATGTCCTAGCTATCTCAGGCGACTGATGCGAAATTTTCTCACTAGTTTGATGTCGCTGAACAGCTCGTATAGTTCACCGTCGAATCTTATCCTCCAAAGCCAATATTTTCCAAAGGATTTTCCTCTCGAAATGATGAGGATATTTTCATCCACGTTCGATAGCGTCCAGGCTTCTGCGCCATAAAGTAAGACTGGGATATTCAAGGTCCGTACCTTAGTTTTTCGGGATAGGGTCTTACTACTCAATTGCCTTCTAAGCCGAAAACAATAGGGATTGGCAGGAGTGATTCTTCGTTTTATTTCTGCTGAGAATGCCAAAGTCATTAACTACTTCGAAATTATACCTGTCGATTGTGAGGTTCTGTCTAATTCGCCGATGTTGTGTATCCCTACTTTCTATCTACCGCTAAACCTAAATTGGCAGCTTCCATTTCAAGACTAGCGAACGGGCTGTCATCGACGAATTCTTCCAATTATCTCGATATTATCGCCGTGCACTAGTATTGCACAGACTTTTGAAAGATTGTACCTCCAGTGTTCACTTCTTTCAAGTGTCACGATAAAGAAGTCACATGACAGCGGGTCACCTTGTCTAAAACCTTTTTTGACATCAAAGGTATCGGTTACGTCGTTATTGACCTTGAGGAGGCTCCATTTTTGTGGATCGTTCTGCGATTTCATTCATTCAGAAGCATACACTCTTTAGACCAGATCTGAGGACTAAATTGGTGCATGCTCTCCATAAAGTCATTTCCAGCAGCTTTGAATACCTCGGCCGGTAAGCCGTCAGGTTCAAATAATTTGATGTATTTTAGCTTAGATACAGCTATTCTTACTTCATTTTGGCCAGGTGTGCGGAAGTTTGGGCTATCATCGTTAAAGTTGAAAGGTCTATTCTGCCTGAAGGCGGGATGTTGGGCTTCTTCGGCGTTATACAGTCTGCAGAAAAAAATTTTCCAAATTTTAAGCACCGTCTGAGAAGCAAATGTTCTTCTCGTCTTTTCCTCTCCCTCTCACGAGCGGCTTTCCTCTTGCTTTGTAGGCTTCTTGTTTAGCTGGATGTGCTTGCAGGCTTGTTCATCAAACCAAGGATTTCTTGGTGGTGCTCGGGTGAAACCCAACACATCAGTTGCGGAGTCTCTGATGGCATGTTGGTTGCGTTGCCACTGGTCTTCAGTACCTGATGCCGGAGGCATATTATTTGTTGAGAGATTTCGGGATACGCGTTCGGCGCAAATTCTGGCGGTCTCTTGCCATTGCAGCTTTTCTTCGTTATATTTTATCATAGTAGCTTTTCTTTGTGGCGCTTTAGAAATCCGAGGGTTGTGAGCCCTATACACCGCTTTTTTAATCGTAAAGTCATTTACATAGAAATGAGCCGTGCAGAATTATGTATATCTAAATTCGCCATCTCAACAAAACTGGCCCGTAAGTTCCAACTGGCAACGAAGAATGCATGCGGCTCCATTAAAACCCACAGCAACTGCATAGATCATTTTGGCGTCAGCAGAGGGTTAAGCCAAGATCGTAATAATCTCACAAAATACTATCTTTGCCAAATCGGTAAAACTACTTGCATACGCTGATAATATTTAAGACATAGGAAAGAGCAATGTCAGTTGAACTTTTACAACTATCGAGAGACAGCAGTCACTATAACGAGCTTGGTAGTGAAGGAGGACAAAACTATTGTAAGGTCATCTTGTTCAAAGAAAGACATCGACGTCTCGTACAAAATGTTACAATCGACAGCTACAACTTTGAAGTTGTAGAATATTTTACCTACACTAAAGCTCCGTAATTAACTCTGAAAACAACATCGAAACAAGAATTTAACGAGGAACTAATCTTGCCAATCAGTACTTCTTTGGCCAAGGCGATTCTCTACTTAATCCTTAACACTCCGGTTCCGCTTTACTCAGGCGGATGAAAGCATTCTTCGCCGCTTCGAAAGAAAAGCTATTGGAACTTTAGAATCTATCCAGGCACTTCAAAGATTTATCCAATAGTGCTTCCAAATCAATTTCCGGGCTCGCCTTAGCTGGACATACGAGTGGTAAACTATTTTCCACGGAAAAAAAAATTAAATTTGGATGAACATGATAGTGTCCAACGCTATTTTCACTAGCAAATTAGCTCCGCCGTCATGCCGCAAACGTTCCAGTGACAATTCGCTAAAATCTCAATGTCGTCAGCGTATGTATATATGTATGTAGTAGTGGCACAGACCTATGAAATACTGCGCGCCTATTCTATTGGGCTGTGAGTTTAGCATATTTCTTTTAAGAATGATGTTGACAGCACGGCGTTATCCATTAGTACCGTCATCATTATTCAGACCACTTATTAGTCTGACAGAGTTGTTGCCGATCATTCTACCAGCGGAATGTTGGTCGTCTTAGCTGGTAATTCTTTCAAATTCCTAGCACCAACTGTAGTTCGCAGATAAGGATATCCCCGTATTTCTGGGCGGTAGTTTTGTGCTTCGCAAATTTTTCACTTTTTACCAGAACTTCCAAGGATTATTTCTGCTGCAGCACATCTGCATTGCCTCAATCATAATATTCTTCGGTGTCCTATCGTCCAAAATATTCACGTGCGCATCTTGGTTATAACAGTGGTAGTGGTCTGAGTCGAAATATTCAAAAATCCATAATACTAGAACTTTGTGTTGGGTCGTTTGCAAGAGGTTTTTTTGTTCAGGTGACCGCCATGTTCTTTTGAGAATATTGATTTAACAAACCGCTGGCTAGCTACATATGTATAGTGATATTGCGCCTCTCTGCAAAGTCAGTTAGCACGTTGAATTACGAAGATTCAGCGTTGTATAAACTGATAGTGTTGCACCAAGACGTTCAAAAGTCCAAAAACGGAGTCAACTGCATTTATTAAGATTTTCGAATGTCGGACAAGACAGACAGAAGACCGAATCAGATAGTTTCTATATAATCCAAATTGCTATGTAGTACAGCGCCAAAAATGTCGAAATATTTTTTCTAATTTTTATAAAAGGCACGTGTTTCTACCGAAGGCTAAACTCCAAAGCACCTGGACCTTAATGACAACGTTTGGGTGATTTTTTTTCTTAAATACGTAGTCATTACACGAGTTCTAGGCGCATTTACATCGATCAATCCGCACATTTGTCGGCACTTTGACAGCACCCTTTTATGAAGTTCGTATCCTTTACAATGTCAATATCAAGGGGAACTCTCCAAATACTCCTAAACAATGGGAATACGAAAACCAGTTCAATCAGATTTTATGGAAGAACGGTACTATATCTATTCGTTATTGATGTGCTTCAAAGCCAAATAAGGAAAGGTTTTCATATTTTTGGGGCGTGTTAAATTACATTCACAGGATAACAGTGAATTCTATTTTTCGCATCGTCCTTCCGTAAGATGAGACTAATTTTTCACTGCGTATAGCTGTCAGATAATAAATCTAACTGTAACACGATTTTTAGAAAATATGATATTAATGCAAGAAAACGAAACCAGGTTTGCATAAACGGTATCGTCCTCAAAAACTAAAAAAAAACCGAAAACGACTATCCTGATGCAACCTAAAACTGTGTCTTCTTCTTTTGATCCTTGATCACCTTGATCAACGATGGATGAATCGATCGAATTACGTACTCGTACCTGACGCTGCTTGCTTTTGCGTATTGCGTAACAATGAAAATCAATTTTCGAGATGCATAGGACGAATGTACGAGTATGTACATATGTTTGTACATAATTTTTTTTTTTTTTTTTTTTGAAAGAACGACATCGAATTATAATTAAGGACGTTCGAAATTTTGCATCCCTTCAGCATGCGTTCTATGGCAGATGATCAATGATCAGAATCGGACATGAATACGAATACCTACATTGAAAAATTCGATAAAAAAAAAAAAATTGAAATGGGACGAGTACGGTTTTTGTTTCGTCTTTCCCCCGTTGAAACAAGGACAATAGATTTGCATCATAATTTTGGTAATCTCTCAAGCGAATAAGGCGAAGAAAAGTGCATTATTGATTTTTTTTTTGTAAGAAAGTGTCCTGAAAAAAATGGAAAAACAGAATAAGTACGACTACTTTCAGAAGATAAAAGGACCAGCATATTTACGGTACAAAACCAGAATCAAATCCTTGTCACGAGCGATGGAATCTCATTTGTAATTTCAACTTTTTTTTTTTTGCAAAGGCTCCGATAGTAGTTTGGAATAAAAAAAAGAAAATCCAACAAAAGAGGAACGATCTATAGCAATCCATTATACATTCGACAAAAAAGGACGAAATTTTCCCCAAAAAATTATTTATTTTCCTTCTGAAAGATTTTTGCTTGGATCGTAGAAGAATTTTTAAATTTCCGTAGGTACGAGTACCTCACCCTCAGGTAAGGTCTATGTGAAAAGATTCCCTTTGACAGAATTCTGTGGTAGATAAAAGTTCGTAGAGTTCATAATTTTTCATAAGAATATTCGTATCCGTTGATTGTGCAGTCCCTTTGTGGGACAAGAGGATGCACTTTGAGTTTCCCACGATGAAAGATAATTTCTCACGTGAGGTTCGACAATAAAAACAACACATATAAGGGAAACTTTAAACGCATAGGGATCGAGTAATTGGACGAGGTGTTCCATATGAAATGTACTATGTTCGATTTTTATATAAACACTCTAGAACTGGTACCCAGATAAACTCAATATGTGTGTATGCAAAGAAGTCCTTTTCAGTCGATCGAAAACTGGTGCTGACGATTACATAGATAGCAGGATCTAACTAGTATTTAGGTAGGGGACTTGTGTTGTTTTGTGATGTCACGGGACTACTATTGTGCTCTATGGCTACCGAATACACACTTATGCTATGTCATGCTATTTTAATGACATTCTCGTCGTCGTTCTTCCTGTTTACATTCGATCGAGTTTTGTGTGAAAAGACAACAGAAGAGAAATACAATTCAACATTCTGTGATGGGCCATTAGTTTCATCCTTGAATTGGACTTTGAATTGATTTGCTTTGAATAACTGAGTTCGTAAAATTAAAATAAATAAAATGGCAGTTATGCACGCAATGGGAGGGTTGGAAACCTGTTCAAATTGTATAGGTTTGTTTAAAGTTCATAGTGTACTGTATGGGAATTCTGTGTACTATATATATGTAGTAAGCAACTATGTAATTTGGAAGAAACTAGTTTGTTTCAAGTTTTAATGTTTCTTCATTTCTGACTGTCAGCCATAGATCATTAAAGGCAGACATACATACATATGTAAACGGCTTAAGTCTACTAAAGATGACTATAGTAGCCATATGTGGCTAGAGTAAACCATTTGATAGATATCTAATAAAGGGCCATTTGCGAGTTTCGCACAAGTTACTCAAATAATTACCGTTAAATTTTCAATAAAAATAATTCCATTTATTTAACAATGATTAATTATAAAAAGATTTGATACAATAATCGCTCTGTAGCACGTGCGGCTATCACCAGGTTCACGAGAAGAAGAAAATAGTGAGATCCCAATTTTTACATTCCAACAAATGTGGCTACTGCTGGACTTCTCAAGCTAAGATGGCAACTGCTGGAAAGTTCACTACGATGCAACAGCTCCCCCACACTTAATTCTGTTGAAACCTCAACTTCTTCTGACGCAAACGCTCAGACCTCCTGGGTGTTTTGCCAATATCCACTGGTTCCTGTGCGTCGCGATGAATGGGTGTGCCTACTTCAGATCCTGGTTTTGACTGACTGAAAACAGCATGATGAGATTCTTGAGCAGGTGAAACCAAGGAGGTCCTCTTGGAAATCATCTGTTTTGGACTGCAATCCTTATGGGTGAGTGGTGGGCATAACTCGGAACTTATAAACGGTGAGCCTTCCTTCGGAACATCCTCTTTCTACTCCGTTCGCCTTCGCAACTGATTCTGATGCCTTCTGCACACTTTACCATCTACTTGCACTTGGTACATTCTTCTTCCGCTACCACGTACAACTACTCCTGGCGGCCACTTCTTTTTTGATTGATACTGTTCTTGAAGGGAGAACGTAAATCGATACCCGCAAAAACTCCTTTTCCTTTCCTCAGGTATCATAGCAGAAAGGAACGTTCGATGCACTCGGCCATGTATCATTTCTGCCGGAGATAACCAGGGTTCACCCGGTGTAGACCGATAGGTTCCTAAAAATGTAGCAAGTGCCTCCTCCTCACACGATTGTTGAAGCTTCTTGGTTAACGCTGTTTTAAACGTACGAACCATACATTCGGCTAATAGCATTCGTTTTACAGAAAACTGCGAACTCTTTGGACGCGAACTGTGACCCGTTGTCCGACACCAGCGTCTTAGGGAGGCCGTCCAGCGCAAAAATTGATCTCAATGCGCGAATTGTAGCATGAGACGTTTTTTGACGGCATCTTGACAACGAACGGGAAACTCGACTTCGAGTCGACTACCACCAGCCACATGCTCTTCTTGAAAGGTCCGGTGAAGTCTATATGGATGCGAATACTCCTTCGGAGATTGGAAGGCGTTTAACTGATGTTGCACCGTTTCACGACTTGCTCAATGTCCTCATCGAACCACGACCACCAGCAATGACGACGAGCTAGCTGCTTCATTTTGGTTATTCCCCAATGAACTTGATGAATTAGCCGCAACACCTTGGCCTGTAACGACTTGTGAACTATTACTCTGCATGAAACCTCTGTCTGAAAAAGAAGAACGTTAGTATGCACACACAAAGAGAAATTTCTACGGAAAAAAGGTTGCATCTCGACGTCTGAAGACGGTAAGTAATTAGGCCATCCCTTCTTTATATGATCAAAAACTTTCTGCAATGTGCTATCTTTTTGTGATTCCGCCGCGATGACCGACGCGCTCAACGGAAAATCTTTCAAGACAGCGTCGACTTCTTCAACCACTTGCTGTACGGTATTCTCCACCAATTTATCAAACTCTACGTCTGACCCCACTGGTAACCGAGATAGACAGTCTGCATTCCCGTGGTGCTTCGTCGACCTGTAGCGAATGGAGTATGTGTAACTCATTAATATTATGGCCCATCTTTGCAGTGTGACCAGAGGTTGATGGTCAGTCAACAATTCGAAATGCCGGCCATATAAATATTGGCGAAACCTCTTAACCCCGAAAATTATTGCCAGCGCCTCCTTTTCGGTTTAACCATATCCCTTTTGCGCATCATTCAACATCTTGGCCGGAAATGCGATTGGGATTTCCGTACCATCAGGATATTTATGGGAGATCACAGCCCCAACCCCATGCGACGCAGCGTTGGTGGCGAGAACAATCGATAGGTCACTACGAAAATGAACAAGACGCGAAACTTCCAAGATACGTGACTTAAATTCATCAAATGACTGCTGTTGTTGTTTCCCCAAATGAATGGCTTTATTTTAGCCGTTAATTCGTTTAACGGTGCAGCTAATTGTGCAAAATTGCCAATGAACTGGTTATAATAATTCATCTTACCTAAAAACGCTTCTAGTTCCTGCAAGCTCTTGGGCACTGGCAAATCTCGAATAGCCCTCACACGAGACTCCGATGGTCTTATTCCCTTTGCATCTATAATGCGGTCCAAGGTACTCTATGTGCTCCTCCGCGAACTTGCATTTCTCCAGCTTACATTTTAGTCCATAATTTTCAAAACACTGAAGTAAAATTTCCAAATTTTCTAAGTGTTCCACATCAGTTCGACCAGACACGATGATATCATCCAAATTCAGATCGCTGGAAAATGCCAGTTGAACTAGAGATGCCAAAAGGAAGACGTTGATATTGAAACAACCCCTGCTCCGTGTTGATGACGCACAATTGCTTCGACTCGGGATCTGCAGATAAGCTTCGGAGAGGTCCACCTTCGTAAACAACTTGCCTCCTTGAAGACGAGAGAAAAGCTCATTTATGCGAGGCGCTGGGTAGCGATCGATGTCCAGTTGAGGATTGGTGGTGACCTTAAAATCCCCACAGAGCCTGAGACTTCCATTCGGCTTTTTTAGAACTACGACCGGAGTTGTCCATTGACTAGTTTCCACCGCTTTCAATGTTCCTTCCTAGGGTCGCTAACCTGTTTAACTCCTTCCTCACACCTTCCTTTTGAGAAAATGGCTTAAAATATCGCAATCGGCCTTCCGATTTCAAAGTGAGATGCGCGACAAAACGTGTGCTACAGCTGAGGCCAGGACTGAATACTGGCCTATACTTTTCACAAACAGCCCTTGCTTTCGGTGCGAGTTGGAATCAAGGGCCTTCCACAACTTGTAAACAGGGAACAGGTGCTCCCCCATACGCTCTCAGAACCCGAGAAGTCGATACAAGTGGGGGTTTTCCTAATTTCCTCCAGCCATCCAATCCAATTAGCGAAGCAGTAGCGCCTGGGTCCAATTGAAACGTTAATGTACTCTCATTTACTAACACACTTATCATTATCTTGCGCCCCACACGCTCCGGATCACAAGTTGAAGAAACTTCATTAGGAATTGCAAACGAAACTTTCCTTCCGACTTCCACCACCGCGAATTTCTCCTCCACTTGATTGATGGCATGTGTTTCCACACTATTGTGTCGCACACGACTTCTACCTCGAGACCTTGTCCGACGTCGCCTTCGGTTCGCTTAATGAGAAGCGACTCCACTCTCGGCCTGACGCGCCAATGAGCACACGGTTTTGATATGCCCCCTTTTTTCGCACACGTCACATACAGACTCTAAGTGGCGGCACTGACTACGATCATGATGTATTCCACAGCCTTGACACGATTTTGCTCTTGAGCGATCCACGAATTTTCTTACACTCCTATGGTGATGTAGTACTGTCTTTTAAAATACTAGTTGCCAGCTGGGTGGACTCATATCCCGTAGCGATGTCCTCGATTTCCTCAAGAGATGGGTTTTTGGGCAGCACAATTCCTTGCTGATCCTTTCAGCTCAGCTATCCACTCAGTATATGACTGATTCGGAAGCATTTTTGTGCGGAGAAATTTAGATCGGGACGCCAGCACATGCAATTTGGAAGAAAAATGACGACTTAACCTTTCCGTAAGCTCTTTAAATGTGCGCATACTTACGTCTCCTGTTTCAAACAATTTCGTGAGCAGATCCTTTATTGCCGGGCCACACTCAGCCAAGAAATGTGATTTTCGTAAGTCGTCGTCAACAATTGGCAAGTTCACTTGTCGTGGAGGTCTACGATGCAACAATTACCAATTTTCTTAGATGGCGTTACAGTCCGGGATGGACCAGGGCCTCATCTATAACAAGCCTCTCCAGCCGCGCGGTCTTTTATCAACTACCTCCAGGTGCGAAGATTATGTTAACTAATGTTTCCCTCCACTTGTATGCTCCACCTAACATGAGTTCGTCTTCTACTACATTGTTCCTTTCCCCGCCGGGGCACTGGTGTCTTAGCCAGGTATCTGAGCTTTCCTGATGAGGTTGGAATCGCTGTATAGCCATATATGTACTAGTAGTTCGCTCCTCCGTTATGCATTGGTGAAAACGGGATCGAAAAATACACGAAGAACTTTTCTCTTGAATTGCACGAGAGCATTTTCAGCCGTTTCGTCAAGGTTAAAGGCTCTGCGCCGTAAAGCATTACTGGGATGAGCAGTGTCTTATAAAAGGCCAGATATTCCCTTTCTTATTAATGGTTTTCTAAGCTCGAAGAAACATCGATAAGCAAGCATGATTTCTACGCTGATGTCGTTATCAGAGATGTAGATAAAGTCCCTTCCTATCTCAAAATTGTAGCTGACTCTCGTAAAATGTTGTCCTAGGCAACGAGGTTGTGTGTCCATATACATAAGTACTTTGTTTTTCCTTCATTGGCCGCTAAACCCATCTTTGTCGCTTCTGATTCAATAGTCACAAACTCGTTGGCATTACCTCAATGTGGACTGCATATGCGAGTATCCAGACTTTTGAAAGATGGTGTCTCTTGTGAGTTTCGCACAATTCTTTCAAGAATGATATTGAAAAGATCACATCACAACGCATCGCTTTGTTAAAGTCCTTTTCATACTTTCGAGGTTTCTGTTTTGCCATTATCAACCTTGATTGAGTAGCCTGCTTTCTCCATCGTCATCCTGCACAGTCGAATAAGCTTTCTCTCTCTGTCTCGTTTTCCTAAAAACTTAACACGTGCTCAGGCATTTTAAGGGTAGTACGAGTAATACCTACTTTAGTGTTACGTTCTAGTGTTAAGTCTTCTCAAGAACGATGCGTAAGAAGTTATATGGCAGTTCATCACCTTGTCCGAATTGTTTTTTGACATCGTACAGAGCAGCGAGCGTTATCCGTTGTCCTTCTCCACAACAGGATGTCAAAACTTTACATGGCTCTGTGCAGATGCTGTCGCATGCGGTTTCGAAATCGGAAAAGAAGAAGTAAGTATCGATCTGGACTTTTTGGGTTTTCTCTAGGATTTACCGTAGAATACTTGGTCAATTATGGACTTCCCTGACCTAAACCGCATTGATAGGGGCCAATGAAATAGGTGACAAATGATTTAAGGCGTTTACATAATACGGAAGACGAGATCTTTTAACCGATGTAAGGAATCTGGTGAGTTTATAGTGAAAGCGTAATAGTGGGACTTATTGTGTATCGGGCTTACATTCCTCTGAACAAATTACACACATAAGTGTATTCTGTCTTCCAACTCATCTCCTGCTGCGTTGAAGAGCTCGCAGGAAGGCGTCCAGTTTAAACGCCTTGTGATGGTTCAAGTATTGATACCTTTAATCCATTTTGGTCGGGTGATTGTAATTGTAGGCTTTTAGAAGATCTTCATTCATCAGCATAGCAGCTTCGTTTACACAATTTAATGAACGACTCAAATGAATTTGTGTGTCGGCAAACATATGGATTGAGCAATGCTTCATCAATCTAGAAAATTGATTTACATACATGGAGAAAAGTAGTGGCCCCAGGATAGATCCTTGTGGCACTCCGCATTTAACTGGCAAGAAGGATGAGGACTGTTCAATTGCTACAACTCGTTGCAGCCTCCCTTGCAGATAGGAGCCTCGTAGAGGATATTGAACAATTCTACTCCTTCCTAAGTTTTGAGCAAAGAATGGAGTGGTTGACTGTATCGAATGCTTTAGAAAAATCGAGTAGTGTTAAGATTGTAACAAGGTTTTCATCAACAGCTTTTTTCATATCAACAACGATCAATAACAAAGCAGTTTTGCAGCTACGTTTTGAAGAGAAGCCAGATTGATTTTCACACAGAATGAGATGGTTTTCTCAAATACTTTCGAAAGGAATGCCAGAATTGATATTGGTCTGTATTCCAGCATAGTTCCATTCGATTTCTTTGGGATAGGAATAACCTTAGTTTCCTTCCATAGCGAAGGAAAGACCGACGTCATTAGTATGGAGTTAAAGATAAAAGTTATAAAAGTAATATATGTGGAAGCAGCAGTTTGAGAATTTTGGGTGCACTTCGTCGAGTCCCAATGCGTTAGTTCTTATTGACAGTAATGCTACCATAACATCTTCCTCGCGCAGTCTACAAAAATCAAAGTATGAGTCTCCGACATCTTCAAGTGACGGGTCAGAAGCAAATAAGTTAGTAGAAGTAGTACTTCCACTAGTTGGGGCTTCTTATCAGGATCAGCTGAACGCAATTAATATTACGAGGAGCTTTGGTGTTTTGTTTTCCAAGACCAAGTTCTCGAATTTGTTTCCACACTTCTTTACATGACTTACAACTGCCAAGTTTTCTGCTATAGAAGGCCTGCTTTGCGGTTCTACTCTTAAACACTACTTCATTACGCAGGGAGCGATATTTGTTAAAGAAAACATGAATTCTATACTTCCTCCAACTTTTAAAGGCATCATCACGCATTTTTATGAGCTGCAGTATATTCGGAGTTAGCCACTGAGGTGAAGACATCTGATAAATATACTGCTACAGTTCTTTTCTTTGCAGTACATCAACATGAAAATTAATCGCATCAAGCTCCCCCTTCAATTATTAGACTACAGCATTAATGTCTACCGATAACATGGAGAGTCCTGCTATATGCAGTTATGCTTATAACTGTTCGTCGTTCGTCGGCGATTTCATTTCCCGTGATCCCATCGTAATATGGAACCCATACAAGACTCAGTAAATACAGCCTACCGGCGGCGCTCACTGCAGTCGTCTTTTCTCTGACTAGCTTAGAAATCGTACTCAAAATGGAGCTTGGCTGTCGCTATAGTTGCAAATGCTTCACCCCCTCCACCGATTCTTCACAATATATGTAGTTCGTTGCCATCAGAAGTACGTATAACTCTATTTGAAAGACGAGGAGTGAAATTTAACGTTGTCGTCCTCCAGAAAGACCCCAGCGCCGCATTCTATAATGTTTTCTAGGTACGGAAAGTCGATTTCGCATTTTTTTTCCGTACCAAAAGTTCTGCTGTCATTGCATCAGTCGGCATGTCCATAAAACCAAAGTCAAGGACAGTCGGTACCAAATGTTGTGCCCGAAGACCACTTCTCTTTAAACAAAACATGGGGTTGAGGGTGCGAGCATTGATATGATTATAAAGGAGAGGGTGATTTATCAGAACAGGCCGCTCTTTGGAATATGGTAAAAGTGGCAGTGACTTATTTTATTCCACCAGATAACCGAAGCAAAGGATATAATTGGCTTTTCATAAGCATATAGATCTCAAAGCCCATGTTTTGCTAAAAGCCCCTTCACAATGCCATTGGAGACACGGGTGGTGATACTTTTAAGCACTCCTTCTCGTAAAGAGAACAACCTCAGTTTCTCCATTTCCAGTGCAGCAATTCTCGATCACGTTTATGCCTTAGAGTTACGCATTATCCAATAGATACAACAGCATCATTTGTATATGCCTGATCGTAGGCATACAACTATTTAGACCGCTAAGGGGTGAGTCAATCAACATTCATCAAAACACATGGGTACAGAACTCCGCGTCAGTTCTGTCAGCAAAACAGCTGACCGTTTTCTCTGTGGTCTTTAACAAGAAAGAAATCAGATTAATAGATCTGAAGCTCTTGGCAAACGTGTAGTCATATTTTCCAAGGCCGAATGAAAATTGGCGAGTTGACTGAGATAGCAGGCATCTCAACTGAACGCGTTAGCTCCTGCACGAGATTTTGGGCGTTTGCTCATTACAAATTCTGCCTCAGCCTCCATCCCAACGCTCATTTACAATGACATTCTAGCCGTCAGCTCTTTTGGACAAGGCCAATCTGCTTGCTGCACACTTTGCGGCAAGCTCAACACTCCTAGATTGTGCTATGTCTCCACCTACACTTGAGTGCGTCGAATCTTCAATGGGACAAATCCACTTTCGCATTCGTGTAGTAGCAAGAGCTATTAAAGATCTTAAGATTCACAAATCCGCTGGTCCAGATGGTATATCTCTACTCCTTCTAAAGAGGTGTTCTTCCTCGCTGGCAAAACCAATGCGTAAGCTTTTTCATCAATCCTACTCTTTAGGACTCTTTCCGAGAAGATGGAAAACAGCATTTGTCCAGCTCATCCCTAAAAAAGGCGAATCTTCCTCTCTCTCCTCCAATAGACCCATTGCACTTACGTCCCTTCTTTCCAAGGTCATGGAAACGCTGATAAACCGTCAGCTAATGAAATATCTCGAAACACGGAAATTTCTTAATGAACGGTACTACGGTTTTCGTAGCAACAGGGCCGTTGGTGATCTGATGACAAGTCTCACCGAAAAGTGGAACCAAAGCGTACATCAACCTGGCGAAAGCAAGATAGTTGCACTTGATATTTCTAACGCATTTGACAGAGTTTAGCATCAGGCTCTTAGTCGAAAATGCGTGCTTTTGGGATCGACAACTCTCTTCTTCAATGGATTAGAAATAACCTTTCGGAACGTTTAATTCAAGTTGTCTTGGATGGTTTCAAGTCTGATATCCACAAAATAAATGCTGGTGTGCCCCAGGGCTCCGTTCTGTCTCCGACACTCTTTTTAATTTTCATCAACGATCTCTTGTCTGCTACCTCTAATCCAATATACTCCTTTGCTGACTACAGTACTCTCTGCTTTTCATATTCGTTCCCGGAGTCACGTCCCTACTCTTCGGCTGTAGAACGGGAACGGCAGCGTATGTTAAGTTCATTAAATTCTGATATTACCAGCATAACTAATTATGGAACCACTAACAGCGTAGAATTTAATGCTTTCAAAACACAACGCTGTCTGGTGTCGTTAAAGCAAAATTTAAATACCCAGCCATTATCCATGGATGGCTCTTGCATCGTCGAAACCGATAAACTTTCCATTCTCGGTATGTGTGTCAATGACAACTTACGTTGAAATGACCACATATTCGGTGTCGTCAAAAATGCTGCGAAATGTCTAGGTTTCCTCAAGCGATGTAAGAAATACTTTACCCCCTCTGATCAGGCCTCAATATGTAAGGCGCTTATCCGCCCGAAATTGGAGTACAATGCCCACATCTGGTCGTATCACATAGGTGATACTAATATCACTCAAACAATGGACACCCTCGAACACCGACGTAATGTCTAGTGTCTCACTCTATTTTATCGTTATTTCCATCACCAGTGCTCCATAGAGATCGCTAGTAACATTCCGCCCCTTCAAACTTTTAACCGTAACACCTTTCTCGCTATGACTGCTCATCAGTATACATTCAAGCCTACTTTCGGACGTACTCTAAAATATCGTCATTCGTTCCTAAGCCGTACAACTCGCTATGGAATGCCTTGCCTAGCTCTTTATTTCCTAGTCATTATAACATTCAAACATTCAAAACCAACGTTCACCGATACCTCTCTTAACACCCTCCCTGATTTTCCTTCGCTCGCGCTGTGTGCAAACATTTTAAGGGTACTTAATTCCCTTGAACGCGCACAAATTATATAAAAAAAAACACCGGAGAGAACAAGCGCAATCGTGAGACAACTTCAAAGACGTGCATGGCAGTGTTTAATCGAAACTCGGAGGAGTTTCTACATCGATTCGTGACCGTCGATGAGACATGGATTCACTAGTGCAAACCAGAGACCAAAGAACAATCGAAACAATGGGTTTAACCCGGTGAACGTGATCCAAAGAAGGCGAAGACCGTACCTTCGGCCGGAAAGGTGTCAAATCAAAACTAAGCCTCGGATTGTCACCAAATTTTAACAGGCGGGCTAAAAGAGTTTAGACTAAATGATGGTACTCGTATACTCATAATCCGGGCACTCATCAAACAGCCCTTGTAAACAGTAAGAAACCAAGATGTAACAGACGAAGCCAATGAACTATGAAATATGTTGTCCAGTTTTATATTTGCTTCTTTATGAACTGCTTCAGCAGAGCTCTTATTTTGACCTCCTGCCTAGATGGTGAATATCTGAGCTCTGAATATGTAGAATAATATGTACAACTACAAAAATCGCGGTTGACTCCATATATGGAACTTATCCCCCAAAAAGTCCACATCTCGCAAGGAAAATACACTAAAGCTCACTCAGTTACAGTTGAATAGGTCTAAGGGATCAGTTAAGGGCGATCATATTTTTCCCAACACGTTCCCCTCTTTGTAAACCAGGTTTAGAACCGCCTTCCGAGCGTTGACATATCGTAAAATATTAAAATTTCAATGGCCTAATATATGTATGGTATATGTTTGAATGGGTGTGTGACCTCATGAGTTCCATTAATAGAGCATATATCGCCTCGCAGAGATCAACAATTTTCAATATTCACGTCAGTACACCTCATACTTGGTCCTTATGCTTAAGATTCTTTAAAAAAAAAAAAAACATCATTCATCAAGGCAAACAAAAAATCCCGAAAGCCTTTCAAAGATGTCAGTAAAAAATGAAGATAATAAAAAAAAGAAACCTCATTTCGTATTCATAAAACTAGCCGCGCGATAGATTTGGAACCCAAGGGGCGGGCAGGAGTCAAACTAAGGTTCACTTCCTGAAAATATTTTCAAGTATAACAAATTAGCATTTAGTCTACATAACCCCGACCGAATATAATGGAAAGTTATCACTTTTTTCGTTTAACAGTCAGGTATTCTTTGGCACCCCTGAGACAGTTTTATTCGTTAGCAGGCAAGGAAACAAGTTCTCAAGCAGCAAGGAGCATGAGAACATAATACCTACGTAGGTACCCGAACAATATGGCGGCGTTGTATATAATTAAGTATTGTTGTCGTTTGCTTATAAAACCACATTAGTCTCCTTTCCTGGGTTTCAACTGAATATGATGGGAATGCAAATGTGTTCGACTTTATCCTGCCTAGTTCTTCATTGTGTCCTACATGAGTGTACAGATTGTAAAAAAATAAAATGATGAACATACGAGTAGTTATTTTACAAAAGGATGCCCACACATATGAACACATAATCTTGTTTTATGTTATTATAATAATCTGACTACATAGTACCATAGTCCAATCAGATAAAATCTATTATAAGTAGAATAAAACAATCAACGATTAACTTTACGAATATTACTCCACGAGGACCGATACAGCGTGGCAAAAAAATCCTATGTAGAGCGATAGGATTATCAAATGTACGAAAAATAGCTGGTACATATGGTACAGTCGCCAAACGTCTTCTTCGATCTGCTGCGCCGACTCGTCATATATATAGCGAAGGGTTAAGGAAGGGCCCACGGCGCAGAGCGGCCAACCACGTAATTAGAAAACTATCTGACAGATGATAGAAAACGCCGTTTTCTTCCAGCTGACGACGGAGATTTTCCATTTAGATCAAGCTTTAGCAACAGTCCCACCTTTCTATACGAAACTGCACTATACAATAACGGAAATATTAATTAGATATGGTAGTTAAGAATTTTTATTAATCCGCGTTTTATCTATCCTCCATTCGTCTTTTATTCTACCGAACGACCAAAGTCTGATCGCGATGTGATGGAGGATAGTGGTCAAGAAGTTAAAAGTCGAATTGCGAACAAGAATTATCTACTATTATACTGAATTTGTTTTTTCGAGTATCAGGAATTGGGCAAGACGGTCGAAAACTTGACAACGTGTGCTAACAATAGCCGCCTGATCGCATAATTTAATTACAAACATCTATCATCGACGTCGCACCGGTTTGGGACAGGTACGAATATATTCGAACTCAGTTAACTAATTATTTCGCCGACAGCCAGCAAAAGCGACTTCGCCGCGTGCTGCACGACATGTCACTTGGTGACAAGAAGACGAGCCAACTGTGTTACGAGATGGTTCAAGCCTCAAAGGGGCACAGAGCGAACCAGTTCTAGCTCCGTACAAACCGTGGGCATCATGGTAAAGGGATCCGCCACCGACATGACACAAATCACTGATACAGCCATTTGAACGAGTTAGTTCTCCAATGCAATTCCGTACACAACAAAAACCACCAAAGCCAGCTCGACGCCTCATCTTGCGCACCTGACAGCTCTCATCTGGTTACAGAATTTTCTAAATAGGTACTTTTTTAGCGGCCGTCACGACAGCACAATCGCACGCCGCAAAACCCGTCCCGCCCTTGAACATCCATCCAGCATAGACAGTACAGCTCCATTAAACAATTTGATGACTGTTGGTTCCACCTGTAACACGCGTAACGAGCAAACAACCAACACCCCTCTTCTTATCGACATCGGCGCCGAGATCTCCTACGTTCCAACATCTCTGTCGATCAGAAATCGTCACCCAACTTCATTACAACTATTCGCAGTCAACGGCTCTGCCATTAAAGTACATAGATGGGCAGGTCGTACATGAACTCGATCTTGGTATCCCCCGCTCTTTTGTTTTCTTCCAAAAAACGAGTTACAAAAAACTTTCCACCCGGTATCAATCACACATTTCGGCTTGTACGAGCTCACGCTCATGGCTTTCAGGGTATGCAACGCAACACAAGCGCTTCGATGCCTTGTGCACGCGATGTTGCGCGGATTCAAATACGAATACATCTGATGGAGGTTTTTAAAAGCTCGCGAATCACAATTTATTTAAACGTCGCCAAATGCGACTTTGGACAGTCGGAGCTGAAGTTTCTAGGCCATCTCATTACAAAACACTTCTCTCCCGGATCGAAGCCATCTAGCGGGTCGGGTTCGTTCCTGTATCTCCTTATGGGTCCTAGGGCCTCTACTATGCCTACGCGCCATCGAGTGCGGTTTCTGGAAATGTGCCCAGCTCTCCCCAACCTTTTCCCAGTTGCCGTGCTTCCTCTCAACTGCTCTGCGTCACGTACTCCTAGGACCGCCGCGCACCCTGCCGTCCTGAGTAAGCGGGTTCCATTGCGTCGCTTGGTTAGCTATGGACCTGTCACTCTTTCGGAATGTGTGATCAATCCAATGCCACTTTCGTCGTCATGGTCCTTTCTCTGATAAAGCTATTCGTTAGAGATACGGCTTGGCCAGAATATCCTTAAGATGTAGCGTAGGCACCTATTGACAAACGTTTGCAGCTTCCTCGTAATAGTGGTGGTCACCCTTCAGGTACCACATCCATCCAGTAGCACGGATTCAACGTTAGAACGGAACAGTCGTAGCTTGGTGTTTAAGCTAATTGCATTACTTCGCCAAACTGTGGATAGCATCCCAAACGCAGATTTTGCTTTGCCTATGCGGTTGGCTATATCCAGTTCAGTTCCGCCATTGGTTGAGACAATACCCCCAAGGTATTGGAAACTCTCTACTCTCTCAATCGTCTGTCCAGCAATACATATATGAGTTGATGAGTTTGGTCTTAGGCTGATCATTTTTGTTTTTGCCGAATTAAATTTCAGCCCAACGGCGTCTGCTTCCCTCTCCACATTTGTTGTCATTTGGTGAAGGTCCATTATTCTGAGAGACAGAAGGCATACATCGTCGGCGTAGTCAAGGTGTTTGAGTTCAGATGTAAGAGTCCATCGAATTCTTCCATTTCCTGTTAACAAGGCCGCATTCAGCACATCACTAATCACCAATAGAAACAGTATTGGTGAAAGTATGCAGCCTTGCATAACCCCGCTCTGGACTTCAAATTCCTCAGGCAGTCTTCCTCTATGTAAGACGTGACATGTGGACCCATCATATGTAGCCTTGATAATTGCTATTAATTTATCAGTAATGCCTCTCCTGCGCAAGGCACGCCAGATAAATTCCCGATTGACACTATCAAACGCCTTTTCAAAATCGATGAACAGCAGGTGAAGTGGTGATCGGTACTCAACACACTGCTCGAAGATGATCCGCAAGGTGTTGATGTTGTCGACGCAGAAGGATCCAGAGCGGAAACCTGCTTGTTCGGCGTCGAGTGTGTCTTCGAGGTGTTCTTTGATTCGCTCTGGGATGATTTTAGCTATTATCTTGGCCACAGCAGGCAGCACGCAGATACCTCTCCAGTTTTCGCACTGCATTATATTGCTTTTTCTAGGAAGCTTGACGATCGTTCCCTTCTTCCACTCGTCCGGAAAACTCTCGGCTTCCCATGTTCTCCCGACAAGCGGGAACAGCTCCGCAAGTATGCCGTCAAGTCCTACCGTCCTATTGATTTTCAGTACTTTGATCGCGGAAATAATCTTTTCCTTACTGTGGGTTGTGGTGCGAATTTGAGAATTTCTTTCTACGGACACTTCAGTCTGACTTGGGTGCATATTGCTGGCGAATACTCGGTTTAGAACCGAAGCAAAATGCTCCTTCCGTCTCTTCAGTTGATCCTCATCCGATATTATCAACGAACCGTCTAAGCCTTTCACTGGGTGTTGAGTAGAGCTTCGGCCCCTTATAAGCTCTTTGGTGATTCTGTAAACGGTTCTGCTGTCGCACCACGCTGCTGCTTCTTCTGCTTACGTGGCCAGCGCATTGATGTAATTGCGCTTGTCACTGCTCACGCTACACTTCTCTCATCTTCATGCTATATAGGGACTCTAGCTCGATCCTCCCTCCTGCAATTCGAGCTCTTAGCTGTTTTCGTTCCTTGATCCTTCTCCAGGTATCCTCGGAAAGCCACGCCCTATGGCTTCCCTGCGATCAACCGATGTGAGAACAGTTTTCACAGCACACCAATGGTCTTGGATGGTGGCGGGCAGTGAGCTGCTGATTGTTTCCACTCCTCGTGAAAGATGGTCCTTTAGTTCTTGGCGCACTGTGGGGGCTCTCTTGTGTCGTTAGATCTTCGAACGGCAGCAGTGCGTAATTAGACAGTAGCTATCATAAGATGGTGATCTCGTACCAATCCCATGTAAGCTCCTCGTCTGTTTCGGACGTCTATAAGAATATGGTCGATTTGGTTGGAGGTTGCTTGCCTGTTAGTTGACAACCAACTGATTTTATAGCAGGCCTTGTGCTCAAACATGGTGCCACCTATGACAAGACGATTTGCATTGCAAAAGTGAACAAATCTTTCGCCGTTGTCATTGCGGTTGCCTAATCCGTGCCGTCCCATAATATGTTTAAGTCCTTCGTTGTCGCTGCCTACCTTGGCATTCCCCATCGCAATGACTATGTCGCCGTTGGGTGTTGCATTATAAACAGCTCCCAACTGGTTGTAGAAGATCTCCTTTTCTTCCTCAAACGAACGATCCGTAAGGCGTAACACTGTATAATGGTGACGCGACGTACCCTCGTCTGGAATCTGGCCTTTGAAATCCGAAATTCTATCACCGTGCGGCTGCCAGGAGATTAGGCCTCTGCGTGCTGTAGGTGTTAACAGCAGTGTTACGCGTTGGGGATTGGTGCTCACCCGCATCTAACCATCTTATCTCGCTTACTCCTAATATGTCCAGCTTATATCGCATAAACTCATGCTCTAATTGAAGGAATCTAGCGTTCTGATGTTCACATTCCAGAAACCAATCTTAGTCCGGGTACGATAGCCAAAGGGCGTCAACGTGTTATCAGTCCTTATCCGAGGCATTAAGTCGGTTTCCGTAGCGGGCTGGTTTCGATAACGCGGATTGCTGGCCCAGGTTACCTAGTTTAGGCATAAGACCCTAGACAATCTCGCACTTGCAATTTTGGCCTACGTGTATAAGGATTTATATGTGTATACGGATTTATACACGTAGTTGCCCGGGGAACACTTCGAGGAGGTAAAGTAAGCACTACATTACGAACTTGATTATTGCGCTACTGGTCCAATCCATGTTTTGAACAGTTAGTAGTTTTTCGATCAATCGCCATGTAGGCCCTGCTAAAAAGTTTTATTGTGATCATAAAATTCTATCGAAGATTCATCCCACACGCCGCACGTGCTCAAATTCCCCTGCAACAGAAAAATGACAATATTCCTCTAGCATGGACCGAGTCAACAATAAAATAAATAATAAAAGCTTGCATATCCCATGCCTGACGTGGAGCTCACCCTCGTCACAGACGCATCAGACATAGGCGCTGCACAACAGTGTTACTCAACATACGACCGGGAACTCACCGCGATTTTTTATGGCAGTGCACCATTTCCGTGACAGGTTACCTGGGAATAATTGCCGGTCGAATATTTCACATCCAAACGGACCAAAAGCCGCTCATCTTCGCTTTCAAGCAACGCCTAGAATTATTATTATGAATTATTTATCCTTAATGGGCGAATTCACAACCGACAGCCTATACCACGCCGTAGACTTGTTATCATGCATCGATGCCATGGACACAAATTATTCCCAGGTAACAATTATTCCCAGGTAACATGTCACATTCGTTAGAACTAACCATTTTACATTTTCCAATCCTTCCCTTCATCATCAAATATCTCCTCGCACTCGCACCCAAATCGCCGAACTTTTATTAATAAGCGTTTTATTTTCTCCATTCTTCTTTTATGCACCGAACCAGCGAATATACCTGGAAGCCCGGTTCAGTTCAGCGGCGCAGATTTTGAATTTATAGTTGAAATTCGCCGCGACTGTCCTGGCTCAAATCCAATGAGAAAATCGGCCGCAATACACAAATTGCTATAATGGAATCTACTTGGATCCAAGAGCTATGAGCTGGTGGAATTAAATCTTGTAGAAGTGTCTACCATGATCGACAGGTCGCATCGAAGTAGTAAATTGCAGTTAAAACTCTTAAAACCAAAAAAATATTTCCTTAAGGTACGGATCTTAAAGAGTACTTGTACGTTCTTTAAGTTGGGGCTTGCATATAAGGGCAGCTTTTCGGTAACGAAAAAGCAACAGGGAATAGAAGCAACAATACACCTCTGAATGACTTATGAAAAATGTCCTAAATGTTACAATAACACTTGAAAATGCAACGCTACCGAAACCTTTGATACTAAGAAAGAAATACAACAGACTAACTAACTAGAGCATGCGAGTTTTGGGACAGCGACGGTCCAACGTTGAATTAAGGCCAACGAAATAACTACTGTGTTAAAGAAACACCACTGACCTCTTGAATGGAAATACGTTGTATTTCGACGAAGTTAAGGATTTCGTTTACTTCAGAGTTGTGAGGCTGAGTAATGCCAACGATTCTTCAGAATTTATTTCTAGATGAGTCCTGAAACCGGAGAGCCCTCATTCCTTTCCCCCTCCTTTACTCGAACCCACAAACCTTCTTTGATCATTCCTTTCAAAGCCCTAGCCTAGATTCAATGGATTATATTAGCTTAGCTAAGGGACTAATTCAAGCATACATAGATCGGTTGTAAACAAAGTATCCGGATACCTGGGGATCTCTCGGTCATATAGCCTTATTATGAACGAGGAACCTAACATTCTTTAAAAACAAAGAAAAAACATGCTCACTTTACTGTCAAAAACATCAGCAAACTCAAATCGGGTAACACGCCTTTTAATTGCAGGAGGATTGTGGTAAACCATGGTCTTGTCACTACTACAAAAACCAAGTCATTCAATGCAAAAAAAAATTACGCAGAAGCTTCTCCCAATGGGCGGTCTAGATACTCATATTACCCTTCGATGTGCCACTCATATTTCGAAGACCGGAAATATGTTGGAAGTATAAGGCAAGATAGTTTGACTAAAAACAAACTTTTAAAGGGTACTAACGTCAGATTTTGTAGGTCTTTCATAGACGGTCTTAAAAAGAAGAAAGAACCACATAAATTGCACGATTTTTTTAGAACGGTGCCAGCTGAGGGATAAGGCTAGACCACGTCCAATCACTTTTGACGTTGTTTGGCATTAATACGGAGTAAAACTCATCGTTTGTGACGATCAGAGATCTTGCGATCTCTACAAGATATATAGTCGTAAAGAGGCTAGAGTAAGTCTGGCCAAGTGCCAAGAAGTTGATGCTAAGAAGGATATAACATATTTAACAGATCAAGAACTCACATCTATGTAGATCCCAGTGTGGATCCCTGCACCATGGATAATATACTTAAAATTATCAAACTTAACAGCCCTACGTTTCCAGTTCTGAATGGATGAGCAAAAGTGTTTTAATAGATATGTCCTAATTATTACGAGAAGGAGTCTCTTAGTCTTTTATTAAAGTCCCAAAGTGTGATCAGATTTTACCTTTCAGCTCAAGAGTCCATATAATTTTAGACCCTGAACCTAAAGTTAAAGAGCACGCGAATTTTTTTTCTTTCCATCCATGGAGTATGATGATTTTAGAACCTCTGAAACTCAGACAAAGTCATCTCCTACCGCTAATGGCAGATTGCCAGACGTAGATACGGAGGAGTACATCAACGACATGACATGCATAGTCCAAAAGTGTTTGTTATCCAGGATGACGCCCAAATACATACTTTGCTTTGTTGGAGAAATGGATGGTGATGCCGTTATGAGTCGACCAGTCAACTTCCTTCTTCTCGTAAAGAGAACTACTACTACTGACTGAAAGCCCATTGCTAGTGCTCTTCGATCACTTCGGCGTTTTAGAGCGGATAGCTGCTTGCTACGCATCATCCAACAGGCACAGCTGCATCATCTGCATATAACCGAGTGTAGACGATAAGACCACTGAGAACTTTAAGTAGTGAGTAAAACAACAGTGAACAGAGGACGGCGCGCGTCTTGTGTGCAACCCCTGTTTACCCATATCATCACATATTGGCTGCTGTCAGCATCCGCAATCAGGGTCCTATTCACCAGTATGGCTCTAATCCACAAAACAAGTGATTCGTCTACGCCATGTTGTCTGGCCGAGTTGTCGTCAAAAGTTCCGTTGTCTATAGCACCCATGAAAATATCAATCACGTATCCCCTCTTATCGAGTGCCCACCAGATTTTGAAACGCAGTCTGGTGCGGTAGGTAGACGTGTAGCAAGTTGAGCAGAGGATGCAAAGCCTATTTCCGCGCATTTAGCCCAACCTTTTACCTCATGCTCTTCAGCATGAAGGAAGTCATGATGAGTCGGGCGTCGTTATTTTTTCCGATTTTCGTCGTTCCGATTACGGTATGTTCTCGTACGCCTGTGCTGGGCTAACAGTGCAGATTCTCTTCTTATTTGCCAGCTAATCGTCTATAACTTTTTGCTCCTCAACGTTGTCAGAAAACCTCAACCAATCTATTTCCTAGACAGCCATTTTAACTGGCAAACATTTATGACCAACGTCGATCGGTAACCTCTTAACCGCGCGCTAATCTAATAAAAAAAATCAAAGGAAAAAACTGCGTATTTAACGGTCTCGGCCGTTACCACAACCGATGATAGATATCAGCTACCGAGAGCTATGTTACTCAGCTCACTAGGAACCGTTTGTAGTCCGGATCTGGTCAGGTTACCTGGGAACTGAGCCAGATACATCTGACTCGTTGCCGTCAAGGTCCTTATAAGAGGCAGTATTCGCAATCCAAATTAGCTTTTTATATTCCTCCATATTCTGTGAAGATTCCAACTTCCTCGAAATTAGTCTTAAGCGACTTATTTAGAATTTTCCTTACGTAGTTACTGCAAATCTGTGCTGCACCATGGACCGCGCAATTTATAAAAATTTAACACGTCAGTTCGAAATATTTCGTGAGGGCACCGTTCAAGTTCTAAAGAGTTTCCTCTAACTTCTGCGTCGTTCTGAATTTCTTCGTCTTTAACAAGGTTGACACCTCGCATCAGATTCTGAATTCGATGTACCTGTGGTCTGACATGGAGACCTGCTATAGTATTTATTTTCCAGCCTGTAATCTCGTTAGTTTAGCTAGGTCAGTGTCTGCACTCGTTTAGATTGCTATCATTCCTAGTCTCCACAATTCGAGGGATCAGTGAGGCAATGGTGGCATTCTTATAGGTAAGTCGCTTTCATCCCCATCGGGGTTTCGGGGTTTTGATGGAGGTGAATTTTACTGCGACATTCTGTCCACCCGAACTGTAACTTTTTCTGGACGCAGCAGCTTCTGCCGGATCTTATGCGAGAGGAAAGCCTTCACCAAAATTGTTTTTCAGCGTTTTCAACGCATCAACCGGCTCATGTCCACTGAACTACGATATTTGCTAGTTTCATGCGAGCATCGTGCGAAAATCCATCAACTTAGAAGGTGGCAGAAACTTTCTTTCCCTTCGCCCGGTTTCACATATGAGAACTTGACCGGTTTTAGTGAGAGCCATTTCTGCGGATCTACTAGTTTTCTCTTTCGCTTCCTGCGACTTTTAGCATTCACACCTTTGATTTCACTTTCCGCCTTTCTGCATTTTGCATTTGCCCCATACCTTCTTCTGCCTACGACAGAACTTTGACCAACCACCTGTGTATTCTGGTGGATCCTAACCATTTAGTACTCTCTCCAACAATCCAGCCCAATCGACGGAAATTATCATAGAAAAAGCCGCAGGCGTCATCGGAGTAGAAAGACCTATCAATTCCTGTGACAGCGCCTTAATCGGCGGGGGTTTGTTTAGTACTCGTATGTTGGTTGTAGGGCTATAGACCACGTACCGCGAGAACGAACGAGAAGAACATGTGTGGTAATAACCTGTGGGGCCAAACTTAACACCATTTACCATCTAGTCTTGCCGCCTAAGCGCTAACATTACTTACCTACGAATAATTCCTATTACAAATATCGAAGCATGCAGAGCGGACGGTTGAATAACATTTCTGTCATGGGTTTCGGTTTGTTACAAAGCCTTCCCGCCAAAAACTCAAATTCAGCTACAAATCAAAGTCAATTATTGATTTTTTTTAAATAAATTTCACATTTATTCACTTGGAAGATACATGTACAACTTAAATAAGAAATTAGTTCATAAATAAAAGTTTAAAAAATGCAATAAAATCCTCGCAACTTAATTGTTTGCTTGTATACATACTCATTCTGGCTTATCAAATGCCATCCGTTCGTTTGTTTCTTTGTTTGTTTGCTTTACTTACATAGATGTGTGTATTTACAAAAATTAAATATAGTTTAAATAAATAAATGTAACTTCTAAATTTAAATAAAATTGTAAAAATAAAATAGAATAAATTAATTATACTTGATAAGCGTTTTGTTATTATATCAATAAACAGAAAATTCAATTCGCCCCACATGATAGAGGTCAATGCGCCCCAAATGGCTCAAAACTGTATTTCATTACTTTTTTTTTTTTTTTTTTTAATAATTTCCAATTATTTGTAAACAATTTATTTGTCTACGAACTTGAATGTTTAGATAATAGCTTAACCCTCTGATTTGGGAGTGTTGGCCTCCCACCAATCGATTGCATCCATCATACTTTCGTCAGATAGAGTTGCAGCAGATGTATCCAAAATGACATCGCTGAACTCCTTCTTCAAACGTACCACTCCTTCGAAGAGACTTTGCCCCTCATTGCTGTTTTCACCTGACGACGTTGTTATGAAGTAACCTTGACAATTAGCATCGAGATGGGGTGACAAATGAATGTGTTGCTGCTCCTGTAGATGATAAACCATGTCCGAAGGTTCAGTCTTAACACAAGCCAATCTAGGTAGGGGGGCAGCAGCAGTAATATCGTGCATCGTCTGAAATTGTGGCGCGATCATGTAATAGTCGTTGCCGCCACGCGACTCAGACATGGTTTCTTGTAATAAAATACCACCGGCCGCAGGTGATGATGTTGTTACTGGTGGTGGCGATAGAGATGAATTGACTGCCGTTGTTGAGGTAGGTGGCGGCGACGGTGGCGACGCCACGTCGGACGGGGTCGATGCAGGTGCAACATCAGCCAACATAGACACAGGAATTTCTTCGTCGATTATATCGTCACCATTGGAGTAACAACTGTCTAACAAAGGACTAAAGTTCTCTTCATTACCGAATATGTCGGCAGTCAGCAATTGGTAGGTATTTGTTCCTGGGATGCGAATGTACTGTAGTCCATTGAGGGTGGTGATGTTGGGCAGATTATCATTGATTTGAGATAGGTCCTGATCTGTGCCATTGCTGTCATCAAAGTTATCATTTATCGGTGAGATCGGTCGAAATTCATCTTTTATCACGGTGAAACAACCGTCATCTGCTGATACGGGTGAAACGGGCGGTATTTCGTAGCCAAGGAGTTTCTCCAAACCACGAATGTATTCAACTGCCATGCGAAGTGTTTCTACTTTGCTGAGTTTCTTAGCCGATCCTCGATTGTTACTGCCAGCAGCTTCGAATGCCTTTGCGATCTCTTCGGGGATATGTTGACGAAGAGCCGCAAATCCGTTGTTAACCTGCTTCACACGATTACGTTCGCGAGCGTTGCGACGAGCTACAGCTTGAGGAGCAGGCAAACCCTTCCGACCTGGAGTTCCAACAGAGACAACAATATCCAAAGAGGGTTTCACTTGATTGAGTGACTTAACTTCCACAGTCTTGTTGTTGGTGGCGGTGATCTTTAGTTTCTTTGCTGGCGGTTGGGGAGTAACATTTCCTGGGGACACATTCACACTACTGGACTCATTAAGGGGGATGAGTTTTTGCTTCTTTCTCATTATTATGCTACCACTATTGTTCACACTACCAATCATGCCAAAATCTTTGATTTGCTTCACGATCGAGTTACTACTGATCACAAGTTTATTGCTAGAACTTTCACTTAAGATACTGGTTCCGACGTTGCTACTATTACCAGTCGTGATGGTTAATTTGCTGAAGGTGTTTTTGGTCTTCAAATTAGACGGCATACCGTAGGACATAATGCCGATCGTAGCCATTGCCCTTAACGATCTTTTTTATTTGTTTTTGTTTCTTTTTTTTTTTAAACTGTAACAAGATCTAAAACACGAATTTGGCAATAAAATAAAATTGAGTCGGAAAACAGTTATCTCTTCACAATAACTTCGCACTGAAATATCGTCCCGAATGAATGTTTCTCACATTTGTGTGTCCTGGCCGGAGGACAGCTGCTTGATATCTGTGTCGCGTGCCCGATGTCTTGCACTGTAATGTCTGTTGTGGGGCGACGTACGATAATGTGGAGAAAACAGAAAACAACAAAAAAGGAGAAAAGTAATGAAACTCAAAAGGTGCAACGCAACGAGCCATGCCTACCAACACACTCTTGCGAGCACACTTATAGGAGAATATATGCAAGAAGGCTATCATCCCCTATGCGATTGTCAGGGGAACCCAGACGAAATACGAAGTTCATGGCTGTCATGTCTGCCAACCACCACCCCAATGACGAAATGAAACGGTTTTTTGTTTTCGTTATACGAGAAGTTAGTCGGATAGTATGTGTGCTGGTTTGTCGCATGGCCGTTGCGCCCTTGCGGTGGGAAATCTATCATCTGATCACACACATTGATGGAATAGGGGTTGGTATTTATTATTATTGTTTCCATAAGCAAAGATCAACGGCAACTACGATGGCAGTGGCAATGTATGGCAATGGCAAACGGATGATGGCGAGATCTAGGGTAGGCTACAATTTGTTTGGCAGTTAGAAGAACCGAATTCGTTTAGAAAAGACTGATCGCCTGATATTTTCAAATGAAGATCGGTGGCAAGTCAATCGGCCTAAAGTTGTGGATTGGCGAGAAAAAGGGACAAATCTTGCGTCCATCCTTAAAGTTAGTCTACTTATCAATATGAACAAACCTGAAGAAAAACAGAACGGTTATAACTCGACAGGGACGAGCTTTTTTTTTTTATCACGACAGGTCTATTTTGAAATACATACATATGTATTTAGAGATATAGGCCAGGGTTTTGAAACAGAACGAATGAGAGATGTCACCGACGACCTAGTCACATTCGAGTAGCTTCCATATCAATCTGTAAACCATTTAAGCAGTTTTTGTATCTTCATCCAGGCTTATTCGGACCATTCGTGGTCTTCAAATTACCCAGGCCACTCGCAATCGTTAATTTGCTAATTTGGAATGGCCTTTCAGAAATTCGTTAACATTCTTCTTTAGAGGCGGGGGACTGCAACTAGGATCGAAGAGAAAATCCCTCTTTTCTATTTATGCGAGCTTGTCCTCAACATGTCTAAAGTAGTAGTTCAGCAATCGGGTTTTCAGCAGTTCTCGTCAAATCTGGAATGAAACCTAGCCCACCAGATGTAGAATAACTGAAGGATTTTTTCACAATGTTGCCACTGCTTTTCTGGTATCAAAATGTCTAGGAAGACAATAACTGAAAATATCTGAGAAACTAGTCATCCAGTCATAAATCATTGGGTCTGGCCTGGTTCAAAGGAAGGTTATGTGAAATTTTCGTACTGTCTTTCAAATAAATGTTATGTTAAATTTGCAGGCGAACAAAAATTGAGAAGCTTTAAACGAGTGGCAAAAAAAGGATTTCCTTTTTGGCTACCCTGAAGTAACGTCTCTGATTATAGGAGGCCGATATTTGGGGCTGGTAGGTACCAACCATTAAAAACAACCACCTTTGCCCTGAGATTGTACATATTCATGTTGACTTACGTCTTGGTGATGGCGTGTCACAGTGGCCGCCTTCGTCTACTTTCACGCAAGAGGGTTCTGGTTCAAAACTCGTCCAATAACAAAAAAAAAAGCAGAAAAGTAAGGTTGTTTTGTGACGTCAGCACTCTTTTGGCGGCCAATGTCAAACCTACGAAAGTGAAGTCTCTCCAACTCGTTGCTCGAAGTCAGGTACTGGGCATAAAGTGGCAAAACAAAAACCACAGTGGGTGGGAGACACTGGATATGTAGTTGTCTTGCCTGTAAGACATATGTATTAAATTGCAACAAAAGTTTAGCTTGTACACACTCTTCTATCGAACTGGCAGGACGAACAGTCAACAATATGTTACTCTTGGTATCGGATGAATTGATTACATTTGCTACATTTACGGGACCATAATTGAAAACGTTAGTACCCCAACGTCTTTTAGACGTAGAATATCATTCACTTTTATCAAACATTTGGGTAGCATTCACTAAACATTCAACTCCGAAGAATGTTAAGAAAAGTCCTATAAAGGTATTCAAACAAATATTGGATAAATCCGGAGTCCGAACAACACTCTAATGTTTTACAAAAAAGCCAAATCGTTGTCATCTAAGCACAAGGGAAATCCATGGTTTCAAGCAGCATTTCCATCTGCTGAATGTGGTTTTTAGGAAGACAGGGTAGTGAAAAAAATTTAGGTTTCACGTCCAGGCACAGTGGAAGTAATCCCGCCTAGTAGTGTAAAAAAGATTATGTTAGCTATTCACAGCTAAATAACAATAAGGTTTGATTAATGTGAAAGCCTGCCAGTGATTTTTCAAGTCCAATTCCTTAACGAAACCATGGTCATTCTGAACATCTACAAGGGGGTGGTCGGGGTCTACAAACTAATATAACATATTGCCATGCGTGCGAGTACCATACTTGAACACAACGAGTTCACGGAGCACCGATAGTGGGATTTAAAAGCTGTTTCATCTTCTTCTAATTGATAGCAGGTTGGACTATGGTTGAGAGACAAAAAGGGACGACAAGACATTGGACTGGATTCGGTTTAAATTCAATTTGAAATTGAACATTAAATACTGGACAGATCACAGTGGGCACAAATTGATGTGCTATACAACGTATGACTGTTAATATTTATGAATGAATCTAGGACCCAAAACGCAGCCGACATGGGCGTTTTTCCAAAAAGCCTGGCTCAGGTTTCTCAAGCATTGCAGCTTCTCTTAAACTCAATTCGAATCGGTATTTGACAAGTTGCTGAATGGGTGAAGGTATATACCCATCAGCTTACATGCTTAAGAAGTTAAGCAATCACTTCCACAGCAGCTATGCCCAGACGAGGAAGAAGAGGAAACAACTTAATATCCAATATTTAAAAGGCTACGCAAGGACATCTTTTCTTTGACCAAATTGATCTCGCCGACACCCTTATGGCTGATATCATCAATTTTTTCAAGAAAAGGAAAAGTATATCCCACGTTACCAGTGACAGCACAATGGCGCTTAAGTTTACAAGATCTTAGAAGGACCTAAGTTTACTTTTTTTTATAACTTGAGCCCGCTCAACACTCTTAAAATATTTTCAAACAATGTGGGCGAAGGATAATTAGGAAAGAAAGAGATAAATAGACGCTCGTTTGCTCTGAATGTTAGCAAGTTATAATGACTAGAAGTCGGCGGGATATTTCTTAAGCAAGCTATTTGGCTTAGGAAAGAATCACAATATTTCAGAGTACGTCCGAAGGTGGGCTGGAGGGTAAAATGCTATGTGTGGAGTGCTATTGGCAAATCCTCCAGAGCCCTGGTGGAAATAGTTATAGTACAAGGCGAGGCAAGTAACATTACGTTGGTGTGGATTGTGTCAATTGACTAGGTAATATTGACGTCATTTATGAGTTTTACTGCGCGTTCTTCAATTCTTTTTATCAATTGTGGAGAGGTATTAGAACGACCTAATATGTTGTGGGCTTTGCCGTCCAACTTAGGGCGAATAATGATTTATATTGAGGCTACATTAAGCAGTAAAAGCTTTCTTACATCGATCGAGGAAACCTGAACATTTCGCATCATTTTTGGCGACATCGAATGTTTGGTCATTCTAACGTAGTTTGTGATTGACACATATCGAGATTGGAAAGTTTTTCAATTTTAACGATTAGGAATTCTACTCAAAGTAGATATGCCATTACTATCAGAATTTATTGATCTTAGCCATAATGTCTATTCTCAATCTTCCTGGACGACTTTGTTGCATATCTCCTAGGGGGAATATTTCTCGATGGATGATGTACAATATAAGCCTCTACGATGACGATACTCGTTGGAACACCAAAAATGCTACAAATCACGATAAATAAGCTGTAACAGGCATAATGGTGAACTGGAGAAAGTCAAGGAATATAAATACCTCGGAGTACAGATCACCCCACAGTTATCTTTTAGAAAGCACTTTCAATAAGAAGAATCAAAAAGGACAACCAATTATAAAGTGATGTGTAAAGTGTAAAGCATTTGAAGCAGTCATGCGGTCAATCATGTGCTATGCGGTGCAAGTGGGAGGGATCTGGCTCTATGAACTCTTGAGAAACTTTCTACTAAAAATGATCCGACTGCCACAAAATATGCCAAACTGCATGTTATACCTGCACCACTCCATGTGTTTACGTAGAGAGTACACTTCTTATAGGTCTTTAAAATTTATCACAAACAAGTCATCGCCTTCTGGATAAAATTGTTACTCACCTCAAAAATCTGGACCTCCATTTCTGTGCCGAATGGACTAGGCTTGGTTTTGAGCATAAAACACCCCTATACGAAGTACACGCAAACAAAACAGACTTAAGTAATACACTGCAGAAACTTTTATTCCTTTAACTTTTAATCCTTTAAGCCAAGTTTGTAACATTTATAAAGTTTTGAACCATAACCTTGGGGATCAGAACTCTTTCATCGCCAGACTCGAACTACTGCCTAATGCTAAGCTCAATTAGAACATCCTATTACGAAAAAAACACTCTCTCTTCGGTTGAAGTCCTTCGCATTCTAAATGGACAAAATTGGATTATACTGTTTACATTTTGTAAAATCTGCTCTAAAATACCGTCTGCAAATTATAAACCAAACTTTTTAGAAAAATATTTTACAATTCCAAAACTCTCCTTTCTCGGCTGACGGCAAAAGCCGTCATTGTAAATCTTATAACAACTGAATTCTTTTTCGCATTGCAAAAGTTACGCTACTACAACACTACTGCTATTGGACGATGCCGTTCTCGTTCTAGTCGTAGAGTTCGGGAACGAACGTGAAAAGCCAAGAGAACTGCCATCAACGAAGGAATATATTCTAATCCAAAAATTGAAGACATGAAATCATTAAATAAATTTGAAAAGGTGTCGAGGATAGGATGAAGCCCTGGGGCATAGCGGCATATTTATGTGGAAATCCGACTCAAATCTGACTACAAATCCTTAAAAGTTTCGAAGATGGTTCGCAATCCATTGAAGAAAAAATTAATTGATCCCAAATGCCTGCATTTCCGCAAACTCTATCAAATGTTAGTGAAATACAACATAACAAGTGCAACTATTTTCCTTTCACCAGATTGGTGTAGATCTAGTTCCATGAGCTGACGGTTAATCAATGTCCCCATGACATTGTAAGGAAATGGATCTGCATGAGGAGGGAGAGCAAGCTTTGGTATTTTTAAGGGACGCACTGCACAAATGGAAGTCCCACCCTCTCGAAAAGAGTCCTAATGAGTAGGATTAATGAAAAAGCTCAGGCGTGGAATAATATCTTTTCAGAAGAAGAGGAGATATACGAGTACAACGTGGAACAACGTATTTTATATGTAAAGACTTTTAAATCCACTTAGTACTCGATTGCGTGAAAAGATTTGTCCCATTGATGGTTCGCTCAAGTGCAGTAAGAGACAGGGCATAATCTTGAAGTATTGAGTTGGCTACGATATGCAGTCATAGCAGATTGGTATTAGTCCAAGATCCGACATCTAGAAAGTCATTTGAAACGAGGGTTGGGATGGAGGATGAGGCAGAATTCGTTATGTTTTTGATGAGCGATTAAAACTCTTTGGTACCGTTCGGTGCTGGAGCCTGGAAGTGCTATCGTATACAAACCGCATAAGAATATCAAGATTATTGTAGAAATCTGTTATTGGGGAAACATTGCTGTAACCTAAAGTAAAAGGATCCTTCTCACGATACTCGAAAAAGACGTTCGCGTGAACGTTTCATTTGTAATTTGCAAACACAGTGAGCAGTCAATAGCGACACAACCCACTTTGAGACACTACATCAATGGCGCAATAACCAACGCGCCTACATTCATTCTTGAATTCATTATTCTAATCCTAATATTTAAAGGATGGCGTTCCTGTCATTCCTGGCTCGTTGACATTTTTTTCAGTTTTTTTTGGTCGGGTGGGGTTTGTAAGATCGAAAAAACCGTTCTCAAACTCTGACAACTTCTTTATAGCACGTGTCGTACCATGCGTTTCAAAATAAGTAAATGTTATCATCAGTTTATCAGTTTACTGACAACGGCTACTTTCAAATTGGAAGACAAATTTACTCAGAGTTCAACTCATCGAATGGCATCCTTGCGAATGATCGCCGAGTACTTGCACTTCATTCCATTTAATCATCAAAGGATGTCCTTTGAAAATATTTTACCCATTTCCTTAAGAAATTTATTTTGTATGAATGCTTGTGTTGGACCAAACATAAGATATCGCACCCTACAAAACGATGTGATATCGGAAGTATTTCCAACAATGACTTTCAGTCTGGAATTTGTACCGTGTGCCAACAGGACAATAGCACAAAAGACTCATAAGTCCGTCTTTTTTTCATTTTCTGTTTTTTTTTTTTTTTTTTTTTTTTGTGATGTGGCGCGAATGCACGCACATATGCACAAGGGAATGAACATGATATACGCATACTAAAAGGTAAATACATATCCAGTAGCACACTAATTTAATTTTATACGTTATGTCAAAAGGACTCTATCGGCATATACCTATACGCATGTATGAATATGAATCATATGCATGCATATATTCCATCGCATAAAAGTGTTTCTGTTTACATTATGGCATACATATAGCAATAGTATGTTCTTTATGGGAGAAAGGAAACTCGATCACTTGGATAAAAGTTCGTTGAGTATCCTTTGGCAGTTAAAAAAGTTTTAATAGGTATACAAAGCCGCGCCCATATTTTCTTTTAAATAAAAAAAAATAAATAAAAATGCAAATAGACTTGGGTACTCATACAATATTTTAAACAATTCATTGTGGCAGTTAAAAAGGGTTTGAATAAGAGTAGATATACATATGTACATACATACCTACATATGATTTTTTGTAAGATACAATATTCTGGCTGAATCAAAGATACGATTAGGTACTGATATATTGTACCTACTTTGACTAACATGTACATATGTATCTACCTCAGGACACATCGTTTAAGTGCTCATTAAGGTATCTCCGAACTCATTTATGTACATACATATATGTACGTATGTAAATACTTTTGGAAATATTAATAATTTGTAGGTAACTTAGAAATTCAAAATTTTTCTTATTTACTACGAATCCGCTGTGCAGCGGAACAGGTAGAGTCGGACCTTTATCTCCTATCTTCATACTCTTAGCTATTAGCAACTACCTACTAATTGTTTATCAAGTTTGTGGGATATACTTACATATGCAGGTACATATGCATGTGTGTCTTTTCCGGCTTCTGCGCGCTTCTTATGGTAGTTTGTTACCTAAGTAGCCCAATTTTTCCAAAGCTGATCACGTTATTGACGAAAAGCGTCATGAATTGCTGGGGAATATGGTGGTTATGTAGTTGACGTAGTTAAGGTAACATCTTTTATTACTTATAGAAAACCTCATTTTTCTTGTTAACTACGGAAAATCTGACTCCTTTCAACCAGTGTGTCTCAGACAGAGCTTGTCTCCTCGGATTAATGCGTGGGGTAACGGCCAATATAAACTTGTGTCTATGCTGGCTGTTCCGGATGATGTGTCGAAAATTTTAAGCAGAGATTTGAGAAAAAAAACATCATGTGCGGTGGAATGCGGTATAAAATGCACCCCCTAAGAGATACATATAACGGCTGAAAAGTCCGTTTTTAAGAGAGGGCACCACTTGAATTAAATCCATACCATTTTCGGTTAGTACCAACCTTCAAAAGATACGTGTATAAATTTGACATCTGTCGGACGATTAGCTCTCGAGATATAGCGTTGTGAGTGAAGCAACTTTTGTTATTGTGAAAAAAAATGGATTCAAAGCATTTTAGTGTGTTGATTTATCATTGCTTTTTGATAGGAAAAAATGCAGCCGATGCAAAGAAATGGCTTGATAAGTGTTACCCGGACTCTGCACCAGCCGAACGAACCATTCGCAAGTGGATTGAAAAATTTAAAAGTGGTCATACAAGCGCCGAAGATGATGCACGCAGTGGACGTCCAAGAGAGGCTGTTTCAGATGAAAACATCAAAAAAGTCCACAAAATGATTACGAATGACCGTAAAGTGAAGTTGATCGAGATAGCTGATGCTCTGAAGATATCAAAAGAGCGTGTTGGATATATCATACACGAATATTTGGACATGCGAAAGCTCTGTTCAAAGTGAGTGCCGCGTTTGCTCACAGTCGACCAAAAACAACAACGTGTTGATAATACAGAGGAGTGTTTAAAGCTGTTCAACCGCAATAAAGCCGAATTTTTGCGTCGGTATGTGACAATGAATGAAACTTGGCTCCTTCACTTCACACCAGAGTCAAGTCGGCAGTCAGCTGAGTGGCGACCAGGCGACGAACCTCGTCCAAAACAACCAAAGACTCAACAGTCGGCTGGCAAGGTTATGGCATTCGTATTTTGGGATGCACATGGAATAATTTTCATCGACTATCTCCAAAAGGGGCAGACTATCAACAGCGACTATTACATTGCGTTGTTGGAGCGTTTGAAGGACGAAATCGCGGAAAAACGGCCGCATTTGAAGAAAAAGAAAGTGCTGTTTCATCAAGACAATGCACCGTGTCACAAGTCGATGAAAACGATGGCAAAATTGAATGAATTCGGCTACGAATTGCTTCCCCACCCACCGTATTCTTCAGATTTGGCCCCCAGCGACTATTTCCTGTTCGCAGACCTCAAAAGAGATTTAAGGCCGATGAAGAAGTAATCGCCGAAACAGAGGCCTATTTTGAGGCTAAACCGAAATCGTACTACAAAACTGGTATCGAAAGATTGAAAAATCGTATCGCCCTCGAAGGCAACTATATTGATAAATAAAGTTGAATTTTGCAAAAATTTTGTGTTTTACTATACAACGGCACGGACTTTTCAGCCCAGGTGTTAAAGGTTTTAAGCAAAGCCTTACGCTGCCCTGTTTTGACTCCTACATACAGAAAATAACTTCTTTAAAATTTACGCGTGCGTGGTAAGAAATCGGGTACCGTGGAACTGTAATTATGAGAGGTACCTTAATTGTTTCTAAGTAAATGTTTCTCTAAAATTAATGTGGCAAAAATTATTGAAGAAGTGATTTTTTTTTTTGAACTTAAAATTCTGATTTTGTCATCAATTTATTCGGAAACCTAGAGGCCACACTTGTGGATATCAGCACAGAGACCGTTTAGAAATGCCACAAAATATATAAAAAAGAACTGATAAAGGCAAAGCAACTATTATGAAAGTCATTCTATGGTAAAATAACAATCTTCTGAGGCATCGCGGCTGAAAAGAATCGTTTCTACAAATCCTACGATGCCTAGTTATTTGAAAAAAAACCGATATCTCTTGGACGACCAAAAGTGATGAATCGCTCAACTGCTACTGGACATCCACTTTCCAGGCGTTCTCTATTCACGGCCAGTAACAACACTAGTAGGACTACTGCACCCGCGACTAAAATTCACGGGCCGGACGTTATAATACGTGTCAACCTACTAAGGTCCTTAGATATCATCCTGTCAACGCTAGAGAATATCATGATCTACATTTCCTTATCACGGGGAGAAGTTAATGCAGTTTTCATTCCCAAAGAAATTGTCCCAAAGGGCCTTAAGATCTAAAAGTCTATCATCTTTCCATCTGAAAACTCTAGAACGACTGACTAATATCCATATACGATCTAGAATTGATCCACTACTTTTAACTACGGCTCCATATGCCTACCGAAACGGCTCTACATTCTCTCACAAGCCACATCGAACGATCCCTACCTATTATAGAGAGTACACAATGGCCGCGTTCCTGGACATACAAGGTGCCTTTGACAACGTCAACAAATCCAGAATCGTTGTTAACTCTGAAGGTAGATGACTCACTTGGGGAGTTGATCAGTCTTATGCTAAATAGCAGGATAATAACCTTTAAATTGGTTGGGACGGTGTCCTTTCACTTCTTAGTTGTTAACGAATTGCTGAGTGGTTGCTGCCTATGCGGATGATGTTGCTATAGTCGTATCAGGTAAGCATCAAAACTCCTGCAGATAGATCTTAACTTATTAACGCGTTTGGCTTTTCGCTGTGTATTGGGAGTAAACGCCCCTAAAACTGATTTCGTACTATTTTCCTGGAAATATAAAATTCCAATCATAGACCCTTCCTCATATTTTTGGCAGGAAACTAAACTGGAAACCTAATTTTCAAGAAAGTGTAATTAAGGTACAGTAGCTCAATTCTCTTGCAAAAAAGCCATTGGGGACAAATGGAGCCTTCAACCTCGCATTATCCACAGGCTGTACGCCTCGCTTGTAAGACCGATGCTCACCTACGGGGTGGTTGTCTGATGGACAGCCTTAGACAATGCAGCCAACTACATCAAACTAAGCAAAGCCGAAAGGACAGGACTGTTTCATTTGACACCCCTCGATATTTTCAGCAGGCAAGTGGCTGCTAACGCAGCTACTACACAGTGGACAAATAGACTATTATGCCACGCTAATTTTCTTAGTACATGAAGAATACATTATGCGCCATTATTAGTTTGACAAGATTTTCATGCAAGCACACCGTCTAGATGTTTTTAGGAGGTAGATGTTTTCATGGACTTGTCGTCAATTCACTTCTATACGGACAGATTCAAGAGTGGTAACGGGGTCGGTGGCGGTGTTTTTCAGATAAGCTCAACCTAAACCTCTGCCTCTGCCTTCCAAATCATTGTAGCGTGTTAAAGAAGGAATATTTTGGGGATTAAAGTAGTCCTGTCCTGGCTGCAGGAAAACGTGATATCTGTCAAGGATAACCGCATCTTTTCGGATGGTGGGGCCGGTATCAAATACCTGAACTCAGCCTCACAAAATTCTAAAACCGCTCTTGATTGCCGATCATCTCTCAGAGGCATAGCAGGGCAGTTCAACATTCACCTATGCTGGATGCCAGCTCACAGAGATATTCTAGGAAATTGTAGGGCCAACGAACTCGCCCAAATTGGAACCACTCTACCGTGAAAAGGTACCAACGGTATATGATGCTACAGGCAACCTAAAATTAAAGCTAGATGCTGCATGTTCAGTGACGAACAAACTATCATTGCTGTCTGGTCACCCGTTATATTGTGGAAACCAGTGATTCCATCCCTGGTGAATTGCGACTCATCCGTCTGATAAATCCGGCTAATAAAGTTGTATTCAGCAAAGTGTCTTTCCAGAATGTATTCGCATAATTCGATACGCTTCTCTGAGTCCCTAGGTTGCAGCTCCTCTATTAGTTATATGATGGAATGCATCCATGCCTTCTGAATGTAGCATTCTTCATAAGTAAGTCCTGCTGGCATTAAAATATCTGCTTACTCGTAGTTGCCTGGTATTGGGATCGTTTCAGACGTAATGTAAAACGTCTTCGTAGCTACGAATGTCTTCTGCTAAAGCAGGATGTGAGTCTGTCGACGATTTCCGAGTTGTTCCTGTCTCCCTAAATCTGGGAATGTTCTAATAAATGTCCTGCAATTTGGGGCTTTTCCAACATAGTTACTTACTTACATAGGTGGCGCTACACTTCGGGGTGAACCTGGGCCTTAACTAACAAGCCTCTCCAGTTAGTCCGATCTTTAGCTAACTCCTTCTAGTTGCGCTCTCGAAGTCGGTCCCCTTCTACTTGTGGGCGCCGCCTAAGGTGCGGTCTTCATCTACTGCGTTGTCCAGCTGGGTTACATTCGACACTGCAGGCCGGGACATTGGTATGCATTCGCTTTACATATTTTAGCTGTCAACGCAAACGGGATCGAATATTTTCCGGAGGATTTTTCTTTCGAAACCACTGAGGATATCTTCATCCGCCTTTGATAGGGTTCATGCTTCTGCATAAAGTAAGACTGGAAAAATCAAAATCATATATAGAGTCTCCCTAGTTTTTCGGAATATGGCCTTACTAATCAGTTGCCCAAAGAAACAGCGATTGGCAGGAGTGATTTTTCGTTTTATTTCTGATTTCTGATTCTGCCAACAGAATTTACAGAAGAACCAAGGTACTACCTCGGTCTGTCCAATTCATCGATGTTGTGTGTCCATTCTTTTTAACAGCTTATACTTGGTTGATCCCTTATTTACAGCTAAACCCATTTTGGAAGCTTCCGTGTCAATACTACCGAACGCACCGCCGCAATGGATATGTTGTACGATCACTCCCTTGAAACCACTGGCTTGTAAAAAGTGCCGCCAATCCATTAAGCAAAACGCCTACAAGCTCGTGAGTTTTACGAGTAACAGAAACTTTCCCGGAGAAGAAGAACCTTCCATGGTATAGAGGTAACAATATCCAAAGAGAGTAAAGAGAAAGCCTAGTAGTAGAATCGCAATCTGTCCAATGGATATGGCAAAAATCATTTCACCGAACGTAAGCGGTGATTGAAAAGATTCCTGTCGACGCGACCACGATAAAATAAAGATAGTGATATTCAAACTACGGTTCAACAAAGCTTACTATTTGCGGAGTTATTTAGGGACATGGCTTGGCAGAGAGCATACGCCAGCTCATTTACAAGGTTTGATGGGATAAATAGAATCTCTGCGTGGTTTGCCCAGCCCACAAAAAAGGAGACCGTCAAAACCGCGCTATTTATAGATGCATCAACTTTCTTCCCATCGCGTACAAGATCTTGTTTGCCGTAGTGTTTGAACGCCTCAACAATATAATTGGTTCCTATCAGTGAGGTTTTAATCCCGCTTAGTCCGCAATTAACAAAATAAGCACACTACTGCAAATGTAAGGGAAAACAAAACAAGTTTCAATAGATATTTACCATCTTTTTATCGATTTTAAACCGCTAACGACAGCATTTATATATATGTACATACTACATATGTACTAGCTATGCCTGCTTTTGACATCCTCAACCAACAGCGTTTTCCTGCGCTAATCGCATATATGTATTGTAGTTGGGGACATTAAGTTGACTGAAGTCAACTTTTTACACTTGAGCATGCGCCTTAAGGCGGTCAACTTCTGGATTCAAAGATATTCCCCGTGGAAGTGGTGTCATGTAGGCTATCCTACTATTCCAACTGATTTCGTACTCTTTTCCAGCATCAAAGATGTTCTCCTTTCCATTGCTAATAAGTCAAGGAACTCGAAGAAGGAATCTTTCGCAAATTCGTCCATTTCGGCCGTGGGGGCATTAGCGCTTGCGAAACTAATGTTGCCGAATTGAGCCTTGATACAGATTGTAACCAATCGTTCGCTCAGACGTCTGCTACGGTCCAAGTCTTCCTCTACTTCACCATAGTACATACCAATATGTCACAGTTTTCGATCCTGCTTTTGCCCGACCTAAAATATTAAGAGCTCTTAATAAATATCCACTCCCAGATGGAAGGTTAACGGAAAACTGACTGCCAACGCATGAATGGTATTTCACCTCTTAACATATGCTTCAATTATTCCTAGAGCTAGTAATCCAATGGCCCACTCTGGTTTCAAGGAGCTGTATAATAAATAATCACGTATTCCACTGGATTCAAGGAAGAGTGGTTTTAGTTCTGGACGCGAGTAAGCGAAAGATTTTAGGCCAATCGACTAAACTTTCTTTTACATAGGACTCTCAAATTTGTCATCATCGAGGTGTAACAGAACTCCTCTCCCAATCGTAACACGCATACATCAAGAGAGTTATTTTTGATTAAAGGTTTTCTGATTGAATTTCCCACGACATTTCAGGAAATCCTATATCTGCTCCATCATCAAGCGCAGAATACCAGTGGCGACAAGGTCAGGAAACCATCAGAGACACTGCATCTGATGTGATAGGTTTCATCCGACCACCACAACGAAATCTGTAGAGGTATACAGACCATCATTGAAAACAAACTGGAGAGCTGCTCACAAGCTCTACGAGCCTCAATGGAGGCCATGTAGGGGTGCTTCCACAGAAGTGATGCTTTCCAAATTTTAGTAAAATGTAAAAAGTTATTGCCAAGGACGCATACAGAACCGATCTCAGAGATAAGGATGAAAACGAAATATGATAGTACTCCTAGAGTCACAGTTAGTGCCGAAATTACTGAAGATTCTTTAACGCTAAGGCGACCAAGATTTTGCCAGATTTTGAAGAATGAACCATTCAATGTGGTTTTGTAAAAAAGATCTGTATAGCGATATCCATAAATCAAAGTCCAATAAGACTGCAAAAATAAATGGACTACCTGTTTATTGATTTAAGGAGCGTACAACAATTCATCAGTAAAATATGGTCGGATGAAAATACATATAGTATACGCGATGAATGGAATCTTAGCATCATTTGTCCGATGCCCAAGAATGCCCAGAAAAAACGCTCTAAACTAATTTTATCTTCCGTTCTGTCTGAACGCCTGAAACTCTATATAAATAGCCAAATAGGCTCCAAATAGTGCGACTTTAGGCCTGGAAGTCCACCATCGAGTAGATGTTCTACTTTACGTTAGGAGTTTTTCCACATCATTTCCTAGCAGACATGACTGGTTATCTAACAATGTCATCAAAAATGGAAAACTCCAAGTCTACACGGACGGATCCATCACACAGTCGCGCAGACTGCCCTAAACCTCCAAATATGCCGTGCCAAACACTTGGGGTGCAGACTTTTTGGATAACTTGAGGACGAAGCATAACTGATAGATCTCATTAGATTTGTTGATTTTCGTCAATCACAATAGACCGATAGGTCCCCGTGTATGCTTGTCTCTTAGGGGAACAACCTACGGTAAATCTTAGAAACAATACAGGAACTTTTAATCATCACTTGATCAGTATTGTAATGGAATACGGTCGGCGCTTCGTAAGAATAGGTAATGACACGACCGAAACGTTTAATGTCAAGAAAGGGTTTCGGCAATGTGGCGAGCTGTCAAACTTATTATACTTGACACCATTCTGGGATGCTCACAAGCCACATACTAAGTATGAGCATAATATTTTAAATTCTGTACAACTGCCAGCAGACGCTGGCGATATTGACGGCGAAGATGGCTTTAGTGTGGAATGAGAGTGCCAGAAAGTACCATATTTTACGCTATCTACCCGAACCGTTGAGGTGAATGGAAGAAACGTTATTACTAATAGCTGTATCTTTGAACTGAGAGGGCAATTGAGAAATAAGTTTCTGACTTGAATTATAAAAATATCTGTTAACTGTCATCAACGGATGAAAATGCTCTTGGTTGTCTCGAAAGAAAAGCTCTTCTAATGACCTACAGTCCCATTTGCAGAAACGGAACCTAGATAAGAACTATGTATATGGCCTATACGGTGCTCAAAAGGGTGGTGAATGCGATTATATGAGAACACAAGCGTTTTCACTTTAGCCACACCATCAACTTCTACTACTCACCTCCACGTGGAGAGTGCTGGAGGCCTACGACCTAGTGGAAGGTCGTTGGTGACAGCTGATGACAGAGAGAGAGAGAGAGAGAGAGAGAGAGAGGGGGGGGGGCATCTAACTAAAGCACTTTTTCCTGTTGCCGGGCGGTAGCGGACGAATTCTAAGGATGGAATCAACGGCGGCATCCACAGTTCCAGTTAGGTCGAACTAGTGTTATCTCTATATAACCTGCCTCACGTACTTGAATACCAGGTCTATAGGGATCTCCAACACTAAGTCAGAGTGTTGGAAAGAGTTGGTGGCGGATGAGCCCTTAATAAGGGCCAATGGCAGCACTCCCATTGCCGAAGCGGGTTACTTTCTCCGGAATTTGGTTCGGCCCTTTGTCCTAGGAATCCCAAACAGGGCCTGACCCTCCAGGTTGGGGGTTTTGCGTGGTGTTGACTGATCAGCCACGTAAAAAAAGCAATTGTTACGAAGCGATCAGTAGCCTCGGATAAAGACTGATTCACTATTGGCGACCCTGCAAAACGAACAAAAGACAATGACTTTCGGATCTGCACGTGGAATGTCCGGATCTTGAACAGGCCGCATGCAGCCAAACAATTAGCGGATGCCCTAGATTGCTATAAAACAGATATCACCGCCATCCAGGAAGTGCGGTGGGATGGGTCGGGCAAAAGAAAGATGAAAAACTGTGACACTCGTATTTACTACGGTGATTGCTGTAGGGAACGTAAGCAGCGCCTAGTTGGATGCGGATTTGTTGCAACCGGCAGACTTAGGCCAGATGTCTTCCTTGTTAAAGGTAAATTCGCTAACATCAGCCTTGTATGCGCTCACGCCCCAACAGAGAAAAAGGACGATGCTGTCAAAGAAAGTTTCTACGAGCTCCTCGAAAAAACCTACGAGCAGTGTCCGCTTTAGGCGACTTTAATGCCAAAATTGGAAAGGAGGACATCTTTGGTAGAACAATCGGAAGACATAGCCGGCATGTCTGGGAACTGATTCAGGCTAATCGATTTGGCTCCGGGACGTAACATTACTATAGCAAGCACATGGTCTCCTCACCTCAAAATTCACATGGAAAAATGGCAATCTATCAACCACATTGATGATGTTCCGATCGACGTAAAAGACTCCTCAAGTATTTTAGATGTCCGAACATTCCGAGCAGCCAACATAGACTTGGACCACTACCTAATTACTGCCAAGGTACGTCCACCGATATCTTAGACGCCCCAACAACGGGGAAATAGTATGAGGAGATTTACCGTTCAAAGGTTGCAATGGCAACAAGCCGCCAGAACCTTCGCTGATCGCGTATCCTCCAACCTCTCGAGAAGTCCTTTGCAGCCAGCATTCAGTGCTGAAGACTAGTGGCTTAGATGCCGAGAAGCCTTCAGAAATGTTGCAACTGGCTTCATGAAGAGAGCCGGCAAGTACGAGCAGCAAAAGAACATGCCTATAAAGCGGCGATGAACAAAAGGACCAGAGCGGCTCGTGAGCTCTAAGTTCCAAAGAGGAGGGAAGAACATCGGCTTCTCCGGAGAAGAAAGAAAGAGCATGAGAAGCGCGCGATCGATGATATAGGGATGTGCTACTCCAGGAATAATGTTCGGAAGGTAAAAACAACGTGTCAGGGTAATAAGACCCGAACGGAAATCTGTACAGATGAAGAAGGAAAACTTGTACAGTGCATAGGCATTCCTATTTACCAAAGTCTGAAAAAAGGATTAGCCTGGGTCTACTGGAATGTGCTTCACTTCCAGCTTTTTTATTATAAGATAGTAGCGTGCCTTATAATTTACTTGAAAGGGGAAAAAAAAGCCTTTCTCGAGGCCAGTTAAAAAAACTTGCAACACAACTTCTCTAATTGGTTTAATTTTTAAATGCTTTGATAGTCCTTCTTAAAACGATTACTTTTTGAGATTTCCTTTAGGGTGTTTATCATGAATTTTTCTTAGCTTGAAACTTAGAGATTTTTTTAGAAGAACAGATTTATTGTATTTGTTTTGTCAAGAATTTCGTCCACCAGGCCAAAATGAAGTGAGCATAGCAATATATGAACTGAATTCGTATAAGACTGCCAGCCGGTCGGCTTACCCGGCGAACTATTTAAGGCCGCAGGAGATGACTTGGTAGAGAGCATACACCAACTTATTTTCAAGATTTGGTCGGATGAATGTATAAATGAGACCTTGCCGTCGTTTGCCCGGTTCACAAGAAAGGAGACCCACTAAACTGCGCCAACTATAGAGGTATCAGCCTCCTAAACATCGCATATAAGATCTTGTCTGCCGAACTGTGCGAGCGGTTGAAATCATTTGTCAGCGATCTGATTGGACCCTATCAGGACGGTTTTAGGCCCGGTAAGTCCAAAATTGACCAAATATTCACACTACGTCAGAATCCTGGAGAAAACCCAAGAAGTTCAGATCGATACTCACTACCTTTTTATCGACTTTAAAGCCGCATATAACAGCATCTGCTGAGCCACGTTTGGTTTTGGTATCCTTGCCAAACTCGTCCGCTTCTGCGGGATGATGATGGAGACAGCGCGCTGCAGCATCAAGGTCAGTAACGACCTAATCGCGACCTTTGATGTCAAAAAAGGATTTAGGCAAGGCGACGCGCTACATGTGACTTCTTCAATATCATACACAAGCCAACACACGAGGTATGATCTTTCAAAAGTCTGCTCAATTGTTTGCATACGCCCACGATATTGGTAGAACACAGCGAGCAGTCACTGGTGCGTTTGCGAGTATAGGAACAGAAGCGGCAAAAATGGGTGTAGTGGTAAACGAGGGCAAAACAAAGTATATGCTGTCAACAAGAAGAGACACAACGAATGTCACAATTCGACAGTTATGACTTTAAGTAAGGAATTTTGTCTACCTAGGCTTTGTTATCACATCTGAAAGTGACATCTCTTCAGAAATCAAACGAAGAATAACGCTTGCCAATCGTTGTTTCTTTGGGCTGAGAAGGCAACTATGTAGTAAGGCCCTCTACCGATCAACCAAGGAAACTCTATATAAGACCCATTTAATCCCAATCTTACTCTATGATCTAGTTAAAGTCCATATCTTTCCGTCAAAGTACTCGTAAAACGAGGCAGTTTAATAAATTCACAACTCACTTGCTATCCGCGTATGCAACAAACCAAACTTCAAACCGTAGACTGATTTTAAAATATTCTACAGGCAGATATTCTGATATCCAATAACAGTATCCAAATATCTCAAGAAACAATGCATTATCAGTATTTTATATTTTGAAGAATACATTTTCCCGCCGCATTGCTCTAAATTAGGTACTTGCTTTATTCATATAAATAGGATTTCTAACCCTCTTGGTGCGTCACAACCTCTCAACATAAAATTATAAACTCGAACAAAAGAGTACACCCACCACAAACGGTCTATTTAATCAGCTGCCTATTCATATCACTAGATCGGAGCATTATTTTTGATGAATTTCCTTTGTAATCATAAATAACCTCCCTCATCAAATTAGTCTCATCTATGATGATTACATACGCCACTCAATTAAAACTCAAGGGAGCTACACAAGTACCCTTAAATTGCCTAAATCAACACTCCAGGTGCAGTAAGCAAGGCTCGTGGTGGTACACTCCCCTGCATGCAAATGTAGGAGAGGCTAATGAATAGGCAATATATAATATTTTGGGGTATAACGTGTAGAACCATCAACCCCATAAACGATTGCGATCGTCAATCATGAATCATGATCCTTTCTTCGGCATTGTTCGAAGCCCGCATTACAAAATGATCGTACACCACGACTTCACCGAGATCGGTGATCAGTGATTTTGAATGTTTATTCCACCCCTGTTGCATGTCAGTGACATTGAGTGTACAAGTTGAAGTTGACGTTGGTGGTGACGTTTCAGATACTAAGTGTTCGTCAATCGGTTCAACCCCTTCGTTTGCATAAATTGTTCACGAAACGGTGCACTGAAAATACGTACCTACATCCATACATATGTAGCATGTGCATGTGCGTATTGGTAACGTGTCAGCAGGAGGGATCCAACAATTTCACGTCTGAGTAAGACCTGGTTCCACCATAATTAAATGCAAAGTAGTTCGTTCATTCCTTTGGCTGTATTGGCATTGTTCAGAACCCTAAGGAAAGACCCCTAAGTATGCACTCGTTAGAGTACTATTTTGCCAAAGGGGACTATCACAAGGAACACAACAAAGACCTGTCCTATTCAAGTTCGTGACTGTGGTTGACATATGCCAGAACTGCTCCACCCGAAATAAAAGAGTTAAATTCTCGAGCTAATTCTGAAAACGTCACTTAGAAATTCTATACTCAGTCATTATATCCATGTAGAGTTGTAAATGACAAGCCTACGGAAAAAGGTTATTGAAGGATTCTGTTCTTGAGTACGAATTGTGATATCTTTTTTAGACTCCTCGGTTGTGTCGAAAATAGGACTAGAGTTGCGCCTGGCAGAACTTATATTTCAAAGATCTTCTTCTGGTCGAAAACTCGTTTCATGTCAGCGACAAAATACAATAGAATAATGATATGAGCACCCGGACAAAGAATTAGTCTATTGTACTCCTTGTAAGTTCCTTCTTATGGAATATCGCAGTCTTTCGAAAGAAGAGTACCAGCATCCATGCGAGCGTTAGCCGGACATTCACAAAGGCAAAGCTTTGCGGTACCGTTAGCCATCAGAAATTTCTCATCCTCCTCAAATGATATTCTACCGCATTTCTACCGCAACATCAGACTACTGACGAGAGCGTTTGGATCATCCGACACTTATGCGAATATGCGTATTCCATCACGTAAGGCAACAGTAACCTGACGAAACCTGTGGGAACACGTCATCGCTGGATGAACGTTTGGAGCAAGTGGATTAGTACTATATTTAAGATGTAGTGTCCCGTCGCCGGTAAGCAGCTTGCTGTCTTTCCTACTGAGCGGCAGCAGGAAGGCCGGTGACCTCTTAGAGATGTCGGGAAGCATTCGTTTGGTCTGCCGGCAACCTGGAAAGTCATCCCATCTGCAGTTGTGCTTATATGAAACAAAACTAACAATGGAAGCCTTCACTGAGGAAGCAGGCAGACCTATTGAAGGTTCGGGTCTTGAAAAATACTCCTCTGAGCCTTGCTTAGTAAATTAGTTCATTGGCGATTTCATTTCCCGTGATGACCTGGGATCCAGGCAAAACTCACTGAATTTAGCCTTCTGACTGCATTCTCGTACTAGCTGGGAAATCGTAAGACGGTTCAGTAAAGCTCTAAGTGCAGCTTGGCGTTACTACAGATGCAGATGTTTCGTCCCCTCCACAATATAGTTCGCTGCCATCAGGATGGCGTACAACATCTCTGCTTAGAATACAGACACGAATTTTCCTAATGAACAGTGCAATCTAACGTTGTCGTTCTCCTGAAAGACATCAGCGTCGCATCCTAGATCGACTACTTTACTTCGCTGGCTCAGATTCTTGCTGAAACCAGTCTTGGGCACAGGGAAGTTCTGATGTCATTGAATCAGATGGCGTGTCCATAGGACCAGAGTCATAAGACACGCAGGGTTATCAAAGTTCCATAAACTCCATGAAAATGCTGCCCGTGATATGAATATCAAGGGGAAGGAGATTCATTTATGCGTCTAGAGCGGAGCTAGACGTGCTAGTGAAACCCGCCACTCAGTCGAGACAAACGGTTCTTTGGAGTTGTAAGAGCAGCAATGACGTGTTTTCCTGAGAGCTTGTTCCACCAAACCACCGACGCATAGGATATAATTCGCCTTGTTATAGCCGTAAAGATCCAAGGGCCTCATGTCTTGCAGATAGCTCCTATGCACTGCCAGAAGGTCTACAGTGCCTTAGAGACTTTTGACGTAATATGTTTAGTCCAAAGAAGTTTGTTATCCAGGATGACACCCAAATACTTGGCTTCTTTGGAGAATTGGATGGCGATGTCTTTTGGAACTCATCACCCTATCGGAAGATGCCATAATTTTAGCAAATGGCGGCAAATGTCAATTCTACTTTAACATTTGTGAAGTAAACTCATATAAAATACACGTCATAATATAGTACATCAATCGCTATACTCCTAAAGAACGTGGAATAATTGTTACGATTTTTTTGCGAAATAATTCGTCGGTGGTGTTGGCGCAGCGTGAATTTCGACACAGATTTCCTGGTCGTCCGACACCAAGTGAGCAAACACTACGACGTTTAGCCGCTCGCCTAGAAGAGTATGGGGCAAAACGAGATGCTGCCAGGTCTGGCCGGCCCCGTAGCAGCCATTCTGCTGAGGCCGATACTGAGGATCGCAGACGACCCCGGAGTATCGACCAGACAAGACGTGTCACGCAATTGGGCATCAATCGGCGGTCTTTACAGAGAATTTTTAGTGAAAGGTGTAAGATGTTCCCTTACAAAGTGAATCAGCTGCTGGCTGTTAACCGCCAAGCGCGTGTAACCTCGGCTCAAGCCATCCTGAGTCTTGAGCACGAGGAGATAGCTTTTCATCGAAAATAATCCTCAGCGACGAGGCCCATTTCCATCTCCATGATGTGAATAAGCAAAATTATTGCTTCTTGGACACGGAAAATCTCTCGTTTTGGCGATTAGCACTGGCCGGCAAGATCGTCTGATTTAACCATCCCAGACTTCTTTTTGTTTGGATTTTTGAAGTCACGAGTCTATGTCAACTAGTCTCCGACTCTTGAAGCCCTCAAAGAGAATACCCGTCAAGAATGCGAGGACCTATCGCCGGAAGTTATGGCAAGAGTGATGAAAAATTCCGCAAATCGGGCCCGAATGTTCATCAAATCTGGCGGCGGGCACTTAGCCGATATTATTTTCTCAACTCAATTTAAAAAAATTTAAGACATTACGTAAACATACCGAATTGATCAAAAATTTCTCGGAATTTATTCAGAAAATTTAAAATACGAGTTTATTCATCTAAATCTATATTGTCCCCTTCAATGTAATCCCCATAGACTGCAACATACTTATGCCAGCGCTTGATCCAATCCTCGAAACATTTTTTATATTCGGTTTTCGGTATGTCCATCAGTGCTTCCTGCCATTTTTCCATTATTTCCTCTCGGCTGCTGAAACGCGTTCCCCGTAGTGGTTTTTTTTAACTCGATTGAACAGAAAGAAGTAACAGAGAGCCAAATCAGGTAAATTCGGTGGCTGTTGGATGGTATTTGTTGCATTTATCGTCAAAAAATTACGAATAATGATGGCACTGTGCGACGGTGCGTTATCATGGTGCAAAATCCACGAGTTTTCAGCCCACAATTCTGGTCTCTTTCGGCGAATTGCTTCACGCAAACGTTTCATAGCGCCCAAATAAATTGTTTACTGTCTGGCCTTCTGGGCAAAAATTCATGATGCACTACACCGTTGCTGTTGTAATCCATGAAAACCGTGAGTATTGCCTTCTTTTTTGACTGAAAACGAGGTGGTTTTTTTGGTCTCGGCTCATTTGGTGAACGCCATTCACTTGCCTGATGTCTAGATTGCGTGTCGTACTCATAAGCCCACGTCTCGTCTCCAGTAATGATCCTTTTGATGAATGTGGGATTGGATCCAGCCTCGCAAATCATCTCTTTTGCGACGTCAACACGGTCTCTTTTTTGCATGAAATTGAGGTCTTTTGGCACCAGCTTTGCTGCTACACGACGGAAACCTAAATCATTAACTAAAATGTCTTGGACGGATCCATAGGCAATGTTCAAGTCCTCCGCTACCTCTCTGGTGGTTAATTTGCGGTTATTAACCAACATTTCTTTTACTTCATCAATGTTTTCGTCGGTTTTCGATGTCGATGCTCTGCCACTGCGTTCATCATCTTCGATTGACTCACGACTACTTTTAAACCGTTCGTGCCACTGGTAAACGACCGTTTTCTTTAGAGAATCGTTGCCGAAACACTTTTCCGAGATTTCCAACGTTCGCGCACCATTAAATCCGTTTCTTACGCAAAATTTAATAAAAGTTCGTTGTTGCAAATTTAAATTCATTTCTAAAATTGTAAAAAATCGCCATCACACAAACAGATAGATGTACTCTTGGCTACATAACTTCTGCAAATGTCAAGGTATGACGGTAAGATTTACAGGGAATATCAACAACAGATTTACCAACTTAGGAAAAAAAAACAGAACTCAAATCGGAACAATGGGAGCGCCATACGGTTGTGTGGTGCGGGAACTTTTTGATCAAGGTGGCAAATTATAGCCAGAGAACAAAAGAATATCGGGTGATCACTTTTGCGCCACCTTGTAGGTGAGTAAGAGCAGACAGCTTCCACCTTCTCGCAAAGAGAACAACCTCAATTTTCAGAGGATTGACTGACAGCCCATTTCTAGTGCACTAATCGTTGATCACGTTAGGACTGCCTGTGTTTTAGAGCTTTTGCATATACGTCAGAACTATTGAGCACGTTGAGCAGCACCATAATAGTGGTGATAGACCGCCGCCTTGAGGGTAACTCCTGGCAGTGAATTTTTTATGCGATTATAGATATGTATCGTCTAACTTTATTCAACTAGTCCAAACCTAGACACGCCCAACTGCATATAATTTATCTTGTCCTTTCTTGTCACTAAGCCCATCTTCTTAGCTTTAGTTTTAGAAGCCACAAGCGCACCAGTGGCAACCTCTGATTTTTTTTCATAATGGGGGGTGACCGTGGTGTAGTGGTATTAGCAATCGCTTCTCACCCGGAGGGTCAAGATTCGAATCCTAGCCACGGCAAGTTTTCATTTGTGTAATTGGAACTCAATCAGAAAAATCTGCGTGTGAAGGCATATCACTGACATGTAGATTTGGCTGTTGTAGGGTTTTCAAGCACAAAACAACCGTTAAAATTCACAACCTGAATCATTCCGAGTGAAGAAAAATCTCTCCGTCCTATTCGGACTCCCACCCCTGGAGAGCCAATATCGAAACCAAGCACACCTGAGTTTCAAACCACTACATCACAACAATGCTTTCCTTTCTCCTCCTTCTATCTTTCCGCCCACGACCAGGCAACAGTAAAAGGGTATCATAACCCCTTAGGAGCGCGTAAATTATAAAAAAAAAAAAAAAATTAAAATGGATGAGAGTATGCTGGCTGCTCAGTCGCGCAAATTTTCGAAAGATTGCACATCTGGTGTTGTCCTAAGAGTTGGGTACAATCTTCTCAAGTGTGATGCTGAAGAGACATAAAAGTCTCGGTAATGCCATCACGGAATTTTCTGGCACAGAAAATTTTCTCCATTGTCATCGTGCATTAGCCGTCGTGCAAAGACTGGGATAGAGCTAGTAACAGCGCCGCATCTACAGATAAAACTGTGACTGCTGTCATCGAACAACATTGTCATTGTCATTGTTGGTTTAATCGCATAGTGACGTGACTCACAATATAACATATTTATCGTATAACCATGACATATGGCATCCATAATACCTCATCTAATCTATTCTATTATTTGTAGTTCTTAGCAAAGTGTTTTATTTCTTCTTCAACAGTAGGAATTCCGAGGTCTCTGTGGAAATGGTTATTTCTTATGTACCACGGTCCTCTACCGCGAGCATTGAACTTGTCGAATTGTAGAGGCTGAGTAGGGTTCAGGAATCTCGAGAAATTGTTCAGACGAGTCCTGAAACCAAAGGATGCCCACCCTTCCCAACCAACCGTTTCTTTTTGCATTTTCCCACTGGGCTGAATCAAGATCAACCTGGCTGAGGGCCCAGCATCTCCAAAAATAGCTCAGTCGCGAACGGAGTATCCAGATACCTGACGACCCCCGGGTTACCTAGCCTTATCTGCATACGGCGGAGCTCCGTACAGATGGACCACCCTTTCTCCGCCACTCGGGAGATCACATTATGGAAAACTGAAACAAAACAAAACCGAGGCTGGTACTCCTTTAATACCGGGCGGTAGAATGGTGACTGCACCGACTACCGGCAGGACTCCTGCATTATCGAAAGGTGGTAAAACTGTGGCAGACCATGGTGCACCATTCTCTAAAGGCAAGCGCAATGAGCCTAAAAAGAAAACTTCAGGGAGTGTTAAGATTTCCTCCACCCCCAGCAGCAGCAAGTTTTTGGAAGGCCACGGACCTGTCGCTGCTACCAAAATTCCTCTCCAAGAAGGAATCTGGAGTTCAGTCGAGTAGGCTAACAACATTCTAAAGATGGATTACCCACTGCTTCCACTGCTTCCAAAACACCTAAAGATTTATCCAAGCGAAAGAGATCGTTGGAGGAAACCGTGCCGGTTCCCAAGAGACCCAAAACCCACAGCACCAAAACTCCTGGGCCATCCAACAGCACATCTCTGAGGTCTTTCAGCGAAGTCCTAAAGGACGCAACAATAATCGCGGTAATCGATAGGAACGATACCGATGGTTTTATAACATCTGAACGGTGGCAGCTGGTCAAGCTGAAGCTTTCGAGCATCTTCTTGGGGAAACCCCGCGCCGCCTCCCATCACAAGCGACGCTGGCTGGCACTAAGCCCACGTCAAGCTCATCGCATGTGCCAATCAGAGATCTCTCGATCATAGGTGGTTTAGGAGAGATTTGGCCAGGTGCAAAACTCGGGGTCGTGTCTAAGGAGGACATCCTTAGCAAACCTCGAACTCGTACCTGGATCCCAGTCGAACCCTCCTCCCCAGAAAGCATTCTGGAAATCATCAGGCTCGGCAACCCCACCCTTCCGACTCTTGACTGGAAGGTCGCGAAACTGGAGGAACTAAGGGGCGTTTATAGATGCGCGTTGATCGTGATCAATAGGGAGTCCCTTAACCCTCCAGCGCAGACCAAAGGCATGATTCGGTTCAGATTCGAGTCTAAGGGTCTACAAAAAGGATGAGCTGGATGCTAATAAGCAACCTCCTCCTCCTTTAACGGAGACACCACCAAACACAACCTCAGATCTTGGAGCGTCGACATCCTTTCCAGAAATGGATAGCGACGACTTCAATCTATCAGAGGTGACAATTAAGCCGTCGGTCTGCTCTTCTGACACCCTCTCGGAAATCGAAACTGATGACGAAGCAAAAAGAGGTCCTGAGCTCTTGGACACGTCTTCAGAATCGGAAGACCTCAACAGCATCGTGGTGGAAGCTACTCAGGTAAATTGTAGCAATGATACGATTTCTCCAGATTAATCTCCATTACTCAAAAAAGGCTTCGGCCGTATTCATTCTGCGTCTTTCAAAAAACGCAGAAGACATTATCCTAATCCAGGAACCATGGATTGTAGAAGGCGTGGTTCGTGGACTTAGGACACCCGTATACGCTCCGCTCTATACAAGAGACAAAGGTAAGATCAAAACTTGTATATTAGTGCAACGTAGCCTTAATGCATTTTTACTTAGTAGTCTCAGCGACCTCGACTTAAGCGTTGCCAGACTAGAGACTGCCAAAGGCTCCTACTGGCTGTCATCGGCTTATCTTGGGCACGATCATGTGGACCCTCTCCCTGGAGATAAGCTAAAAAGGGTGGTACTGGAAGCTGGAAGACAAAAAACTGGCCTCATCATCGGATGCGACGCTAACGCTCATCACACGGTATGGGGCAGTACCGACATCAACGATAGAGGTGAGTCACTTTTCGATTATATTTTAAGTACTAACCACTTTATTTGCAACATTGGCAATGAGCACACTTTTATAACTAGAAACCGACAGGAAGTGCTAGATGTTACTCTTGTCTCCGACCGCATCACTCAACTGCTAACGAACTGGATGGAATCGTCTGAACACTCTTTTTCAGACCACAAATACATCCGATTCAGCCTGAGTGATGAAACTACCACAAAACTGATTGGCCAAAATACAGAGGAATACTGTCAGAAACGCTATCCTCTGAACTATCAAGTCCCCGCGTGACACCAATGGGCTTGACACCTGAAAGTCACATGAATCAGGCTATGGCCGCTTCCTGCCCTCTTATTTAACCTAGAGACAAGAAAAAGCCACACAGGTGGACATCAGCACTGGGACTGCTCAGAAACATTTGCAGAAAACTTTTCAACATAGCAAAAAGCACAAGAAAAGTGACTGACTGGGACTCATGCAAAGAATCCGTCAAATTATACAAAAAAGAACTGAGGAAGGTAAAGCGGCAATCCTGGAGGTCTTTCTGTGGCAAAATTACGGAAACCTTTGAGGCATCGCGCTCTACAAATCCTATGATGCCCAGCTGTTTGGAAAAAACTGATGGCTCTTGGACAACCTCAAATGATGAATCACTCAACCTGCCACTGGGCATCCATTTTCCAGGTGGCACCTAATTCGCGGCCAGTAGCAACCCAAACAGGCTTACTGCAACCGGGACCAAAATTCATGGTCTGATCATAAGAGACAGACTGCTCTGGGCGCTGCATAGCTTCAAACCATACAAGTCTGGTGGTCCGGACGGTATAATACCTGCCGAGCTTACAGAGGTGCTCAGATATTATTCTGCCTGCGGTAGAAAATATTATGAGGAGCTGTGTAGAACTTATCCACATTCCACTGTCATGGAGAGAAGGCAATGTAGTTTTCATTCCCAAAGCCGGAAAATGTTATCATGTTGTCCCAAAGGACATCAGACCTATAAGTCTATCATCTTTCCTTCTGATAACTCTAGAACGACTGATTGATATCCATATAAGAGCTAAAATTGATCCAAGACTTCTGTCAACGGCTGAATATGCCTACTGTAAAGGAAAGTCGGTGGAAAAGGGTCTGCATTCACTGAGAGTACACAATGGTTGCTTTCCTGGACATTAAGGGTGCCTTTAACAATGCCAACACATCCGCAATCGCGACTACGCTGTCAACTCTGAAGGTAGACCACTCACTTGGGGTCAGTCGTTCACATATCTCCGCGGAGAACAGACGTGTTTCGGCTTGCGAGTGTACAGTGATTAGTAAAATCAGTGAAAACGAGACATTTGAGGAAATTGCTATAGGCTTCAATTAGCAGCGTGTCAGTGTGCTCGGCCGACAGTCGACGGTCGTGGGTTCGAATCCCCGTGTACTCTATAACATCCTTTTTTTTTCATTTTTATCAAAAACAATAAATTTAAAGTGGTCCATCACGTGATGGATTGTGGAGAGCGGTCCGCTATGTCAATAGCGGGATCTGCTGAAATACCAAGTGAGGCGTCAAGTGGTTCGATCCAAACGCCAAAACCAAAGAGAAGGAGGAAGCTTTGTCCAACTTCCAACTTGGTAAAACATCCCACCCTACCAACGGCCAACAACTTCGCTTCATTGGCAGCAAGCGAATCTGATGATGAAGAGGAAGAAATGGAGGCCATATGTAGCAGCATCAAAATGCTACAAGAAAGAGTGTTGGCCATAAAAGAAAAACATATGGTAAGAAGGAAGAGGGAAGAGCAAGAGCAATCCCAATAACAGCAGCTTGCTCAAAAGCAAGCACAACAACAAAAGCCAAAGAAACACCAACAACAACAACAAGAGCAGCCACAAAAACGGCAACAGCAAAAACAGCAGCAGCAGCAACAACAACAACAACAACAACAACAACAACACCAACAACAACAACAACAACAACAACAACAGCAGCAGCAGCAGCAGCAGCAGCAGAAGAAGAAGGAGAAGGTGCCGTCTATCAACACCTATAAATTGGAGGTAAATGCTACCAAGGACCGAGGGCTCTGGTTTCACCCGGTTCAGCGAAGCAAATATGGCAAATAATGTCATTACCAGAGAGGGTGACCTACCCCCGTTCATTTCGAAGGAAGAGCTCCATGAGATTTTCGACACAATCAGGGCTAAGAAATCAGTGGGGACCGATGGTATTCCGAACATCGTGCTTCGATATCTTCCTCTAGAAGCGGTGGACATTTACACCACCCTGTTTAATAATGCAATGAATAATGCACATTATCCAGCGCATTGGAAAACGGTGGTGGTTCAACCTATCCCCAAAAAGGGAAAGGATATATCCAATCCGGCGAATCTCCGTTCGATAAGTCTCCTTCCGAATATCAGTAAGGTGTTTGAAAAGGTAGTCAATTGAGCTCTGTCTAGGTGGGTTGAGGACAAACATATAGTTCCGGATAATCAATTCGGTTTTAAGGCGGGATATGATATCTCGCATGTCGCGTCTAAACTGGTGTCCGATATCCAATGGAATAAAGGCAAAAACCAATGCACTGGTGCCTGCCTTGTTGACTTGGAGAAGGCCTTCGACACCGTATGGTTAGAGGGTCTTTTCTATAAGCTGACTAGGCTGGGGATCAGTAAACCACTCTTGTACATTCTTTATAATATGCTCACCAACAGACAGTTTATCGTGAAAAATGGTGAGGTTGGAATATTTCAAATTAAAAATGGTCTTCAGCAAGGCGCGGTCAATTTGCCGATCCTATTCAACATTTATACAAGCGACTTGATAGGTTCACTTTCCCATTCTATTGTGTACGCAGACGATTTGATAGCGTACAGAACAGGTCCAAAAATCGAGGTCATTAATACTCTCTTGCAGCGTGACTTCGACAAGATAAGACGATTTTGCGATGAATGGAAGTTGAAAATCAACTTTCAGAAGTCGGAAACCATTCTCTTTAGGACGCCGTTGTCTGGAGCCTCTAGGGATACCAGAAAAAATTGGCGTAAGTTCTCGATCATTGGACAATGCGGGCAGTCTCTTGCCTGTCGAAAAGTAGTCAGATACCCTGGAATCTGGCTAGATCAGTTTCTGTATTTTGACAAAAATGTAGATGCTGCTCTGGCCAGAGCCAAAGGCGCTTTAGCCCTTACAAAGAGACTGTTTTATAGCAGCCAACTCGATGCGAGGGTAAAGGTAATCTGCTACCTGGCCCTTATCAGGCCCATGCTGGTATTTGGGTGTCCCGTGTGGTTCAATGTGCGAGCAAGCTTAATGGAAAAGATTCGGGTGTTTGAGAGGCGTTGCCTTAGGGCTTGCCTTCGCTTGTACAGAACACCAGAGTCGGAGTACAAAAAATTTTATCCTAATGAGGTCCTTTACAACAGAGCGAATCTAATACGAGTGGACAACTTCGTAATTAAGCTAACTCGAAGGCACATTGCAAGAGCAATGGCCTCGACGAATAACCTGATATCTGGGGCTTACTACCCCAATTATCTTTACCACGAGAGTGTGCGCTCTGAGGGCTTCGTTCCACCGGAAGCATTCCTCTACCTAAATCAGATAGGGTTGATCCAGGATAGATCAGCGGTCCCGTTAATCTTCCATGTCGCTCGGAAAGCTGGGGACAGGCGACTCAACTACGGCAGAGACGCCGCGCATCGATCGTCTCAGGTTCAGTAGGGCGGTGGGGAATCGCGATAAGAGGGATGTCGTTCGGCAGCACCAGCATTTCTGGTGGTTGAATGATGGAGAAGATGTTTCGTCGTCGTTTCCGTCAATTACGGACCAGCCTCACTAATGAGGCAGAGCTGACCAATCTATTTGCTCTGTGAATAGCGATGGCCAGCTTACGTAGTTTTAGCTTAGCATTTAAGAAATATATACATATATTAGTATATACCTTTGTATATAATTGTGTATAATATCTGTGTGTGTGTATTGTGTATGTAGGTTAGGTAGACTAAGGTTTATTTTAAGTTAGATATTAAGTTTTATAAAATATTAAGTCCATATGCTAAGTTTTTGTGAACAATTTTTTCTTAGCCTTAAGTATAGAAAATAATTATTCCTAAGTAAAATGTAAATATAGTCGAAAGACATAGATATAAGAATTTAGAGTAGCTTAGAGTGCCTGTGTGGGGCCAATAAGTTAATATAAGATTGTTAAGTAATTTTAAGCTAGCATTTAAGCATTTTTTGTTAGTATGTAAGGGTTAATGATTAAGATAATAAAATGCATATAAAACTAAAAAAAAAAACTAAAACTAAACCACTCACTTGGGGAGTTGATCAGTCTTATGCTTGAAAGCAGGATAATCAACTTCAAACTGGGTGAGACTTCTGCTAAAAGATGTGTCAGCAGAGGTACGCCGCAAGGCGGTGTCCTCTCTTCCCTTCTCTGGAACTTAGTAGTTAATAAACTGCTGATATACCTGGAAGCGGGTAGTAGCAGGGTGATTGCCTATGGATGATGTTGCTATAGCCGTCTCAGGTAAGCATCTTAATACCATTAAAGAACTAAATAAAATCTCAATAGATTAACCCGACAGATCGCTGTAGATTGGGAATAAACCCCCATTAAACTGATCTTGTCCTCTTTTCCAGGAAATATTGAACAAAATTCCAATTATAGACAGGAAATTAAACTGGAAACCGAACATTCAAGAAAGAGTCAATAAAGCTACGAGGGAGGGTCAATAATTCCGTGCATTTTTGAATTTCTGACCTCTTTACTGAAACAGCAACACTGCTCCTGTCAACAGGCATTTGTCAGTTGACTCCTGTCAAAATTTAAACTTGCTGCGTCAGTTAGTTTGTGTTTGACAGCTATTTTTATCAGACTACTCACTAATTTGAGGAGAAAATGGAAAAAAGTGAATTTCGTGTGTTTATTAAGCATTATTTCTTGCGAAAAAAAACCATTACCGAGACCAAGGCTAAGCTTGATAAATACTATGGGGACTCTGCACCATCGATTTCAATGGTAAAAAAGTGGTTTACTGAATTTCGTTGTGGCCGTACAAGCACTGAAGATGCCGAACGTCCTGGACGCCCAGTTGAGGTCTCTACACCCGAAACAATCGAAAAAATTCACGATATGGTGTTGGCCGACCGAAGATTGAAAGTGCGAGAGATTGTGGAAGCCGTAGGGATCTCGCATGGCTCAGTGGTTTCAATTTTGAATGATCACTTGGGCATGAGAAAGCTTTCCGCAAGATGGGTGCCGCGTTTGCTCACAGTCGACCACAAACGCAATCGTGTAACAACTTCACAGGAAGGTTTGGCGTTGTTTAATCGCAATATGGAGGAGTTTTTGCGCCGTTTTGTAACCGTGGACGAAACATGGATCCATCACAACACACTAGAGAACAAACAACAGTCAAAACAGTGGGTTTCTAAGGGTGAATCGGCGCCAAAGAAGGCCAAGGTGGGTTTGTCAGCCAATAAAGTTATGGCGACTGTTTTTTGGGATGCACGCGGGATAATCCACATTGACTACCTTCAAAAGGGAAGAACAATCAATGGGGAATATTATGCCAACTTATTGGACCGATTCAATGACGATTTGAAAAAAAAACGACCTCATTTGGCCAAGAAAAAAGTTCTTTTCCACCAAGACAATGCAAGGGTGCACACATGTGCAGTTGCCATGGCAAAAATCCATGAATTGGGCTATGAATTGCTCCCTCATCCACCCTATTCTCCAGATTTGGCTCCGAGCGACTACTTCTTGTTCCCAAACCTGAAGAAATGGCTTGGTGGAAAAAGATTTGACTCCAATGATGAAGTCATCTCGCAAATAAAAGCCTATTTTGAGGACCTCGACAAATCATTTTTTTTGGAAGGGATAAAAAAATTGGAGAAGCGTTGGACAAAGTGTATAGAGCTCAAGGGAGACTACGTTGAAAAATAAAATTATTTTTTTATCAAAAAATCTGTGTTTTAATCCAGATTGACCCGCCCTCGTACAATAGCTTTATTCTCATGCAAAAAAGGCATTGGGCATAAATGGGGCTTTCAACCTCGCATAACCCACTGGTTATACATCTCGGTCATAAGACCGATACTCACTTACGGGGTGGTCGTCTGGTGGACGGCCTTAGAAAGTGCGTCAACAGCATTAAACAAAGCAGAGACCAAAGAATAGCTTGTCTGTGCATAAGCGGAGTATTACGGTCTACCCCCTCTACGGCATTAGATATTCTGTTTCATTTGACCCCCCTCGATATTTTCAGCAGGCAAGTTGCTGCCACTGCAGCTATTCGCCTTAAGTTTTCAGTTTTTATGCATTTTTATGCATTTTTATTTATATTACGTAATTTACCCTCAAATTCTATACAAAAAAAGCGCTTAGAAATTAGCTTAGTTAACTTAAAATTATCTATTCTAACTTACTGGCCCCATGGGGGCACTCTATAGTAAGTTAAACCTGAGGCTATTCGCCTTAAAGCGACTAAACAGTAGACAAATAATTCAATGGCCACGCTAGCATTCTTAATACATTACGAATCCTCACAGAGAACATCGATTACACCATACCTGAATTTTGGTTTGAAAAAACTTCCTGGTAAGTTTCCCCTTTAGATCCTTCTGGCAGGAAGATGCTTTCATGGAGGCCAAGTCAATCCATCTCTACACAGATGTATCTAAAACCTATAGCGGAGTGGGTGGCGGTGTTTTCTCAGATTAGCTAAATCTATGCCTCTCTTTCCGTCTTCTAAATCACTGTAGCGTGTTCCAGGCGAAAATTTTGGTGATTAAAGAAGCTCTGTACTGGCTGAAGAAAAACGTGATATCTGCAAAGGATATCCGCATCTTTTCGGATAGTCAAGCTGATATCAAGTCCCTGGACTCGGTCTCATTAAATTCTAAAACCGCCCTTGAGTGCCGAGCATCTCAACTTCCACCTTTGTTGGGTGCCGGGCCACAGAGACATTCCACGGAACTGTAGAGCCGATGAACTCGCCAAAATTGGAACCATTCTACCTATTCTATCGGAAAGGGGTAGCATATCGCTATGTGCAAACTAACATTAAAGCTGGATTCCAATAAAAGAACAGACCTTATGTGAACTGTTGGACCAACATGTCAAACTTCACTTAGGAGCTTTCTTCTACGACGACCTAAACGATCTAAAAAAAAAGACGTAAACAGACTCCTACGCTTCATCATAAGTTCAAACTGGTTCCATTAGTAAGAGGATCATAGATCCACGTGGCATCACAATGGGCCAATAGGCCTAAGTGGGTTGGTATTCCCAACAGCTACCTACCTATGTACCACGGTGCATGGACAATTTCCCTTAGCATTTTATTTTCAAAAGCTCGTAAATGAGAACACTTCATTGCGGTATACCAGCTAAAATTTCTTTGAATTGTGAGAATTCATTTACGTTTTTGACACAGAAAGTCGATTCTCGAGATACGTTGTCACTATATTATATAGGCCTTAAGGAAAGACCTATTGTAGTTTGAATTTACAAGCCTTCATGCCATACATTGTGAAAGGCTTGGGAGACGTCAAGAAATAAGCTTCAGTATATCTTTCTTTCTTCAAGAGCTTTCTCAATTACGTCGCTGATTCAATCTATCCGACCAATAGTTGAATGCTTGCTTCTGACGCAAGCAGGGATAATATTTTGCAAACCAATAACCCCTAGTATACGATTAAGTAGTATCCTCTAAAAATGTTGAATACTCGTACAATTGGAAGATGTGAAATCGGTCTATAAGAATTCTTGTGACTCGGTTGTTTCCCTGGTTTTGGTGCCATAATGACTTCTTCAAGAACATATTCTAATCCAAGTGCCTCTATACTGTAAGAGAATCTTTGTTAATGCTTTCTAGCCAACAATTCAAGGACTTCTTATTTATTAGTTCAAAAATCTGAGTTTTCTTTGGTTTTCATTGATTTATTTCATTTTTGAGTTCCGTCAACAAGGCATTTGTTATTGCGTAATTGTGAGCTGCTGTTCCCCATCCATTACGATTGAGCGCTTGGCCATCGAACGGCCTAAAGGTTTCTTCTAGATGGGCAGCGAAGATGCCCGCTTTCTCTTTATTTCCTCTTTCTCAATTCCATTTGTTATTACTATTATTAATTTTTGTTTTTTTTTTTTGATTGGCAGCGCAGGCGCTTTAGATCTTTAGTTCGCTCAGTTCGACTTTCTTTCTTGAAGCCTTCCTAATTAGTATTATTGGCAGTTAGCCTTGCTGGTTCTTGTTTTTTAATTAGTTTCATTCGTTGTCAGAATGACTGGAGAACGGTCAGGGGAAGGAAAAGGTCAACGCTTTCATGAACTTTTATAAAATTGGCTGATATTCTTTTTGAAACGAAAAAATTGACAAAATCGGGTAATTCGCGGTATCAGTTGGCAATAAGTCGGTTTGCCCGTCGAGTGGAGGTCCCAATTGTGGTTCATACAGCATTTTGCCTTTTTGTGAGCTGCCTCTTGCGCCGCAGTAGTTGCTTTTTGCTTTAAAATCACCGCCAATAATGAAACTAGGCTTAAGCGAACTGAATATATTTTTGGCGATACTTCTTTCTCTGAAAACTTGGACCGTATATGGACGATTAGATGCACAGTTTCGAGCTCCAATTTCAAATCTCCGGAATATTCGGTAGATTCTGTAATATACAAGGATGATCCGCGTCTCGCCCTTTCTGTTCGCTACTTTACGTGGGTCAATATCCTTTTCTCGTATCAATATATCTGGCCCGTCAAGCTTTTGTAAAAGCCCATTAGCATAACAAGTTGGTATTTTGAGCATTCGTTTCATATACTCTTCTCGAGTTAGTGCCCGTATGACGGAAGAGATACCTTTTCATAGGAAGAATATTTAATTTTTTTGTTTTTAGGTGATCAGTAGTAGACCATCGTAGTGTTCGCCACTAAACCACTTCACTCTACCACCACGGTGTTCGATCCCCGTCAGTTCAACTCCCCCTCTCCAAACATTCTCTTGGTCAGATGATGTAATTGGTTTTGATCTCATTCACTGATATTGGCTCTCGTTGCCTGGTCATAATCGTAGTAGACCAGTATGCGAATGTTTTTATACTAAATTTTTATTAGCGGGGTTGGATTTTGTGCCTTTTACATGTTCCTTTTACATTATCATTTCTTAGTCTCGATCGAGTGCTTCTATACCTCTTTCAATATCTTTCGGGGAACTGACGTTCTTTGGCCTGTCTTGTTGTAGCTTCACTCCATCTTCTTGCCAGCAATGTTTGCTAAAACTTGAAGTGAGCCAAAGTAATGTATGCTCCCGAAAATTTCAGATACCAACTCCCTTCTTGGATGTTAAGTGTACGTGTACCAACTATGAAAATGTTCCGCGCCGCTCCAAAGCTGTGAAAGAAGCAATCCATAGCATTACAAAGATACTTTTCTCATTAATGCAGTCTCTTACTCGGGCATCACAATGCAAATTAAAATGTTCCAGTGCTCTCTAAAAGTACTGGAGAAGCTATCGTCAATCCTTGTGGTACACTCGATGAAAGGAAAATCCCTATGTACCAGAAACTCTGGACATCTTTCTAACTAATACTGCTGATATTACTTTTGGCTACCGAATACGCACGAAAATTGGAGCATGAAACGATTCTTCTCTGTACAGACATGGAATATATGAACAGGTAGAGCCTGAAATGATCCTGCTTAACATCAGTATTTTTGGCCTGAGTGAGGCTAAGTGGAGGGGTAAAGCTGAATACAGTGCAAGCTCAGGATTGACTAGGATGTTGTAATCTGGAGAGGAGGAGACAGGCAGTGGTCTAAGACTGAATGGTGTTGCTGACTAAGGAGGCCAGAAAAACTCTAATTTCCTGGAAACCAATAGCGGCAAGGTTTAGCTCCAAAATTCGCAAAGTCATCATCATTCAGTGTTACGCTACGACGAACGATGCAGGGGAGGAAGACAAAACCACTTTCACCTAAACTCGGCGTACAGTTTAGTACAACGCAACGATCCGAAAGGCGACATCGCAATCGTCATGGGGGACCTCAATGCCAAGGTTGGTAAGGACCACGTAGGCCTCCTCGACATTGCTACATGCTTCTTGACTTTTGTAATGCTCGTCAGCTTGTTGTAGGTGGAACCTTGTTTCCTCACAAGACCTGCCATAAAGAAACCTGACTCTCCCCTGATGGTCAAACATAAAACCAGATTGATCACTTCATTATACAAGTGCGGATGCAGGAAGTGATCATCACCCGCTGCTAGCAACGCAGACCAAAATTTAATATGACAGCTCTTAGTGACCCAAATATTTGTCGTAATTTTGCCAACACCCTAAACGACAAAGCGTCAACTGTGGATTTAAAAGTCAATGTTTGCATTGAGGCGATGTGGGACAAAGTAAGAAGGTTTTTATGGAAGCTGAATCTGAAACGGTATCGAAGCAATCAAGGGATAGAGATCTCTGGATATCCCAAGACTCCTGGGAGAAAATTACATACCCCAGATCACTCAAAATTAGAATCAACAATGAAACTGATGCTCAACGAAAGTTGGTTTTACAGAACGAGTATAGAGCAGATCATAAGACAGTGCAGCGCTGTATGAGACGTGATAGGAGGACCAGATTGGACGAGTTGTCGTAGGGCGCAGAAGAAGCTGCAAGATGAGGGAACGTGAGGGAGCTGTATAGATTTTCTAAGAACATTATAGGCCAAAAAAGTAGCACAAATAACCCTGTGCTAGATACTAACGGCAACCTAATGCAGACCAGCTGCGAAGGTTGAAGGATCATTTTTGAGCACTCCTCAATGATGACCAGAGTACAAATGCAAATTACCAAGGCAACTGGACTAGATGGCATACCTGCAGTGTTGCTGAAAGCGGATCCCAACGCAGCGGCCTGTTTTGTTCCTACTTGTTTAGGCTATTTGGGAGAATGAAACCTTTCCAAGGGAATGGAAGGACGGAGTTATTGTCAAGATACCGAAGAAAGGCGATGTTAAGAACCGCAATAACCAGCGTTGTATCACCGTGTTGTCCGTAATCCCAAAGCTGATGGCAACTATCATTCTCGAGAGGATAAAGTCCAGGACTGTGTCGACGCTTAATAGGCGATGCAGTGGTTGATCATGCGTCGATTATATTAACACCTTGCGAATCAACCTTGAACAATCGTCGAAGTACCAATCACCGCTCTTCCTCATGTTCGTCGACTTGGAAAAGGCCTTCGGTTACATTAATCGTGATTGCATCTGGAGATCGGTGCTATGAGAAGCTTCTCCGACAAAAATGTTCCTATTATTAAAGAGCCGTACAGTGCTTCATTTTGAACAGTCCAATACATTTGAAATGCGACAAGGACTGAGCCAAGGAGATGTACTGTCACTGATTTTATTCTTACTTGCGATCGATGATGTAATGACAGCCACGATGGGTACAAACGAAAGACTTGATGTTCAATGGAACCCGTTTGATAAGCTAAACCATGTGGACTACGCTGATGATATCCATTTCCTGGCAAACAACATTGGTGCCCTTAATCAAATGTTCCATTCACTGCAACAGGATGGGGAGGTAGCTGGCTTAAGGATGAACGCCAAAAAGACAAAAATTATGCACACTAGTCGAGACCAACAACAGCAAGTTATCTTGAGATGGAAGACCATAGAGGACATCACGCTCGATGGTGGAACGGACCTAGGCATCAGAAATAGTCTAAACAAAGCTCGTAATGCATTCGGAATCCTTTTTCCAATGTGGAAATCTGGCTGCTGCTATATGCATATGAAATACTCCCCCAACATCTCGAGTAGGTTACAAGCCTTTGTTAATCGTTGTTTGCGTTACATCCTAAAGGTCCGGTGGTTACAAACAATTTCCAACAATGAATTGTGGCTTAGAACTGGACAAACAAAAGTGAATGCTGACATCAAACAGAGAAAATGGCATTGAATTGGCCATACATTGAGGAAACCAGATGACAACAGTGCTTCTAATGGAACCCTCAATGTGTAAGGCGGGTTGGTAGGCCAAAAACAACATAGAGGTCAACTGTTATGACGGAAGCTCAGCCCCAAAATTTTCGATTTTTGACGTATCGAGCTGCAAACAGGGAGAGATAGAAGGACCTGCTCCAGGAGGAGTTAAAGTGTAGCTGCTACCAGCAGCTTCTGGAATAAAAGAAGAAGAAGTGGATTGATATTCGATGTATATGTGATACTATTGAACCCTAAGAGGAATCAACCGAGGGGAGAAAAGAAGAAGTAGACTATTAGCATGTCACGAATGGGCGGCATGAGAAGCAAATTGATTAAAAAACACTTAGGAACGTAAATCCCCTTAGCTACCGAACTGTCTCTGGTGCTACTAATAGGTGCAGTCTAAAAGGGCTTTCAGTAAGGGAATCAAGTCTCAAAACTTGTTCAGGTAATAAACTTTACATAACAAGTGTTAGTTTTCTCATATCAGAGAGGGGTGTACTATAACACCTTATGGCACACAAACAACTTGACAAACTAATTACAAAATTGATGATACTTGACAAGGCACGATGAGTTCGAAAACACTTGAAAATACGTCCCAATCCTTCCGAATACAACATTCGCCGATAGAACGTCCTCTATGCGAGGGGTCATCAGAATCAAGCATCGATCAAACAATCAACAAAAAACTCAATTCACTCAGAACTTACCAGCACACATGTCAGTACAAATTTTTGAAAAAAAAAACAAAAAATAAAACACCAATTTACGAGTTTCCGAAGGGACATACGTGCATCAGCTACTACAGAACCCGAGCCTACGAGCACCAATGGCACACTTAAAGTGGGACAAGAACCCACTTTACGCTTGTACGTAGTAGCAAATACCGGGTACCCTTGATCCTTATGTCGAAACTCTGTTCCGAATCCTAATTCACTTTATCTAAATGAAAGAGATAACCACTTGAATCTTAAGAAGTACTTGTCTGCATTTTTTGTTCGTTTTCGAATTCCCAATCTATCCCTTGGATAGACATTTAAATTTACTGAAAGACTGGAGCTGCTCCAGTTGGTTCAGTTACTGTCATGCTCGAGTGAGTTATGGTCGCATATGGTGAGGGAAATGAAAATATTTTCGATTATTATCCTTGGACTCGTCGTGTATTTCGTCAAGCATATTAGGAATGTTAGTTTTCATTTTCAGATTTATGAATGAACGCCTACGAGTGGATACGAGTATTTACCATGTGTCTTCGTACACGGGCAGGAGTATCGGCGATTGATTAGTAACGACGTAGTCGGGGCTCAGTCTTTATGTGCGGGTCCTTCGGTTTAAGTAAGCAAGTGTTACACATGTGGATCGAGTTTGTTGTTTTTAGTCCCGTAGGTGTCATAGCTACGAAGTTTTAACTGTTTTGGGAAACAGGATGCACTTATCTGAGAATTTCAAAATCCTCGGCGTAGCTGAAATTTGTTCAGGAATTAATAAATCACAACGATGTGTCACGTCTGTGCAACAGTAGATGGGGATTATGATTTTTATGCGACTTAATGAGTGTCGTAAAATACTACACCGACACTTGCATCATTATTTCGCTAAATGTTCGAAAATCCAACAAAGGAATTCACGTATTAGGCATAAGGTTTCTTCGGAATCCCGTATCAATCTGTTGTAGATGGAAATCGTATTCAGTGGATACCGCATGTAACAATTTGTTTTCGTTTCGGTGTGGGATTACAAGTAAAGAATTACAAAAATATGGTGTTGCAGTGTTCTTAAAATACTGACTTACAGTCCTCCAGTATTCATTTGCTAGAAGATACTATCTGACTGTCGGTTGCCTTCACTGTTCAGTGCAAATAATTTTATAGCACAGAACTGTCGCAGTACAGATTTTCTGTTCTGCTCTTATGAGGCTTTTGGTTCCTGCTTAAAATCATACCACCCCTGTACAGCTTATATGTTATAGTGCGACCTGAATGAAACACTAATTTTTTCTCATAGATCGGTTGGTGATATCGATAGAGGTGATGTTTCAACCCCATGGGTTGGGACGTTTAAGTTTAACAAAATCTATTTTCCCACTATTTTGCCAAGATCAAGAACAAGGAGTTAGACGTTATAGTTTTTTAGGACCTTTTTGTCTTGGACTTAGACTTAACTGCGACCTGTGCCTGAATCAAGTAAGAAAAGAAGGTAATAAAACAACAGTTGCGAGCCATGAGTTAAATTTCATAGATGAGAGGTATGTATGTTATATGCCCACAAAGGCTAGTCCCGTCACCAATATTGTGAGCAATCATAGTCAATGAAATGCTGACAGTAATCAAGGGATTTAAGTACCCTGAAAGTGCTGGCCCATAGCGCGGGTGAAGGAAAATCGGGTGTTACGGTTACAAATTGTAAGGGGTGGAATTCTGGCGACTTCTGTGCAGCACTGGTGGTGAAATTAGCGATAAAGTAAAATGAGACAGGAGACACTACGTCGGTATTCAAGATTGTCAATTGACTGACTGCTATTCGCATTTCCTATGAGTTTTATCGCACGGTTTTCAATCCTATCTATTGGGTGCAAAGACGTTTTGGGCCCAACCGAACAGATGTGAGCATTGTACTATAATTTCAACCGGATAAATGCCTTATACATTGCGGCCAGATCAGAGGGGGTGAAATATTTCTTACATCGCTTGAGCAAACCTAGTTATTTCACAGCATTTTTGACGACAGCGTATAAGTAAGTTGCCATTGACACACATACCGCGAATGGAAAGTTTTTCGGCTTCAGCGACGCAAGTGCCCTTCATGGACAATGGCTGGGTGTTTAAACTTCGCTTTAACGACAGCAAACAACATTGTGTTTTGGAAGCATTAAATTCTACTCTGCTACTGGTCCGCCAATTAGTTATGCTGCTATTGTCAGAATTTAACGAGCTTAGCATACGCTGGCGTTCCCGTTCTAGAGCTGAAGAGCAGGAATGTGAGTCAGGGAATATATTGGATTAGAAGTAGCTGACACGAGATCATTGATGAAAATTGAAAAGAATGTCGGAGACAGAATGGAGCCCTGTGGTACACCTGGATTTATTTTGTGAATATCAGACTTAAAATCAATCAAGACATCTTGAATTGAACCTTCCAAAAGGTAATTTCTAATCCATTGAAGAAGAGAGTCATCGATCCCAAAAGCACGCAATTTCGGAAAAGAGTCTGATGTCAAACACTGTCAAATGCCTTAGAAATATCAAGTGCAAATATCTTGCTTTCGCCAGATTGATATACGCTTTGGTTCCGCTTTTCGGTGAGACATGCCATCAGATCACCAGTGAACCTGTTGCTACGAAAACCGTACTGCTGGTCATTGAGAAGTTTTCGTGTCTTGAGAAATTTCATCAGCTGTTTATCAGCGTTTCCATGACCATGGAAAGAACGAACGTGAGCGCAATGGGTCTGTAGAAGTAGAGAGAAGAAGACTCGCCTTTTTTGGGGACGGGCTGGACAAATGCTGTTTTCCATCTGCACCACCCTTACACATTACGGTCTCCGTAATCAGAATGAGCTTAGAATTATTTCTTTATTGTCGGACTTTTTTCTTCTTCTGAACACGTAACTAAAGACAATTTGCAAGATTGATCTCATATTGTGGAAAGATGATGTTGGGATCGTTTCTTGTGGCTCTTCAATCAGACCTGCATATGAGCAATATGCTTAATCCTTTGCAAAGAAGGCTTCAAGGTAAAAAATAGGAAAAACCTAAACAAAGGAAAGGATCTACATGATACCACGTCTGGTAACCGACTTCGACTTGCTGTGGAGTGAAAAGCTACCTCAGGTAAAACGCTGTCTCGGAACTTCAGCATTAGATATTGAAGAAAGCTACAACAGCGGGCAAAGGCAATGAAGTATTCCGACGCCAGACGACCATAATCGCAAAGCACCGCAATAATCTGTGCTACTCGTGATGTAACAATAAAGCCCTATTTTGGCGACAAATCGAAGGGAGTAATTGTAAATAGTTAACTTAGACGCATAGCGGTAGCCATACTTCACAGGAGAACGAGAACAACTCGCTAACTTTACGAGAAAAATCCGACCAATACTGGAAGAGGATAGCCATATTCGAACCTAAAAATAATAAGGCTGCTCTAATTGATGATCTATCTGTCGACCTATGCAAAGCCACAGATACATGCATGATACAGTTTGAATAAACAGAACTACAGAATTTGGTCAGATAAAAGCATATCCAATAAGCGAAAACTTAGTATTTGCCTTATTTGCGAAACACGAGGTCCTTTAAACTGTGCCACCTATCGTGGTTATACATACATATGTATATGATACAAAATGAACGTCTGGAGCCTTTTGCCAACCCACTATCAGGCTGGCTTCAATGTTTCACACACCAAATTTTCATCTTGCGAAAAATCTTTGAAAACATCCGAGTCTTCTAAACCGATATCTACTATCTTTTTATGGATTTTGAAGTCGCTATTGACAATTCAAATAGGGGCGAACTAAACTATTATTTCCACATCCTGCGAAAACAAACAACAAAAAAATCTTCTTGAAATCATATCAGCGGAATATCGAGAAATAAGTTTCACAGTGGCTTTGCTACGAGTCTACGAATATTAGAAAAGGCGAACTGTGTTGGAATCTTAGGAAAAACACAGCGAAGATGACATCTGCTACAGTAGTACAATAATTAATATAGCCAATCCTACTGAGGAACGGCGAAAAAACCGCTGATCTTTTAGAGAGGTCGGGAAGAAATCGTTTTGTCTGCCGGCACTGTGGAGAGTCATACCATCAGCAGTTGCTCTCATACAAAACACCATAGCCAATGGAACCCCTTCTCGAAGATATAGGCATTCCCAAAGAAGGTTCAGTCCCTCCGAGCCTTGCTGAAAACGATCATTGTCCGATTGGCCTGCGACCCAAACAAACCGCAGTGTATTCAGATTTCCGACTGCTTTCAGAGAAGCCTTTTATTATTGAACTAGTTTGGAACTTGTGAGGGGATTCAGCAAGGTCGTAAATGATGTATGGTTGTCGCTCCTACGATGATATAGTCCATTACTTCCACCTTAAATTGCGATTGAAGCTAAACACGAAGACCCCAATTACATTTCTGTAATCTCTGTGACGCAATCGATCCACTATATCCATATTAACGTGTTCCAACCTTTGGATGGGTAGTACACATGTAGATATTGCTGTTTCATTATGTCGATGAGTTTTGGACTTTCGGCACTTCAGGTAGAGTTTTGTCTAGGTTTGTAGAGCATTTCGCAGACCAGAGTACATGTAAACGAACTCGAACATGTCGAATGGGGAAATGATGGCTCTTTCCAGAATATCTGTATTTTCAATTGGGAGATGGTGATCTGCGCGATGAACGTCGATGGTTGAAAATCCTGTGCCCTCGTGCAAAGTATGAGTGAAGTCCTGCAAATGTAGAATATGATATCGATCAGGTTCTTTGATACTCTTCAGACGTATAATATCACCACACGGCCTCCACTCAATGTTTTTTTTCTTTCCCATATGCAGCTGGCTGGCCCGTGGGCTGCGAGATGGACAACATATACCTGGATCTAGAGGAATTGAATTTCCTCTTTCGCTGCCTTTAGCTTGTCGGTGAGACAATCTTCTCGGCTTGGAGAAGTTGGAGGACCAATAGTTAGAATGTTATGGGTGATGTCATAGTTTTTAGGTTTCGGGGTATTGAAATTGTTCCTTAGGCCCTGAAATTCGGTAAGCATGGAAGCCTGGAATGGAAGTGAACTGTTAATACAAGTTAGATTTTGCAATACTTTCTTTGGCTTAGGAAATTGTTAAAGTGTTATAAAAAATCTGCATCCAGGATCGGCTGCGATACTTCACCACCACCACAAAATTTCATTTAAATTGTCGTCGTAATCCCAGGAAGAAAATTAGTGATTTCTTTCCAAACATCTTAATTTGTGATTCGTACGCTGCATACAGGTAAAGATTGCAAGCTGACTTCTCTCGGTTTGCAGATATTGGTGGAATTACGCTGACATCCGCGCCGGTGTCAACGAGAAGTTTGAGGTTAGAATTTTTGTTGAATACCAAAAGGTGCTATTGTGTAAAATTCCGCCATCGATTTGGACAGGCTTTCGAGTTTAAAGACAAAAGCACTTACGACATTTATTGCTTTGTCGCCAAACTTTGGATGATACTAACATACCTCAAGTTTTCTGTTCGCTGAAGTTGAATACGCACGTTGACGGGCACGATGAGCCTTTACAGGCTGATACTTTCCGGCAATCTTCCCATAGAAAGAGTAGCAGGAGTCATCGGGTTCGAAAGACTAAACAACTTCGGAACTAGCGCCTAAATCGGCATGGTTTTTGTAAACATGTTGGTTGGACCTCCATAATCTAGGCCGTAACCGTAGCCGAGAAAACCACGGGTCGCATCCACGCCGTTTAACAATTTAACGTCTAGTCTGGGTGTCTTTGGCTCTTTGTTTAACATTTCACATGTGTTGTTTTAGAACTTTACGATCTTTGAATATTAAGCCTTCCTGCCACGATAAGCCAGCCAGCGAAAGTAAGGTCACCATAGTAAGTGTCACAGTTTTCCTTGCTTCTTTTGGCTGGCCATCCTATTGCTCGAAGTCATTGTATGTTTTTAATTTACTGGCATCGTTAATGGTAAGTTCATTCATATCTTAGGCTGTTTGACACATTATAACATATACTAATAGTGTCATGCGCTCCGGTAAGTATGTAACTAGACGACACGATCTCCATCTGGAGAGTCTTCTGATTCGGCCATGAGCTCCAAGCCTCTAACTTTCACTTGATTTGTGTAATAGAGTATGAAAACATTCCACATTATGAACATACAGTACGTAGTTAATGACTTGTAGTAGGTACTCGCCAATAGTATGACTCTTTGTACTTCCCTTACTTACTTCACCCTTATAACTATAACAAATAAGCTCACTTAACCTTCTTAATAAACTATCCCTCATACCTTTCCACTCACTCAATTTCAGCATCCCTTTTCGAAATTTGCATGCAACAGATCTGCTTCTCTACAAAATTCTCTAAAATTACACCAATCGGTACAGAAATTTTCCTTTGCTTCCTTTACCCTTCCATTTTCCACAAGTAATAACAAATTCCCATTGCAATTATAGTCGCGTGGAATAAGCGTGGCATCAGCTATCAAACAATAGAATCAACAATTTGAATGTAATGCCAGGGCTCAATAAATATCTCCTGTCGTCTATCGAAAGAAAATACCTCACTACACCACACATTCTCAGTGCTCAGTGTAAAAATAGAACCACACAGCTCGAAATGAAGGTGCGATAGAAAGAAAAATTCTCTCCCCTACGCAGCACAAAACAAAGGCCTCCTCAGAATTCAACTCACCCTCGGAACCGAATCCAACTTTTGTCTCTACCTAGAATACGACCAGGACAACAATCAAGGGAATGAAATGACTACATTTCAAGACTTCACATGAATTAATCCTCCAAGAGCCATAACTCAACAAAACGAATCGAATTTTCGTCCTAAAGTGGTCCTCTTGCGCCTTGAACACGTACCAAAGAGGACCGACCACGGCAACGAGAACACCATTCGGTTCTTCTCCAAGGAAAATCAAAAATTCTAAATGAAAAGGAAGGATAAATGGAAAACGCGCGAATTGAGTTGCCCTCGAAAATGTGTCCTGGGGTCGTGTTATGAAAAACATCTGCTCCTGCTCTAATGCCAAACCAGGCTAACGAATATCAGTCTTATTCTCGGCATTGTAAACAAAAACTACATATGTATACAATTCCTTCACACACACACGAAAACACTAAACGGGATCAAGGAATTTAAAAAAAAATTTTTTTTTTCATTATCAAAATCCTGAATGGTCCTTTCTATTATGTTTCGTATCATTAATATATGCCCGAGCGAGGGACAACTACATATTATTAATGTACGAGGACGAATATTCGTTTGCGCATTCGGGATTTAGTTCATACACGAAAAAAAAAAGATTCGTATCCCTAGGCCTGATTCAGATTCACCCTATTCACCCCTGTGATTTAATCAAAGCTTATCCTGGGGTGTATGAGTATGAAGATTGTACGTATGAATATGTACAGTGTTAGTAGTATAATTGTCCTTGGTGCGTTGTAATTTGTGTGGGGGAATTTCGTCTTTTTGTGAGCGGGATAATGGATGTATGCCGAGTCCTTGAATTTATTGCGAAAATAAAGTGCAAATGGAGGAAATGCAAACTTTCCGGTGTTGATCGTCTCCCTCGAGAGGAGATCATTCCGGTTTCAAGTCCGGTTTTCCCATTTAGATTTACGAAGAACATTTTTTTAATTGCATAAATTATGGGGAGATCTGAATTTTATTTAATAAGCAGAAACTATATTTATGGTTGTTCCTTTCCTTCATCGCAGGTGTTTGTTTTTTTTTGGTCAGACACGTTCGTAGTTTGTGTCGTTTTTACGGTTCAAACTGGAGTTGCAGTTGTTGTGTTTCAGCTTTGGTGCAGCATCAAAATGAATCTAATTAATGAGTGAACCGGTTTAGGTGGATTAACTAATCCAACATCAACCTTTCTGGTGAGGGTCAATACGTGCCAACATTGCTAATGTGTTGTTTTCGAATTTGAGGGCACTAATTTTTGAGAGTCCTTCCACTTAAGGTTGTGACTGGTTGAACTGATAAATTAATTTTTGTACAAAATTCTGTAGGTAGACACCGGTAAGGTGTTACCTACATATGGTACATATGCTCATACATATATACTCGTACAAAATCGGGGTGAAGATGCGCGAGAATCAACAAATTTATCTAGATAGTTAGATCGAGTAACAGAGTTTAGTCTACTGCTATATTCCTTATACGAATATGCGTGCAGTAGTACTCGTATACATGTTCCTTTCAATGAATACTAATTTTAGCTGCATACCTGCATACTGGAAAGTTAAGCCACTTAAAGTTGTGCTTTTGAGAAATTCTACTGTAAATGGAGGAGGATGGCAATTCTAACAAAAGTTGAGGTCCTTGTTTGAGCCTTATCTAACAAGATTATAGGCGTTCTCTGCATAGAGATAACACTTAAACCAGCTTAAAAGTGATAAAAAGCTTCAGGAAAGGTTAAGTGCAGTTCGGCGATGATTTGAAAGCTAGCTTATCTAAAGTTTCTTTTTCCCTTTTAAATGAATCTATTCATCCGTATAATTTTTCCTAGGCAAATTATGTTGAGTTGAATAACTTTTTTTTGTAACATAAATTCAAAAATTGTAAACTCAAGTATATTTATGTATAGACGCTTTATTGAAATGTTATATATTGGTTTCGATTTATATGTTCCCCAAACTTATACCCGTGGGGTAATTATGGGTTAATAAAGATAAAAAGACTTAAATGTAAAGCTTATTCCATATTTATAAAATCTAACAATCCGCAGGATTATAATACATTTAAAATCTTAACCCCCTTCGCGTTAGGGGCTAGAATATACCCGAGGTAGGCATGCCTGTCGTAAGAGTCGGCTCCACTGGGCCGGATTAAGGTGTTAAGCGACCCGTGCCAGAATCGACCAGGTTGCGGGCCCAGTATAAAACATATCCGGGATGCTTGTCGACCTATGGATCAGCCGGCCTTATCTGTTTAATGCGGATCTCTGAACAGATGGACTACCCGCTACTCCGCGCCAGACTCCAAAATATGAAATTGCTCTGCGCGAGAAATAGACTGGATACTTAAAAAAAGACCAGGTAAGAAACGCAAAGCTGATTCCCCACCTGAAATTGAACAAAAAGAGACGGCAGCCAGCTCTAATACTTTTGAGGTCAATAAAAAAACAAAGCAACCCAAACAAAGACCGTCGCCGCCAATAAACGCCTTTGGAATCTCGGACTATAACAAGTTGCACACAATCTTGAAATCACTGTGTTCAACCGATTACAGAGTAAGATCCCGCAATAGCGATACATGGACTGTTAATGTCCTTATTCCAGATTATTACCGTTCGCTTTTGCAAAAATTAAATGCCGAGAAGATTTAATGGCATACATACGAAAATAAAGCGGAAAGACCCATACGCGTGGTAGCTAGAGGCTTGCATGCCTCCTGCCCTAAAGAAAACATTTTATTTGACCTCAAAAATAAAGTCTTAAAAATAATCGACGTCGTTAATATACTTCCGCAAAAACAGCAAAGTGTTGATGGCAAGAGGAGGACCTCAAAACGCGCTTTCTCCCTTTTTAGGCTAACTTTCGACAAAACCGAAAGCCTAGAAAGGATTGATTCTATTAATTCAATTTTGGCACTTGTTGTCAAAATTGAACTTCCGCGAAAAAACTCGAGGCCGATTCCCCAATATAAACGTTGTCAGGGATTCAGCCATACTCAGCCCTACTGGAAGAAGGAGCCTCTCTGTGTGAAATGCGCTGGAAAACATCTGACGCGAGGGTTCAGTGCGGTGAAGGAGTCCCCAGCGAGATATGCATCAGCTGCAGGGGAAAACATCCAGCTAATTATCGAGGCTGCGAAGTCGCGAAGGAGTTGCAAAAACGACGGGATCAATCAATACGATGCTTTCTAAAACAGCAGGGCCAGCGGGTACGAGAAATCATAACAGCGGTCCAACCCAAAAGCCCTTAAAGAAGGCAAAGATAGCAAACGCCATGATGGCCGCCAAATTGACCAATAACAACAACGTCACAAATAACAATGCGCTAGTAAAAAGTGGAAAAACCTACGCCCAAATAGCCGCGCGAGCAAATACGATCAACTGTAAATCACCCGATTCTGCCTCAAATGTTTTCTGAGTAATTCTCGAGAGACTAGAACAACTCACTACAACAAATAAGATAATACTCGAACAGCTTCTCAACCTCGAAGCAGATCTGTGTAACTAATCATGACAAAGAAGCTCAATATTCTTGCGTTGAATGAAAAACGGCCTACTGAAAAGGCTTGATGAACTAAATATCTTTATTCAGGAAAAAGCAGTTGATATACGAGTATGTTTAATTTCTGAAACTCACCTGACAACACAAGTGCGCGTGGAACTAAAAGGTTACCGCGACCACCACCCTCATCATCCATCGGGAAACGCAAGAGGCGGGTCATCCCTATTTATAAAAGACTGCATTGACCACTCTCTGGAAGCACAAATTGAAATTGACATATTTGATATGACCACGATGGGTGCTAAAAATAAAAATTATTCTTTTAGTATGTCCTCAATCTATTGCCAATCGCGCTGCAAAGTAGAAAAACACGAATTTATTGACCTATTTAACTCTCTTGGACCAATCTTTATTATTGGTGGCGACCTTAATGCGAAGCACACCTTTTGCGGCTCAAGATGTATCTCACAAAAAAGCAAAACTCTGTGGTTTGGTATGAAATGTGGTCGCCAATTTTACTCAACAAGCAGACCGACGTACTGGCCCTCGGATGTCGTCAAAACACCCGATGTTATTGGAAAATGAGTAAACGCTAGTTACGTCAAAGTTGAAGAAAGCTTTCCTCCGATGATTCTCCAATTATCCTTTCATTGTGCGTATCCTTGGTTAAGAAACAAAGACCATTCAGATTATCCAATAAAAAAACTCACTGGGAAGATTTCCGAATAGAGGTTGTCGAAAATACTGAGTTAAAAGTACCGCTCAGAACGCCGTATCAACTTGAAAAAGAAGTTGAACGGTTTGTTGAAGTCATAGAGCAAGCGGCCTGGAATAACACTCCACGCGAATCGAACAAATTAGCAAGTATCGGCATAAGGAAGAAACGAAGAGCGCAGAGAAAGTGGCATGAAACTCGGCCTCAACAAGATAAAACGTCCTTTAATAGGCTCTGCAAATTGTTGAAAAAATCGATTAAGGACTTCAATAACCAAGGTATTAATAACTACCTAGAAAGCCTCACAGCGACAAAAGACACCAATTACTCCATATGGGGAGCCGTTAAAAGTCTTCGAAAGCCCCAAATACTCGTGGCGCCAGGATGACTGGGCGAAAGAAGATAAAGAAAAAGATAAACCATTGGACGGTGAAGTGGTTCCAGAGAATGTCAATAAGCTGGACGTGACGATGAACCTTCCAAAAGAAAAGGCTCCACTTAGGGAACTTAGACAAGTTAAGTCCACGCTTAAGTCCAATAAAACGCCCGGATATGACTTAATTACGGGAGAGATACTTAAAGCGCTACCGAAAAAAGGTTTGCTAAAGCTGTTCTATCTTATAATTGCCACCATAAGATTAGAGTATGTACCGCATCAGTGAAAGGTTGCCGAAGTTATTATGGTTCTGAAACCCGGTAAACTGCTGAGTAAGTCAAGTCATACAGACCTCCTCCGGATTATATCGAAGGTCTTCGAGCAAATCTTATTTAATCGTCTTAAACCGATTATTGGCATAAATCGCCGTTTGCCCGACCATCAATTTGGCTTTAGAAGCCAACACTTTACTGTTGACCAAATGCATTGAATAATCAATGTAATTGAACGAGCAATCGAGTGTAAGTTAGTCTGTTCAAGCGTATTTCTTGACGTTTCGCAAGCTTTTGGTGGGGTATGGCACGATAGCCTGAAACATAAACTTCGACAAGTCCTACACGAGCAATTGTCTCGTATTTTAAGTTCATATCTAGATGATCGACCCTTCCGTGCCAGACACGGAAAAGAATATTCCAATTTTAAGACAATAAAGGCGGGGGTGCCGCAAGGAAGTGTACTTGGACCTCTGATATATTTGCTTTTTACCCGCGACACACCGCAAACGGACGATACTGTGCTAGCCATATTTGCTGATGACACTGCCATTTTGGCAACAGCTAAAATCGTCAAAGAAGCAACTGCTCAGTTGCAACGTGCCCTTACACGGATTAACAATTGGACAAAGACTTGGCGAATCGCGCTTAATGAAAACAAGTTTGTCCATGTGAACTTCACTCTCAAGAAAACTGACAATCTACCTGCGTTTACGAACGAGGCCAAATATCTTGGTGTGACACTCGGCGCTAAACGTAAATGGAGAGCACACGTTAAGCAAAAACGTGAAGATTAAGTATAGAGACATGTACTGGCTTATGGGAAAGTATTCCAAGCTCAGTTTAGAAAACAAATTACCCCTATACTCGTATTAGACAACGCGATTGATGGGCGAAGCCTTGATAATTGGATAATTGGGCGAAGGCCCAGAGCCTTTGTACATTAATTTTTCGGACTTCGGCACGATGGATACTCATGAAAGCATATCAGGAAGCAGGAGTTTAGTGTGCCACTCTTCCGAAACATCGCCAAGGGAATATATGCATATAGTCTGACCGGACAAGAATGATAGGAAAAAAAATTTAAATAAACCAACAACGGTGTGAAATATAAAATTGGTTCTAGCTTTAATTTAAAGCCACATTCATGGCATTCTATGTGCTACAGCACATAATTCAAATGGCCGCCTAGGCTTCGCTGGCAGTGCTTCAAGCGGTCGGTCCAATTTTTGATGACTCGGTCCAATAAGTGCGGTGGTATTCCGGCAATAGCGTGACGAATATTGGCCTCGAGCTCGTCCAATTCTTGCGTCAGCACAATCTTATACGGATGCAGGCCCTAATCCAACCGCAAAATAAGCCGGGTTGACTCTCTGGCTATGCCCAATTCTGCTGATCGGCACCGAATCGACATTTCTGGGTCTACTTTGATACTGCCCGCTACGGCGGTTATGATTTCTTCATTTCACACTAAAAGATCCAAAAGAGTGTACTGACGCAAAAACTTTTTCATGGTGCGACGAATTTCCTTCACACTGAAACAATGTTGACGACCGACCTCACGACGAGATTCACGTTGCGTATTTACAACTGAGCCGGAATTTCGAAAATATTTTATAATAACTTCCGCATGTTCTGCAAGCGAAAAACGATGCATGATGAAATGGCAAACCTTACTGAATATTTTGCTAGCTGAATGTCATTGGTAACTTTAACAGCTGCTGAAACATAACAATTGGAAAACTATCATCGCCATTTGGTCACGAATTACTGGACGGGATGTGGCGGACAAGAAATCGCAGATTAAAAAGAGTGTCGGTGACAGAACAGAGCCTTGGGGCATTTATTTTGTGGATATCAGAGTTGAAATCTTCCAAGAGGAGTTGAATCGAACTTTCCGAAAGGTAATTTCTGACCCATTGAAGAACAGACTCATTGATCCCAAATGCACACATTTTCAACAAAAGAGCCTGATGTCAAACTCTGTTAAATGCTTTACAAATATTAAGTACAACTATGTTGCTTTCTGCAGATTGGTACAGACTTTGGCTCCATAAAATTATCTGTGGACTTGTTCCTACGAGAGCCATACTGCCGGCTATTGATACGTCTTGATGTTTCGAGACAGTTTATCTGCGTTTAAATGACCATGGAAATAAAAACGAAAGTTCAATGTAGGCGGAGGGGGAAGACGTTTCGCCTATTTTCGGGACGGGCTAGATAACTGCTGATTTACATCTACTCAGGAAGAATACTAAAGAATAGGATAGATGGAATAGCTTACGCAGTAGTTTTGCCAGCGTGAAAGGACACCTATTCAAAAAAAAAAGAGGATATATAGGGTCATCCAACAAGAGGGCTCTTTTTAAATCAATAGAAAAACGCAACATTTTTTATGAAAAGTGATAAAATTTTAATAACAAACTCTGGGGTTAGCAATGGAATACAATATCTGTCAAATGTCCACCTCGGAGCTGCCTACAAATAGTCATTCCTCTGATAAAATTTTACATTACGTTTTTCCATAATTGTGGCTGTATTACGCGAATAACAGATCAGATAATTTCTTTTAGTGCGTGAATCGTTGGCGGAGCATTAGCTTAGACTTTACTATATCCAAAGAAAAAAGCCAAATGGTGTTATATCGCACGATCTCGGCGGCCAATTGAAGTTTCCATTTCGAGAAATCACACGTGCAGGAAATTTGTCAGGCAATAGAGCCATTGCTTCACCAGTGTGACATGTGGCGCCGCGCCGTGTTGCTGAAAATAAACGTCGTCCACGTCCATAGCATGAATGTCAGTCAACACTGAAGTGGTCGCATCAGCATCATTTTCGAAAAAATATTGCTGCCAGCCCAAAAACCGCACTAAACTGTCACTCGTTGCGAATGGAGACGTTATTCCGCTATTTTTCTTGGGTTTTTGGAGACAAATGGTAACAAAAAGTAAGATCTTCTTCATTCATTTCAAGGAGCCAGTCAGCTAAAGTACGGCATTGTGCTTGATTTACTGGGTTGTGGATACACACGAGTTGGAGTCTTTGGAGTTGTTGGAGTCTTTACATCACTAACCTGTCCGAGACATTCAAATTTAACGATCAAATTCACTATAGCTGTGCGAGAAGGCGCTTGATAGTGACCAAAAGCAGTATGAACTTTACGAAATGTTTCTACGATATTTTCACCGTTTTTGTAATGAATTTTCACTATTTCAATACGCTGTGCGAGTGTGTATCTCGAAGCCTTTAAGGAATTCAACCCTTTTACAGAGGCTCAATAAATAAATAAATTTAAAAAATTGAGGAGTGATAACAGACCAGAATACTGCAACAGTGTTTGCCAAAACTATATGGAAGAGAGCGGAATTCTGCACCAGAAGACTGTGCCACATACTCCCGATCAGGATGGTCTCGCTAAAAGGACGAATTTGTTCTATTTTAAATGGGCAGGTATCATATATATTCCAGATCATATGGGCAGAGATAATTAAATTCGTTAACTAGTGTTTTTGCAAAAAAGATCGGTCCAAGTGTTAATATTTTCAATAAGGTCTTCAACTTACGAAAATTTCAGTGCAAGTCAAAGGAAGATATCTAGTGTACCTAGTGATCACTACAATGACCAAAATGGTTCAGATCCTAATTAGAATAGACTTGCAGTCAATTAATACATTGAACGAATTTAATGTTACAAAGTGATGAGTCGAACCAGATACGATTTAATCTAGTAACATGCATATCCTACTCCGCAGCTCACGGTTAATCCACACAAATCTCCGAGAATGGGGTCGCAAGCATTTTCCCCAACATCAGCATGCGGCATGAAAATCAATATTGCTGACTCAACAATAAAAGTTTTTAAAATCGATCTATTGTACTAATAATGGCCAAGCGACCAATGCTTCGTTTGTAGTCATTGTTAATCGTAGCGACGGTGAGGATGGCTGCGAGGCAACACAGGTTTTACCTTACAAAGGTTACAGCCCAACCCACTTCACATTGTTTAATTAAGAAAAAAGAAGTCATGTAAAGAGTCCCCTTACTTACTTACTTATTTAGGCGGCGCTATAGTTCGGGGTGAACCTGGGCCTCAACAAACAAACCTCTCCAGGTTAACAGCCTCCAATTGCGCACTCCGAGTTGGTTGAGGTCCCCTTCCACTTGCGCGCACCATCTAAGATGAGGCCTCTACTGCGTTGTCCCTCCGAATTAGAGTCGAAGATTTTGCGGGCTGGAGCGTTGGTGTTCATTCGCTCTACATGTCCCAGCCATCTCAAACGCCCAGTGTGCAATTTTTTGACCAGGTCGATGTCGCTGTACAGCTCGTAGAGTTCATCGTTGAATCGTCTCCTCAAGACCCCGCCAACTCATACGGCACCAAATATCCATCGAAGAATTTTACTCTCAAAAACGACCAAGGATATCTTCATCCGCTTTAGAAAGGGTCCATTCTTCGGAACAATAGGGACTGGGATTACAAGGGTCTTATGTAGAGTTTCCTTATTTGTTCGGGAAAGAGTCTTACTACAGGTCCCATTCAGCCCAAAGAAACAGCGACTGGCGTACGTTACTCTTCGTTTAATTTCTAAAGAGATGTTGTTTTCAGATGTGATAACAGAGCCGAGGTAGACCAAGGCTCTTGCTACCTCTAAGTTATAGCTGTCGATTATGATATTGTGGTCGATTTTTCGATATTGGGTGTACCTTCTTGTTGACAGCATATACTTTGTTTTGCCCTCGTTTACAGCCAGACCCGTTGTTGCCATTTCTATTCCTATATTCACAAACGCACCACCGACAGGTCGCTGTATTCTACCAATAATATCAATATCTTAGGCGTACGCAAGCAATTGAACAGATCTTTGAAGAATCGCAACTCGTGTTTTGAAATATGAGTTTTGCACAATTCCCCCAAGTATGATGCTAAAGAAGTCACAAGACAGCGCGTTGCCTTGCCTAAATCCTTTTTTGACATCAAAGGTATTGGATAGGTCGGTACCGACTTTAATGCAGCAGCGTGCTTTCTGCATCACCATCCTGCACAAGCAGACGAGTTTAGCATGGATACCAAAACTAGACATGGCTCTGTATAGCTTGTCTCAGTAGATGCTGTCATGTGCGACTTTAAAATCGATAAAAAGGTGGTAAGTATCGATTTGAACTTCTTGGGTTTTCTCCGGGATCTGTTGTAGTGTTAATATTTGGTCAATTGTGGACTTACCGGGCTTAAAACCGCATTGAAAGGGTCCAATCAGGTCGTTGACAAATTGTTTCAGGAGCTCAATATGGCAGACAAGATCTTACTCGTATATGCGATGTTTAGGAGACTCATAAGTCTCCGGTTCTTGTGAACCGGGCAAAGGGTGCTGAGGTTCCATTCATCAGGCATACATTCATCCGATCACATCTTGGAAATAAGTTGGTGTATGCTCTCTACCAAGTCATCTCCTGTTGCCTTAAATAGCTCGGCGGGTAGGCCGTCCGGCCCGGCTGGATGGAATTCTTGACTTACATCGTCAATATTGAATGGTTTGCTCTCCCTGGAAAGGAAATTTGTATCGGCTGCGCCGTTTAGCAGTCTGCAAAAATGGTTTTTCCATATCCTCAGCATACACTAGAACTCTACTATAAGGTTACCTTGTTTATATCTACAGCTTTCCGTTCGGTCTTATTACCCTGAAACGTTCATTTTACCATTTGGTAGAACTTCCGAACATTATTCCTGGAGTAGCACCTTTCTATTTTCTCGAACGCGCGCTTCTTATGTTCTTTCTTGTTTCTCCGGAGAAGCCGATGTACTTCCCTGTTGGTATCGGACGACCGGGAAATCCGTCCCGAAATTCACGCTGGGCCAAAACCACCGAATAATTATTCCGCAAAAAGATCGTGACCGTTATTCCGCGTTCTTTAGGAGCGGCCGTGGTATAGTGGTACTAGCTATCGCTTCTCACTCGGAAGGTCAAGGTTCGAATCCTAGCCACAGCAAGTTTTCATTTGTGTAATTGGAACTCAGTCAGAAAAATCTGCGTGTGAAGGCATAACACTGACATGTAGATTTGGCTGTTGTAGGGTTTTCAAGCACAAAACAACCGTTAAAATTCACAACCTCTCATTCCGAGAGAAGAAAAATCTCTCCTTCCTATTCGGACTCCCACCCCTGGAGAGTCAATATCGAAACCAAACACACCTGAGTTTCAAACCACTACATCACAACAATGCTTTCCTTTACTCCTCCTTCTATCTTTCCGCCCACTCCCAGGCAACAGTAAATGGGTATCATAACCCCCTAGGCGTGCGTAAATTATAAAAAAAAAAAATAGCGATTCATGTCTTGATGGCGTGTACTTTGTGTCTGTTTACTTCACGAATGCCAAAGTAGGATTGACATTTGCTGCCATTTGCCAAAATTATAGCAATTTCCGATAGGGTGATGAATTTTGAGCCACCTTGTATAAATGCATGGGGAGTAAATTACATTCTTTAGTCTTAGTTGATCGATAATAAAGGACATGCAATCTCCATGAAGTTTCTTTTTTTTTGGTAAGCTTCTAAGTATCTGCATCTTCGTTTGAAGATAAAGGGTTTGTCTCTTCCAGCATCCATGCTTTCATAGTTTGAGGATTTAAATTCTCTCTAAACGCAGACGGAAGCTGACCATAATGAACCTTGTTTGCATTCTAGTTTATAAAAAGATCCCCGATGAACTTTCTAGACAAAGCTCAGTCCTGAACGTGCGCTAAGACCGCCGGTTACGCCTTCGAATGATTATCGTTTGTTTTTTTTCTCCCAGCTGATGGTTCTGCAACTTTTACGGAGGATAGTTGTGTCATGAATCAACGTGAATGTTGATGAAGGTTACTATTTGGGAAAAATGCAATTTCCTATTATTAATCATAACTTCCATTCATCTGTCACGGAATACTTTTACTGGACACGCATCTTAAAGTCTATAAGAACCAATAAAGACGAAGTGATTAATTTACATGTAAATAAGCCCACTAGCGCAAGTTTGAATTATTTAATTAACGTAACGTTTACATAAAACTGACTGTAATTAACATACAATTTATAAGATAAACTATCATATTATTTAACATGCAAACATTTGTCTAGTGAAAGTTCAAGATCAGAAGCCAAGCAGATCAATTAGTTGAGTTAATTCTCTCATAAGACTTCGCACTAGAAGATAGTGTTTCCATTTCTATGATTTAATTTCGTGCATGGAAACGATAAGAATCAATTCCCAGCGCCAAGATTTTTAATAAATTCAATCTAGAACAATGTATAAATAGATGTGAGAAGCTGGAAAGGTTGCTAGTATCTCACAGTCGGTTAAAGTACTTGGATACCTATATATCATACTTTCGGTTGGAAGTTAATGCATCAAGCCGATGCGAATCCATTAGAAGCAATGATTGTAGTGTAAAAATTATCTATTCACTCAAGTCACATCTAGTCACACAAGTTCACGCCAAAGGACCCTTATTCAACCAAAAGTCGAGGCGAGACATCAGAATATGGGTACCAAGTATCTGTTTTTGACCATTCATATCTAATCACCTTTTCGTTTAGAGAAAAATCCTACAAATGGACATCCGCCAACAAAGAACGGAATTCCATTCTCCGAGGCGCTGGAAAAAACTGGTAAGCCAGCCTTCATTTAACATGAGTGCGGAGTGAACCGATTTTCTAAATTAACAGGATTCGGAGTATTCAACTATTTGCTCATCTTCATTGGCGGCCTGGTGTTGGGGAATTGCCTGTTTGAAACTGCATCCGGTGGGTACATCATCTCTATTGCAGAATGTGATCTTCAGTTAACAACCGGAGATAAGGGGATCCTTAGTGCCATAGGATTTATTGGCATCATTGTTAGTTCACATCTATGGGGATTTTTGGCTGATACCAGAGGCAGACGAACCGTGATAGTACCTACCCTTCTGATCAGCTTTGGAGTTACTCTTCTATCAAGTCTGGCCAATCGATTCTGGTTGTTGTCCCTTTTAAGATTTGTCAATGGTTTTTTGTAAGTCAAAGGTCTTCCTTTTTACCGTTGATGACATTTTCACCAATAGCATTTCCGCGTCGTCGGCAACAATCTATGTGTACATAGGCGAATTTCACATTGACCGGACCCGATATAGAGCAATCATGGGAGCTTCATTTGTTTTTTCTGTTGTTGCCATGATACTACCAATCATGGCGTGGGGAGTCATTAATCAAACCTGGACATTGGACATTCCCTTCTTAGGAGTCGTATACAAGCCATGGAGACTATTTATAGTTACGTGTGGAAGTCCTGGAATACTCTGTGGATTAGTTTTGCTTCTATATCCCGAGAGTCCAAAGTTTCTTCTTGCTATTGGCGAGGACAAAAAAGCAATCGAAGTTTTGAAGAAAATTCATAGATGGAATGGTGGTCACGGAGATTTGCAGGTAAGAGGTATACAAAACTTTTGACATCGTATTCTGATCGCAATCGTTTGCAGATAGAGGAAATCATCCTCGAAAAAGATATCACACTTCAATATTTGGGGGTCTTCTCCAAAAAAGTACATTTCGTAAGGGCGTTTTTGAAAAATATGTGGAACCAAACTGCACCGCTTTTTCAAGGATGCCTTCTTCGATCGACGATACTTATTTGTTCAATTCAATTCTGGATGTTTGTGACGATTCACGGTATGTACATGTGGTTTCCATACATTTCCGACACTATTGTGGAGTACATCAACGATAATCCTGGCAACAAATCACTTCTTTGTAATGTAATCTATGACAAGCAGGCTCTAGTGGCTAAGGAGAACAATGTAAGCTGGTTTTTGTACTATTCGAAGGCTAACCTTGGGAAACATTTTAGACACAACTCTGTACGGAGAAGCTAGAGGACCGCACCTATCTCTATTCACTAGCTATTGAAGTTTTGTCCAGTGTAGGATTTGTTATCATCGGGTTGATTGGTAACAGATTTCGAAAAGTTCACATCCTATGTGAGGCTTGTATTGGTTTTGAAGAACTTCTTTTATTGAAGGTTTTCTCTTATAGTTGTGATTTTGGCAACATGCGGAGCTTTTGCTATTGCTTCGATTAATCTGGAGGATACATCGTTGGCACTATACGCGTATGTCCTTATTTTTGTCTCAGGAGTCGGTATTGGAGTACTAGGTGGAATTACTGTAGAACTCTACCCAACACATTTGAGGTAAGATACTTGGGATACTTAGAGGATATTGAAAAGTTAAATTCTCTCTTCACAGAGGAATGGCGCTTTGTATTTCTTTGATGTTTGGAAGGATTGGGGGCGTAGTTGGGGCGAATACTGTTCGATTTCTGCTGATCGATAATTGTGAATTGATGTTTTATATTTCAGCCGTCTCCTTGATTATAAGTGGATTTGTTGCATTTCTAATACCAAGGGAATTTAAATCTGGAAATAATGATATCCCAAAAGAGTGTTAAGAATGTTGCCTTGTTTTATAAAAACAACTCATTATAGCTTAAGTTAAAAAAAACATCGACATTGATGTCAATGTGATAGAAAAAGAGATACTTATGTAACCTTAAAATTATGAACTTTTCTAATAAAAATATATAAATTCAACAAAAGTTCTTTAAGAAAACATTGTCAGCAAAAGTGCCCTCGGCGGAACAATGTATCCAAACAGTCTTGAATAAAAACCAAAGTGATACTTGCGGGTCGGAGATCTCAACTGTGATCACATTTTGTGATGTATATGCCTTACTGAATGGTGGTTAGATAGGGTAAATTCGTCGGACCATCCCTAACAGTAAACGACACAAGAAGACTCATTGCCTCCATGGGGCGACCGCCGGGCAACTGTGATTATTTTATTTAAAAAAAAAACTCTAGCTCCTATGTGGAACAGGAAGCGCAGAGAGAGGCATGGCTAAGAGGGTGCTTAGTCCCTGGTTTGCGATCTTCGGATACACGGCGACCTCCGATTTAAATCATCAGCCTTCGTCTCAGCAAAACGGGCTCTGCTGTTAGGTGACCTTTATATTCCGATTACTTGTGGGAAACAAAATTGACTAAACAAAAGTTTTAACTCCAGGGACTGATGTCTCTTTAAAAGCATCGCCTTCTAGGGACGCACCAGTACTCTCTATAGCAGAAAGGTCGACCAGACGTCTGCTGCCAACTCTAACTAAAACCTTTGGAGAAGAGAAGGTTCAAACAAGCCCTGAAACATGGTTTTGGTTGTGCCACTGTTAAAACCTAAAACAAACAAACAATGATCCGACGACTCCATTCCCCTGACGTCGGTCGGAAGCAAACAGAGTCCGAACAGGAAATCTTACAGTCGACAAGGTTTCACATATGAATATACTGGGCCGTGTCAGCCTGGGTGTAATCGCGGAAGACATAAATGTCAATCCTTTTAGTGTTGAGGAAATGGCTCAAATACAGTTATCTATGTTTCGATTGAGCTTCAAGACAAAGAGGTGTAGTAGTCTTTTGACAGGTCTACTTCCAGGGCTGGCTGGATTGTATTTGTTTGCTTCAATGAAGGCATTGTAAATTGGCTGTGGAGTAATTTTTCCAAAATTAAGGAGAAGTGTGATCTGAAAGTGATGTTAGTGGAGGATGACTCATTTCCGAAACCACACATCATAAGAGAGTTCTTTCAGCATCGGCCTAACCAGCGAGAAAATTCTCGCGTACTTGGATGTACAAAACTGAAGTCTTAACACCAGAACCTGGAGAGTGCTGCAAAGAGTGGATCACGTGCACATGGCTAAACAACCTAAAAGGTCATGTCACATGCCGTTTCGGTAAGCTGAGGCTCATTATAAAGAGATAAAACTTCAGCTACCTCCACCTAAATCAGCACCAGTAGTCTATCAAATAGACTACAAAACAACACAGTTAATGCGGCTGTAGCTGAGTGTGACAGAGCACATGAGCTCTCCTCAAATAGCCGATTAACACAAGAACTAACTGCTGCGAATGGACCCAATGGTAAAGTTGCAGTACCTTTACCGAGGAGTCAAGCGGGTGAAAACGCAGCTCGTCCTGCGAGAGTGAAGCCAAAGGGCCATCCCCTTGGCGAGGTTCCCATATGGTGGTGAGGCGGTAACGAGCCGAAGCGCACACGAAAACTCCGCGTATAGCCGCAAACGATGATGGCTATACTGAAGGTTTTGCAGGGAAACCTGCACCATCCTTAAGGTGCGTCGTACACCTTTAACCAAATATGCGCAAGAGAGAACATCACCCTAGGGCTACTGAGGGTAAGATATGATAGCGCCACTGACAGCATGGTGCTTTCTACAGATTATGTCAATATCATCGGCGTATGCGGGTAATTGGATGGACTTTTGAAAGATTATGCCAGTGCATCGGCTTGTCTAAATCTTTTTTTGGCATTAAAGGTCTCGGTGAGTTCTTTTTCGACCTGATGGAGCAGCGTGCATTCTTTTTCATCATCCTGTACAAACGGACGAGTTTGGCAGATATGTGAAATCTAGACATTGCTCTGTATACCTCGTCTTTATAGGTGCTGTCATACACGGCCTTAAAATCGATGAACAGGTGGTGTGCATCGATTTGGAGCTCATAAGTGTTTTTCAAGATCTGGCGTAGTGTGAATATTTGGTCGATGGGGGACTTTTTTGGCTTAGAGCCACATCGACGAAGACCAATCGGATTGTTAACGAACGGTTTAGGTGTTCACACAATGTAGGCGATTTTACGAAGACTAATGCTTTGTGGTTGATGCAGTTCAGAGAGTCCGACCATATTTTACAGATGAGTTGATGTATGCTCCTCACAAAGTCATCGCCTGTCGTTTTAAAGAGCTCGGCAGTCATGCTCTCCGCTTTTGCTGGACTTGAGCTTAGATATATGGTTATCTTCTCTTCTTCCAGGTTAGATAGATGGAATTTTGTTCTACATAGTCCAGGTTGAAAGGTTCACTCATTCATTCATTCAAATACAACGGTATTCGGTTCGTCATCGCCGTTATACGGTTTACAGAAATTCGCTTTCCAGGCCCTCAGCATCTGCTGCAACTCTACTGCTATGTTCCCTTGTTCGGCTCTACAGACTCCGGTTCAGGGTTTGTGTCTGTGGTGAGTTTTTTTTACTTTTTGGTAAGACGTCCGAGTCTCATTCCTGGAGTAGCGTCTCTTAATTTCCTCGATTGCGCGCTTTTCACTGCATCTTTTTCTTCATATGAAGCCAGTGTTCGTCTCTCCTCTATATTTGCCGAATTTGTTACCAAGGATTTCTTTTATTCTCAGCATTGCCTTAAAATTGCCTAGAAAGATTTTAACATCTTGTTTAGGACATTGAGCTGCTTAACACTGTCTTTTTATTTTTCCTTCAGGGTGGCGTGCGTGCATAATAGACTGATCGTGGAAGATTCATGCTTGATGGTTATTCCATAGTCCAACCAGCAACAATTTCAATCTTGGAAAGATGCGTGTGTATAAATGGATCGAAAATACGACCAAAAAGAATGATAAACTCAAGCAGTCCATCGTACCTAAACCAGCAAATAAGTTAGAAAGCAAATCCAATTCGCCAAGACCCACCTCTTCTTCCCACAACGAACACAGCTCCAATTGGAGTTTTAAAACTAATTTTTTCACTAATTTTAAGCCTCCCACCCATACTCCAACTCCCTCTATTCCACCCCAAACTAAGCCCCAACGTCAACGTGTCTTTTTCGACTTAATCCCTACAACTCAAACTCCCACCACTCAACCCCTAACATATTGGCTTTTTCCTAATTTTGACCTCAGAACTGGAGCTGGCGATACCGCCGAATGTCGCTGTGCGCTCTCTAGGCTTAGGGATAAAAAGATATATGAGAATATACGTCTATGTCTCGCCTATCTGCACGATAAATCCGACTCGGTGTGCTACGAGGGTAAAACAAAAACCGGCGTCATGGTTTCCATCCAGCAGTAAGGCCTCCCTACCGACGTTACCAGTCTCAGGAAACTATATATGAAGTATCACGAGATTTTCAATACGCCTCCCCTAAAAGTTGCAGTCGAGCTTGCCGCTCTTCGCCACTATGTACACTCTAAAAGAGTCTCACACCTCCAACGCAGGCGACTTGAGCACGATAAATTTTTTCGACCGTAAAACATGCAAAAACCTTCCTCTCACCTTCTATTACCAGAACGTAAGAGGACTGCGTTCTAAAACCCACGCCGTTTTGCGCCAATCTCATACTCTCCCATTTGATACCTTCGCTCTGACCGAAACTAATCTTATCCCCAACATAAAAAACCAGCAGTTATTCCCCTTTCTTTTAATGTTTTTCGATGGAATCTCCTTGTCGAGGTGTCCTACTGGCTATCCACAACAGCTTATATAAATACATAACGAGTGATATTATTGAACGCAACTTTTGAATTCTGAGCTATAGCTGGTAAAGATTTGACATCCATAGGTTATTAAGGATCAGTGTTTTTGCTAGTCTAAGACGAATATGTTGAGGCGTAAAATGTTTCGATAGGGAAAGTCTGCGTAGTGATCCATATATGTATTTTAGCGATAATCATTTGGATGTGATCTTTCCAAGTTAAGGGAGAATTAAAAAGTATACCAACATTTTTAGTCTTATCAACATACTCAAGTTGTTCGTTTCCGAGATACAATTCTGGAAAGTAGTTATGATCATGTTTGTTCTTATAAATTACTAACAATTTTGACTTTCTTGGATTAAGGTACAAGTTGTTTGCATCGGACCAAGTAAGGATTCTGCTAAGATCGGAGTTTAGTTTATGAGCTCCATCTTCGAATATTCCAGGCTTGCAGCTAAGTCGAATTTGAGTATCGTCGTCCATAGATGAGTATAGGAGTATCGATGGGAGATCAGTAATAAATATTGTAAATAACAGTGGTCCAAGACCCAAGACCAGCTTGACTCCGATTACTAAGGTAGGAAGAAATAAGATTTGAAGCAATGTCTGAGAATCTGCATTGCTATTTCAGTTTAGCTATAAGTCTTTTATGATTTACAGTATCAAATGTTTTGTCTAAAAGAACTAAAAATGATACCAGATCCTTATCCAGTGCACTCCTGATATCTTCTGAAACGTGGCCGTGATACGGTTGTGATTTTGCCTAAAAGCGGCTTATTTGTCACTTAAAAGTTTATTTGTTTTTAAGAAAATTGAAATTTGATGATGGAGTACTTTTTCCAAAACCTTAGATAAAAATGATAAAATTGAGATTGGTCTAAACTTCTACTGGGAACAGGTATAACCTTCGCAATTTTCCAAGTGGATGGGAAAGAAGATGTCGTTATGATTGTGTTAAAGGCATGAGTAAATGTTGGTAGAATGTGAGGTAAAATCATTTTGATAAAGTGTGGGTGTATTTCATCAAAACCAGTGGACGAAGATTTGATTTTGAGCACAGCCCCTAAAACATCTTCATCATTTACTCTTTGAAATTCAAAAGTATTTCCACAATTAGGGTAGGCAAACGGACAGCCTTCATTCCCTTCGGCAAGACCATCATTAATATCATGTCCATACTAATTTTTGAACCTGTGTAAATTCTTCATTAAGACGATTGGAGCATTCATCTGAGAGGCAATGCTCTATTTGTTTGCCAACACCGAGTTCTTTTATATTTTGCCATAACTTTTTCGAATATAAATTTACACACTTCATTTCTAAGAGAGCAAAATTTAGACAGCGTTTGTGGAAGTCGAAAACGCTTCCATCGCATGTAAGCCTGCCGTAAAACAAGAGTTCCTTTCACTCCGTGCAAGTTTTGTTTTCAGAGGTACATGTTGATCAAAAAGTTGTTTTATTGAGCTTTGGAGGAAATTAACTTGATCATCGGGCGAAACAAGTGCATAGATTGCTTGTCAGTTTACCTGACAAATACTATTTTCGAGTTCTCTTGGGTTGATAACCCTGAAGTGCTTCAAGTTCAGAGTAAAGCATTAAGTTGTTAGTATTATTGGTAAGAAATATATCTAATAATGTGGAAGAACTTTCCGTAAAATGTGTTGGATGAGTGTTGTTAACTGGATTTAGACCGAAGTTTCTTATCCTGGAAAGAAAGGTTTGAGACGTATCATTATCGAGTAAGTTGCAGTTAAAGTCTGCACATATAATAACTTCCGAGCAGGGGGATGAAAACTGCTCGAGTTCTAAGTAAAATTGAGAAGGATCTACAGTGCTGTTGGAAACATAAGCAACAGAAAATACCTTAACGGTTAAATGAGTAAATTTTCTTCTGTAGGGGTTTTTGGATAAATTTAATAATGTGCATCAAAATAACATTAAATCTATTTCATAATAGTATATTTACAAAAACAAAAACAATTCAATTATAAAAAAACACTTGACAAAAAAAAAAAGAAATACTTAAATAGGTTGTGCGAAAAAAAAGCATATTATGCTCTTTTTGGTTGTTATCCAGCGTTGGCGAATTAACGCAAACAAAGAGATTGTCTTGAACTTTATAATAATTGCAGTGTCGATTGTGTTTCCTTGGGTTTCACGCGGAAAATGTGTGATGGTATAGGTGTTGGTGTACAATTTACGGAGTGACATAGTTTGTTGAACAAGGTTTCCAGATTCTCATCACTCTATTTTGGTATACCAAGCAAAATGCATCTGTTGGCATTTTTTCGCGTTCAAGCTCATCACCACGCAGGGCAAGAAACGATGTTTGTGGTACAACTGTAGCAGTTGGTTCAGATGCCAGCTCAAGTCGTTCGGCTTGACAATGCAGCCAATGTTTGATCCACCATGGCAAAACGTTGTACAAAATCGTTTTCGATTCTGTCAAGTTTTTCGTTTAGATTACGATTTTCTTGTAGAATAAGCTCTCTTAATCGATTAATTTGTTTCTCAATCTGAGATTTCAAAGGTTTGATTTCTTCGCCTTTCTTGCTTGCCGAAGTTTTCACAAATTCACTTGTTTTTTGTTGTTATTGTAACCCCCCAGCACTTCGTATGTTGGGGTTTTTTTTTGGGGATAGTGGGGTGTTTGACATGATGCAAAAGAACCGGCCCGCAGATTGAATTTAACACATTGAATTAAAATAAGCGAAATTGGGAGACTTAATAGTTCTATCTTAAAAGTCAATGGCTTATAGCCAATTAGATGCACTTTTCAGATTACTTGTTATATTTTATATAAAAGAAAAACTCAAAAGTAATTGCTCTGTGAAACGGTGTATATATATCTAGATTGTCATTTTTGACGTTCTCGTATTTTCGGCGATTTTAATCTGCTTCGGCTGAAGTGGACTCCATCTGAAGACCTACACTTTTTCATCGCTTCTAATCCCATTTCTACTAAGGAATGCCTCTTCTTAGATCGGTTAACAGACTTTAGTCTATGCCAAGTCAGTGGCGTTTCTAACTATATGGAAAGTAGGAGTGGGTATAAATAAAACGAACTAGTTAAAAAAACAGTTTTTCATCTCGTAACGATGTAACCGTTTTATTTTCATAAACAAAACAGTTTATATACATAGTGACTACATTTATCTATTTGCATACACAGAATTCAACTCAGGTATGCGAACGGATCATTCTGTTCCGCAAATATGAAAAACGCATGAAGGAGAAAAACGAATAACATGATTCCACCCTGATACATAGTGCCCCTGGCTGACTGACAGTAACTACATTCACGAAACGAACGAAAAAGCGTTTTCATATCTTTTAGTGCAAACGAACAAAAAACGGAGAAAATGTTAAAAAAAAAAAAACGATGACGATCGGGGAAGCAGTCAAACTATAACGATCGGGGAAGTAGTTAAACTAGTTTTTTTCGTTTTTAACATTTTCTGCGTTTTTCCGTTTTTGTTCGTTTGCACTAAAAGATATGAAAACGCTTTTTCGTTTTCGATGTTATCGCAACTGATTTCACAAAAGCATTTCATAAGATATCTCATCAATTGATCCTCTTCAAATTGTCTGCTCTCGGTTTTGGGCCTCTTTTATTAAAATGGATTCCTTCTTACCTGGTGGTAAACCGATATTATAGTGTTTGGTTTAGATCTGTGGTTTTTGTACCATTCCTGGCCTCATCTGGAGTTCCACAAGGCTGTCGTATTGGCCTTACTATTAACGATGTTGAGAGTATCATTAAACAGTCCTCCCTCCTCTTTTACGCTCACGACACAAAACTTTTTAAAACTATTTCTTCTCCCCATGACTCTGCCCTTCTTCAGGAAGACCTTGATCGGTTTTCAATCTGGTGCTTTAAAAACTGCCTAGAACTTAATATAGCAAAATATTAATCTATAACCTTCTCACGTAAATGCAATCCGTCTCCTCTCCGACTTTATTTTCTCTATGGTCAACCAATTTTCCTGGTTCAGTCTTTTCAAGATCTTAGCATATTATTCGACTGTGAGCTTAATTTTCGTTCGCATATTGATAAGATGATCCTCGAAGCCAGCTTATCACTTGGCTTTATTAAACGGTGGTCCAAGGAATTTTCCAACCCGTATGTAACCAGATCTCTCTATGTTACCTTTGTTCGCCCCCTGCTTGAGTATGCCAGTCAAGCTTAGTCCCCCTTTCACCGGGTTCATGTTTCCCGAGTCGAGGGTATTCAACGTCGATTCCTCCGATTTGCTCTCCGTGCTCTGCCGTGGGACGACCCTTTAATCTTACCTCCCTATCAGGACCGCCTCAAACTTCTCAATATGAATTCGTTAGAAGAACGTAGGAATACTGCTGACAGTCTTTTCATTCATCGACTTCTCTCAGGTTCCATCGACTGCGCATCCATTTTGAACTCCAGTTGCTTCAATACCAACCCCTGCATCTACGTTGTCCTCGTCTCTTCTATCATTCCCTTGATTACTAGCTCTTAAGTCTTTCTGATAGTTTTTAGTCCTAGTTTTTAAGTTAGATTAAGCTTGTAGTAAGCCAATAAATGGGGGTCTCAGCTTCCACCAAAATTAAAATTAAATTGAAATTGACCCGTATTGTCAGGCGTTTGTTCATGCATATACTAGAAAGTTAAGACTTCTTGCCCAGTCTGCTTCAAACAATTAATCCACATCCAAATAGCCGTTTCTTGGTTTGACCGCGTAGTATACTTGTATGTACGTCGCAGATTATAATGGTTCATTCCACCGCATTTCTTGAAAGGCTTTTATATTTGTTTTATAGTGGTCTAAAGCCTAAGATGGTTTTTCAGCTGCATGCTGTTTTTCGAGATCTCACTATCCCATTAATAGGTCCAAGATTGTTTGCTTGTTTTGCTTTTGTGTTGCCGGCAACATTTAAGGTTTGCTTCATAGAGTAAGTTTCATAAGTCGCTTGGTATTTCAATCTACGCCCAATCAACAACGTGGAGGGCTATGTCCTTTAATACACCCCTTAGACATAAGGGGGAAAAAAAGACCGCATCAACAGCCCTATACTTATACATATATACTGGTTATAAGTGTCGTTCATAAGCCGCGACAGCTGGTGCAGAAGCTACTTTCAGAATTGGGCTTTGAGTATGTCAAAGTAGCCTTTGGAAGCGAGTTTTTCCGTTGCTACTTTATCCAATCCAACATGGAGTTGCTGGTGGTACAGGCCTAGACTGTTTAGACTGTCTAATTATCTTAACCCATTTTTGCCAAAAGTACAAACAATTCAAATTAAGAGTAGTTACTCAAGGTTACTCTTTTGAATAAGCCTTCTTATAATGCACATTTTAAACGTGAGAAAAATTACAAGAGACAAATAATGCGGAAGAAATTGTTTACATCAACAGTGTCTGGATATTTCCAACTTGTTAGTAATTAGTAAGACTTAATTTCTTCATTTATTAATGAATAAATATGAGAAGCAAATAAAAACTATACTCAATTACTGTCTTTCTTTTCGAAAACAATGTGTGGCGGGATAACACTCAATAAGTTTAATTAATTTTTAATGAATTATATGAAATTACAAAACCAAACTCACGAAGATGTTTTTCAGTCACTTACGCAGATAACATTTACAAGGGCGTAAAGTAAGACGATTGCTGTGGCCCAGTTAAACTACCAACTTTTACATTGTAGCAATTGTTGCAATAATTCTCGATCTACATATAATTTTCTCTCCTATAACTAAAAAAAAAAACAAATTGCAATCGATGAATGAATGCATGATGTTACGCAAATAAAGTTTTATCTAAATTATTACGTTCATTATTTTTGCAAACCGGAAAGACTGGCTACTGACGCTGCCACCTGCAACTAAATGAGAAGATGTAGGCCACTAAAATTGTGAGTGATAATTAACTTTTGTATTTAAGATAGGGTGGACAAAGGGATGGTGCATGCGATTATATGAGAACACAAGCGTTCTCATTTTAGCCTCACACTATCAACTCCTATTTCTCACTTCCACGTGGTGACTGTTGGAGGTATAGAATGGAGATGGCGTAACCAACCCCTGTGGAAGGTCGTTGGTGGCAGCTGACGATAGAGAGGGGAGGGGGGCATATAACTAAGGCACTTTCTCCTGTTTCCGGGCGGTAGCGGACGAATTCCAAGGATGGAATCAACGGTGGCGTCCACAGTTCTAGTTCGGTCGAACAAGTGTTATCTCTATATGAGCTGCCTCAATGTACTTGAATACCATGTCTATAGGGATCTCCAACACTAAGTCAAGGTGGCGGATAAATCCTTAATACGGGCCAACTGCAGCACTCACATTGCCGAAGCGGGTTACTGGCTCTGGAATTTGGTTCGGCCCTTTTGTCCTAGGGATCCCAAAAACGGCCTGGTCTTCCAGGCTGAGGGTTGTAAAACCATGTAAAAAAGTAATTGTTACGAAGCGATCAATAGCCTGGTATGAGGACGGATCCACTGTTGGCGATCCTGCAAAACGAACAAAAGACAAAGCTCATTTACTCCAAATCCACTTTCGCACTCGTGTACTAGCAAGAGTTCAAGATCTTAACATTAAAGATCTTAACATTCACAAATCCGCTGGTCTAGATGGTATATCTCCCCTGCTTCTGAAGAGATTTTCTTCCTCGATAGCAAAACCACTGCGTAAACTTTTTCATCAATCCTACTCCTTTGGACACTTTCCAAGAAGATGGAAAACAGAATGTGTTCAGCCCGTCCCTAAAAAAGGCGAATCTTCCTCTCTCTCCACCAACAGACTCATTGCACTTACGTACCTTCTCTCCAAGGTACGCTGATAAATCATCAGCTAATGAAATACCTTGAAACACGAAAACTTCTTAATGACCGGCAGCACGGTTTTCGTAGCAACAGGTTCACTGGTGATCTGATGGCATATCTCACCGAAAAGTGGGACCAAAGCGTACATCAATCTAGTGGAAGCAAGATAGTTGCACTTGATATTTCTAAGGCATTTCACAGAGTTTGGCATCAGCCTCTTTTGTCGAAAATTCGTGCTTTTGGGAACGACGACTTCTTCTTCAATGGATTAGAAATTACCTTTTGGAAAGTTCAATTCAAGGTCTCTTGGAAGGTTTTAAGTCTGATATTCACAAAATAAATGCTGGTATGCCCCAGGGCTCCGTTCTGTCTCCGACACTCTTTTGAATTTTCATTAAAGATCTCTTGTCTGCTATCTCTAGTCCAATATATCCCTTTGCTGACGACAGTACTCTCTGCTTTTTATATTCGTTCCCGAACTCACGTCCTTGCTCTTCGGTTGTAGAACGGGAACGACAACGAATGTTAAGCTCATTAAATTCTGATATTAACAACATAACTAATTGGGGAACCACTAACAGAGTAGAATTTAATGCTTCCAAAACTCAATGCTGTCTGCTGTCGTTAAAGCGAAATCTAAATACCCAGGCATTAGCCATGAATGACACTTACATCGTCGAAACCGAAAAACTTTCCATTCTCGGTATGTGTGTCAATGACAACTTACGTTGTCATTTACCCCCTCTAATCTGGCCTCAATATATAAAACATTTATCCGCCCGAAATTGGAGTACAATGCCCACATCTGGTCGGGTGCGCCCAAAACATCTATGCACCTGCTAGATAGAATTCAAAACCGTGCGATAAAACTCATAGGCGATACTAATATCACTCAAATAATGGACACCCTCGAACACCGTCGTAGTGTCTCGTGTCTCACTCTGTTTTATCTCTAGTTTTATCACCAGTGCTCCATAGAAATCCTCAGCAGCACTCCGCCCCTTCAAACTTTTAACCGTAAAACCCGTCCCGCAATGAATGCTCATCAGTATACCCTCAAGCCCACTTTCGGAAGTACTCTAAAATATCGTGATTCGTTCCTAAGCCGTACAACTCGCTTATGGAATGCCCTTCCTAGCTCTTTATTTCCTAGTAATTATAATCTTCAAACATTTAAAACCGACGTGCACCGGTACCTCTCTTTTCATCCTTTCTAATTTTCCTTCGCCCTCACTGTGTGCAAACATTTTAAGGGTACTTAATCCCTTGACCGCGCACGAATTATAAAAAAAAAAAAAAAAAACACAATGACTTTCGGATCTGCACGTGGAATGTTCGGACCTTGAACAGGCCGCATGCAGCCGAACAATTAGCTGAGGCCCTAGACCGCTATAAAGTAGATATCACCGCCATCCAGGAAGTGCGGTGGGATGGATGGATGTATGGGTGGCGGGCAAAAGAAAAATTAAAAATTGTGCTGTTTACTACGGTGATTGCTATAGGGAACATAAGCAGCGTCTATTTGGATCCGGATTTGTTCTAAGCGGCAGGTTTAGGCAAGGAGTGTTGAGCTTTCGACACGTGAGTGAACCCCTTATAACAATCCGTATCAAAGGTAAATTCACTAACATCAGCCTTATATGTGCTCATGCCCCAGCATAGAGAAAGGACGATGCTATCAAAGAAAGAAACTACGAGCTTCTCGATAAAACTTACGAACAATGTCCGATGTATGACGTTAAAATCATCCTAGGTGACATTAATGTCAAAAGTGCAGAGGACGACATTTTTGGTAGCACAATCGGAAGGCATAGCCTACACGACACTATGCCTGGAAACGGACTAAGGCGAATCGATTTCACTGCGGGACGTCATGCTGCTATAGCCAGCACACGAAAGGATTTCGTTGTATCAAATCGACAAGCTATCAAATGATAATTTTGCTGGAAGATACAGATGAGGTCTATCCTCATACATTCAGAACTTTGGTCACATGTTTCTGGGGAAAGTCTGAAGCCAAAATTAGCAACTAACAACCAAAATTCAGGTTAAATTTCAAACTGGACAAAGAAGGACGAGAAGGCTCTTGCAACCATTCTAATGTGTGTACAGTCGATCCAGCTAAGCCACATAAAAACTCCAAATCTGCGGGGGCAGCATGGATAAAATTATCAGACGTTTATCATCCTAGGAAGGTAACACTTTTCAAAACTGCAAATCAGCGGGGGAAGCATGGATAAAATTATTAGATGTTCATTAACCTAGTGGTCCCGCTGGGAACGTAACACTTTTCAAACAATTGTTAGCATTAAAATTAGATGAAAATAGTTTGGTTTGAAACCATTTAATTAAATTTTTTTATAAGGCTGATAAATTAATTGAAATCGACATACAGCTTCGAGATAGTTGCTGTTTTGCTGATTTTGCTTTCTAGCATTCCGAAAAGCTTCGAACATTTTGTTTTTGCGATAAAGTCCAGAGATGCTTTGCCTTCTATCAGTGTGCTGAAAACAAAGCTCTTAAAAGAGGGGAAGCGGCTAGATGTTATTGAATTTACAATTCTTATACGACAGCGGCCGAATACACATGATGCGAAAAACAAGCATCGGGTAAAAGGCAAATGCTATAATTGCCATAGAACGGGACATTTTGCGTCATCGTGTACAGTGCTAAAAAGCTCTTTAAACAAAAACATGACGTCATCATTTGGCATATTGAACATGTATACTTTGGACAGTGGTTCGACTTGCTGCAGCGGTTATGTGTTGCAACGAGAGCTATTTCACGTCAATGCGATCCCACATAGAGAAAGTTCAACTAGTGGTGGATTATTTGATTGAATCGAAGGGAATTGGATCTGTTCTAATTGCCACAGGTGATCAAACCATTGAACTCAAGAATGCGCTTTTTGTTCCACTGTTGAGAATGACTATTTTGTACGTTTTAATAGCTGTGATGCAGATACCTATGATAGTAAAAATAATGTTATTTTGCATGCTGAAAAATGTGGTGAACTTTATTTGCTAAATGTGAAACATGGATCAAAAGTTTTTTGCGTGAACAAATTTGATAATAATTATTTCCTGTGGCATGCACGTTTTGGCAATTTGAATTATAAGAGCTTGCATGATTTATACAAATAATAAATGGTTATAGGATTGCGTTTGGATAACGTTCCAACACAAATTGAATGCGAACTGTGCTACAAAGGGAAATTGTGTAGTTCAGCATTTCTGAAACTAAGCGGGATTAGAAGTCAATGGATTTTAGAGATTATTCACACAGACATTTGTGGGCCAATGTGAATTACTTCATTGGGGGGCGCAAGATATTTCACTTTGTTTATTGATGATTTTAGCAGAAAAGTGTTTGTCTACTTTCTTAAAGCTAAATCCGATGTTCTTGATGCGTTAAAAATATTCAAGGCCGAACGAAGTTAAGCGAGAAACTTCTTGCAAAATTAAGGTTCTTAGGAGCGACAATGGGCGTGAGTACGTCAACGCCGATTTCACAAAGCATCTGGCGGCTGAAGGGATTAAAAGGCAGTTGAGTGTAGAGTATACTCCACAGCAAAATGGTACCGCTGAACGCGTAAATAGAACCATAATCAAGATGGCTAGATGTCTTCTCCTTGATAGTAATCTGCCTGAAGTTTTGTGGGCAGAAGAAGTAAATATTGCTGTGTACTTACGGAATCGTTCTCCAACAAAGTTACTTGGTTCCAAAACTCCTTCATCTTCGCGTTTTTGGATGTAAAGCAATCAAATTAGACAAGAAACCAGGTAAATCAAAATTTCAAACAAGAGGAGTGGAATGTGTTATGGTTGGCTACTCTAGTGAGCCAAAGGCATATAGCATCCCAAAATGAGAAATGTTTCTAAGAGTAGAGACGTTCAATTTTTAGAAAATTCTGCAAACATCAGTCAAGGAAAGGGTAAGGACCTTGTGCTAATAGACCTCAAAGACAGCGAGTCTAAAGGGGAAGAGAGTTATCAAAACCTAAGGAAGTTTGTAAGTTATTCTAATAGCGAAGACTCTTTTAACACGGATTGTGGAAACGAAGGTGATGTTACATGCGATGATGGCGGCTATGCAGCAGGACATCAAAACGGCGCAAATGATTATGGTGTAGATTATGGTGACGGCGCTACAAAATGTGATGAGGACTTAAGTACAGATTGTGAAAATGAGATAGCAGAGCCAAGAAGTCTTAGGCTACGTTTAAAGAAAGCTACATAGATACACCCATAAAGTTTATGGGTGATTTAAAGCTGTGCGATAGCCCTGCAATAGTTAAGGAAGCTCTTAGCAGACCAGATGCTCATGAGTGGCTCCTGGCAATGAACAGTGAGTATAATTCTCTAAACTCAAACAAAACTTGGGATTTAGTTGAGTTACCATAAAATCGAAATGCTATGAAATCAAAGTGGGTCTTTACAATAAAACACGATAAAGATGGTAACCCGATGCGCCATAAAGCTGGACTTGTTGTAAAAGGGTTGCAGCAAACGATTTGGTATTGACTATATAGAAACTTTTTCGCCAGTGGTAAGGTACTCTACCATTCGTTTTATTTTTGATTTAGCCGTTGAGTACGACCTGGCAGTTCATCATGTTGATGTTTCATCCGCATACCTGAATGGTATAATAAAAGAAGAGGTATTCATGGAGTAGCCCGAGAATTTCGAGGATGTGTGTGGCGGTAAAAAGGTGTGTAAGCTATCTACGGGTTGAAGTAAGCCGGCCGTGAGTGGTATAGCAAATTAGATGAAACTCTTAAGGCTCTCGGATTTAAGCGCTGCCATACTGATTCGTGTGTGTATACGAATAACGAAGATGGGCACAAAAATATTATATAGATGTCGACGATCTTATAATTGCATGTTCAAAGAAAAGCCATGTAATCAACATAAAGCATGAAAATTGGTTTGGCTTTTGATATCGTCGATAAAGGGCCAACAGATTTTTTCTTGGGTATAAGCATTGAGCGGGATCAAAATACAGGGTCTATTAGTACTTCACAGGAGCAATATATCTGGAATCTTCTAACGCAGCAAAATATGACGTCAACGAGAAAATGTGGTACTCCATTGGATCCAGGTGATGTTCTAAGGAAGTGTGCAGATAATCCACAAAGCTAAAAGGTGGATACAAAGCAGTACCAGTCACTTATTTGCTCTCTTATTTACTTAGCCATTTCAACTAGGCCTGATATCCAGCATGCAGTGAGCAGATTAACTCAATTTAATGTTCAACCTTACCCGGAACATATGGCAGTTGCTAAACATCTTTTAAGATACTCGTATCTTTTTAATACAATTAATTATAAGCTCTCATTTAGGAAGACTCGTGAAGCTCTTAACGGATTTGCAGACGCTGATTGAGCCAATTGCGTTAACGACCGTAAGTCATACACACGGTATGCTTTCCTACTTGCAGGTGCAGGTACTCGTATATCGTTGGAGTCACGAAAGCAACAGACAGTTGTACTCAGCAGTACCGAGACCGAATATATGGCATTGGGAGCAGCTACGAAGGAGGCGGTTTACTTGAGGCATTTGGCAGAAGAAGTTGGATAAAAATGTGCATTAAGAGGCCCTACAGTTTTAAACGAAGATAACTTGAGCGCACAGAACTTAGTCAAAAATCTGGTTTTTCATTCAAGATCAAAGCTATTGACATTAAGTATCATTACATAAGGGAATATAATAAATCTTTGATAATTTTAAATTTTGTTCCATCTAATGAAATGATTGCTGATGTTCTTACAAAAATTTTAAAGAAATCGAAACATAAATATTTATCTTTAAAACTTGGTTTGTTAAAGTGATAATATTAAATTGTGAATTAAAGACTTTTAAAGGAAATGTTTTGAGAGGTGGTATTTGAAATTGAGTTAATACAAATATAACGACACAGTGCATTTTTGTACATAGTCTTGTAAAACTTTACGACTTTAATATATTTCTGTTCGATATTCACTTTTAGTCGCTTAATTAAGCCTCTTTGAATTGGATGTGTTCAGAGTTTGATTCGTTTATTACTAACAGATTTAATGGGTACATATGCATCATAAAGTTTACATACAAAGTATTGAAAGTAATTCAGCTTATCGTTAGGATTCGCACTTAGCCTGCGATCATACCAAGGAGTTGAACGGGTTACGGCTAGTAAAGCTGGGATGTCGACAGCGTTAAAATCTTTTAAAATAAAGGACAAAGGTAAAGAGGAATGAGAAAAGTCGATATTGTAGGTGCAGAAAAAGTGATCAAGGTCGGAAATATAGTCCAGAGAAAGTTGGTTAAAAAGTATTACAGATGATGGGTCCAAAACAATAATAAGGTCAAGCAAACTGGGAGTTGAACTGTCAGAAAATCGTATAGGGTTGCAACCATTAACGATCTGGAGTCCAAAAGAAGATACCATATCTTTGATTTGGAAGGCACGAGAGTCATTTTTGAATATAATGACATACTGAAATAGCGCAGAAAACTCAGAAAGAGCACTAAAAAAAGACTGAGGTGAGTAGCTATTGTTGCGGTTATAAGTGCAGGATATTAAATATTTAGAGGAGCCATCATGAACTTTTAACATCAGATGCACTAAGAACGTCACATTTTAGTGTAGAATTAACATATGTTGCTATTCCTCCTCCTATCGTATTCGTTATTCGGTCATTTCTAAATAGAATGTAATTGGGTAAGGAGTAAAAAGTGTCTGGGAACCGGTCTAAACCAAGTTTCACTAACACATCAACATTTGACTTCAAAAATAAGTAGTGCAGATAGTCTAATTTGAAGATGTTTAGGCTTCGTGGGTTAAGGTGGCAAATTTTACATCCCTCACGACATTTGGACAACTTCTATCAACTCAGGAGTGCAGAAGTGAATTATTCAGATAATTCGACAAAACAATTCCATAATTAAAACAAAGAATTAATGCCATAAGCCAGTTCCAATTGCATATCCAGAGGACAAAAGTACAGGGAAGAAGTAAGAAAGATAGAATTAGACATAGAGGAAGGAAGCATAGTGCAAAGCATATAGAACATAGTGCCCATTATAGTTATAGAGAACAATACAAATAAATAAATTAATTCAAGACCTGAATATACATTTTTCTTAAATCAAATTAAATAAACAGTGCACTTATGCAAAGAACATGCAGTGTAGTAGATGCCATATTTAAATAATGCATGTACAATACATTTGTATGTCACGTCCAAACAAAGCTTTTGGTTGAAGTGGTGTCATCAGTGTGGTGTAGCAGCAGCAGCATGTACAATAGAACTTCAATGCTCTTGACAAGAAAGCTTTTACCAGTTGCAAGCTTTTTAACATATAGAGACTCAAACATAGCGTTGGCGGAGGACATCTGTTTTTAGCGTTTGAGTGGCAGTACGCTTTTTGAGAGAGTAAGAGTATGCCTTGTTAAACTCTCATTTAAGTAACAGCTGTTTTCTATTGTAGTTCCATGCCAACATCATGGACTATGGAGAGTAAGTTCTCTGCTGTTAGTTTTTCTACAAGATGTCACAAAAGTTGTCAACCGATGTTCTCTGACTGTAATTTTTTTTTATGAACGAAAAACTTTGGTTCTGCTTTTGAATTATGCTTTCTTGATGTCTTAAATTTTTTTTCATTAAGTTGAGAAAATGATATTGGCTAAGTGGCCGCCGCCAGAATTGATGACCATTCGGGCCCGATTTGTGGCATTTTCCATCACTCTTGCCAGAACTTCCGGCGATAGGTCCTTGCATTCTTGACGGATATTCTCTTTGAGGGCTTCAAGAGTCTGAGGCCTGTTGACATAGATTCGTGTCTTCAAAAAACCCCACAAAAAGAAGTCTGGTACGATTAAATCAGGCGACCAGCGCAAATTACCAAAAATGAGAGATTAGACTACCAGGAAATGCTGTCCTCAGGGTTTTGGTTGTGGCTTGTGCAGTATGTGCCGTTGATCCATCCTGTTGGAACCACATGTTCTCCAGCCCCAATTCATCCAATTGAGGAAGAAGAACGTCATCCACAGTAGTCGTTTGACCCGCGGCGTTGTCGAAAAAATAAGACGCGATGACGCCTCCAGCGTAAATTGCATACCAGGCAGTAACATTGAGCGGGTGTAACGGCTCTTTATTGGTTATGCGCGGATTTTCAGTGCCCCAGAAGCGATAATTTTGCTTATTCACATGTTCACAGAGATGGAAATGGGCCTCGTCGTGATGACTTTTGATGAAAGGTAGTCTCCCTCATGGTCGAGATTTAGGATAATTTTATCGTAGGTTACACGCGCTTGGCCGTCAACAGCTAACAGCTAATGCTACTGCCTGCGCTTTGTAAGGGAACACCTTATAGTCTTCCACCGATTGATGGCCAATTGCATGGGACTTCTAGACGAGCGGCTAAACGTTGTAGTGTTCGCCGAGTTGGTGTCGGAAGACCGGGAAATCTGCGCCGAAATTCATGCTGCGCCAACACAACCGACGAATTATTTCGCGTTCTTTAGCAGTATAGCGATTCATGTCACGTTGGCGTCTATTTTGTATCTGTTTACTTCACAAATGTTAAAGTAGAATTGGCATTTGTCGCCATTTGCACACGCAAGTGGAAGGGTACCTCAGCCAACCTAGTGTGCGAAACTGGAGGCTGCTGGCTAAAGATCGAGCTGGCTGGAGATACTTGCTGATTGAGGCCCAGTTTTACCCCAGACTGCAGCACCACATTAAGTGAGTACAACACTTAATGAATTCGCAAACACGACTTACTTAATACGCTCCCAACTATGGGCTGTCTACGCAGGAGAATTCGTCCTTTCAGCTTCTTCGAACTCGTACACGTACAGATGATTGTTGTCATCTCAAACCCCCACGACGTAGTTTTTTTTTTTCAAAAAAGAACTTAACACTCAAGTGGGTATGAACACATATATCGCGCCAGCATGTGATATAGGTTGTAGTTTAAACAGTTTTATATTTCTATCCACATTCATGTGAGTAGGTGCCAGTACGGGAGGGAAGACAAACATATCAAATCCGAATTTCTGAAATACGAAGACAAGAAGCTGAAGAATACCTATAAAAACTTCAGGTACGGAGTATTTGTGCCCAAACAAGGAGTCTGTCGAATCAAATGAATGATTAAAATCAAAACCACTTCTCTAGCTTCTCGCGTTCGCCCTATCACATTAAATCTACAACAGTATCATCATCATGCCTCAAACTTTAACTCCTTTAACTATTTTAATATTTGGCAGGTTCAGACACTGAAGATGTCAATCTGACCCTGAGGGCTAAATTGGGTTTTCTGATTGAAGGAGTGATGCTTATATTAACCTTCACCATTCTCAGGCTACCGCTATCTTCCTGAGAAAGGTACTCACTCGATATCACCACTCTCAATTTAATCAGCCTGATTTGTCCTTTAAAGTTGTCTAGGATTAGCTCACATTCGCAAGTTTTAGGCGGATAACGGCTTAAGACTTATCTGCGCATCGTTATTAATTCTGAAAAATGTGGAAAGACTGATTGATATCCATTTCCCTCATAAATCGAAACTCGATCTCGATATTTCAGGGTGCAGAGCTCAAAAACAAAAATCCCTATTGTGGCATATTGAAAAAAACTTTTAGGTCCAACCGATAATTTATGGTAGCCTTCTTTGCCAAATCGGTAATCCATTACCAGTTCAAACTATGCTGAGTGTAAGTTGGAACAGGTGGATCAAGTTTATGTCTTATTTGACGAAGTCTGGATATTGCCACCATTGATAACAAGAGATCAGTATCTGAAGATCGAAAAGAAAAAACGGCCTTCATAAGCAAACTGTCCTAATTCTTGATACTAAGCCGGCTTTCCGAAATTAATGAATATGACGACGATGAAATCTCCTAGAAGATATTCCATCAAGCAAATTTATTTCTGTCGTCCAATGCTATGTACAATTTCTGTCGGTAAAATATCTACATATGTAAATAAATATGCCTTCAAGATTCTGATGATGATCATCAAACAATCAATGTGCCCCATGCAAAAAAGGACTCTTTACGTTGACAAATAGCTCTTATCTTGATCGCTACCATGCACTTGTTTAGCCAAGGGGATATTTCCCATTAAAGAGAACTGCCGCAGATATCCGCATCTTATTAAAGCGGTATGCACAGCACAAAAGATTTTTCAAACAATACAAACAATTCAAGGATATTGCCTTCAAACACTAGAAGACCTTTTGTTTTTGCGCACCGGCTGCAGTTAGGTAGGCAATCTATTCATAAAAGAGAAGTCAGTGCTTCCGTGTTTCCTATTTCTGCCTACCTATGTTTACCTATGCCGACGAAATTTTCATCTACAAAAAAAAACGAAGTATTGAAATTAAGGATATTGGATACCAAAAACATTGAACCGAAGCGGAACTGGATAGGAAAGGAAGAGGAAATATTCATTTATCAATCCGTTAATTGCACAGGAATTTCCGCTAAATTTCCCAGGATTTCTGCTGATTTTTTGGATATACGAGTACAAGTACCTTGAGATTTCGTAATGACACTTGCGCGAAGGACTATAGGAGAAACCAATCAAATGTTTAAATGACCGAAAGGAAGATTATCTTAATGCCACATGGCACCTGCACATTTGTTTATTGCAAGTCTCGCGCTTCAACAGGATGAAATTTGGAAACCGTCTGGCGCCAGTCGTACATGTTTATGTATCCAGTTGCTTGCGACAATATTTTGGGAATATGCTACAGAAGGACTGGCACTGACTTTTGTGTCCTTTATACAAGTGCGGTTGATAAGAAACTCTTCCAAAACAACATAACAAGTTAGATAACGTAAATATCTCTGAATTTGACTCCTTATGGGTTAGGAATTTCTATGCATGCTGGGTTGTACTTCGATTATAGGTCAATTACATCAGTAGCACTCCGGCATGCGGCATCGTTGCAAGTGCATAATTTCGTAGGAACAACAGTCGGTTTTACGTGTGTTACAGGTTCGTTCTGATAAGGACTCTCATAGATAAGTGACATTTTCAGAAGTGCGTTATTTATTAGCAATCTGTCATAGATACAGAGCGAATGTACTTGATGCTAGATTTAAGATTCTTAAGAAACAAGATTGAAAAAAAACTGTTTTCAATTCCTTGAACTGCAGATGTGGGTACGTAGGTATAAAGTTTTAAGGCGCCTATGTAGAGATAAATTGAATCAATATGCTTAGATCAAACATATTGTATTTCACTGCCACGGATTTAATTAAATTTGAACCAGGCTGCTTAGCAGCTCTACCGATGAATTATACAGTTGCGATAGGCTGCACAGAAGCCTTCTATATGGCTTAGATTATATATGATTTGTACATGATCAGGTAGAAACTGTATCTGAGCGTAATAAACTCGCCAAGTAGTGTTTTAGTTTACTTTGGAACGTACTTGGGTGGCATTGCCCGTCAAAATATGTATCAAAGCTTTCAGAAATTCACTGTCTTGCAATCATGAAGGTGACAGAATTTTCTTAGTCGGATACCGGTCTGAATTTAGAAAGCGAAAATAACATACACATCGGGATCTAGCGACTAAGAACGTGAGAAGAAGATATGTGGTATTATCTGTGTGGCAATTGATCGGGAAACTGCTGACTGTCTCATAACTTGGATTAGGCCAACAGCCCAACAATCAAGTCCGTGCTTGCACAGGCTCTTGCCTGCTATCATCCAGGAAATGCAATACGAGTATACATACATACTATGGTAATTGCACTAGGGAAAAGAAACAGAGCTTATTCGGATGCGGATTTGAAATATTTGGCAGATTTAAGGCAGAAGTCTTGACCTTCCGACATTTGAGTCAGGGTCTTACGATAATCCTCATCAGGACTAAATTGGCTAACACAAGCCTAATATGCGCCCATGTTTCTGTGAGCTTGTGGATAAGATATACTAGCAATTTCCGAAGTATGATGTTAAAATCGTATTAGGCAATTTAAACACCAGGATAGGAAAGCAGCACATTTATTCTTTGGGCTCTATAACAAGTACACGGTTGTATATAGTGACACAAGGGAAGTTGGCGGTCTCCAGATCATCAAATGCTAAATCAAATTCATCATTTTGCGATAGAAGTAAGGCATGCCTCCAGTACTCTGGACTTCCGAACGTTCAGGGCAGCCAACATTGACTCGGATCACCACCTTGTTACAGCCGAGGTGAGAATGCGGGTTTCCTAACCGCCACAAGAAAGAAGAACTATTGCCAGAAAATATTACCTAGAAAAGCTGCAATCGCAACAAACTGCCAAATTCTTCGCTGAACGCATATCCCGAAGTCTCTTAACATCCCATATCATCCACCATCCCGCTTTCAAGCAGAATAGACGATGATAACCAGAACTTTCGTCCACCTGACCAGAACGAGGTAAGGATAGCAATCTCTAAGCTGAAGACTAACAAAGCAGCTGGACCTGACTACTTACCGGCCGAGGTGCTTAAACTGCTGAAAATGATTTTATGGAGAGTATATAACAACTCATTTCTCACAACTGGTCAGAAGAGTATATGCCTGATGAATGGAATCTCAGCACCGTTTGCCCGATCCACAAAAAAGGAAACCCTCTCAACTACGCCAACAATAGAGGTAAAAGTCTCCTCAACATTGCATACATGATCTTATCTGCCATAGTGTGTGGCTTTTATCAGTGTGGTTTCAGTCCAGGAAAGTCTACAACGGGCGAAAACTTCACACTCCGGCAGATTGGGAAAAAATTCAAGAAGTCCAAATCGATATCGGTCATCTTTTCATCGATTTTAAGGCCGCATATGACAGCATTTATAGACACGGAGTATATAGAGCCATATCTAGTTTTGGCATTCTTGCCAAGCTCATCCATCTGTGCAGAATGACGGCGGAGTAAGCTCGCTGATCCGATAAATTCGGTAACAACTTAACCAGGACCTTTGTTGTAGAAAAAAGTTTTAGACAAAGTGACACGCTGCCATGTGACTTCTTTAACATCTTACGTGAACGAATTATGCGGAACTCACAAGTGAACACTGGAGCAATAGTATTTCAAAAGTCTATGCAATTACTAGCATGCGCCGACGATATCGACATAAATGGGAGAATTCAGCGGGCTGTCACCTGTGCGTTCATTGCCAAAATGGGTTCAATGGTAAATAAGGGAACAACCAAGTAGATGCCTTCAATAAGAAGGGGCACACAACATCGACGAACTGGGCAGAACATCACAATCGACAGGTTTAATTTCAAGGTTGTAAAGGTCTTTGTCTACCCTCGATCTGCTATAAATTCTGCAAACAACACCTCGGCATAAATAAGACGAAGAATCACTCTTGCCAATTCTTTGGACTAAGAAGGCAACTAAGTAGTAAGGTCCTATCCCGAAAGACTAAGGAGACTATATATTAGACTTTGATCGTCTCAGTTGTACTTTATGGCGCAGAACATTGACCCTATCGAAAATGGATGAAGATATCCTTAGAGAAGTCCTCGGTCCTGTTTGCGTTGATGGGCTTTGGAGGAGCAAATTCAATAACGAACTACGCGAGCTGTACAGCGTTATTGACCTAGTCAGAAAACTGCGCATTAATCGTTTGAATGGCTAACGCATGTAAAGCGAACTGACTCCAATGCTCCGGCACACAAAGTTCTCGAATCTAACCCGGAGGAGGCAATACTTAGAAGAAGACCTCACCTTAGGTGCCGCCCACAAGTAGAAGGCGACCTTAACCGACTTTGAGTGCACAACTGGAGACAGTTAGCTGAAGACCGGACTTACTGGCAAGGCTTGTTAGTTGAAGTCCAGGTTCATCCTGAACTGTAGCACCACTGCAGGTAAGAATGATTTACGTGTATGTGATTACTTTACTAGTTGATCTCACCAGATGGGATTTTCGAGACAACTTTTTCGCCTTACGGAGAATATTCTTTAAGGAAATCATCAAGACGAGACGTATTCCAATTTTTATTAGCACAACCTAGCATTTACATGAGTTTCGAAATATTTTGAGCTACGATTAAAGCGAACTTTAAGTGTTCATTATTGCTTTCAGAGAAATGTGGTGCCCATCTAGATATAAGACTTCGTTTTGAAGCAGTATTCATTTGCTGGAAGTATCAAGTAATCATAGCATATGCGGTTAACATGGCAAGGCAGCTAATTTTGTAAATTTCGATAGAAATGTTTCGGAACTAGGCTCCCCATCTTCTACGCTGGACTCCCACCCTAATACAAACCTATGGGGTCTACCCATACTTCCTCCAAAGACAAAGTTAATCAAGCACCTTATCGATTCAGGGCAGGACGGCCGGTATGTTCTTTCTCGATTAGGAGACTGCGGATTATATGATAATGTTCGTTTATATCTCGCCTATCCACATGATAAGCCAGATTCTGCCTATATCGACGGTATAACGAAAACCAATGCAATGGTTTCGATTCTGCAAGAACTCCTCATAATGATCTGCGGCAACTTTTTATACGTTTTCATGAGGAATTAGATATGACTAATGATCTCCCTTCTTTTGAGTCTCACGTAAGTTCCAAATGCGTACTGCATATCCAGAGAACACGGTCTAGTTTCAAAAACTACCACTGTTCCTAACCCACCACTCAATTCTCGCCAAAGCCTCGCAAATGTCTGTCCCTGTATTTTCAAAACGTAAGAGAATTACGAACTAAGATTTTTGCTACATATCATAGTTCGCTGATTTTGCCCTACGACATTTTTGCTCTTACAGAAAAAAATCAAGATGAAGAGGAGAATTTATATGACCGTGGTATTCTTCTAGCTATACACTCTCGTCTCGGGTCTAGACCTTTTAAAAAATCGTCCACTGCATTTTTGTAATTCGTTTGCGCTAGAATTCCTATTTGCAAGCGTTATATGGGTCCCTCTCAACCAATTCAAGGTTACCAGCTAGCTGTTGATGCAAAAGATTGTATTTTTAATGCTGCTGATCAAACCGCCTTTCTTATTGTTTTAGGTGATTTTAATCTACCTAAGCTTCTATGGGCTCAGAATAACCAATCCATAAAGCAAATCTTTTCTTCGATTGCCTAACTTACGCTGGTCTCTATCATCATCAATAACTTAAGCAGACAACTGGGCCTAGTCTTCGCCACGGATACAGATAACTGCATTGTTTTAGAAAGTAGACATCCTCTCTCTAATTTGGATAGTTACCAACCTCCCTTTTCTCTTACGTTGACGCATGACAATGGTATTAATCCCGTTTCCTATGAGTATTCATGCAGTTTCGATTTTCATGGGGCTAACTACGCCAAACTGAACAATCTCCTCACTACCAATTTTAACTTGGAAAAAGTCTTTTATTATTGCCGTATATAAAAATGGTCGAAAAGACGATATTTCCAATTATCAACCAATTGCTAAGCTTTCCTGTAAACCTAAGCTTTTTGAGAGCATTATTTATGAGATAACGCTTTTCAATTGTAAATCTATTGTTTCTGAAAACTAGCACGGATCTCTCAAAGGTAGATCTACAACCACCAACTTAACGGAATTCAAACACTTTCTGTGCACTAGAATCTGGAAATTAAGTTGATGTGATTTTCAGTGATTTTGGCAAAACCTTTGATAGAATTTCTCAAGATATAATCCTTCTGAAATTAAAGGCTCTTGGTTACGAAATAAGCTTTAGAACATGGGTTCAATTCTATTTAAATAAACGACATTACTACGTTCTATTTAGGTCCATGGTTTCCTACCCAATTAACCCAATTAAATCCTCCTCTGGTGTCCTTCAAGGCAGCCACTTTGGTCTCTTGTTATTTATTCTGCCCATTAATGATGTTGATTGCATCACTAAAAATTCATACATATCTGTTTACGCAGACGATATGAAAATCTTGAGATACAGATGCAGGAAGATCTAGACAGATTTTGTACTTAATGTCAGAAAAATTTCCTTGAACTTAAAGTCAATAAGTGTCAGGCTGTAACTTATACCCGCGAGCGCCCTCCTACTTCACCTCGCTGCTATGTAATCTTTAATCTGCCTGTGCCCTTAGTGAATGAGATGCGTGATTTAGGTGTTGTCTGTGATGAGCAACTCAATTTTCGGTTCTCACATTGATAACATAATATAAAAAGCTAACTCTAGCATTGGCTTCATCAAGCGCTGGTTTAAGGAGTTTTCCAATCCTTATGTTACCAAACCCCTTTACATAACCTTTGTTAGGCCTCTTCTTGAATATGCAGGCCAAGTTTGGTCACCCTACTACAGAACATAGATCCTCGGGATAGAAGTTGTTCAACGATTTGCCTTATGTGGTCTTCCCTGGGATGGTAGCCAAAACTTACCACCATACACTGACCAACTGAAACTTACAAATTTACATCCCCTTGCTATACGCCGACAAGTTGCCGAAATTCGGTTTTTTTATCAAATTTTAGTTGGTAATATCGTCGCCTTCTTTACTTTAACTTATTTCTTTTAACACCAACCCACGCCATTTTTCCGGTTCAATCTTCACATAACGAATTACGGTCAAGAATGCTTCGTGAAGTTAACGATATTCTGCCTCTCTTCGACTACCACCTCAGCAAACTCTCCCTCAAGAACATTCTTATTTCCCCTTATGCCTCACGTCCTAACTTGCTTTAACCGCTCGCACCCTTTAGTTTTTATCTTTAGTTTTAAATGAAATTGTTAGTTTTAAGAATATGCTAGCAATAAGCCGTAATAAATCTGTCCGGGGTTGAGCCGGGTCGCAAATCAAATGTGTTCAGCGATAGATAGATCAAGTTATGAAGAACATGAATCGGACAGATTGCAGAAAAGCGTTTTTGACGTGCTACCAACGAGGTATCTTGTAGGAGTGCACACGTTTGCCAGAGCCTAGGTGATTTAATTATGTAAGCAAAAGAAATTGAGTCAGATTTATCTATTAAAAAGAAGATACAGTCACCATAGACAACTTGCACAGCTTCCGGCAGTTACGTACTCCAAGATGGTTGAGATTATCCTCAATTAATGGGGCCTAGGATTAGGTTTTTCTCTATTCTCTCGTTTCCCCGGGTAGACTCTATAGGCCGCAGCCTTTATATTCGTTGACATTTTAAGGCGACTGACGGGCTTTTTTGTGACTAAACCTATGTTTCTGTATAGGTAGTAGAATTCGCTATTAGATCCCCTCTTTTATAGCACGTCAATATAAACGGATCCAAAACCATTCTAACAATCTTGCGTTCGATAGACCAATAATATCTGCATCTTGTTTTTGCACCATAGGGCAAAACTAAAGTAATACGAGCCTTGAATAACGTGTGTGTTGAGAATGCCTTATTACCCAAAAAAGTACAAGTGCAAACCATATCAAGTACAATAGTAGCACTAGCTTTTAAGAACTGAAACGAATAAAATTTGGAAACTTCAAAGCAAAAAAAAAATATTTTCATAATTCATATAAATTTTTTTTATTTGCTTTAAAACTCTGTTTTTATTAAATTCATTCACAATTACAAAAAATAAAAAAAATTTATTTGGGTTCCCATTCTTTCCTCAACTTCTTTCGAATGTCCTTCATAAGGTTGGTGACAGTTATATCCGTGATCGTTTTGGACGCTCTTTTCCATTTAGCACTAAAATCTTTTACGTCCTTTGCACACTGCTCACTTTTCCTCAATTTAGCTTTGACCAAAGCCCTACACCTTGCAATGGGACGGCACTGTGGAACATTGGGTGGATTCATGTCTTTTGGGACAAAGTCGACATTTTTAGCAACAAGAAAGCTCAAGGTCGCATGAGCATAGTGAGCTGAAACTAAATCTGGCCAAAATAATGTTGAACCCTCGTGTTTGTTTCAGAAAGGAATCAACCGTTTTTTTAGGCACTCATTAATGTACACTTCTCCGTTAATTATTCCAGTTGTTATAAACGATGAGCTTCTGTATCCACATTGGCAAATGGCCTGCCAAACGAGATATTTTGACCCGAATTTTTCGATCCCAATCGATGTTGTTGATTGTGGAAGAATCTCAGCTTCAAACGAGTTGTAAAAGTGCGCAACTGGAAAAGTAGTAAAGTCGGCTTTGACATTAGTTTCGTCATCCAAAACCAAGCACGCTTTCTTGTTGCCGATCAACTCGTATAGCTTTTGCGCTCGTGTTTTTATGACGTTTTTTGCTTTTCAGTAACTTTTGGTATTTTTTGTTTTTTTCGTGTTTTTAGACCGTTACGTTTTTTAGATCTTTGTACCATTGTTTGGTTGGTATTACATTCTCTGGATGACATAGTCTGGTTTTTTACGATGGTACCCACTATTTTCCTGTCCAAATTTGTATCATGTGCTCCACTTTTAGCTCCACTTTTCTGTTTTCGCTTAACTGTCAACGTCTCCAAATATCGTTTAATAACAGAATCCACTGTACTGCGTGCTTTGTTTAAATTTTTTGCGATGAAATGATTTGGACGCGAAGTATTTTCGAGCCATTTGTCGATGATCTTTTTACGGCGTTCCTCTTGACTCATATTTTATAAATATTTTAAACCGCACCGAACTAAAATCAATAACAAACTGAAACTAGAGAATATACAGGTTAATTTGGGTACAAAATGGGATTGCAATTTTTACGCATTGGAAGTATAGCCCGTATTAAAATTTACAGATTTTATTCGTTTCAGTCCTTATATCCTAGTCCGACGATCTTAGTGTGGAGCTTCTACGTGGTAAGTAACGTTATGCATTATGCCCAACTTGGGATGCTAATCTGTTTTCACGACGCACGCCTTGATCGAACGGAGCACCCTGTGAAACATTATGCCACTAAATCCAGAAAATTTTATATTCTCTGTATGATATTGAACTCACTCTGGAATGACCATATTCTCGTATATGGATATTCGATATTGCCGAATTTGCTGGGAAATATCTTCCTTCGAGAAATAATTTGGTTTTTCGATCTGGCACGCATCAGGCATTGATTTGAAAAAAAAAATCCAGATATGACCAGGCGCCACAAAGAAGACTTGCACCTGCTAGATGGAATACTAGGATTTGTAGGCGACACAGCTGTGGAGCAGTCAGTTAACGTAACATCTTTTGTATATCAATGGAAACCAAGCACGTTCTTATCAGTGCTCCATATAGAGAATTAGTCACGAAAGCTTATAACTTAACGCCATTTTAATTTCAGCTTTTCAGATTTTAGCTTCTCTATGTAACCCAAACCAGAAACAAGGCTTCCAATATGGACGTCACTCTTAGGCGTAAAAAAAATTTCTTAGCTAACATATGTCGTCGGATAAAAAGAATGGATTAGTGTGAATGATAATAAAGTAGAACCGGAACTGTGTTCTACGCCTTGCCGTTGTAGGGTTTCTCACAACCCTGTGAAACAGCCCTGTCCCATTTATTTCTATTGAAAATTTGAATATACCAAATTCATATCTTCATACACATAGGTTCACTCCCCAACGATGCCAAAATATGATAGCTATTAAGGGGTGCTACCTAGACTATAAAGGATCTGTATCTGCTGCACTTGAACAATGACAAAAATTGCCCTGACCGCGAGATTTTGCCTTGTATGCTCATTACATGCTTTGATAATTGAAAGTTATTACGTATTCCATTTGTACACAAGGAAAATTCCTGGAAAAAGCCAACGAAGAGAAAGTCGAACGTTCGGTAGTATACCCCAGAAGAATATCCATTTCTTTAGACTTTCCAATGGTATGCCATAATGCTTGGATTGGTATTTTGACAACAACATATGGTATGTACATGAAAGTATGAAAACACAGAAGGTTGCAGTGTCTCAACAATTGCCATTCAAGAGTCGTGGCCACATAATTCAATTTTTGTTGAAATGGTAAGGCATCATAGATCACTGGAGCTACTACGATATACCTTAACGAAAGGTAAGCTGACGAAATATCCACTTGAATCGATCGTATATTACTTCGATCCAAACACAATATAATGGTGATTTCACACACTCACAAGTCTAAAGTATATCAACCATTACCCATAAAATCTTCTCAAGAAAAGAAAACTTTAAAACCCGAACTGCTCCATTAGGACCTGATTCGATTGCAATTTATTTCACAATCGCAATCACTACTCAGAATTAGGTCAGGCGAAAAAACTGCTCGACAAATCGATGTCGAAATTTGTTCTCACCGTCAAAAATTGCACAAAAAAAATCCCATCGCGCTTTTCCAAGAAACCGCACTCAAGACATCTTCAAATAACAAGAGACCAACCTGAATGGACCAATTAAGGCACCAAATCAAGTGAACTATTTCGAAAGGATCAACCGTAATTTTTAAAAATAGAAAAAAATCTCCAAAGAAAGGATTGTTCAGTGCACACGAAGAGGATTTCTTAAGAAAAACCGGAGGATAAAGATTGCACATCAAGATAGATTTAAACATTTCTCCTCTTACAATTGGTTGGTGGACGGGATTTCTTTTAGGGATTATAAACCCACAAGACATGTCAAAGGAAGACAGACAAGCATACCCCTTTTCCAGTTAATGGGTGATCGTGAAAATGTGATTCCATCAGGAAAAACAGGATTCCAACCATTTCGATTTGCAAAAACTTGTTTCATTCAGAGCAGGAGAAAAAATGATTTGCAGGTTCCCAAAGATCCTTGCTTCTGTTGTTCCGTATTTTTTTTTCGTGTAAAAAAAATACATACATATATCCTCGATTGGAGGATTGAGAATCTGTTCACGCAATAATTCACCCTTCTGATTCAGAATCAGATTCAGGTACGACACGATCAGTCATCCGACGTTCAAAATCAAAAAAAAGGGTTGGCATAAAAATTTATGAAATCTCCTTGTCTGGGACCTATCCCATCGTTTACGTGTCAGAATCAGAATCCGAAATTATTATTTCCTATTTGGTAATCCTCGATTTATTTCGTCGGCATCTCCTCGATATATGGGATTCATATGTTAGAATTCGAATTTTTTGGCCCAGTAAATCATAATCACGTAGAGAGTCCTTAATCTTCTTAAATTTGAGATATTGCACGGACGATCTTGGATCTTGGATTCTTTGCCTGTTTTTTAAATTCTACTTCTTTGCGAAATTCTAGTTAACTTTGGCTGATCTTTTTGTATTCACGTAACTCACTGTTACGTGTTGTTTGGATTTCTTCCCATTGTCCTGGTTGCATGTTCTTGTGGTCAGAGTAAACACTGAGTGACAGGAACAATGGCCAAAAAGGACGAAAACGATCAAGAATCAATTTATTTGCGCAATTCAATTTCGCCCGAGAGTACACATATATTCTTATCGTAGGTACGAGCATAAAAAATAAAACCCAGCATTTTGATTCAAGTAAAGTACACATTCCTTTTCCTTAAGGAATTTATTTTATTTTTTCTACAGCAATATTTTTTAAGAAAATTCCTTAGAGATGCACATCCATAGAATAGCTCCGAGAAAGGTAAACATAAATAATCAGACAAACAATATCAGTTGATTTTGCTCTGACAGGATCTGAAAGGATCCTTGTGCTAATATTTTCCTAACTCCAAACAATGGCACAGTAGGTGAGTATTATTAAAGATCCTGGCACTGGACCAGAGCGGGAATGTTACAAGTATATACTTAATTGAATTTTTTTCTGGAACCTTGTTAGTAAAAAAATAAAAATTATGGACAACGGTAGAAGGTTTTCGAAAAAATAATGTTTCTCGCACAAGTGTAAACATTGAAAAGAGTTTTGTTTTCCTGCTCAAAAGAATTGAATTCATGAATCAAATTTTGAAAAGAAATCAATTTTGGAAGGAGGAGTGAGAAAATATTTTATTTTTATATTTTGAGGAAAATGTAAACACGAAATCAAAGCGACTTGTCTTGGGATGTGGACAATGTATATGGGAACAAATAAACTGGACTGTTTTGTCGTCCTGAATAACAGAAGAAGACGCCTTCCATCTGACGGGAAAAGTTCGAACAATTCATATTGTTGCAGTTACGATTTTTATTCTGACTCTGAGCAAATACTTGTTTTTCTCGTGGTATCTTAGAAAGAAATGGTGTGCATCTATAAAATGTTGTTATTTCTTTTAAGGGTAACATTGGCAGAGTAGGTCCCTATGGCAGAACATCAATTTCGGGTGAATTTGAACTAGAAAGTGAAATTTAACCAAGTGTTATCTAGCGGTATTTTTGAATCTCACCATTTGGGGGGATAAGATCGTATCACTACTCTTATCGGTGTCTCTTCAGTGGCAAACTTTTAATGAAGTAATGATAAGCCTATGGTAAGTTCAATCTGACTGACTATGTATGGTAGAATTTTTCGAGCTGTGAAAGCACTGCAACCTAAACGAGAATAAATAAGTCATTTGTTATTGACATGGCTGATGGCTTCAGAAGTCCAGCTAAAGTCAGAAAGCTATAGCCAGCACAGCGCACACCCTATACGGTCACTTTTGCATATTCGGAGCTCAGGCCTATAAGGTTTTTCAAGCCTTTGTCAAATAAGCTAAAGAAGTTCTGAAACTAGTCATATTTGCTTACATATGGTACATACGTGAGGCTGTGGCCCGCGGTAGACTCAGCCAACATAAGAGCCAGGGCTGTTATTTTTCAGCAGTTTTTTTCCAATTTCTCGCGAAATCTAGGGTACGTTTTCCCACGTTGTTGGATTCGAAGACTATCAGAGCTGGAGCGTTGGTGTTCGTACGTTTTACATATGCCAACCATTTAATTCGATGAATTCTGACTTCTTTGACTAAGTCCATGTCACTGCACAGCGCTCTCTATTGTCATCTTGCAAAGCCGAACAAGTTTGGTAGGGATGAGAACACCGGATATGGCTCCGTATAATGTTTTGCAAAGAATGTTTATAAAACAGATAGCTACAATTTATTCCATACTGACAGAATAACGAAAACTACTGGTGGAGAAGTTGTTATTTATTACAAGGCTTCCGTCAACTCCGGGTGATTGGTAAATCTTCTTTTAGTACCGGTGTTGAATATTGTATAATTCTAGAGATTTTTGATGTCAGCGTTAAATGTTTGATCGCATGTGGATATAACCCAAATAGGGTGTTTTAGCTTTAGTCGTTTTTCTCGTATCTAGCAGAAGTCTCGCCTATGTAGTGGTGTGTGGGGACTTTAACATAAATCTACTATTGAGGCACTTATATGCTCGCCAAGTTAATGATTTCTCCCACGCTAGAGAATATCATAAGGAGCTGTGTAGAACTAATCCGCATTCCACTGTTATGGAGAGAAGAAGCCGGAAAATGTTCTCATGTTGTCCCAAAGACCTATAACTCTATCATTCTTCCTTCTGAAAACTCCAGAACGACTGATTGATATCCAAATACGGGCTAAAATTGATCTAAGACTCTTGTGAACGGCTCAACATGCCTACTGTAAAGGAAAGCCGGTGGAAACGGATCTGCATTCACTGACTAGCCACATCGAACAATATAGAGAGTACACAATGATCGCTTTCCTGGACATAGAGGGCGCCTTTAACAACATCAACATCTCCGCAATCACGACTGCGCTGTAACCTCTATAGGTCAACGACTCACAGCAGTTCGCTGTGGATTGGGACTAAACTCCCATAAAACTGATCTTGTCCTCTTTTCCAGGAAATATAAAATTCCAACTATAGACCCTCCCTCAATAAACGGTTTAGTCTTTTCTGATACCTACAGCAAAATATCTGGGCCTCATTTTTGACAGGGAACTAAACTGGAAACCTAACATTCAAGAAAGAGTCAAGAAAGCTACAAAAGCTTTATTCTCTTGCAAAATGCCATTGGGAACAAATGGGGCTTTCAACCTCGCATAACCCACTAGCTATACATCGCGGTCATAAGACCGATACTAACCTACGGGGTTGTTATCTGGTGGACGGCCTTAGACTATGCAGTTAACTGTAGTAAACTAAGCTGAGTCCAAAGAACAGCACGTCTATACATAAGCGGAGCAATCATTAAATTCTAAAACCATCCTTGAATGCCGATTATCTCTTATGGAGATGGCAGATCAGTTCAACCTTCACTTTTGTTGGGTGCCGGTCCACTGAGACATCCCAGAAAATTGTAGGGCCGACGAACTCGCCAGGATTAGAATCACTCTACCTATTCTACCGGAAAAGTGTAGCATAGGTATATCAATCGTTAGACCAACTATTGGACCAACGTGTCTAGCGACCGACCAGATCTGACCAAAGCTGGATATGAATCGCCCTAAGAGTTTACTGAATAGGAAACATCTTGGCGCCATCATAGATATCATCACTGGACACTGCCTTATAGGCAAGAATGCAAGAAGGCTTGGCGACCATATAAACGATGTCGGTAGAAGCTGTATGGACGAGGAGGAGGAAGAGACAATCCTCCACTTACTCTGTACACATCCAGCTCTCTCCCAAAGAAGAGAGAAGTAAAGAAAACTTAGAAGCTTTCTTCTACAATGACTTGAGTGATCTAAACAATATAGACGTTAACAGTCTTCTGCGTTTCATTCATTTCATTTTCATTTATTTATTTCATTGAAAGTTTATACAAAGTAAGATATAATATCTTATTAGTTATTGCTAAGCTAAAAAAACAAAACTAAAAAAAAGAGGAATCTAAAGATTTAGCCTACAAAATAATGATAAAATAATATGATATACTCGTAATTTGGAAATTATCATCATAAGCTCAAATTGGTTCCAGGATTTTGAGGATCACAGATTCACGTGGCATCACGACAGGCCAATTCGCCTAGTGGGTTGGTCCTTCCAACAACCACTTTTGCCTACCCACCATCGTCTAGTGGATTCACAGTAGCTAATAGTTCGAATCCTGCCTGTTTCAAGCCGAATGCATCACCTAGTCTGATTGATCTCATCATTGTTTCTGACCCTCTGTGGGCTCTATTGTTCAACCAAATTTCATTAGCATGCATTTATGAACACGAGCGACTTCCCTTCCCTTCAGCTTGCATCTAGCTTAACTCGCTGGGAGCAACGCAGGTTAAGTGCTGATCCTAACAGAAAACTTGACTATTTTCAGATGCTTATTGAACATATTTCTAACGTATGTGTTTCTACAAGCTGGATTTGAGGTTGCTACTGAGATAGACATCGTAAGTATTATCTGATCCCTGAGGTTGTAGAATATTAATTTGCACAAATCGTAAGCCATTTAACAAACTTAATCAACGCGTGTATAATGACTACGATTTATGTTTGACTTGGAAACATATAGTAATTATTATACAGGCCTATGACAATTCTGCCATGTCTGCCTAAGGTCTTTGAAAGAGTACTGGCAGTCCAAATTCAGGATCAGCTGTCCGTAAATTCTTTGGTGAGCCTCCTTCAGTCCGACTTCAGAAAAGGACATAGCTGCCTGTCAGCTATGGTCAATATATTGGATGATATAAGGACTGAATTTGATAAGTGATTTGTGACCTCGTTTTGCCTTTTGGACTTTACAAGGTCAACCACTCCATACTTTGTTGGAAACTGCGGCAATATTTTGCGTTAAGTGATAGAGCTGCAAGGCTCATAGATAGTTTTTTGAGTAATACATCACAAAAGGTAGTTATAGTATGCTCTGAGATTAAGCCCTTAGTGCAAGGTGTACCACAGGGTTCAATCTTGAAGTCCATTTTGTTCCGTCTGTACATTGCATGACTTAGCATCGATCATGTTCTATCCACCTCTGCGCTGATGATATTTAACTTTATTCTTCACAACCGGCTAATGAGATGGGAGAGTTTGTTTCAAAGTTAAACCAGGATCTACTACCGATTAATCAATGGGTAATGAATAACAGACTGATCCTAAATGCCAAGCCGTACCTATCTGTAACAGATGTCTTGAACTAGCTTCTGCGCCAGATATCTTGTTACCAGGCACTAAAGTGAAGCTAGTAGACACTGTAATAAGCCTCGGCGTTGTCATAAATCGAAACCTTTCTTGTTAGAATCACATCAACGTCGTAATTGGTTGTATTTATTGATGCCTGAGTAAGTTAAGGATTTCAGTTAGTTTCATTCGTCGTGGTCTCGATAGGAACAGCGCACCTCGAAGCAAATCATGTCTTCAGAATGAGGGTAAAGCGGACAAAGCTGAACCTGAAAAAGTTTACTCAATACTCAACAAGAAGAATACTCGACCAGATGCAATAGTGATGGCTAAGAAAGGGGAGTTCGCATATGCAGATATACTGCGCATTGTCAAGGCAGATTCAAAACTTATCACCCTCCGTGAATCCGTAATTAGGATCAGACGAACACAAAAAGGTGACCTGCTGTTCCAGCTGAACAGGTTAGGAGATCATGCCGACCAAATTAAGAAAATTATTAGGGAAACCCTTGATAACGAAGTAGAAACTCGGGCACTAATGTATTGCATTACTCTAACGATAAAGGATATTGACGAAGCTACAAAAATAGAGGATATCTGTGGGTCGGCAAAAAAGCTATGCGAGCTCAATGACATGTGCAGTAAAAAAAAATTTGATTAGCCTAAGAAATACTTACGGTCACGCTCAAATTGGGACAATAAGCCTGCCTGCGAGTACAGCGAATGCAATAGTAAAATCTGATAGAATCAAAATCGGATGGGTAAACTGCTATACCCGCAAACGATTGATCCCTCCCAAGTGCTTCAAGTGCCTCGGCTACACGCCACATTACTGCAAAAGCGAATTAGACCGTTCAGAGCAAGAAATGTCTAGAAGAGGATCACATAGAGAAAAACTGCAGCAAAGAACCACTTTCTTCTTTCGCAAAAAGGGACAACTCAGAGAATGCTAGTCATGTTGCTGGTTGCAACAAATGTCCAGTATTTAAAAAGGCTCTGGAAAACCCCCGGTAGTAATAGAGGTAGATTTCAGCGCGTGGGCCACAGAATGGGGCAGCAGGAAGACAGATGCAAGAGGACCAGCCTTACTCGAGACACTTGCAACACTGGATATATTTTTAGTTAACGAGATCACGAAAAATACTTTCGAAAAGGTGGGCACGCGATCTATCATAACCTCTGTCAGCAGGAGGCAATACACTCAGTGGTCATCAGGCTGTAATTTTCAGGCTCCTAAAGAGAAAGCCTGAAATCGCACCAAAATAACTGGTCCAAAGTGGGGAAACACAATTTTCGATAGACAAACGTTTGTGGAGGTGTACTAATGACCTCCACAAACGTTTGTCAACTGAGACGCGGGAAGATCCTTAAAAAGAGCCATAAGAAATAGTAAAAACAGGAGATTCAAAAACTGCAGGACGGATAAGATATAAACTCCTGTGGAACTGCCTTCAGAATCGTCAAAGGCTGTAGAGAACCTCCGCTTATATGACCGACAATCCTGCAAAATATTACTAAGACACTGTTTCAGAATAATTACCGAATCGTTTTCGCGAAGTCATAGAAATTACAAATAAATGGATCCCACCTGTAAAAGAAGATGAATTGCTGCTGAGATGCAGAAATATTTGCGACAGTGAAACACCAGGTTCGGATGGAATATCAAATACAGTCCTTAAAGGAGTAATTACATCGAGACCGGACATCTTTACAGAAGTAATTTACAGCTGTCTTAAATAGGGGACATTCCCAGATTGCTAGAAGCTACTGCGTATAGTGCTTCTCCCCAAATGAAATGGATTTCAGAAAGTTCCCTGATCATATCGTCCCATTTACCTTCTGGATACTATAGGAAAAATTTAAGAAACGGTTGTATACAGCAGACTGATGACAATAAGATACGAAGAAAGGGCACTTTCAAAATAACATCAGAAATGCTTTCAATTCGGCAACTGGACCTTCGAGTAGGTGTTATGATTAATAAAAAACTTAGCTTTAAGGCATATCTAGACTATGTCGGGAAAATAACATCGATTACATAATCCTCGCTGACGTGATTAGCTGTACTTTCGACAGCTTTCGTTAGCTCAGTTATAATGTACGCGTCTCAGGTATGGGCTACCGTACCGACAATAAAAGAATCTAGGAGAAAGATATCGTAAATATATATGTAGACTAACTGCTTCGACAAGAACCTGCGCCTTCCGTCTTGGAGGAAGCAGCGGGCGGTTTAGCTGTACGTTTAGAGTACTTTCTTGCCCTCCCAATGGATCAATTGGCGAGATCCATAAGGAGGAAAAGGATATCTCAGTTTAAAAGTGATAGAACCGATGGGACAATATCACCAAAGGAAGAACCATCCAAGGTTCGTCAACATAGAACCTTGGATGGAAAGAAGAGCTGGATAACTAAAGCTCTACATCCTACAGTTTCTAACCGGCTATGGTGTATTCAGAAAATACCTGCACAAATTCAGACATGATTTCTCCGCAATCTGTCCATCCTGTCCGAACCAGGAAGAGGATGACGATCGCGTGATTTTGCACTGCCCACGTTTCAGAACACCAGGTAGCAACTTTTCACAGCCAGGGGCGATTGTTAGCGAAATGACACCTTCTGAGGAAAAGTGGAGTGAAGTTGACCAGTTTGTGACGGACATCCTAATACTGGTAGAACTGAGAAGACTCCTTTACGTCCAAGAAGGCAAGATGACGAAGAAAATAATATTGCCTGAGATAGCACACGTCGGCATCAAGGAAACTGCTAACCAGCCCCACGAAGTAAGGAAGCTTAAGGAAGGGAAGGTGGTGAAAATCAAGAATTCATAGCGACGTGAGAACATGGAAATATAGACACAAATGCATACCATACATGAATCAAAGTCGCAGATGCGCGCCATATATGTACACAGCCCCACAACTCTCTTTCCAATTCTCGCGAAATACATATACAGACATACACCGATGCACTTTATTCTGGCTTTTCCCCAGAATCGGTCTAATCAGTCAACAACATTACGAAATACGAGAACTTGACTAACAATCGACTAACAAGTCCATGATTTCTAGCCAAAGGCTACACCCTTGCTCTACGAAGTTATGTTTTAAGACGGTTCCGCGGGGCGAAGACAGGGACAATGTGTCTTTGCGGTGGTAAGGTTTATCGGGTAAGAGTCTAACACTGGAACATTGACAGGCTATGGATATGTAGCTTCACCCTCCGGACAAAAAAAAAAATGGTTCAATGTTTCGTTCTGTTTGGCAGAAATATTGATCTTCCTCAGCACAGGCTACTTCGTAGACCAGGCATGTTTCCTTTGTGGTAAAATTGCTGGTCTTCGTTGTTCCTTTTTTGCTCGTAAAACTCACAAGCCGCTCTGGTCCTCTATATATTTTCTGTTTTACTATACGTGCCAGCCAACATTCAACAGAGGTAGCAAAGTTAAAGCAAAGGCAGGGACGATTTCTTGTAACTGCAACCTTACGACTTCAAATTACCTTCCAATGTTCCTCTTTTTAGTTGGGTTTTATCCGTATAGGTTGTCATCGTAAAATCTTATAAGGGCGTGAATTCAGATTGTCTTGGAATTACATTTCCTAAACGAGGTATCACTTTCGAACTACATATTTCGGCCACTTTAGCAATAAACTAGTTAAATCCAATCATTAAGCGCTTAGTGGCTACCCGATCAGAAGTGATGCCAGTCTCGTTATTTATCGGCGTTTAAAAGTTATTTCCTTAATCCTGCTCTAAACTTTCCGAAGCTCACTGATAATGACTTTAAATTAACGATTATTGCAAGCATTTGTAATGGTTACTGACTGTATTGCAATTTAATATGCCACCGCGTAATATTAATAAATGTAAAGTACTTATCTGAGACAATTTTCACAAATTTTGTTCCATAAATTGTGCTATTAAAACTCCATAAACATACATATCCATATGTACTTATGTGTGTATTAGTGGCATCCTCCTGACAGAAAGGAGGAGTATTTAACGGCTTTCAGTTAAATGCCATTTAATTGCATGCCATACGGTTAGTGTTTAATGAAATGAACTTAATAAAAATTAAACTTCAACACTTTTGATTTAGCTTAATAATACAGACTTTCACTATGTGAAGGGGTAATGGAGACAGCACGTGAAGGCTGCACAAGGATCGACAAAGGAAAACGAAGCAAATTTCTTTGGACAGCTTTGATCCGCTGGGTTTGAGCTAATAAAGTATCAGGCTTCCATATCCGAGACGTGGTCAGACAGAGATAATGAGATAATGATAATGAAATCCGTAGACCACCATTGCCTGGAGTCGAGTTCGGCGAATTGATATGAGCCCGTTTGTATACTGTTTTATTATTATGGGGCTTGATAAGGCGGATTGAGGTGCCCCAATTGAAGGTTATGCTAAATCTTGACACTTTCTACTAGTATTCTGTTTGCATGTTTTATTGTCACTAGCTGTACTTAAATATTAACCCGTTTGGTCATGTGAACATCATCATCCACAGTTCAGCACTCTGATGTCACAAATTTTAGTGCGTTGCATGATATCGGAAACCGGTGCGGATATCAACATATTTCGGAAGCATGATCGTATAGTACCTGTTATTTCTTTTCCTTCTTAGGCGATCCGGTGCGTCTCCAGGTGGCGGATAGAGGGGGGTCACGAAATGAGGTAAAGGTTCTCACACCTCCGCGTACCAAGAGTCTAATTTCCCAAGTCAAGGTGTTTTCGAATACGTGCCGAGGACTGAATGGTGCAGACGACTGAAAAATGAGACGGCGGGTGACCTTTCATAGTAGCCAGCCTTACGCCCGCATGGGAGTTCTGCAGAAGCGGACTTCTCATTCTCGTCTTACTTATGTGACAAGATACAGAAGAGACGATTCTCATCTTATCTCAAAGTAAGACAGCAAAATTTCCCGAGCATTGAGATGGTACCAAATACTGACGTAAGCAAGCCTCAGCACCTAACTGGGACATAGAGCATCGAATCGTCGTCCCTCACTAGGGACGGAACTGAACCCGAGGAGGCGAAACGGCTGGAAAAAGTCGGATACGAGTTAGTTCCCGCCCAAAGGAAAAAAGAAAAAGAAGAAGAAAATGGGCTCATCACCAGCAAACGTGGCGGGCCCATAGATAGCACTCCTATGGCAGGAATGAAGAAAAAACGTAGACCACACACAGAGTCATTTAAAGACACTTGTGCAGGTAGGCCTAAAGGCAGTGCTAAACACCAAGATTCTGCATGAAAATCCCACTAAGATGCGGTCAATAGCTCAAATGATGGCAAAATAAAAGTTAGCATGCGGCGAGGTGCAGACCGCACAGGAGCGACTTAGCACGTTAGGGCTATCCTAGAGGGATACTACATATGGTCCAACGGAAGATCATGCACTTCATGCACGCAGAGCAGATCATTCCGGGAGATCAAGCTAGTGAGGAAAAGCCTAATGGAAGAAAAGAACCAATCCGACAAAAATTGCTCCATCCTATGATTTGTAGCTACGTCAGCTAGAGACGAATGGTTGTTGATCACCTGCCATGACACAGTAATCAAAAACTGGCTTATGTCTGCTGTAGACAGAATAAAACCATGGGAAAACGCAAATTTGCGTGTAACTCAGGGACACGAGGTTCCCAAGTTATTTATCTGCGTTCTCTTCGTCCCAGAAGCAGATAACCTTATTAAGGATGTTTTCCTAGCCCGTATCGTTACAAAAAAAAAACATCGTGTCCACGAAAAACTAACGAGTCCTCAGGTTCACTAAGGAGAAGAGCGGCGGTGGACGAGGTTTCCAATGATTTAAACTTTTCTTCGATTGCTCGAGGATCTTGGTCAAAATAAAAGGATCATCGAGATCTGAAGTCAAAACTGAGGGCATAGCTCCAGCTCATCTAAAGTTTAGCTCTCAGCTAAGATTGCTCGACGCGACAGAGGCTGATAAGGTCCAAGAGAACCACAACACAGTTGAACCCTTCACATCTGTAACTAGCAGCTCAGTGGAAATAACTAAGGCTTCAGAAGACTTATCCTCAAAGTCTAAGACCTCAGAAGTTAGCCAGTCCACTGCAGAAGCTACAAATTTTGGCAGTTTTGCCAGAATATCCCTGAAATAGATTTTATTACGGGATTAGGGTGCATTCAAGTTAATCTACATCATCCAAAAGCTGCCATTGCGGTATTAAGTCATCGATTTAATAAAGATCACCTAGATGTAGCCTCTACCTAGAAGCCGTACACATACAAGGGCTGGATAAGAGGCCTGTTAGGTGTATTACTTTATGATTACGTAAATGGAGGAAGTCCTAGAGCTTATGTTAAATTCCAGAACATACAAATAAGGACATGGCAATAGTTGAACTACGCACTGAAGGTGGTAAGACGGACGCAGTAATATATTAAACCTACCTGGCGAGTGTCTTGTCCAACCTGGACTTTCCGCCATTGCAAAGACTTTTGGACTGCTGTGGCAGAAGGAGACTCCACCTGATAATAGCTGTGATGCAAACGCCAACCATACAAACTGGGACAGCTAAATATCAACAAAAGAGGTGAGTGTTTTCTAGAATTTATTTACAAAAATAATCTTGAAATTTTAAACTATGGTAATAGCCCTCCTTTTATAAACGGAATTGAGGAAGAAGTCCTTGACCTTACCTTATACGCCACATTTATAAATTTTTTTTCGGGAACTGGCATGTTTTAACTGATATATCGATGCCTGACCATCTATTCTACAAATCTGTTTGTAGAACTTATGGAATCCACTGGCAATTGCCGTGATGCATTGACATCCTAGAGCTTGGCTGCGAAAGTTGCAATGCTGCTTGCCCGTAGGAAGGAAAATCAGCTAACCGCTTTACTCCATGATGGAATAATGATCTCGCCAAAAAGTATAACTGAGAAATTAGAAGAGCTAAGGGAATTATGGAAAAAGTTCTGTCAAGATCTCTCTGACATTCGAAGCTGCGCCCGTATCCACAGAATTTTATCCAAAGAATACACAAATCGAATCGAACTAATGAAAATGCCGAATGCTGTCTATATGAAAGGCAGTCTACAGGCGCTGCTGCTCCTAGCCGAAATGCGTTACGACGCCATTAACCAATCTTTCGTATTGAGGGACAGCAGGAAAAGCGCTGACCTCTTAGAGACTTTCGGAAGCATTCGCTATGTCTGCGAGTTGTATCATTTGCGGTTATGCTCCCACCAAATTCAACTATTAATGGAATCACTAATCAAGACGGTAGGAGGTAGGCGATCCCAACGCAGGTTGGAATCCTGGAAAACCCTCCTTTCGTGATTCCGGCGTTCTCATTTCCGTGATTCCATCGCGAGCTGGGACTCGAACAGGACTCAGTGAATTCAGCTTTTTGTCTGCGTTTAGAAAAACCTCGTGTTCTCAAATCAGGCTGTAAGTAAAAGTTAGACCTTGAGGTCAGCATGGTTGTCACTAAAGACGCAGATTCTTCTCCAGCTCCAACGGTTCTTTACAATATACGAGCCGTTCATTGCAATCAGGATTGCGTATATTGCTGCTGGAAGGACAGAAGCAAGTGAAGTCTAAAGTTGTCAGCTCCCAAAAAGACACCGATCGATTTTGGACCCATCCATGAATGCTCCACTATAATATATTCCTTTACACAGGGAAAGTTGATTTCATCGTTTCGTATCAACTAAAGTTCTGGTGTCATTGCATCAGATGACATGTCCATATGCGTCCAAAATAGTCGGTGTGTGAGGTGAACACAACTCCAGCGTGTCTAGTATCAAAGACCAGTTCTTTCGTAATGGAAGATGGCTTTGAAGCAGCCCATGATATGAATACTAAGGGAGGGATATTAATCAGTGCGTCTAGGGAGCCCGGTATATGTTCTTTGGTATCTGGTGAAGTAGTTACTTTCATGAAAGCTGGACAGGGAAAGTTGACAGCAGTGAGTAGAATTTCGCCACGACATGTTTAGTCCACGGAATTTCGTGAATATGGATAACATCCATTAATATAGCTTCGTTTATGTTACATTATATGAGTCTGACCGTTCACCTTTTTCCTTCTGGTAAAGAGAACAATCTGTATTTTAGCAAGGTTGACTGAAATCCAATTTCTAGCGCACCCATTGTTGATGACATTTAGGGCTACTTGTACTTTAGACCAGGCAGTCTACGAAAATGCTCAGTCCGTTTCCGAGTGCTGCTTCAATTCTACCCACCAGATTTTAGAGCGCTCTTTCACAAGATCTTTCGCATGGGTAGACATTTCGCATCTTGAACAGAGAATTCATTCGCAAGGCGTTTTTGCGCAAATGAAGATCAACCATTCCGTCATGCTCTTCAACATACAGGAAGTCAGAATGGTTGGTTTGAAGATCTTAGTTGGCTTGTAGTCATCTTTTCTAATTTCCGGTATTGGGCTGCTATTACTGTTCCGCAGGGGCTTGATATAATTGCCAGTCAAGGCTGGTACTGAAGGTTCTAAGAGTAGCTAACAAATGGTCTCTACCTTCTTCTGACATTACTTGGTAGACACCATCGGCGCCAGGAGATTTAAATCTAATAAAGGAAGCAAAAGCGTATTTGATAGCCTCATACGTTAACACAGTCAATGGTAAGTACAAGTTGTATCACATTGTGTTATTCTCTTGTTTTTTCATAACTTTTCTGTCCAGTCCACTCCCCCACAACTATCGAATCCTAGGACATTCACAAAATCAGTAGATCTCCCTTTAACTTTCACAACCCAAATATAAATGATGCCTTACCGATTTTTTATAAAGAAATATTCAATTCTTTTTCCCTTACGTTACTCCTTAAAATATCATATACTAGTCCTGCCTGATATAATTGCAAGCTTCGTTCCTTACGAAATAACAGAAACAAGTTATGGGCTGTTTTCCTTGGTACCAGATCATTTGCCGACTATTCCAACTATCTGGGTGCTTATCTTCATTTCACCGAACTTTACGCTACTTTCACGATGTACAAGTCAACCTTATAAACGACCCTAAGTCTTTTTGCCAATCTGTTAACTATAAAAGAAACTCCGATGGTTATCCTCCTTCTCTCTCTTTCAACAACAAATCAAAAACATCCACTCAAAAACATCAAATAATCCTTCACCAACGAGAACTTTGTGACAGATTTATCCTATTTTAATTACCTACCGAACTTCTTCAATTACCCATTTCTCTCTCACATCTTGGACCCGTCATATATCAAATATAACTTAATGACGGCCCAGATGGCCTCCCTGCCATATTTCTTAAAAAAATGTTCTTGTTCTCTTTCCCTTGCTCTTTCTAATTTCTTTCGTCTATCCCTTTCAAAAGATGAATTTCCTCAGGCTTGGAAAACCTCCTTCATGACCCCGATCCGCAAAAAAGGATCAAAGAACGCAATAACAAACTATCGTCCAATAACTAAACTCTCCCATACTCGTATACCCAAACTCTTCGAAAGTGTTTTGTATGAAGCTCTATGCAACGCAAATCACTTATTTCCTCTGAAGGCTAGGTCAACCACCATAAATTTCGTTGAATTCGTATACTTTGCCCTCTCTCCCCTAGAGAATAACAACGAAGTCGATGTAGTTACAACCGATTTTTAGCAAGGCTTTCGATAAAATCTCTCATCGATTAATACTCTTCAAATTGTCTGCCCTCGGCATTGAACTCATACTGTTAAAATTGATATCCTATTAATTTCAAAACCATTTTTAGAGTGTTCGTTTTAGGTCAGCCCACTCGGGTCCATTCTTGGCCCCCTCTGGAATTCCACAAGGCAGCCATCGTGGTCCCCTTTTTTTTATACTATCCATAAATGATCTCGATAGAATAACCAAAGATTCGTCTGTCTCCCTTTACGCCGGCGATACCAAATTTTTGAAGACTATTTCCTCTCCCCATGACTCCTTCCACTTTCAACAAGACCTTGATAATTTTTCGATCTGGTGCCTCAAAAATTGTTTGGAGCTTAATATTACCAAATGCCAATCCATCACCTTTTCACATAAGCAGCACTAATCTCGTCGCCGACCCTACCTTCTTCGCAACCAATCTATCTCCTCCGTGCATTCTCTTCACGACCTCTGCATTTTGTGTGATAGGGAGCTCAACCTCCGTTTAAATACGGATGAAATAATCCTTAAAGACAACTCTGCACTAGGTTTTTTAAAACGGTGGTCCAAAGAATTCGCCAACCCATACGTGACCAGGTCCCTCTATATTACCTTTGTTCCCCCCCTCCTAGAGTACGCCAGTCAAGTATGGTCTCCATATTATCGCGTTCATATCTCGAGAATCGAAAGCATCCAGCGCCGTTTTCTTCGATTTGCTCTTTGAGGTATGTCCTGGAACGATCTTTTTATTCTGCCCCACCCTATTAACCCTTTGGCAACCTTATTAATATGAACACCCTTGAGGAACGCAGAAATGCAGCCGACTTTCTCTTCATTCATCGATCCTTTTCAGGTCACGTTAAATGGGCGTTCCTTCAGAACTCTATTTTCCTCAACATTAACCATCGTAATCCACGTACCACTCGCCTCTTTTTTCTTCCGACCAACCACACCTCTAATGGCACGAACCAACTAATCTCCCATGTGCTACGAAAGACCAATTCAAACCCCACTGTCTTCGACTCACCGCACCGCACCTCAAATCCGTTCTGCTTCACCACACCAACCAACCTTAGTTTTAAGTATAAGCTTAAGTTTAATTTTAAATTATAGTATAGCGCGTACTAAGCTGAATAAATGGCGGCATCCGTCTCCATCAAAATTAAATAGAACACATATAGAACCGATGATAGTAGCTACTTATGGGATCCAGTTCTAATCGATTTTCTGAATTTTTCCACTTTGACTGATTTTTCTTCTTTAAGGACTTTAACCGATCTTTTAGTTTTGCTGAGCGTTCCCACCTTACATTGAGGGTCACACTTCGTAATCCGAGTTAGCTTCTTAAATTATTTTCTTGTTTAGAAGTTCTCGAGTTTTCTCAAACTACATATAGTTGCAGGTCTGCACTCCACCATGGAACATACAATACATATCTACACTCTTCTGTCAGCCCGAAACATCTGTGTGAGGTCACCCTTCAGGTTTCAAACAGCTTCATTTACCTAGTGTCTGGACTATGCAGCTACATCGTCGACTACGATGCTTGGGTTAAGACTAGAAGACCTCGACTTCATTTACCTTCTGGAGGTGCTCGCAAGTCGAAAGGTACCTCAATCAACTTTACATAGGTAACTGGAGGCAGCCACGATCGAGCTGGATGGAGAGACTTTTTAGTTGACCTATTCCGCCTCCCACTCCGACTCCAACTGTATCGCCATCTAAAGCCAAGTAAGAAAGTATTTGCTGGTGTTTGGGGTTTCTGTATACCAGAGAAAAGTCTATCTGCAGGACTATGATATAATTTGAGTATGTCAAACGAAAATGAAATTTTTTCAAGAGTGTGAGACTCACAAGGATCAGACTTTGACATCAAATACTAATCAATGCAAGGGAATGTAAAATGGTTTGATTGCTATGCCATATATATACTCACTCTAGTTTTTGCTTTAAATATTTTAAAAACTTCCAGGTATTGCGCTCTATTTTATTCCATCTACTCATGAATGTGTACCTGCACGCCTAATACAGACGACTGCAATGTCGAATGATTAACACCATAAAAGGACCATTCCTTGTCAGGTGCACCGTCGCACGTGTTGATCTAATTATTCTCTGGAAATTTGTAACACCTTCGAAACCCAATGCTTGCCAACTTTTACCAGGAATTCCTGAATTCCTCTTGACACACACCTTAAAAAAAAGCAAAATTCCGCACTAATTATATTTGTACCTGCAACTCGTTAGTTGACTTTTATCGGTCTTGTGATAACTCGTCGAAGTTAATGTAAATTGTGAAAGTAACGAGCTCCAGATTAGGGAACCTTCTAAGAATTGAGTCATAAAATAAAACATCATCTTGCTCAGTACTCTGTTAAATGTACCGCGTTCACCGTACCCCGTGTGCATATTAAAATAAATCAGCGGCTTGCACTCAGTCGAGGGAAATTATTTTTATGACTCTAAAAGCCAAACGAGGTGAGCATTGGCACTGTTATTGAAATTGCAACAATTAGGAAGACTTTGGGTTCCATCGATCATTACCCACATACGTAACATTGTATGGAATTTAATGAATTTATTGTCCTTAAAACTAATGATGATGCCAATAAGAGAGGAGGCATTCTCCTTAAATGAGAGCCTCCTTATTTGGCAAAACGGCGGCATTTTTACTACATGCCCGAGGAAGCATGAAGTCGAATGGCAACAGCAGCTACAGCAGCAACTGCATCGTTCAGATATTTAAATTGTGGTTCACCTAATTTTTATCGTTGCTGGAGCCACCAAGCGCTAACCGGCAGCCAACAAACACACACATCTTATTCGGTTGCTTATCATAATAACTGACATGTTGATGGTTGCTCATCGGTTGGGCTGGTAGATTGAAGAAGGAATTCTTATTCTGAGATGGCCAACGGCACGGCACGGTGTGCAGCGACAATTGCGACCACCCATCTTGATGTCCTTTGCTGTGTAATTTGATTCACCAGCTCTAATGCCAGTGTGGTCCGAATACATGGTTTGCCTGTCAACCATGCCAACTGAAGATGATAAGAACTAATTTAGCAATTAATGTCTCGTGGAGAAGATATTTGTCATTTTGGGCTATCTCAACTAAATACTTACTGGTACTTGGAGTTTTGTATCGGTGGGTCCAGGATACATTGATATACGAGTACTTTTCACAAATATAAGTTCGTAAAGTTACTAATGTTTATAAAGAAATTAAATACATATAGAGCAGCGCTTGAATTCTTTTTTGCGGCAAATCTGCATCCCGGGAATGCAGGATCCAAAAACGCTTCCGTCGAAGAATCTGACCAAGGTTGTAGCTATGCCAGTAGTGCGATTTCCAAAAAATTGCTTCAATTTGCTTATGTCTTAGGTCATTTTTCAGGTGGCAGAAATGATAGCTCTACTCGTATATTCTTGGCTACAGAATCCCTCATGTACTTGTCTATTGCAAGTGAATTAGATTTTAACACCAATCACACTACTCTTCTGAAAAAATTACAAACACCAAAAAGGCTTATTCAGAATTCGCGATCCAACTTCAAGGCGTCCTAGTGCCAGCTTTTCCAGAAAAGATGAATTTAAGATGAGCACACCCCGGATCTGTTTGTTTCTTCAGGAACCATTTATAGAAGGCGAAAGCGTATAGTCAAACTTAAGAAACATCATGACAATGATAAGAGCAAGGAAACTAATGCCTCTGGCCAGAAGGAGCAATCGCCCGAAAAGCAACACATCATCGAATACGAAAAGTCGTACATCATACGAAGGAAGAAGTACAATCTGGTCCTAAATTCCGTCTAAAGGACGCAAGCCTTTCCAAAAAAAAGATTTTTCGAAGACATTTGGGCGCCTATGCACTGGCGGGTACTGGAAAAGGGAGTATATCAAGGCTCTAACAAGAGCAAGATTTTGCACTCGGTAGCGTTCCTACTCTCACTTAGAGTTCAAAACAAAAGGCAGATATTCCTAATAAAAAGGAAGAGGTTTCCGGATGAACTATCGATCATCTGAACTGATGCCATATTTAATAGATTAAACTATCAGTCGTCTCATTTTTCAAACAACACGAACTTTGTTATGCTATCGTTTATGTTTAGATCTATTTTGCTGGGTTGGGTGCAACTGGGAAGTGTTAACTTGGCAATGCCGATTGTTGTATATGTCCCTACACATCAATTGTGCTTATTTTACCAATAAGTGGTAACCATCGGGTACTGGCAGATGTCCATCCCGACTCGACTTGCCAAACTAATAAGCACGCGTGCTGACCAGCAGACAAAAATAGCAGCACTATAAACGGGACAGCGGATGAATTACGCTACGCCATCATATTTGGAGCTCAGGCCGGTAAGGATTTCCGAGATTAAGTCAGGGTGTTGGAAAAGAGATGGTGGCGGATGACCACCCAATAAGTAGATAAACGGCAGCGCTCACAACCCCGAATGGGTTACTGGTTTCAGTCTAAACGACCCTTCGTCCCAGTGCTATCTTTAAGGCAACTGGCCTTCAGGTTGTTGGTTGTGTCGTTTGGGGTAACTGTCCGGCGATGGAAAAAACGAAATAAGTACAACGAACTTCGGATCTTTACGTGGAATGTTAGGTCCCTTAATAGGCCACGTGCGGTCGAACAACTGGCGGATGCCCTGGACTGCAGGAAAGTAGTTGTTACAATCATCCAAAAAAAGTGATGGGATGGGCAGGACAAAAAGAGGGTGAAAAACGATGACATCTACATATTACTGCGATTGTTATCGACGGCAAAAGCAGCGCCTATTTGGATGCGGGTTTGTTGTTAGAGGCAGACTTCGGTAAGAAAGCTTTAGTGTCCGGCATGTTAACGTGCACCTCGTAACAATCCGTATTAAGGCTAAATTACCCAAGATTAGCCTTATATACTCGTACGCGCACGTGAATGCAAAGCTAGGAAGAAATTGCATCTGTCGAAAATTTCTATAACGGACTTAGTCTAATCGGCTTTGCAGAGTGGCGAAATATTGTCGTAGCTAGCACGCGATTCAAGCATCTCGATATTTACAAGGGCACTCGGAGGACCCCTGATCAATCAACCGTGAACCAGATTGAACACAAAGTACGCAAGGCATTTCAGTAGAACGAATGTGCGAACGATCCAAGGGGCCAACATTAACTTGGACCCATACCTTGTTGTATACGAGGTACGGTAGCAAGTAAATTATTTACAAAAAAGAAAAATCGCAAGAGATCGCCATATCCTTTTCCGATCGAGTCTCCTTTAATCTCTTAAGAGGTCGTATGCCGCCAGCATCAAGTATTGAATAAATAGTTGTAACATTGCCATAAAGTCATCAGAGATGCTGTTATGGTGGGCTTTAATCGGCCACCATAAGCATTTGCAGCTAAGCAAGATGCTCACGAGCTCTGCAACAGAAGAGCTTCTCAGAAAGAAAAAGAAGGAGCATGAAAGGAGGATATTGGAGGAAGTTTTACCAAAGGTAAAAAAAACAGACACAAACTCCGTATCGAAGCCTGTAGAGACGAACAAGAGAATAGAGTCGCAGCCGATGCTGAGGATTTGGAAAGAGCATTCCTGTAAACTGTATAACGGCGATGACAAACCAAATACCGCTATCTGGCAAAATGAACCTTTTAAGTCGGACAATGTAGACCAATAATTCCATCCATGAGGTGAAGATAGCTACATATATCTGAGTTTAATTCCAAAGCTGCTGTAGTGGACGACCTGACTGCTGAGCTCTTGATAGCGGCAATCGATGACCTTGTAAGGAACATATAACTCATCTATATAACATGATCCAACGAAAGTACGCCCGAAGAATGGAGCCTCACTATTATTTATCCGATCTTCAAGAAAGGAGACCATCAGAGGCATCAGTCTTCTCAACATCGCTCTACAAGATCCTATCTACCGTATTGTGTGAACGCCCGAAGCCATTCGTCAGCAACGTGATTGATCCATATCAGTGTGGTTTCGGCCAGGAAAGTCCACTATCGACCAGAACTGGGAAAAAACTCATGAGCTCCAAATCGATTCACACCACCTATTCATCGATTTTAAGGCGCGGATGACATCACCTAGACCATAGACGAGTTATACAGAGCAATGTTTTATTTTGGCATCCCTGCCAAACTCGTTCGCAGGATGACGATTTAGAATGCGCGATGCTCCATCTATTCCAGTACCGGGACCTTTGATATCAAAAAATTATGCGCTGTCATGCGGTTTCTATAACATCACTCTTGAAAGAAAAGCCAAAAGTCCTTCCAATTACTCGTATACGCCGATAATATTGACCTAATCGGAAGAAAGCAGCCATATGTCAGTGGCGCTTTCGCGAGTATTGCGACGGAAGTGGCGAAAATGCGTTTAACGGTCTATGACGACAAGACCAAGTATAAGCTGTCAAGAAGAAAGGACACCTTACACTGACATCTCGGACAGAATGTCACCGATAAGATAGATATAACTTTGACGTAGTTAAGGACTTTGTCTTGTCAATCGGCTCTTTTTTGAGCTAAGAAGACAATTGACAAATGACCCTATACACGTATAAGACCTTAATAGTCCCAGTCCTATTCTGAAATGCAGGGGCATGGACTTTATCAAAAATGGATGAGGGTGCTCTTGGCTGTTTCGAGAGCAAAGTTCTCGATTTTCGGTTCCGTCTGCGTAGACGAACTGTACGAGCTGTAACGCGATATCGACTTACCTAGAAGAGTCATGGTCAGCAACTGAGGTGGCTGGGTCATGTAGAGAGGATGGACACTAATCTGAAAAATTTTCGAATCCGCCCCTGAGGCCAGCGCAGTAAAGGAAGACCGCGAGTCAGGTGGCGCACGCAAGTGGAAGAGTATCTCAACCAACTGAAAGTGTGAAACTGCAGCCAGGTAGCTAACGATCGAGCTGGCTGGAGCCGCTTGTTCGTTATTTCGTACATTCCATGAGCAGATCCAGGAATTGTTGTCATTTTTTTTCGTCTTGTAGAGTCGTCTACAGTAAATCCGTTTTTACCTTAGGTTTTTAGTTGTTCACCACTTACACTTATAAATTTGGGCAAATCAATTACGGTTAGGTAAGACCAGTACTCGGGGCTACCACGAGGTGGTAAAACAAGTACAATTGATGTGTAGTCAGAGTTACAACGCTTAGCATCGCCAGATTGACGCCGCTCAGCACCTACCCTAGTCGTACAACACTCTGCCACTGAAGGGCATTGGATTCTGGTGTTCCTTAGCCGGGCTTTGCTTAACATTTCATTTGTAGATTTTAGCTTGTTCTGTGACTCGTGAACCACCTGACCATTTCACATTTTGTCTCAAATGGTGCTAAAACAGTTGTTGACCTGGTTGACAACAATTTCCCTTTAGAATTTAGGAAATGGTTTCTAAGAAATAGTGACTATAGTCTAACATAGATTGAGGACGTCTACAGAAAGGGATTTTCAGGAAGAATATTGGTCTTCTGTCATTTGGGAATTAGTTCGGAGTTGTGCACAGGGTTAACAAATTCCTCTATAAAAAATGAGACCAGAAAATAATAATAAAGCTCACCTGCAATTAGTGTGAGCCAAGGCTAAATCATTCTGCAGGATAGGCAGGATGATCTTAGGCATTGTCTACAAGTCCGCTTAGAAGTTAAGTACATAATGTTAACAGCGACGAAATTGCTTGTCGTATTTTTGGCTGAAAATAAATGAGGACAAGGAAAATCAGATGCTGTCGACAAACAAAAAATCAGTTGGTCATCTTTTTGGGGTCCTTTACCATCTATGTAGAACTATCTCCTCGAGTCAGTTAAAAAGTTTACCTTCAATCTACATTTACTGGGAGTTGATTACATTTTAAACTGTTTCGTTCCCTGGAAATTGTTGCCTCTTTGCTTCTGTGACTGAGCAGTACTTCAAGCAGGCATTTGAGAATGTTTTCGACCCATTTCCTGTGTCATCAAATTTTATGAGTGTTTTCCCTTTTGAGGTCTGTCGGTTCATCGAGTATTTCGCTCTTTTCAAAAAAAATCTTTTTAGAAGGCTGTTTTCGAAATCTCACCTTGTCTGCTACATTTTCCTTTGCTTTTGTCTATTAAGATTCAATTGTTTTTCCAAATAAGTCTTGAGTGAACTTGGTAGGAGTTTTCTGATACCTTTTCGGGGTCACTGCACCAGTATTCCATCAGGGAATAAGCGATCAGGAGTTGAAATTGATATTTCTGATTAGACTTTGTAGTTGGTAGTCTTCTTAATATCCCAGTTGGATGGAGTTGAGACCATTATTTGTGGTCTTCTTTTGTAACAAGGGTTTGTTGGGACCCAAAATTGTTAACAATACAACCGGATGATAGTATGAATTCCAGCACATGATAGTCCCTCACGTTCTATTTGCTACTACTCGTACTTCAGAAAGTATTTTGAGCATTATATATTCCTTTTAATAGGATTCCTCAGTCTTTCGTAGAAAGCTGAGTAAGCGGTTCCATACTAAAGTGCATACTATACCAGTGCCCTTCACATTAACTCCAAGGGCCTGCAGCCTGATGCGAATGTAAGCTGGATAGTATTTCACATTGCCGTCATTACGCTCACAGTAAGCATCGCATTATGTTGTGTCACTTATGTCTAGCACACTTAGCCTCCTTTACGATTCCAGTAAGCAGTCTATAGTCTTTCTTACAGCAGAAAATCGCTGAACTCCTATAGACGTTGGCAATTAAAGTCTTAAGTGCAACATACAGAAATGCGATATAGTTCATTGCCATCAGGATTGAGTATATTTACAAGTAAAAGGCAGACGCAAGTTTTCCTAAAGAAGATTGAAATCAAATGCTGTGGTCCTCCAAAAACACACCAGCGTTGCATACTATGTAGATCAGTTTTGAAACAATTCGTGAAGAATCGACTGAGTTATCTTTCTGGCTAAGATTCTGTTCAAAACCATTCATGGATACAGGGAAAATCAATCCCATATCTTTGTAGCGACAGAAGTTACCTTTCATTATATCAGACGGTATACCCCTACTAGTCCATAGCGAGTGATAGGTCAGCAGTGAAGTCTTGCATCAACTGGCCTACACCTTTTTGTAGCATAGCTGGATATATGCAACGGGTCCCAGGAGACTTGAAGCCATAAAAAAATGTGAATACAATGGCCTCGTCATCACAACTGAAGAAAATGTGATTCTTCAGCATCTTGAGCCATAGAAGCTCATTGTAAACCGGTTCTAATCAGATTGCATTACAAGTGAGTGTCAGCTTGCGAAGTCTTAATATTTTTCGGGTTTCATTAGCTTGTCGCAGTAGGTCTTCGTTTAATCATGGATCTACAGAGGCTTTACCTAGTTGCACACATCAGTTCAACAACATTTGCTGAGAGCATCTTTCAGGCTCTGAATAGCTTCCTTTGCCTATTGTTTCGGTTTGATTTTGTATGGAGCATTAACGGATTTGCCGGGTTTTTCATATTCAGAAGGATATATAGAAGAATCCGGTACCTGATTCTGTGTATGGAATTTCTTCGACGAATCTTATGGGATCCGAGCTTATCGACTCTCTTCTTGTTAAGAGCCCTGTGTTCAGTTGCACTCACATAGTCGGCTTTAAGTGTTTCTTTCTCATTGTGTCTAGAGACCAGATTCAAACAATAAGTAATATGACATATGACGATTTCGCATACATATGTATATCCCTAGTTGAGGTTACGTAGTTCTCTATATTTGATTACTTTCAGCGAACAATAAATCGCAGCGTATTGTGAACACGTCAGAAAATCACAACAAGAGATCTTACATTTCTTGGGGAATAAAACAAGTCCCTTATACCACAAGATTTTGCATCTAATCAAGATCAGTAGTATGTCGATTGCACACTATAAGCTGGGAGGCCGCTCTTATTAACCTTTTCTGTTGACCTTTCTTAGACAATGGAAGGGACTGATGTATAACCTGACAGGATTTTCCATTTCTGATAATTCATTGTTTATCCAATAGAAACCAAAACATTTTAACTACAATAGTAAAGGTTAGTTCCACGGATCAACCTACTTTCCTTCCCTCATGCTGATTTATTATAAAACAAAACATTTTGGCAGCCAATTTCATGTTTTTTTTATTGGAAATTAGATCAGTTTACCAATAAATATCGAAAGAAAATTAAAGTTAACAAATACACTATCTCGCAGACGATCAATACTCATATCTCGTCCTGTCATCTTGTCATCAGACAGCATTCATGCCAAACGTCTGTATAAGTCAAAATCAAAACCAACGATCATATCTTCATTTTGGCGGTGAAATAGTGGAATACTTTGAGACCCCCACTGCGGTAGGTGGTGCAACAGAAGCGTTGTCAACTCCTTTTGGTGTAAGATCGAAATTTATGTTCCATGTCTCATTTTTTCACATCCAAAAAAATGTAATCAAAAAAGGGATAATCAAAGGTTTTTATATACTCGTAGGTATAGATGTTTCACTAGGTAGCCCTTTGGTGTAATAAATTAGATACATGACCATAAATGTCTTTCAACTCAGAAATCATGTTTCAATTTGTTTTCCTACAATCCAGCGGCTGGATTACAGCAACAAAAAACAAAAGAACAAAAACATCTCAACATCTCGTCGCGCAAGCGACAAGAACAAAACTCGATCGAAATTAGTAGCCTTACACTGTGCTTCCACGGGCTAATTAAACCCAGGACACCGCTGTAAATAACCAATGAATCCACCGCGGGAGATCTGTTTTTATGGTTACCTTTCTCTTATATCATCACAATCTTTTCTCATTTCGGTTTTTTACCTTTTTGAATTTTTTATTTTTTTTCATTGAAAAGATACGAAAACGGATACAATCGAGTACAAGCTATGGGGCTTCTGCTGGACCGCAATGAAAGACCATAGATGACTAATGGAGGAGAGATGTATTTAGATACAAATATTTTTCGCTATGTCATCCTAGATGGATAGGCACTTGTTAGTTGCGCAACAAACGGACCGCAGTCCGAATAATAAACGTTCTACTGATAGCGGTGGATCTGTGGAGAGTACCTCCAGGTCTTTGGTGAAAAATTAGTAGTCTGATGCCAGAGGAAGTGGAAATAAAAATCACCTTCACCTTCACCTGATAGCTGATGACTTTCTAAATATTTCAATTAAGAATCCTCATTAGGGTGAAGAGAAATGGTCAACCGCCGAGTTTTGTTGATTTTCACTTTTACCAGACCACCCTTGCAATAAAAAGAGGATAGGAGAAATTAAAAAAAAAAAAAAAGAAATCAGCAGCATCATTAGAGTGCATGCCGACCGATGTTATAAAGACTCAATGATGCCGAATTTCTAATCGCTTTCATGTGTGGTATTTTTTTTTCATTGTGTTGACAAATAGGATATGATGACAATCTAACAGATGCGAATTATTTAAAGGAAATGACAGACAGAACAGTTTAACCTGGGTTAAAGAGTTTCAGATATTTCTCCCAAACATATGGGCATATAATGTTAAGGTAAAATCTTCTTGTTCAAAAGCACCTCTTACTTGGCTTTTTTGTTGCAATGCTGTGACCTGTAGTATAATAGAAGCACAGCGAAAGAAAGGAAATAAAATTAAATATAACTGTGTAGGGTTAGACCGAGCAATTGCAAACATGAACACATTTTTTCCGAAGTTCTCTCTTTATCTTTTCTCTGTTGTTTGTTGTGCCCAACTTGGGATTAAATGAAGATAGTTCATTCATGTCGTAAACTCTCATTTAGGAAATCCTCGGGATGAACCTGAATGAGTATAATCAAAGACAAATCTCTGATTTTATGCTTACATTTACCACCAAATTTATATAAGATCAGTCACAGAATTAAAACTATAGTTTTATTTAACAAAAACAAGATATTTATTTAAAAAAAAGAGTACTTTGATAAAACAATTAATTTGTTTATCATATAAGGTAGCAATAGTTTTTATGTTATTAAGGTTCTAAGCATATAAATTTACATGGGAACTAAGTTGTTCCTTTTTCTTTTACTGGGGCCCTTTTTGTGAAAGCGATTAATCGAGTATTGTCTATATTCTCGGACGGTTCAGGTAGGATCCCAATAATTTGGTTTAGTTTTACGTAGCTGATGTCATTTTCGATAATGTGGAAGCTTGTGTTTGATGAATTAGAAGACTTGAAGCCTACGATTTTTAACTCACCTTCCTCAGCTTCAATTAGTTCAACTCTGCGCAAGTATTTGCACGTTATTGCCTTCCTTTTAGCGCCTCTAAATGCCACCAATACAAATAGTCCGGGTTGAATATCTTTTTCAAATGTTTTATTGGTTCTAGTTCAATGTCATCGACTTCTTCAGCGCCAAATGAAACGTCGTAGCTGGATGGTAAGATAGGATCATCTTCCTCGGATCATTTTTTCCCGCTTTTTTGGCTTGTACGAGGGCGGGTCAATAATTCCGTGCATTTTTGAATTTCTGACCTCTTTACTGAAACAGCAACACTGCTCCTGTCAACAGGCATTTGTCAGTTGACTCCTGTCAAAATTTAAACTTGCTGCGTCAGTTAGTTTGTGTTTGACAGCTATTTTTATCAGACTACTCACTAATTTGAGGAGAAAATGGAAAAAAGTGAATTTCGTGTGCTTATTAAGCATTATTTCTTGCGAAAAAAAACCATTACCGAGACCAAGGCTAAGCTTGATAAATACTATGGGAACTCTGCACCATCGATTTCAATGGTAAAAAAGTGGTTTACTGAATTTCGTTGTGGCCGTACAAGCACTGAAGATGCCGAACGTCCTGGACGCCCAGTTGAGGTCTCTACACCCGAAACAATCGAAAAAATTCACGATATGGTGTTGGCCGACCGAAGATTGAAAGTGCGAGAGATTGTGGAAGCCGTAGGGATCTCGCATGGCTCAGTGGTTTCAATTTTGAATGATCACTTGGGCATGAGAAAGCTTTCCGCAAGATGGGTGCCGCGTTTGCTCACAGTCGACCACAAACGCAATCGTGTAACAACTTCACAGGAAGGTTTGGCGTTGTTTAATCGCAATATGGAGGAGTTTTTGCGCCGTTTTGTAACCGTGGACGAAACATGGATCCATCACAACACACCAGAGAACAAACAACAGTCAAAACAGTGGGTTTCTAAGGGTGAATCGGCGCCAAAGAAGGCCAAGGTGGGTTTGTCAGCCAATAAAGTTATGGCGACTGTTTTTTGGGATGCACGCGGGATAATCCACATTGACTACCTTCAAAAGGGAAGAACAATCAATGGGGAATATTATGCCAACTTATTGGACCGATTCAATGACGATTTGAAAAAAAAACGACCTCATTTGGCCAAGAAAAAAGTTCTTTTCCACCAAGACAATGCAAGGGTGCACACATGTGCAGTTACCATGGCAAAAATCCATGAATTGGGCTATGAATTGCTCCCTCATCCACCCTATTCTCCAGATTTGGCTCCGAGCGACTACTTCTTGTTCCCAAACCTGAAGAAATGGCTTGGTGGAAAAAGATTTGACTCCAATGATGAAGTCATCTCGTCATTTTGAGGACCTTGACAAATCATTTTTTTTGGAAGTAATAAAAAAATTGGAGAAGCGTTGGACAAAGTGTGTAGAGCTCAACTGAGACTACGTTGAAAAATAAAATTATTTTTTTATTATAAAATCTGTTTTAATCCAAAAGTCACGGACTTATTGACCCGCCCTCGTACTTTCGGTTTCTTCTTTTCGAGTTTAGTTTTAATTTCTTCGAGTTTTTTCTCCTCGCTTCCTGTAGGCGAGCAAGAATACTTGTAGAAGAAGTTTTGTTAGACGTGGTATTATAGTCTTTACAAGGAAAGATTTTGCAGCGTGTTCTTCATCTGGACATGGGAAATATAAACTACTCATTATAAAATAGGGCGCACCAAAGATTTATTTTGATTTTTGTCTAAAAATTACTCTATTGGTAAACATTGTCGAAACGAAGTATTTCATTGTATAGATTGTATGTCTATGAGTATCTCTTAATACTTTGAGCAACATTTTTACCATTGTTTCTGTCATATAATAGAGAGTTTTGGCAAGACCTTAGTGTTGGTAACACCTTATGAGGTTGTCTCTGAAGTTGACATTCATGTTGGCTGTCAGTCCATATATTGTGCTCGCCTGCATTATTGAATTGAATTTGAATTAAATAAAGAAGTATAACATTAAAGTAATATCTTGCCTATTAATTTATTACACTGGCGACGAGGAAAACAAAGGAAGATGAACGAAACTGGAATGGCAAACATCAACGAGAAAGCAGTGGCAACTTTTGGCAAATTGAATCAATTCCAACTTGCAACGATGTCGCGGAACAACTACAAGGAGAGGATAGGGAGAGGAAAGGACGGGATCAAGAACGAAGTGCAACGAAAGCAATTTTTTTTATCATGTGTGGGAGAAACCACATTCGAAATCATTCGCTCTTTATTAACACCATTGGGGCCCAAAGATATTATATTCTAAGAGATTCTGAAGAAGTTGGATGGTCATTTCCACCCAAAACTGAACGAGATCGTGCAAAGTTATACGTTTCATTAGAGCTGTAAGCCCTGGCAGCTAGTGTTCTATACCTAAGTTAGTATGGACTCAAAAGGTTGGGGAGTTCATAGCCGACTTCGTGAAAGACTTGAGAAAACTATATGAGCATTGCAATACCAAAAAGTTCGCGGAATTTATTCAGAAAATTTTATGTAAATACAAGTTTATTCATTTAAATCTATATTGTCCCCATCAAAGTAATCCCCATCTACTGCAACACACTTATGCCAGCGCTTGATCCAATCCTCGAAACATTTTTTACATTCGGTTTTCGGTATATCCATCAGTGCTTCCTACGATTTTTCCATTACTTCCTCTCGACTGCTGAAACGCGTTCCCCGTAGTGGTTTTTTAACTCGATTGAGAAAAGAAAGAAGTCACAGGGAGCCAAATCAGGTGAATGCGGTGGCTGTTGGATGGTATCTGTTGCATTTTTCGTCAAAAAATTACGAATAATGATGGCACTGTGCGACGGTGCATTACCATGGTGCAAAATCCACGAGATTTCTGCCCACAATTCTGGTCTCTTTCGGCGAATTGCTTCACGCAAACGGCTCATAACGCCCAAATAATACTGTTTGTTTACTGTCTGGCCTTCTGGCAAAAATTCATGATGCACTACACCGTTGCCGTTGTAATCCATGAAAACCGTGAGTATTGCCTTCTTTTTTGACTGAAAACGAGGTGGTTTTTTTGGTCTCGGCTCATTTTGTGAACGCCATTCACTTGCCTGATGTTTGGATTGTGTGTCGTACACATAAGCCCACGTCTCGTTGATGAATGTGGGATCGGATTCAGCCTCGCAAATCATCTCTTTTGCGACGTCAAAATGGTCTCTTTTTTGCATGAAATTGAGGTCTTTTGGCACCAACTTTGCTGCTACACGACGGAAATCCAAATCATTAACCGAAATATCTTGGACGGATCCATAGGCAATGTTCAAGTCCTCCGCTATCTCTCTGATGGTTAATTTGCGGTTATTGACCAACATTTCTTTTACTTCATCAATGTTTTCGTCGGTTTTCGATGTCGATGGTCTGCCACTGCGTTCATCATCTTCGATTGATTCATGACCACCTTTGAGCGTCACTGGTAAACGACCGTTTTCTTTAAAGAATTGTTGCGGAAACACATTTCCAACATTTCCAACGTCCGCGCACCATTAAATCCGTTTTTTACGCAAAATTTAATAAAAGTTCGTTGTTGCAAATTTAAATCCATTTCTAAAATTGTAAAAAATCGCTAACATTCACAGATATAGATGTACTCTTGGCTACATAACTTTTGCAAATATCAAGCTATGATGCTAAGACTTAGAGGGAATGTCAGCAACAAATTTACCAACGTAACAAAAAAAAAACAGAATTGAAATCGGAACAATGGGACCGCTACACGGTGGTGTGGTGCGGGAACTTTTTGATCATGGTGGTATGTCTAAAGTCTGCAGTCTCTATCCATTAAAAGTTCTGCCGCTGTTCTCTCTGTGGTAGTGTTTGGCGTTGGCAGAATAGAAACCTCTGCACATGCATATCTCCGTCCAATAGAGTAGTAACCTATCATCCTTTCTGCCTGTCCGTTACTCGACAGATGGTAAGGAGCAATAGTGTGGTATGTATTTAATTTCGTTGTTTTTATAAAAAAAACGTAAGTTGCTCTGACGCAAACGCCGTTCCATTGTCTGAAATGATTCTTCTCGGTATCCCATGTATGGCAAAAATCTCTCGAATTTTTTTAATTATCTCTGTCGCTGACTAGTTTGCAACAATTTTGACTTCAAGCCATTTGGAAATTGCATCCACAACAATTAGAAAAACATATCCCTTATGAGGTCCGGCGAAATCTACAATATATGAAAGGTAGACCAAGGGTTTAGCTCCCTGTCCATGAATAGTCGTGCCGCAGCTGGAGGATTTGGCCTGTTTTCCTTACACTGCTGACATTGGCTAGCGGTTAGTTCGATCTGTTGATTTAGGTAACTACTTGCGAGGGATTTTATGGGAGTCATTCCCGGGTGGTTGCTCTGTTCTTCTTTGGAAAAAAAGGTTGAACATCCTTCTCTACACTTGAAGGCCACCCATGAAGTATCTAGCGCATTACTCTCGAGAAATGCATATCTCCTGCTGTTTCCCGTGCGATTTCCTCTGCCCGGACAATTGGAAAAAAATTATTACCATTGCTTTCCAGAAGAAAACGTTCCGCCGGTCCGTTTGTCTCCTCCACCTTGCAACTTAACGGTAATCGACTTAGGCAATCGGTTAGAATTTAACTACCCGTACGGTACTGTTGTTGATAGTTATATGCCGCTAATAACAAACACCACGTCAGCATCCTAGAAGAAATCATTGGTGGTATCGGCTTTTGAGTATTAAGGATGCCCAATAAAGGTTTACGGTCCGTTGTAATTAGCACTGATCGACCAGCAATATATTGATAGGAATGTTTGATTCCGACCATGATTGCTAAAGCCTCATTATCGATCTGCGCATAATTACGTTCTTGCGAAGCGTCGCAAGAGAGTACTAGTGTTTTGCCTTCATCATAGTGAGCTAGTATCCTTTCCAACCTAAGTAAACTCTTTAATTCATTAAAAACTCTGGTGTGCTCCTTTGTCCAATGCCATTTGGCATTTTTATCTAGAAGTCGATGTAATTTTTCTGCTTTTGCTGCTTCATTTGGTAAAAACCTATTATAAAAATTCAGCATCCCTAGCGAAGATAGGAGCATCTTTTTATTTTCAGGAATAGGAGCATCCTGGATAGCTATAACTTTCGATTCATTCAGTGAAATACCCTCCCTCGAAATTCGAAAACAAAGAAAGTTGATTTCACGTTTTCTAAAAATGCATTTACCAGTGAGATTTGCTTGTGCTAACTTCTCCACCATACTTTCTAAATTTGAGATGTGAGACTTCATCTGGGCCAGAAACAATAATATCGTCGAGAAATGCCTTTATCCCCGGTATTCCACAAAGCAAATTGTCTATGTGTCTCTGAAATATTTCTGGCGGTGCGGAGATTCCAAACGGCAGTCGCTTGACTGTTTAATGTTAATAATTCGGCAGAAGTGTCATCTACCCTCAATTGTTGGTAAGCCTGCTGAAGGTGTAACTTGGTGAACATTTTTCCCGAAGCTATTATTGCCATCACCTCTGAATACAAGGGTAACGGATATGAGTTAGTCTTGGTCGTAGTATTAACGGTACTTCGATAGTCTCCACAAATGCACATGGTTCCATCTTTCTTAAGCCCCGGCACTATTGGCTTAGGCCAGCGCAAAAACTGAACCGGCTCGAGAAACTGTTGCTGTACCAATTTTTCTATTTCGTCCTCTACCAGGCAACGCAAAGCGAAAGGTACTTAACGATGTTTTATAAAAATCGGTGTAACCCGGGCCCTACATGAGCGCCTAGATCTTTTTTAAAAACTTTTGCGTATTTCAACTTCATACCTTGCCAATCCGCCTTTAATTCCATAGCGCACACTCCTTCAACCGATATACCCAAAGGATTAAACCAGGATCTCCAGCTGAAACGACAACAATCCGCAAGTTACATTCAATTTTATTATTATAACATTGACTCAAACAGATGCTAAAACTTTGAGTTTTTCCCTTGACCAGGTCTGCAAACTGAGCGTTGATGTCTCTAGCTCTTGATCGGTGTCTTTGATTCGGTTCCATGTAGTCTCGGAAATCACAGTGCATAATGCTCAGAGTATATTTCAAATTCTTCCATAACTCTATTTACGAGTATGTTTAGCTTTGTCAAAATTCTCGAATACGCCGTCTCTATTGATGTGTTGTTAATTTCATAGAAATAATTATCCATGATTGTTTCCTCCTGCAAGCCGGACGCTTCTTGCACCACGTGAACTTCGTGTCTTTCTCCCTTCTGTCTGCTGGCTGTCTTTATTTTGTAGCAAGCTTTACTGCACTGTCCTATCATTCGACAGACATCACACAATTTATTTTTAAAAAACATTTTTCTTGGGGATGGTTTTCTTCGCAACGAAAAGATTTGGATAGAGCTTTCGCTCTGTAATCTAGCTTTCCGTTTTGACTGGAGAAAGCCAACATTTCATTATTACCTAGAACATCGAGTACATTCTTCTATGCAGACTCATGAGCCAGTGCCAGTACATATGCTCGTTGAAGATCCAACTTCGGTTCACCAAATAATCTTTTTTGTACTGCTTCATCAGCGACACCACAAACGCAATGCTCAGATAGTTTTCTCAAGTCTTTCACGAAGTCGGCTATGGACTCCCAACTAAGTAGGCAGAGAAAGCGCATTGCTCTAAAAAACAACTAATGCGAAATTTCCTGTCTAATCTAATTCTAAGCGTTGCCGCTAAGTGTTACTTACTGTAATTGTTTTCTTCGACAACGTTATTAATTGTGATTACCAAGTCCGGTTCCCGGCATCATATGGAAAGGGCAGTAAGAGCGGTAAATTTCCTTCAGGATAGAGAGTCTCAAAGGTCTGTCGTAATTCGTATCGGTGTATCGCGGAGAGCTATCCGAAACGTCTAGGAACGCTTCCAAGAAACCGGGATTGTATCAAGGAGACCTGGATAAGGAAGAATCAGAATCACAACTGCGCAAAAAGACCGGTACGTAAGAATAAGCATACCGTAACCGCTCGGGCGTCACAAAATCAACTGCGGCAATTTACTGGAACTTAAGTAAGTGATCAAACCAGAAGTAATCGACTCCACGAAGATGGTCAACAGTCCAGAGTGCGCGCCATTCAACCGAAACTGAAAAGGTCACATTGGGCAACGCGTTTAAGTTACGCCCGTGAGCACTCGAATTGGACTATGGGCAACTGGATGTACTCTTTATAGACGAATGTAAGGTCTGTAAAGCTACCAGTAATTTATCCCAAGCAACAGGGCCAAAAACGGTCTTATCAAGAGGTTGCAGCCTATCTGTTAGATAACTTGGAAAACAGATTAGGATAACATAGTTATTCATAGCTGTCTGAACGATGAGCATGCTAATGTGGCCATCATAGAGTAGAAGTGCCTTTCGGTTCAGAAAGATGTGCAAAGTGCTGATATCGTTATATGTATAACAAATGTGTCAGAAAACCGTCAGCCCTTTTTTTATGCTCCATAAAGTGTTCCAGGATAGGCGTGTATAGAGGTCCACCTAGATTAAAGAGCGGCACCTTTAAATACAATAAGGGCCGGAAATGCGAACCCGTCTGCTGAAACACACGATAGAACGGTAGTGCATTCTCTACCAGATATCCCTAATTGCTCTCAGACGGCTGGCATCGGAACAGAATCCGCTTTCGTCAGCATTAAAAATAAAACAAGCAGTGTCGGTTACTCTTAGGGATCATCCTACGACTTGTAGTATAACAAGCCCGCTCCTGACCACTGAACCATGGACTTACTGAGGGTGTCAATTTGATGCCAACAGCTTGTCTCTTATGGGGCTCCGTAAAGTCGTTGGTATATGATGACAAAATGACTTGAAAGCAAATATCCAGAACGTTGTTGGTCAAACAGATCTCCAAATGCTGGAAAAGGCGTTATTTAAATTTATAGGCATAAAAATCTTCCCCACTGTTATTAATTACTAATTTTATCAGTCTGCGTTTATAATGTTATATTGCATTAACTGATGGACTTAAGCTCACATGCTTATCCAAGAACATTAACATATTTAAATTTTAATTTCATTTCTATCAATATACATACAACAGTAATTCAAATCAAATTAACCAACCACAGAATCGGCAATACGCGAAAGTTTATACATCCCATTTCCGCACGTAAATCTTCCAAAAAAATCAGCAAACTAATAGCACATACCATATATGATTCTTGTGGCCTATTCTTTCTGGATTTCAACGCAATATTACATATATAAATGCTTACTATCTGAGAAGAAAAGATGTCATGGTTAAAATGGCAAACTCAGGTTTATACATATAAAAACAAAAGAGTTGACATGCGAACTAGGATCCTCCCATCTTCGTTTCACCAATCTCAAAGTGCTGTCAAATCGTTTTATTTTTTTACTTTCGATACCATATTAATGACAAAATCAAAGTATTCTAGTTTTCGTATTCTTTCCATACTTGACCTGCTTCCCAATCCAACCGGTGCAAATGATTCTCAATACGAACAAGAATGGAATGGAAAAATTATGACTGCCTATTGCTAATAACACTCTGGATCCCATATATGTACTTTCCAATGAAATATCAGACTTGTCCTGCGGGCCATGTTGTTTGGTTTGCAGTTTATCATTTTGTTGTTGTGTGTTGTGCCACACTCGTGCATCAAGGGTATGGTCAAGATGAAAATAACCCATCGATGCGGGATCGATATTTGTTGTTGCCTTAATTCTTTTTTCGCGACTGACTTAAGATTGATGTTAACGGGAAGTGAATGGACCTTCAATGGATGCGAAAAGGAATCGCAGACAATGTACATATACATATGTACTGCACGTAGTAGTACACACTTGATAGTGTAAATTTATATTTCACATTGACTTTGATTCTTGAAATAAAGTAGATCAAGTTGGGCCGGAAGAGATATTTATTTCAACTGCTTTAACATTGTTCTTTAGTTTTGTTTTTGTGTATTTGCCACGCCGGAAGTTATAAATTTAGTCTGGTAAAGAGGACAAGTGGATTTCTCGTTTTATGGTTAAAGATAACGAAAAGAGTTTTGAAGTTTACGACAATTACAAAGCCTGGTAGATGATGGTCGGTTACAAATGCATAATTCTTTCAATTGAGGCTGAATGTACTTTATCAAGATGATGAACAAGAATTTTTTCACTCAAAACTTTTGCTAGATTAGGTACTTTTAATTAGCAATCAATATCGTTCTTTTAGCAACTTGATCCTGGAGATTAATTCATCATACACAGTGATAGTTAATGAGGTTGGAAATTCATATATACATTTCGCTTGATATGATGAATGGATAGAATTTAAGGTTTCGATTTAGGGCGTGAAATAGTTTTCTATATAGGGATATCTAAAACTCTAGTACACATTTGGGATCCCAGGGTCTCTGCTTAAGGGTTTGTCTTCTGCAAACATGCTTTTTTCATGCCTTCTTCAGTTACTCTGAATATCTTTAAGCATGTCTCTCTGACTTTAAGGAAGGTTCATTTTACGGATAAATGACACTGCGCCAATCCGGGTCAGTTTTAGCTTCCGGAAGGATGTTAATGTTGTTCGTGAAAAAAGACAAGTTGAGCAGTATGAACGAAGATGATTTTCAAGAAACGTTGCAAAGAAAAATGTCTAAAAAATAAATGGTTGTAAAAACTAGGCCAACGGTATTGATATTGCTCTTGCTATCAAAATTTCTTCATTGCGACAGTTATGCAAATCCTCCAATGCGAATTCATGCAGCAAATAGGTACTTTTGGTACTTTAATTTATTCTGGATACACTTTCTATTGCCGGAGCTTGTTTGAGATACATATGTACATATCCAAATTATATCCATTTATAAATATGCATGCTTTCCTTTCAGTGTATATCACTGTCCAACTATCCAGGTTTTCTTCAGAAACCGATCAAAGTTGTATTGGAATAAATATAAGGGTGCTTTTAGGCGTTAGATCTTTTTCAAAAAACGGTTGTTCAAATTACTGTTTTTAGGATACAGTAAGGCGTCTCCAGTGGTAAGCTGAAAGAACTCTGGTAGAGTATCACAATCAATGAAGAGAAGGTCGACGGCTTTACAACACAATTAAAACCATTAGGGAACGCTACGGGGACTCGTTTGAGGAGCTCCTAAAAATTATTACAGCTGAAATAAGGAAAGTTCAAGAGAAATCTTGAGAGTTCTCCCGTAGAAACATAAAGAAGTTCTTTAAAGCTTCGAGGCTTCAAAAAATTTTTGCCTCCAATCTAAATTTTCTTAGCCTCTCGATGAACTCCAGTGGGGAAACCATTTACATTCAACTAAAATTTAGATTTCCAGAGTGTTATCAAGAGCCATTATAATTTATATGAAGTCACTCAATCTATTCGTAAGTACTCTAATTACCAGAACGGAGATTATTTGCGCTTCGATCCATTTAAGCCCACACGATGACTTTCACAATAAAACCCCGACATAACTCTTCCATAGATAAAAGTCATCCTAAGGGATTTCTTGATTTTGGGGTCAATGTAGTCATGAAGACTACATGCAGGCCATTCTGGCTCTATTAACATGCAAAACAGCCTTAGGGAAATTTTGGGGATATTAACCAGCCTTACATTTCTGTCGGTAGACCTATACATATGAGGCAGCTACCCCCGTTCATTTCGAAGGATGAGCTCCGTGCGATCTTCGAATCACTGAGAAGTAAGAAATCAGTGGGAACTGACGCAAATCCGACCATTAATGCACACAACCGGCGAGTCCTCGCTCGATAAGTCTCATCCCGGATATCAGAAAGGTATTCGAAAATCTGATTAATAGATTCCTAACTAAGTGGGTTGGGGACAAAAATACTGTTCCGGATAATCAATTCGGTTTCAAAGCGGTGCATCATATTTCATACGGAGCAAAAGCAAGACACAATTCACGGGTGCCTGCCTGATTAACTTGGAGAAGGGTTTCGACAACGTATGATCCCAGCAATTATTTTTCAAACTGAAAAGGCTGGGAATAAGTAAAGCACTGCTGTAAATTCTTTTTAATACTCTCACCAGTTCATTGTGAAGAATTTCGATGTGATTTCTGCAGGAGTATTTGACATCAAAAGCGATCTGCAACCAGGTCCGATTAATTCGCCAATCCTATTCAACATTTACACAAGCGATGACTGGAAGTTGAAAATCAGTTTTCAGTTCAGTTGGAAACTATTCTTTTTAGGACGCCTTTGGGGCCCCTTCGGATACTATGTAGAAAGAACTGGCAGAAGTTTTCTATCGTGGAACAACACGGTCAACTGCTTGCTTGTCGAAATATAATCAGGTACATTGGGATCAATAAATATATCTTATCAAAGATGCTGCTCTGACCAGAGCAAAGGGGGATTTTGCCCTTACAAAGAGACTGTTAGATGCGAGGGTGAAGGTAATCTACTACATCGCCCTCATCCTGCCTATGCTTGTATTTGGATGCCCCATTCAACGTTAGATCAAGTTTAATGGAAAAAATTGGGGTGTTAGAGAGAGTCAGAGGCGGAGTACATAAAATCCTATCCTAATGAGATTTTGTACAATAGGGCTAACCTTATAGGTGTGGACAATTTCGATTTTAAGTTGACTCGAAGGTACATTGCAAGAGCAATGACCTAGTCGAACAACCTGACCCACGAGCCTTACTCCTCGAATAGCATGTATTACGGAAGAGCGTATTTTGACAGCTTTATTCCTTAAGAAGCATTCCTCTACCTCGATAGGAAGGGTTTGATCCAGGACAGATTAGAGACGCCGCTTTCACCTCGCTTGAACAGCTGCGGACAATAGAGATTTGTTCACGGCAGTGCGGAGGGTCTCCAGTTTTGTAGGGCGGTAGGCGGCGGTTGGAGGCTTAATAAATGAGAGGAAGCTTCTTCTTCGAATTAATGTAGGGCAAGATTGCTCCATTAGGAAGCAAATTCGGCCAGCTTAGATTCTTAGCCGTAGATGGTTTATACGTATAACATTAGATAGGTTTAGGAAAAAAAAAATTATAAAAATTACAAAGAAAATTACATGATATATACAATATGTTAGTTAAAGTAGGTTAGGTAGGTTAAGATTTATTTTTAGGTAGTTTTTAGATTTGAGTTTTAAGTTCCATATTACAGCAAACAATCCATGTACCTACTACTTAAAGAGTTTCCATATAGGGGCTCTTTCAGAGAAATATAGAGGATTGTTTTGCGCTGCCACTCTATACATTATGTGCAGAAGTGTTTAAAGCGTAGATCAATTCTTGTGCCAAATTAAAAGTTTGGCAAACACGTAAAACCAGAAAAAGTAATATACTTTTCTAATGTCACTGTATTGCTTCGGTCCCTGTATCTACCACCGCGTTTTTCGTATTGACTTGTGAATCATGGGCTGCATTTCATACCATTCGAAATAAAGAAGTTTGAAAGATTTTTTGAGAAAAAGTGTTGGGATTTGCCGGTTAAAAACCCAAATTAAACAGCTTTTCAAAGGACCGGACTTATTGACTTCATATTCGAAAATTTCGGCAGCGGCGTGTAGCTATAGTATGAGATATTGCCGAAATGTACTATCAATCAATTAGAATTATTAATCTGTCTTGTGGATTGAAAAAGGCTCTTCATATCCTGTAGCATACAATATGATGGCGATGAGTCTTGGAGCTACACGCTCTCCTAGCTGAGAGTGCTCAGTTTGTAAAAAAACAAAAACGCTGAAGACTTTCGGTCTGAGTATCTGAGAGCCGTACAATGTATTCTGGAGAACCATTATGTTGATGATATGTTGGACAGCGTTGATACTGTAGGTGAGGTTATAAAAATAGCACAAGCTGTTCGGTTCGTTCATTCGAAAGAAGGGTTTCAAATTCGGATTTGGGTTTCGAACTCTAAAACTGTTCTAGATGCCCCCAGCGCTCAACATACGGATACATCCAATTTAAATATAGAAGCGAAGATGTTAACGGAAAAAGTCCTTGGACTGTTTTGTTTTCAAATTATCAAACCGTTATAAAGATGAGGATGTGCTTCTGGGAAATGGCAGGCCTATTAAAAGCTTATTAAGCTTAATCATGACAATTTTTGATCCGTTGGGGCTTTTTGTATTCTATGTGATCCTGCGCAAAAATCATCTTCTAAGAAATATGGCGTTTCAGGTGCGGCTGGGACTAATAAATCCATGATGACCAACATCCGAAGTGGTGTAACTGGGTTCGACTTTTGCCCGAGGTGGCAGCAATGAGAACACACAGGCGTTATCTGGGAACTGAATTCGCTCGCTTTACGGATATCAACATTTGGTCGATTATCTACTATTAGAAAACAATTCCAAAGTTACTCCTAAAATCCCTGTTTATGTACATTCACTGGTTGGAGATTCAGGTTGCTGTTTTGAGAGCTCAATTGGCAAATAATATTGTGGCTGCCTATTCCAGTCTTATCTTGGCTACGTTTGGATCACCACCGCTGCCGTCAATTTGCATCGTTTCGAATAACTGAAATACTACAGCTCATGAAAGTTTCAAGCAGATGAAACTACGAAATGGCGAAGGAATCTGAAATGGGCTGAGTTTTTTTTTAAACCAGAACCAAGTGCTTGGCCGAAGGAGGAAGGTTAAGTATATGGGACTGCGGAAGAAGTATTACGAGCGTAATACGTCGGATGCCACAGCGATCATGTTGGAGTGACAACAGAAACTCTTTGTCTATAGAACCTGAGCGATTCTGGACGTGGGAAGGTTTACCACTCGTAACGGCACTAATGCGCGTTTGGAAAGACAAGGCGTATAGAAATTCTTTGTAACACTGCTTCCCAACACAAGAGGACATACAATTTGTCGAGATCTTACTCTGGAGGAAATTATGCTGGATACCATTACTCGAACTACGAAACAGTAGTCAGTAAGATAAGACAACATTTCTGAATACCGAGAGTTAGAAGGCTATTGAATCAAACGCCGACAACGTCAAATATGTTTAAATCACCAGGCTCGTCCGAACCCACTGAAGATGAGCTGCCTACCGCCCGTACATGTTGCGCCCTTTTGTCGTCCATTCAGCTATACATATCTGTATGTAGGTGTTGAATATTTTGGCCCAATACTTGTATGCTTACAGTGGCGTAGTAAAAAAATATATGGTGTTCTACTGACATGCTTGACAACTCGAAACAGCATATTCTTTGTCATCCAGTTCTTGGAGATCTGTGACAAGGGTCAAGTATAGTACCGAAAGGGTCAAGCAGACTGGATTCCAAACAATACCGGCATATTCAAGTATGGACCTGACTGGAGCAATAAATATCGATCAAAAAGTGTGAGGATCAAAGAAATTTTTCGAGTTTCTTTAAATAAACCAAACTATGTATTCAACATGATAAACAAAAGTTAATCGTTGATTATAGCAAGACCTTTAGTTTTGTTAATTATTGTTAATGGCATGAGCTCAAAACAATAATTAAACGAATGTAGCATTTGAGATCTTGTGAAAGAGGTAACGCTTAACTTTAAGCAATTATTAACGCACCAATTCGATAATTTGTTAAGGTCCCTCTGAATTTTTATGACAACATCTAGACTTTTACGTGGGTAGTCCCAGAAGTACCCGACCTAACAAAGAAAACACAACAATTCTGGGAACAAATATTTATTTCTCTACGTAGTCTTCTTTTAGCTCAATATACTTTTTCCAGCGATGTTCAATAGCTTTGATACTCTGTTTATACTGAGACTCGTCGAACTCCTTAAAATAGCCATCTACCGCAGACTCCACCTATTTACTGTTGGCAAATCTTTTACCATCGAGCCATTTTTTCAAATTCGGAAATAGAAAATAATCCGAGGGGGCTAAATCTGGCGAATAGGGTGCATGAGGAAGCAATTCGAACTTTAACTTACTAATTTTGGGCATAGCGATGATAGATGCGTAAACTGGTGCACTGTCTTGACGAAACGAAACGAAACTTTCTTCTTCGTCAAGTGTGGCCGTTTTTTCTTGACTTCATCTTTCAAACGCTGCAATAAATTCGCATAATATTGTAGATTGTTTTTCCTTTTTTTCCCAAAAAAAAATGACGCCATTACCTTGCTTGCAGATGGAGCTGTCTTCGCCTTCTCTGGAGCCAGTTCTCCCCCTTGAGTCCATTGTTTTGACTGTGCCGGAGGAAAGTGCAGTGAGACACCTTCAAAGACAGAAAAGCAAAAGGGCACATTAACAAGGTCGGAGTACATAACAGATCCGTTTACCTGGAGAGACTTGCTAGTTTAAGTAAGCAGGAATAAGTTTAAAATATTGCATGCTTCTTTAAGATACAAAAATGTTGAAGAAGTTTTAGTACAACTTCAGGATCAACTGTCATGGTTAGACAGAGGATATAAAGATTACTTCTAAGTTAATTTTTATTTTGTCTCTACATAGCATTTAGACAGAGAACTAGTGCATTGCGCTTCTTGTATGTTCCTGAAAGAAGAAATGTTTAGTCATAAAATGGCAATAGTATCAGAATCAACCATATCGATTCTGAGTACCTTAAGTTTGATACGGGCGTGTGCCGGACATTAACAGAGATTGTGCTTGAATGTATCGCCATAACTCCTCAGGATGTTGTGTTACTTATACCTACCATGCCGTTACTAAATCCGTAAGCACCCCACAGCCTCTCAAACTAAATCGGGATTGTTGGTTGGACAGCTGACCTATTAGAGATATCGGAAAGCATTCACTTGGTCTACCTGCAGACTCATGCCATTGGCAGTTATGTCAAAAGGAGACCTCGGCGATATCGGTTCTTGCGATCACATTCTAACCTGGACCCTAAACAGGTTTAGTGAATTCAGCCTTCCAAGTGCGTTAAGAGAAGCTTTGAATTCTCAATTTACCTTGGAAGCGTTAAAAAAGATAACCAAGGCCTTACTCGCAGGTTATCTGCCGCTAAAGTCAAAGATACTTTGCCCCTATATTTTACAAAAAATTCCTTTATATTGCCAGAAAGTAGACAGTGCCTTGAAGGTTAAGAACGTGACATGCTTTGTTCAAAGAAGTATGTTATCCAGGACGATACCCAAATACATAGCCTCTTTGGAGAAACGGATGGTGATATCTTTAAGCACTAGTCAACTTCCTTCTTCAGAATGAGAACATTCTCAGTTTTGAGTTGATTGACTGAGAGTCCATTTATAGAGATGAAATCATCAATAAAGTCTGACGCTGCCTGCGCTTTAGAACAGCAACAGACCGGAGAGCAACTTCTTTTTGCATATGCCTGACCGTGTGAGTCGACCAATATACACTCTAGAAGTAAGGAGAGGCATCCCTGCCAAACTCTTCCATTTGTGCAAGGTGACATGGAGAATGCAAACTGCTGCAAAGAACTCACTGAGACCTTTGATGTCAAAAAAGGTTTCAGACAAGGCGATGCGCTGCGATTTCTTTAACATCTTTCTTGGAAGAATAGTGCAAAACTCACACACCAACACAATTTTTCAAAAGTACTTCCAATTATTCGTATACGCCCATGATATTGACATAATCGGAAGAAAGCAGCGTGATAGCAGTGGCGCTTCGCAAGTATTGAAACGAAAGTGGCGAATATGGCTTTAACGGTCACTGAGGGTAAGACCCAGATACATGCTGTCAACAAGAAAGGACACCTAATACCGGTGCCATGTACAGAATGTCATTCATGACAGATATAACTTTACGTTGTCAAATGTCGATGAAAATGCATAGCGTGCCCTTCTTCTTCGCGTGCATACTTTCAGTTCAACTTACCAGAGTTTCCCAAGATTTTTCGCATCTCGCAATGGGATGAATTCGTCAAGCAGTTTTGCGCAAAAGAAACGCAATCATTCTCTGATTGCTACAAGTATGAAGTTTTTCTTTCCGATTCCTCAGTTTCCTGCTTCTGTAGATATGCATGGCAGTGACAGAATAGTAGCGAAGATTCTCCTCATAGTCGTGAGCATTTGGTGCATCCCTTTTTGTGCCATAACTAGGTATATGTCATCGGTGCTAGGTGACTTACCGACGTCAAAGAAAGCAACAGAATTATTGATAGCTTCATCCATCACCACACCTAATGACAGATACCAGCTACGGTGTGTATTATTACTTAGCTCACTTGCAATTCTTTGGAATCGGTTCACTCTAATCCATGAAATTAATATCTTGAGCTGAAATCAGCAGGTATATTCTTAAGATGGTTTAACTAAGTACTCAGACAACTGACAAAACTCTAAGTATTCTCGGTTTGTTTTTTCTAATACTACTAATTTATAATTTTTATTATAAAGAAGCATTCCTTTTTAAAAAAAATCCAATTTTCATTGAATGAGCTACAAGCTGTTGACATTTATTGACATTAATAAAAACTAGAATCCTTATCGTAAAAATCTATCAAAACATATCCTAATTGAACCATCATTCACTGTACGATGAATACCATCTACGGGCACCTACATCTATTTTGTGGTTGCTTTGTTCTAGGAAAGATGTAACATCTCTCCATCATTTCCTATGTCAATGCCATGTATCCGTGCTTCATCTTTAAGCAAACGACATCTTCCTACATCCTTACAGAAGAACTCAGTCATGTGTGCGTGGTAACAAATTTTATACAAAACCGTTTATCAAATTCGTCTCATCGATAATAGCAGCTGCTTCTTTGCCAGATTCCACTATTCCTGAGGACATAATTTTTTTTTCTTCTTGTTACTGTTTTTAGTATCAAAATTTGTGTGCACACATTGAAAACAGAAAAAACCGAAAAAACAGGAGAAAAAAATAAGATAAAACTCAACCCAAGGCCCGGTGTTTCTTTTGACTGAAAAAACAAAAAGACCCTCTATTGCAGCAATCATTTTGTGGCACTCGGCCAGAGGCAAGTTAGAATTTAAAGGTGTACATACGCGTGCCACTCAGAAGACAGGTAATCGTATCTTCTACCATTTGGAAGAACTATTCGTATCTTATCCGCGCCGTACTTTGGAGGGGTCACATTGCAGCACGAGTGATTGGGAGTATGATTAGAGACAGTTATCTATAAATTAGCTTAGAACACTTCTCTAATGGACAAGCCCACAATTTCTCCAGTTCTACTAAACGCATACAATTCGTATGGGGTGACGTAGTGCCAACTTCTTGGCAAGTGGCCATGCCATGATACAAGTAACTTGCATGGTTATTCGTAAGATGGAAATTAATGACTTGCGGATGTTCTTTTGTCTTGTTCGTGTGTTCGTCGATCGGTAGCTGTTGTAGATCCATCTCGGCAGCATCCCATTCGGTCCAATATACATACTCGTATAATCAGGTTAAAACGGATGGCAATAAATATTCGCTGATTTTAAACCGTCTGTTTGGTCTGCAAGTCCACGGATACAATACGAAGTTGGATTGCTCTATGCGCACTTAATAGGAGTAGACTTTTCCGATTGCTGTGATGTAATTTTTGCACAAGTACTTGAGCTGATGATGTTTCCAGAGGCGGAGTGACTCTCCCAACAATACATGGGCGCTGAATTAAATATAAAATGCAATAAAAAAGTACGCTATGGTAAACATTAAAAAAATCAGTAAAAGTATAAGAATTGAATTGTTATGATAGACGCTGTCATAAAGGATAGAAGCCAGTTGTTTTTTTTTTGACGTTTGAAGTTTCTGATATGCCTGTCGTAGTGGGTGGCCTAGGAGTCAAAATCAAAGACATACGATTGTCAGTCTTCTTTATATACTAGAATGTGAAGTAGAAGGCATAGTGGCCTGTTGATGTGCAAGCATTGTTGGATGAGGATGATGGTGATGGAAATTGTGTGCCTGAGGAAGCAAACATCCAGTCTGACGCAGAAGTAGAGCGATGTGAAGTGAAGCTAAACGAGGAAAGTGACTCCGAGGAGGAACGTGATTTTCTAAATGTAACTTCCTTTGCTGATTGCTTTTTTATCGCTACCAAAGACGGTGTGAAATGGTATAAGCAGCTTTCACCTATGCTACTCCACAGAGTGCTCAACATATGCGTGAAAATGCTCTCATGGATCCACACGTTTGGATTAAAAAAAACGTGTGGATACATTCAACTGTATCTTTATTCCAACAAAAAGACGAAATTCGTATATGCTCAACGGAATACTAAAAATCCTGATAAATTTACTCGTAAATGGAAGTCGATTACAGACGACGAACTATCAGCTTTTATTCGAGTTTTGCTGTTAATGGGCTGCCATCAATCGAATCAGGAGTCACTAAGGGAAGAGTGGAAAAAAAATGTATATCCATTATATAATGCAACCATTGCAAAGAGTCTGGCAGAATTTATCACCACTGATAATTTTTTTACAATACTTAAAATAGAATTTTGCAAAAACGAATCAGATGAGCTGCAAAACAAATCCATGTATTGTTTCCAATAATATATGGGAGTATTGGAGTATCGTTTAAGGAACCAATAATTTTTCCAATTCACTAAAAGGGATGCAAATCAGACACTGCCAATTATCACGGAATTTCATTTTTAAACGCTTTGTATACATAAAGTCTTCACAGGAGTGCTACAATAAAGGCTTACTTCTGCGATTACGGCTAAGAATATGCTCCAAGAATTCCAGGCAGGATTAAGTACTGGCTATTCAACAGTAGACTATATTTTCGTACTTAAAGGATTTGTAGAATCATTCATGACAAAAGGGAACAAGCTGTAAAAGTTTTTTGTGGAATTCAAGGCAGCCTTTGACACAGTAGACCGAAATGCACTACTTTGTAAACTGTACAAAATCTCGGTATAATTTGGTAGAGTCTTCTAAAATTTGTACGAGATACCCAGGTGGCTGTGTGGAATGGCGAGGCACTTTCGGAGTGGTTTCAAATGAAAACTGGAGTAAGGCAAGGGTGTCCAGTCTTATTTGACCTTTTTATTGAAGATATTGTCGACATTTTACCAGGTGGTGTTATATATGCTGGTGTATTAATCAAAGCAGTTCTTTTCCCCGACGATATTGCGCTTCTGGTACATTCATCAGAAACACTGCAAACGATGACTAATTGGCGTGGCGAATATTGCAGCTTGTGGAACCTCGTTGTCAATTTAAAAAATTCAAAGTTGATGATTTTCAAAAATAGTGGTGAAAGAAACTGCCATAATGAGAGATGGTCTTTTAATAGGGACCAAATAGAAATAATCAAGGAGTATATTTATCATGCTCCATATGAGCATGGAGAAGCATCTGAAGGCCAAACTTACGATGGCAAAAACTGCTATGAATGCAACATAGCGTAAATGTTTTGCAGATGTAAACATAGCCTATAGTAGCAAATACAGAGTTTTCAAAGCTGTCGCATTCTCCATTCTTTTGTATGGAACACAAGTGTGGGGTAACAGATCCTATGAAACAGTCGAAAAACCCCTAGTACATTATATTAAATGATTTTTTCACCTTACACCGAGTACTCCAAACAATTTCCTGACAACTGAAACAGCACTACCTCCATTATTTATTGAAATATTAAATTGAAGTTGTCCTGCATTATCGCTTCCCGAAAATAGTGGCACTCAGGCAGATAAGGAGCAGGTATAGCTGGTATGTTGATTGCAAAGAACTGGCTCAAATTTTGGGGATGGAGCTGGATCTCAATCCGGAGACACTATAAAGTTTGAAGCCGATTTTCTTATCGATAAACTACAATAGATCAAAAAGTTTCGAGAAAAATTCTGTAAGTAAGCAACGGAATCAACCTATAGAGGAGTACTCGTATATAGTCAATTAAGTTACAACACTCGAACTGACTATTTTCGGGACGAGTATACAACATATCAAATATCAATGATCTCGAAGCTATGATGGGAATTGGTCTATTTAAATTCTATACCAAGCAGGAATGATATACCCATCCTTTGTGACATACGAGTACATATGCAACAGGGGCGAGACTGAGGACGATGCCCAACACTGCGGAACACATTTTCTGGGAACTGATTATTTATCAGACGAACAATTAATCGGCCACCTTATCGAGATGTATGTTCCTAGATTGTATGAGTTTTGCAAGACTGCATTAAATTGTAGAAAAAATATTTTGACGGAAACCTTTTAAATAATGTTTTAAAGAAATTACACTTGTATTTAATTAATTAATGAGATTAAACTCAAGCATTATTATTAAATTAAAAAAGAGGTCCGAAAAAATTGAACAAATTAAATATGATTTTGTTCTCTAACTTACTTACTAACTAACTTTACAATACTTCCTCTGCCCAACGAGCTGGTTAATTGGAAATTGTCGATTGTAGACTCAGTCCAACAGTAGAGATGTGTGGCTAATGAATTCAAACGAATACGGACCCGGGAAGTCAAATGCAGCCTATTTGGCTTTTGTAAAATGCAACTTTGTGCTGCTATGTCCCAGCCAAAAAACCTACTATGATTTTATACTATACAATAAGACCAAGGGGTGTGGACACAACGGACAAAAATTTGGCCAAATGTTCTACCAAAAGGGAAACATTACTCTGGCCAGTGGCTGTGTCTTTTAACATTTTGCACACAGTAGTCCTAGCAGCCTACATCATATATAGGTATAAAGAAACCAACCGGTGTATGAAGCTATAACAGGAAGGCAATTTCTCTAAAGCCTTATACTACTCGTATATATGTTAAATTTATAAATATGCATTTTTGCTCTTTTACAATACAACGATAATATATATTTACTGGGGTCTCTCGAAGGGAATTGGTCATTAAAAGGTATAGCACTGACCCATATAGTTGTGTGGCCGGTATAGTCCTTGGTTGTAGATTTACACTAGGTCAATGTATCAAATCTGCCAAGAATGTTTTCATCCTGACTATCCATCTTCCTTGTTGCTCGAGATAAGGCTTTGATACCCAATTTCCCAATAGAAACAGCGGTTGGCAAGACTATTATTTTATATTCTTCGAGCGGATGTCATTGTTCGTGGTTACTGAAGGCCGAACAAGATAAATTCTTTTACTACCTCAAAACTAAAATCCATTGCTCATTGATATGACCTTAATAGCGCCCTAGATCCATACTTACAGTTATCCCATTTGTGCGCGGGAATTTGAGTACCCTTAAAATGGTTGCACGTAGCGCGGTACTATGCTTAAAAAGTCGCTTAATAGCGGGTCTACCTGTGTAAGACCTTTCTTGACATCGAACCGATGTTTCTTCCGTCTTTAACAGAGCAGCGATATTTCTTAATCGAGATCATGTAGGGATGGTAGAGCTAGATACATATGTATGTGTGTAGCCCGTCTTCTACGAGATATACCGCAGAGTGAATATTTTACCCATGACGTAATTACCAGGTGGAAGACTGAACCGATACATAGTCTTTGGTTTTTAACGTAAACCACCTGTCGTATAGACTTATGTTTACGGAATGCGCATACATCCATGGGAGCAAGGATACGCCTTGTCATCGCTTACCTACATTAATAGTATAATACCAAAGCAGAACTTGTGTTGGAGGAACAAGTTCCACCTTTGGTATGAGTCGAGGCCGATCTAAAACCTCTTGCTGCTCTTACGGTCACAGCACCCAATACTTATTTACTACTCTACTAGTACAATGGGTCAAACCAACAGGAAGACCCTACCCACGATTTGGGTTTAAACCACAGCCACCATGACGCTCCCACAAGGGGGCCTACCTCAACAAGTCAGGCCCGGACCGAAATCCGGGGGGTTCCTGACTTCCATGGTACCGTGATTTAAGTCCTGGTAGGGACTACCGCTGGTCTTGCTACCAACAAGACCTATGACCGGCAACTTGTAACTGGTCAAATCGTAACAACTTTCGGTGGCGTCATCTGAAGATGTTTACGATAAGACCAGTAATATGCCCTGCCCCCTCTTTTTATTAGACACCGTCATAAATGGGCGAAGCCTTGGTAATTGGGTGGGGGCCTACTGAACCGATACAATCCATTCTGGCATAATACGGGAGAAAGTATTTCAAGTAATTTAATTTTAATTTAGTTTCTTAATTTTAAGAGGCCCGAGTCAACGCCGGGCGATTTTATTGAGTTAAGTACCATCTGCCCTTAAACTAAAACTAACGGACAGGCATGATCAGGGTCGGGAGAGGTTATAATTGAGGGTGGAAAGTTCTATTAGCTCCATGTTGCATACGAGACAGTGGTTCGTTGAAACATATGCCGTTCGGTAGTTATTTAAACGAAAAAGTGGAAGAGACCTTAAATTGCTGGGGTTGGTATTAAAAAAAATCTGGTCCAGTAGTGTATAAAGAGAACATCGGCGAATTCGCGATGTTTTCCAGAGATCCAGCAATTTGAGTCTGTCATAATGGGGCGGAAGAATGTGATGGTCAGCTCATGGAGCTTGAACAGAGCGAATCGTAGGAATTTACATTGGGAAGATTCGATACGTAAAATAAGGTTTTTTTACCTGGCATATCCGAAAAGTGTCCTAACAAAGGTGATGTACAGGGATTTTGTGACGTAAGGGTCAGAGAACCCTTTGGAAGTGACCGAAGCTATACCTTGAGTTGATACATAGTAAGTGTGGTCAGAAAGTGTTGAAGGCTTCCGGTAGCATGAGATGGCTTGGTACTCTTTTATGTTGAGTTCAAGGAAATTTTTGTGGTGCCGTTTTAAGAACCCATTGAGATCGTTTTGTTGGGGTTGAGAATCAGAAAATTTGGAAATTTTTCTATGTATTTTCATATCTTTGGCATAGACAGATATGCGTGAGTACTTTGTAACATTTACAACATCATTAATAGTCAAGATGAAAATTAATGGACCAAGCTGACTGCCTTGTGGAACACCGGAAGTCTTTTAATTTCTTCAGACAAACGAGAGCGAAAATGGACAAGGTAGTAGGGTTTTCCAAATAGGATTTGAGCTAAGAAATCAGTTAAGAAAGATGTTAAGTTGGTTTATGCCCCTGTGGTTGTTCGGGTAAGAGATTTTTATTTTTCAGGACGATGCCGAGATTTCAATTTCACCAAAACTTTTTACAGCGGTTCTGGAGTATGTGTTCAAAAATCTAGATTGGAACGACAAAGGCATAAATGTCGACGGAGAGTACCTAAGCCACCTACGCTTTGCGGATGACGTAGTCATTCAACGCGAAAGCGAGGTTGTATGAACTGGAAGCAGTTTCAAAAACAGTGGGGATTAGCATGAACTTTCAGAAGTCACAATTTATGGACACATATCAAAAGACAGCATATCAAGGGACAACCAAACCCATAAAATCCTACGGCGTATTGGACTAGGCTGGGCCGCCTTCGTCAAGCTGAGATATGTCCTGAAAAGCGAAATTCCTATTCGCCTAAAGAGAAAAGTAGTCGACTAATGTATACTGCCCGTTATAACCTATGGAGTTGAGACATTAACTTTTACAAGATGGTCTATCAACAAGCTCAAAATTGCCCAAATAGGAATGGAAATAGCAATGCTGGGTATAACACTAAGGAACCGCATTCCAAATGAAGAAATTCGAAGAAGAACTGGAGTCACTGTTATAACCAGGCATATTGCAAAGACGAAGTGGAGGTGGGCAACAACAGGTGAACAAAAAGACTTATGGAATGGAGACCAAGAGAAGACGTTAGAAATAGAGGAAGGCCACCAACACGATGGACTGACGATATCCAAAGAGCGGTTCCAGTCAATTGGATCCAAACAGCTCTAGAACGTGGAAAAATTTAGAAGAGGCCTATGTCCGACTTTGGATCAGACAGGCTACATGAAGATGATGACGCACAATAGTTCTCCCCAAAATGCTTTTTCTAATGTCTTTTGTTTTAGATGGCTTACTTCCAATCGGCTTACATGATATGGCTAGGGATAAATTCCTCACTCGGCTTGTCTCCCAGAGTTCTCCCAAGTCATCAAGTGCATTTGTGATTGTATGGCCTGATTCATAAAAATGCCGATGGAATTTTGCCTGGAAAATCAGTAGATTTTAAAATGGGCATCTTCTAGTAGATAATTTAATTCAAGTTCTTACAAGAGATACTTTAAGTCACCTATGATGATTCTGCGATAAGCGTTTCCATTCAAATATGAGATGTTGCGATCAAATCGAAACCACTGTATCCAATCAGTTCACTCGTTAAGAATTGTGCAGACCTGGAAGCATTGTTATGCGAGTACCAATAATAATTCAGTAGGGGCAAGGATATTAAATATGGGGCATGAATGACACCAAGAAAGTTTAGGTATAGTCACCGTTGATTGGTGAAGGAGTGAAGAAACTCGTAAAGAATTACTACATTTACATAATTTGTATAGAAAGCAATATAGCCAGTTCCAATGAACACGACCACACACAGGACTTAACAGGATTGTGATTGCATCTTCGTTATTATCAACAGTTATTTAAGGTATCATAGAATTGAGTTCTTGAAAAAAAAAAAAAAAACTCCTGAATATCACACCCAATTCATGGTGGATCGCTGATTCACAATGAGCGCGTTAGGGAACCCGAAAACTTCTAAAGAAGTTGTTTTAGAGTAATTTAGAGGAAGACTGAAGGCTTTACAATGATGCAAATAAATGTAACAGGCTATTTCGAACGAAAAAACGGGAGCGATAAAGACAGCAGGCTGGTTAAAGTTCTCGAAAGGAGCGAATCAGCCATCATACAAATCTATACTTAGTCGAAAGCAGGGATACAGAACCTTATGCTTAGTCTTAGGATCAGAAACAACTACTATCATTGAGGCTTAAAGTGAACTCAATAGCACAACCAGTCATAGCTGGTATCCTTTATCAATTATAGTGACAGTTGAGGCCATTAAATATGCTGTAACTTCTTTTGATGGCGTGAAGTCACTTGGTGACCGATGACATGCATATATCAAGTTGTGCTACAAAAAGTACAGGACAGTTGATGTTGACTCAGACTCAGGCTTATTACAGCAAACATAGTGGTCTCTATATCGAAATCCAGGAATGATTGACCACGTATTCCCGAAGAACCTTAGACCAAAATTTGTTGAAGAGCATAGAGAGATTGGTTAAGTTTTACAATATATGGGCAAAGGTTCTTCGCAGCCTTTGTCCAAGATGCGAAATGCCTGCCAACGCGGAAGATCCTATGCGCCTCTGATTCAAATTATGGTTGGCAGAATTATAGGCGCTCTGGACAAAAAGTGGTACAGGCTGTGCATTTTCGCATGTGTAACTTGACCAGACAGTCACCTGTTTTGGTGATAAGAAAAATGGTGGCGAATAGAACCCTGATTGCAAATGCCGACTGTGTGTGCAATGTTTCTTATTGGTCAGCTTACTGTTTAACGATTATAATTCTTTTACATCTATTGTACATCATCTGTAGGGTGTGTTGGATCATGCCAAGAGAGCACCTTTCAAAACTGAGAGACTTTCCTTGTGGAATGCAATGTGGACCAGGAAATGAATTTAGTTGGGTCTTCACTGATGGCACTAAGAATTATCTAGGATGCTGGTGGTGCTGGTGTCTTTTTGGAGATCGCTTGCGTCCCCAGTTCCACTAATAGCTGTGTTTCATTAGTCTACACAACTGCAGATAATTCGTCTCCCCACAATATCGGGACGCCAAACAAATCCTTTTCAACGTGTCTTTCCTACTGTCCCTCAATACACAAGATTTTAGATTGCTTAATGGCGTTGTAATGAGGCCTTACGATTTTGCTAAGTTGTGTGCTATTTGCTTGACATAAGGTGATAACGACACCGGTTAACACTATTCCAATGAGTGTACGGCTTCCGCCCGTATCAGGCTGCAGGTCCGCTGCGATAATGTCTTGATGTACGGAGAAAAGTTCTGCATTATCAGATTAGTTTGGAAATGGGCGAAGGATTGCCTTAATTTCAACTTAGCTGAAAATCGACAGCCTCTGGGTAGTTTTTTATGCGACATATTTTGTTCCTATACTTTACCTATCCTGGATAATACCGAGATACTAAGCCTCGTTGGAGAAATGGATGGCGAACCCTTTTGCACTAGTTAAGTCCAAACAGATAGCTTTAACTATACATAGAATGTTATATTCGTCTATGTTTGATAGCCAATCATTTACATTAAGAAGATGAAATTTAGAGAATCACTGCCAAAATTATTTTCTATGTGATTATTGCCAATGGCATGCAGGCATCTCTGACACTGAGAGGATATCTTTGTAATTCCCTAACACCATTTATCCAGAAGAAGCCATGCCTAGTTACCTGTCGGCACACAAGAGGGTTACTACGAGTATTTATAAACGAATTCTTTATGCCAATGAAGCATAAAACGAACACTAACGCAGAGAGATTCGGTGTTAGTATCAGTATTGAAGATTTGTTCCAATTGGAATATTGTTTTGAGTATTCTAACTTCCAAATAACCGTTCAAGATTCAGACCATCTACAAGTAGTAAGCAACAAAGTTGAGAGCTGTCCTCATCTATAACAGTTTAACTGTTTCACAGTTCTAAGCTAATTACATGCGTGCCTTACGACTATTATTTACAATGCCTTTAGGACGCTCCTGGCTCTTCTCGCATTACGCCTTGTGTCACTTGCAATCGGTTTTATGCGTACGTTTAAAATCAGCTTTGGAGTCGTTTTCCATTTGATCCGCAGTTGCTAGTAATAGTAGGGATTGTGCAATGACCATTTACGTATGCTTGACTCGGACTTTGTGCGAAAAAAACCGGAAGAAAAGAGTCAAACTAAATGGATTAACTCTGCTATTACAGCATCAGCAATTTGTTAGAGTAACATGAAGATAGGACATCCAATAATCAGAACTAAACTCCAAGACGAGTAACATGTAATTAAAAAATTAACGAATGCCAAACCATGGAGGAACGACGAATTTTGTTCACAGCCTTCGTAAGGCTTGGCCAGACCAACAGAGACACAAAAAAAAATCAATCCATTGGGCTGTTTCTTATGGCAAGAGATACCAGTAGCTGAATAAAATTATACAAGGCGCTAAGCCTCAAGCCAAGTGACGTTAATCAAGTCACAGGTCGCACAATTAAAATCGAAAACCAAACACAGGGCGGTAATTAACGACGGGAAATCATTTTTAATGGTACACTGCAAATTAGTTGCATCGTAAGTGATTATTGAGTTCTTGACGTTTTTTGATATAGGATTCTGTCTGAAGGAATTTCACTACAATTGGCGGTTGAACAAAAATGTTTTCTTATTTTACATCGGAAATGCTCGTATCTTAAAGAAGATACAAAGAACGTTATAAATTGCTATGGCAGTCCACTCAGCATTGGAGCATTGGCTAACCAAACGATTCCCACGCCCTCTATTTTTTGCGAAACGAATATGAATAGTATTGGCAACATTCTTTTTAATTATCAACTTTTAAACAACCTTTCAACCAATTAAGATGGAGGCTGATGCCTGGTTGCTTGGTATGGAAAAATGTCTCGAGGATATTATTTCGATACATGGTTTCAGTAGTAGAAAAGAGTTATTCCAATGACGCAGGGTCTACCATTTGCCTACGTTATGGCTTTGAAGGGGTAACTCATAGTGTGGATGTTTACAGTAGTTTGCAGGTTATAGCCATCCCAAGAACTCAAATGAGTATTCATAAATTCCCTACATAATTTTGAGCCATCCTTCAGATTTCCTGATTATAAAAGCCCTGGACTTTAGCCGATTTTCTATTCTGAAAAATCTATTGAAACCTGAAGAACTGCAAAGAAAACACAAACCGATCACATTCTGCTCTGCTCAAGACCCCTATCAGCATATTAATTCCGACATCATTCTAAATGCCAAAAAATCCTAAAACGACATAAGCTTCGAATACATTAAAGTAGCTGAACCAAGATTACCAGCCCGATCTCCCCACATTGTGCATGGGCTGATTGGTTTACGATTAAGGAAGGCGCTAAGCGGCGTGCACAATAATAGTCCATTTTGCCCAAGGGTTTCAGAAACAGTTCCAGCACTCTAGATTGGAGGTTACGCTTGGGCCTACTGCCGGACTACGTAAAATCTCTACTATTATGAGGTAACGTAGACCCTCGGATAAGGAGGGATTCATTATTGGTGAGCCTGCACAACTAAGAAGTGATATTATCAAAAAGTGCTGCAGCGTGAGCCGTATTAAATCACCCCTGTAACTAAGAAACGTGACATATTCGTAGCTTTCTACAAGCTCCTTGAAAAAACTTACTGATAATGTCCTTGTTATTCCGCTAAATTCATTGCAAAATAGGTGATTTTCATGCCACGATAGGAATGGAGGACCGAAAGGAATGTTGGTATGACAGAACGTCTAGAAACGGACTAAGGCCCCGCCGTAATATTCCCATATTCAGAGAGAAAATCAAAACATCATTTGCTAAATCATGTTGGAATCGGCCCAAGGCACCTCTCCGTTATTATTGATGACCGAATTTTCCATGTTGCCAGTCATGACTACGGACTTTTCAGAGATCGGGAAAATACCGTGAAAAGATTTAACATTCAAACACTGCAATCGCAACAAGTCTATAGGAGTTTGTTGATGGCGTATTCTTTAACTTTTCGACAAATCTTATATAACTTGTATCATGTGCTGAATGGATCAATGGAATCGATGCCAGGAAGTTGAGTTCCACTACACTAACCCTACCAGCTCCTTTTATCGAAGCAGTTGGTGAGCTGATTAATACAATACGCCATAGCTAGTATAACTCAACGGTTGTGGTGACGGATGAGGCATTCAAACATGACGTTGCTTCCTTTGATGGCTTTAAGTTACAGGTATAGATAAACTGGTGGTAGTTCCGAAGAAAATTTTTCGTTTTTGCCTGCACTTGGTATACCTACTGAAACCGTGGCGAATAGTGAGATTAATCTTCATATCGAAAGTCGAAAAAAGGACTACGACTCGTATATGTTCGCCAAGAGCTTTAGACCTTCCTTCATGTTGAAGGGCACTAAGATAATGGTCAAACTCCATGTCCGTAAAACTGCTTTGCCAATACCTCCTTCGCCTGAGATGTAACATGCTTAACAACGCGGAAGATCTTCCGAGATCATCCATCTACGCATCTTTAGTAAGTACGTGAACTTGGGCAGATTGAATTATGCCAAAATGTGGCGACGGGGATAAACACGGGTTGACCACAAAGCGGCGACCTATTTACACTAATGTGGTGCATGTTGGTTGACTCACTGCTTGACGCTCTCAATAGTTCTTACGTCTGTGGTCAAACATCAAGTGTGTAGCTTTACCGTCTGTTGCATCGTGCCTAAAGGGCAGGCACCCCTAGATGTGATCGACGATTGGTGCACTAGAAATGGAATTGCAGTCAATCCTCTCAAAATTGATACTGGATAGCAAACATCTCTGTACTTAACGTCTTACGTCGAAAGACTCAAGATACTGTCGCCTTCTAGCAATGCCAAAGAGTGTTGGATATAAGGGTGGGTATGGATCATTTTATAGATGCCGTCAAAATGGTCAGAATGTGGAAAAGGGAGAACGCTGTCTGCTCCATAAAAGTCAGAATCATTCCCACTAAGACCTTTGATTCGAAAAATGCGCTAAGAGAAGCTGATGTGCTGTCAGTTGACTTCTTTGAGGTCATAGTTAAAAAAATTGGTAGTAAGCGGCAAACTAACATCAGAGATACGGTTTTCCAAAAGGCTGTGCAACTGCTGGCATGACTTATGATATTGACATTATTTATAGAACGCTGTGAACTGGTCCTGGTGCGTTTGAAGGTATTTAATTATAAGCGCAGAAATGGGTTTAGCTGTGAATGAACGTGAACTCTCAACAATAAGCGGTAAATCGGACAGAATATTTGAAAAGGCAAATATAACTATCAATTGGTTAGATTTCAGTGGTCCTAGTTAAAGTGCATTTAGACCAGTTGTAAGACTAAGAATCAAGCTGATTTTTTTTATAAATTTAGAGAGAGCTGAGATCACTTAGACCTCGGAAGGAGTAATTGTCTAGGGACTGCAATTGAATGCGTCCTGAAGTAGGGCAGTTGCATAGTAAGTGTGACATAAATTTCTCTACCACTTCATTCCTGCAGAAATCTATGTGAGGAGTACCATATCGCTGACCATTGAAAGCCACAGTGTTCCGTGATTATGTTTGTGAGTTTTCAGATATCTTTTCTCCTGTGGTCTTATTGATCGCTTGGGATCGAATGTTGGGCATGTAAGTCTAGATGTCTCACAGTAATATCGACCTATGGCTCATCCATTGCTATTTATTATTTCTTTGGTGCAGTACAATGGTTACTTGACGTTAGGAGTTTGTGAAGATAGAAATACATAAATTTACTCAGGAAGAGTTGGTCTTCATTCCTTCCTTTCTGGAGTCACCTGAATCGCAAAGATCTGTAAATAGCAAATGGAGCAAAGATTTCAAAATCGCCATTCTTATGACACAAGTGATGCTGTATAGGCAGGTCGATAGTTCAGGCTATCGAATGGCTGTGGCAAAAGTGAGAATAGGTCCCATGATCGTGGTGTAAGCCCAGAACATGATTTTGTGTTGTAGACTCCACCTTAAACTTACCCTCTTGGACGAGTAGAATGAATCTACATCTTTTTGGTTGCGCTCAGTAACATTTTCTTTTCACCTCAGTTTGCTGTCCAGGATGAGGCCTAGATATATACCTCGCACTTCTCGAGAGGCTCAGCCGTTTGAATTGACTGAAATGATGCAGATTATCTTTACATTTCTCGTAAAGAGGACTATCTCCGTTTTGGCTTGACTTCGACTAAGTAAGACCACTGGAAGGTATCCAAGAGAAAAGTACGTTTAAGATGAACTGGAGAACGCTAGAATATCCGTAAGTGCTTTGTTCGACACATAAAGGGTGACATCGGCTGCATAAGCAAACATACTAAATCCTACGTCCTTTAATATTGTAATCACTCTATTGATGATTCGGTTCCATAGAGCAGCTGCTGAAGGTTGTATTTTTGACTCTACTGTTGAGAATGAAATGGATGATCGATGAGAAGAAAACGTTAGTAAAAGCTTCTTCTATATCAAGGAACCTACCATTGTGCTCGGACTACCTTGAAGGAGGGAGCTTTTCAGTGGCTCATAAGACAAGGGCAAACAATGCTTTTAAACTCTTTGTCTTTCTCACAGGCTTTTTAACGCTGATCACGTCTGTGTTCTCCCTCTGAAGGGGGAAGGGGAACGATTTTCTCAAGATAGCTTTGAGACGGGATGCTTGAGTGCAGCCAGAGAACAGAGTGTTCATACGCAAATCCAAGGATTCATCCTCAGAGTCAAGCTTGGTGCCATTCGGGTGGGTAAATTCATTACGCTTTGGTTAAAATCTCAAGGTCTTAAAAATTCACTTGTGCTGGTGAATCTTTGGCAGATATTTTTTTAGGACCTACATTCTGACTTTACTTCTCGTCTACATCCATCCCTAAGAATGCCTTGTAGTCTTCCCGGTCACGTTCTAGACAATTTGGCATAGCTGAAACTTTTCTCATTCCTGCAGTTCTTGATAATCCGTGGTGCTGTACTGTTGGTCCTTACCTTCTATCTTCCTACCTAAACACAAGATGACCCAAAGCCAAGATTTTGAGAAGAAGTGAGCCCGTTCTTGAATTCCTTTTAGCCGGGATTTCGTGTGGTGACTTTTTATACAGCGAGTGTGGCATGAGCGATCTTGTTGTCCTCCGACGGTTGCCGTAGATGATAGCGGAAGGCAATTGCTTGCTCAATATGCTGAACTGTAAGTATAGGTGGTCGGAGTTAGATGGTACATTCGGCACCTTCCAGATGTATATTACTATCTTTTTCCTAATGCAAATAAATATTTTGGCCTTGTGAGTTAACACTAAGGAGACTTCGTATGATGCTATCCTAATCTTAGTCCTCTTGTAGGGAGTTAGCGTTAAAAATTGTATCTGAAAAGATTCCTAGTCAGAATTGTGAAGAAAGTTTAAAACAGACGAAAGGTTTTTTGGTCGCTAGCCCCACACTGACTCTGTTTCAATCTTGAGTGATCTTTTGTGTTCCAGATTGACAGCTCAGAACAGGAGACAGGATCCAGTTCGGTTATGATTTCTGTTTATCTATTTCTAGACCGACATCGAATGAGTCATTCCAGTTAGATTTTTATTTCTTATTTTTAATAGCTTACAAGGTCGAATGCTGCTATGAGTCTACCATATTCTAAGCAAAATTAAATTAACAATTGTTCGAGTATGAAGTACAGCATACCGTGTACCAAATTGACGTCGATAAATTACGTCAGTAAATTACCCTTCTCCAATGATATGAGTATGTATTGTACTTCAAGTTCAAAGCCAAACACTTTGCGGAATCTCTATCTTTGATCTCAGTAAAAGTTAAGAGTCTAATTTGCCTTACAGGTTGCTATGTGATCCTTTCATCTTCTTAACTGTCTCTGAAGTACCCGTCGCCGCCGGCTTGGCCCATGAGTAACACATCTCACTTCGGTATCTTTACATCTAAGTATATTTTCGGCATGCGTCAAAAATATGAATGAAAGCAAGTGCTTGTCTGTTGGAAAAAAAGAAAAAAATTCTTTTTTCAAAATCGATTGCCTCCTAATAGTGCGGTTAAATAACATGGTGTCGCCAACTAACTAACAAGACGCGCCCTTCCTACTCGTCTCAAGTGGTCATGTCGTCGAGTTTTTGCTCGTCACGTATCTTTTTATCTCACACAAGCGCACCTCTTAACTAAACTGTCGATGGTTCAGTTCGGTCGCGAATAGAACCACTCAAGACAAAACAATTACAGGGAGTGCCTCTTGAAATCGCTTGTTTACACATGTCGACCTAAAGATGTGCATACACCGATATTTGCTCCTTTTTGGGAATTCCTCTTAGTCCTTTTGCTTTTAGCGAACATCAGTAGATATGTCAAGTACCCGCATTTCGGTATACTCGTACAATTCCAAGTTGCAAATACCGCAAGCCAATGAACGAGATATTAATGCTCGATCGATGTTGATGTCGTCAATTTCATGTAGTCCGCACGTTACTTTTACACAGGCCTTTGGCCATCAGAAGGCCACTTGCCTGACATTAACATATACCTACATATTGCCCGTCAGTTTATTAATCATTTGGTGGTCTTCAATATAATGAAAGCGTACGTACTATGGCAATACGAGTACTTGTAGTTACTGGTATCTGTAGTAGCTGGTAACAATCAACGTGTAGGTACATACCACGCGATCAACACGATCAGTTGGCGATCCACGCGAACAACAACACGCGGCTGGTTTATTCATTACGGCTGAAACCTATTATTAGCGTTGTTCAGATACAAATTACGAATTGTGATGATAATGCGCAGCATTGCGCATCATTATCAGGTTCACTGCTCATGTGGGTCGGTGGGGATTCTCACTGAAGATTACGGATACAAGCGTTCGCTTACACACTGATTTTGTTGCTGTTTCTAAATTAGTTCGGCGAAAATGTACTTGAAGGAATGTTTTTTCGGTTTTGGATATTGTTATTGAACCCTTTTTCTCTTTTTATTCGCATTTACTCCTTAAAACTTGAGAGAAAATTGATGACTACCCTCAACAGGTTATACTGTAAGATGTATACGGATAGATACATCCAATACGCAAGTGTTTTATACTGCGTAGTTTCTTCTTTTCTTTTTCGCATGAATGAGAGTTTAAATTTGAAAATTCTATAAGGATGCTTGTCCTCTTTTTTTTCTGTGTTTCTATATGTATCAATCGTTTTTGATATATTAATTGTAGGTGAATGTTCAATGATCTTCGAAAGAATAGATATACGAGTAACTTTGTGTATGTTCGTAGTCTGTGAATATTCTTGGAATCTGGAGCACGTGCAGTGAAAATATTTGAAAACGTCTTAGGGACGTGGCGTCGTTTTGAATTTTCTTAAGTTTCTTAGCAGTATCTTTCGTTTCTAGGTTATGTGCGAGCTCTTGCATCAGTGAACAGTTATTGACGATTTTGTCGACAATATTGTATTTTGTTCTTTTGATGCTTGAGAATGGGTTTACTTTATTAAAAGAAAAATACATGTATTTCTCCGTATTTCCATGCAACAGCAGTAGCTTTTCACTGGGCTTAACTGATGCATGTTAACATAACAACACACGTGTATTTTCGTTTCCTGTTAGTTGATTTGTCGTGCCGGAAGAGGTAATGAAACGAGATAAGAAAAAATCGAACTACACGCCAAAAGCATCATTACTTAATACTTTACCACTTAAAGAAGCAAGGATCTAACCATGGCCTTCTTGACTGGTACCTGACATACATATTTCCAAGACCCATCGCTGATTTAGGCGCTGACTCGGAAGTTGCAAGATTTTTCAATTCCAATGACTTTCAGTGTCCTTCTCTGACACACGTTGTAGATTGACGTATACCGATTTAAGGTACATCTTCAAGGTGGTTGGTAAGGAGTAAAATTACCAGAATTGAACTAGCTCCACAAGAGCTACAATCTGTTAGGCTAACGTATAAAAGTTGGCTCAGAAACGTTAGGGAACATTCGGCAGACGTGCTTTGCAAGCAAACTACAGATATACCTAATGCTGAAAGCAACGCTTCTTCAGCAACAACAACAAGGACCAACAAGTCGGCGGATGTGAAATTGATTAATCCCTCGTAAAATTCATTTTTCATTTTGATGTTTTTTTGAAAGTTTTGAACAGGCACAAAAGGAAGAATGTTTTTAGCAGCACTTTCTCTGCTAATGACAATGACAACGACAATGGCTAAAACGAGTGCTACAGTTTCCAAGGCCTGTAGTTCAAAAGGAGGGGAATTTGATGTCATAGGAAAGTCCATTTCCATGAAAGATATAGAAAAACGAGAGAACATCATGTGAACTTGTCAAAGCAGAAAATGTATACATTCAAGTAGAAGGTTGTAATTGAAAATAAAAATTTTCACTCTGATGATAGAAAATCTGAAATGGATCCTTCCGATATGACTTTCCATTCTTCAAAGTAACTGATGGGGCTTACATTATTGATGAGCGCCAAAGATGCTTTTTGGTCTGTCAAAACAGAGTACTCACACATAGAACTAGTCCATCGTATTCTTTCCATTGCTGCCAGGTGACTTAAAACCATCAAAGAAAGCAACAGTATATTTGGTGGCCTCATCCATCACTACAACCGACAACGCTACGTCAATAGCCTTGTTAACAGAAGCTGGTTTTCACCAGATTACTTGGGAAGTGAGCCCAAAGTATGAGACAGCGTAGGTACCATCAGATCGAATGTTTCCTGTCTGGCTGACCCGCCCCTGTCGACTTCACCGAGTGTTTCGATCCTTTCGGAAAAGTGCAAATTAGTAACGCAAATCCTTGTTCCAAGAGCGAATGGGCGATCTGTCGGAATTATTCGAGGTTGAATACGACTGTGTAAAACATTTGGTAATGTGTGTTAGTTTATGGTAAAATCCCATGAGTAACCTAGTTAAGATTCCACAATTCGACTGTCCTGACGTCATCATCGACCTCTGATGATTCGGAGTCAACATTGCTACCAATCCAAGTCTTCATCGTATTTGCTTACTGTAATACTTACAGTATCTTACAGATCATTCCCATTTACCCTTATCACTTCGTAGGGACTCAACAACCTTTTGCCCCGGAACGAATTGCGTTCTCCTCATAGCACCTAAATGTTTTGGACGATATCTTGCTGCCCACTTCATTCGACGAGATATTTTGACTTTTTTCCTCCTTACATCCGTTTGTACTTCGAAATCTTCGACTATTTCTTCTTCCAGCAATCGCACTAGGCTAGGATCCGTTTCATTTTTCATCGGTACTCCTATAAGTAATTCGAATTGAGTTCTCTTCGTTCTCCGGACGATTATGGTGGTCAATGCGCAGTGCTGGAACATGTTTAAACAGCTCTCGTTGCTAGCTTCGTTATCATGGAAATCATGGTCCGGTTGATGCGGTCGACCTAGCCGTTGCCTCCGGGAATTCCTGTAGTGATAGTTTTGAGCTGAATATTCCTGTCACTGCAATAGTTGTGCAATGCGTTTTAAATGAACGCGGCTCCACGTCTCACTGATGACCCGCTGTGGGTTACCGAAAACCTCAATATTCAGATCCATCTTAGTAATGACTTCTTCAGCGTTAATCGTTTTTATCGCATATACTTAGATGAATTTGATGGAAGCGCCCATTATTATGAACAAATTATCCCTTCGAGGTCGATGGGATAGGCCGTAGGTGGTATGTGTGCAATCGAATAGCCGGCTTATCTATTGAATGGTCAAAACCCTCCTATTTTTCTATCTTCCGATGGGTCAAAATATAATGAACAGAGTTCCGGATAACAGCGCTGACTTTTGCGGGTAGTTTTGGTATGTAATATGTTAGTCTCTATTAACTATTGTACATTAATTATCTGCCTTGCGATATGCTGTGGGTTTTGTAGATTACTTCGTTATGCATCGATTTCGGAAACAGTAAGTAACAATCCCCTTCTTCATTCTTAAATAAAATATCGTTTCGTAGGATGAAATCCTTGTAGCTATACATTCTCACTATATTCCCTTTTGGCATGCAATCACTGCAGCATCTTCTATAGTTAAACAGCTGGGAATTGGCTTAGGGCGTCGATATGTTGCATCGCTGAATCTTTTCGATGTAGTACAGGTCATTGGAATTCATCTATGATCATTGCTCACCCAGCAACTCAAATGCTTGACAGTCCGCGATAATGGAAAACTACATCCCTAGGAGCTGATGCCGTAACCGCTTCAATCATCGAAATTTTCAACTCGGAGCTTGATTATCGCTGTTCGTTAATTAAATATACTAAACTATTATAAAATACTGGATGGGATTTTTGATCTGCTGGTAATTTTTGTAATACGAGTAGGATCGCACATCAGCCGCGCTTACTCGCGTTTGCGTGTAATTTCATCTCAAACATGGGATTGAAAATCTTCAGTATGCATTCGCTGCTCATAGTAACTTTTAGAGTTTCGAAAGCAAGGTTTTGTTCCGGTCCGGACTCGAACTTTACTCCCTGTTTTGTTACGTCCCCAAGTGGCCTGGCAATTAATAAAGTCCCAAAAAACTCTGACCTTGTTTTGGGGTACGTGGCTCGGAACCTCTGTATGGAGGTTCACTCACTATGTGACCCAAAAGTGTGATTCTATGTTGTAGAAATTTACATTTGTTGCATTGAAACCGAATTCCATTGGCCACTGCGATCGTGGAAACATGTTGCAATATATCAAGGTTACTTTTCTCATCAACCAAAAGTATTATAATGCCGTCGATGTAAGTTCGACGAAGTTCTTTGAAAAATATTGTTGACAAACCTTTGAAATATCGACGGCGAATTGCATAAAACGAACGGCGCCTTAAGAAATTCGAATTGCCCATCCGGTGTTACGAATGCCCTGCATTTGATACTATCAGGATCGATGTCCACGTGAAAGAATCGATCGCGCATCACATTGGCATTTAACTTACGAAAATCTGTGCAAAGATGATAGCACACGTTTTATTTCGGCGTTAATGCGACTGGATTAATGTAGAGCTGCTGGGCGGAATACGAATAATATAAGTAAACTGCGTCTTTCGTTTTGAACGTCAGTGCATTTATATTTTTTATTATATCTGATAGTTAGCTGAACTTCTATGTTATTCACGAGGCACTGTGAATTTAAGCTCTAACCCCGATATTCTCATCGGTCAGTTGACAGGTATCCAATAAAAGAAAAGGATTTTGGAACATTGTTCAGCTGAGCTTGCGGACAATTTTGTAGCTAAGCAAAGTGCCACCGATCTCTTGGTAATTTGCATTACAGGAATCAAAGAATTATTCGCCATTGTGACTTCCAAACCCCATGATTCTTCATCAATCGTTTAAACACAATGCTGTCGCCACTAACCCTGGCGTCCAACGTTTAGTTGGATAGGTAGTGCCACTTGAAGGTTGCGATTTTCTTACCGTATCTACTACTCAGTTCTCCCGTTCATTCTCCAAAGTAAGGTAAGACAGTGTTTTAGTGGCGAAGGCAATTTCACCGGCCTCAAAACATCTTATTTCACAAAGCTGGAGGAACTTTGGCTTGTGCCGCTTGAACCCCCTCTACAAATAAATTGATGGTGGTATTAGTTCAAAATAGACGCATTGCTGATAAAAGGTTATTAAATTAAATTAAAGAAAGAACGGAAACGACTTATATTATTTCAGTTTGCATTTTGTTCCCAAAAATCTGATTGTTTGGTTTTCGTCTTAAGGTATTTTTGCAATGGGACATTTATTCCTTTAATTGAAAAAGAAAATCGACTCGACTTTCTGTGAGGTACTTTGCAAAAAATGTCGAAACAGAAACCATCTCACTCTCAATTCATTCAAGACCTGCATGCAATTTGCAAAGGGCTATTTTTTACATTTTCTAGGTATGTCCAAGTGTCCGATAGATTTTCAGGTGAATACAAGTAGCCTGTGATCATGACCAACTTCAACACAACAAGTAGCCGTAAAAAATCACAATTTCATCGGACAAATATCTGTGAAAAATCCTATAACGAGGTCCTGTGAATTATTGAAAATTTATGTACCCAGTCCGATAGTGTAGGTAGTTATATTGAAAAGAAAACAAAATAAATTCTTCGTTTTCATGATGGTAATGACTCTATGAGCGACGCCTTTCTCTTGAGAAATACTGACAATAGCGCATGCCGAAAGGAGAACTGAAAATTTATGAACGTTGGGAAAATTGATTTTCATCATGACGATAACGACGACAGGACACATGCAAGTATCCGTACCGCACACACCAACAACGAAAATACTTTCCTCAACAAAGCATCAATGAACAACAACAATGTGGACAATAGGTGTCAAAATCATTGAACCATGTTTAATTGATTGAGCGGATCCTTTTCACTAGTATTTTGCTCTGAGCAGGAAAAAATGAAGAAACCTGAATAAATGTCATCAAAGGACGGACGCGGTCGATTTTTTTATACCACTTTTTAGACAAAACCGTGTCTCTTATAAGTTGTGTGGGGCTTTGAAATGTTCAGAGTTGGAATTTGCAATGGAACTGAATGGAAAATCTAGTAGAAACCGCAAGATATATCCGCCCTGCTATTTCGAATTACTTGTAAACGGAGTTTGGTATACCGCGCGAAGGATTTGTCATAATATACACTTCAGAACAAGTTCGCAGCAATATTGTTACATTTCATGCAGAAGGCCATCTGTTTACGGCAAGAGTTTTTGTAATATTTGTTTTGCGTTTTGGAGGAGTGTTGTGGGCCAAGAAAAGGCATTAAGCGGAGTAGATCTGTTTATCTTTAGTGCTGTAACTATGACTGCATGTCACCAGCAGTTAGCATTGCCGATTCCTTACATGGCCTCATCAACGTAGTTGGAGCTGAGGTCAATAAGGGCTAGTCCGGATGCTGAAATAGAAATGATGATGGATAGCCCTTAGCGGGTCAACGTTAGCTCTCATATCTCCGAAGCGGCTTCGGGATGTCCAACCTCTTTTGGGAAAGGTGTCTCAGAAAGAAGGGGATCCGATGTAATCAAGAATAAAAGAGTGGGTACACTGTTGGGGATTCTGCAAACCAAAATGACGATGTAAAACTGTGATATATTAATATACTACGGTGATTGCTACAGAGGATAAGAGCATCGTGTGCAGATTTAATAAAGCTAATAAGTCTTGAGTGCTCGACAAATGAATAGTTACCTCGCTATCCATCGTTGACTTAATTCGACAACATTAGCCGGATATACGCGCACGCCGTCAGAGAATCTTTATACGAGATCCTTGATAAAACTTACCGGCAATGTCCAAAGCATGTTAAACATGAAGCCCTTCATGTTGTTGGCATTCACAATGGTAATGACGAAATATTAATCGAATTTCGCAACGCTAATAGCGTAGTCATTAACGGACTATATTTTAGCACCTGGCCTGCCAGAAAATGATCTGGGTATCAAATGAAAAGCAAGTCTATTATATATTTTACAGTGAGCCCTTGTTTTAGAAGTAATCAAGTGGACGTTCTAAACACACTAGGAACAAATGGTGAGGTTCACCATCTTATGATAGCTTTGTCCAAATAAGCACTGTTGCAACTCAAAGATCCTACAATAACACAACGATATCTAGGTTGAAAATCATCAGACTAAAGCATCTCTTAACTTAGAGGCAGCAAGTAAGAAGCAATTCGACGAAAGAGACCAGAATTGTGGGCAGAAAACTTGTGGATTTTGCACCACGATAACGCACCGTCTCACAGTGCCATCATTATTCGTAATCTTTTGACGAAAAATGCAACAGATACCATCCAACAGCCACCGAATTCACCTGATTTGGCTCCCTGTTACTTCTTTCTTTTCTCAATCGACTTAAAAAAAAACACTACGGGGAACGCGTTTCAGCAGCCGAGAGGAAGTAATAGAAAAATCGCAGGAAGCACTGATGGACATAAAAAATATTTCGAGGATCGGATCAAGCGCTGGCATAAGTGTGTTGCAGTCAATGGGGATTACTTTGAATGGGACAATATAGATTTAGATGAATAAACTTGTATTTTTAATTTTCTGAATAAATTCCGGAAAGTTTTTGATCAAGGTGGTAATTTGGGGTGAAATCAGACAATTTGAAAAGTTTTTTTATAAAGTATCTCTAGATTTTATCAGCCTATTCAAAGCTATTGAATCTATATACCTAGTCCGCATAGCAGTAAATAGATTATGTCATTGCTCTGAATATTTTGAGCTTTGCTGAAAGGTTAGTAGGTACTCTCTTTACCAATAAAATATTTTCAGCCCGAAGCATTCTGAATTTCTCCTTCAGGTATTTTTTAGGTATAAGTAGAGCAACTATTATAATTATTCCCAGGAATTTCTATTTATTTAGCACTTTAATGTTTCGTCATTACTCTTTCCAGATTTTCCAAATATCATTACTGTCCATGTTTATTGTCAGGTTCTAGAGATCGCAGTACAGGGTGACCAGATAAGAACGATAGAAAAAAAAATTTAAATAAAACAATAACGGTCTGATATATAAAATTGATTCTGGCTTTATTTTGAAGCTACGTTAATACCACTAATACGTTAATACCATTCAATTGCCGCATCGGATTCGCTGGCAGTGCTTCAAGCGGACAGTCCAATTTTTGATGACTCGGTCCAATATGTATGGCGTTATTCCGGGCCTCGAGCTAGTCCAAAGTGGTTGGCTTGTTAGCGTAGAATAAGGAATTGACGTAGCCCTAGACGTCATGAAGTGGTGTCAAGTCGACAAATTTCTCCTCCACAACTTCGAACGTTGCGTCGCTTGTGTGGCATGTAGCGCTGGATTGTTGAAACCACAGCTCGGATATATCGATGTTGCTGAAACCATTGATGGTGTCTCCTTCGTCATTTCGAAAGAAATAAGGTCCGATGATACCACCATACCATAAACCGTACCAAACAGTCCATCTTTGTGGCTACATTGATGCTTGGCCGAACACTTGTGGATTCTGTTTGCTCCAATAACGGCAGATTTGCTTGTTGACATAGCCGATGAGCCAAAAGAGTGCCTCGTTCGAGGAGGTGATTTTTTTCCCAAAATCCGGATCCCCGGCCAACATTTCCAGTGCCCAATTAGCGAACTTACGGCATTGTCCATGGTTGTCCGGTTTCAATTCTTTCGTCAGCACAATCTTATGCGGATGTAGGCCCAAATCCAACCGCAAAATAAGTCGGGTTGACTCTCTGGCGATGCCCAATTCAGCTGATTGGCGCCGAATTGACATTTCTGGGCCGTCTTCGACACTAGTGGCTAGGGCGGCTATTTTTTCTTCATTTTGCACCAATTTCCGTCTGGTTGGTAGATTAAAATCCAGAAGAGTGTACTCACGCTCAATCCTTTCCACGGCGCGACGAATTGATTGCACTCTTAAGCCATGATGACAACCGACCTCACGACGGAATCCACGTTGCGTATTTACAACTGAGCCGGAACTTCGATAATATTTTTTAATAATTTCTACACGTTCGGGAAGCGTGCATGATGAAATGGCAAACTTTACTGAATATTTTGACAGCTGGATGTCATTGGTAACTTTGACAGACATTTCCAATAAGAATTGGAAAAACTATCATTGCTATCTTGTCACTCTGTATTTTTCTAGTTTGTTTATCATTGTGTGTGTCTGTACTTTGCCTACCAGTATGATGATATCCTCTGCATACATTAAGACTCGTATTAGTGTTTCATCGATGCTAGGCCATCTCCAAGGAACTCATGCAGATTATTGAGGAAAGGAGCGAACTACTATGGAGTGATTAGGCAACATAGTTTTACACGTTTTACTCGTATCAAAATACTCTGAAATTTCATTCCGATTTTAAAGCGGCAGTGTGGTATGCTTTGGTTTTCGGATACATACTTCGCAGTAAATTCAGATATTTTGTTGATATGCCCATGTTACTAAGTTCATAAAAAAGCGATTTCCTGTCAATGCAGTCAAATGCAGCCTTGAAGTCTACGAATATTCCGCATTTTTCACATTTTTTATTTTGATGATACTCGCTAGGCTATATGTATATGATATCTATAGACGAGTATCCTTTTCAAAATCGGGCTTGAAATTCGTTAAGAACTTTGTGCTTTCTTTCTCACTCACTTAGTCGATTATGCATCATCCCAGCCAATACTCGCCACAATGCAGTCCATAAAGGAGATTCCACCGTAATTTTGCAAGTCATTTGGATCATTTTTCTTGTAGTCAAGAGATACATATAATTGTCTGAACAAATCTATCCTCGACTGACTCGACTTCTCTAGCATGTTGCAGTACGATTTCGGTAGTAGGATTAGGAAATTTTATGGAGCGTCCATAAAGGGTTAATAAGCGTTTCGATGTGCTTATTAATTTCACCTTCTCAAGAACCGCTCTTATGTTTTCTACTCTGAATTCTGCATCTAGATTTGCATCGTATTTTCAAGATGTGGTGACAGTAAAGGTGAGTTCGGAAGTTCATTGAAATAGGCTTTGTGATTTTCCACAATTTCACAATTTCATTTCTTTGTCATTTAGCCAATTTATTAAATTTGTTCCCCTTCGATTTACTAGTTGTCTTTAGATAATCTATTTCCGTAGATATTCAAGTTCTCTCCTGCGGGACATGTCAATACCTGTTGCTGTTCACCTATTCTTACATTGATTTACCCAATCGAAATACTGCCAACTGGTGCATTTTTGACGAACATATTTTTAAGGGATTCGAAGTTATTACACCATGTTGTTCCTCTCAAATACTTACTACTTAGGCGACGCTACAATCGGGGGTTGACCTGGTCCTCAACCAATAAGCCTCTCCGCGACCACTCCAAGTTGGTCGAGGTCCCCTTCCACTTGCGCGCGCCACTTAAGGCGAGGCCTTCCTCTGCTACGTTGTCCCTCCGTATTGGAGTCGAAGATTCTGCGGGCTGGAGCGTTGGTGTTCAGCTCGTAGAATTCATTCCTGAATCCTTTCATTCCAATGTAGTTTTTTATTTAAAATTAAATTTTTAAGTTATTCCTTTGCAGTTCAGTTTTAAATCCCCCTATTGTCATTCCATATATACTTTTGCTTGGTGCTACGTTTCCAACTTAGAATAAATACTGCGAAATATTTTTTGTAGCTATTACAGTGCTGAGTCTCAACCTGGGTTTCGTGTAGGACGAGAACGAATCTGTCTTGTGAGGTGAGATATTTAGAAAATTCGGAATATAAGTTCTTATTAGCTAAAACAAGTACATTATATGAAACTATTTTTATTATCACATATTTCAGACTTACTTTCTAAGAATTTTTTTAAATTTACGATATTTTCACCACAGACGACTACCTCCTATTATTTGCTATTAAAAATATTTCTTTGTTTACACTTTTCCGCTTTGTTCTTAATGTAAAATTTTACTTCTTCAAAACTATGCTTGTGCATTTCAGATAGGACAAATGTTCCATTTTTCTCTTGGGATAATAATTTACCTGATTTGCAATAAAAATACATTTTAAGCTGGTCTCCACATAGATGATCAGAAGAAGGAAGATATATCTTCAATGCCAGCAAAATCGCCGTGTAAAGATTTTTATTAATTCCGCTTTTATGAATTCTTTTCGTATAAATGGAAAACAGTATTTGCCATGTCCGTCTCTAAAAAGAATTTTCTTTTCTCAACTCCTACAGATCCATTGCACTAACATCAGGATCATGGACACGCTAATAAGTTGTCAGCTCATACTGTCGCTCAAGCAGTCTAGTTTTTGTAGCAACAGGTCCACCAGTAATTTGATTGCATGTTTCACCAAAAAGTGGAACCAAAGTCTACACCAATCTGACGAAGCAAGACAGTTGCACTTAATATATGTATGTAATTTACTCGTATCATAGGCATTTGACAGAGTTTGGCATCAGGCTCATTTGGCGAAAATGTATGCATTTGGTATCTACGAATCTCTTATTCAATCAATTACCTCCCAGAATTTCCAATTCAAGTTTTATGTTTGCTGGTGTGCCCCAGGCTTCCGTTCTGTCTCCGATATTTTAATGATTTATTGTCTGCTACTTCTTGTCTAGAATATTCTTTTGCTGACGACAAGACCCTTTGCTTAGCTATTGCGTTTATGAAACCACCAACCGAGTGGACTTCATTGCTTCCAAAACTGAATATCGTTAAAGCGAAATTTAAGCACCCAGCCTTTATCCCTGAATGGGCCCTGAAACATCACACCTTTACTTTTTTGGTATTTGAATTAAGGTGTACATGAAATTGAATGACTACATATTCAATGCGGCCTAAAATGCTACGAAATTTTTAGTTTTCCTCAAGCGATATAACAAATAGGCCTGGCCTAAATATATAAAGCACTTATTCATCCTGAATTGAAGTACGATGCTCACATCTGATGATGCTAGATGGTATACAAAACCATGTGATAAATCCTATGTGTGACGCTTATGTAACACAGGGAACTAAAACATTTTAACGCCGACGTAATGCCGCTTGCCCTACCTCTCCAAATTTCGCAAGTTTGGAGAGTCCGATTGTCATTTTTTTTCTATTATGTTGGTATACATGCCCCGGAAGTATGATATAATTTTCAGCTGTATTCATTGTTTACTTTGTCTGTGGCAGCCGCTAAGGTTAGACGCTAGGCGATTCTCGTTTGTTAAAAGAAGGATCAGAGAACTTGTATCAAAATTTGCGTAAAAAATGTTTCGACGTCATATTCGTAAACCCATGTTTCGTCACCTGTTATTATAATACGTTTCAGTAATTCTGCATCGTCGTTGACTTCATCTAGTAATTCTTCAGCAACTTCCATTCGCCGCTGTTTTTGTTCAAAGTACAACAATTTTGGAAAAATTTTGCTGCCACTCGTTTCATACCCAAAACATTGGAAACAATTTCATGGCGTGAGTCAATCGGTATGCCAACATCATCAGCGACTGCTCTGATTATGATTCGGTGATCGTTTATAACCATTTATTCCACTTTTCCCACGTTTTCATCGGTTGCTGATGTACTGGGGGGCCCGTCCGTTCGTCAGCTTTAACGGCCATCTTGGGAACGCTTATACCACTTGTAAACTTTTATTTTACTCATAGCAGACTCACCATAGGCCTTTGTTAACATTTCATACGTTTTGTTACACTTTATTTAATTTTTTACTCAAAATTTTATACATATTCTTTGATCTACATTATTCACTAACGAAAATCGCCGAGCTCATAAAAACCATCTACCATTAGCGGCTGCTATAGACAAAGTAAACAATGAATACATCTGAAATTGTATCATAAGAGGGCGGGTCAATAAGTACATGACTTTTGGATTAAAACACAGATTTTTTGATAAAAAAATAATTTTATTTTTCAACGTAGTCTCCCTTGAGTTCTATACACTTTGTCCAACGCTTCTCCAATTTTTTTATCCCTTCCAAAAAAAATGATTTGTCGAGGTCCTCAAAATAGGCCTTTGTTTGCGAGATGACTTCATCATTGGAGTCAAATCTTTTTCCACCAAGCCTTTCTTCAGGTTTGGGAACAAGAAGTAGTCGCTCGGAGCCAAATCTGGAGAATAGGGTGGATGAGGGAGCAATTCATAGCCCAATTCATGGATTTTTGCCATGGCAACTGCACATGTGTGCACCCTTGCATTGTCTTGGTGAAAAACAACTTTTTTCTTGGCCAAATGAGGTCGTTTTTTTTTCAAATCGTCATTGAATCGGTCCAATAAGTTGGCATAATATTCCCCATTGATTGTTCTTCCCTTTTGAAGGTAGTCAATGTGGATTATCCCGCGTGCATCCCAAAAAACAGTCGCCATAACTTTATTGGCTGACAAACCCACCTTGGCCTTCTTTGGCGCCGATTCACCCTTAGAAACCCACTGTTTTGACTGTTGTTTGTTCTCTGGTGTGTTGTGATGGATCCATGTTTCGTCCACGGTTACAAAACGGCGCAAAAACTCCTCCATATTGCGATTAAACAACGCCAAACCTTCCTGTGAAGTTGTTACACGATTGCGTTTGTGGTCGACTGTGAGCAAACGCGGCACTCATCTTGCGGAAAGCTTTCTCATGCCCAAGTGATCATTCAAAATTGAAACCACTGAGCCATGCGAGATCCCTACGGCTTCCACAATCTCTCGCACTTTCAATCTTTGGTCGGCCAACACCATATCGTGAATTTTTTCGATTGTTTCGGGTGTAGAGACCTCAACTGGGCGTCCAGGACGTTCGGCATCTTCAGTGCTTGTACGGCCACAACGAAATTCAGTAAACCACTTTTTTACCATTGAAATCGATGGTGCAGAGTCCCCATAGTATTTATCAAGCTTAGCCTTGGTCTCGGTAATGGTTTTTTTCGCAAGAAATAATGCTTAATAAGCACACGAAATTCACTTTTTTGCATTTTCTCCTCAAATTAGTGAGTAGTCTGATAAAAATAGCTGTCAACCACAAACTAACTGATGCAGCAAGTTTAAATTTTGACAGGAGTCAACTGACAGATGCCTGTTGACAGGAGCAGTGTTGCTGTTTCAGTAAAGAGGTCAGAAATTCAAAAAGTCACTGACTTATTGACCCGCCCTCGTACTTCAGAGACATGTATACCAACATAATAAAAAAAAAATTGACAATCGGGCTCTCCAAACCCGCGAAATTTAAAAATTCCCGTTATTTTCTGAACACACTCTACTCTGAAATATCGTAATTTTTTCCTAAGCTTTACAATTCGTTTATAGAATACCATGCCGAGCTATTAATTTCAGTGATTATAACCTGCGAACGTTCAAAACCAACATTTATCGATATCTCTCTTTCTTTTTTCTCTAATTATGCTTCCATTCTAAAGGCTTACAAAATCCTTTGGGAGCTCGGTAACTATAAAAAGAGGCCAACTTAAAAAATGGAAGCAGTATTTTTGAAACAGCACTTCCTCCCAAGGTTTACCGTGCCAAGAAAATAGGATTCCTCTCTGGATACGTTTATGCTGATCACATTAACGCCTTGGGGATCGTAATTAAGCAGTTATTTTGCATATCGATCACCACTTGAGAGTACATTGGCTTGCTTCGGGTAGAAGGCCCATATCTGACAAACTGATGGCCGTCATTGAATCCACATCTGTGTAGAGTCGCATTCTGAGCCCAGGAAATTTGTCTGATGAGTTCGAGATCCACATTGGTGTACCACAAGGCTTCATTTCACCATCAATATTGTTCTATCAGTGACCAGGTATGTATCTCGTGCTGCTTTCGACATCGGACGAAATTTCGGATCGTGGCTCAAAGATTTTGATAATATGGAAATTGTATGCACACTGTTTCGTATAATTATAAACCTCCACTAAGTGAGCGTAGAAGTGAAGCAGGGTTCGTCAGGCTGAAAATAATAACATATGATACAGTTAAAATAGTCAGTTTTCGTATAAACGTATCGGCTTAAATATACTCTGTAGGACAACGGATATAGAGAATGAATAGCTAACAGTATCTTAGGATCTGTGGTAGAACCGAACTGGACAAAGCTAGCCAAATTGGTAAAACAGTCTGCTTTTGAAAAGTTGATGAAAATATGGCAGAACAATGAAGCCAGCCTACACACCAGGCCATAATTGTTTCGTGCCAACATCGAGCTTGTGCTGGATGCAGCATTTCGAGAGTGTGTCCACTACAATCACAAAATAGCTGCAGGCATTAATTGATAAGCGCCTCAGCAACATCTTGACGACTTTTTGGCCCAGCCAACAGAATTGAGACACAGAATTAGACACAGAATCAATCAGCGAGACAATTACAATTGTGCTGGGCAACACTATTTGAAAAGAGTTGGGCTTCCATATTATGAAATGCAATCCTTTCACACAGGATAAGGACTGAAACGAGTAAAATTTGGAAACTTCAAAGTAAAAAAAAAAAATATTTTCATAATTCATGTAAATTTTTTTTATTTGCTTTAAAACTCAGTTTTTATTAAATTCATTCAAAATTACGAAAAATAAAAAAAATCATTTGGGTTCCCATTCTTTCCTCAACTTCTTTCGAATGTCCTTCATAAGATTGGTGACAGTTACATCCGTGATCTTTTTGGACGCTCTTTTCCATTTAGCACTAAAATCTTTTACGTCCTTTGCACACTGCTCACTTTTCCTCAATTTAGCTTTGACCACAGCCCAATACCTTTCAATGGGACGGCACTGTGGAACATTGAGTGGATTCATGTCTTTTGGGACAAAGTCGATATTTTTAGCAACAAGAAAGCTCAACGTCACAAGAGCATAGTGAGCTGGAGCTAAATCTGGCCAAAATAATGTTGAACCTTCGTGTTTGTTTAAGAAAGAAATCAACCATTTTTTTAGGCACTCGTTAATGTACACTTCTCCGTTAATTGTTCCCGTTGTAATAAACGATGAGCTTCTGTATCCATATTGGCAAACGGCCTGCCAAACGAGATATTTTGACCCGAATTTTTCCATCCCAATCGATGTTGTTGATTGTGGAAGAATCTCAGCTTCAAACGAGTTGTAAAACTGCGCACCTGGAAGAGTAGTAAAGTCGGCTTTTACATTAGTTTCGTCATCCAAAACCAAGCACGCTTTCTTGTTGCCGATCAACTCGTATAGCTTTCGGGCTCGTGTTTTTATGACTTTTTTTGCTTTTCAGTAACTTTTGGTATTTTTTGTTTTTTTCGTGTTTTTAGACCGTTACGTTTTTTAGATCTTTGTACCATTGTTTGGTTGGTATTCCATTTCCGAGCAACATCTCTGGATGACATAGTCCGGTTTTTTACGATCGTACCCACTATTTTCCTGTCCAAATTTGTATCATGTACTCCACTTTTAGCTCCACTTTTCTGTTTTCGCTTAACTGTCAACGTCTCCAAATATCGTTTAATAACAGAATCCACTGTACTGCGTGCTATGTTTAAATTTTTTGCGATGAAATGGTTTGGACGTGAAGTATTCTCGAGCCATTTGTCGATGATCTTTTTACGACGTTCCTCTTGACTCATATTTTATAAATATTTTAAACCGCTCCGAACTAAAATCAATAACAAACTGAAACTAGAGAATATACAGGCTAATTTGGGTACAAAATGGGATTGCAATTTTTACGCATTGAAAGTATAGCCCGTATTAAAATTTACAGATTTTAATCCATACGAAATAAAAGAAGAATTGTGTAAAAGTGAGGCATATTGTCAAAAACAGTACACGGCATAGCGCGCTCCTAGTAAATCCCCTTGGATCGGCTAGAGGATAAGCGACAAAAGTTAGTAGGTAAAAGGAATGGTACAGTGAAGGTAACTAGTCAGCTGAGTTGGAATCTATGATAGTCCACATGTTACTACAGTCGTGTGGATATCCGATTGAAATTCTATTCAGAATTGCGTTTGCTGATTCTAATGTAACCAAATCTCAATTGATACAAAATCACTCCTGCATGCAAATCAAAGGAATATCTCATATTTTAACGCTTAAATTCCAATGAATACGCAACTCTGTGCCTTCGTGTGAACTACCACTTATTCAATCCCACTAGTCGGTTATGAATTTCATTTAAATTTATTTCGGACGCCATTAGGCAAAATGAGATAATTCCACTTCTCGAAATTTAAATACATTACCCATTTCCCGGCGGCACACTCCCAACGAAAACAGAACTCAATCCGCACCACCGGACAGCCCATCGAATTATCATATTTGAAGGATCACTGTACCGCAACATACGTATGTGAGTCGCAATCCTGCGTTCGGACCATATCATCATATCTCCAGCTAACACGCAACTCACTGGCAAACACCAAACACCATAGATCATTTAACAATTACATTTATTGCGATTCCAGGCACTTTAGCTGATTATCAGGACGCGCGCGCATAGCACCGCCCAACCAGAATCCAGAATGGGAACCTTATGATACCTGACCACGAGGAAACATTTTCAATTCCCGCATATCGAAATGGAAACCTTACTCCATTGTCGGTCGGTGCTCCATGGCAAAGCATAACCAAATCATCCGATCATTTGCTGGTGGATATCATTTCTCAAATTGGTGGCGGTGGTATCACTTTCAAAGGATCAGACCGCTCGCGCGATCTCTCGCGCGTACGAACACTTCATGCGATAAGTGCCTCCAGTGATTCGATGCAGTTCCAAAAAAAAAAAAAAAAACAAACCATTCGTTCATTGCCCATATTCGGTATAGGGTTGCGTTGCAGTGTGTTGATTTCATTTGGGCATCTGGATGGACATGATCAGCACGCACTCACTCGATCAAGAAGCCCCATTCGAGCGGGAATTTATGACGTGATTTGGATCAATTGGCATAATCTATTTCAATGGAAACGACCTGATCGTTGAGTTGGCTTATATAGTAGATACGAGTATCATTTCCGCCTTTTAGTCGTAGACAAGGGTGCCGCTGGGCGCGGAGGGGCCTTGGTCTTGTATTTTCGGCAGTAAAATGTTAATCGCGGTCGGTATTCGTAACTAGTTGAATATGCAGGACTAGTAGCAGGTTTATGGGGCAATAACAATTTGGAACCATAGTGAGATTTCAAGTGTTGTTTCGTTCTGTTCTTTGTGTGTTTGAGGACTAACGCCTTTATGGCATTATCAAGTTTGATTCAGCAGAGGATAGACTTGTTACCTGGAAGTTTATTAGTTTCCTCTGAAGAGATTATGCCATCAATTTTATGGAAAATTGTTATAACAGCTTCTTGTAGACACGAATGCTGTAAAATCAGGCGGCAAGTAAGATTCCAGGAATTTTAGGAAAGTCATTAGAACAGCATGATGCAGGACTTGGCGATACTTTTCAAAGTTTTTAATTAGTTGTTGGGAGTGTAGTGCACGTAATTGATTTTTCCGGAAGCCTTGTAGCGGAGTAAGACAAAATTGTTTGCTTCGAATTATATATGAGTACCTATGTTCAAATGAGTATGTAGTAAGTTACTCCCAAAGTTATTTTCAGAGCGATAGTCCCCCTGTGGTCTTGTTAACTGCGGATGGGGCAAGAAGTCTCTTCTGCTTCACGAATGCTTGCAGATTGCTTTGAAAATATGGATAAATTGGTTTAGAGATCCAGCCGGATTGGGTTAATCTCAACCTAAATGAATTGGCGGGTGATCAGGAACCTGTTGCCGATAGCTTGGTTTGAAAAACAGGAAAAATCGAAAGACTTGTATAAGATTGACGATAGCTGCACAGTGAAAACAAACACCCCTATTAAAAGTTTTTCATTAAAAACCGACTAATCTTCGGACCCAACTGTTACCCAACAGTTTCAAGAAAAATACGATTTTGGACATTCTCTAGAATTGAGTTATTATCGGGCAAACACAAAAAAAGACGTTAGAAGCTATTTAGAATGGCGAAAAAGGCTTTTTATGATCTCTAAACCTCAGCGTTACTCGTAGATTTCAATCCTCGCTAGGAGTACTTTCGCAATTTCGCAAGCGGAATTATACCGAATCCTAACGGTAAAAATCAGTTGGTTGGGTGAATTTTGTTTGTGGCGGCAGCCATGCCGCGCTTAAGATCTTGCTGAACCCTATCACCACTTCCAAACTACATAATTTGAGGATGCGATGTTCCTCTGAACATATTCGAAAATCTGTATTAATGAAGTCTTATCTGGATCTCAGAACCAATCGGCCAGAGCTTCCAATTGGGTTTGTGTTGGGTTTGTGTTGGGTTTGTGTTGGATTTGTGTTGGGTTTCGTAGGAGCATAACTGTCGATGGCATTATCTTGAGATTGTGATGAAGTTGTTACGTTGATTGTCGATAACATGTCGTTCGCCCTGTTTTCACATATTTCTAGGAAATTTTTTCCAGCTTTTCCATGATAATAGTTCCCTTAAGTTGGGTGCGACCGATGATGATAATTTCACAGCTACGTTTGATCCGGTTCGTTGTTAAGGTGAGATATTAGGTCTTCGGTCGGTAGTGGTTAAAATTAATCAACAATAGCTTAATATTCATTAGATGGTACCATCCAAGTAATCCAATAATAATGGATCATAACCTTAAGGACACGCGCCAGATAAAGGTTAAAACTTGAAACATACGGTCGGTGTTTTTCGTAAAAATGATAACTATTTGTATTTGCCGTCGGTACTGAAATTTGTCGGTAAATCTTCTCGATGTTGGCAGTGAAGGTATATCGATGCTGTCTCCATCTTAATATGACATAGATAATGCACTTTTGTAAATAAGTGCTCGTTTAAGGACGTGACGTCCGAAGTCTTAAACGTTGCGTCAAACAGAACTCACAGTTTTGTTGTAGAGCTTGAGTCCTTGTTGACAGTATGGTGTGACAAAAAAAAAAATTAAAGGGTGTTGCAAGAAAAGTGTCCTTGAATAAATCCAACTCCTCCATGAGATTCATGGTAATACTCGTATATTCTAACTTGCACCTTTCATATCCTACCTTTAGCCTCGCATCCTCCTCAAAACGACGTTCTAATTGCGTAAAGCGTCGTAAAGCAACGTACTGCATCTTTGAAGGGTGAGGACACGGTCCATTTGTTAGTTTGGTTGTGTTGGTTCAGAAGTGCTGTTCACAAGCATTGTATTCTTCAGAAGCTGTCATCTTGAACGTATCGTATCTGAGTGCCCAAATCAAGCTGTAGAGCGAAGCTTTTAAGGAGTTGTGTTGTCCTATCTGAAATTTTCCTGAACACAATCCATCCAAATTGGACTTCTAATGAAGTCCGGTAAAACGATGTCGAAGTATACTTCGCTTCCCAGAAGTAACATACATCGATTTTAGCAGGTTTGAAGAATGCGGGATTTGCTAAAAGAAGGCATTTGATGTGATTTAATTCGTCAACCATCACTCGGTGGGCCCGGAGAACGCCAGTCAGTGACTGAAAAATAAGGGCGTTAGTGGCGCTTTCAGATGTCGAATATTTAGGTCGAAACTTTATGTCGATATAATATTTGCTTATGCCACTGCTGACCTTCGTTAAGCCGGAGATCTGGACACACGTTTTACGCCTTGGTAATCGTAGTAACTGTGCTGCTGATTCAGTGATGAAAGTTGCCTCAGAACCTGGATCAACAAGTGGAAGGAAATCATGGCAACTGCCATCAGCTGAGACTACCCTGATTCTGGCTGTTGCTAGCAGGACATGGCTCACCCGATGCTGTGTTGCAAAAAATGTGTTCCACGAATGCGATCTATGCGGTCGATGCGTCTATAAACGAAATCTGAGGCGCTTGAATTCAGCTGTGTTTGCTTACTTGTGGTGCCTGTTGGATTGAAAGTTTCGGTAAGTACTTGCGAACATACTTGACTTGTTAGATTTTGTTGTAAGTCTTGTTTAAAATTAAATTAATGAGTGGTGTCGGTACTGGCAGAAACAGCAGTTCATCAGCTTGGACAATCTCGAATTGGGTGGCTGTATTCTATATAATTTTCACACACTTTCACTCGGCGCACGGTTTGCCATTTATGTGTTGTGTTCAAGCGAAGAAATTTGCTGCATTTCCTTAAGGCGTGCCTTCCGTGATGTCATACCTCGCTTTGGAACTGCTTTTTACCAGGTTTTCTAATGCGTGAAAGTATTCTTGAAATGTGTCAAGCATAGACCTTAACTTCTTCGTTAATGATAGTTTGCTGAAAAAAGATTTAACTGGGCATTGACTAGGAGCCGCTTATGGTCATATCTCGTCTTCAACAAGTTCCATGCCTTGACATAATTTTCTGCGTCGAGGCCTAAATGCTGTATAAGATGTTCGGCGTCGCCAAAAATTGAATATTTTAAATGGTGTAGTTTCTCGATGTCACTCAGGTGAGTATTCGTATGAATTACTGACCTAAATACCATATATCATAAAATGAACGCCATTTCGCATAGCATCCGGAGAACGTTGGAATATTCATTTTTGGAAGGCGAAGATGCCCACCAGTCCCAGTTGCAGCGGACGGTGTGTTGAACGTCTCTGAAGACGCATTGCAGTTGATGAACACTTGTCGATGGCGTCTACCAACTCGCAGTGACAGTCTACTAGTTCACAGACCTTCGTTAATTCCGCCTTTGTTAAACCCTTTTCTAGCCTGCCTGCACCATAATTTGCTGTTGCCAAATTAGGAATTATTTCTTGTCTAAATTACACAATACATCTATCATCTGCACAGAATTGAGTTAGCTCTTTTCTACAGTATTTTTAAAACTGCCATGTTGTTTGTTTTCTTTGGAAAGCGTTCTAAATGAATTTGATCAAATTGGTTACTTTTTGGATCTTTTGCTTGGGATTTAAAGCGGCTATAATTTTACTTTGATTTACCATCAGTGACTCGGAGTGTATTCATCTAGGAGAAGAGCCGCCTTTAATGCAGGATTTGAACAACTTGTAGGGCTGGTGGCGAAATCAGCTCATTGGAATTTCGTTGTTTTAAGTCAAACGAATAGCTAGAGAAGAAATGGCCACATGCCACAAGATGTTTTTCAAGTATATCCGATATATTGTACAATCTTCGCCATTATCTTCTATATGCTATAAGACTGTGTGGATTTGTCGAAAGAACTTTTATCTTTTAGTACCCTTCCTTGGTGCAGTAGTGTTTTGTTTAGAGGTAACGTTCGTTTATTTTGTAGTTAGAGTTCTAAAACTATTCCGTGTTTTTCTGTTGAACTCTTGTCAGATATTGAACGTTTATTTTTTGCACAGTCAGGATAATATAGAAACGAAATCTACTTACTCATTTTTTTCTAGGCAGACCTGGGACTTAACCTAGAGGGTTAGGATCCTTCTCCACTTGCGCGCGCTATCAGAGTTGGAGTCGTTCTCTGGAACATGTTCTCTCAATGACAGGTTCGAAGACTTGCAGAGCTGGAGCGCTAGTTTCAATCCACTCTTCATTTTACAGCATGATAAATCCTGAATTAGCAAAGTCCATGTCGATACATCTATTGCTGTAGATGACTCAAAGCACATTCTTCTCGAAATGTTATCGATAAATTCCAATATCTTGTAGGTTTTTTTTTGTTTTTTTTTTTTTAAATTCAACACTCCAGTGTTTATGAATCTCAACAATATGTTTTTGGAAAAATGGGATAGAGAGAGAAAGAAAGCTGTTTGGGCTCAGTTGTTGAGCGGCATCCACGTCATTATCGAGGAAATATTAGGACCAGTTAAAATTAGCTGATATGATACAGTGGTCCAATAACCCTATCCCCTCTAGGCACCTTGACCTTGTATTTGTCAGGGTGAGAAGTTAAAAACAAGTTCAGAGCAACATGATAATGATTCCTGTGTATAAGATGACTAAGATGCAAATTTGAAGAAAGAATTTCAGATTGTCTCATAAGGGAACTGAATCTTGAATCCATTAGTGCAAGCAAGTGTTTTTTTAGCGTCAACTCAAAAGCACTATTATTGTGTTCATACAGAGGGTAAACGGGACAAATTAAAAAAAACCCCACACCTTTGGTGACTGGCTTACTTCAAGAAAGTCAAATACTTAACCTTTGCTGGAAAAGCATATTTGGACCTGACATCTCATGAAAGTCATAGACAAAGTTCATATGTGACTAGCCTACTCAAAAAGTTCAGAAATGAGAGAGTACTGGGAAGAATTAGCCAGAAAAATATTTGCATCAAGCTGCGCTGTGATCTAGGAACCATTCTACTGGAAAGAAAGAGCAACGGTCAGAAAAAAAGGATGAAACAATTCCTGGAATTTAGCAGAGGTCGAAGAAGTCACAAACCTCCTGACATACCACTGGCGTGCCAAAAAGTATCTACTGACAATGGGAATGAAACAGAGTGACATGTGGAGGTTATGCATCAAAGAAGTAATTCTACTTTGGGTATATGGTATACTCGTACGTAGTGATATTGCGCTTCGTTAAATTGGTATCCCTTACTTTAAGGCTAGCAACCTTGCTACAAATTCACCTAAAGAATTATCTGTCTAGCGGATATCGCAATAAGACATATTGTGTTATGCAGATGGGCTATCTGTGGCCTTAGTGATATGAAATACGTAACCACCTCAACCAATCAATCCGCAATCTAGATGCTGTTGTACGCGGCTGTAAAATCAAGAAGACATATACACAATAGAGGTTATACAGTCGCCGTAGTGGAAATATCTGGATTATAGTGTTACTTTGTAAGGGGTGTTGTTTTTAGGAGTTTAACTTCTAAACTGGCAACACTGTTTCTACAGATTGTCAATTTGACAGTTGAAAGTTGATTTGTGGTTAGTACGTTTTGCCATTTTGCCATTTTGCGATGAATAGATTAATTTTAATTTAATTTAATTTTTAATTTTGGTGGGAGCGAAAGCCCCCATTTATTCGGCTTAATACAAGCTATAACTTAAAATTAAACTTAAACTAAAACTTAAAACTAAGGTTGATTATTGTGGTGAAGGAGAACGGATTTGAGGTAGGAAGTGGTGCGGTGGAAGTCAAAGACCCTAGGGTTTGAATTAATTTTTCGTAGCATGCGGGAGTTTGGTTCGTTCGCGCCATAGGTGGTGTGGTGGGTTGGGAGATAGAAGAGACGAGGGGTACGTAGATTACGAGGGTTAGTGTTGAGGAAAATAGAATTGTGAAGGGACGTGCATTCAACGTAACCTGTAAGGAGTCGATGAATGAAGAGAAAGTCGGCTGCATCTCTGCGTTCCTCAAGGGTGTTTAGGTTAATAAGGTTGAGACGGTTTTGATAGGGGGGCAGAGTAAAAGAATCATCCCAAGGCAAACCTTGAAGAGCGAATCGAAGAAAACGGCGATGGATGCTTTCGATTCTCGAGATATGAACGCGATGATATGGGGACCATACTTGACTGGCGTACTCTAGGAGGGGACGAACAAAGGTAATATAGAGGGACCTGGTTACGTATGGGTTGGTGAATTCTTTGGACCATCGTTTTACAAAACCTAGTGCAGAGCTGGCTTTAAGGATTATCCCATCCCCATCCATATGCAAACGGAAGTTGAGCTCCCTATCACACAAAATGTCGAGGTCGCGAAGAGATTCAACGGAGGAGATAGGTTGGTTGTGGAGAAGGTAGAGAATGCAGAACAACGTGTGAAAATTATACAAACTTATTTTGAAAACCATGGTTCAGTTCGCCAAACTAATCGTGCGTTACGTCTATTTTACGGTCGATATAATCGTCCGTCTGAGAAGTTATTCGCATTGTTTTCGCACCACGTGCACTCTAGTGGATATTATGCATCCTCAAAGACGACAAACAGTGCGAACAGAAGAAGCTATTGCCGTTGTGGAGCGCAGTGTTGAGGAGAATCCGAGTGGCTCCATTCGCCATCGTGCACAGTAATTGGAGCTATGCCCATCCACTTTGCGAAAGATTTTACGGAAAGATCTTGGCTTACAAGCATATAAGATCCAGCTTGTGCAAGAGATGAAACCGTGTGACTATTATACGCGTCGTAGGTTCGGTGAATGGGCCGAAAACATGATTGCTCTTGATTTTCATTTGCAAGGCAAAATTTTTGGTTAAATTGCCGAATTTGGAGGGAAGAAAACCCAGAAGCCTTTGTCGAGACTCCCTTACAGCCATTAAAACTCACTATTTGGTGTGCTTTATGGGCTGGTAGAATCATCGGCCCATATATCTTTAAGGACGATGCCGGCCAAAATGTTACCGTCAATGGAGAGCGCTATAGAAACATGATTTCTGACTTCTTCGTTCGCAATGGCGTGACAGAGCTCAACAAGATGGAGCAACATGCTACATGGCGCGACACCATCAATTTATTGCGGGAAACATTTGCTGAGCGCATAATTTCGCGTAATGGACCTGTGAACAGGCCTCCACGATCCTGTGATCTTTTTGGGGATATGTGAAGTCGGCATAAACCAGAGACGTTGGATGATTTGGAAGTCAACATTCGCAGTATTATTGCTGATATACGGCCCCAGTTACTAGATAAAGTTGTCGAAAATTGCGACTTGACGATTGCGCTTCATTCGTGCTAGCCGTGGTGCGCATATGCCCAATATCATATTGGGTCTACAAGTAAGTTTCCAGAGTTTTTTCCAAAATTTGAAGTTTTATTATGAAAACATAGTTACCATGCTTTATTCAAAGTATCGTCCATCGGAAGCTACAACTTTCCCCCATTTTTCTGGCAATTTATGAATTCCGGACCAAAAAAAATTTCTCGTCTTTCGAGCCCAAGAACGTATCGAGCCAATTTTTGATTTCCTCTACTGAGTTGAAGCGTATTCCCGTAAGAGCGTTCTGCATCGAACGAAACAAGTGGGAGTCAGATGGTGCCAAGTAAGGACTGTAAGGCGGGTGAGGCAGAATTTCCCATCCACTATTTTCCAAATAGTTTTCCACCGAAACCGCAACATGTGGCCGAGCGTTGTCGTGATGAAAAATGACGGACTCATACCTGGTCTCATATTCTGGCCGTTTTTCTTTTAATGCCCACTTCAAACGAATTAGTTGGGTTCGATATAATGGTCCTTTGATGGTTTCACCACTCGGAAGCAGTTTGTAGTATACGACACCCGTTTGATCCCACCATATGCAGAGCATGACCTTATTCACGTGAATATTTCGTTTCGGCGTCGATTGGGCGGGCTCGCCGGGCTTTGTATACGATTTTCTGCATTTAGGATTATCATAATAAATCCGTTTCTCATCACCAGTGACAATACGATGCAAAAATGATTTATTTTTATACCGCTGCAGTAACATTTCGGACAAGCAAAATCGCCGTTCGACGTCTCTTGGCTTCAATTCGTACGGCACCCAGTTTCCAACCTTTTGAATGAATCCCAGTGCTTTTAGACGGAAGGAAACGGCTTGTTGCGTGACACCCAATGATGCAGCAAGTTCTTCTTGAATCTAACACGGATCCTCATCCAGTAAAGCGTCCAATTCCTCGTCTTCAAAACATTTCGGCTTTCCGGGGCGATCTTTGTCTTCAACTCCAAAATCACCACTTTTGAACCGTTTGAACCACTCGCGGCACGTCGATTCACCAATACATTCCGCCCCATACGTTTCCGAAAGCAAACGATAGGCGTCAGCCGTACTTTTCTTCATATTAAAGAATAAAAGCAGCGCTTCCCGCAAATGAAGTTTATTTGGCTGGAAACTTGCCATGATTTTGCTCGATAATGACGACACCGATAGAACTGCTCAAATATAACGCTGCAAAGTTGTTGACAGATACAAAACCTATAAATAAAACACATGGCGTCTGACATTTCTGCCCGGGATCCACTGGTGGCGCCATCTCTGACAAACGCTTACTTGTAGACCCAATATTTAAACACTAATGGCATAAAGCTATCTATTAAATAAAGATAATATCATCGACATTACCATTAGCTTCCAGTATTTTACTTCATATTGAATTTGTATGATTCTAACAAAAACACCCTTTAGTTTAAACAAAACCCGTATCAAATTACGAGTATTGACTTAAACCTCTCCCTTACACATTACGGTCTCCGTAATCAGAATCAGCTTAGAATTATTTTTTACTAGTGTAAATTGACTTGATGTAGTATTTAGGTAACCCTTCATCTCACGAGATTTTGGTTGCCTGAAAAAAAGTCTTTAGGCCACGGCTGGTATTGAACCCCCAACCAATCGATTGGAAGCCAACACACTACCACTTGAGCCACGGCCACCCACTATATTGGAGCCCAAAAAACAGTGATTAGCAAGAGTGGCGCACTCTATGAATGATTTCTAAAACAGTTATATTTTTTACGAGTATAATAATTGTGGGCAAAATCCCTAACTTCTTCGAAGTTATTTTTTTCGTAAGTAAGACATTCGTTATGGTAAGACTTTCGTTTTTCTACCATCAGACCAATCTTTGCTACTTATGTTTCAGTATTTGCAAATCCCCACAAACAGCTCTCTATCTTATGTCAATACCGATCTACGCCATCCGCATAGGTAAATAGTTGAACAGAATTTTGGAAGATTGTGTCTCCGGTGTTGGTTCGCGAATTTCGCACTATATGTCGGAAGTCTTTCTTGAGATTATAGCCCTTGGTAAAATCCTATCAACCCTCACGAAAGAGTAAGCTTTCTGTAGTTAACTTGCAGAGCCGAACATGGCTTTGCATAATTTTTCCCGATATACTCTCTCAGCAACCTTAAGACCGAAAAATAGGTGGTAAGTGTCAATTTTTCCAGAATCTGCCGTAATGTAAAAACCTGGTCGATGGTTCACTGGGGCCTAAAGCCGCATTGATAAGGACAAACCAAGTGGATAATTTTTTTTTGTTTTGTAATTATCGTTCAAGGGGTTAAGGTACCCTTACAATGTTTGCACGCAGTGCGGACGAAGGAAGATTAGGGAGGAAAGACAGTGTGGTACCGATGTACATTGGTTTTATATGTTTGAATGTTACAACGAAAAGGAAATAGATTGCTCGGCAGGGCATTCCACAGGCGAGTTGTTCGGCCACACAAGAAGAATGCTTTATTTGTCTCAGTAGCTCCGAATGAGTTTACGACGGCCGACTGAGTTCTTCCGCCACCATGTCTGATTTAGAAACTCCAACGGCTGATTCTAAACTCCTTTCAAACTTAGGTTTTGAGCATGTCAAAGGATCTTTGAAAGAGGATAACTAAGCCAAGATACCAGTAAAACCGTTGTTCTTCGCTGTTCCTTTATCAAGTGATGATCTTAAAGTCTACATTAAGGCCTTAAATATGCAGCTTCTAGAAGACACCATGAGGAGGTGAAGTCAGCATTTGGCGCAAACTTGAAATATCACACTACTAGCCTACACCATGTTTTAAGACCCTTGATTATGTGTTGAAAATCAGTCGAATATTCTTTTGAAGAACCGATTTTTCAATAGCGATTACATTGACAGATCCAACGTAGGTATGTCTATCGTTAGGTATAAAGAAATTACAGCAAGAATATGGTGATGCTATTTTATCCACCACCCGAGAATCGTAATGTCTTTATAAGAGGGTCCAGAGCTTGAGAGCTTCTGAAGAGACCGTACCAATTCACATTATCCTCTTTGGCTTTGACTTCATTAGAAACGAATTTAAATGACAAAAAAAAGTTACATATGGACTGTGAAGATTGTATCTCAGAGTCTCTATACTCCACCATATGGGTATCTCGGAAAAATTTCAGCAATTTTGATTTGTGCAATCTTCAAAAACAATACATCTCGGGGAATTGCTTCCTTTAATCAATTTGATATCAACAGCAGGAAAAGATTAAATACTTGCATATTAACGCAACCGTATTGCAAGCGATTCAAAAAGTATCTCCTAATGATCCCTAAGCAGCAAGTCACATGGGTTCGATTTTTTGTTAATTTTTTTTATTTTATTTAATTTCTTTTTGTTTTTTGTTTTATTACTTACCCACACTTGTACGCTTGTCAGATAGAGATTTTAAAGAGCAATATTCGTGCATCACTTAGTGGAAACAAAAGCAAAAGTCGAGGTTTATCTGTATCTCTGTCGTAGTCCTGTCGTATCGCAATCGCAACAAGATCCAAAATATGTAAATTAAATGTAAATAAGGATCCAAGTATGCGGATCGTGATAAAGCGATTTGATTTGGCCGCCCTTCCGCTGGTCCTTCAACAACTTTTTCGTGAATTTTAACAGTTCGCGATAAGATGCGCGAATCCGTAAAATTTGTTTTGGACCTCTGCCAGCCAACAAGAAACACACTTATTGCCTTCATGCCCTTGCTCTTGCCCTTTTGCATTTTGCCGCCCCCAAGCCACGACGAATGGAGACGCATTAATCCCATGTACGTAAATGTTCGTGCTGCTACGAGTAGTAGCTCTTAGCGCTGACATGTCCTCGATTGATGGAAGGAAATATCCTGTTTTACTTTTTTCCGATTTTTTTTTTCATCATTTTGTTTGTTTTGCCTTTTGAATATATATTATACTCAGATATTCTCTGAAAAATATTCGCCCCCAATCGCCAACGATCGACATTCAGTTAAAATAATTTATGCAGACCAGATTTACCATGGGATTACAAGATTAACTTGTGATCTAGGTTCGTTTCATTGCAGACATTGCTGACGGGACCTACATGTGATGTTCGGATTTTATGCACGAAATCGAGAGTTTCAACTGCGTGACAGTTGTAATCTTTTAAATCTGAACTCACACTTGACAAAGATTTTCGTGTGAACACTTTCCAAAAATAAGTATCGGTGACTTTTTAGATCGGCGATATGATGTGATGTCCAGTTCTCATTCATCATGTGGAAACTGACAGGTGTCTATCCTCAGTTTGAGTAACGTCATCGATATTGGACACACGTCACAAGAGAGTTGGACTTGTGGTTCGCTGTCAGACTATGTAGCAACAAACTAATTGGAAGCTGTTCAAATGAAGAGATCAGCATAGTCGGTGGTGAGACGACTGATGCCGAATCCCTGATAAGAGATGTTCCTAAATAGATTGTGAGTATGAGTTAAAGTAAATGATACTCAGGCGGCGAGATAAAAACGTACGAGTGTGCTGTTAGAGTATTTCTTCGGTAACATTCGGAGCAGTCTATAAAACTTAAGCCATCGGAAAAGGACTCAAGATAATTTTATAGGTATGTATACGTGTAAATGGATTACTGATGCTTTCTCACAAGCAACTAGAATATTCAATATAATTCTCTGCCTTCGGAGGATTCGAAGGCATGAAGTATGCGAGAAAAAAAAAATCCAGTAATAAACGAGTCCGACAGAAAAGCACTTCACCCAGGAACTACAGCCCACTACCACCAGAAGCCGGAAATTGGAAGAAAAATAATAAAAGTTGAAGAATCTCGCCGCACCACCAACATCCGGAGTTTGTATAACAGAGCTAAGCAACTGGGAGTGAACTTTAAGTAAACCTATAATTTTAAGAGAAGTTTTGCTGTAAATCCGGAAGAAATCGTAAATGCATTAAGACACCATTTCCAGTAGGTAGAAAGGTAGAAGAAGCTAAAGGTTACAAAGCAAACTTAGATCAAAAATTAAAAAGATCGTTCATCTATAATCGAGAAGAGAAAGCAAAGCTGTCGATTCCGATTCAGCTAGGGAGCAAACATCAAAGCATCCATAGATTAGGGCAAGATGTATTCAAAAAATAGGTTTCTAAGTCTTGTAAGGAAGAAATGAGGAATATCCCTGTTAAATGTCACAAATACGTTGTTTGCATAAGGACTACGTCTGTATTATATCTGATGTACGATGAATACCAGATTGATGCAATCCGATTATGTTATCTCAAGAAATCCGTTTAACGCGAGTTGGGACTTGTTACCTCTAGTTGCCCATGCCTAATTTCTCGAGGTCTACATTTACTTCAGCGCGGAACTTAAACTTAGGTCCTCCTTTGTGACGTTGCCCCTTCAAGTATGTTTTGAAGACTTGGTGGGATATTGACTGCCAGTTGAAAAAGTTTTATTTCGAAGCGTTAGGGTATTTTCATACACATGCATAAGGCATTTTTTTCTGCACCATGCAAGAGGACTGATGACAAAGGCTATGCTGTATAGATACTCTACAGAATGTTGATCTGAGTTCATTTTCCAGATGAGTTGATGCATGCTCCGTAAAATATTTCACTGGTCCGAAGTAGCAACATGCACCCCGGATATTGACCACGAACAATGACTGCATTCTGGAATGTAAAGACCTTCCTTGACAATGGAAAAGAGGTTCCTTGGAAATCTGGACCCCTACAACCAGAGCGGAAATTCATGCTGAATAAATAGGAAACCGCAGTTAAGTAAGTAAAATAAGATGATAGGAACACAACATCTAACCCTCTGAAGCTGGAAAATCTTAGTGGTTTACACTGGTAAGGCAATTAACATCACTCGCGAATACTGGATGGGGCTCTTTTTTACTCCAAGGCCTAAAGACAGCCTTATCTCCTATTTCCATGGTGGTGAAAGAAAATTGACGGCGAGATTCAAGGGCTAGGTCAGGAATATAATCATTGTCCAGTGCTACGTTATGCAATCTACGCGGACAAAGGATGATAAGGACGATTTCTATAGCATACTCAGCGTAGCACCCACCTCAATGGAGATAATGTGTTTGTGATGGGAGGTCATAACTCAAAAGTAGCCAATAAAAATATCATGTTGAAGCATGCATATGATAGGACCACATGCTTATGGGCACAGAAAAAATTACAACGGTGAGGGATTTGTTGACTTTTGCAACATCAACCGCCTGCTCATTGGAGCGACACTATTTGAACATAAAGAATGCAATCAGACCCATATCTCTACTACATAAAATTTGCTAAAGGCATCCAGGCATAATATCGACAGGTTTTGCGATTTCTAAGTGCGCCAATGCAAAAAACAACGCTGTGGAAAATGTTTTTACTTTTGGGACAGACACCATTGTCGGTAGAAGGCGAAAAGGCCAAAGCAAATACTGATATCACACACCTGGGCACGTACATATCTATGAACTTATTGAACCTAAAGCATTGATTGAAGCGGCGAGCTAGCGGTAGAATTAAAAGTCTTGTACCACATGAAGAGGAAAAAGTGCAGCGTGGTGTACGGTACCGTTTATGGTGTTATTAAAGAATTCGCTGCTCAATGTAGAACTATGTCTTGTAAAAAGACTAAATGAAAATCTGCTGAATCCAGATGAGGAACAGCTTGCCAGATGGTGGGAACAGCTTGCCAGCGAACTGTAAGGCTGCTTTACCACTAATGCAACAGCGATTTGGACTAAAATTCAGGTGAGATTTTAATTCTCCTTCCCAAACTTTATCATAGACAATTGTGTAGTACTTTGGATTACCTTACTATAGCGCAGATTGGCATCGTCTTTATTTTTTTAGAGGTATTTTCACAGTCTCCAACGGATCTCATCCATTTGGACACGTCCATTCTCTGAGCTTCAAACAGCCTACGCAGCCTTCGATGCGAACGGCCTGATTGGAAACTATATACATATATGGTATAGGTGCTGTAGCCGCAGAGATTTTGTCGTAGAGTATTAGACTTTCATTACTAGGGCCTGCCTTAGCAACGGAGGAAAGCAGACGTCATAGTTGACTTGCCACCTTCCAATAACCACCTTAACCCTAGCCCAAGCCATCTTGGAGGTAACGGCAAGCCCCGCCAGTGCAACTTTCGCTGTTATCTCCTCAGGCTAGGTAAAGTGGTTGCTTTCTTTTTCAGAAAATGCATAGCTTCTTAACTGTTTGCTTTTCACGTCTCATTTAATCTGGCATACATTTTTTTTTCTAACCTTTCTAGAAACTTAGAACATGTTGCTGCATCCGTACCATTTTTAAGATCTCCTCATCAGGCGTATGGACTGCCATTAGAAGATGATTAACGTTTCATGGGTATTGCGCCAGGTTCCGCATTATTGGTTGTTGATTTTTCTATATTTATCTGCACTTTGGTTAAGAACCGAAAGAGCCGCCATGTCAAACTAAAGCTCCTCCTTGGCACCTGCTCTTTAATAATTGAGCCACCCCTTTCACCACATTCACTTCTTAGTTTCGGAACCTCCGAGTAAGGTTAATACAATACTCGCCGATCTGTTACTGCAAGACGTTGACCATACTTTACCCTCAAGATTTTTTCCCTTCATGTTCGATGAATGAGGTGTATCTTTTTGGCATTTGTTCTATGTTTCCTCGCAATGACCATAATTGGTGTTCCAGTTTTTCATCTTTGTAACGATTCACCTCATTATAAATACTTTCTGGATCCCAGCGGTATCGATTCAGAGCGTCTGCTATTTGTTCAACTGCATGATGTTAGTTATTTCGAATGTTTCACGTGCATGTCGGAGACTGTTTCTTTTGTTCGGTCCCTCCAATCGATAGAAGTGAGGCCATTCATATTCGAAACTGGCTGCCTAGCAGTTAACTATTCAAAAAGATCCCCAATATGGCGGATCAAATTCAATATCCCAATACGAGGAAATGAGCGCTGCCGCCATTTGTTTTGGAAACTTTATCGTCACTATTCCCATTTTGATATCCTGGCTAGACGTGCAGAATCCAAAATGGATAAGACCTTCAAATAACTTCAAATGGTTAAATTAGCTTTTTTAAACTCTGACCTTGTTTTGAAAGACAGCGTTAAGGGTCTCCGCTCTCTATTCGAAAAATGTGGCTTAACCAAGTCAGGTTCAATCTGTCCTCTAAGAGTTGTCCAGCGCCAGTTTTGGGAGCTGGGGACTTAACATCCAGATCATGAAAATTTGTAAATAAACGACCTTTCGATGTAAATAACTTCTCACTTACTCTGCTAGCCATTCAGTTTTCTTGCATACTTTCTATGTATATTACATTTAGTGGTGTGGTAGGTACGCGTTTTCTGCATCTCAATATTCACAGGAGCAAAGGGAACACTCCCGATAAATCAAATATTTACCAGATTGACCACATTTTGATGGACGCAAGGCACTCCTCTCGTATTATGGATGTCTGAACGTTCCGGTCGACGGAAATTGTCTCTGACTGGGGCAATTAACTTACTGCAAGCAGGAGATGCTGACGGATATTCTGCTACGATGCAAAGAGACCGACACAGAAATGTCTCTTCTGGTGTGCTGAGTTTCTTTCGGCAATCATAACGAAATTTCCCATTAGACGAAGGATACCGGCAAGAGCATGCAGCAAGATAAGAAGCAAACAAGGATTATAAAATGTGTTGAACAGCTTCTGAGTCCTACAAGCAGAGGGTCGGCTTCTCAATGGAAAAAAGAGTGTTCAACACGCACAGAATTGGAATTGGTACATGATCTTGCTATCGATTCACGGCCACCTCTGTCCTCAAATATTATGGTTTTTTTTCCCCTTGTGGATAGATATGTTTGTCTAGAGAACAATTCTAAAAACTCCTGCTGTCTTCTTGTGATAGTGGAGGACATATTTCAAGTGGATCGCAGCAGCCGTAACCAGGCTTTCAAGCATTTAATATTAGCCCAGCATATCTTGTTATCCTATTAAAGGTTTAGTCCACCTTCGGTCAAAACAATATCTCTAAAATATTGAATACGCCCTGATTGCACTTCAGAGAGCTTGATGATTATATTTTTCCGCTTTTCACGTAATGGGCCATTGCTCCAAGCCCTCTTTACTTTTAGACGCAAGAGTTAAACAGATGTGTGGTGCTGATAGAATGCAACGATCTTTTACCGGAGTGTTGTTTTTAAGTGTCTTTATCACGGCAGTCATCTCCTCTTTTTTGCACATTAGTTTAAAGCTGAAGTGAAATGCTTCTTCGACTTCTGAATTGGTCTAAACTATTACCTGGAGGTTGATCAGAAATATTTTGGTTATTCTGCTGATATTTCGGTTGTTGAACTTATTCACTTCACTTCTGTTCACTGTTCACTTCTGTTATTGTGGCACGAACTCTTTCCTCTTCTCTGTTGATATAATTGCGGACTGAGCTCTAAAAGACTTTGGCTTTTCGATAACTTATTAAAAAGCTGCCCACTCTATTTTCCTTGCAATTTTGCGTCACTTTTTTCTGCACGGAGGACAGCCTCAATATGTACTCGTAGTTTACGAGGACGTCTGTGGCTTGGTAAAGCAAAAATATCATCACATATATATACGATTGCTCCATTACTGGTCTAATCCAAGCATTGAACGGTCAGTTACTACTTGATCATATACAATTGACAAAAACTGAAAAGTAAGCCTCGTAGAAATAAATAGGTTGCTTGAGGATATTGTGTAGATATGTATACGAGTACGACAGATCTTATGTTATTTCTCTCGCTGAGGCTTTTTCGGTCGGTCTGACTCGTTTAGTTTTTATTTTTGACGTCCGCTATCGTATTGAGATCCTCTATTACCTAGCTTTGATGCTCCAATAAAGAAATCACCTTGTTTACAAAACGCTCTGGATCTCGAACTGGTTTCCTTCTTTTATTCTTCACTAAAATTCGACTACAGTTTTCGGGTCCAAGAATGTTTCAATACTTTTCGAGTACATGTGTGCTGATAAATATTAGGCAAACATCAGAATTGCTATAAAAATCCTGTCTTCAAGTCCTCCCTTAGTCAACAAAACTTTTTGCAGGCAACTCCTTACGTCTGCTGAACCGCGTCTAACCCTGGAGAATCCGCAAACACAATTGATTGCTTCATTATCCGAACCAATGTTCAAGTACACATATCCGAACTTAATTAGGACGGCGCATACATTCAGTGAAACAGATTAATAGCTCGATATCCAAGTGAGGAGCACGTATGGATACCAATTCAAATAGCCTCCTCCTTATATCGAAATTCAAATAAAAACTCCATAGAATCAATTTTACAATCAATAAAACCTTGATTACGGGATACACAAATCCATGTCTGTATTTCTGTGGTTATATAAAAATTAGAGCAACGCCACAATGAATTCATCATTATCCCTAGGGTGGTCTGCAGAGTCCCACAAAAGTTTCTAAATTAACGAACCCACCGTAGCAAGCCGAAAACTCTAAGGAAAAGAAACAACAATCGTCCTTCGCCTTTCCTGATGCAGTAAAAAAAACTGCCCTCTCAATTATCCAGACGATCCAGTGTAATAAATTTATTCAGCTTCCATATCGTTCAGCGATCTCTCTAGATCATCTTGTTCTTGGATTTTTTTTTATTATTTTGTCCAAACCAAGTCTCTTGACTACAAATAAAGCCATGATCTGGACAAGGCACAATCCACTCTTGTAGAGACGCATGCAGTGCAATGGAAAACTTTGTTTTTGTGACCAAAAGTTGAAGACTAGCGGAGCACTCTACATGAACATAAAAAGAAAACAACAACAAAAAGCCAGAAATGCGCCATCCTGGAGCAGTGATTGTGAGGTGCAGCCACGGAAATGAAGAAATCTTCCGACTGAAGCACTCTTGATTGAGTTATACGAGCCTTATTAGCCAATTGACGACGATCGGTGGTATGTTCCCAGATACAGATATCCAAACATGTATGGAAAAAGAGAGAGAGAGAGCTTAATTTGGTGGACTTCACAGATTCGCAATGGCAATGAATGCCGCCACCATCCCGGACTGAGTGATTTAGGCCAGGACAATTTGTGATTGTTTTTGTTCAGCCTCTGGGAGGCCTAATTACGGAATTCCCACACACGATCTTCGATGATGGCGACGACAATGACTTGGACATCGACATCGATGTTGGACTCCGTTTGGGATGGTTCACTTTAGGGAATACGCGTGGACAATGGAACTGAGCAACAATCAATTCAAGACTTTGTCGGAACGATTGTGTTTTATTAATTTGAAGTCGCGTTACGGCGAACAAATTCAATTCGACACGACCAGACAGTGAGATGTTGTCTCCGTGGGCATCCTGGGAGCAGTTCATTGGAACACGAATTCGGGTTAGCTTTATTGAGTAATAACTGATTATCAACATTTAAATTTGACCAATGGATGATATTTGTTAAGGAACAAGAATCGTTTTGGTAAGCTCTCGTAGGAAAGAGAATGATTTTCTGCAGCTCTTCTAGTAGTAGTAGCCATAAAGCAGGATAAGCGTTTATTGCCTTTGACATCGCGCACTGCGCCGTAATTGAGTAATAGCTCTAGAACACACCCAAACCCCTTGGGTATTGGAAGATATTTGTTGATAAAGGATATCATTGATAACGGTCGGATTTTGCGAAAAAATTCTGCGCGGACACCAGATTCCTATTTTTGTAACCACGAGGAAAGCCTTCGAAAATGGCAAGGTCTTAGCCGTCAATGGGATTACTGCGGAATTTTTGCCAGCCCCGTCAAGTACATCAGCAGAGCTGTTGAAGGCCATCATAATTAAGGCATAGAAAAATTAGGATTTCCTGTAGGAGTGGAATAGTGATGATCATACTCATAAGAAAAAAGGGTATTCTTTTTTTTTACAATTGTGGAAAACATAGTTGCGAATATAACCTTGAACAAGAATCGAAGAATACCTAGATTCAAATGTCGATGTCACACAAATAAGTTTTCACTTTCAAACATTATTGAGCCATACGCCGAATCTTTGTAGGTTTCCGCTATACCGTATTTTTACAGTTTTCGGCAACTCTGCGTTAATATCTTAATATGTATCCGAAGCGTATATTGGAATGGTACATGACATGATACAACACTAAAAGATAACAAATATCTGAATTTTTGTTTAAACGAACCCACAAACACAACTTCTGAAGTTTCTTTGAAACAAATCATAGTGCCTGAGTCAGAGAAATTCGGATGATGATGTTACACATAGAGTGAGTGTGGAGTGGCTGAAATGGTGCGAAAATGCGAGTTATTTTTTGATAGAAAAACACAGCTCAAACGTAAAGGTTTGTTGTGCACGAAAGTCGTTCATCCTGCTTGAATATGCGCATCGGAATGTTGGACGATGTAAAAGAAGTTGAAATGAAATGTGTGTAAGAACTACGTCCATTTCCGGAAGCCTCCACATTAAGAACCGATAGTGAAGAAACTTCACTCTGAGCCAATTAGCTGGTTTTTTTAGATTCAAAGGAGATCGTCTGAAGTTCGATTCGAAATGCAATAGATGCGCAAGTTTCAGCCGAAGTTCGAAGAAGAGGTAAACAAAAATAGTTGGATCAAGTAATCTAGAGCAAAAACATCAGCAAACTCTTGTACTGACCAACGCGGTCAAGATAGAGTGGCCTAAGGTCCGCAAATTTAGCGGACTTCACAAGCGGCACAGTACAAGTGTAGATGCGTAGGAGGAATATATAGCACTATGTGTAATAATACCCTATTCATATTTCAATGGAAAAATAAGTTATGTGTCGATAATAAAGCTGTACCTCTCCGGGTTGCACCTGGGTTCAGCTAAAAAACCCCTCTAGCTAGTACGAACTCTCGCCGGCGGCCTCCAATGCCGCACTTCAAGTTAGTTGAGGTCCCCTTCCACTTGCGTGCGCCACCTTAGTTGTAGTCTTGCTTCGCTGCGCCGTCCATTGTGAAGTTTATTCATTTAGCATATTCCAGCCATTTCAGGCGTTGGTTTCATAGGCACCTGACTAGACCGATGTTGCTGTATGGCTAGTACAGTTCGAGGTTGAATATCCATCTCCATTCGTCGTCAATACAAACAGGGCCGAAAATCACACGTTTTCTCTCGAAGGAGCCAAGTAGCTTCTTCATCCACTTTCGACAAGGTCCAAGCCTCTGTCCGAAAGAGTAGAATCGGAATTATAAAGGTCTTGCATCCAGGCAGTTAGGTCTTACGAGGTAGGGCTCTGTTATTCTCTTGCCTCTTGACTAAAGTAATTCTGCGTTTGATTTCTGGCTGATGTCGTTTCGCCTTGTAATTATAGAGCTAAGGTAGACGAAATCCTAAGCTACCTCGAAGTTTTAACTGCGAATGGTGATGTTCCGCCAAGCCGTCGGTGGTGAGCATCCTTTCCTTACCTGATACTCACAAAAACTTCAATGACGACTTCAATCGAAAAATAGATAGTGAGCGCCGATCTGAAATTTGCGGGCCTTTTCCAAGATCTGTTGAATATTTGTTCGATGGTGAATTTCTCTGGCCTGAAACCTCACTAATATGGACCAACTAGATTGTTCATGAATGGTTTCAGAGTGAGAGTCTAATACGGCAGAAAAGATACTTACTGAATGTTGTTAATCTATAATTGCCGCAGGGTGGATCTTGTGGATCGGACAAAAGATGTTGAGATTCCATATTTCGGGCATTCTTTCCTCTGATCATATCTCAGAACTTATGTATGGTTCCAACCATCTCCACGTGTTTTAAATAGCAGGTTGTCCGTCTGGGCCAGCAGCTTTATTCGACTTTAGGTTCGATATTGCTACCTTAACTTCGTCTTGATCAGGGGACGGCATTTTCTGTCGCTTTCGTTCTGGATGAATTGCTCATTCTGCAGATAGCAGTATTTTGTTCATCATCATCATAGTTTGCGGAAGTAGTTCCTTCCATCGGGCCACCTAAGTTGACTTGATGGATTCAAATCCTCCAATGGCATGGAAGTGCACATACAGGGTAAAGTTCTGAACTTGATCAACTAGGGGAGATACCAGATATGATCCCTGTCACTGTACAACTGGCATACAGCCTCCACGTGGCGCCCCTGAATAGTTATCTCAGCAGCCGCTAAATAGTGAACTGGACTGGAAGACTGGAAAATATCATCACGCAGTATAAGGCGGACATTACTGCGATCCAGGAAGTGCGCTTGAGTGAAATATATATTACATCTACCACAAAAGGTTGCACATATTAGGAAGCGGATTGGTAGTGGGAGAGCTGCTGAGATCGAATGTTAGCGATTTCAAACCAATTAGCGATCGCCCGGCTGTGGTCCCCATCCAAGGGAAATTCTACGACATCAGCCTCATATGTGCACACGTCCCTACCAATGAAGCTGAGGACTCTATCAAATAGGATTTCTACGACCTCTTGGATGGAGCCTAAAATCATTAAAATCGTGCTCGGGGACTTCAACCTCCCCGAAACGACAGTAACACAGCGATAAATAGCACAAGATTCCCTCATAAGATAATTCACACAGCAACCTGGATAATTGGTTACGGTAGAGCCACAAACCAAATTGGCCACGTGATGATTTACTTAAGACACTCGTCAAATATCCTAAATGTGCTCTGACCACTATTAAGCTGCAGCCCGATTCAGAGCTCTGGTAGAGCGGAAAGAAAGCTACGCCAAACAACAAAAGGGAGGTACAACATTGGATCCCTGAGCACACCGGAGGTAGCCAGCGACTACAGAAAGCAACTGGACTAAAAACTCTGCAATATGTCATTGCCTACCACCATCCCCAACAACATGTGGTTATAATGCTGAACTACTATTCAGAAAGTAGTCGAAGCAACTCTAGTCAACCAGCCACTCCCGAAAAGAGTGCATGCAGAAGACGAAAGCAACAGATGAAGTATATAAGAAGGCGTTGCAAAGAACAACCCGGGAAATGTGGGATGAGTACAGAGCCAGAAAGAGCGAGGAGAAAAAGTTACTGCGAAAATCGCAGTCTCCCAGCTCAAGGATATCGAAGAGTGCAGGAGTAATAATAAGATGCGAAACTTTTATAAAAAAGCTAAAAGTCTCGCTGCTGACTACAGACCAGGAACTCAGGGCCTTCGAAACACTGAGGATAATCTTGTCACCGACCCACAGGGAACTGTGGATGTACTTAAGCTGGAAATGCTGCTTGATGGGCATGACTAGGAGAAAGTAATAGGATATGAAGAAGACTTCAGTCGATGAAGTAGTTCTCCCACCCAGCCTAGACGAAGTCGGCACAGTCATTAAAAAGCTGAAGAAAAATAAGGCCTCGGGCTCTTCAAAGCTGGCGACGATGCTTTGGTAAGGAGCATGCACCAGATCATCTGCAAAGTATTGGGGGACGAAAGTGTGCCCGGCGACTGGTCTATCAGCTCTATCTGCTACCGAGGCATATCTCTTCCCCACCTAGCCTACAAGATCCTATGCAATGTACTATGTGAACAACTAAAGCCGTTTTACGCCACACTCATCGGCTCCTAACAGCGTGGCTTCCGGGCCAAATTGACGATAGACTAAATCTGCGCACTGCGCAAATCCTGGGAAAGACCAACGACTTCCAAGTTGATACTCACCATCTCTTCATCGACTTCAAAGCAGCATACGACAGCGTTCATAGCACTGAATTATATAACGCGGTGGCCGAATTTGGGATCCTGGGAAAACTGATCCGGTTGTTTCGCGCCCTGCTAGAGAACTAGCAATGTACTGTGCAGCTTCGAAACCTCCGAATTATTCGTCGCGCTGTCGTGTGATTTCTTTAATCTTGTGCTGGAGCAGAGAGTACGAAAGGCCGGCGTAAATACAGAAGGCGGTATATTTAAAAAAACCATCCAGCTGCTGGGTTATTCAGACGATATCAACAATCATCCCCCTTTTTCAATGCGCCATTATTGAGGCCTTTACTGCCATAGAAAAACAAGCAAAACGAGTTGGTCTCATGACGAATGAGGATAAAATAAAGTACATGCTCTCGACCAAAAATTGATCCGCTAAACACGTCTAGGACAGAACCTAACAATCGGCAGCTTTAATTTTGAGGAAGTGAGGGAGTTTACCTACCTCGGGCAAATATAAACTCCACAAATGACACCCTAGTGGAGATTCGAAGAATAACCTAAGGCAACCGATGCTACTTCGGTTTGTCCAAACAACTAAGGTCCAAACTCCTAACTCGAAGTTTCAAAATCATGCTCTACAAAACCCTGATCCTGCCAGTCTTGTGGAGCATATCTTGGGATCCTTCGAAAGAAAAATTCAACGTCGAACATTTGATCTTCTCTACGAACTGTATAAAGATGTGGATGTAGTCCGTAAGGGAAAAATCGGTCGACTGAACTGGCTAGGCCACATCGAGAGAATGGGCGGGAATTCTCCAGCTAACAGAATCTTCAAATTCCAGCCACCTGGTTCACGAAGAAAAGAAAGACTGAACCTCTGGTTTAAAAAACAATTAATCGCGACCGCCAGAAACATGGGTCTAGTTATCTAGAAACACCGTGCCTGGGACCGTGAGGCATGGAAAGCGGCATTAATTCAGGCTCAGATCCTCCGAACCTTTGAACCGACTGGGACTCGTTATACTCTTATTAATTTCTAACAGTACATGCAAAACTCCTGTCCCGCAAACCATCTGCGTCTTTGGACTGAATAATATCTACCGGGCAGAGATTATTTCTGTTACCATTAAAGCGTATATGGTATTCTTCTAGAAAAAAAAAGATTTCTTCACAGACGCGTTTAAACATCTAACCCTTTAAATACTATGGCCTTCCATGAAGAAATCATGAAAGCGATATTTGTTAGCAGCCAGCTTACCTCTGTCATATTGATGCTTTGAATTGATGTTTGAAGACAATCCGTTTGAAAACTCATATTAAAGTGAGCGAAACTTCAAAAAGCTAAATGAATCTTCCGTTTATGTCTCCGTTAAACAGCACATCCCACATTTATCTGTATTTTGCTGACGAACATTCCTGAGCAATTATAATGGGATCACCTCAATAATCTGAATAAATAATGGTATCCTCAAAGAAGCTGCTTCTTTTCCATTTATGAACATTTTTAGCTCTTTAAAATCAATCCGAGTCCATTAAATTCGTAGTTGGATGCAAAAAAAATTTCTCCATCTCTTTGTTCTAATAACACCGCTGTCCGATAATTACCTTTTTGTATGGGATAACAGTAAATGCATCTTAAAAGTACTTCTTCCACCGCAAGTAGTGCATCATAATCGGGCCATGAAATTCGAGTAGTCAATCCTTTCTTACAGCACCTAACTACCGGTATTTGGCGTAGGGACCAGAGCACGACAATCAAAATTTACCTCGCTCCATAAAGAAGAAGTATTCTCTCCATCAACCGTTTCATTAATCAAAGGTGGTTAATCTGTAGCAGGGCTTATCCCTTGTATGGATATTTGCGATGCTCGCACATTCCCAACTTTTCAGCTCGTCTTTCACAATGGAATGCAATCGGCAAAGTGATTCTTAGGTTGCGATAAAAATGCACAAGTACACTGCAATTGGTCATTTTGAGACTCCTCTGCTTTGGCTTGTGGTATGGATACGAGCATACCGATATACCGGCCGGGGCATCCTTATCCTTTGCATCCTTTATGGTCGAAAGTACGAGTAGCTGAACTGGATATGACCACTTCATTATTAATTTGAGGCTTCTGCAGAGGTTCCGCTTAAATAATCACTGGTTTCACGAAAACGCTAAATTGCTTTGGATGAGCGGTGGATGCCGTTGCGATCCGAAGGATATGGTTATACTATAAGAGAGTTAGTGATGGAAAACGACTGTTTTTCTCCATTTCCAGTTTCGTTTATGATCCAATCAACAAGATACAGATACAGTTACATACATATCCGTACGAATAATGTAATGTTTTGTAGTCGCGCGATACTTTACACGTTAGGATGTTCTCCATCAAATGCCACACCACTGACGACTGTCTGGACTTTTGATCACTAACAAGGTGCGTAAGAATGTGTCTGAATTACGATATGGGTTCTACTGATGAGGATAAGATTAAGGTTTTCAATTTCGAGAATCGCCGAATCTGAATGGATTAAGTGCACGCCATCCTTTGGCATCAAGATGAAACTGTATGTGATGCCATTTATTGGGAACGATGCGTAGACGGATTCACACATAACAAGATGGAATGATAGGAGATTTGTGATGGATTACGATTATTTTTAGATGTAGAGCAGGTCAAATATTGATACGACATGAAGAAATGTCAAAATATCAAGACGACCACCAGAGATGCGTCGCATCATAAAGAAGGAAATCGTATTTTTGTTTTTGTTGCTTCGTTTGCTGTAGAATGGATTGTGGCATCCTGCGACTACTTTTTCTACTGCTCCACATTCGATTCCAGCTATACCATTGATTCCAATATGCAAATCGAATGTACTGCTGCCATGTTTTGCATAAGCAGATCAATCTGGGAAAGAGAGTATTCGTAGGATTCCCTGTTGCTTTGCAAGTTCAATGGGATCTGTTGGCTGTTGCTATTCAAATTTGCTCAATTTGTGGCAGTCTTTTGAAATGGCTACTGGAGCGACGACTGCGAACATAAATGATTTGATGATTCGGGTTAAAAGGAGATTTTTATGAATTGATTTTTGATTGCTGTTGGATTTATTGATTCGCCGTTGATTGATTGGCATTTGACTTTGATTTAGTTTCGCATACTTATTTGCATGAAAGTGACTACATGCGAACGAATTTTGTTTGCGTACATCTGGGTGGTCTTAAGGAAATGAGGAGACATTTTTGGCAAGACACCTTTGTAAATGAAATTTTTCCCCTTTTTGGAGAATTTTCACCTGTCTTCATTCGGAAGTAAGGTTCCTGTGCAATCAGTCCTGCGCAAGCATATGACTATGAGTTTGATGGTTTGAATTAATAAGCCATTTTTGATTACAAAGCTAAGAAGCGCGTTCTTCTGTTGAAAATTAGGAAAATGTAGCGACGTATTAAAGCTAAGAAAAATTCTCTGAACTAAGCGAGTTATGCCAAGTTGTTTTAAGATTATATTCTTGCTTACTGCCGAATAATCAACATATGTAAAAATTGGTAGACCATTTTTCAGTAGAGTGATGCCTAGAGGAACTCTGTAGCTAATGCATTACTGCGAACTACAGGCCTGAAAGCGGATGATTGAAAGGATGTTGCTTATGTAGAATACTCCCATCCATTTTTTCAGAAAAGTCTTCCGTGAAAATTCGGCTACATTCCTTCCCTGGCTTAAATTCTAGTGGTTCAATTCAATTAACTCCGGGGAAGAGGTTTCCTGGGATATTAAGAGATTCTTCCTGTTCAAGTCTCCGGGCACTGATGTCATACTCCTTGTCATATTACAAAGAACGCAAGACCTAACAATACTCTGGCTCGAGTCAATCTTCTGGTGTTCATATGGAAGATAGGTAAATGCCAGCACGAGTTCTCGAAGGATTTCAGGCCAATTAGTTGAACCTCCTTTGTACCAAAAACCCTAGAGCGTCTCTTAGACATCCACATGCGAACCATTTCAGAAGAATCATCGCCTCCATCCATCCAAATCGCAGCACGCCTACCTCAAAAGAAGATCCACGGTAACTGCTCTCCACGAAGTAGTGCAAATAATCGAAAAACCCATATACTACAAAGAATATACCCTAGCCTTCTTCCTAGAACGAGAGAGAGACTTTAATAACGTACACACTGAAGTAATTCACATATCTCTGATTGAGCTGGGCATAGAGAAATTTATTATTCAATGGATAATCTCTATGCTCAGAACAAGAATTATTTAGGAAACACTAGGTAACAGTCACTTAACCAAATACGCCCATAGAGGAACGTCACAGGGCGGCGCTATTTCTCCGCTACTCTGCCTAATGGTTATGGACAAAATGTTTGTAAGACCAGCTCCCAACTGGGAACAAAACATCAGGCGCAGAGTAAGAAAGGCATCTGTCGCCTTCTATGCCTGCAGAAAAACATTTGAAAAAGAGTGGGAACTTCAACCAAAAATTACACACCCGAAGTGTGTTCAATTCTCGCCTACGGGACACTAGTACGGTGGACCTCCGTTGAGCAAAGGCTACAACCTCACGAGACTAAAAAGGCTCGAAAGATCAGCTAGTATAGGCACCACGGATGCATTGAGGTCGGTCCCCATGGATGCCTTTACTGTGCTTTACATTTTCTGCGTCTCGATCTACAAACAAAAAAAATACCGCACTTTGGAGCGCAGTCAGACTCAAAGATTCTGGGTGCTGTACTGCTCGCTCTTACGGCCACAACAACATCCTGGACTCGTTACCAAACGGTATGGTCACGTTGCCAACCGACTACAACACAACCAGACTGAACTTCAAGAAAAACTTCCACGTAGGATTTCCCTCCAGAGTTCAGTGAAAGAAAGACGAAGTAGCAAGGAACTTCGACACGGTCATCTACACCGACGGGTCAATGATGAACTGTGGTGTAAGGGCCGGTGTTAGATCGGAATCACTGAAAATATCAATATCATAGTGCCTGCCGGATATTGGTACCGTCTTCTAGGCGGGACTACTGGCTTGTTGCAACTCGGGAGTGACACAATGCACAAAGAAAATATTGATATCCTCATAGATAGCCAAGCCGCTATCAAAGCTATTGATTCGGCTCCTCCAAACTGGTGCCATAATGAGCTTGCCCGCTTGAGCCAATGCTTCAGTGTCACACTGATCTGGATTCCAGATGAACTGGCCTGCGCTCATCTCTGTACGGCTCACATCTTGCTAGGAGCGGTTAAAGGACAAATCCACTAATTCTTTCCGCAAAAGGTGAATCTCCAATGGAGGAAGTTAACCAACTGCGAGAAATCAAGGTTAATGTGGCCTATATATGATAAGAGTAAAACAAAAGACCTACTAAATAGAACCCGCATTGGCCAATTGGAGAACATAAGGCCAAATTAGGTACCCAGTTGCCGCAGTTGGAGGAACGAAAATGAAAAGAAAACTCTCATCCATTTTTTCTGTAAATGTCTGGCACCAGCAAGAGCCAGCCTGTGTGCACTAAACCAATCTTTCTTCGATGACCTTTATGACATCTCTGGTAAAGGGAAATGAGATCTAATCGGTTTTCTTAACTCCACAGGTTAGATTTAGGCACCGACTGCCTCACATCCTCAACAAGACACATTATCAACCGAGTCACACGAGTCGTGGTAACAAAAAGGCACATTCTAGTGCTACTTGGGTTCATGCTGAAATCGCCACCTTTACCTACTTAAATTCGTGTTTTCTATTGTCTTGGCTTTCGGCTGTGTCTCCGTGACGCCAAAGTCAAAAGACATTTTATTAAAACTCCAGCGCTTGTTGAGCAAAGGACCCCGTTTTTTTAAATGGAGGATGGCTACGCGAGTGCAGCCCACTATATGAATATCAAGGGGAGCAGAGCTACAAGTGTTAGGGATAGCTACGGAGAGCCTAGACTGACTGTGCTGTGGACTCTGGTGCAAGCAGCAGTGATGAAACTTGGTTACACCAGACAACAAGCAGCGCATGGAATGTAATTGGTCATGGCGTTATACTCGTATGTCCAAAGGACCCTCCTCGCCGACAAGTCCCATGCCTTTCCGAAAGCTCCTTAGACTACCAGAAAGCCGACAGCGCCGTTGGGGTATCCATAGGCATATTCCTAATCCAAAGAACTTCGTTAATCATGATGACACCCGAACACATGGCGTCGTTAAAAACAACCTCAGTTTTGAGAGGTTTGACAGTAAAAGCCAATTACTAGTACACCAATCGTTGATCACCTCTAGTGTTACATGCGCTTAAGGGCAGACAGTCGCTAGGCATGACTATACAGCTACATCAGAGTCGTGTAGCATGCACAATAGCAGTGGAGAGAGGGCGCTGGCATATACGACAGTCATCACATATTGGCTGTAGTCAGTATTTGCAACCAATGTTCTATCCATTAGTATTGCACTTATCATCTACGCCGTGTTGTCTAGCATATGATAAGTTCTATATTCCTCGAATTGCAGTGGGGGCAGTTCCGAATAATTGGGGAAATAAGCTGACGCCACGACGACGAAGTTTAGGTGGTAAAAGTGAATTCAGCGTAAAATGACAAACTCTTTCGCTTTCCGATCGCTTGTCACGTGGTGTGAAACCCCTTGAACATCTGAAAATGCAGGGATGTTATGTAACTTTCGTATTGCTGTCACACCATATCATTCGAATATTCGACAGTGGCTATTACAATATACTGTCAACAAGCTAATACGCTGAACATATCGATGTTTTTAGGCGCAAGCCACCATAAAATTAATCTTCAGTCTAGAAGATACAAGATGCCTCCATTAATGATACAAGCTTTACATTTCCCAAAATGCAAAAAATTTGTGTCACAATTAAGGCAACAAACTAAGGTAACGAAAAGCTAAACGAGCAATCTTCTACTGCAACTTAATTAATAAGATGGCGTCACGGTCAGAGACGGACCAGGTCCTCAGCTAACGTGACTCCCCTGCTAACGCGGTCTTTTGCCAGCTGCGCATAGAAAATTGTCTCTCTGGGTTAGTGTCTAAATCTTTCCGCGCCGGGGCGCTAGTGTTCATGCGTTCAAGGTGACCTAGCCATCTAACTCGGATTATTTCTGAATAGGTCAACGTCGTTGTATAGTCTGTTCAGTCAACTGTTGAAACGTTTCCTTCACTCTCCATCAATGCAAACGTGACCGAAAATATGTATATACTGCAAAACTGCAGTATAATCCTTTAAGGGCATATTCCCGAAGTTCCGCCGAACAAGAAATTGTATGGCAGGGGGTGACTTCTAATTTAGAGGTATAACCACTTTAAACGCTACAATTTCTAAACTAATACATTTACAAAAATAGTTTTGGACATTTTGGAAAGATAATCTAGTAATGTATACAAGTCTTAAATGCTCTGGGTACATCTGTTCAGCAAGAAAAAAATTATGGCTCGTTAAACTCTAAATTATGAAAATTTGCTGTTCCGTTTTTTACTTAAAATGCATTTTTCTTAAAATTTTTACGTAATAGATTTTCTGAAATTTTACGAAATTTTTATCCTTGAAAAGAAGCATTTAAGACTTGTTTTTTTTTTTTTTTTAGTTTATATGCATTTTTATTGTATTACTTAATTTACTCTTACTTGCTAGACAAAAAAATGCTTAAAAATTAGCTTAATTAAAATTATCTTATTTTAGCTTACTGACCCCATGCGGGCGCTCTAAGTTAAACCTAACACTTAAATTATGTCTTTCGACGTACCTTACTACTATACTATACTATTTCTATTCCTTATAATTAAAACTAAGAAAACATTTTTACAAAAAAAAAACTTAGTAACATGACCTTTTTTTCTATTTTATTATAAAACTTAAAACTAAAATCCTACAAACTACCTAAAAATAAATCTTAATCTACTTACATCTAATACATACATATATACATATATATACATACATAATATGTATATACCTAATATATAAATATATGTATATATATATATATGTTTTTTTTTTTTCATTTTTTATTTTTGTTAATTTTTTTATTTTTTTTTTTTGTTTTTATATATTTTTTTTTTCTTAAATCTAACTTACTCCTACTTAAAACTATATAAGCCGGCCATGGCTGAAAAAATTAGGTGACCCACTTTGCTTCACATGAAGCTACCTATTACTTGAGGAATTCGACGACGACCTCTCACTTCCTTCAACTAGCCACCAAAATTGTTGGTGCTGCCGAGCAACATCCCTCATGTCGCGACTCCCTACCGCCCTACTGAACCGGAGACGCTCCGCACTGCCGTGTGCGACGTCTCTGTCGTAGTTGAGTCGCCTGTCCGCAGCTGTTCGAGCAACGTGGAAGATTAGCGGCACCGCCAATCTGTCCTGGATCAGACCTTTACTATCTAGATAGGGGAACGCTTCTGGAGGGACATAGCCGTCAAAGCGAACTCTCTCGTGATACATATAATTAGGGTAGTAAGCCCCGGAGATCAGGTTGTTCGACGATGTCATTGCTCTTGCAATGTGCCTTCGAGTCAACTTAATAACAAAATTGTCCACTCTTATTAGGTTCGCCCTATTGTACAAGACCTCATTGCGATAGAATTTTATGTACTCAGACTCTGGTGTTCTGTATAAGCGAAGACAAGCCCTAAGGCATGTCCTCTCAAACACCCTAATCTTTTCCAATAAACTTGCTCTCACGTTGAACCACACGGGACATCCAAATACTAGCATAGGCCGGATAAGGGCCATGTAGCAGATCACCTTCACCCTCGCATCGAGTTGGCTGTTGTAAAACAGTCTCCTTGTAAGGGCAAAAGCACCTCTGGCTCTGGCCAGAGCAACATCTATATGTTTGTTAAAATACAGATATTGATCTAGCCAGATCCCAAGGTATCTGACTACATTTCGACAAGCAAGTGGCTGTCCATGTTGTCCGACGATAGAGAACTTTCGCCAATTCTTTCTGGTATCCCTAGAGGCCCCAGACAAAGGCGTCCTAAACAGAATGGTTTCCGACTTCTGAAAGTTGATTTTCAACCTCCAGTCATCGCAATATTGTTTAATTTTGTCGAAGTCACGTTGCAAAAGTGTATTAATGACCTCAACCTTTGGACCTGATCTGTACGCGATTAAGTCATCTGCGTATATGGCATGGTGAAGTGAACCTATCAGATCACTTGTCTAAATGTTGAATAGGATCGGCGAATTTACCGCACCTTGTTGCAGACCGTTTTTAATGTTAAATGTTCCGGAAGAAGTCACATCGCCATTCTTCACGATGAACTGTCTACTGGAGAGCATATCAAAAAGAATATACAGCAGTGGTTTACTAATGCCCAACCTTTCCAACTTGAAAAAGAGTCCTTCTAACTATACGGTATCGAATGCCTTTTCCAAGTCAATCAGGCAGGCACCAGTGCACTGTTTCTTGCCTTTGTTCCATTGGATATCAGAAACCAGTTTAGACGCAGCATGAATGATATCATGCCCCGCCTTGAAACCGAATTGATTATCCGGAACGATATGTTTGTCCTCAACCCACTTAGTCAGGGCTCTATTGATTACCTTCTCGAAAACCTTACTGATGTTTGGAAGTAGACTGATCGAGCGGAGATTCGCCGGATTGGAAGTATCTTTATTCCTTTTGGGAATGGGATGTACCACCGCAGTTTTCCAATGCGCTGGATAATGTGCATTATTCATTGCATTATTAAACATTGTGGTATAAATGTCCACCGCTTCTAGTGGGAGATGTCGAAGCACAATGTTCGGTATTTCATCGGTTCCCACTGATTTCTTACTTCTAAGTGATTCGAAGATCGTTTGGAGCTCTTCTCGTCACTGAACTGGGTGAAACCCGAGCTCTCGAATCGCCAATTCGCAATTTCATTTCGAAGGCAGGAATTGTGCACAAGGACTCGACTCTCCAGGTCGTGGTTCGGGCCAATGATGTCATTCGCCTTGTACACATCCTGGAAAGTCGCTCCTATAGCCTCTACCTTCTCCTGCGGATCCTCGATCACAAAGAAGTTGTCATCATCAACTGCCTCATTTGGATCAATGCCTGCTGCTACAAGTATTTGTTCGTTGTTCGTCGTTCGGGCGATTCTAAGACATGGAAGGTCGTTCTGATTATTTCTCCGAAATATTTTATTTATTTGCGGGAAAATATTCGGGTTGCTGGTGTTTACAGCCCGAATTTGGTTGTTCCAATACAAACTTACAGAGTTTCTGTAATTTTCCTTTATTAATGTTTGGAGGTTTTTAATCGACGACTTCAATGTCATGATCTCCGGGTTATGTCTGTCGGTGAACTGTCTGTACAAGGTTTTTAGTCTTGACAGCAGTCTACTTTTGTTTCGGTGTAGTGCGTCAATAGTTGCGTTGCGGAATAAGTCTTCGTTGTCAGTATGTTGATACCGAGGTATCGTTTTGTCCATTGTTCGTTTAATTGTCTCGTCCATTAGTTTTAGATACCTGTCAATCTCCTCGTTTGACAGATTTCTATTGGACGGTGGGTAGAGCGAATTCGAGGAGAGTGCTCTCGTCAGTGTTCTGGTGAAGAGTGTCCAACGCACCCTACTATAATTGTAGGAATACCTTTGAACAAACTCTTCCAATTCCGCAATCTCGTTGGGAACAGTTATTTCGGTGCTGAAACCGCAATGGTCACTGTCATACACGAAAGTGCGTAGACAGTTTGTAGTTTGTTGGTTAGTGCACGTCAGTTGTATTCGTGAGTCGAACAGCAGGAGATCCAAATAGGACCCGTGTCTGGGAAACGACGGACTATCCGTCGCTTTGAGGCCGAGTCGATACATCACACTGTGCTGACCCCACCAATTGAATAGTAGGTTCCCTCTAGTATTTGGTATATTATTTCCCCAATCACTATGTTTGGCGTTGAAATCTCCTCCGATAATAAAATAGTTGTCTTCCAATTCCAGCCTCAGAAATCGAAAAAGTGTCTCGAGCTCTGAGATGAATAAGGTGGATTGAGTAGCCTTAGGTGCATAGACAGACACCATGTATAACCGCTTTCCACTACGGAGAGGGATGTACATGACGCATGCTTCCAGCACCTGAAACCTACGTACCACACGACTGTATACTCTTTTGAAACGCAGTCCCTTTCTTAAAAAGATCGCAACGCCTCCTCCTTGAATGGAATTGGGTCGGTTTCTTCGTAATATTTCATATCTTCTGTGTCTCATTTTGTGTCTTTTGGTAAGCTTAGTTTCGCTAACCAAAAGCACATCAGGGGCTTGGTCTTTAAGCAACTTAAACAGTGTGGCTCGCCGTTCGAACCTAATCAATGAATTCAAATTCACTGCAAGGACCTTCAGGGTTTGCTCCGTCATGTACGTACCCATTACGGCTGAAGGTGCGTTAGGCCAGGAAGCAGCGAGTATATTTGATCCACCCGTGTAGCCTGTTCCTGTATTTGACGCTGAAGCTGAGCCATCTGCTCCTGAATAGAGAGCAAGATAGCCAGCATGTCAGGTACAGGTTCTGGTGCTCTAGGCGCTGGGGCCTGAGAAGCTACCTTTGCCTGTTGTACCGTATATCCCCTACCTGCCGCCATTTGGGCGTAGGTAACTTGGGGAGTAACGGCTGGTGTTTGTGTTTGCACGGGTGGACGTTTAACTTCCACCTTCTGCTGCCGAGCCAGATTTACTCTTTTTATGTATTGGAATTTAGGACAACCCCGATAATTTGCGGTATGCCCCGTGTTCCTACATAAGGCACAAGAGAGTTGGCTTTTTTCCGACGCTCCGTCCTTACCTAGAGCGCATTCCTCTGACTTGTGGTCCTTTCCACACTTCACGCATCGAGGCTGCATTCCGCAGTTCGACGCGGCGTGCCCGAACCTTTGGCAGCGAACACATTGTAAAATGTTTTCGCTCCTCTTAGTTTTAAATGCATTTTATTTCCTAAATTATTAATTCTTACATCCTAACAAAAAATGCTTAAATGCTAGCTTAAAATTACTTAACAATCTTATACTAACTTACTGGCCCCACACAGGCACTCTAAGCTACTCTAAATTCTTACATCTATGTCTTTCGACTTTATTTACATTTTATTTAGGTACTTAGTTTCTATGCTTAAGGCTAAGAAAAAATTGTTCACAAAAACTTAGCATATGGACATCATTTTTTATTTTATATAAAAACTTAATATCTAACTTAAAATAAACCTTAGTCTAGCTAACCTATCTACACAATACACACATATATACACATAGACACTATTCACAATGACATACATATACTAGTATATATCTATGTATATACTAATATATACGAATATATGTATTCCTTAAATGCTAACCTAAACCTATGCAAGCTGACCATCGCTATTCGCAGAGCAAATAGAGTGGTCAGCTCTGCCTCATTAGTGAGGCTGGTCCGTAATTGACGGAAACGACGACGAAACATCTTCTCCATCATTCAACCACCAGAAATGCTGGTGCTGCCGAACGACATCCCTCTTATCGCGATTCCCCACCGCCCTACTGAACCTGAGACGATCCACACTGCCGTGTGCGACGTCTCTGTTGTAGTTGAGTCGTCTGTCCCCAGCTCTCCGAGCGACATGGAAGATTAACGGGACTGCTGATCTATCCTGGATCAACCCTATCTGATCTAGGTAAAGGAATGCTTCCGGTGGAACGAAGCCATCATAGCGCACACTCTCGTGGTAAAGGTAATTGGGGTAGTAAGCCCCAGATATCAGGTTATTCGTCGAGGTCATTGCTCTTGCAATGTGCCTTCGAGTCAGCTTTATTACGAAGTTGTCCACTCGTATTAGGTTCGCCCTGTTGTAAAGGACCTCATTACGATAAAATTTTTTGTACTCCGACTCTGGTGTTCTGTACAAGCGAAGGCAAGCCCTAAGGCAAGCCCTCTCAAACACCCGAATCTTTTCCATTAAGCTTGCTCGCACATTGAACCACACGGGACAACCAAATACCAGCATGGGCCTGATAAGGGCCATGCAGCAGATTACCTTTACCCCCGCATCGAGTTGGTAGGCGCTGGGGCCTGAGAAGCTACCTTTGCCTGTTGTACCGTATATCCCCTACCTGCCGCCATTTGGGCGTAGGTAACTTGGGGAGTAACGGCTGGTGTTTGTGTTTGCACGGGTGGACGTTTAACTTCCACCTTCTGCTGCCGAGCCAGATTTACTCTTTTTATGTATTGGAATTTAGGACAACCCCGATAATTTGCGGTATGCCCCGTGTTCCTACATAAGGCACAAGAGAGTTGGCTTTTTTCCGACGCTCCGTCCTTACCTAGAGCGCATTCCTCTGACTTGTGGTCCTTTCCAAACTTCACGCATCGAGGCTGCATTTCGCAGTTAGTTAGTTAGTTTAAAATGCATTTTTATTGGACTTCATTAATTAACTCTTACATGCTATACAAAAAAACGCTTAAAAATTAGCTTAAATAACTTAAAAGTAATCTTATTATAACTTACTGGCCCCATGCGGGCACTCTAGGTTAAACATAATACTTAAATCTTTGTCTTTCGACGTTGCTTACAGTCTACTTTTATTTTTGTTTTTACATATATTAACACTAAAACTAAGAAAATGAATTTTAATTTAAAAAAACTTAGTATAAGGACTTTTTTTTTGTTATAATATAAAAACTTAAAAACTAAACCTATAAACTACCTAAAAATAAATCTTAACCTACTTAATCCTACTTAAACTTAAACTTAAACTACTTAAACTACCCCTTATTTTAGACTGTGTTACCCACATCTGTTCTAATATAATTTTTTTTTTTTTTATTTTTTTTTAATTTTTTTTTGTGTATTTTTGTTTTTTTTTTTTTTTTTTTTTTTTTTTTCCCTTAAATCTAACTTAATCTACCTAAAACTATGTAAGCCGGCCATGGCTAACCAAATAAACAAATGACCGACTTTGCTTCACATGAAGCTATCTATAACTTGAGGAATTCGACGACGAACCTTCTCCTCCTTCCAATAGCCACCAAAATTGTTGGTGCTGCCGAGCAACATCCCTCATGTCGCGACTCCCTACCGCCCTACTGAACCGGAGACGCTCCGCACTGCCATGTGCGACGTCTCTGTCGTAGTTGAGTCGCCTGTCCCCAGCTGTCCGAGCGACGTGGAAGATTAGCGGCACCGCTAATCTGTCCTGGATCAGACCTTTCATATCTAGGTAGAGGAACGCTTCTGGAGGAATAAAGCCGTCAAAGCGAACTCTCTCATGATACATATAATTGGGGTAGTAAGCCCCGGAGATCAGGTTGTTCGATGAGGACATTGCTCTTGCAATGTGCCTTCGAGTCAACTTAATGACGAAATTGTCCACTCTTATTAGGTTCGCTCTATTGTACAAGACCTCATTGGGATAGAATTTTATGTACTCGGACTCTGGTGTTCTGTATAAGCGAAGACAAGTCCTAAGACAAGCCCTCTCAAACACCCTAATCTTTTCCAATAAGCTTGCTCTCACGTTGAACCACACGGGACAACCAAATACAAGCATAGGCCGGATAAGGGCCATGTAGCAGATCACCTTCACCCTCGCATCGAGTTGGCTGTTATAAAACAGTCTCTTTGTAAGGGCAAAAGCACCTTTGGCTCTGGCCAGAGCAACATCTATATGTTTGTTAAAATACAGATATTGGTCTAGCCAGATCCCAAGGTACCTGACTACATTTCGACAAGCAAGTGGCCGCCCGTGCTGTCCAACGATCGAAAACTTCCGCCAATTCTTTCTGGTATCCCTAGAGGCCCCAGACAAAGGCGTCCTAAACAAAATGGTTTCCGATTTCTGAAAGTTGATTTTCAACTTCCAGTCGTCGCAATATCGCTTAATTTTGTCGAAGTCACGTTGCAAAAGTATGTTAATGACCTCAATCTTTGGACCTGATCTGTACGCGATTAAGTCGTCTGCGTACGCTATGGCATGGTGAAGTGAACCTATCAGATCACTTGTGTAAATGTTGAATAGGATCGGCGAATTTACCGCACCTTGTTGCAGACCGTTTTTAATGTTAAATGTGCCAGCAGAAGTCACATCGCCATTCTTCACGATGAACTGCCTACTGGAGAGCATATCAAAGAGAATATACAGAAGTGGTTTACTAATGCCCAACCTGTCCAGCTTGAAAAAGAGTCCCTCTAACCATACGGTATCGAAGGCCTTTTCCAAGTCAATCAGGCAGGCACCAGTGCACTGTTTCTTGCCTTTGTTCCATTGGATATCAGAAACCAGTTTAGACGCAGCATGAATGATATCATGCCCCGCCTTGAAACCGAATTGATTATCCGGAACGATATGTTTGTCCTCAACCCACTTAGTCAGGACTCTATTGATCACCTTCTCGAAAACCTTGCTGATATTTGGAAGTAGACTGATCGAGCGGAGATTCGTCGGATTGGAAGTATCTTTATCCCTTTTAGGGATGGGATGTACCACCGCCGTTTTCCAATGCGCTGGATAATGTGCATTATTCATTGCATTATTAAACAGGGTGGTATAAATGTCCACCGCTTCTAGTGGGAGATGTCGAAGCACAATGTTCGGTATTTCATCGGTTCCCACTGATTTCTTACTTCTAAGGGATTCGAAGATCATTTGGAGCTCTTCCTTTGAAATGAACGGGGGTAGTACCCCATCGTCGGCGATGGCATTATTTGCCATATTCTCGTCACTGAACTGGGTGAAACCCGAGCTCTCGAATCGCCAATTCACTATTTCATTTCGAAGGTAGAAATTGTGCACAAGGACTCGATTTTCCAGGTCGTGGTTGGGGCCAATGATGTCATTCGCCTTGTACACTTCCTGGAAAGTCGCTCCTATAGCCTCTACTTTCTCCTGCGGATCCTCGATCACAAAGAAGTTGTCATCATCAACGGCCTCATTTGGATCGATGCCTGCTGCTATGAGTATGTGCTCGTTCTCCGTCGTTCGGGCGATTTTAAGACACGAAAGGTCGTTTTGATCTTTTCTCCGAAATATTTTATTTATTTGTGTGAACATATTCGGGTTGCTGGTGTTTACAGCTCGAATTTTATTGTTCCAATACAAACTTACAGAATTTCTGTAATTTTCTTTTATTAATATTTGGAGGTTTTTAATCGACGACTTCAATGTCATGATCTCCGGGTTATGTCTATCAGTGAACTGTCTGTACAAGGTTTTTAGTCTTGACCGCAGTCTACTTTTGTGTCGGTGCAGTGCGTCAATAGTTGCGTTGCGGAATAAGTCTTCGTTGTCAGTATGTTGATACCGAGGTATCGTTCTGTCCATTGTCCGTTTGATTGTATAGTCCATTAGTCTAAGATACCTGTCAATCTCCTCGTTTGACAGATTTCTATTGGACGGTGGGTAGAGCGAATTCGAGGAGAGTGCTCTCGTCAGTGTTCTGGAGAAGTGCGTCCAGCGCACCCTACTATAATTGTAGGAATGCCTTTGAACAAACTCGTCCAATTCCGCAATTTCGTTCGGAACGGTTATTTCGGTACTGAGACCGCAATGGTCACTGTCATACACAAATGTGCGTAGACAGTTTATGGTATGTTGGTTAGTACATGTCAGGTGTATTCGTGTGTCGAACAGCAAGAGGTCCAAGTAAGAACCGTGTCTGGGAAACGACGGACTATCCGTCGCCTAGGCTGCATTTCGCAGTTCGACGCGGCGTGCCCGAACCTTTGGCAGCGAACACTGTGTTACAGTGGATCGCATGCCTATCTACACTTAGTCTTTTAATAAAAAAATTACAGCCTATGGCCGACTTACATAGTTCGATAGTGTCCTTTAACTCCATTTTAAAGGTGTTAAGTGGGGACACCTTTTGTTTGGTGGCTTTCTGCTCTTGCTGTTGTTGTTGTCTCTGCTGCTGTTGCTTTTGCTTATGTTGTTGTTGATGCTGTTGCTGTTGTTGTTGTTGTTGCTGTTGATGTTGCTGCTGTTGTTGTTGCGGCTTATTCTTTTGTACATTTTGTTGTTTATGTTTTTGCTGTGTTTGTACATCTGTTTTTGTTAATTCCTGAGCCGGTTTCTGTGTTTTTTGTTTTGCCAGAGGTTGTTTCTGTTGTTGTTGTTGTGGAAGCTCCACGTTTATATTTGGTTGTCCCTGAGGTCTCTGGAGTAGTTACTGCTTCTCCATCTCCCTCCTTGCTGCTTGCTTTGCTTTTATGGCTAGCACTTTTTGTTGTAGCTGCTTAATGCTACTGTGCAGAGCCTCGACCTCCTCCTCTTCGTCATCTGATTCAGATGCAGCGAGGGACGCAAAGCTGTTGTCTGCTCCCATGTAGTGGCCTTCACCTCTGTCGGATACAAATGGGCAGTCGTTATTATCCGACTCTTGCCTCCTTTTATTTTCTGCTGCGCTTGATGCTAGCATCGCAGCCCTCCCCCGCACTCTACCATGCAGCATTTCTAACGAAGCTGATTGCGAGCGCGTGACGATACTCGGAGTCGGCTCCAACTTCCTCCTCCTCTTTGTGCCAATGTCTGTTGCTGTTGTTGTTATTGATTTTGAGTGTACTGGCTTAACGGCTTGATCATCAGACGACATCATGCCATCTGTTGACCCCGCTATTGGAATAGCGGACCGCTTAGTTCCACTCATCGAACTTTCTTTTATCACTTTATTCTTGTCACTAATTGTCTTTTTGTGATATTGATAATAATAAATAAATAAATAAAGAAATAAATAAATAAATAAATAAAAAAAAAAAAAAAAAAAAAACTTTGTCAGTGGTTGGGAATCGAACCCACAACCCCGAGATTTGTTGACCGGGTCGTTACGACTTCGGCTACCGAACACTTGTTAAATTATTACTTAAAATAAGTATACTTATTTATTTTTCACGGTTGTAAAGCCGAACACGAAATACTTCTGATCTCTGCGGAGGCCAATGAACGACTCCATTTAAGACTTGTATACACTACTAAATTATCTTTCCAAAATGTCCAAAATGTCCAAAACTATTTTTGTACCTGTATTAGTCTAGAAATTATAGAGTTTAAAGTGGTTACACCTCCAAATTAGAGGTCACCCACTTTGATGAGATGTAGCTTGAAATGGAGTGAGAATAGACTCCCTGCCATACAATTTCTTGTTCGGCGGAACTTCGGGAATATGTCCTTAAAGGATTGTACTGCTAAACTGGGACACCCTGTATATTAATGCAGAAAATATAGAAGAGAAAATATAGATAGAGTTCTAATACAACTTTGTTACTTCGGGCATAATTGGTAGGCTCCCTCCAAGAACAGTGTTCTTTTCCCAGTGTTCTTTATCCTTGGAGATAACAGTCAGACGATCGCTAATCGGTCTTATTCTTTCGATTTGGGTAGGTTTTGCATAACAAATTTGTATTTTAGCATGCGGAATCTTTTATGGCAGCTGTTGTATATGGCATATACGAGGGGCGTTCAAACTATTCTCGGTATCGGGGTGAAGCTGTGGTTGTATATATAAATTGACTTATTTATCAAGTAATACTATTATTTTAGTGCATTCATGTAAAATTTCATATAAATGTGATTATTAATTCGCGTTTTATCTCTAGTTAAACAGAATCATAATGGCAACTGAGACGATGATGGTGAAAATTGAGCATCGCGCTGTAATTAAATTTCTCACTGAGCAAGGAAAAAGTCAAAAAACTATTGATGAAGAGATGGTGGCTGTTTACCAGGGTTCCGCACCTTCATTATCAACTGTGCAAAAGTGGTCAAGTGAGTTCAAGAGAGGCAGAGAGAGCATTGAAGACGACCCCCGCTCCGGCGCCCCGGCTACTGCTTGTACGGGAGAAAGCATCGAAGAAGTCGAAAAACTTGTTCTTGAGGATGCCCGAATAAAGGTGAAAATGATGGCAGAGATCACCAAGCTTTCAATTGGTACCATTCACACCATTCTTCATGACCATCTTAACCTTTCAAAGGTTAGTGCAAGGTGGGTGCCACGAATGCTCACAGCGCCTCAGAAAAAAGTGAGAACCGCATGCTGTAGAGAGCTTTTGGAGATGTGTAGTGAGAACGCGGACGGTGTTATGGATCGAATTGTTACTGGGGACGAAACATGGGTCCACCACTATGACCCTGAAAGCAAACAAGAGTCCATGCGGTGGCATAAAAAAGGAACGGACCCCCCGAAGAAGTTCAAAGTCACTCCGTCTGCCGGGAAGCTCATGGCCACAGTTTTTTGGGACTCAAAGGGAATCTTGCTCATTGAGTACAAAAAAAAAGGTGAAACCATCAACGCCACATCCTATGCTTCCACTTTGCATAATTTGCGGGAGGAAATTAAAAAGAAAAGACGGGGTAATCTCGCAGCGGGTGTGTTGCTTCTTCATGACAACGCTCCTGTTCACACGGCACGAGTTTCCAAGGCTGCTGCGCGAGAGTGTGGTTTCGAAGAAATCCAACACCCACCCTATAGTCCAGACCTTGCCCCTAGTGATTATTTCCTGTTTCCGGATTTGAAAAAATGTCTTCGTGGAAAAAGATTTTCGACTCAAGTCGGCAATAAATGGGTATTTTGCAGAGAAAGAGGAAATTTATTTTTTTGAGGATTTAAAAAAGCTTATCTCAAGATGTAACAAATGCATTGATGTTAGGGGAGATTATATTGAAAAATAAAAACAATTTAAATTGAATTCGCATTTTCCTTCATATCGATACCGAGAATATATTGAACGCCCCGCGTATTTGTCTTTAAGGCACGAAAGTATCTAGCTGATTGATTTCTTTAAATTATTTGAAAGAAATTTGTTTTGTGGGATCCTCGGGATGAAAATTAAAAAAATTAAAAAAAGAAAGCCTACGCGTTTGCTGATAGTTTATCAAGAATTCAAGTGCGAAAAAGATGAAGTGGAAAAGAAGCTACATGTACTTAAGGGGTTAGGCCATTCTAGAGGCCGTAAAATTAGGTTTTATTATGATTTTTTTTTCAGGAAAAATATAAAATAAATCGAGTTTACAAAGGTACAAGTTTATTGTACATATGATTGACTGTAAAAAAATAATTTTTATAGAATAATTTGTTTAGAAAAGGTGGCTGTGGAGCGTTGCTCAATTGACGGCCTTTCCAAAGGCTCGCTGCCTACCTGGCGGCCTGGTACTATATTTTGAAAAACAAGTACTTCGAGATATTTCCCGGCCATAATCTGTTGAGATATCATTTTTGAGGTCCTAAGGGACCATTAAAAGCAATAAGAACTAAATCGATATTTTGAAAATCCTAGAGTAGCCTAACCCAGTAAAGTGCCGTGTAGCCGCGAAGAAATTCTCTGCCTTTAAAAAAATATCTTTGCTTCTGCTTTGTTTTTTTTTTGTTTTTGTTTCTCATTGTTTTTAATTTTCTTTATGATAATGAAGCATGCTGCTATGAATCCTACCAATTTTGGGCCCATCATAATCCAGTGCAAAAATGGATAAGAATAGGTTAGATTTAAGTTAGTTTTGATTTTTGTCTTTATACTAAAATATTTACAAATATTAATTACCATGTCATTACCTTCTGTTTGGTTGACAAAAACGTACGGATGACCTAATAGCAACTTATTATTATTATTATTTTGTTCCTTTTGTTTCCTATTTATAAGTTTTCCTCTAAGGTTCTATGTCTATACTGTAGGGAAGGTTTGTAGTACCTGTTTTTTAATGATACGCTAGTCTCATTAAGGATTTGACTTGGTTTCCAAATTTACGCAAATTAACTAAAAATATGAAAGACATCCTCTCTCACTTCCAAATCATACCTATTGCAGACTGTCGGATTGATCGTCTCTGTGGGGTATATAATTCACCTTAAGGGGCTCTTCATTCGCCTTTAGCACTGTCTCTATTTCCTTTATGCTGTGTTCGTCACGAAAATAGTTATTTTGCTCCAAATTGTAGCAGAACCCCTCTCTAGTTTGCTCATCTACACGCGCGATCAACTGGTAAACTCGCTATATGCTCGGAGCTCAGTTCCATTCCATAACCACTAAGTAGATCCAGCCAATCTTTGTTGTTTGCAATGCTGCTTTCTTTGGTAGCCTATAGTCTGGCATGTTTAGTAATTTGACCATGTACTCCACCTCTAGTTTTAGGGTTTTATCAAAGAGTGGTGGTAAGCCTGCCTTCAATATGAACATACTATATATGTACATTGTACATAGATTGTCAAATTCTGTGGAAGATGAAATGCACTCATTATATAATATCTGAGTACTTTGTCTCGTATTGTTTTCTTCTCCATACCTGAGCAGTGCAGAAGAGAATGGATTCCAAAGCAGCTTTATGTGCAAAATATTTATTGGTGAAACAGTTTGTCCAAGCAGAATTAATGGCTGATTTTGATTTCGATAATTTTTCTTTTAGATTCTTCTCCATATTGAGATTCCTCGTAAAATAAACTCAGAAGTACTTATATTCTTTCACAACTTGAATAGTTTCTCCATTAAAGCGTATTTTTCATTTGAGCAGTTTCTGCCTCAACCTCTTTTGAATATCATTATTTGAGACTTACTTAGGTTTCCCACCAGGTTCCCCATTTTGCAGTATTCGAAGTCTCTATTTATTGTAAGGTGTAGGAATTCGGGCCATCCGCAAAAAGAAGAGCTGTAATCAGCACACCTGCATACTCCACACCTCCAGGAAGAAAATCCACAATATCTTCAATGGGGAGTGTAAATAAAATAGGGCTCATAGCACAAATTCGTCTTACTCCTGACCCTGATCGAAACCACTCTGATAATACCACACCATTCCACACAGCTTCCAAGGTATCCGTATATAGGATTTCAATTACTCGCCCGAACTTTAGCGACATACCCATGCCAAGGAGATCATATAGTGTGACCAAATAGCAATGATAGTTTTTCCAATTATTATGTTTCAGCAGCTGCCAATGTTACCAATGATATTCAGCTGTCAAAATATTCAGTAAGGTCTGCCATTTCGTCATGCATCGTCTTACGCTTGCATCTACATCTACAAAAATTGACTGTTTGGTGCGGTTTATGGCATGGCGGCATCCTCGTACCTTATTTTTTTCGAAATGGCCGCCTCGATCATGCGATTTGACCCCACTGGGGCTACGTCAAGTCATTATTCTATGCTAACAAGCCAACCACTTTGGACGAGCTCGATACCAACATTTGACACGCTATTGGTCCGAGTCATCAAAAATTGGACCGACGGCTTGAAGCACTAACAACGAAGCTGAGCTTCGAATAATGCGGCATTTTGAATAATGCGCTATTCCATACATAATGGCATGAACGTAGCTTCAAAATAAAGCCAGAAGCAATTTTATATCTCACACCGTTGTTGTCTTATTTAATTTTTTTTTCTGATCGTTCTTATCTGGTTACCCTTTACAATAACGCGCTGCAGTCCACTGAGCCAAAAGCTGCTTTGCAGTCGACAAAAAATACAAAACTATTTAAAACAAAGACATGATCAACAGTGGAGTACCATGGCCGGAAGCCCGCTTGATATTCTTTAAGCAGATGTTCCTGATGCAATTACCCGTCTTTGCAGTTCGCTGTAAAAATTTTGTACGACGCATTTATAAAGTAAATGACTCGATAGTTCTCTGGGTTCACCCAACAACATTTTTTATAAATAAAAAAATCATGGTACTTTCCCACTATCCACAAAATATTGTTGAACAAATACTTAGTTAGGATTGGTGTTCAATTCGTCTGTGTCATATTTGTTGAATTCGACAGGTATCCCATACGATCCTGCTGCCTTATCATCCTCAAGATTTCTTAGAGCCGCAACAAGATTCTGCAAAACAATTAGCTTATTCAAAATGTTGCTCTGGAAGACAGACATGGCGTACTGAATCCCTGGCGTGCTGCAAGAAGGGTTCAAAACCTTGTCGAAGCGAACTTGAATGACGGTTGTGCTTAGTTCCGTATCTATGACATATTTGTTCGCCAGTTTCCAGAATTCTGGATTGTTATTACATCGCGGCAGTCCCCGATCCTCTGATTTATAATAAATTCTCCTTCTTGTTACGCAAAGCGCCACTCTCGATTATATACGAGTATGTATGAAACCTTCATTGCATCTTCTTCAATTCTGTTGAAGTCCACATGCTGCTGGTTTTGTAGTTTCTCATCCAATTGTCTTCTATATGAATATTCTTTAGAATTACTTTAGCTTTAGTAGGAGATGCATGTGTCGAATTCTTGTCCGCTACCATCAGCTCAAAGGTTACAACAATCGGGAGGTGATCTGAATATGAAATTTGCGTTATTTCGGAATCGGTTGTAAGGGTGCTCCACCTGATAGACAATAAACATTTCATAAATATTTTATTGGCGCCCCTCCCGGCAGTAACGTTTCAGAAACGTTTATGAAATGTTTCTGAAATAAATGGGAAACATTTCATAAACATTTGTCAAATAATCTTTCTTTCAGTCTGGACGCATCTTTAGATCTTACATACACAACAAATATGCAAATGATTAAGACTTTGTAACTTCTAAAAGGAAGAATGCCTTTGACTCGACAAGACGGACGTCTTTTAAAAAGGAATCACAATTTAAAACAATATACCACAGTGCATTTTTTGGCGTTGAAAATAAAATTTCGAAATTATAAATTCACTTGACACACACACATCTCACCTATGCGAGGCATTCGATGGAAAAAATCCTGCAATGACAAATGAAGTATTTGATTGACTCCCTTGATGACCAATTTAGAACGAATTCATATTAATTTTTATTGCCGATGGCATAGCGCCCCATATAAAGTTACAGGAATGTGAGAAGGATTCCTGCTGCTGCAACAGGTTAACTCTGTGACGTGTACGTGATGAACTACCTTCCCGTGGACAATATGCGAAAGGGCTGACTGTTGCAAAAGAATTGACTGATTGACTGATCGTGAAACTTCTGTGACATACTCGTTCTACGTGATTACACTACAAATCTGCGGATCTTCTTGCAGCGCTGAGATTGAACATTTTTATCCCTCAACTAAGGAGGTGAACTATTTCTCCACAATCGGCACAAAGTGATGGACCGATTCTTATTTTATTTATTTTTATTATTATTGTTTTGTTTTTTGTTGTTTTCGGATTTGCTACTCCAATTAAATGCCATGTCGGTATGTTTTTGTTTTTGCAGTACGTACTGAGAAGGGATTCGAAATTTATGGATAACTTTTGCTTATCGAAAATAATTGGATCACTGATCTTTGGGTGCTTCTTTTTGTTTTTTCTTGTCTGCCGATTGGAATTTCATGGGGCACAATTATATTTTTATGACATTTTTACATTTATGACATAGAAGGGGACTTATGATTTATGTTTGGGTTTTTCTTCTCCAGAATATTGGAGAGATTTTTTCTACTGAAATCCGTTGATGCACAGTGCTGCAAATTTGAGTACACATAGATCGAGCTTATTTAACGTCCTCGCGGTAGGCTCAATGGCTCTATTCTCATAAACCTATAAGATTAGTCGTTTACTTATGTATGTGACTGTACAGTCTGAGGTTGACCTAGACCTAAGGTAGTGTACATCTCTAGCCTATTGGGTGGCAGCTAATTTCAATTTCATACGACAAGTTGGTTAAAGTTCTCAGCTCTTGCCTTTAACATGAAGCAGAGCTTCTTTTTTTTCACGCTAGAGCGGTAGTTTCCATACACTCTAAATGTCTCAGCCCTTTAACCCGATGAATTTTTACTCTCTTTGCTAAATCCTTGTCACTGTAGACAGAGTCAAATTCTTTGTTAAATCTTCTCCTTCACGCTCTATAGGGGTCTTAAAACTTCGTAATACTTTTTCCTGGAAACGAGCAAGTGCTTCCTCATGATTTTTGGGAAAGTCGAACACTGTTTTGGTTGACCGGGGAGGAATTTACTACTCAGTTGCACTCTGGGCAAAAAAACAAAGCAGTGATTGGCAAGAGTTACTATTAGAATGACCTTTAAGGTGGTGTCATTGCTCTTGTTCTTGAAGAAGAAGTTATAGCTGACTACGAGGGTTGTCTGAAAAGTTTCAGAAAATGATACAAGACGTTTTTTCTCAAATTATTTTTTTATTTTTCTACATAGTCTTCTTGTAACTCTACACACTTCTCCCAGCGATGCTCCCATCTCTCTAACCCGTCTTGCCTCCTCATTTGACGAAAATCTCTGTCCCCCGAGTGCAGTTTTTAGATGAGGGAACAAAAAGAAGTCGCTTGGGGCTAGATCTGGTGAATAAGGCGGATGATCAAGCAGTTCAAGCCATAATTCATGAATTTTCGCCATGGCAACCGCTGTGGTGTGAGACGGCGCGTTGTCTTGGTGAAACAGGATTTTCTTTTTCTGCAAATGTGGACATTTTTCCTCAATTTCTGCCTTCAGCTTGGCAAGTAATGATGCGTAGTATGCTCCTGTAATGGTTTTTCCTTTTTGAAGATAATCGATTAAGATAACTCCTTTACTATCCCAAAAAAACAGTCGCCATCACTTTCCCAGCCGAAAAAACTGCTTTCGCTTTTTTTGGCGCTGGCTCGCCCTTTGCAGTCCACTGTTTTGACTGAATTTTTATTTCGGGCGTATAATGGTGTATCCAAGTTTTATCTACAGTAATTAATCGGATTTATTGCACCTAACCTGTACCAACAGAGCGTTGGAAATGTCCATTCGAACACGTTTTTGGTGTAACGTAAGCAAACGCGGCACCCAACGCGCGGACAGCTTTCTTATGCCTAAATCTTGATTTAATATGTAACAAACACGTTCTTTGGACATTTTCATAACCTCTACTATCTCTCTCACTTTGATTCGGCGGTCGTCTAACACCATTTGATGAACTTTAGGAATGTTATCGTCAGTGGTTGCAGTTTTTGGACGTCCCGAATGTTCATCATCTCCCAAGCTCTTAAGGCCACTTTTAAATTCAGCTGCCCAAAATTTCACTGTGGTAAATGATGGTGCAGAGTCCCCATACAAAGATTCCAACTCATTTTTGATTTGTGAAGGCGTACTGCCTTTCAAAAACAAAAATTTAATAACAGCTCGATACTCAATTTTTTCCATTTTCATAGAAAAACACTCACATCGACTCACTCAAACGATTGTCAACTAAGAACTGCGCGTCCAAAATGACTGAAACTTCGGTAAATAACTGTCAAAAGATGCTCAACCAGCATTCACTAGCTTTTAGTGCCGCTATCTTTACGTTGCGATCGGAAATTTTTCAGCCAACCTTCGTATTTTTAAAATAATAAATACAGGTTTAATCATTTAAGTTGACTTTGTCGCTTCCATGGTAATCCCCACTGACTGCAGCACACTTGTGGCAGGTTTTGCCTTCGAAATATCTCTGGTACCCGATCTCCGTCTCCTCTTGGTTGTTAAAACTCATTCCCGAAGCGGTGTCTTGAGTCAGCTGAACAGATTAGCTGCATGCATTTGATACATCTTGGATGGTAGATGCGGTGTTGTTTGTGGCAAGAAATGCACCATAATCAATGCGTTGAGATGGGTAATTATCGTGGTGCCAAATCCACGAATTTTCTTACCGCAATTGGGGCCTTTTTTGCGGACTGATTCTCACAAATAATGCCCAAATCACCTTCCAGAAACGCCCGCCAGTCGTAAACCACTGTTTTTTTTTCCACATCGTCTCCAAAACACTCTTTCAACATTTACAATAATTTTGTGACGTTAAAAAAAAAATTGTCGAGAACAAAACCAACGTTGTGCCTTTCAAAAATTTCGTGCTGTAATACGAGTATAATAATTTAGTAGAAATATTAAGAACTGCTGTACCAACATAAGAAAAATAAAACGAATTCAATTTTATCAAATGAGAACACTACCCTTTGGAACTTTTGAACAAGGGACACCGAACGTAAGTTCAGGAAGCAAGGCAGCTTCTTACTAAATCCTTATCGTGTCAAGTATGAAAATGCCCCGCGTTGTATTAAGAGCGATGAGCTGGACAGAGCTATCCGAATTAAGAGGTGTAGGTCACTGGGCATGAGGAGCGAAAAAACACTAATGTTGTAGTTTGAAGACTTCTTCAGTTCATCACTGAGGGAAGACGCTATAGAAAAAAAACCTCGACAAAGGTTGTCCATTCAAGTCGGTAGAGATCTAAACTAAGTTGGTGTGCAAAACAAAACAACCGACGAAAGATCGAACGAAATGGAGAGAGCTGTGTATTCACCTTGATGTTGTCTTTAAAACGCGACCTACATCGCCTGTTAATTAAAAGCTGTAAGTAAGTAATTGATTTTGGAGCGCACTGTGTTGAATATTGCCCCATTTTATTGAAACCCAAGCCTTTTTACATAAACCGGGGGACGAAATAGTCAGTAAAACGTATCTTTGGCGCTTTCTGTTGACTTTAACATTCTGGCTGACAATGGTTCCACTATTCCATAAAGCATTCCAAACAGTTACTTTTTGTGGATGTAACAGCGTCAATAATAGCTTGTGGTTCTTTTGCACTTGAATGCAGAGGATCAAGAGCGATTTCGTTTTCGGCCCATACGCCGAATGTACGATGAATACGATGGTGAAGCGGCTTCAATTCATATACGAGCTTCCGCAAAATCTTTCGTACAGTAGATGGACATAGCAGCAATCGACTTAGCGTCCTCTTTAGTCTAGCACCCACCCACAACATTGTTCTGATTTTCATTGTGCAGTGCAACTTTAAAGAGAAAAGACGGCCAAATCGAATTGTACGACCATTTTATCGATTCGTTTCGTTATTTGATTAGATACAAAAGGTATCAAATTGTTTTCGAATACATTTCCAATAGCCCCTTAATGGTCATTATCGATTCTGCGAAGTCCTTCTATTCAGTTTACTACAATTGGAAGCGTGTCGCAAAGGGACATCTATTCTGCACGGTCAATTTTTCAATTCCGACAAAAACTCCAGATCAAGGAAACATCTACAGACGTATAGATGACCGGCCGGTTGGCCGAAACCGACCACCTTGGCATTGCGTATAGAATTTTGAACTCCTTTTCACGGTTCTGCAGAACAATTAATTTCGTCTCTCATTGTTGTGATCCTTGTGTATGCCAAAAAGGACATTGTTCGATGAACAAAAGTATCATAATTTTTATCGCAAGTCCAGACAATACCGCACAATGAAGTGCATTGTATGTGCAATAAATTGCTTTTGTGTGCCTGTGTTTGTGTGAGAATATCCTATTGTCCTGGTTTTGGTTGCTTAGTTTGATCGGTAAATCAAGTAGGACCTCAAAAAGACCATTCGAAGGGAGAAAAAAAAGTAAAAGAAACGTACTCGTACTTCTCCAGACGAAGTGAGTCCGGACATCCGTATAAGGATAATAGTTTGCAAGTGTTCAGTTCTTCATAAATTAAAATCTGCAGCCGGGTGTAATGTGTGGGACTTTATGAGTTTTGGATTTTTCAAAAAAAACTCTTACATGTCTGATGTATAGCTGATGGGCTTTTGTATTCAATTCATCTTGTACACTGTGGCAGGAAGTACAATTCGTAGGTAGTCTGAGATGAATGAACTCTCTGGGTATCCCCAAAGGTAATTATTTCCAAGCACTGAGGTGGTGGTTCAATCCCAAGGGCGCCTTGCAGATTGTGATGAAACTCAAAAAATAAAAGACAAATTAAGGACTCTGATATTAAGTTAGTGGTTAGGTCATAAGTAGAAAATATGAATACGAATTTTGTATCCATGATACTTACACTTAGACGACTTCCAACGAAGATGTCTGCCTATGATAAAAAGCCTTTCAGTCTTTGTCAAAGCAAAGCAAACTTGTCTCCAACAACATGCTCGGAAATCTACATTCAGCACTATGAACCCTTCTTTGATAGATATTGAGCTTTGTTGGTATCGTAGAGTCCACATACAGGCTTAACTTTTAAGATGAAAAAAAATTGAGTTTTATACGGCTGGGTGTTATATTGTACTCGTACTATAAAGTTGGACATAGAGCAACCTAACAGCGGCGATGTCTAGTGCTGAAACTTTAACTACACATCAATTGTGCTTTTAGATCGTCAGGGTACCCATCGAATGGTTTTTCTCACGGTTCCTTTCTAATCAAAGGATTGTAGGTTCTTTCTAATCAAAGTCAACTGCAAAATGAAGAAAAAGCAACGAAGTTTGACGGCGATCTTGAATAAGCCACGTCTCCACTACACTTTATATTTCTAGTTCTATCAAATAAATAGTACCAGCAACCAGGAAGCGCAAGGATGTGCAAGATAAAATAAAAATGAAAAACTATGACATATACCACGGTGATTGCTACCCAGAAAAACAGCAGAAATCTGAGCTTTCGGCACGTGGATGAACATCTTGTAACAATCCGCATCCAGGCTAAATTCTCCAACATCAGCCTGATAGGTCATATCTTACGGTTTTTATGCTACCACAGTATAAATGTACGGTGTTACCACAGAATGTTTCTACGAGCTCCTCGATAAAAGGATAATATATTTTTAGTAGTAGAGTCGGAACGCATACATGTTCGGAAATACACTTAAACTTTGCTGTAGGGCGGAGTATCACCGTGGCTAACATATGGTTTTATCACCTTAGGAACTTAACGGCCACGTGATCATATCTGCATCTCCCCAGTCATGTTGCAATCGAACCAAGACACATCTCTAGTATCAAAAATAACCGAACATTCCAAGCTGCAGCTAGGCTAGGTCTATGGATTTTTCGATAACGGGTAAATATTATGAAGAGATTTAACGTCTAAAGGCTGCAATCGTTACAAATCGCCAGAAGCTTTACTAATTGCGTATCCATGTAGAAATGTCGAAACTGATATACTGGGATTCACCAACACCCGAAATCCTTGAAGAGTATGACCAAGCACAGCCTATTAGTTGGTGGTATGTACTCGTATTGTAGAACAACAAAAAAACCTCCTGACTCCACGACCAAAGATGAAGGGATAAACGCAAAAGAATCGGGCGATCAAAGAAATAGAGATGTACTCGTATTACTTCAGAAACAGCGCTTAAGTTCTACCAAAAAGTACGTGTTAAGCCAACAGGCTCCGAAAAGAATTCTGTAAAGATGCGCAAAAAAATATAATAGTTGAGTCACATTTGTGACTGATATTGAAAATACGCTTCTTCAAACATTACTTCGGGTGAAGAAGACCAAGATTTCCGACTTTATGAGCATACCAAATGTGAACGACCTTAATAATGCTTTTGTCTCCAGAGAAATACAGAGTCCCGTTTTTGTTCCAAATGATCAGCTGTTTATCGATACGCCGAATGACTTTAAATTTAATGTTGCATCAGAGATAGAAGTTAGCAATACTATTCGTTCTCTCTAATTTGATGCAGTGGGTGTTGACAGAGTACCACTTTGATTCATAAAAATGATTTTAATGCACTTTCTGAGTTGTCTGACACACGTAATCAACTTTGTCATTACTTTCTCGACTTTTCCCGTAAAGAAGAAACTAAATCCCAATTCGACCACAGACTTTCGGCCTATTAGTATCCTCCCATACTTATCAAAGGTTTTCGAAAAGATTATTGAGGGGCAGATAACTAATTACCTTGCCCAACATGAATGGGTGTCTCCGCTGCAGTCGGGCTTTCGAGCCAATCATAGTTGCTCTACAGCTCTAGTTAAAATAATGGATGACATAAGGGCAAACTATGACCTAGGTCATATAAATATATTTTCCTTGCTCGATTTTTCGAAAGCGTTTGATAGCGTAAACTATGACATCGTATATATGAAACTAAGGATGTAATTTGGTTTTAGTGTAAGATCGGTGCATCTCTTAAGTATATGCCTACGTGCTCATAGTCAAATGTTGACGGCTGGTAATAGAATTTCTTCTCCAATGTCCCTAACATCAGAAGTGCCCCAGTTTTCAATACTAGGTCCTATCTTATTCAGTCTCTTCATTAATGAACTGACTACAGTATGCTCAAATGCTTCTGCTCACTTTTACGCCGATGATGGACAAATTTATTTGTCACGACCGATTAACTTGGTTAAAGATCTCATTTGCAGGCTTAATGAAGATCGATCTATGATATACAACTGGTCACAGAACAGTGGGCTTATTATCAATGCTATTGTACTAAAAGCCCACTAATTGCAATATCGAAAAAAACACTTTAATACTGAAGAACCACACCCAATATATCTAAACAATTCTCAACTTCAATTTGTGGATACTGTGACAAATTTAGAATTTAAAATGAACCGTTTATTTTCCCCTATAGACCATATAAATTACACTGTCGGTCGAATTTACGCGGGACTTCAGAAACTCTGGTTATTTTCCAACTTCATACCAAAAGACACGAGGCTGAGACTCGTTAAAAAGTTACTGGTGCCTATTATTGAGTATGGTATAGTATTTTATCCTACTTCTGACTCTGTGTCACAGAATAAACTAACAGTCGCTTTCAACGGTGTGATCAGGTACATTTAAGGGCTCCGCAGGTATGATCATGTCTCGGACTACCATAATAGTATTCTCGGTTGCACGCTCCAACAGTTTCAGAGTATAAGGTGCTGCGTGTTTCTGCACAAAATTATCTACACCAAATCTCCCACGTATCTTTTTGATAAACTTCAATTTGTGCTGTCAACCAGAATACTTAATCTCACAACACCTTTTTTCAACTACATAAACTCATCGCATCTCTTCTTCGTCCACGCTATCAGACATTGGAACTCTTTACCAATGGCTACAAAACTATTAATGGGAACCAATAAATTTAAAAGTGCAGTCATGGCACACTTTCAAAACCAGAGCTAGTTAATCAGAATCTTTTTGTTTTTCTTTTTTCTCTCTTTCAGTATGGTGCTTCCCTTTTATTTTCGCTTTCCTTATTCTAATCCTATCTTTCCTCTTCTTTTCTCTTTTGTTTCTTTGTTTTTCTACTTATTTTTAAAATTGTCAAAATTTTTATTAAAAACCTTGCATTAAGCATAATTTATTCTAATTATTATAGTACTATAAAAGGCTAAGTCTTACTTGTACGTTTGCTAAAACAAATAAAGTGAAATTAAAACTGAAAGCTCTGCCAACTGCCAACATCGCGCAAAGGATATGATAGGAAAGAGCTTATATAAGCTGATGCGCAGTCATATGACTTCAATCACATAATTTACATTAGATGCGCTCCATTGTTGAAGATTCTCGGAATCATAATACATACGGCCGTTAGATTCATCCCGATAAGCGCACAATTGAGCATTTAGTGAACAAATTTGAACCGACTTGTTTACTTCATAATGTTGCCGTTGCCAGACAGACAGCGTAAAGCCAGAAGTGAAGACAATATTGGGGCTGTGTGTTAGTCGGTAAGATAAGACCATATTCAATCGATATACTATACTGTCGTTTTTAAGAGCTAGGAATCTCTCGAACGTTCCTATTGCGTATTTTCCAAAAATGTCATGTCCGTATAGGGTAGTATTGACCAAAGATCCAGATTTTCACTGCAAAATCATCCATAGCTAGTTAGATGGCTTTTTTAAAACCAAAATTGTCGCAATTTTTAAGGACAGGAGGACGGAGGTTTTCCAACAGAATCCATTGTACACTCTGAATGACTCGAACTGCAACCAACTTCAGACTGCTATAATTTCCAAACCTTTCATGACAGTGAGCTCAAATTTTGACACATGACAGATAATTTTATTATTGGGTCTATAACTTAATTGGTGCGGTTTGCTAAGAGATGGCGTAACTTGCATTAGTCCACTGTTATTATTCCATTGGAACATGCGTTGCAAAGCTACTGTCATTGTACGTCATTTCAGTATATGTCATTAATTTGAAGCGTAAACAACAATAATTTTATTTCACTCAAATATGTCGAACTTTGTGCCTGAAAAAGTGTTTTTGCGGGGAGTCCTTCTTCATGAAGAAAACTGCTGCCGAAAGTCATCGTATTTTGGTGGAAGTTTATGGTGAACATGCGCTAGCTGAGCGAACGTGCCAAAAGTGGTTTGCACGATTTAAAAGTGGTGATTTTGGCTTGGAAGACGATGAACGTCCTGGGCAGCCAAAAAAGTTTGAAGATGAAGAACTGAAAGCATTACTCTATGAAGATTGTTGCCAAACACAAGAGGAGCTCGCAGAATCTTTGGGTGTCACTCAAGCAGCCATTTTAGAACGTTTAAAAGCAGCTGGATATATTCAAAAGCAAGGAAATTGGGTTCTACATGAACTCAAGCCGAGAGACGTCGAAAGGCGGTTTTGCATGTCCGAAATGCTGCTGGAACGCCACAAAAGGAAGTCATTCTTGCATCGGATTGCTACTGGTGATGAAAAATGGATCCATTACGACAACCCCAAGCGCAAAACATCATATGTGAAACCCGGCCAACCAGCCAAATCAACGGCAAAGCCGAATACCCATGGCGCGAAGGTAATGCTCTGTATTTGGTGGGATCAGATGGGTGTGCTGTATTATGAGCTGCTAAAACTGGGTGAAACCATCAATGGACAACGCTACCGAAGACAATTAATCCGTTTGAAGACAGCAGTGGCCGCCGAAAAACGCCCGGAATATGCGACCAGACACGAGGCAATAATTTTCCATCATGACAACGCTCGGCCCACGTTGCTATTCCGGTTAAGAACTATTTGGAAAACAGTGGATGGGAAGTCTTACCCCACCCGCCTTATAGCCCAGACCTTGCCCTTTCTGACTACCATTTGTTCCGATCGATACAGAACGCCCTCACTGAAATACGGTTCACTTCAGAGCAGAATATCAAAAATTGGCTTGATTCATTCTTGGTTGCCAAGCCGGCGGAGTTCTTTTGGGATGGGATCCACAAATTGCCAGAAAGATAGGAAAAAGTCATAGCTTCAGATGGGCAATACTTTGAATAATACTATTTACATGTTTTTCTTAAATCAACGTTCAAATTTTGAAAAAAAAACCGCACGAAATAAATTATATACCCAATATTTACAAGCCTTTTAAACGATTTGCGTCTCAGTTGTGTTGAAAAATTTTTATCCGCGTTGGAATTCAAACGTGATAGTGTGATTGCTTTATATTTGGCTGGAAAACCACAAGTTGCTATCGTTAGAGCCCTCCAGCACCTCAACGTGAATAAATCATTTGTGTCTCGAACCATAGCTCGTTACCGTGATACTGGCAGCGTTGCAAAACGCCATGGAGGTGGTCATAAAAAAACAGCAAAGTGGAAGAAAAATGGCTCGTGAGCTCAACATATCGTTGGAACGGATGCAACACATACTAAAGAATGGGCTTGGGCTCAAGCCATTGAAGTTCCAAAAAGCACACGATCTTACACCGCAACAGAAAAAAGTTAGAGTTGAAAGAGTGAAGGAGTTGCTACGCTTGCACGAAAGTGGTGAGTTGCCGAATTTGGTTTGTTTTTTCCGATGAGTCGCCATTTGTTATCGAGCAATATGTGAACAAACAAAACGAACGAGCTTACTTGCCAGAGAGGTCCTCCGAAAATTTACACCTTCGAACGGCCACCAGAAAGGAGCCAGTACCGATGGTGATGGTTTGGGCCGCCATAAGCGCCGATGGTTGCTCTCCGCTCGTATTTTTGCACCGTGGCGTCAAAATTAATGCGATCGTATATCGTGAAACTACCTTAGAGGCAGTATAGAAGCCTTGGGTAAACAATCATTTCGGTCGGAGATCGTGGACATTTCAACAAGACTCGGCACCGTCTCACAAAGAGCGTGCCAACCAAGATTGGTTAAAAAACAATGTTCCACACTTCATTTCTTCGACACAATGGATTGCAAATTCTCCGGATGCAAATCCGTTGGATTTCTTTGTCTGGGGTATTTTGAAGGCGAAGATTGGCACTAAAAAATACCAGAGTTTGGACCACCTCAAACAAGCACTTCGCCGGGAATAGGCCAAAATACCGCAGAGCCACTTGCGCGCAGCGTGCGATGCTTTCTTCGGCCATCTCAAGGTCATTATACGCGCCAAAGGTCCACATATTGAAAATTACTGATACAATTTGAAAATTTTTGTATTTTCCAAAATTTTTTGCTTTAGCACAATGAAATTTATCAAAAAATAAAAAAAATTATATCATTTTAAAAAGTTGGAGTTCGAGTCATTCACCCTGTATATGAAAAAATTGAGTGTTTGGTGTAGTTCTCATACCGGTTTTATCGCTGGGCCGTAAATCTTTCGAGATGACGCTGGCGAGTTGGTTACAGCCAATAGAGACCACTATGTGTCCATGTCAACCAATTTTTTGGGTGTAAATTGGAACTGGTATGTCAGAAGAATATGTGGAACTTCAATTTGTTAAAGACGAAGCTCGGAGATAGTCTCACTGCCAGCAATTGCCCTGTTAAATAGCCTCGACAATCGCGTGCTTTATATTAAGTCCCTGGTCTGTACCAACAAGTCAGAAACTTTAGAAAACTTTGAGGCGACCATATGACGCGAAATTGCTAGAATATCAGTGCTGATATATTCCATAACTAATGGTATCAAATATATTTCAAACTTAAATTAGCATTTGTGTCTTCTTATTTAAAAACAAACTGGGATGCAATATATGAAAGACTATATATTTAAAAAAAATTATGCAAAACTTACAAGACGACTTCTTATCCAAAAATTGTGCAACTACTTCCACACGCTGATGACATTGATATCATTGGCAGAACGTTGCTAGCTGTCACTAATGTGGTTGCAAGTATTGAAACAGAAGCGGAAAAAATGGGTGTAGTTATGAAGAAGGCCAAAACCAAGTATATTCGTATACTGTCAACCACAAGAGACTCACAACATCAACGAATCGGACGGAACGTGACAATAGACAGCTATAACTTTAAGTTAGTTAGGGATTTTGTCTGCCTCGCCTCCGCTGTTAATTGTTGTGATAACGTCCCATCAGAAATCGAACTAAGATTTCCACTTGTCAGTCGCTGTTTCTTTTACCTGAGAAGTAATAAAATGACCATGGCTCATGTGGCTTCCTAAGCGGATAGTGCAGCGTCAATCCCAATCCGCCAGAAACACATTCTTTTTTTCAGCCAACTAAAATCACGTAAGATGAGTGGTTGACTAGAATACAAGTCAAATTAAGCTAATAATTTAGTTACCCCATTTAATGTTGGATGCCCCCATGGAGCGAAATAGCCACTAAGCGCAAACATCTTTCTATTCTCATTGTCCAATTTTCCTAAAAACCCAACACATTCTCTGACATTTCAAGAGTAGTCATACCCCATTTATCACACTAGACCTGCTCTATGGCGCAAAATCACGGACATTAGCAAATGTGAATTAAGACATCCTTTGTTCTTTTGCACTTTTCCATTGATTTAGTCGCGTTTACTGGCCTTGGAGGGGGATATATAACTAACTGTACGGTGATTTTCACTTGGTTCAATGACGGATGGATCGAATGAAAATTTACGCCAGAACAATGTTTGATTCCTACCCAGCGGGACTACATAGATAATAGGGAGAGACTTCGACCGACCGTAGGACAAAAACCGCCATAACTTATTTACTTACTTATTTAAGGTGGCGCTACTGTCCGGTGTGAACCTGGATCTCAACCAACAACAGTCCCCGACAGCTCGATCTTTAGCTAGCTGCCTCCAGTTACGCACGCTAAGTTAGCTGAAGCCCCCTTCTATTGTACATGCACGCGCCATCTGAGTCGCTGTATTCCTCTAATGCGTTATCACTCGGGGGATTCGAGGACTTTTCGGACCGTAGCAGCATTGGTGTCCATCAGCTCTATATGACCCAATCACCTCAATCGTTGAACCCTCACTCTTCTGGCTAAGTCCATGCTGTTGTACAGCCCGTACAGCTCGTCGTTGTATTTCCTCCTCCACTCACAGTCTATGCAGACGGGACTGAAGAATTTTCCTTAAAGGCAACCAAGAACACCCTCATCCACTTTTATTAAAGTCACTTTTGTTGTTCGAGACAGGGGTTTGGTAGTTAATTGTCTTCACAGCGTAAAGAAGCAGCGATTGGCAAAAGTCATTCTTCGTTTGGTCTCAGCGCTGTAATCGTCTGAATTGATAGTGGAGCCTAGGACAAAGTCCTTAACCACCTCAAAGTTATATTTGGATGACGTTCTGTCCGAGACGTTGGTTTAAGGTATCGTTTCCTGTTGACAGCATACTCGTATACTTGGTCTTGCCCTCATTGACCGTTAAACCCGCCTTCGCTGCTCTTGCATTAATACTCGCGACAGCGCCACTGATATCACGCTGCTTGCTTCCGAATACAACAACATCATCGGCGTATGCGAGTAGTTGGACGGACTTTTGAAAAATTGTGCCTCTTATATTGGCACGTGGTTCCCACAATTCGGCAGATAGGATCTTGTAGAGTAATGTTAAGAAGATTGATGCCTCTGAAGTTGGCGCCGATCAGAGGGTACCCTTTCGTGAGGATGGAACAAACATTGCTGAGGTTTCATTCATCGTGCATATTTTAAAGATGGGTTGATGTACTCGCATGCTGTTTACAAAGTCATCGCCTGCCGTTTTGAAGAGCTCAGCAGTCAGGTCTTCCGCTCCAGCAGCTTTGTTGGACATAAGCTTAGATATAGCTATCTTTACGTCATCTAGGTGGTGGTTGGGATTGTTGGCCTACATCGTTCAGGTTTAAAGGTTCATTCTACGCCACAGCAGTATTTGGTTCATCGTCGCCGTTATGTAGGAATGCTCTTTCTAAATCTTCAGCGTTCATTGCGTCTCTACCATTAAGTTTCCTCTTCCGTCTCTATAGGGTTCGGTTCGCGGTTTGTACCCGTGGCATGTTTTTTTTACCTTTTAGTAAAACTTCCGAATCTCATTCCTGGAGTAGCACCTCTTAATTTTCTCAATCGCGCACTTCTCATGCTTCGTCCTTTTCCTAGTTCTTTTTCTGCTCTAGTTCTTCTATTTAGCGCCGCATTGTATCCCTCTTGCTTAGCTGCATGTGCTTGTCGGAACTCATAGTCCAACCAGGGGTTTCGTTGTGGTAGCCGAGTGAAACCCAGCACATCTTCAATATTTGATTCTGCATAGGACCTCTTAAGAGATTAAGGGAGACCCGATTGGAAAAGATCTTGCCGATATTTTCCGATTGTAGCCGCCCGGCGTCAAACTTCCTCATAGAATCAGCTTGTCTTTGCGGTGTTCGGGATATCCGCAACCAAAAAGTAATAGTCCGAGTTGGTGTTGGCCACTCGGAATGTTCAAAAATTCATAATAATGGATGAGTGGCTTGCATCTACCGTAATGTGTTCAATCTGACTGGTGGTTGATTGATCAAGAGATCTCAAAGTCCCCTTATGCATATCAAGTTGAGGGAATCGCGTGCTAGCTACGACAATGTTTCGCCCCAAAGTTTCGCAAAGTCAATTTGGATTAATCCATTATCTGAGGTCACCACTATCGTGCAGGCTATTCTTTCCGACAGTGTTACCAAAGATGCCCTTTCTTTTTGAAAGGTCAGAATCGATCAGAAAGGTACTCGATGGTTCTATACTTTTTTCTCCAAGTTCTCTTATTTTATTTATTTCGTATTAGATTCGTATTCGCAAAGATAGTTAGCAAGTAACGCTGAAGATGATAGTTTCTATCTTCTATCAGAACGTACATACATATCTTACAACTCACTTACTGACATGAAACTTAAAGTCGAAACTACGATGAAATGAAAAAGCGACATGAAGTGATTCCGAATCCCGGCGAAACCAAAAGCGATATGAAATTATGCCGAATCCCGGAGAAACGAAAAAGCGACAGGAAACGGGAGGGGATAGAGCGGGTGGTGAGGCAGCTCGGTCAGAGTAAGAGAAGGGAGAGGTACGAAAATGCGATAGACTCGGAGCAGGGAACAAAAAAAAGTTGGTAACGCGCGTGGTGGGGTACAAAAGCGGAATGAGCCACCAGTGGTAAAGGTGGCGCACGAATTACATGCATAGCAACACCATCAGTTAGTCAGTAGTTTGAGAATAGCCGCATTAGAAATGCAAGCAAAACAATATGAATGTTAACTGCTAACTATTAACTCTTCATTATACCTATAATGCTTTGTATTTTTCTAGGCATTATGGTAAGTCAGTTTACGATAACAAGTCTGTGGTGTGAAAGACTTTGAAGTAAAAAGACATTATTCGAATAAGTTGTGTTTTATTTGTAAGTGCTTGCCATAATACATAATTCGGGCACGAGATACCAACGCTCCACCTGGTGTCCGGGGTATAGATCCGAGTATAGGCAGATGACTGGCTTCGTATGAGTATATCGAGTTCGCATAAGAATTTACATAGGAATTAGTGATGCCCTGGAGTGTCCGTAGCACTTGTCATCAGTCATGCAGCATTTCTTATTTATCGAGTTTTTACAGTATGCCGAAGCTATTAAGGCAGTAAAGAAGTAAGAAATACTTCCCAAAAATTCCTCAATAATGAAAAATGGCTTCTTTTATCAAAGAAAGTTTTGTGTTTTAAATACTAGCTCACTAGCGTGAGCATCCGCATTTTAACTATTTATCAAGTTTCACTTGCATTGCCTAGCTTTCTAGGCTGATAATTTTTTCACACTGCCAACCAAAAAAGAAGAGAGTCTTTTACCGTGTTTCTTTTGTTCTGATAAACAGCTGGAAGATAGAAATGGACACACTTAAAACCAAAAACAAGAACCATCGCTACGTTATTTAGAAATTCTGGAGGCAAATGAACCAATGTTTGTGTATGAGCGCTCCAGCGAATAGTGAAAATCTCAAAACAAAAACCTGGAATCCATTTATTCATCATTTTTATCTGATGTATCTCATTTCTGTGATCGATTCATTCAATAACTTCGTTCAGTTTGTTTTACATTCAAGAAATTGTTAAAAAAAAATTCTCGGTGAGTGTCCCCAATATTTTCATTAAAAAGATCTTAATTAGGTAAAATTTTGATAATCACTACCAAAGTGACATTTGGACACCCTTAGTGGTAGGTACAGCCAAAGATTCTTAATCGTTTCCCTCATTTTTCTTCATTATATTTATTAACTACCTACCGCAGGTGAAGGAGCATTTTTAGTGTCCCTTCAGTTTTTTTTTACTTTTTTTCTTCTGTTCATGAAATAGAAATATTTTCTATCTTTCTACTGATTATCCGAAAGAGAAAGGGACAATCCATTTAGAATCATTTTTTACGACTCCTTTAACAAAAAATTTAAATTAAACTAAATGTCCTTTTCATAAATTCAGATGTTTATCATGAAAATAAATTACTCAAGTTTAAAGATGATTTCCTCATAAAATGTGTATCTCGTGCGTGTACCAAAATGATCTCTCCCCGCACTTGCTGAACTGGTACGAGTATATATGTACATTTTTTAATAATAACTGCCAGACTCATCACGATGTAATCTCTGAACATGATCTCTTTCGGAAGCCAATAATCGGTAATTTACCCAGAGATTATCCTGCAAGCAAGGTCCCGCAAAAACCCATCATCAAGAGTACCGAAAATTAAAAAAAAAAAAAATGAAAGCAGCAAATCGCATTCATAAATGCATGTATCTGTATTAAGAAGTTTGCAAAATTAGATAGAAATCTCATGCATAAATTTGCGGACCACACAGAGTTTTGATGGGGATTTTGAAATGCTGAAGACATTTAAATATGTATCACCCAGCTTTATGCTATTATGTTAAATTGTCAAATTAAATGCTTCTCCTGCTGAGAAAAATCTGCCAGTCTAAGGTTTTCACACAACTGAAAACCTGTGTGTGTGGATCAGTGTACTAATATAGCCAAGGTAAATATAATAAAAATAAATACAAATATCTATGTACGAGAATGGATCAAGAAGCCCCCGTTTTTTAAGACAGGTGGGGTTACTAAGAAAAGATGACACTATCATCGAGCACTACCGTCTTTAGAACGATGCCACAACCAATTTCAGTTCGATTCATCAGTTAATTTTGATTTGACAGCTGTTTGCATTGAAGTGTTTGGTGTGTTTTGAATCAGTGGTAAAAGAGCAATATCGATCCGTAGTTCGGTTTTTATTTTTGGACGGCAAAACGTGTCCAGAAATAAAAGCCGAGTTGGATGATGTCTATGTAGACCCTTCATCATCTATGACAACTGTGAGATATTGGTAAAACCAAACGTGGTCGTCTGGCAGACGTGTTTACTGAAAAAATCGTACCAGACGCTGAAAGCTTATTGTACGGAACGGCAAGGCCCCCGCCTAATTACCACGGCTACGCAAATCAAAGACGTAGCCTAATAATGAATTGGGGTCAGAGCTATACTGGTCTTATCGCAATGGCCTTCAGATTAACGCCAATGAAGGTTACTACGATTTGACGAGCTATATTAAAGCGGCCGGTCAAAAGCGCTTTCATTTCTAACACAGATACTTAATGATCTAACCTCGTATACATGCAGCCTAGTCCCGCTACTCATGAGGTCGGTTGCCCTATCATCATCCTCATAGGCAACAGGAATATACGATCTCTTGCCGATTGGCAAGAGCAATTCTGCGCCTGATTTCTGCGCTGATGTCGTTGCTACCTAAAGCTGCGGAGCCAAGGTAGAAGTTATAGCTGCCACTGGCGAAGTTCTGGCTAAGTTTTACTCTCTTTTACCATCAGATCCATTTTATCCGCTTCCGCCGTAATACTCACGACAGCTATATTGACATCAATTACATCAATGTCATCCGCATATCTACGCAAATAAATTTTGTGGACTTACAGAGATTGGCTCTCTTCTGTTTGCCAGTGAGTTTTGTGTGATTCTTTCATGACAGCGCATCGTCTTCTTCAAGACCTTTCTTGACGTTGGTTAATTCAATACCCATCTTGACAGAGCTGCACGAATTCTCTATAAGCATGGACAAGGAGATGCATAGCTCGTTTCTGTGTAAAAAGCCTGACATGAAACCGCACTGATAGGAACCAGCCAGATTATTCTAAAATGGTTTCAGAGATCTAATACGACTCCTTATATATATTGCTCTGTAGTAGTCAAAGGGTCTTCCATATTGGGGATCGAACAAAAGGTGTTGAGGTTTTTTGCTTTCGGCATGCTTTCTCTGACCATATCTTACAGATGGTCAGGATTACCAAGCAGGCCATCTTCAGAAGCTTAAAACACTATAGCATAGCTTCGATTTTGTTACCTTTACTTCGTCTAGGTCAGGGCGACGAAATTCTTTGGCGTCTTCGTCCAGGGTGGATGGTTCATTCCACCTGACAGCGAAATTTTGACCATCATCGCCGTTCTACAGTCTGCGGTTTTAGTCTTTCGATATTCTCAGCACTGACGACGACTCCATTACTAGTTTTCCATGTTCATCTTTGCAGGCTCCATTCTGGCTTTATAGCCCTGGCATGCTCGTTTTATACTCTGATAAAACTCTCGAATGTCGTTTCCACAATAACATCTCTATGTATACTCGATCTTCTCGTGCTCTTTCATTTCTTTCCGAGAAGCCTGTGCTCTTTTCCTCTTTTCTTCTCGCGGAGCTTATGAGTACCTCTCGTCCTTCAATGCATCGCAGTTTTATATTCTCCTTATTTTGATGCATATAGCTTACTACATTCACTGTCAAACCGAAAGTTTCTTTGTGGGTACTCTTTGAAGCCAATTACATCAGAAACAGCTTTTTTGATAGCTAGTTCACAACATTCCTATTGGTGTTTTGTAATTTGGGGGGATAGGATTTTGAGAGAGATTGAGGTAAACTTTCTTGGCATGAACTTTGGCGATCTCTTCCGATTCCAGCTTATTGACGCCGAAGTTTGATGGACTTACTTGAATCGGTTGTACTTGTGATATCCGCTTTCGTACCCTGGCTCCAACCAGGATATGATTCGAGTCAATGTTGGCTTTTCCAGAATGCCTGGAGAATGTCGGGCGTCGATCGCAATATGATCAGTTAGTTGGCGGTTGGTTAATCAGGGGTTAGCCAAGCCCATTTATTGCTGTTAGTATAAGGTTACACCGAGCTGAAGCAACATTTTTTATCATAGCTGCTGCACTCAGCTTACGTTTGGGCTTGATTTTAGCTGTTCTGATAGTCCGAAGTGGCAACGTTATCCAGGGTTATACTCTAACTGTGTATTGTGGCAGCTGAAGTTATTTGGAGAAAATGCGTAGTATCCTCTATCTGAACAGCAGCCCGCCGTAACTTAATTAATTAGGCGGCGCTGCAGTCCGGGGTGGATCTGATCCCCAACCAATTAGCGCGGTATTTGAGTAACTGCCTCCACTTGCGCACTCCGAGTTGGTTGAGGTCCCCTTCGATTTGCGCGCGTCACCTAAGGCGAGGCCTTCCTCTACTGCGCTGTCCCTCCAGAGTAGAGTCGAAGATTCTGTGGGCGGGCTACATGTCCCAGCCATCTCAAATGCCCAATGTGCAGTTTTTTGACCAGGTCGATGCAGCTATACAGCTCGTAGAGTTCATCGTTGAATAGTCTCCTCCATAACCCGTCAACGCGTACGGGACCAAATATCTTACTAAGAATTTTTCTCTTAAAAGAACCAAGGATATCATCCGCTTTAGAAAGGGTTCATGTTCAGGAAACTTACAGGAAGACTGTGATTACTAGGGTTTTATATAGGGTTTCGTTAGTTGTTCGGGAGAGGCCCTTATTACACAGTTGTCTTCTCAGCCCCAGGAAACAGCGATTGGCAAGCGTTATTCTTCATTTGATTTCTGAAGAAGTGTCGATTTCAGCTGTGATAGCAGAGCCGATGTGGACTTTATTACCTCAAAGTTATAGTTGTCGATTGTGATATTCTTGTCGATTTGTCGATATCGGGGATCCATTTTTGTTAACAGATTTACTTTGTTTTGCTCTCGTTTACCGCTAGACCCATTTTTGCCGCTTCTTTTCCTATACTCGCAAACGCACCAGTGATAGCTCGCTGTGTTCTACCAAAAATATCAATATCGTCTGCATACGCCGACTTGAATTGACTTTTGAAGGATCATACCTCGTGTGTTGGCTTGTGAGTTTGTCTCGGTTAGGTCGTTACCGACTTTGGTGTTGGAGCTAGCTTTCTCGTGGCCTTAAAATCGATAGTGAGTATCGATCTGAACTTGTTGGGTTTTCTCCAGAACCTGCCGTAGTGTGAATATTTGGTCAATTGTGGACTTACCGGGCCTAAAACCGCGCTGATAGGGTCTAATCAAATTGTTGACAAAAGGCTTCAGGCGCTCGCACAATACGGCAGACAAGATCTTATACGCGATGTTTAGCAGACTGATACCTCTATAGTTGGCGCAGTTTAGAGGGTCTCCTTTTTTGTGAACCGGGAAAACGATGCTGAGTTTCCATTCATCAGGCATACATTCATCTGACCAAATATTGGAAATAAGTTGGTGTATGCTCCCTACTAGGTCATCTCCTGCTGTCTTAAATAGTTCGGCGGGTAGATCGTCCGTCTCGGCAGCCTTGTTCAACTTCAGTTTAGATATTGCTATCCTCACTTCATTTTGGTCGGGTGGACGGGATTTTTGATTTGCATAGTCTATATTGAATGGTCCGCTCTAATTGACAGTAGAATTTGTGTCGTCTTCGTCGTTTAGCAGTCTTCAGAAGTGGTTTTTCCATATCCTCACTCCTGACTCTACTACAAGTTTTCCTCGTTCATCTCTACAGTTTTCCGCTCGGGTCTTTTTACCATTTTGTGAAATTTCCGATCATTATTCCTGGAGTAGCACTTCTCTATTTACTCGATCGCGCGCTTCTTATGCTCTTTCTTTTTCGTCTGAAGAAGCCGATATGCTTCCCTCGTCTTTTGCTCGTAGAGCTCACGAGCCGCTTTCCTCCGTTTGTGCAGCGCCGCTTAGTAGGCATGTTGTTTTGCTGCATGTGCTTGCCGGTACTCTTCATCAAATCAGGGGTTTCGTGGTGGTGGGCAGGTGAAACTCGGCATCTAAGCCACTGGTTTTCAGCAATTGATGCTGGCTGCAAATGACTTCTCGAGAGGTTGAGGTATACGAGATCGGCAAAGGTTCTGGCGGCTTGTTGCAATTGCAACTGTTCAACGTTATATCTCCTCATAGCATTTCCCCGTTGTTGTGGCGTCTGAGATATCCAAGACGTAGAAGTAGACCTGCTCCCCGTACTACCATTTAAAAAAACAAGATTAAAGGCCGAATTCGATACATATTTAGATATATATTAGGAAGAGCTAACAGATCCTGAACAATGCATCGCATATTCTCAAGCATTGTGCTATACAAATAGATTAGTTTTCTTGAGATCCAGAAGTCGACCCCATATTTTCAAGACCTCGCTACATTGAATGCTATCATATGTGGCCTTAAAAGAAATGATGTCTTACCTATGTACTTATCTGGCGCTACAGTTCGGGGTGAACATTGGCATCAAATGACAAGTATCTGTAGATATTCTGGTCTTTAGCTAACTGCCTTCAGTTGCGCGCTCTAAGAAATGATGAGCATTGCCCCGAATTTCCAGAATTTAACGCAGTCTGGAGATTCGACAGATTTTCTATTTGTCTATTTTAGAATACGCTTTTGTTTATGCTTCCGTTCTTCCAGATTTTGTTAATGATCTGCTATTTACAGCTTACCAAAACATTGCCCTAAATAAATTTGAATAAAGTGATGTCAAAGCTTTTGGCTTTTTTGTTGTTTTTGGGCACATGCTTCTTATTGCAGGACTGCTTCATCGATCGAAATTGGGTTTTCTTTATATCCTAGCGACCTCCCTTGGGTGATTCAAGGTACTACTAGTGGAAGTGCTGCTCAGATGCTTAAAAATATCCTGGGAACTGATGAAATTTCTGAGTTTCTTGTCTAAAACCCAATGCTTTATTTTTTTTATGCAAGCTCTGGTCTCATTTTCGTCACTTGACTCATTGATATCTTTGAGCTGGTAAGATTATGAGTCTGAAGGCTATTTTTACGCAGGAGCTTTCCCCCCTTTCCTTCTTTTGTATGCCATAAGTTATGTACTCGTGTCTATAGCACGTGATTCTGATCAGTGGTGGCTGAAAGTTCAAGGTGGCTCAGTTTTTTCTTTAATGGTGGTGCTGCATTTTGACTATATGTTGTTAGAAAAATTAACCCTCAAATGATCTCTCTAGTTTCTAGCTTTTCCTAGTGAGCTAAGGCAACGTTTACAAATCTCATTTAAAGTAGTTGATGCAGAATGAATAATATTGAGTAATCGAGCTATGTATCGGGCTACTATGATGCAGGTATTGCATCAATAAGCACGTGCGATAACAGTAGACGGATTGCATTGGGAATTAGAAGAGATACCTTCACAAGCTATAAGCAGGTGACAAGCCGTAGAAATAGTGCAACATCGGAGCACTGGTAAACGACCTAACATTTTTAAAATGGTGGCGAAACGAGAAAAAACTCGCAAGACATTAAATCACTGAAATCTGTTGAAGATGAGCAGGGAAACGAGGAACAACGATGTTTGCAATAGATGGAAAGAATACTTTAACCCCTTAGTAAATCAAAAATTTCCGCGTAGTACTATTCCTTCGGCTGTCGCGCTCGAAGAGGAAACGGCAAGGAAGCCGGAATTAGCGAACCTATAAAAATAATAAACCGGGGGTCTGCAGTCAAACCGGATAACATACACTTCGATGTGTAGGCAACAATCGGAAGTCTTGGGCTCAAATACCTCGCGATTTTATTCAATAAAATCATTAGATGCGATTGAATACTTCACCAGTGGAAGGAAAGCTTTCTGGTTCCCCTGTATAAAGGCAAAGGCGACACGAGAAATTGCAAAAATTTCCAATAAGTGAATATGTTGCATATTATGAAAATATCAGAGTGGTCCACAATTGAATATTATTAAATTCCATGTTCATGTTGGGGGGTCATTAGAATATCCATTCCTAAAAGCAATATAGACTCAAGTTCCAGCCGAGGTTTAAGGAAAAGGTAGAGAGGAAACTAATTGGATCCCTCAAATGCGAAGACTTTGCAAACACTTGGATCTTCAAGCGAGATGACCCAAATTTAGTCAGGCCCACAAGCGGCACAGTAGCAATACGGATATGAGGGAGGAATATGCAAAATTAGATGCAATTATATGGTATGCGCTTAATAAAAGAATAATAATAAAAGAATAAGATGCTTGCAACCTGTATAACCATCGTCTAGCACATCAAGTGGAAATGACCAGTTATCAATGGACATAAAAATAAAACAAATAACATAAATTCAATTATGTAGTTGTACTTAGCAACATATCGATACAATTGTTTTGATTTTTATTTGTATATTCTGTTCATGAAAAAGAATAGAATACGAGTAACTCTTCACCTATGTTTGTCAATAGACGTTTTCTGCGTATTTAGCTATGGGCACGTTCTTGACTGTGTTTTCTTTTTTTTTGTACACAAATGTTTGTTTATTGGGTGACACTTGAGTACGATCCACGATCCATTTATAATAAATTGAAAAAAATTCAAACGCCGGGAGTGTTCTAACCCTTATGGTAACGAGTCGTTCATAGGACATTGTAGTCGATCGGTTGAGATACGGGCGTAAATACGTGATAACAAATGGTCGCGCTTTTAGCTCGCGACATTTTTGTATCTACAAGTGACGGTCTCAGTATCAATGAATTTTTTTGCAGCACATTTTTTTATTCTCCTTTTTTTATTATTTGCTTAGTTTGTTAGTATTTTTTTTTATTAGTATATAGAGAGAGGAAAAAAACGAATAAAAACGATTTGATAATGTAAAGCCTTGGATAGGATTATATCGGTCTAGTGCCTTTGGCACTATCATCCGTGGGTGGATACCGCAATGGCACAATTTATGCGAAGACTGATTTAGAGTGTTTATGTAAATATGAACATTTGTATAAATAAAGATTATATGGCACGACGAAAAGAGAGTGCTTGTTATCATTTTTCTTCTTAGGATTTCGAGATAAAAATACACTACACATGACAGATACTCGTATTTTAATATTTAGTTTGTAACGAATTATTTTTTTATTTTTTTTATTTTTTACAGATTAGGTGCTTAAATTTCCGCTGACTGGAGTAGATGTGATGAAGAGTTGCTTTGGATAAGTGGACAAATTGTCGAAGACCGCTCCCATTCTGAGTAATTGTGAGACAAAATGAAAAAGATTATTGTACTCTTAAATTTTATGGTGTACTTTGGAATTTCCCCAGATGTGGCATTTATTGATATGTCGGAAATGCTTGAGATGTCAGACATAGATTGTCTCGGTTTTATGTAGGAATATTGCGGAAATAGTGAAGGCAGAAAAACTAGACTAAGAAATGCCATAGGTATTTCATGTCTCCGTCTAGCAGTTGGAAATAGGAATACTCATTTTTCTTGGACAATTCCTCCCGAAATTCGGCTTCAGAGAAGGGGATCTACTACGTAACTTGGATACATTGGCTACTTGGTCATAGATCATTTTTAACTGAATCAAACAAGATTTTTTGAATGTACGTAGATACCTCGATATTGACCATCCGGCATTATATTGTATGTAATGTAAGTATGCGGTTGCCTTAGACTAGTACAGCAGTGTTAGTTAGTCTTGCTAAGATTATATTGGGTGTTGGCTTCCTTAAAAAGATTGTCACTCTAAGAAAAAATGATCAGATGGATTATAGTCGCTGAATTTCCACTTGCACCGGCATTGACGTTGCATGCAAGGAAAGATATAACAGATAAAACGAGGTAGACACCAATATGAATTGAGCTGTAAAAATACGCATCCAACGGCTAAAATCACTTGGAAAAATAAAGCAACGCTTCTGTTTAGAAGTATCTTTGAGTTCTAATTGAAAAAAAGCCATACCCAGGGTATTATGCTCAAATGAAATGAAACCTTAAATATAATTTGCAATGCTCATATAGACTTAGTCAGTGGCACAAGCTTTTCAGTTCACCGGTTTAATTAAATTAATTAATTTATCCAAAATAGTTCTCGATACCTAGTCCCTTCAACTAACTGTGTTGTTCGTCTTGTCACTTTGTAGAGTGAGAAGCGATTTTTTGCCGACTCCGATTAACGGGAGTAAAAACAGCTTTTTCGTAGGTAAAAGGAGTTTGCTATTGTTAGCCGCAAGAATAATCGCGAGCCGTGATTTAATAGATGAGTCTTGTACTCACACCCAGTTTTTACCTCTGCATTTTATTATTATTTCTCTACTATATTTTTTTAATTTTGTAATCTTTAAACTCCTCATATCCTCCTTTGCCTATGTAAAGGGGCCATGGCTTAGAAAATAAGCAGACCAATTTTGTCATCGTATGTGATACTCGTAGATAAAGTTACCTAGGAAATGACGAATCTGATTAACAATATTTTCAAAATTACGTGGAAGAATGTTTATGACCTCGATCTTTAAACCAAATCTGTACGCAATCAACCAGTCCGAGTATGCTGTGGTATGGTGAAGTGATTCCATAAGATCTCTTGTATAGATATGAATAGGATCGGCGTATTAACTTCATCTTGTTGCAGATAGTTTTTGAAGTCAAATACTCTAAGTCAAACGGCAGGCACCCGTGCATTGTTTCTTGGCTTTGGTCCATCATATACGACATTGGACACGGCATGTGAGACATCATGCCTTACTTTGAATCCAAATTGACTATCCGCAACTACATATACACATGTATATATTCTTGTCCTTAATCTACTAAGTTAGGACTTAATTGGCCATTTTTGCGAGCACCTTATATATTTATTGCATTATAAAACAAAGTGGTGTAAATGTCCACCGCTTCTAGTGGGAGATGTCGAAGCATAGTGTTCGGTATGCCATCGATTCCAACTGATTTCTTACTTCTTAGTGATTCAAAGATGGTCTTCATTTGAAATAAAATGCGGTAGCTGCCTGTCATCGGCGATGATATTATTTGGTCAATTTGCGTCATTGGAACCTGAGTTTTTGAATCGGCACCTGATTTTCCAAGTGGTGGCTCGTGCCAATAACATGTGTCGCCTTGTAAGAAAAAGTTCCTTCTGCTGGATGTCTACCTGCTGTTCGTCATTTGGGCGGTTTGAAGAGAGTCGTTTTGATTTTCCTCAGAAATATTTTATTTATTTGGACGATCAATTTAGGCATCCTGGTGCTAACAGCCGGAATTTTGTTGTCCCAATACAAGCTTGGTGATCCTATTTGTTACTATTTGGAGTGTTTTGATCGACAACGTCAGTATCATGACTTTCGAGTTATGTCTGTCAGTAAACTTCTCATACAAGGTTTTTTATTGGTGCAGTGTATCTTTGTTACCAGTGCTTGGATACCGAATTCTCCTTTGTTCGTTTTATGGTCTTGTCAAATTTCTCGTCGTTTGACAACTTGCGTGCTTTGATTAATGTTCTGAACAAGTTTGCTCAACATACGTACGTACGTAACTGAAGGAATACATTTGAAGAAACTCCTCCAATATGCCTTCATAGAAATAAAGGCAAGTATAACACATAAGATCTGTTTCCATACCTCGAGAAGATGTTTGAACAACATGTTGGACCTGATGTAACAGATATGCCAATCAATTTGAGAGTCAGAGAAGGAGAGGGAAATATTGTATCCAGCAATTGCATTTAAAACGGTGGACGGAAATGATTTGCTATTATACCGCACTGTCGATAATCAGGAAGCTGAGACAAACAACAACGGTTGGTGCCTCACAGTCATTTTAAGATCACTACTGGACTCCACTTAACTTGAATTACACGCTTGAAATCCAGTAAAATTTAGGAAACCCTAAAAGGATTATCTGAAAGAACATCGTTTGTCATAAAACAGAAGTCATGGAACTCTTGCACCATAAGAATAGGATGAATATGTGAAAAGCGATGAGTACTTCCTCTCAGCTTTCTTGAGTCAAAAGAAAAATTTATCTAATTTTGGCAGGACCGAGAGGATAGGTCTGAGAATTTATAAAATAAATTGATCTGTGAGTGCTGCCAATCAACTGAAACCACAAAGATTCTGTCAGACTGAAGGACAAGTACAACCCATCAATTCTTAGCAGAAGAGCTGAATCTTAAACAGAATCTGTTATCTCTGGTGAATATAATGAATAACCATTTCAAGGTGTGTAAGTATCATTTTTAAGATCCTTTCTTCTATCAAGGAGCATAAGGGAAAAGATGACATCAATACTCGCAATAGAAAGATTGAATGACTAGCAACGAGATGATGCCTCTGCAGGCGAACATCTAGAGCACTACAAGTAAGTCCTACTCGGACTTCAAAAATTGCAAAGTTTAAACAGGGGAAATGGGCACATCTACTACGCCGCCTACAGTAATGTCTTCCTCTAATGCATCACAGGTTCCAAGACTTCAAATTATATGCGAACAAAACAGGACTCAATATAAATATAAAACATAGGCTCCAAGCACTTTAGTTTCTCAGCATGACACCAGCTCTGCTCAATTCCGCATTGCCGGACAGAAAGCCGAGAAAGTAAATAGCTTTGTACGTCTAGGAAGTTGGTCTCAGAAGATGGTAATTTCATGGATGTGGACTGCAGAACTCGCAAAGCAAGAGCTGCGTTGGTATACTTTCCAAGATCTGGAGGAATATGCTTTTACCAAAAAAAACTCAGCAATTTTTTAGGTGAAAAATGACGAACACCGGCACAAGAATTTTTGGCCAAGCTGTAGATAGAACGACTAGTTACACGCCATACTGGAAAAAGAGTCGATAGATGTCAAAACACGGAAAAAAAACTGACGGTCCGCAGAGAGTCCCATATCGAAGTATTCCAGCTAAAATAATCCATTAACCCGATTAGATAGACGACCACAGCCAGACATGAAGAAGTAATTTTACTGAACCTAAGCGCCTTGCAGAACTCCAAAAACGATGGCGCGAGCGTTCTTGACACATTATGGTCCACGAAGGGTCAGATGAGCTAAATAAAAAAGTTAGTAATAGAGAAGACCGCCTGGTACATATGCCATGGGATTGCTGGATATTAATCATTGTGCGACACAGGTGCATCTACAATACGTCAATAATTTCTCAATGAACGCTGCCATTGACTAAGAAGAAACCTGAGTTCCGGTCTAGAAAATCGATCAATGAACATCACATTCCTTCCAACAGGTATGCCCCGATTTCCGGTTCTATGCAGGCGAAAAAAATGCTACAACAACAAAACAAAAACAACTCACTGACAATAATGAAGAAATTCTTGTGCAAGTGATTTTTGCAATATACTCGTAATTGTTAACGCAGCGGCGGCGGTGGCGGTGGCGGGATATCAAATTTTTCCTTAGCACGCCACGGGAGAACGACAACCATCAGAGATTAAATCAATCTGCAGCACAATTACCCACCAGCAAAGTGTCCAGTCTCTGAAATATTAGCAGAGATTACTTAATTCTAGACCTTGCATCACATACTCGCACATAGTACCTGATGGCAGTAAGAAATTTGATTGGCATGTTTTTTTTTGACTTTAGAAGATGACCGCAACAAGAACGACACTTATGAGTGCTTCCCTGGGGTGTGCAAGACTCGGACAAGTACCATCCAAAGCATCAAGTTACTGGTCCCGATCGGATCGTTTGAAAATCTCAAACGCAGCAGCCCATATATCAAAGCCATTCACCATCATCGTATCGTCCGCCATGGGACAGAAACCAGTTGCGATATAATCACCGTCATCATCGGCATTATGATTATTATCATGGGGGAAGCAGAGACCATAAGGATGAGGCACCCCGCATGGCAGTCAAAGTGTCAGATGGAGATGGAGATGGAGATGGAGTTGGAGTTGGAGTTGCAGTTGGAGTCTCCGTCTTGACTGAGGGCGCTTTCCACACGATTTGATGGAGTCATAATGGACGGGACACTATGCGTTGTTGTTGTTATTTTGTGATATTGGAATAATAATTCACGTGGTGCATCCCATTATAGGCAGCTTCTATGGAAGCCGTATGCGGCCAGTATCGAGCACCCACTGCTGAAACTGACTGCCGGCAAAGGTACGAGTAAGTGCGACAGCAGGTAAAGATCATCAAAGTCGTTACTTTTTGATGTGCGTGAAGTGAAAAACCTTTAGCCTCGAATGATTAATCTTTTCTGGGAAATTTGTTTGCTTTATACAGATAGAGGTGCGTCTTAGCCTTGAGATATTTGCAGATGCACTACGCATAATGATCGGCTGAGCATATATCACGATTTGTGGAGTGCAAAATGGTGCATTCATCTGAGGATGTGCTTCGAGATATTCACTTTAGTTGGACCAATGTAGAGCTCGAGTAATAAATCAAATCATTCGCCTAAGATGCAGACTTTAAGTTAAAGTTGTTAGGTTTCCTTAAACATGTGCCGTAAGGGCTTCAACAGTAGTAAACAAATCGAACCTTACAAATCATATTTGTAGATTAAAATAATCCTCATGACTGAAACTGTAGCTTAAAAATAGATTAGAACTTTGTTAAGGTGGAATGGGATGAAGCTACTTTCGGCATCAGACTGGTTTCCTGTCGATGGACCAAAGACCATAGGGTCGGCCTTAAATTAGTTTTAAAAATCGTGATTAAGTTGCTTTTTTGTAATTCACGTTCATACAGCAATATGGTTTTGAGTAAATATTCAACCAACTGCTAGAAGATCCATGTCCGATGATGAATAATTTAAGAGTCTTTGAGTCTAGGCATGCTCAATTCTCGCCTCTTGTTTAATTTGTTCGTGCAAAGTTAGTCCCGTGGTATTTAGCTTTTGCTAAAAAAGTTACAGGCGATGCCTAATCGACCATCATTTCCTCACGGAATTGTTCTGAAATATAAGAATACCATTAATCTGGTGGCAGCTTGCCTTGGAGAATCTATTTTTGGGAGATTTTGAATCGCCTTCATCCACACATCAATTTAATTTAAATCTTCTTCTGTCTAAAAGATCGCGTTTTTTAGCAACACTGAAAGAGTGGTTGATAACCCGGGGAAGTAAGGAAATTTTTAAGTAAATTTATTCAACTCATATCCGCGACTCATAACCCCACACGAAAGAGATAATATAATACTGGGATAGAGGAACAACAACCTTCGGATCTGCACGTGGAATGTTTGGACCCATAATACATAGGTAACGTACAGCCAAACAATTAGCTGAGACCCTTGGCTGCTCTCATGGAGTTATGTGCGTTAGCATAGGCCTAGCAAAAATATAATGAAAAACTGTGATAACTATTATGGAGATTGCTGTAGGAAACAGAAATAGCGTTTTTTCGGATTGGTCATACGCAGTAGACTTAGGCAAGAGGTCTTGAGTTTCCGATACGTGAGAGAGCACCTTATGACACCTTCGGACGACACCAATAAAGAATGGATTTGGTAATCATAGCCTACACCGCATCACGTCTGGTATCGAACTTAGGCATATTGATTTTGCGGCATCACGAAATATCACGATAGCCATTGCTTCCTCATCTCAATATACACAAGAGATAAGGTGGCCTCCGATGCATGATACGCTAAGCCAAATTGATTATTTTTCCCCCAGTATACTGGACATCCAAAATTTCCGAGCAGCTAACATTGACTCGGGTCACTACCCTGTTGCAGTCAAGGTGCGAATGCGAATCTCCCAAGTGGAATGCCGAAGAAGAACTGCTGTGAGAAGGTGTAGAGAATCTGCAATCGCAGAACACTGCCGGAATCTTTGTCGAACGCATATCCCGAAATCTCTCAACAACTCCTAAGTCACAAGCATCAAGTACCAAAGGCCAGTGGCAACGTTTAGAAGGTGCCATCAGAGACCCCACAACTGTTGTTCTAGGTTTCACCCGACCACCACAAAGAAATCAGTGGTTTGATGAAGTCGCCAAGGAAACATGAAGCGTAAAAAGTGGCGCTGCAACGAAAGTTAGGAGCTGCTCTGAGCTCTAAGAACAAAAGAGATGGGAAGAATATCGGCTTTCCAAAAGAAGAAAAAAGAACGCGAGAAGGGAGCGATCGAAGATATTGAGTGCTTATACTCCAGGAACAACGTACGGAAGTTTTGCCAACAAGTAAAAAGAACGCGTCAATGCAACAAGACACGTACAGAAACGTGTGGAGATGAAGAAGGAAACCTTGGAGTAGAGTCACAGTCTGTGCTGAGAACATGGCAGTACAACGGCGCGATGCCCAACATCCCGCCATCTTGCAGAATAGACCATTTAACTTAGATGATAATAGCTACAACTTCCATCTACCTGACCAAAACGAAGTTAGAATGACAATATCTAAGTTTAAATCCAACAAAGTTCCTGTACCTGAAGGCTAACAACCTGAGGTACTCGAAGCTGCTGGAAGTGACTTTGTGGAGAGCTTAGACCATTTCATTTCTCAGATCTGGTCAGTAGACTGTATGCCTGATGATTAGAATCTCAGCAGTGTTTGTCCGATCCACAAAAAGAAGACCCCTTCAAGTGATCCAATATAGAGGCAGGTATGATATTATAAAACGTCACAATGGACAATTATAATTATGAGGCTGTAAGGGACTTTGTGTATTCTGGCTCTGTTATCAATTCTGCTAACAGTACCACCCTAGAAATAAAACGAAGGACCATTCTTGCCAATCGCTGTTTCTTTGAGCTAAGAAGGCAATTGAATAGTAAAAACCAATCCATAACAATTAAGGAAATTCTATGTATATAAGACCTTGATAATCTCAGTCCATCTTTATGATGCTGAAGCACGGACTTTACCGAAAGCGCGTGAAGATATCATCGGTCGTTTCGAGAGAAAAATTCTTCGAACAATATTCGGACCCGTTTGCGTTAATGGGCTCTGGGGGAGAAGATTCAACGACGAACTATTTTCTTACTAGCTGTACGGTGATATCGACCTAGTCAAAAAAACTGCTCATCAGTCTCCTGCGATGACTAGGACATGTAGAGCGAATTCTCGAATTTAACCCCGAGGGACAACGTAGTAAACAAAAGATTTTGCCTTAGCTGGCACGTACAGGTTGAACTGAACCTGAGTAAGTATTCAACTCATTCTGTTACATCTTTAAATTGGCCTTCGTTATGAATTCCATATCCAAAATAAGAATCAGTATTATCCTTTGCCATGTGATTCTCTAACTAGCAACGCTCTTTGTTAGTGAATTACGTTGCATATATGTTGTTGGCAGACGTTTTTATCATTGACTGCTAGTTGGGAATTATGGTATGTCCTTAGCATGATATTCCAATTCTCTGATAAAATTTCTTAACAATATTTTAATAGTAGAACCTCGATATGGCTTCGATCGAGTATTTTTCTAGTTCCTTCTGCAATGACCTCATGTTTTGTGTTCGGAAAGACCACGATCATCTTTTGTCACTTCCTCTATCCGCTATTCGCTATCATGCTTACAAGTGCTGCACACTTATTCAGTGTTTTGGTTGACCTACCCTTAGTTCTAGCAACGTATTGGTCTGAGTCATGTCGACTTTTCAGGAAGTTTATGTGTTCAGAATAATGGAGATGTGCCATACCTAATTTGGAATGTGATCTATTTGGTTTATAGTTTGTTGGTCACAATATGGTCAGGTCCTTTGCAGTTTCTCATTTGTTGGCAGAGTATGAGGGGTAGAAGGAGATGACATTTCTCCTGGTACGCCTGGATTGAGTGTGTCTTTAAAAATCGTATTCATCAATGCTGCTAAAGACGTTATTCTTTTCTAGGAGGAGATGAAATCATTATCAAGATCCTAATTGCGTTCATAGACCATTGCTATTATGTATATATGTCGATGTTTGATAAAGCCATCTGTCTTTTTGTAAGTCTGTGAGTGCGTATCAGTCTCAGGTTGTCAAATTTGGTTCTGATTCGGTCCATAATCAGTTTTTTCTGACACGCAAATCACTACATGACATCCAATGTGACACCAGCTTTGCTGATGAGATTGTCGTTGGCTTAACTGAACTCAATTGTAGTAATGACGACCAGGCAGTAGTTGACTATTAGCGGCTAAAAAAAGCCATTCCTCAGGCTAGCCTCAATGTACATGCCTTATGAGCCGGCTCACCTACACCCACCAGCAATGCTAAGCTCTCTTATCTCTAAGATAGATTGGCAAAGGTCAGATGTGATTAATGGATGTGGCGCTAACTCTAATTACTCACAATGGAGTGGCGCGGACATAAATTCGAGAGGTAAGTCCCTATTCCAAGTTGTAATCGAACAAAATCTTTAAATCTCCAACCGCGGTAATGAGCCAAAATTTATAGTGAAAAGTAGACGCTAGGTGTTAGATATAACCCTGTTAAGTAACTCTGCCACCTTGGCTGTTAGTAGATGTGAATTACATTCGGACGTATCGTGTCTGGTCACAGAATGATCAAGTTCAACTTCAAAAATGCATACATATCCCGTCAATTGTATAAGAATCCCAAAAATACTATCAAGGAAAACTTTACAACAGGTATTTATTCTCAAAATGCACTCAAAATTGAGGCCACGGGGAAATCAATTTCGCAGCGATAAAACTAGGCAACCACCCAGACCTTTAACAAAAACTGTCCCACGAAGATTATTAAATCCAAGAATTCTAAGCTGAAGACTAAAGAACTGCAAAGCGTTAGAAAATAGGGCAGGGAACTTTTCAATGCAACCAACAATTCCAATCTCTTTTCTTACTCGGACAAATACAAAGCTAGTCAAGGAAAATCATGGAGAACATTATGCTTCAATATTGAGAACACAACAGAGTGTGGTAGAATAAAGGAATGATGATGATCTGAAACTACCTGATGGTAGTTACACGAAATCCAGCACTGAGGTCCTGGCTCTATTGCTAGAATCGCACTTCTCCGGATATACTCTGACTCCAGCAACACACCCCTTCCTAGGCATCATGGAAGGGGTGACTGGAAGAAAAAAAAATCAACTGGACTATAGATTCATTCTCCACTTACAAATCCTCTGGACTGGACAGAGTCATACCATTTATTCTTCCAAAAGAAAGCAGATTATGGTATCGTTCCTAATAAGACTTTTCAACTGAACAATTAAATATGGATATTTGCCAAAATGCTGGAGGAAAGTGAAGTTGGTCTTGTGGAAGGCAGGCGGGCCAAGTCATATCCATCCACAAGATTTCAGGCTCTCAAAGTTAACATATTTTATTTTAAAAACTGATTGACCCTAATATTCGTAGTAAACTGCACCCAAGATCTCTGGCCTCAAATCAACATGCCTGCACAAACGGTAAAGGCAACAGAAACCAGTGCATGAAAAAAGTCTCTACAATAAAGAATACGCATTAACTGCGTTCCTTGACACTGAAGGAGCCTTAATAATATTAATGTTCCCGCTATATTTAGAGACTTAGAAAATGTCCAGCAGCGAAACTGATACCTGGGTCTATGCTTCGCAATAAGAACAGTGCAACATTGCGAAGCACCGTATTGAGGGTCATCACCTCGAGAGGCGGCAGTCAAAAAGAACTGATATCACCTCTTATATGGACTCTAGTTGTCAACGAAACACTTCTGAACCCAAGAAGGGAGGGAAAAAAAGCACTGCGTACGCCGATGATATGGTTCTTATGGCTAACGGCAAGTTCCTTCCCACAATCAGTGAAATTCTAAATTACTATATGCCATTAGAATTCTCTGTGGGCTGGGAATCAATCAAAAACCAGTGATCGCAATGATCGCTTTCTACACCTGCAGTCGTATATTTGGGAGAAAGTCGGGACCTAACCCCAAGATTATCGGATGGATGTACATATATCGCTACCGTCAGACCTATCTAAACCTACTAGCAGCCTTAAGTTAATGACAAGAGTACAGCGGATTGCTTGCATTGACATAACTCATGCATGCATAAATATCATGTGCAATTTTAAAAAAGGTATGCATATAGTGTTTGCAATATAAACGCACAGAGCTTCGTGAATAAAGTGGATGATTTGCGTCTTATCTTCGACGACTCCGAGGTCGATATAAACTGTCTTTCTGAAACTTGGTTAAAACCTGATATGCGTAGTTTTCCTTTTAGGTTAGGCAACTACAATCTATGTCGGGCAGATAGAGTTGGTAAGCATTTCAAATGCTAATCTGTTTTCAGTCTACACAAGACGATGTTTCCGAATAAATTTTCATCGAAATTACTAATGGATGTCATAAATTCCTGTGGGATCCATTTATATAGAGCGTAATATCACTAGCTACGTATTGGCAGAAACATATGCAACCAAACTGCATTTGTAAGTCAATAGCTTTCCAAAAATATTATTGTACTATGCCATTGGATGTGTTCTGTCAAAATATGTAAATAATGTATACATAATCGATTTAAAAACAATGGTCATCTGCCACACTTAATTGCAGACTCATCGTAAAACCCCTGGCCGAAATATATGCAACTATACTCGATTGGCAGCTTTTAATAGAACTTGGGTGCTCAAAACATCAAGAAACCGTTATGTTATTGACAGTTGGCTATCCCAGTTCCATCTACAAGTTTATAAAATTGAATAAATTGCAATAATTGTATTACTACCAACTTTTGTGGCGTAATGTTGCAAAAATACTTTCTATGAAACACTATGTTCATAAGTCGACGATTTCAAGAATCAACAAATTATTAAATTCAAATGGATGTGTTGGAGTAGTTCACAAAAGTGGAAGAAAACGCAAAGCAAAGCAGAATGAATTGCTTTTATGGACAATAAAAAGATAACCTGTTCTGTCTTTGAAGCAGCTAATCGGAGAGCTCAAGCTCCTAATAGCATCTCGTACAGTGAGGCAGAGAGGAGTAGAAGCTGGATTCAGGTCCGTACAGCTAAAAAGCCACTTATTTCAAAAGCAAACCATCTGAAACGACTTAAATTCGCTAAAGAGCATCTAAACGGGTGTGTAGAATAGTTCAAAACAATATTTTCGGGTCTCATGCAATTGTAACAAAGCGAAAGACTTAGTAGCACTACTGCAAGAAAACAGTCAATTTTGGAGTAGGCAATGGTCGGGGGTATTTTTCACATCGCATAGTCGGACTTGTTCACCGTATAGAAGGCATTATGGATAGTACGGTGTATAAAAATATTTTTGCGAACTTCATGGTGCTTTATGCTGAGTGGGAAATGCCTTTAAGTTGAACCTTCTAACAAGACAATGACCCAAAACACACCTCAAAGGCAGCAAAGCAATGGTTCAGAGACAACAAAGTCAGGGTAATGGAATAGCCGCCTCAATCTCCGTTCCTAAACCCGATCAAGAACTTATGGGATATTGTTGAGTAACATATTGATCGAAATTGTATCCGGAACAAGCTCAAAAAGCCTGGAACGCCATTCCATCCACCATTATACAAAATTTAATTTCATCAATGCCAAGGCGTTGTAATTGCAAATAAAGGTTTTGCTACAAAATACTAATAAATATTAAAGATATTAAAGAAAAAAAACAACAGAAAAGAAAGTTGTTTCTTTTAGTGTGAAGTTGCATATGTTTCGGGCATAGGTTTTACGGTGAGTCTGCATTTAAAGGTGGCAGGTGGCCATTTTTTTTAAAATAAATTATACATTATTTACATATTTTGAAAGACCACATCCAATGGCACACACGAATTAAGTATATAAATGCAGTTTGGTTGCATATGCTTTTGCCAATATCTGCCAGTATATTGGAAGAATTAAGCTCTTTATATGCTGAAATTGTAATTGATGGTGACTTGAACTTACATATTCTTCACCTACAATTTCGTGATACGGTGGAAGCATTATATTTTCGTTTTGTAAACAGCTCACAGCCGACTCATTTTATGGCAAACATGAATTATTCTTTATTGGACGAATCACTACGATCTACTAATATCACCAGTCTTTTCGAACCACGATATCCCAGATTTTGCTGAATATTTTACCAAATCACGTAACTTTGCTGCGGTAAATATTGATTTCCTGTTTCGCGAATGTCAGTTGCTTAATTGGTTTCCTATCTACTGTACGAGTAGTTCTGATACCAATGAGCAGGTCACTGCTTTTCGGAAAAATATGCGATTTCTCTACGAAGAGCATGTTCCGATTAAAATTTATAAAACCAAAAATACTATAATGCCCTGTTTTACTCCACAGGTATAAGAATTTATAAAAAAACGTAATTTGTTTTGTCGAAGGTGGAGGAGATGCAGATGCACGAATATGTATGAAGGATTTAGGAGTTATAGAAACGCAACAACATCTCATATTTGTAAAACGAAAAGAATTTATTATAAAAATAAGTTCTGTTCTAACACCTCGAGCACTGCTTTCTGGAAAAATCTACGACAAATTGGCTTGAACTCAAAGAAGCAGTCACTTCTATGTGACACGATGATCTTAACCATAGGTTTATACAATCTGACAAATTAAATGACATTAACGTTAGTCTCGAGGATAATACTGAAACTATACCATTTTCATTTTCAATGCAGTGTTGATGTTGTCAATTTTCAAAGTGAAGTTAAAGGGTGTCGGGCTTGGTGATATCCATCCAGCTTTTGTTAAAATGTTGTTACCTTGTATCACATATATTTTTAACACAATTCTTATTACTTGCAACTTTCCAGATGAACGGAAAATCGCAAAAATAATACCTTTGCTAAAGTCTTCCTCAACAACAAATCCTGATTATAGGCCAATTGCGATTTTTCCTTTCCTCAGCAAGGTACTTGAATCCATTATTAGTGAGCAACTCAAGGTTTATCTTGACGAATACAGTCTAGCAACTAGCTGTCAATATGGTTTCCGGGGAAAACAGTTGTATCACGGCACTAATGAAAGTCGCTGAAGATATACCTGCTGGTATACACAATAATATGGCAACTTTGCTTGTACTGCTTGCCTTCTCAAAGGCTCTGAACACTGTAAACCACAAAGTCCTTATTAATAAACTTGCAAATCAATTTGCCTTTGAAAACTCAGTATGTAAACTAATAACATCCTATCTTGTTTGCTTTCTTGAAAAATAAACATTGGTCTTGCCTGCCAGTACCTTCAGGTGTACCCTAAGGATCTGTTTTAGGCCCATTAATGTTCGTACTCTTTATCAACGATGTTCCAAAATGTATTAAACATTGCAAACATCACATACATATATGCGGATAATATCCAAATTTATCATATGTTTTCCGACACTAATGAGTCGCATGTGATGACCGCCATAAATGAAGACTTGAACTCAATATTTCTATGGTCAAAATGCAACCAATTAAGCCTAAACCCGCATAAAGCTTTGGTAATAAGCCGAAACAAGATGCCAGCTTTTCCACCGATCCTTCTCTTCAATAACTCAAGGATTGATTTCGTCAGCAAAATTAAAAATTTTGGGATACATCAACAGCTGAGCTGGCGGGATTACATCAATAATGTAGTCGGTAAAATATATAAAATTCTTCACGAGCTCCACTGAAGCGAAATTAAAATTGGTAAAATCATTTATACCACCGATCATCTTATACGGGAGTAAAGTTTTCTAAAATTTGGGTTCCAGCTCCGAAAGAAAGTTAAATGTGGGCTATAACAGCTGAACTAAATACATTTTTAATCTAAGTCGATACGATCACATATCAGTCTTTGCCAAGAGTATAGCTGCACTGCTGAAATACCGTAGTGTTCTAGCACTACACGGAATTGTCAATGGTAGGGCGCATAATTACTGAAAGGTAATCCAAGATTTTTTGGATTATTAAACACAATGCAAAGAAAAAACTAGCTAAAGGAGAAGCAAACACGAAATCGAAAAATGTGATCTTTATTGCTTGACTTCTAATTATTCAATGTGAATGTTACTTAACTGATGCTCGCAGAGATAGCGGCTTAAAGATGAAATTACAGTGTTGGTATTTCAAATGGCATGATTAATGTTACATATGTACAAATACATTCTTATGACAATTCAATTTTAGTTAATTAGCATGTACAATAATGATATGGAGATAATGAAATAAAAGCAATTGTTATGTTAATGAAGCTAGATTACAGTGGTGTACAACATTATTAGTGCTAGTTTACATTGATAGTGTCTTAGCTAAGGTTATTCCGAACATGCACCCCACGTTGAATGCTCTGCATTCAAGACGAACTTTGCCCGTTGTCCATAGGAAGCTTAGAGATATTTGTGATTGCTCTTTTTACCAGTCCTCTAGCCGTTTTAACGCAAACGACTCGGATGAGCCCGTCAGCTCCAGGAATGACTTGAGTCACTCAAGTCAGGGGAGGTAGATTGTCGTCCTTTAAGAGTACCATACTTACAACAGTTGTATTAGCTGTCTCTCGATTCCATTTGCATCGTTGCTGAAGAGAAGTTAAATATTCTCTGGTCCACCTTTCCAAAAACTCCGCATCATGTATCTAACTGTTTGCCATCTTGATAGTCTGCTTATGTTTAAGTCCTCGGTGTCAGGCTCTAGTATTAACCATTGCAGGGGAGGTAGATTGTCGTCCTTTAAGAGTACCATACTTACAACAGTTGTATTAGCTGTCTCTCGATTCCATTTGCATCGTTGCTGAAGAGAAGTTAAATATTCTCTGGTCCACCTTTCCAAAAACTCCGCATCATGTATCTAACTGTTTGCCATCTTGATAGTCTGCTTATGTTTAAGTCCTCGGTGTCAGGCTCTAAAGTAGCAGTAAGCGGACCTCCAATTAAACAATGACCTGTCGTTAGAACATCAAGGTCAGAAGGATCATCTGAAATGGGACTTAAAGGGGAGAGTTAATAATAGCTTCAATTTGACAGACTAATGTATGCAATTCTTCATAGGACAAAGTTACATAACCGACAACACGACGCAAATGGTTTTTAGCTATCTTTATTGAGGACTCCCAAAGTACTCCGAAGTGAGGGGAGCGCGGCGGTATAAACTTTGATTGTACCCAATCGCTCAAGCAGGTTTGGTGAACCAAATCAATGTGCTGCTGCGAGTAGAATAATGACTTCAGCTCATTTAATTCCTTGTTCGCTCCTACAAAATTTGTTGCATTGTCCGAGTAAATTGTTTTTGGTTTGCCGCGTCTGGCGATAAATCTTTTTAGAGCGGCCAGAAATGCAGAGGACTAAAGATCAGTCGCGACTTCTAAATGTACAGCCTTAACTCCGAAACATATGAACAGGCATATGTAAACTTTATTAGGTGCTCGGCCTCGAATTCCTGATCGAATATAAAAGGGTCCACAATAATCTACACCTGTCGTAGTAAATGGTCGCGATGATTGCACCCTATCTTGCGGGAGATTCCCTTGAAGTTGTTGCATAACTAGTGGACGAGTTCTAAAGCAGCGAATACATTTATTTATGACTTTCCTTACAGTATGTTTGCCCAAAATTGGCCAAAATCTCGTTCTAAGGGCAACAAGTAAACTTTGAGGTCCAGCATGCATATTCCGAAGATGAAAATAATTAATAATCGTTGATGTGAATGGATGAGATTTTGGCAGAATGATGAGATGCTTGCTTGAATAGGGAAAAGATGAATTTTGAAGGCGGCCCAAAACTCGCATGACACCATGTTCATCCAAAAAAGGTGTTAATGTCTTTAACTTGCTTGTTCTATGAACTTCTTTATGATTAGAAAGCTGCTTGTATTCATCGGGAAGTTCACTAACTTGTGCCATTCGTACTATGTACTTTAATCCTCGTTCCAGCTCTAGGGTGGTTAATGTACCTCCCTTACGATTTTCAGTATTTGACGACGCGTTGATAAAAAATCGATAGACATAGGCAAATACTTTTACCATCTTGGTGTACGTATTAAGATATTTGCAATGTATCGATAGATCCTCGTTTCCGGTAATCAATAGGGGGATTGACTTAGTTTTCCTCTTCTCTGGAGGATTTTCTTCAAATTTTCTTGGGTCTAACAGTGGCCACATATCTTCGTCATCCAGCAAGAATTCCGGACCGGACATCCAAAGGGTACTTTGTGCCAATTCAGCAGGAAATGCTCCCTTCGATAGATTATCAGCCGGATTAAAATTTGAAGGCACATGTCGCCAAGCAATGCTTTCTGACAAGCCCTTTATTTTTGCTACCCTGTTCGAGACAAATATATTCCACCTCCATGCATCGGAATGTATCCATGATAGAACAACAGTTGAGTCACTCCAACAAAATATTTTACAGTTCTGTAGACGCAAAAGCTGCCGAATACGTTGCATTAATTCCGCCAGAAGGAGTGCTGCACATAACTCTAATCGAGGTATGGAAATGGATTTTAAAGGTGCTACTCGAGATTTCGCACAGTGAAGTTTTGTGCCAATTGAGTGGATCGTATCTTGACAACGTAAATAAATACACGCTCCATAAGCATTTTGACTAGCATCGGCAAATCCGTGCAGTTGAATCGTTGAATTTGGCCGTAACGTATAACGAGGGAATTTTATAAGACTTATGTGTGCTAATTCTTTGCGAAATTCCAACCAATTTGTATGTAGATGCCGTGGAAGCGATTCATCCCAATGCAACCTTTCTTTCCATAGTACTTGCATGAATATTTTTGCCTTCACTACAATTGGGCTGATGAGACCGAGCGGATCATACAACTTAGCAATGCTGGAAAGTATTGCTCTTTTTGTCGCAACTTGAGAAGGCTCAACTGGTGAGCAAGAAAATCGAAACTCATCAGAATCAGGCTGCCATATTAAGCCAAGTGTTTTTGTAACCTGCTTGTCGTTGAAATCTAAAAATGTTTCTCTGTCACTTTCGGGAATCTTTTGTATAAATTCGGAATTGTTTGAGCGCCACTTGCCCAGATAAAAGCCACCCTTGCTCAACACCGCAGTTGTCTGACGTCCAATTTCCCTAATTTCATCAAGGGTATCGGCACCAGAAATCAAATCGTCAACATAAAAATCCTGTTGAATTGCTTTGGAGCCAATGGGAAATGTCGAACTTTCATCTAAAGCTAGCTGGACCATGGAACGAATTGGAAGAAATGAGGCAGGAGCAGTTCCATAGGTTATGGTATTCAACTTGAAAATGCTAAGGTCATCATTCCGATTTTCTCTCCATAGAATAAGTTGTAAATTATCATCAGGCGGCTGAACCTGTACACCCCTGTACATTTTCGAGATATCAGCCGTGATGCCGAATCTGTACATTCGAAAGCGAAGAAGAATTGTAAATAACTCGTCCTGGATAGTAGGCCCCACCATAAGGATGTGATAGACCCGATGATGATTTCGCTGAGGCATCGAACACTACGCGTAATTTGGTCGTGGTACTATCCGTCTTTGTGACGCAGTGATGAGGAAGACAAAAATAATTAGTTTTAAGAACATTGGTATGTACCCTAGTCATGTGATGAAGCTGAATGTACTCGTTGATGAAACTCGTATACTGCTGCTTTAGGTCGGTATTTCGATCCAATTTGGCCTCGAGATTATAAAAGCGCCTTTGAGCAAACTTAAGTGACTCGCCTAGTTCATTGGGAGATTTTTTGAATGGGAAACGAGCTGCAAATTTTCCAGAGGAGAGACGCTGATATGTTTTTTGAAACATGTTTTCACACTCCTCTGCGCTAGGCTCTTTCGAGAAGGTTTCATGGGACTCTATTTCCCAGAAGGATTTACTCGTAAGAAGACTTTCTATTGAATTGTCGTTTTCAGTATGATCATTATTCCTAGCAATTGCACAAAAACTATAGCGCTTTGCTTGTTCTAGACTGACTTTTCCTGCAACTATCCAACCTAGTACAGTTTTTTGTAGAATTGGTAAGTTATTACCCAAACGAATCTGGCCCACAGATAATAAATCGAAAAATATTTCTGCACCTATAAGCAAATCTATCTGCTGTGATTTGTAGAAGTGAGGATCAGCTAGTTCGATGTTTGAAGGTAAGTACGAAAGTAAATCAATATTTTTTAGGGATTTTTCTGGCTGGTTACAGGTAATTGATGGTAGAATGTGTGCCTCAATATCAGTCGTATAGTTATTTAAACGAGATCTCAAATCAAGATTTGTTTTATATTTCGATATTGTGCTTGTCTCTCCAATACCGCCTATGGTATGAGTAGATCTTAGTCGTTTGACACCAAGTTGCTGAATAAGACGATCAGTAGCAAAATGAATTTGGGACCCTGAGTCCAGCAGCGCCCTGCACGTAATGTAGGAACCATTGCAATCTCGCACTAAAATCAAGGCTGTTGCAAGAAATGTGAATGATTTCTGTTACTTTCCTTCGATAGGAAATTGATTAATTGAATTTGATTTTGAGAGGAGAGATGTGTTTGAATTAATGCTCGATAAAAGATTTGGTTTTGAGTGTCCCTCAGGTATGATTGATGTTTCATTGAAAACAGGACTTATGTGAAGCAACGTATTATGCCGTTGGAAGCAATGTTTGCAGGGATGTGAACTACAATTACGAACTTGGTGGCCAGTTCGAAGGCAATTTATGCATAATTTCCTAATTTTGGCTTCTTGATAACGTTTTTCAGGTGATAGATTAGCGAAAGCCTTACATACGTAAATGTTATGATCGTTTGTCTCACAAAAGAAGCAGGTGGTATTAAGGGGTTTCGATGTAATAAAAGTCTTATGTGCTATAGGTTTGAAAGACTTACGTGCGTTGCTTGATGTTGGTTGTTGATGTCTGGTGCTAGTACTTGACGCATTTTCCATAGTTTCAAGAAGTTGACATCGTTTTTCGATGTATTCCGCAAGTTGCTTCCATTTGGGCAAGGCATTGATAGTTGCTTCTTCTTCCCACTTTGTACGATTCCTTGAATCAAGTTTGCTGACGACAAGATGAACTAATAATCCGTCCAGAATTTCTTCCTTACTTCCGAGAGTGTTTAGTGCTCTGAGATGGGAGTTAATGCTGTCACTCAGATCACGTAGTTTAGATACCGATCCTCCATCCACGCTTGGTAACTTGAAAATGTCTTTAATATGTGCCTGAAATATTAAACGTTTATTATTGAATGGAGACTTTAAAAGATCAATAGCCTTGGTGTAGTTTTCACTGGTAACTTCAAGGGATTGGATGGTCTTGAAGGCGAAATCCGACAAACATGAACGTAAGTGTTGGAACTTTTCAATAGCCGAAAGTTCATCGTCTTCATCCACTAATGTCTCAAAAATAGATAGGAAATCCGGCCAGTCGGTATATTTTCCAGAGAACTTCGTTAGTTCCAGCTTAGGCAATCGAGCACTTTTAGGCTTCATACTCAGGAACGTTGAATCATGTTTAATATTAGTTCCAATTGTAGACTTCCTTTTACCATCCATCAGCGTGAGAATCTTTGCTTTGATTTCAGTGTATATTTCTTCGAAATTAACTCTTTTGTCATTTTCCAACTCGGCTTCATCTCGGAGCTCGATATTAGTTTGTGCATCTTCGAACTTTTTAAAATATGTTTCTAACAGGCCTAACTTCACTTCCCATTCGTACAAAGAAAAACTAGTATTAGCTGAATCGAGATATTTCCGGAGTTTCGTAAGTTGTCCAGTGGCTGAAGCTCTTTTAGTTTTGTAAGAAGACATCACATTACTAGATTTAGAATTCTCAAGCATATTGGAATCTCAACGGCAGCAAAATTCACAGAACAACGGCAGCAGCAAATAAAACTCTTGGATGTTCACTAAAAACTTTGTGGGAACACTTTTGTTATGCGAAACACAAAATTAAACCAGAGTTGCAGTTTATTAATTTTACTTAATCGACGATATAAAATTATCTTATGCGTCCTGTCACGATCGCCAAGATCGCCAAGATCGCCAAGATCGCCAAGATCGCCAAGATCGCCAAGATCGCCAAGGTAATCCAAGATTTTTTGGATTATTAAACACAATGCAAAGAAAAAACTTGCTAAAGAAGAAGCAAACACGAAATCGAAGAATGTGATCTTTATTGCTTGACTTCTAATAATTCAATGTGAATGTTACTTAACTGATGCTCGCAGAGATAGTGGCTTAAAGATGAAATTACAGTGTTGGTATTTCAAATGGAATGATCAATGTTACATATGTACAAATACATTCTTATGACAATTCAATTTTAGTTAATTAGCATGTACAATAATGATATGGAGATAATGAAATAAAAGTAATTGTTATGTTAATGAAGCTAGATTACAGTGATGTACAACATTATTAGTGCTAGTTTACATTGATAGTGTCTTAGCTAAGGTTATTCCGAACAATTACCAATTCCATTTTCTAAACTACAAATATTAATATCAGTATAGCGAAATATTCAATAAATAAATAAATAAATGAAAATGAAAACGACGCCAACGGCAGGACTAAAAACTATGCTTAGTCCCTAGCCCTCAGAGCGGAAAGTGCCTTAACTCTGATTCAGAGTAATTGGTGGAAAACAAACCCGAATGCGCATGCCTCAAGCCTTTTAAATTAATTGGGTTTATGCTCCTATACAGACGGCGATACCCCATAATGATTTTGAATTACCTTTCGCCTGTATTTTCCTAAGCAGAGACTCATGGAGCAAGAGCCACATGGTAGAAGACTCCATATTCATTTGCACAGATTGATCAAAAATGCTGATATGAACCGGCGCTAAGATTTTTTCCGATCAAACGAACATAAGACGCCCAGGTCGCTTGCCAAACTATAGCAATGTCTTCCAGGCTGAGATATTGGCTGGAGCAAAAGCGGCTAGATTTGCACCAATAAATGCAATATCCCGCGAGGATATTACAATATTCATTGTAAGATAGGGGTGCTATTAACGCCGCGTTGTGGACGAGATTAAACCAAAGTTGTGAAACTCTGCTGGGTCAATGGATACAAAGGAGTTTCACGCAACCAACATGCAGATAAGTTAGCTCGACAAGGATCCTCCTTTAATAAAGAGCAGATCGAAGTATCAAACTTCTAGCTTCCACTTAAAGAATGCAAGCGGAGAAAAAAATGCAAATCAAAACCAATGAAACGTGGAAAACCTTCCAACCTGTGATACTTCAAGACAATTATTGATAGGCAGAGCTGAACCATTTACGCTTTTTGGTGTACTCATAGGCCAAAATATTCTGGTGCCGCATCCAATAAAGCTGCGCCTTACCGACGACGATTTCTATAGAGGGTGAGAGACTGTGCGGAGGTTGGCTCAATGGTGTATGTCATCCAATTTCTGTGGCACTCTCCAAGCCTCAGTAATTAGAGACAATGAACTTTAAGAAATCAGCTGCAACATGATGGCTGATACGCACTCCACAACCAAATGTTAACCAAAGCGAGACTGAAAGCAGAAACCACAATTACCAACCGGAACGCAATTCCCATTCCATTCAAATTCTGCCGCCAGAGCAGGTTCTAGGTTTCTTGTTACCAATAAAATTGACGCTGATATTTTTGAGTGAATCCAAATAAGGAGCAAGCATTTGCAGTGATCAAATTTACGCCAAAATTCTTAAGCAAACTAATTTTAATTTTTAATGTATCACTACGGCCACGGTCACGAATAAAATAGGTATCTTTTGGGAACAAATCACAATTCTACCTAAGTAGATTCATTCCTCTGCAAAAGTATTCTATTAAGGGATGTATTATCATCATAAGGCGTCACATTCTTCAACCTTAAACCAACTACGACTAGATTGGCCACTGATTTTCAAGTCGAACCATCATTACTATTATTGCAGTTCCTGCCACACCTTCCGACTTTCTTTTTTTATTTCTTTGTCGTCCATCCATCGCTCTGGAAGATCATTTGACTCGATTTAGCTCTGTGCTTTGAGTTAATCTTTTTAACTTCCTCAGAAGTTCGCATCCCAAAAATTTCGAAAATTGCTACTCATAAGAGAAGGAAGCGCGATTTTGAGCTTCTTTCCCTCCTTTTAATTATGTGTGTGCATCATGAACGTCATCGTACACATACGAGTATGCTGGTATCCCGAAATCCTCGAACATCGGTAATGAAGGGATTAACCAGAGAAGAATATATGATACAACTCAGCTTAATGTGAGCTTAGTGCCATGAACCTTACACAGATCCTAAAAGATACAAATGAAATGGAAGCCTCCATAGTGAGATAGGCGATGGAGAGTGAACCTGAAGGAACACTTTTTTACTTAGTGATGTACGAGTACAATTTTGATTACCATGGTGATGTTGTGAGACGCGAGGATGATGACGATAATGGCGCGCACGCCAGTCACATGACGTACGGCGACTTATTTTTCGCATTTTTCCTTCTTTTTTTTTTTTCATATAAACCTTTCGACAGCATGGAGACGCATTAAAGATTTATACGTCCTCGACTTGATGTTTGCGTGCTAAGCGCTGATTTAATTCTATTTAATTATCAGAGAACGTGAGCCGTGTGTCCCAGGGTTTCCATTTCTTGAGTTTACCCTACGAAGTTGCGATAAGATTTAGTACTTGCAATAATGGTGAGGTCATTTGGTGAGAAATTAATGACATCCATAGGTGGAATTCATACTTGGTGGTGTTGTAAGGTTAAAGCACTGGAGAGCAGAAGGAAAAAACCTATCAAAGTTGGAATGCAATAGATGCTTAAGCTTTGTGTAGTCTCTAATCCATGATATTCAACGCTAAAAGCTTTGGCACTAGTAACATGAGGTATAATTCGGATGAAATTAGAGCTTCCAGAACGTTGTATATGAAACACGGCTTTAAAGTTCCACACTTTGGTTTTTCTGTCTAGACAAAGAGTTAGTCAATTGTACTCCTTGTAATTTCCCCTTATTGGAATTTTTCAGTCTTCCGAAGAAAGACCAGTAAGCGCTTCAGTGACAGAGTGCCTACAGTACCAGCACCCACCACGTCAACGCCGAGTTGGTGCCAGTAGTTTGATGAGAGCGTAAGCTGGACATTCATAGAGGAAGTGCTCTACAGCCTTGTCATCACTTTCACAGCAAGCGCCAGAGGAAGTTGTAGTACTTATGCCCAGCACATTTAAGTATTTATTTGCTAAGAGATGGCGTAACTTGTATTATTCCATTGTTATTATTCCATTGGAACATGCGTTGGAAAGCTACTGTCATTGTACGTCATTTCAGTATATGTCATTCATTTGAAGCGTAAATAACAATAATTTTTTTTCACTCAAATATGTTGAACTTTGTGCCTGAAAAAGTGTTTTTGCTTTAATATGAAGAAAACTGCTGCCGAAAGTCATCGTATTTTGGTGGAAGTTTATGGTGAACATGCGCTAGCTGAGCGAACGTGCCAAAAGTGGTTTGCACGATTTAAAAGTGGTGATTTTGGCTTGGAAGACGATGAACGTCCTGGGCAGCCCAGAAAGTTTGAAGATGAAGAACTGGAAGCATTACTCTATGAAGATTGTTGCCAAACACAAGCAGAGCTCGCAGAATCTTTGGGTGTCACTCAAGCAGCCATTTCAAAATGTTTAAAAGCAGCTGGATATATTCAAAAGCAAGGAAATTGGGTTCCAAATGAACTCAAGCCGAGAGACGTCGAAAGACGGTTTTGCATGTCCGAAATGCTGCTGGAACGCCACAAAGGGAAGTCATTTTTGCATCGGATTGTTACTGGTGATGAAAAATGGATCCATTACGATAACCCACAGCGCAAAAAATCATATGTGAAACCCGGCCAACCGGCCAAATCAACGGCAAAGCCGAATATCCATGGCGCGAAGGTAATGCTCTGTATTTGGTGGGATCAGATGGGTGTGCTGTACTATGAGCTGCTAAAACCGGGTGAAACCATCAATGGACAACGCTACCGAACACAATTAATCCGTTTGAAGAGAGCAGTGGCCGAAAAACGCCCGGAATATGCGACCAGACACGAGGCAAAAATTTTCCATCATGACAACGCTCGGCCCCACGTTGCTATTCTGGTTAAGAACTATTTGGAAAACAGTGGATGGGAAGTCTTACCCCACCCGACTTATAGTCCAGACCTTGCCCCTTTTGACTACCATTTGTTCCGGTCGATGCAGAACGCCCTCACTGAAATACGGTTCACATCAGAGCAGAATATCAAAAATTGGCTTGATTCATTCTTGGCTGCCAAGCCGACGCAGTTCTTTTGGGATGGGATCCACAAATTGCCAGAAAGATGGGAAAAAATTATAGCTTCAGATGGCAATACTTTGAATAACACTATTGTATATGTCTTTTTTAATTAAACGTTCAAATTTTGAAAAAAAAACCGCGCGAATTAAGTTATATACCCAATATTACAAATGTAATGACCCGCCACTATAGTAGAAACGAGGTCAACGTCGTTAGGAAGTATTCGTTCGGTCTGCTGGAACCTGGAGAGTTATGCCATCTGCAGTTATGCTCGTACAAAACCGAGGACCCAGCAGACCCAACTTAGGTTCAGCTCCTGAAAACTTTCCTCTGAGCCTACGGGTAGTCTAGTAAGTTAATTGTCGATTTCATTTCCCACGAATCTTTTGTGACCAACTGAATTCAGTGAAGTCTTCCATTCTCGAACTAGCTTAGTAGTCGTAAGAGGGCTTAGAAAGGTTCTAAGCGTAGCTGTTGCCCCCTCCACCGGTTCTTCACAATACAGTTCGTTGCCATTAGGGTGTATCGCTTTAAAAACAGATGCCAAGTTATCCTAACGAGAAGTAAAATCTGACGTTGTCGTCCTCCAGAAAAGCACTAGCGCTGCATCCTAAATCGGGTTTGGAGCCATCCATGAAGACCCAACTACATTGCTTTCATGGCTCAGATTCCGGTCAGAACCAGTTTTAGGCACAGGGAAAGCGATTTCATATTTTTTCCGCAGCAGGAGATTTAGTGTCGCGCTAGGTCATAAAAGCTCCAGTTCTTTTTAAACGGAAGATGGCTTTGAGAGTGCAGCCTATTATATCAATATCAAGGGGAGGGAGATTCATCAGTTGACCTAGAGCGGAGCCAGGCGTGATAAGAAAAGCCCCCATGCAGCCGAGGAATACCGTTATTTGTGAGAGCTTGTTTCACCAAATAACCGACGCATAGGATATAATTGGCTTTACCATAGCCGTGTAGATCAAGAGGACGCTTGTCGATGACAGGCCCCATGTCTTGCCGACAGCTGATTTGCACTGCCAGAAGGCTGACAGCGCTTTAGAGGCTTTCGATAAGTTTTTTTTATCCAGGATGACACTCAAATACTGAGCTTCCTTGGAGAACTGGATGGTGACGCCTTTAAGCACTAGGCGAGTCAGGCCACCAAGCTCACTAAGCTTCCTCCTTCTCGTAAAGAGATGGAAGAATTGACTGAAAGTCCATTAATAGTTCACCTATCGTAAATCGCACCTGTGCTAGATCAGATAGTCGCTAGACACGATCCAACACACAGTACAGCTACATCATCCCCGTGTGCTTGTACATGGACGTCAGTAAAATTGAGCGCGTAGAGGAGTGAATCGACAAATATTTATCATAATAGTGGAGACAGAACGTCGCTCTGCGGGTAACCCATGGTTGCTTTGTCTAAGACATATTAGCCGCAGCTAACATCCGCGTTTGGTATTCTATTCACCAGCCTTGCTATGATTCACCGAACTGGTAATTTATCTACGCCGTGTTATCTGGCTGAGTTACATATACCGTCAAAAGTTATGTTGTTGAAAGCACACTCAACGTCGACGAAAATGCCCGGAAAATATTATTTCTTGTCAAGTGCGCCTTCAGTTCTGCTTACCAGATTTTGAAGCGCACTCTCGCAAGATCTTCCGCATGTTGCCGCCATGTTGCACCTCAGACAGAGGATGAATTCGCAAGGTAGTTTTGCGCACATGGGTCTTGACTAATCTTTCCGTGTTTTTCAATATGAAGGAAGTCAGACTTATAGGTCTTCAGCTTTTGGCGAGCAGGTAACCCTATTTCTCGATTTCCTGTTCTCCAGGGTTTCGGTAAGTATGGCAGTGCCAGGCTAGCAGTAAAGATTCTCTTCAGAGTTACCAGCAGCTACTTACTTATTAATACAATAAATTAAAGCCTTTGTCAAGGGCATTGTAACGAAGAAAGAAGTAATAGTCGAATTGGCCAAGCTAAGTATATTTTTGGCATGACGAGAATCATTTTTATGTAACAAGAAAGCTTCAAGTCCACACAGAAAAGTTTCAAATAATGATCTGACACAATCGTGTATGACGGAATACGTTCTAAAAGGTTTTGTAGCAAAGGTATAAGTGGATTGCTGGAAAATATGTTGCGTAGAACAGAGTTAAGGAGGTATCTAGCTCTGATAACACATTAAGAAGTTTCTCAAAACAGCCAAAAATTAGGAGTTTTCCGCAGTTATTAAATTCCAGTATTGGCGCCTTGAAATCAAAGAATACCAAGTCAATTCTCAATTAAAAAAGCCGTCCAAGTTGAGATGAATTGAATGCCCCAACCAGAGTACACTTGCAAAAGTCAAGTAAAGTTCAACCGATTAATGAAGTATCTTATCTATCTTTTATTCGACGGAAATTCCTACCATCAACGCCCTGTTATTGTCCTTACTGCTTCTTTTTTCTCATCATTTTCCATCAACATACGGATGCCAAAAGCCGGCAATCCACTATTTAGATTGAAGATTTTCGTTGATCCCTGATCCCGCTAATAATCATTTTGCTGCCGAATGGTAGCTCCTTACTTGAACATTGAATATTACCGGTTGCAGTGCAGCTTCTTTCTTACTCCTGTGCTGCGGGTGCATGACACAAAGATGCAAGATACAAGATTTGCAAGAGCGCACGCGTAACTTGAATGCGTCTCAAGGTATTATTAAAGTCATTTGGGTGGTTATCCATTGAATGAACCAACAAAAAAAGCAAGAGCTCTTCTGTCGTCTACTATAAAACCGGTGCTACTTTACAAAAAAAAAAAAAACAAAGAAAAACCGACATACTTGTACATCCTCGTTTAGATATAAATACAATCTCAAAAGCTCAGCTAGAATGACTGCGTCTTATTTTAATTTGCACCTCATCCAATGAAACATGAATTGGCCAATGAATTTTAATTGTAACAATTCTAATCCGCAAAATCATTATGCGGGCCGGTTAAAGACTGTCTCCCGTCGACCAACAGGATAAATCTATTGGTAGTGATGGATGAATCCTTGCCACGCAATGATTGGACGCTTCCTAAAACTCTACGAATCCTTAGTTAAACTCCAGTTGCGAATAGCCATAGCATGCGTACACTACACGTATCTGTTTTATCGATTCAGTAGCGTTTGGTTCTTGGAGTGCATAATTAATTGAAATCGCTTGTGTCGGGATTTTTGGTCAAAGCGCGTGAAAATGTATCTTGAGGTGCGAATGGAGCCTATGTTATGCGGTAAGGTTCGTGCTTCAATTCAATTAAAATGAAGCATCAGAGAGCTAAGGTGTCAACAAAGCCGTTTTATATAGATTCAAAATTATCTGAGGACATGCACAGCAGGCTATAAGAAACATTGCATGGGCTCGTTGTTGGGATTCATGTTGTTGAAAGGAATTAGTCGAAAGGTTACAATAAAGTGGTATCACATTTTGTTAATCGGCGTTGAGTCTTGCTGTGCAATTAAGGCTCAGTGGTGAAGTTGGCTTGCGTTGAAAGTTATCGTAAGGCATTTGAGGAATTGCTCGCTTTTAGATGGTTAAGGTGATACAATTGTTTGTTTTAGCTTTTGGATGGTTCAACTAAAAGTCATTTAATAAACGTATCTCATGATTTCACTGTGAATTTTTTGCTATTGCGGAAAGTGGGAGACTGGTTGAAACTGCAGGGTTCAACGGTAATGAAGAAGCTCAGATTTTGTTTTCTGGCTTTAAGCAACGAGTGATGGTGAGTGGAAAAGCTCAGTAGTTTTTTTGAAATCTTATAGTACGATTTTAGTAGGGACTCCTAAAAGGCTTTCGAACTGGTGCTTATGCAGCCAGACTTTGTGCGGAGAGATCTTCTCCCAAGGTTGTATCTCAGGATGGATTTGGCCGCAACAATTAACTTCCGTTCATAAGTACTACGACATTTTTTGGTTGCAGCGCCACAACTGATTTTATTTTTGTCAATGGGTTTGACCGTTCCGTCCACTAGAACTACAACATTTATTTGTTGCAACATCAGTTTTACCTAACCATCGTGTGTTCGAAAATCTACCCGATAGAAAAAGTGCCTGAAATTGTCTTCCTCGTGGCCCTGTTTGAAGCGGAAAAAAAATGTGCAGTTTCTTGATTGGCTTCAGTGAATACCATTTCTGATAATCTGCTTCTCTTCTCGATCGCCGGTAGGGGACTCAGGCTTTTGGCATTTGCGTTTTCGACAGCACAGTGTTGTGCGTTTGCCATACGCTCTCTTCTCCATTTCTACGGCCCCTTAGACGGAGCCCTCCAGAGTCTGCGTCTTCTAAGCCCGTTCTACATTTCTTAGATTTTCTAGTACAAATACTCACCATTGTGATGAAGTTTAACCGTCTGAGGTTCTCCGATACTCGGGTCTACATAATTGCTGCTGTCACTTGGTAACAAAATATTTAACGATGAGCATTGGCACAGTTTCAACTACAAAAGTTAAAACGGATGTTCTCCTAAAAGATGACAGTCATAAGTACAATAGTACATATACAAGATTTTCTACAGCATAACATCCTCTGTGTTACTCCAGGAATCACTCCTTCCCGTTTACGTGGAAGTGTCAAAAGACAACATTTATGTTACTGAACAAATATAAACGTGTGCTTGAAGTGGAAATTCTCGAATAACCTGACTAATCCACTTAAGATGGTACCCACCCTCACAAATAACCCTTGCACATGATGACCATTTAATATATTTCTTTTTTTCAGAATTCCTCAAAAATCAAGAATGTCCAGATAAATCTCAAAAAGAATTGTATACGAGTATGTATAGTATGTCGGAATAGTAGCTGTCAAAATAATACTTTCGAAATAATGATCCTTCTTTCTTGCTATTCAAAAAGCATCGACAAAAACTGGACATCCGAAAAAGGACGCCCAAGAACGGAAGGACTTTTTAAAACTATAGAAATTTGATCGTTCTCTAATCCCTTCGTTTCAAAGGTGGTTTTTGAAAACTAAATGTTTGTTTACTGAGATGTAGATTAATCGTTTGGTCATTTGTCTGCTGCCATTGTAATGATGGAGGTCATTGTAAGGAAAATAATATATGTCCCAAAATAGGAACCTATTTATATCTGCATCTATCAGGATTTATGTACGAGTATGTACCTGATACGAGTAGTTCCAATGGAACTATGAATCACTCGGCTGTGATTGCTTTTTGAAAGTACAAAATGAGCACATGCCAATTTTTTTCCAACCCAACAAAAACAAAAATATCTCATCGCATGTACGAGTGCAGAGGCTTCTTAACATCTGAGAAAGAACGTACAAATGGAGCTAAAGATGCAAAATCAAATTATGATTGAGTCGTTAAGACCTTTCGCCATACAATACTGCATTACACAATTCTTTATGCCACACACAGATATTACATGTAGTTGTTTGTTTAAGAAGCATCCTGTCATACATATATGTACGTATATCTCAGCCATGAATATTCTCTTGTAATGTTTATTTTCTTCGGCTTTATTTGGATAATGTGCTAAGAAGGATTATTGGAATTTTAATAGAGTCCTAGACGGTAATTGACAGGCCATCTGTAATGTGATGCACTTGAGAATCGCAATCAAAGCAGAATTGAATTTACTTTCATTTGAAAAGATTTGTCACACTTCCCTGTTGTGAAAGGACCTAATGGTTCATAGTGGTGCATGTGCAGGGCACTAATGAACAATTTATGTAACAATTGCTCGGTACGGCAGATGCGCACTTTAGTCACATACTCGTAAAATGCCACAAGTTTCTTGCAAAGTGATTATGGGGGTTTAATTGTATATAAGTACGGTTCAGTAGTGTGATCCTAGTAGTGACCACAGTTTTGATGCAATTAAATGATAAGAACCATGTAATAAATTTCCAAAGAAATAATCGTAAAAAGGTTATTTTGTTTGAAATTTATATAGAGACTAAAGCCTTTGGAAGCGAATAAAGCACCCGCTGCAGTTAACAATGTTCGTCTTTTGCTGTTCTGTTAGTCAGCTACATCAGATGCATCTATCGTAGATGAACAACGATAGGATTTCAGATAGTTAAAACCTTTTTTAACTGACTATAAGAAGTCCAGGTTCCTGGAACTAGAGAAGGAGTTCCTGTCAAAAAAGATGTACAATTTGGGACTGACGAAATAAGACGATGGTGATTACCTTTCCCAAATCGGTAACACTATCATATTTCAGTCCGGCTAATTAGCCAGAAAGGGCGAGAATCTAACAAGTGTATATTGCTTTTACCAGCAGCGCAAAGATTTTTTTTTATTATGGATCCCATTACTATTACACAATTTTAGCTATTGACGGTAGTTTCGACTGAGGATATGACAAAACAACTTTTACGCTCAAATAGAATGCGTTAATCTGGCAATGGTTACGTTTATCTCTATATGAGCTGCTTCAATCTACTTGAATACCAGGTCTATAGGGATCTCCAACACTAAGTCATGGTGTTGGAAAAGAGTTCATGGCGGATTATTATTATTATTTTTTACTTTTTTGAAGAACTTAACACTCAAGTGGATATGAATGCACTTTTAATACCTCAGTATGTGTTAAGTTTTGTGGAAAATGGGATAGAGATCCATGGGCGGCATCCAACATTTAATGGGGAGACTAAATTCTTAGTGTAAGTTGGCTTTTTGTTGATTTCTATTGTAGTCAACTACTCATCTTATTTGATATTTGTTAACTGAGCAAATGAATGTCTTTCGAGCAAGGTTGGGATTCGAACGTCGAAACTTCCGATTTGGAAGCCGGTCCATTACCACTTAAGCCACGGCCACCCACTCACATCCGCGAAGCGGGTTACTGGCTTCGGAATTTGGTCCAGACCCTTTTGTCCTAGAGGTCCCAAAACGAGCTTAGCCCTCCAGGTTGGGGGTTGTGCGTGGGGTTAATTGCCCAACCACGTAAAAACGTAATTGTTACGAAGCGACTAATAGCCTCGGATAAGGACGGTTTAACTATTGACGACCTAACAAAACGAACAAAGGACAACGACTTTCGGATCTGCACGTGGAATGTTCGGATCTTGAACAGGTCGCATGTAGCCGAACAATTAGCGAAGGCCCTAGACTGCTATAAAGCAGATATCACTGAGATCCAGGTAATGCGGTGGGATGGGCCGGGCAAAAGAAAGATGAAAAGCTGTGATTTTTACTACGTGACTGTTATAGGGAACGTAAGCAGTGTCTATTTGGATGCGGATTTGTTGAAAGCGGTAGACTTAGGCAAGAAGTGTTGAGCCGTCGACGCATGTGTGAAGGTGTATCAAAATTAAATTCACTAAACTCAGATACGTGCGCGCACGCCCCCACAGAGGAAATCGACCATGCTTCCAAAGAAAGGAGTTCTACGAATTCCTCGAAAAAACCTACGACAATCGGAAGACATAGCCTACACATCTGGAAACGGACGTAGGCTAATCGATTTCGCTGCGGGACGTAAGGTTACTATAGCAATCATACGGTTTCCTCACCTCAATTTTTACAAAGGAACATGGCGGACACCAGATCAGAGAACTGTTAACCAGATTGATCATGTTGCGATCGACGTACTGATCTGAAACTGAAACCTGTAGACATGCACAAGGAAACCTTGTAGTTGGGTCACAGTCGGTGCTGAGGATATGGTAAATACATTTCTGCTGCTAAAAGCCGAAGACACAAATTTCGCTGTCAGGCAGAGCGAACCATTCAATATAGAGGATGCAAGTCAAGAATTCGGTCCACCAGACCAAAATGAAGTGAGGATAGCAATATCTAAATTGAAGTCGAATAAGGGTGCCGGGCTGGACGGCCTACCCGCCGAACTATTTAAGACAACAGGAGATGACTTGGTGGAGGGCATACACCAACTTATTTCCAAGATTTGGTCGGGTGAATGTATGCCTGATGAATGGAAGCATCGTTTGCCCGATTCACAAAATGGGAAACCCTCTAAAGTGCGCCAACTATACAGGTATCAGTCGCCTAAAAATCGCATATAATATCTTGAAACCACTTCTCAGCGATCTGATTGGATAATATCAGTGCGGTTTTTCGGCCCGGTAAGACCACAATTGACCAAGCTACGGCAGATGCTCGAGAAAACCCAAGAAGTTCAGATCGATACTCACCACCTCTTTATCGGTTTTAAAGCCGCATAGCCATGTCCAGTTTTGGCATCCCTTCCAAACTCGTCCGCTGGTGTAGAATGACGATGGAGAACGCTCGTTGCTGCATCAAGGTCGGTAATGACCTATCCGAGACCTTTGATGTCAAAAAACGATTCAGGCAAGGCGACGACGGGCTGTTGTGTGACTTCGTCAGCTTCATACTTGAAAGAATTGTTCAAAACTCACAAGCCAACACACGAGGTACGATCTTTCAAAAGTCTGTTCAATTGCTTGCATACTGTCACTGGTGCGTTTACGAGTATAGGAGCAGAAGCGGAAAAAATGGGTCTAGCGGTAAACGAGAGCAAACCAAAGTATATGCTATCAATAAGAAAGAACACCCAATCGGCCGGAATGTCACAACCGACAACTATAACTTTGAAGTAGTAAGGGACTTTGTCTACCTCGACTCTGCTATCCCATCTGAAAACGACATCTCATCAGAAATAAAACGAAGAATAACGCTTGCCAATCGCTGTTTGAACTCTACGAGCTGTACAGCGACATCGACTTGGTCAAAAAACTGCACATTGGGCGTTTGAGATGGTTGAGATATGTAGAGCGAATGAACACCAACGCTCTAGCCCGCATAATCTTCTAGGAAGGCGTCACCTTAGGTTTAGCGCTCAAGTGGATGGGACCTCAACCATCTTGGAGGGCAAACTGGAGGCTGTTAGCCAAAGACCACGCTAATTGGAGAGGCTTATTGGTTGAGGCCCAGATCCACCCCGGACTGTAGCGCCGCCTAATGAAAATAATGAAGTCTGGCAACATTTACTTACTATCTTCGTATACGTCGATTTAGGATGCTGTCTTTCTGGAGAGTTAATATATTTCTCCACTGCGAGAGTGGACTTTGGACTTGCATCCCAGTTCTTTCGTTTATAAGTATGTGACATTAGAACAATCTCGTCTAATCGGAACATTAGCATACAAGCCGACAAAAATAGGCGGAGATGAGAAGCTGAATTTGAACCCGACAAAAATACCGTTGTGGTGAAATTGAGAAACAGCAAAGCGCAAAAGTTCCATATAAATATTTCATATCATGTCATAGTAGTGGCACCAGTCCGTCCTAGCAAATCATGGTTCTGTCTTCGTGAGAGTGTGCAAAAATGCTAGAAACTTAAAATAGATGATGAAGGAATCCTGAGAGCGATTGCCGCAAGATGTCTAGCAGATTCTATCAATCAATAACATTGATAGACATAACATAGCAAGAAACTTTTATATTTAAATGTAAATTTTCTACTCTCTTGTTTTTACGTGGCCGTCACATTATGTCCCAATTCGCATACCCACACTACTTGATATTGCTTGACCTGACATTACACTATGACTAGCTATTCGCACCCGGTTTTTCTTACCATGATATGATCTTCCTGGCAATGGATGTATTTCCTTCAGATCAATTTATATGAACTTTTTCATGACTGCCAGTGCTTAAATTGGTGGCCGATTTACGGCACAAATGATACTAGTTTTCAAGCTGAATTCTTGCAGATCAAAATTACCTCCCGTTTTGACAATCATGTTCTTGTACACACATATACATATATACATCTAAAATATCTAAGTTGAAGTTACCGTGGTTTACAGAGGAGGTATGGGACCTAATGAAAACTAGGAACATACTTTATTCCAGATGGAGGCGCTATAAATAGTTGGCAATCCACAAAGAGTTTAAAGCTGCTTTTCTTAAACGAAGAAATAAAACTGCATTTTATAAAAAGATGTTTGAATCTTCCAATTCAAGTTCTAATTTCCACCAATTTGGGCTCAGAAAAAGCATCGCTTTCAAGCAAAGTGAACCTTTCAGAACTCAATGCGAATTTTGTTTCTGTTTGCGAAGCATCTCCTCCATCAAGTCCATTTGGCTCAATTAACAGTCCCTTAAGTTCCGAATTAACTTTTTCTCTTTCGTGTGTTGACGAAATTCTTGTTGGTAACCCAATATTAAGTGTAAAATCAAATGCAGCGGGTCCAGATAATGTCAATCAAATTACTCGCCTTTTTAATACAATTATAACAACTTCAACTTTTCCTGCACAGTGGAAAATTGCGAAAGTGCTACCTTTTTCAAAAACATCAAACCAAGTTGCTATAGAATACCGCCCTATAGCCATATTGCCGTTTTTGAGTAAAGCTTTTGAAACAATAGTTTGCCAACAAATTAAAAACCATCTCGATGCTAGTAAAATGATACTAAATACTAGTCCGGTTTTCGTGCAAAGCTCACGAAACTCTTGAAGATTTATGAAGACCTACGTTCTAGTTTGGATAGTAATATGTTGGGACTAATTGTATTTTTGGATTTGTCAAAAGCTTTCGATTACGTCAATCATGAGATTCTGTTGACAAAGTTAAAATACCAGTTCCAGTTTGGTAATTCGCTATGTAAACTCATGTCCTCTTGTCTACAATAGGTAATACTAAGAACGCAGTATGTTTTCAACAAAAATGAAAAAGTATCTTGCCTTCCAGTCTCTGCAGGCATTCCTCAAGGTTCTACCCTAAGTCCTCTTTCATTTACGTGTTTCATTAATGATATTTCTCAACGCTTTTCGAATTGCAATCACTACATCTCCAGATACACTGACGATCTCCAGATATATACAATATTTCCAAATACTGGTAATAGTCGAGCGGTTGATAACCTAAATCAGGGCTGTTCAAAACAAGGCCCGTGGGCCGCATGCGACCCGCCATAGCTGTTATTTCGGCCCACGACATAAAATAAAAATTTCAACTACGAAATCTTATTTCGCAACAAAACAAAACCGCTTTACATACACGAATAAAAAAAAAAAAAACAAATGCAAGCATTCAAGCTTATATATGTACAATATAGTATATACACACATTCTTTCTCCTCGGTATGGTAAGATCGGTAACGCAAAATAAGTTATTTTGAGCTGATGAAGCAAATTGAGTTTTAATTTTGAGGTGTGTTGCAGTAGCGCAAAAAACTTGTCCGCTTTGCACTTCTATTGGCGAAAGGATCAGCGAGTTAACTGTTAAACAGCATTTTGTTTATAGATATTTTACGAAAATTATTTGTTTGTGTTTCATAATACAATTCGTTAGTGCCGAATAAAAACTTATACTATGTCTACAAAGAAGCGAAAAGTAAGCAATGAAAATCGTGCTGCAACCGGACATTTTATTTGCAACAATAATAATAAAATTCAGCGTATGATTTGCATGCAAGTCCTATCGGTGGCTAGGGAATACAATGCTAAGCGGCATTACACAACTTTGCATGAAGGAAAGTATATGGAACATAAAGGCGAGGCTAGAAAAACTATTGTAGCAGAATATTAGAAAAAACTGATCCCGCAAACAAGCACTTTTTCAAAAATAAGCACAGATAATGGACTGAGTTTAGCTGCCTCATAGGAAGTTTCTTTACAATTAGCCAAAGTCAAAAGCCCCTCGGTGATGGAGTTATAATGAAAAAATGTGCAATTAAAATGACTGAACGATTTATGCAGCCTAAACTTGCAGAAAAATTTGAATCTGTAGCACTATCACATCAAACAGTAGCGTGACGAATAGATGATATGGGCGACTATGTTTCTAAGAATTTGTGTGACTCCGTTGCGGAATGTGAATATTTTTCTATTTGTCAATGGATGAAAGTACGGACCAGACAGACGTCAGTCAGTTATTAATTTTTATTCGCTGCATTACAAAAGATTATACTATTACGGAAGAAATGTCGAATTTGTTACCGTTTCATGGAACAACTATGTAAAGGTAGAGATATCTATGAAGCTGTCAGTACCACTGTTATAGATTACGGAGGGTTTCAAAGATATTCCTGTATTGTGACTGATGGAGCTAAAGCAATGACAGGGACTATGACAGGATTTTCTGGACTCCTTAAAAATAATATTATTCATTGCCCTTTAATCCACTGTATCATACACCAAGAGCCTTTATGTGGAAAATCTTTGCGCCAGATGAACGCAATGAAGATGGCTGTCAAAACAACACATCTGATCAGCGGCAGAAACAACGCTTTGACTCATCGTAAATTTCGCGATTTTTTAACCGAAATCGATGCAGCGTACGGAGATTTACTTTTACACTCGAACATGAGATGGTTAAGTGCTGGTAAGTTCTTGCGAGGTTTTTTTACCCTGCGAAAGAAGACCACAGAAATATAGTAGAAAACAAACTGCAAGAACCCCAATTTCTCGTTGATCTTGGATTTTTAACGAATATGACCCAACACATGAACGAATTAAATTTGAAGTTACAAGGCAAACACAATGATATCGCGACACAATTGTATAGACATATAAATGGATTTAAAAGTAAACTTAAATTGTTCAAAATGTCTTTAGAAATGAATGATCTTTCTTTGCTCCCGAGTTACAACTTTACATGGAGATGGGAAAATTCGAAAGATGTCACTTTTCTGAGCACATAGAGTACATGGACGAGGTAATTTTGGAGTTTGAAAATCGGTTTATAGGTTGGAATAGAGAGCGATTTGTCACTTTTCACTCATCCATTAACACTGGCCATGAAAGTGTAAAGACTGACTACCAATTGGAGTTCTGCGACCTACAATCCGACACCTTCTACAAAAGCAAAGTGGAAATTGGAATAGATTTTTTTAAGCTGGGTTTGAAGATGGGGAGTACATATGAAAGTACTTATTCAACCATGAATTTTATTAAATTAAAATACAGGTCTTCACAGTCGAATAAGTCACTTATTAACGCAATGCGCTGGGCAACGATGAATATTGATGTTGATATTGATAACATTGTTAAAGAAAGAAAGAAATAAACCAAAAATAATATAATATGAATGATTTTTTTTTATTAAAACTAATAGTATTTTGTTTCGATGGCCCGCCAGTTCTTGTTGAATTTCATTTTGGCCCGCACACGACTCCAGTGTGGACAGCCCTGACCCATATCAAGAATTAAAAAATATTTGTGAGTGGTCTTTAGAGAACGGTCTCAGACTTAATTCCGCAAAAATAAAAGCGATAATCTTAAGTGCAGGGAGAAATAAAGAATTGTTTCCTCCATTGAGTTTAAATTATTCTCCAATAGAATATATTGAATATATAAAGAATCTTGGAGTTTATCTCAGTAGTAATCTTAATTGGAACGTTCATATAAACAAAACAGTATCCAACATTTATGGAGCCCTCCACGGACTAAGTTCCACCGCAAAACATCTTCCAACGTATAAAACTAAAGTTTGTCAAGTCATTTATTATTCCTATCATTCTTAACGGCTGTGAAATTTTTGCACATATCGATCAAGGGTCAAGTGGAAAGTTAATAGTTGCCTATAATTCCTGTGCAAGATATATATGTTTTCAATATAAGAAGACATGAACACATTTCCGCCTATGCTAAGCAAATAACCGGCTGTTCTTTAACCAGTCCTATGAATTATTGAATTTTGTTACAAGTTACAAAGAACCGGAATATCTATACGAAAATATCAGATTTGGAAAAAATCAGAAAACCTTAAAATAAATTGTACCTTGGTTCAAATATTTAAATACGTCTCGACAATTTTATGTGCCTGAAATTCAGCTCTGGAATAACTTGCCCTTGCATATCAAGCACACGAGTAACACAGGTACTTTCAATAAAAATATTTTTAACTATTTGACTGACAACTCGTAATTCATCCTTGCTTATAAATCTATCTATCTATCTCTCTTTTCTCTATTTTATTCTTCTACCTAAATACCTACGTTATTTAAATTATTTGAAAAGAATGTTGTTAGCTTGTTCCATTTTTAAAAGATGATATACATATGGTAAGTCTTACGTGAACAATGTATACAATTAAATAAATAAATAGATAAATAAATAAAATCGTCAGGGACCGCAAGGGCCTCTTCCTGTCGAGTTTCCCCTAACCAGTCGAAGAGTCCGATGCCGCCAGCATCGAAGGTGGAAGACCAATGGTATCACCATCAAAGAGCAATTAAAGAGGCCGCCTGAATGTACGCCTCAACAAAGAAACACCTGTTCCGATGGTTAATACAGACAGGAAAACCCAGAAAAACAGCGGATGTGGTGAGCAGGCCTGTAGAAAAGTCTAGAAGAGTCAGGTTCTGAAGCTCGACGAGTGGAAAAGATGGAAAGGACAAAACCTCATCAGAAGAAAAAAGAATGAGCAAGAGAAGCACTCGATGAAGGCCTTAGAGAAACACTACCAGAAGAATCAAGTTCAGAAGTTTTATTAGGAAGGAAAACGAACATGCCAAAGCGTTAAAGTCCGAATTTAAATTTGCAAGGACGAAAAAGGAAAACTCGTAGTAGCTGCTGAGAATCTGGAAGGATTATTTCTGCAAACTGTTAAACGGTGATGAAGAAAAACATTCCGTAGAATGAACTATTCATCCTGAAGGCAACATTTCCGCCTACCTGACTAAGATGAAGTCAGGATGGCCATTACCAAGTTTAATTCCAACAAAGTTGCTGGACCCAATAGCTTAACTATCGTACTGTTCAAAGCAGCAAGTGATGATTGGATACGGAGCACACATAAATTTATCTCTAAATTCATGGATGGAGTACAGAAGAGGTAGCCTCGAAAACAAGGTTACCAAAACAAAATTATTCTAGATCTTCATAAGTTCAGGCCTGATATAGTAACAGTTCTTCGCTTCTCATAGTCCTGTTACAAATTGGGACAATGCTTCAAGTTTCGGCCTTTCACCTTTGCCGGAAAACAGAAAAATGGTTCGACAGTTCAAAGAATTGGCCGATTGTGGACAAGCTGAAAACTGTTCGAGTAAAGTCATGTAAAATCGTACATGCACACGGTATCAGAAATTCAACGGATACCTTTGCCTTACCTCAAAAAGGAATTGCTTGACAAGCTTTTAAATTTCAGAAAAGTGAATTCATGTTTATATCCCTTGCCCATTTTTTTTTATAATATTAAAATGAGAAATATGGTATTATGAATTTTTAGAAGTTGTATTAGTAACTGGTTAACTATTTCCTTAGCGTCATAATCGCATAAACTAATGAGATTGTTTTACAGATTCTTGAGAGCACTGAATAACTTTTTTCCTAAAACAAAAGAACCTCCGTCTAACTTGAAAATTTAGTATAAAGAGCGAATATCGAATGGACTTCAAGCTTTAAAAATTGAAGGCATATGAAAAATTAGAGTAGATCTACTTTAGATACGATAAATGCAAGCAAAATTCTGGGTAGAAATATTCCTTTTCTACGATTTCCGCAATGGGTCTGACTTACTGATAATATTGTGGATGCTAATACATAAGAAGAAGATATAAAACTTTACCCCAACTTAACTATGAAAACTATTAGAAGTTTGTATTTTTAGAACAAGCTACAATTTGAGAACTTTTGCAGCTTACAATGCCTCGTGAATGGTTCGATATGACGTAATTTACTGTGATTTTAGTCTTTTATTAGAAGGTCTTCGGCAGCTGTTCAGTTCCACCAGTTAGAATGCTTAGGGGAATAGTTCATCTATTAAGCCAATAGTCCCGACGGCAATTAGCTTAAAAAGTTAAATCCAACTCAAACGCGGGTGTGCCTTTGGCACACAAGATAACATATGCTAAATGTGATCATCAACACTCCGCCCACGCAAGGGTGAATATCACCGATCCTCCTAAAACAGATCGATCGAACGATCGATCGTTAGATCAATAAATTGATACCCCATTCAAAAATCGATTCATCATCTTGTTTATCACATTCGCCTGATCCCACAATAGAAATCATAGTTCGCGATCTTTAGAATTTTTAAAATTTTAAAAAATCAATTTATTTTTATTACACCGCCCTTATTTGATAGCGTTAAATCACATTTGTCAAAGGCAAGACGCTTGTGCCAGAAATTGGAGCACTCGACTAACAATGAACAAATTGTTGCGAACGTATTGAATGAGAAGGGTTTCGTTTCGATGCTGACATGTAAACTGCTTGTATGCAAATAAAGTTGAACATGTGCTTGCGTGGGCGGAGGAAATACGAATATATTGAATGTCTACTTGCAGTGACAATTTTCAGCAACTGTTGCACACAAATGAATCCCGCAGATACACGTTGTCGCTTCGCTTTCGAATAAGAATTCGAGCAAATATTTACGATTGAAAGCAAATATTTGCGGATTTATCTGACGTACGGTCGGTTATGAGTGTTCGAACAAGGAATTTCGGTTAACGACAAATGGACAAATGTTGTGATTGTTTTTTTTCCATAGAAATTCCACTATCATATTGGAAAATTTTTAATGGCTGCTGAATATCACCTTAAAGAAAATAAAATAAAAAGTAAATCAAAAAGGGCAAGATATCCACTGGGGGGCGTATAGACTTAAGCGGGAGTTAGAAAATTGCAGACTTGCCGACGGCGAACCAAGTATACAGTGTCTCATTCCGAGTACATTCATATTCGCTGTAGACTTATATTTTTGCCAAGTCGAATTGTGGTTGCCAAGACTCGAATTCCATAGGTGTGTTACCTGTCTAACAAATCAATCGTTGCACGAGTTGATGGTCATTCTGAAGCTAAAAATTCTAGGTTAAAGTGATTTTAAAATCCATAGTTACCTAGACAGATTACGACAGGGTTTTCGAAGGCGAAATTGTACGGCCATTGTGGCGGACAGAAGATGAGCTTGAGCCGCTGGTATATAACAAAACTTATAGATCCATTTAACATAGGTTTAATCGTATCCCAAAAATTGTCAAATTGCCCAAGCAATTGTCTTGCTGCAGGATCTAAACTTCAAAGTACGGCTTCAAGAATGGCCGAAGGTTTGTGCACTGAGAAATTAAAACCGCAAGGTCCATATGTCAGAAAAACTAGTACAAGGTCGTAGGCGTGTGCACTGTGCACCATAGCCTTATCTGGAGGTTAAGGAAAGAGAATTGGTATATCATCGAAGAAGTTAAGTTGAAAGGTGATCAACTTTTTGATACACTGATGAAAATTAAATACGAGTAGTGCTCCAATGGGTATAGTTTTACTCTGAATTGCTCAATTGCAAATACGGCACTACAGACTGTGGCCAATGTTCTAAAACGGATGGCAAATCCTCCTACAGTAAACGAAATTGGCAATCAAGTCACTAAACGCCTACTTGACTATTACTGTGAATCTTGTGAATCGTCCTTAAACTCATAAGAACTTAGAATGTGGATAACTTAGGACTTAGTGGACACTAGATTTGACCAAAATTGTGTTTTTTCTTTTACGTTATATTAATATACAGGACGGAACAGTACATTCATACATGGTTGTAAATGATCTCAATCCCTAAAAAAATAAAGGAGTCACACAGACGTCTTTATGAAGATGCAAGACAAAAATTAGATTTTACCAGCTAACAAGGAAGACAATCTGCCAAAATAAATTTTTTGTTCTCCCTATATTTGAGTGATCCGCCGTATGGAGATAAGAACATTGGAGAAGCGAGTTAATTAAATCACAGCAACTTCCTTTCCAAACAGAGTGATCTATAATTTGATAGTATGAGCTACGATCACCATGAAATCAGATAGCCATTCCCTGGGAAGCCTAGGATAAGATAATTCCATCAAGATGGGCTGGAGAGTAGGAGACTTTTTTATGGGCAAACGATGTCACAATGGTGTTGGTATTACAGTTTTTTTATAATGATTATTTAGATCCTGGGTTCTGCGGATTCAATCTTGTAAGTTCTCGTATGCTTAAACTTACGGTCACTTACCATGCACATAGATTTATTATTTTATGTTTTTACAGACTTAACGACACAAGTAGAGATGTTTTTATCGAGGAGCTTTCTTCTATCCTAAGTAATTAACACTCCAAACAATTTGATTGTCCTTGACGATATTGACATTCTTTGTATTTGGGCTACTGGCGATAATTGCAAGGTTCTATTCGCTGGTAATGGATTAGAATCTCTCATAAATGAGCCGACAAGAATAACAACATTGTCTCAAACTTGTATCGAACATATTTATGATATAGTTTTTCCCAACACCAATACATCTCTTGCGAGTATCTTATCCAATTTTTGAATTTCTGATCTGAACATGACATGATCGTTTTCATTTGTAAAATTTTGGCATTCAGAGCCGCTCTTATTCCTTGACCAGGACAATCAACTACACAGATTTTGTTGCTTGTTGCTTGCTCAAAAAAATTGGCTCCAAATTTATGCAGAAGAAAGTCCGTCATTAGCTTTCAATTTGTTTATTGCCACCATGAATGGTCATATTGAGGCTTGATCTCTTCCAGTAAGAAAACAAAGTAACAATCTGAAAGGACTTAAACCATGGGTGCCATATTATTTACTCCAGAATATTGCTCTAAAAAATTATATTCGATTGAAGGGCAAAGAGCATCCGAATAACATTCGTATTAGAGGAGCTTATGATAAAATATAGGTATGTAAAGAAATTAAAAAAGAGATTCCCAAATGCAAGAAGAATTACTGTTTATACAAATTTCACAGTGCAAATGGGAATTTGAAAATGTCTGCAACAATTTCTTCACCAATATACATAGGTACCAGCACATTAGAATATGCAGGTTTGTTAAGTCCTATCCAAAATTGTTCGCATGATTATCTAAACATGGAAAGAAGTCAGGAAAGCAGCTTCTTCTTTAAACTTATATTATTACTAGAATTGTTTCGGACCAGAACGCATGTGAACAATTCTACTACTCGCACAGGTTTTACTAATGCCTTTATCAAGAGGATTGCGTTAAATGTTGTTGATATTCTAACTCACTTATTTAGTAAAGGTATCTATAATGGTATTCTCCCAAACAGGCTGAAAATTGCAGAGAGTATTCCAATTTTATCAACCTTATCAATCATAGACCTATTACGCTGCTTTAAAATATTCAAATTCGGCTTCAGGAATGAAAGTCGACAGAGGTTGCCCTAATAAATTTTTGTGGCCAGGTTTATAAAAGTCTGGGTAGTAGAAATATGACTGCTCACTTTTCGTAGATATAACTTTTGCCAATGAAGATTGAAAATGCAGGTTTTAAAGGATTTGCATCGTTCCTTAAGAACATGAAGCAAATAGTTAAAATTCGTGATCACTTTAGCGACTGCCTTAGTATCAACTTTGGGGTCCCACAAGGCTCAGTATTTCGGCCAATCATATTTTTAATTTTTATAAAATCTATCTTTGACAAAAACTTGAGAGGTAAACAAATTGGTTTTGCGAATGACATAACGTGTACATATGGTATTTCAGTTCCTCTTCATTAAAGCTAATGGCAGATGTTAGTCATGACTTGGAGATCCTAAGATTGTGGTTTGCTAAGCACAAGCTTGTAATCAGGGGCAAACCCAAGGTAATGTTTTTCGACTTACCTATACTAGATCTTCACTCACCAGAGTCAATATTCTATAGTGCAGGTTGTAATAAACTATCGGGGAACTCTGGCATTTGTGATTTGGCTACCGGCCCCATAGGTTTTACCACTGATAGACTATGTACATCTAAATGCTTTATTATTGAAGTAGTATCCGATTTTAAATACTTGGGTTTGTAAATTGATGAATGAAATTAATTGGAATGCGCATACATCCGTTCTAAAAATATAACCTTTATCAACACCCAAAATATTTACCGACTACGGCCTGTTTGCTCCAAGTTTCAGTGTATTATGCCTTAGTGTAATCCAAACTACAAAATAGGTGAGCATGTTAGAGATGTGCCTATGATAAGAAATTTCATCCTTTGATTGTAACCCATCAGCAAATATTGAGAATTACTGTATTTAGGAAAAGAGCTTTTGGTTATTTAGGAATTCAAGAATTCTCCCGCTCAAACATATTTATTTTTATAAGATTTTAAAAATATTTCTTATAAAAGGTGGTAACCTTTTCTTATAAAAGGTGGTAACCTTTTCAATTTAAATTCAACTGCTTATCCTCTATGCAGTAACGACAGTGCTTTTGTTATTGTATCGCACCATAGCACTCAGAAAATTAGAAATTTTTACACCATTGATGTAAAATTATTTAATCAGTTACCAACTCAAATTCGGAATATTAGAAAATGTTTTTCATTCAATAGGCAACTAAATGACTATTTAATTTTGATCACAATGAAATTAATATCTTATTAAAAGATATAGTATAGCATTTAGGTTTTTTTCTGTTCCTTTTACTTTCATATCTAATTTGCTGTCACTAGTACCTTTAAATTATATATTATTGTATGTACAATACAATCCGTACTGCGGTTACCCCATAACTTACATATACTCACATAGAAATAATAGCTTTTATTAAGTCCTTATGACTAGCTGCATTCGTTACTAGTTTTCTTTCTCTAACTAAAGAATGCACATATTGAACTTATATATATATATATACAGGGTGTCCCAGTTTAGCAGCATAATCCTCTAAGGGCATATTCCCGAAGTTCCGCCGAACAAGAAAGTTACAGCCCATCAAAGTGGGTGACCTCAAATTTGGAGGTGTAACCACTTTAAATGCTATAATTTCCAAACTAGTTCAGGTATAGAAACAGTTTTGGACATTTTGGAAAGATAATTTAGTATTGCATACAAGTCTTAAATGCTTTGGGTACATCTCTGCAGCAACAAAAAAGTTATGGTTCGTTAAACTCAAAATTATGAAAATCTTTGTTCCATTTTTTTTATTTCCATTTTTTTTTATTTTAAATGCATTTTTCTTAAAATTCTTACTTAATAAATTTTCTGAACTTTTATGAAATTTTTATACTTGAAAAATTTCCTAAAAATTATATTTAGAAACTTTTATACGTATGATTAACAGCTTTTGTAGTAAAAGCCATTTTCCGTCAAAGAAAAATAGTCAAAAAAAATTAAGTGAGAATAATAAACGTAATAAATAATAATAAACGTACCTATGAGCAATGTTAATCTTTTTTTTTTGACTTTGAATCTGATATTGTTTCAACTGATCTACAATCAACGATTTCCTCTGTAAGTGAACAGCCGGTTGATAAATTGATCTCCACAAAATGTATTCAAAACGTGAATTCGCGGAAATAGTGTTTATATATGGGCTCTGCAATGAAAACGCTTCGTTGGCAAGATTGAAGTAGCAACGACTATACCCAAATCGTAGAACACCGGTCATCCGCCTCGTTGATACCGGATCAACTGCACCAAAAAAAAAGAGTAGGACGTTCAGACGCAGCGGTGGCAGAAGTTGGGGATGGGATTTTGCGTGCTGTGGAAGTGGAAGCCTTCAGTCAGCGTCCGTAGACTAGCTGTGCAGTTGAAACTTCCCAGAACCAGAATTCACAGGACTCTACAGAGAAATAGATTACACCCTTTCTATTTGACACCGGTACAGGATTTACTACCAGAATGGAATTTTGCCAATGGCTACTATCGCAAACATGCAGAAGATGGGTAATTCCTCAAGAACATTCTGTGGGCTGACGAAGAACAGTTCACAAGAGATGGGGTTACAAACCACCATAATTATTAAGTAAAAATTTTAAGAAAAATGCATTTAAAATAAAAAAATGGAACAAAAATTTTCATAATTTTGAGTTTAACCAACCATAACTTTTTTGTTGCTGCAGAGATGTGCCCAAAGCATTTAAGACTTGTATGCAATACTAAATTATCTTTCCAAAATGTCCAAAACTGTTTCTATACCTGAACTAGTTTAGAAATTATAGGATTTAAAGTGGTTACACCTCCAAATTAGAGGTCACCCACTTTGATGGTCTGTAAATTGTAATGAAGTGAGAATAGACCCCGCTCTGCCATACAATTTATTGTTCGGCGGAACTTCGATAATATGCCCTTAGAGGATTGTACTGCTAAACTGGGACACCTTGTATATAAAAATCACGTCCATTGGCCTTAATCCAAAATGCGGCTCAGTCAGAAGATTCATAAGACGGTACGAAGGATTCATATAATGATGGACTGCAGCCAATATCTGGTACTGGTAATTACTTTTCAGTTACTAAACCCATTGTGTTGTCATCGAACAGTCGTGACTTAATTTGGCTAATTTTTACGAAGCAGTATATCCATCAGATATAAAATGGTTTAGTTAGTTGTAAACATTTAATTGAGTGTCACCGTCGGCAGAGGAAAAATTCCTTTAGTAATTATTGATTTTCTCAATTTCGGATCCAGCTACGTTGAGGTAAGTAGTGTATTGTTTTGGAGTTATACATATTTACAAGTTCCTTTCTTCACATCTTTAAATCTATTATCTTCCAATGGTACTTTCCACTATGGGAGCTACTGCAATCTAAGTGTTGTGTATTTCACATTAGCGAAAATGAAGCATTCTAATACTGCACCGTCGCTAATATGTCATACATCCAATGTGGCCGGACTTATGTGAGAGTAGTTCACTTTACAAAAGTCAAAGAATCTTTCGCCTTGGACAACAGTACCAGATGTAGATGTAGATGCCGTTCTTTCTTTGATTTACATTCTGGAGATCTGTTTGAAAATTATATCGTATCAAGGTGGACGCAGATACAAGGAGAACAGATTTTTCCTTACTTTCAGGACGTACTACAATGTACTCACGCATACATACTTACTTTCAGTTGACTTTTAGAAATAGAAGAACAAATAGTACTTCCCTATGAACAACGATATTTAACTGCGTTCAATTTGGTTGTGTTGATCGATTGTTGGACTTGCCAAAACTCTTGAGGACCGGACCATCTCTTTCTAGTTTTTAAATTTGAAACTTATCGTTATGGGTGTCAATAGCTAGAAGGTGCCAGAACTCGTTCTATCCTTAACCAAGGTATAATCACAAAACTGAGACTTATTGAGTATCCTATCACAATCGACTACCAATTCGCTTTCTACTAGCAGAGGTGCAGTGAGAAGAGTTTATTGTTGGACGTACTCGTATAAGTAAAAATGCTGATCTTGATAGAAGTATTCATAACTTCCTCGAATTTTAGTGAACTAACGTTGACATTTCGAGCTGTCATTCTGTTCACCCTTAAGGTATTTTTTATTTCTTGAGATAGGGCGTTGATAGGAGCCCAACTATGGCTATTTGACTCAGATGCATCAAAGTGAACTCATTTTTGACCAAGAATGACGCTTTAGCTTGGTGTTACATTTACTTTCATCAAACAAATAGCTCAACTGGTTCCCGGCCTACAGAATCTTAGCACTTCCAACACATTAAGAACTATTTTAGCATATGGGGGTAACCCTAGCACAGATTTTTGTTTAGTATTGAATTTCTGCGTAATAATCAAGGACCGAAACCTTAGTATCCTTCTGCTCTGTCTGTCCTCGCTATGTAGATCGATGCAGATGTATAGTTTCTTAAATCTAACTTACTAAGAAACTGTACTTCGACTCAGTGCCAAAATGCAAGAATAGTATGATTTAGTTATTATACAGAACTCCCTGTAGATGTTGCTATATACAGTCTTAAGAACAATGAGAAGATGGATAGATAGATAAAATATGTCTACAGGCCCATGATTCTATATCCCAAAAGGGTGAAGAAGTTGTTGACCTATGATAAATCAGCTGGCCAGTCGTGCTTCAATGTTTCTTAGTCGTATACCTAGTCTATGTTCGGAGCACCTGGATACAACATATTTCCCCCAGCATTGCCAATCCGCATCCTACAATCCGATTTCTTCGACGAAAACAAAGTGGTCAGTGAAAGCAGTGAAATCGTAAACTGTGCCATGCCCACTTATACCCCTATTAAAGCCCACTGAAGAATACCATCCAATTTAAGACAAAATATTTACTCCAGGTGTCTAAGAAGTGATGAAGATTTCATTCAAATTCAACCATTGTCAAAGGGAACAGCTGTGAATATCGAATTCAATAACCATGCGACCTGATTTCTTTGGCTTTGGAGAGATATCGAAGTACTGTACGAATATTTATATGCCGTCGGTGTATTTACCGCACTGGAATACTCTAATTGAATAGTCAATAAGGAGTCTAAGGCAACAAAGGGACATTAGTCTAATGAATTTTGAATGACTTAAGGAAGTTCCAGGATAGAGACGAAAATGAAATGCCCAAAGAGATTTTCAAGAAATAACTCTATTACATTCAAGTAAATGTAAACATGCTCTAGAAATTCGATTTTTGCTTCCTACAGTGACATGGCGTGTGCCATTCAGATCAACAAATACCAATGCACCGAAGGACATTTGATTGTCATTTGCCATATACCTTAACGAATACCTGCGTGGGTTTTTTTTCGTTGCATTACAACCAATGGATGCCAGTATAAAGACGTCCCATGTGTTTGCAAAACAAAACGCACGTTCTCACGTGAGGTCCTTTTGCATGGATGACATTGATGTGTTGTTCTTTGTTTGTTTTTTCTATATTTTGACCACAGTGTAACCAAAATATAGACTATTAACAATTGGAAGGGACCCAAGAACAAAGCACCAAATGAACATGAACACGGGAATGATGAACAATATGGGACTTTGTCTTTACTTGTAGTTTGGATTTAACTATACGGATACATTGCTTGAACAGTATCACTCCTCGAAATCAAGGCCATAAAAATCTTGCTGCCAATGCCAGAGAGACAAAAAATATGACAATAGTATACGAAATTTGAACACTCTCCGAAAGGTTTGGTTTGGTGAAAATATTCCGAGAATTGAGGAAAATTCAGGAAAATTGAGGTGTCACCATGGTTGGAGGGACACCCAATACGATGGCAATTACTCAGTGCGATTTGAGATTTTAATTATTAATGCGGGCTGCAGGGGTTCTGCTGGATGAGGATGAGATATTAGCACACGTGGAGGTAGCCAAGATTGAGGGAGTTATATAGTTATCAACTGCACATGCATCTGTTGGATGTAATTTGATGTGGTTGGTAATGATTAGAAATGATGTATTAAATAGGATCTTTCTGTTGGGAGTATTTGTAGGACATTGAATATACTGGCGGAACTAGGTTATGCTTTGATTTACAAAAGTCTACGTAAATATTATCGGACGACAACAGCTGATTCTTATGTCTTAGCTTTTAAATACTTCTCCTCATAATACAGCACCTATAGAGACATGTCTGACAATGCTACACTTAGATCATAACAATGAAAAACGCTCTGTAATGCTCTTTAAAGGTTGCAAAGAATCTCACCAAGGCGTTTGTTGTGGTGTTGCGCTGTCCGGTGTAACTTTTTCAACATGATTCTTGAGAGAATTGTGCGAAACTCGCAAGTCAACACTGGAGGTAAGATTTTGAAAGAAATTGTACTTGCGTACGTTGACGACATTACATCATTTGCGGAACTTAGCGAGGTGCCGACAGTATTGGAACAGAAGCGGCAAAAATGCTGTCAACAACAAAGCACACAACATAAAATAATCGGACCGAATGTCACAAAGTTATAGATATCTATAACTTTGAGGTAGTTAAGGACTTTGTACACCTCGGCTCTGGTATTAAATCTGAAAAAGACATCTCGTCAGAAATCAAAGAGTTACTCTTGCAAATCATTGTTTTTTCGGCCTAAGACCGCAAATAAGTAATATGGCCTTGTCAAGAAACACTACGGAGACTTTATGTTAGACCCTCCTTGTTTCAGTCCTGCTTTATGGTACAGAGACATGGGCGTTAGCGAAGTAGGATGAATGGATGAACATATCATGGCCGTTTCGAACGCAAATTGTTCGTGTGTTTTTGGACTGGCTTTTGTTGAACGCCACGAGCCGTACAGTGACACTAGCCTACTAAGAAAAGGGCATATTAGTCGCCTAAGATGTATAGGATATATCGAGCGAATGAATACAAACGCTTTACCCCGAAGATCTTCGATTTCAACCTAGAGAGGCAACGTAGGTGGCCGGTACAAGCCAAATTCATGATAGACAGGAGTTTAAAGAAGGAATCGATTTGTACAACAGAACGTGTTTCACAAAATTGTCACATAAAAAGATTTAAACATATACATATGGTATACATATATGTATATGTATATGTTCCAATGTTGCTACAGTGTATGACCGACTAGTACGTATATTTTACAACTAGTCAACGGTCCTCGTACGTTAAAATCGCTGGTTTCTATTTAATTGACGAAACTGTATAGATTTGGACGTTGGATGCAAGTGATCAGTGCTCATTGGGTTTAAACAGCATAAACCGCTTTTCAGAGTATTTTTGTTCCAAAATATAATCTAAATCATACTCGTTTTCGTGCAATAATCTTCCGAAAATTACGACTGAATAAAGGTAATGCAAGAATACTGCTCTGACTTGGGTCAGATTGGAAGTCCTTACGAAGGACAAATTCAAACTAACGCTTGTGGATGACCCAAGCAGTTGAACATTTTTTCGCTATAGAAGATCGATTTATGATATAAGTCCATGCACCCGTGATTCTAAAGGACATAAATGAAAAATGTATGCCCTCTATTCTCGAGGAAAGAAAGTTCACTAGTTTGAATCAACAAGGACAATCGCTTACAGTTCCTATATCAAATAGGTAGCAACTAAATTTTTTTGGACTCACCCAGCCGAGTTGAAAACTGTTTATATTCAACCAATTTTCTTGGTGTAACCGAATTCTTGACAAAACATGAAGTCTCCGAAAGCTGTGATGAATCTAGCTCTGGAAATAGGTGGAAGTCTCTGAACTTACTCTAAATATGTACAGTGAAGAATCCTTTTTTCCTTGATGTTTGTACTACACTGTACCCCAAAGAAAATCTAAAAAAAAAAACCCTGGGCCGAACCAACATCTGCGAAGATTACCACGGCTTCAGCCCTTCGGCGATTGCGGTAGATGATAGCGAAAAGATATTACTTGTTCAGTATGCCGAATAGTAAGTATCAGTGGTCAGAGTAAGACGGCTCATGCAACACTTTTCAGTTGTGTATCAAATTAAAGAACTTGTTTGAGACAACAGTGTCTTTAAGAACTTCTTGGTATTCTTTAGTAATGAAAGTACGACCATTACCAATGTTAGAGACTAGAAGATGAATAATAGTATTAATACTAAATTTGCTATGCTTAGTGGGACACTACATAATAAGCCGTGGTGTTCGTTTGTTTTCCCACTAATTGAGGGTGTTTCCTGAAGTGTTTGGGTGGTGGAAGTTTATGTTCATTAAAGGGCAGATACCAAGATATGAACTAAGTCTTTTTGCAATACTTGGTAGTAAAAAGTCCTACTGTAAAGTCGTCTGCTCTGAGAAAAGAAAGGGAGATAACTTTCCGTTCTGAAAAGATTTCAAGCTCCTTTTTATTGTACAAGGTAGAACTTGTCTTATTTGTTTTTACGATATGTTCTCTGGACACGTTGTTCTGGATAAGCCATGGCTTTTGGATAATGTACTCGTAGATATGCTCTCCGCTTCGCTGAGTCAGGTATTGAGGCTTAAGGTGATAAGTCTACTATTTTAGGCTTAAGGTGGTGAGTCTACCATTGTAGAAGTTAATCTGCAAAACCTTTGAGGATGGCTCCTCTATCATCGAATCCTCGATTGGTGTGCTATTTGGGCAAGGGAGTATTGACTTGGTGGTCTGCGAAAATGTAGATCGAGGAAGTATACCCAACGGAACAGCAAAAGGACCCACTTCACGTTTAAAATCAGAAGACGATGGGCCGACTCATAATTACATTATTTCTGCCGCGTGTCTTGCTGCTGATTGCTGTGCAGAGATCTTGGAGAAACTTCCAGTTGCAGGCTGGCAACTAAGGGTTTTGGTATTCCAAGATATTCATCATCGTTTTAAGATCAGGAGGCTCGGAAGTGGCGTTGAACTTAGCCCCAGGTCTTTGAGGAATCTCATCTCTGCAGATTAGCTCATGGGCAAACATCACCAGGACTGCAGATGGCGACCAGCTTTGTAAACCTCTCGCGCCAGCCTGTGTGCTTGAAGATGGGAGGTTGTGGCGCGTTCGTAGCATCACTTTTGTAAGCACCAATCTTCAAGCAGCCATTTGTGATATCCAATTTTGAGTTAAGGATTGGACATGTTGGCAACCACAGCTACGAGACTCTATTCTCCCGCAGAAAAGGTTTTTGGGTAAAACCTTCCCAGTCCTCACTTTTTTATGGGACGTTAGACAGTTTGTTGATAGAACTCGGCCTTTTTGCGGTGCAGCCAGCTACTGCTACCGATTTACTTTCTCCTGTGTTCCTAGGGACGTGGTCAATATTTAATTTTTGGTTTCATACTGCAAGTTTTTTTAGACTTTTTTGGCGATAAGTCTAGTTTAGGTTTCGCCGAGTTGGCTATCCATAGCTTCTTGGAGGCCTAGAGAAATGCGTTCCTCTCTGCTAAAGTCGAATCCTTTTCCACCTTCTTGATAAGATGGTCCAAAACGCATCAACAGGACTGAATCGCACTGTGTTGCTCCCCCAGCCCGGTCTTCGATGAAAGGGTTCGTGCCGGACTATTGGTAGCAGACACGCATGATGCACTGCTTCTACAGGATTCCCATTTTCCTTCTTTGCGCAGCTAATAGATTGCAACAGACACTAAAATCTTCTCTATGGCTGAAGTTTTGGAATAGCCATTGGTTGAGGTCCGGCCTAAGAGATTTTTATATTTAAATGTAAAACATTGCTCCCACGCCTAGTTAACAAAAGGAATCTACATGGATCCCTGCATGGTTCAAACAGTTTTAGTTAGCTTAGAAATTCATCAGGGGACTAGATCTACCGTACGTAACTGAGCTATTTTAACTGCGCGCCTGATCTCTAACACAAAGTGAATGACACTTTGATCCAGCCCATGGGATGAGAGTAGATATTGTACACAAAAAATAAAGGATGGTAGGAGGCGGTGTACATCTTAGTTTCCGGTGACCAGTTACGAGTTTTTGATGTATATGTGAGCTTTTATGGATGTTTGAGTTGAAGTTCCTTCTGTAACAGATATTCAGCAGCAACCGCACAGACAAGTGAGAAAATGATGATTCGATTCTATCTCTCAACGCTTAAAGATAGGTTTTATAATATTCGCTGGACGTTATGCCTCGTGAATACATCTTTATTACACAGTTGCAAAGTTTTTTTTTGGAAGACGTAGATATCTGGAAAATGTCCGCAACTTATCTATTTTTATCCAACAACAGAAAAAAATTACCCAATTACTATTAAGTCCATTCCTCGAACGTGTAAAAATCCCTGTTTTCGATAAGATTCTCAGATTCCCCATAATTCAATCGTATTCCCAAATTAACAAGACAACACCTTTGCCTGGGTTGAGACTTAAAAGAAATCCCTTATCTTACACCCCCATATTACAGGAAACTCCAGGACATCACAAGTGCGATTTATTTACAATAGCATAACGATGGCCAGTACCGGATAGTGGCAATGTAATTAAGAATACGACTATCTATAATTTGAGAGCACTTCTCAGCAGGTTGCAATCGGAACTCGATCTTCGGAGCGCTAGACCTCTGCTGTGATTTAGTGTTTGCAATCCACTTTATCAACGAATGGTTTAGTCTTGGTACCTTTACCCATTGGAATCGTGTTTCTGCTCTCAAATCGGATTTACGCAGAAAACTGTCTAGAGATGTAAACCTAGTTAAACCTCTTCTTATAGTCGAGGAATAATCTGACCATAAGCACCTTAGCTACACAGTTCTTCTATTCTTTGTAATGGAGAACTAAATTTCTGTCCTAATTCGTGGAAATTTCCAATTAAATTCAAAATTCAATTTCCGCCTTAACTATCTGGAAATACACATTTACATATCTGAAAATCGAGTTCATATTCGTAGCCGTCTGGCATCGGCGTCGGATTGTAACTCTGTGATTAAAAATTTTTATTTATCGCAAGGTCAATGTAGGAAAAGGTGTTTTTATCGGAAACGTATCTGTGCATTCGGAACCGGATAATTACAGATACACACTGTCCGTAAGTGGTTCAATTAAATTAATAAATTTTCAAAAATAAGGCGGATCTAATATTGATCACTGCAATCGAAGAGAAAGTGGTCTATGAATGGATGGTATCCGTATATGTACATTTATTATGCCAAAGTTGGAATTAGGATTTTATTCAGATCGGAAAAGGTGTGGTTACTCGAAAGGGAAACTGCTATAAATAGGCTAGTTCTGCCCTGCCTACCGTTTGGTATTGTTCTTTTTGAAACGCCGCATTAATAAGGGAGTATGCCCTTGAATTTGTTAAGGGTCGGCTTCGGTTTCTTTTAAATTGCCTAGACATAAGTTTTAGTTTTTGAATGAAATGACACTAAGATTTTTGTTGACTTTGTGGAGAAAGTAACTTGGACATTTGTATAGATCTTTTTAATATTTCCACTTTATCAGCATGAATTCGATTGATGTACATACTCGTATATAACATAATGAACTTTTCCTCATCTTTTGCTGATATCTAAACTATCGGATTAGTTCACACTAGACATTGTTAAAGTCCTACAGCTCTCTACGGATGACAGCTAATCGTTTCCAATATTTATTAATGATAAGTGCATGTTGAATCTCTCCCGACGGACTCATAATTTTAAGTTGTCAATCTGACTACAGATGAGAAGTTCATTATTGACCACAATGGCATGAAAGCGTTTTCTAGAGATCTAGTAAGAATTCGTTAGAAGGATAAATTAGACTCCCGAGGCAACTAACTGCGACTTTGAAGGCAAGGGTCATTCATATCCAGACTTGTTCATCAGGGCTTTTGAAAAAGAGGTGATGGCAAATTATCCTGATAGAATATTCGTAGGTAAATTCCCATGATATGAAATAAGCAGTGGTTGATCTTTTAATTTATCGAATTGAACACAACAACGGAGTGTAAGTGCAACTTACTAGCGTTAACTTATACGCGAATGAAGAACAAATCATAGTGAATACGGAGATCAAAACTAGGTATCAGAGGGCTTTCCGGCAACTCTTGGAAGACAAGGCAGTCAACTGTTGCACTCCGTAAAAGAAATATATAGTTCGCTCAGGACCGAGGAGTATATCTCTGCTACCGATGTTTGTGTAGTTTGGATTGAAATATAATAAACACCATTTGTTATGGAATATTCGTATATGATAGTCCTCTACGGAACCGCTTGCATGGAATTTGAATAATTTAGTTGTATAATTCGGTACGTTGAATGTTCGCCCCAAATTGTCTAACGTTCCTGGTTTCTCTTGTCATAGATCAAAGGCTCATCATGTTAAAATCAGCCTCATATGCGGTCACGCCCCAACATGTATGACATTAAAATCATCCTAGGCGACTTTAATGCCAAAATTGGAAGGAGGACATCTTTGGTAGCACAATCGGAAGACGTAGCCTACACGACATTTGAAAATGGACTTAGGCTAATCGATCTCGCTGTGGAACGTCACGTTACTATAGAAAGCACACGGTTTCCTCACCTCCATATTCAAAAGGGAACAAGGCAGACACCAGATCAGCAAACTGTCAACCAGATTGATCATGTTGCGATCGGCATAAGGCACTCCTCAAGTATTTTAGATGTCCGAAAATTCCGAACGGCCAACATTGACTTGAATCACTAACTAATTGCAGCCAAATTACGTCTACGGATATTCAGACGCCACAACAAGGGGAAATATGATGAGGAAACTTAAGGTTGAACGGTTGCAATCGGAACAAGCCAGCAGAACCTTTGCCGATCGCGTATCCCTCAACCTCTCGAGCCAGCATCAAGTGCTGAAGACAAGTGGCTTAGATGCCGAAAAGCCATCAGAAATGCCGCAAGGAACGTGCTGGGTTTCATCCGCCCACCACCACGAAACGCCTGGTTTGATGAAGAGTGCCGGCAAGCTGCAGGCGGCGTTGCACAAAAGAACGAGAACGACCCGTAATCTCTACGAGTAAAAAAGAGATAAGAACATCGTCTTCTCTCGATCGAAGAAATTGAGAGGTGCTACTATAGGAATCATGTTCGGAAGTTTTACCAAAAGATGAATGGAACCTCAGCATCGTCTGCCCAGTTCACAAGAAAGGAGACCCTCTAAACTGCGCCAACTATCAGTTTCCTAAACATCGCATATAATATCTTGTCTGCCAAATTATGCGAGCGCCTGAAACCATTTGACAACAATCTGATTGGACCCAATCAGTGCGGTTTTAGGCCCGGCAATTGACCAAATATTCACACTACGGCCGATCCTGTAGAAAACCCAAGAAGCTCAGATCGATACTTACCACCTCTTTATCGGTTTTAAAGACGCATATGCAACATCTACAGATACGAGCTATACAGAGCGATGTCTATTTTTGGCATCCGCTTGTGCAGGATGACGATGGAGAAAGCTCGATGCTGCATCAAGTCGGTAACGACCTAACCGAGAGCTTTTATGTCAAAAAATGATTTAGGCAAGGCGACGCGCTGTCATGTGACGTCTTCAACATCATACTTGAAGGAATTGTGCAAAACTCACAAGCCAACGTATAGTACTATCTTTCAAAAGTCTGTTTAATTGCTTGCAGACGCCGACGATATTAATATTCTTGGTAGTACACAACGAACTGTCACTGGTGCGTTTGTGAGTATAGGAACAGAAGCGGTAAAAATGGGTCTAGTGGTAAACGAGGGCAAAATAAAGTATATGCTGTCAACAAGGTGGAACACCCAAGACCGACGAATCGGCCAGAATGTTACAATCGACTGCTATAAGTTTGATGTAGTAAGGGACTTTGTCTACCCCGGCTCAGCTATCACAACTGAAAGTGGCATCCCTTTAGAAAACAAACGAAGAATAACCCTTGCCAATCGCTGTTTCTTTGGGCTAAGAAGGCAATTGTGTAATAAGGCCCTCTCCCGAACGATCAAGGAAATCTATATAAGACCCTTGTAATCCCAGTCCTGCTCTATGGTTCTGAACAATGGACCCTTTCTAATGAGGATGAAGATATCCTTGTTCGTTTTAAGAGAAAAATTCTTCGTAAGATATATGGTTTCGTATGCGTTGACGGCTTCTGGAGGAGCCGATTCAATGAAGAACTCTACGAGCTGTACAGCAACATCGACCCGGTCAAAAAACTGCGCATTTGACTTCTGAGATGGCTGGGACATGTAGAGCGAATGAACACCAACGCTCCAGCCCGCGGAATCTCTAACCTGGAGGGACAATACAGTAGAGGAAAGCCTCGCTTTGGGTGTCGCGCGCAAGTGGAAGGGGACCTCAACCAATGTGGCGTACGCAACTGCAACAGTTAGCTAAAGGTCGCGCTAATTGGAGAGGCTTAGTGGTTGAGGCCCAGATATACTCGTCAATATACTCAATATACTCGTATCCCCAAAGAAATAGTTTAAAACTATTGAATTATCATGCTCGTGCGGACCAGGGCAGCCAATTCATATGGGCATATCTGACGATAAGACAATCAGCTAAGATGAGGTCAGTGTCCACGCTTCTGCGCCGTAAAGCAGGTCTGGGATGATCAGTGTCTTGTGTAATGTCTTCTTGGTTTCTTGGAAGAGGGCAGCAATTCTTCGCATGATTTCCACGCTGGTTGTTAAAGGAATTGATAGCGGCACAGAGGTAGATAAAGTCTTTTGTTACCTCAAACTTCGCGACGTTTTTTTCTAGGGGACCAAGTTGTGTGTCCCTCTTTGTTAACACCATATTGATTTGTCTTCCAATCCTGAATATAAACATATTCAGAACCAGGTATGACTGGCGTTACATACCAAAAAGCTGGAAAGAGGTAGTGGTTAAGTTAATAATCATGCAGACATATACGCTCCACCTTGTTTTTTTTTAAAACAATTGGAAACGTACTCGGCAGGCATATCAATATCAAGGATGGTCCACTATATAGGAATGTGCTTTCCAAAAAAAAATATGCCTATCAACCACGAAAATCGACTACGCACGTTCTTCAGGAACTCACTAAAAAGATTGGGTAGTACTCAGAGACAAAGAAATTGAGGTGGGCTGCTTCATTGAAGAAGCAGAAGCTTTCAATAATACTGAACACGCCCAGATGAGTAGACAATACTACGTCTAACTGGATAAAGCACATGCTTAATGGTAGAAATATCAGTTCTTAATTAGGTAGTGACAAAATTAGCGTTATGGCTGCGAAAGGTTGCCCCCAGGGTGGTGGTCCCTCTTCCCTGCTATGGTCCATCGTAGTGAATTAACTGCTGAATATACTCAGTAATGACGGTTTCTATGTCCTAGGATACGCTGATGACATAGCGATCCTTAACAGAGGCAATTTCGAAGAAACTATTGTATCTCGGAACTCCTCTATAAGGCACTTAACCTTGTTGCTAACTTGTCCAAGGAGGTTGGTCAATCTCAGAAAGAGCACCATAGTTGCCTTCACCAAAAGAAAAAAAATTTACAAACTTAAAGATACAATCGAAGTGGAGTTCCTAGGTGTTACCCTGGATTAGAAACTCACTTGGAACTCATCTACGAGTATCTCCAACATGGTGGCATAAAACTAAACAAAAGCCTACACGGGCTGGACCAAGCAAACTTCAAAGATTTGCCTGTGTGTGTATTACGGGTGCAATGAGAACAGCACCAACCGCAGCATGGTTATCTCAGTAAATGAACATAACCCCAAAGTAGTTCATCCAGAACTCAGATGAAATGATCTACAATATTAGGAATCACTCTTTTTGTTCTTTTGCGTTTTTTTATTTTGTGCGCATACGTAGGACAGTGGAGGCTTGGTATTGTCAAACTACAATTTGTTCCAAGTTATTTGAGTTTAATTAGATCATCAGCGACGCAGTTATATAGAAAAATCGAGTGTCCTCGAACCCGCTACAGTGCTATCTTTTCTAGTTTTACTACCTCTTTGAGAGATGCGCGGAAGTCTATAACCAAATTTGATATTATGGTGTTCTAAGCCAGGGATCTATGTCTATATTATACAATACATTCATTGCAATATTCGGATCAGGTATTGAACTCAGGCCGAGCCAAACAGAGGGAGAAGGAGAAGTTTTTTTACTTCGCTCTACAACACTGGAAAGTGTCGCGACATAATATTTCATAAGCAACTTATTGAGGATTGGGTTCCATAGCATAGAAGAAGGAGTTCACCTTAGGTTGTTTCCTTACTCTTGTTAAAGATTAAAAGGTTCAAGCTGCGGACAGAGGCTTTATGTTCATTTCGCGCAGAGTATTACTGATCGAGGAGATATCAGCCATCAGGGTTGTTCAAAGATCCTTGAAATCAAGTGATTTTGCAACAGACCGCCAGAGGGAGTGTAATGCCACCTCGACCGATTTTCGTTTGTAGTAAAAATGCTGGGAATTCGATCGTCATCTGTGATTGAGACTACACGAAATGTGAGGCTCGAATATTCTCTCAAAGGTTCTTTTGCAATAAGGATGTCACACTGATGGATCTGAGACTTTTCGGGAACTTATAGGATATCTTGTCGGCTATTCATAAATAGATCCAAAGATTCTTACTTGGAGTGAACAGATGTCTCATCCGATGCTTGAGGTCGCTTGAAAATTGAGGAAGATTTGAAAGAAATTCTTTAGTATAATTAAACAATTTGATTTTTCTATAAGAAATATTAAAACAACAACGTCAAATAAAAAAAAATGGTTATGACTTTTTCCACAAAATTCTTGGAAGGAAATCGGCAAAATTTCTCTTTTCTGAGAAAAATTTGAGAACGCGAGCAGATTTCGAATCATTTTGCGTAGAGCTTTGTAGATTTGGACAGTACGCGAATAAGCCAAATAAATCTAATCCTTTTCCATTAAATGATCGTTTTCATCTCACCGAGGAAACAATTATAACTGCAAATCCAAATATTTCCACAAAAAGTACATAAATATGGCATAGGGAGCATATTACGAAACGTGGAAAATTCAAATCGAGGCAGTGCTGGATAAAAGCAAACCCGAAATAGGAAACGACGCACGGATCGTAACAAGCTCAAGACGCATGTATGAACGAAGACCGAAAGACCTACTAACATCCGATTCCAGTGGATATACAACACTGATGGAAACTTCAGTTAATCTCAATATAACATACACACCAAAAGGACTTAAAACAAGACGACTGAAGTAAATGACCTACGTAGAAGAGTATCTTTTTATTGAATTTGATACAGTACGTATATTAATTGTAAAATAAGGAACTTAACCTAAATGACGATCTGTTAGCTGTCATATTATAGAGTCTACCTGACGTTTTCGAAAATTCCATTTATTCAATTGAATCCCGTGGCAACATACCAGACATCAAAACTCTAAAATTAAAAACTGTTGAAGAACACGAATTCGCGAATTCAAACAACTGAACGTTTGGATCGGTGTTTGCTAAAAACGGAGAATTAACATGTGAGAAAAGAATTTTAAAAATATGAAAAGCAACAATGTATTATAGCAAACCAAATATTTCATGTATATTTCACATACAATAGAAAACTGTCTGAAAAGTTACAACTTCAGCCATAGCTTCAAGATTACATACCCTGATCGGTGAACAGAATAAACCACTGTTCAAAAGAGATTCACTGTTGTCCTACACCGACGGATCCAAAATAGCCTGGTTGGTAATGTATCATCTATGCATTTCAAGCTGAGATACGCGCCAACAAAGCTCCACATTAGGGAGAACTTAAGCAGATCTGCCGTCGACAAATTCATTTATATCCTCTCTAATACAAAAGTGCCCCTACTTGCTATCAACGCTTTTAAGGTAACCTAAAAATGGCTCGGATTGCATTATACAATATTCGTTTCTCAATAGAGTACATTTAATCTGGGTGCTAGCTCACAGTGGTTTTGATGGTAATGAAAGAGCAGGCGAATTGGCCAGAGAAGTTCGACAATAACATATATGTTGACACGACCATTCTGCGGGCTACCAACTAGCTCCATAAAAGGCTTAATATGGGCACTCTATTACTGGCCGGAAATTGAAGGTAACAGGCAAACCAACAACTTTTTACCCAGGAATACGTTGTAGGAATACGAGTCACTCCAGAGGCAAAAATCACCTAATGAATATGGTGCAAAGCACATCTGGAAAAAAAAAAGCAGAAAATATCCTTTGCCGCTGTAACTGCCTAAGCAGAATACGTCTACGTCTTCTAGGTAAGCCATACCTTCAGGCAGAAGTTATCCCTGCTCAGAGACATAGCGAATTTATTAGAATTTCAGGCATAATGGGTGAGCTTAATCTTGAAGAAATCACAATAGGCCTAACCTGCCAGCAGTGATAAGGTAAGGTACATAGTCTTTCTAGTCCCGCCTCCGCCGTTCATCTAAATCTAAATCCTTCAAAGGAATACAGCTAGCTGTGATCTCCCCATTACTCGTATGTCAGTGTCATCTGCGTACGCAAGGAGCTGAACAGACTTTTGAAAGAAGGTGCCTTGCGAGTATCACACAATCCTTTCAAGAACGATGTTGAAAAAATCACATGACAAGCCTACTTTTTTGAAGACCTTTTCCGATGTGAAGGTCTTGGTTTTGTCATTACCGACCTTGATGGAGTATTGTGTATTCTTCATCGTCATCCTGCAAAGTCCAGTGAGGATGGTTCAAAGTGCATATTGGCCATTTGGCCTCAGCTATTAGATAGACTTATAAGAATGTATAGCCAGGTTTTTTCGCCAAAAAATCCACAGATATGTTCAAGTGATGCTTAGATCTTAAGAACGGTACGGAGTCGATTAGTTGTGGTCTTGATCTACCGAGTCGCATTCAGCCGCAATATTTTCTTCACTTTTGGAGTTTCGCTATCTCATGGTAACTTTATAGAGTGAATAAGTCGATTTTTTCGGTAGAACGAAGGTGGCAAGTGACACGATCTGGCACAGCTCCTGTCAAAGTTTTTATTCCAAACACAAAAACACGTTTCGACAGGGATCGTGTCCCCAACCGTCACCTATGAGTAGAACTTGGCTAAATTTTATACGGAAGTACTTATAGATTTTGTTCGAAATTAAACTTTTGAGAAACTGACTAACTTAAATTCCCCAAAGCGTAAAGATCCCACCAGGTAGAGCCATTACCAATGGGAAATTACGCAGTGCCTCAAGTGGAAGTCCAATATCTCTATCATTAAGTGCCGCAGAGCGGTGGGTTTATTACAAATATTACGTCCAAACAGCACCGACTTCTTTTAAATAAACGGATAAAATTGCGAAGGAGGACGTTGAGGAATGCTTGCCTTAAGAAATGGTTAAATTTTATCAGAAAACAAAAGAAACAACTAACAAAACCTTATATATCTATATATGAACTGTTTAATGAAGACAGAAACTAACAGTTCGTTGTAAGCCTGATTAAACCAATAAAATTTATTAATTTAGCCATGTGGTTAACACTAAAAAAAAGTAGCATAATCCTAGCTAAGACCCAAAGAGGTCACCACCCTTGACGATTTACTCACAAAATTATTTGTTGTTGAACTTGCATATAGCCATACCCCACACACACTGCTGTCTTACACTAACTCGATGTGCGGTATCGTCATAGCAATTTCAAATCGAGAACACTAGCTCATTTCTAAGATTTGTTCACGTGAATGTATAATACAATATGAATGGCTTGCGACGGGGACGGCAGCATCTAGGAGATTTTATTTAGAGTGAACACTTAAGTACTCACGTCGACGTAACAACCTAATCAACTATTTATACCAGCTATCAGTACCATTCTGCCTCATCATGGCAGAAATGGCGACCGAACTTCAAAGTCAACAGCTACAACATTGATGTAGTAGTCCCTTAGTATCTAGCTTGGCGCTATTCTTGTCTTACTTTTAAATCGACGCTCACCAGTAATATAACAGTTATTAATAATTCACTTATTTGATGTCAACCCAAGCTCCTTTGCTGAAATCCATTCCTCATACCATTGGCAGGCTCTGGAGGAGGACATGCAACGACGAAATATACGGGCTGTATTGGCACGTCAATAATGTAATTGGCACTAGATATTTAGCTTCATCTTGTAAAGTAAAGGATTATTTACGCTTCAACTCTCCAACCTTCAATTCTAAATTAAAAGCGAACGCAGTAGAGCGAGACATCGCTTTTAGTGGCGCGAACGTACCACCTTGATCGAAAAGTTCCCGCACCCCACCACCGTGTGGCAATCCCATTGTTCCGATTTGAGTTCTGTTTTTTTTTTTAAGTTGGAAAATCTGTTGTTGACATTCCCTCTAAATCTTAGCGTCACAGCTTGACATTTGCAAAATTTACGTAGCCAAGAGTACATCTAACTCTGTGGTGTTGGCGATTTTTTACAATTTTGGAAATGGATTTAAATTTGCAACAACGAACTTGTATTAAATTTTGCGTAAAAAACGGATTTATTGGTGGAAATGCTGGAAAAGTGTTTCGGCAACGATTCTCTAAAGAAAACGGTCGTATATAGGTATATACTAATATATGTATATATTTCTTAAATGCTAACCTAAACCTATGTAAGCTGGCCATCGCTATTCATAGCCTCATTAGTGAGGCTGGTCCGTAATTGACGGAAACGACAACGACGAAACATCTTCTTCATCATTCAACCACCAGAAATGCTGGTGCTGCCGAACGACATCCCTCTTATCGCGATTCCCCACCGCCCTACTGAACCTGAGACGATCCACACTGCCGTGTGCGACGTCTCTGCCGTAGTTGAGTCGCGTGTCCCCAACTTTCCGAGCGACATGGAAGATTGACGGGACCGCTGATCTATCCTGGATCAACCCTATCTGATCTAGGTAGAGGAATGCTTCCGGTGGAACGAAGCCGTCAGAGCGCACACTCTCGTGGTAAAGGTATTTGGGGTAGTAAGCAACAGATATCAGGTTATTCGTCGAGGCCATTGCTCTTGCAATGTGTCTTCGAGTCACCTTAATTACGAAGTTGTCCACTCGTATTAGGCTCGCCCTGCTGTAAAGGACCTCATTACGATAGAATTTTTTGTACTCCGACTCTGGTGTTCTGTACAAGCGAAGGCAAGTCCTAAGGCAAGCCCTCTCAAACACCCGAATCTTTTCCATTAAGCTTGCTCGCACATTGAACCACACGGGACAACCAGATACCAGCATGGGCCTGATAAGGGCCATGTGGCAGATTACCTTTACTCTCGCATCGAGTTGGCTGCTGTAAAACAGTCTCTTTGTAAGGGCAAAAGAGCCTTTAGCTCTGGCCAGAACAGCATCAAAATACAGAAACCGATCTAGCCAGATCCCAAGGTATCTGACTACATTTCGACAGGCAAGAGGCTGTCCGTGTTGTCCAATGATCGAGAACTTTCGCCAATTTTTTCTGGTATCCCTAGAGGCTCCAGACAACGGCCTCCTAAAGAGAGTGGTTTCCGACTTCTGAAAGTTGATTTTTAACTTCCAGTCATCGCAAAATCGTGTTATCTTATCGAAGTCACGCTGCAAGAGAGTATTAATAACCTCGATTTTTGGACCTGTTCTGTACGCTATCAAATCGTCTGCGTGCGCAATAGAATGGGGAAGTGAACCTATCAAGTCGCTTGTATAAATGTTGAATAGGATCGGCGAATTGACCGCGCCTTGCTCAAGACCATTTTTAATTTGAAACTGTCTGTTGGTTAGCATATTATAAAAAATGTACAAGAGTGGTTTACTGATCCCCAGCCTAGTCAGCCTATAGAAAAGACCCTCTAACCATACGGTGTCAAAGGCCTTCTCCAAGTCAACAAGGCAGGCACCGGTACATTGTTTTTTGCCTTTATTCCATTGGATATCGGACACCAGTTTAGACGCTGCATATGAGATATCATGTCCCGCCTTAAAACCGAATTGATTATCCGAAACTATATATTTGTCCTCAACCCACCTAGACAGAGCTCTATTAATTACTTTTTCAAACTGATATTCGGAAGGAGATTTATCGACCGGAGATTCGCCGGATTGGATATTTCCAATGCGCTGGATAATGTGCATTATTCATTGCATAATTAAACAGGGTGGTGTAAATGTCCACCGCTTCTAGAGGAAGATGTTGAAGCACGATGTTCGGAATACCATCGGTCCTTACTGATTTCTTAGCCCTGATTGTGTCGAAGATCTCATGGAGCTCTTCCTTCGAAATGAACGGGGGTAGGTCACCCTCTCTGGTAATGACATTATTTGCCATATTTTCGTCGCTGAACCGGGTGAAACCAGAGCCCTCGGATCGCCAGTTCTCTACTTCATTTCGAATGTAGAAATCATGCACCAAGACGCGATTGTCTAGGTCATAATTGGGGCCAATCGTATCAGTGGCCTTGTATATTTCCTGGAAAGTCGACCCTATGGCCTCAACCTTCTCCTGTGGATCCTCGATCACAAAGAAGTCGTCATCATCAGCGGCCTCATTTGGATCAATACCTGCTATTGTCAGCAACCGTTCGTTGTCTGTTGTCCGGGCTATTTTAAGACACTGAAGGTCGTTTTGATTTTTTCTCCGAAATAGTTTATTTATTTGCGGGAACATATTCGGGTTGCTGGTGTTTACAGTCCGAAAACTGTTGTTCGAATACAAACTTACAGAAATTCTGTAATTCTCTTTTATTAACGTTTGAATATTTTTAATCGACGCTTTCAGTGTCCTAATCTCCGGGTCTTGTCTGTCAGTTAACTGTCTGTACAAGTTTTTGAGTTTTGTCAGAAGTCTACTTTTCTGTCGGTGCAGTGCGTCAATAGTTGGATTGCGGAACAGGTCTTCGTTAGTCGTACGTCGATAGCGCGGTATTGTAGCGTCAATAGTTTGTTTAATTGTCTCGTCCAATTGTTTTAGGTAATTGTCGATCTCCTCGTTTGACAAATTCCTATTGGACGGTGGGTGGAGCGTATTCGAGGAGAGCGCACTTGTCACGGTTGCGGAGAAGCGTGTCCATCGAGTCTTACGAGTACTATAGTTGTAAGAATATCTTTGGACAAACTCCTCCAATTCCGCAATTTTGGTGCTAAAACCGCAATAGTCACTGTCATACACGAATGTGCGCAGACAGTTTAGCGTTTATAAATTCGTACCTGTCAGTTGTATAAGTTCGTCATACAGCAGTAGATCTAAATAAGACTCGCCTCTGGGAAACGACGGGTTATCCGTCGCTTTAAGACCGAGTCTGTACATGACATCGTGCTGACCCCACCAATCGAGTAGTAGGTTCCCTCTAGTATTTGGCAAATTATTTCCCCAATCTCTGTGTTTAGCGTTGAAATCCCCGCCGATTATAAAATAATTCTCCCCCGATTCCAGCCTCAGTAGTCGAAAAAGCGTATCGGGCTCTGCAATGAATAAAGTGGATTGTGAAGTCTCAGGTGCCTAAACAGAAGCCAAGTACAGCCGCTTTCCACTGCGAAGCGGGATGTAAATGACGACTGCCTCCAACAACAGGAACCTGCGCAACACTCCCTTGTACACTCTGTAAAATTTTATACCTTGTTTAATGAAGATCGCGACACCGCCTCCACGTTTGGAACGGCACATCAGGAGTTTGGTCTTATAGCAATTTAAACATAGCGGCTCTTCGTTCGATCCTAATCAGTGAATTAACATCCACCGCAAGGACCTTCAAAGTTTGCTCCACCATGTGCGTACCCATTACGACATGTGTTGCGTTAGGCCCGGCAGCTGCGCATAGATCTGATCCACCCGCTTGGCCTCTTCTTGCACCTGCTTTTGCAGCTGAGCCATCTGCCCTTGGATTGCGAGCAAGGTGGCCAGCATAGGTGCAGCTTCCGTTGTTCTCGGCATTGGCGCCGGAGAAGCAAAAGTCGCTTGCTGTACCGTAGCCCCCCTACCTGCCGCTATGTGGGCGTAGGAAATTTGGGACGTGACGGCTGGTGTTTGAAACCTAGGAGGTGAACGTTTGACCTCCACCTTCTGTTGCTGAGCCAGTTTTGATTTTTTAATGTCAGCGAACTTAGGACAACCCCGATAGTTTGCGGTGTGTCCCACGTTCCCACATAACACGCACGAGGGCTGCGCCCTATTGGATACTCCGTCCCTACCCAGAGCACACTCCTCGGAACTGTGGTTCTTTGCGCACTTCACGCATCGAGGCCCAGAGCACACTTCTCGGCACTGTGGTACTTTGCGCACTTCACGCATCGAGGCTGCATTTGGAAGTTCGACGCGGCATGCCCGAACCTCTGGCAGCGAACGCATTGTATAACGCCTTCGCTCCTTTTTAATTTTTCCCAGTGAACCACCTGGTAGTCTAGGACATTGATACTCCTTAGACTATCCAGACGGCTTTCGGGATTGAGCTGCACCAGGAAGAACAGCAGACTCCGTTTCCCCCGGCTGGCTCTAGCTGTGGTAAATGGCTTTACCCCCACAAACTTGAGCCCTTCGCACTCCTTCTCTTTGAGCAGTGCCAGGATCTCCTCAGGATCAGAAGACGGTTCCAACCCCTTCAGCAGCATCGATTGCCGCTTTTCACACTTCGGTGTGAATGAGTAATGCTCCGTCGTCGTTTCCTTTAGGAGCTCTTTCACTTTCGCGTTCCCCAATCTCTGAATATTAAAATTATTACCAATGACTAACTTACACAGGTCCTTGGTAGCATTTACCTCCAATTTATAGGTGTTGATAGGAGGCACCTTCTCCTTCTTCTTCTTCTTCTGCTGCTGCTGCTGCTGTTGTTGTTGTTGTTGTTGTTGTTGTTGTTGTTGTTGTTGTTGTTGTTGCTGTTGTTGTTGTTGTTGTTGTTGTTGTTGTTGTTGTTGTTGTTGTTGTTGTTGTTGTTGTTGTTGTTGTTGTTGTTGTTGTTGTTGTTGTTGTTGTTGTTGTTGCTGCTGCTGCTGCTTTTCCAGTTGACTTTTTTGTGGCTGCTGCTGTTTTAGCTGTTGCCGGTGTTGTGACTGCTCTTGTTGTTGCTGGTGTTTCTTAATCTTTTGTTGTTGTAGCACTTGTGCTACTTTATTTGTTTGGTGTTGTTGTTGTTTCTGCTTTTGAGCAAGCTGCTGTTGTTGGGATTGCTCCTGCTCTTCCCTCTTCCTTCTTAGCATTTATTTTTCTTTTATGGCCAGCACTCTTTGTTGTAGCATTTTTATGCTGCTACTTATGGCCTCCATTTCTTCCTCTTCATCGTCGGATTCGCTTACGGCCAATGAAGCGAAGTTGTTCCCTTCCCTCACGCTATCGCATATAAAACCGAACTAACTGCGAGAACTAGGTAGTCCTAACGCAAGCTTGGGTCCTGAAAAGCACTTCTGTCTCTTATGTAACTAGCAAGTTCATTTGCGGTTTTATTACTGGTGATCCCATTACAATTAATTCCTGGGACATAGAAAGACTCAGGGAATTGAGCCTTCCGGGAAGTTTTTCATTTTCAAACTGGCTTGGAAGTTATAAAAGGGTTCAACAATACTTTAAACGCAGCTAGGCTATCGCTATAGACTCAGATACTTTGTTCTGTCTACCGATTCTCCACAATACCACTTTGATCAAAAATTTTTCGGAATTTATTCAGAAAATTAAAAATACGAGTTTATTCATCTAAATCTATAGTTTTCCCTTCAAAGTAATCCCCATCGACTGCAACACACTTATGCAAGCGCTTGATTCAATCCTCGAAACATTTTTTATATTCGGTTTTCGGCATCTCCATCAGTGCTTCCTGCGATTTTTCCATTACTTCCTCTCGGCTGCTGAAACGCTTTCCCCGTACTGCTTTTTTAACTCGATTGAACAGAAAGAAGTCACAGGGAGCCAAATTAGGTGAATTCGGTGGTTGGTGGATGGTATTTGTTGCATTTTTCGTCAAAAAATTACGAATAATGATGGCACTGTGCGACGGTGCGTTATCATGGTGCAAAATCCACGGGTTCTCTGCCCACAATTCTGTTTTCTTTCGGCGAATTGCTTCACGCAAACGTCTCAAAACACCCAAATAATACTTCTTGTTTACTGTCTGACCTTCTGGCAAAAATTCATGATGCACTACACCGTTGCCGTTGTAATCCATGAAAACCGTGAGCATTGCCTTCTTTTTTGACTGAAAACGACGTGGTTTTTTTGGTCTCGGCTCATTTGGTGAACGCCATTCACTTGCCTGATATCTGGATTGCTTGTCGTACTCATAAACCCACGTCTCGTCTCCAGTAATGATCTTTTGATGAATGTTTGATCCGATTCATCCGCGCAAATTATCTATTTTGCGACGTTAACACGGTCTCTTTTTTGCATGAAATTGAGGTCTTTTGGCACCATCTTTGCTGCTACACGACGGAAACCCAAATCATTAACCAAAATGTCTTGGACGGATCCATAGGCAATGTTCACGTCCTCGGCTATCTCTCTGATGGTTAATTTGAGGTTATTGACCAACATTTGTTTTACTTCATCAATGTTTTCCTCGGTTTTCGATGTTGATGATCTGCCACTGCGTTCATCATCTTCGATTGACTTTTGAACCGCTCGTGCCACTGGTAAACGACCGTTTTCTTTAGAGAATCGTTGCCGAAACACTTTTCCAGCATTTCCAACGTTCGCGCACCATTAAATCTGTTTTTTACGCAAAATTTAATACAAGTTCGTTGTTGCAAATCTAAATCCATTTCTAAAATTGCAAAAAATCGCCAGCACCACAGAGTTAGATGTACTCTTGTCAACGTAAATTTTGCAAATGTCAAGCTGTGACGCTAAGATTTAGAGGGAATGTCAACAACAGATTTACCAACTTAACAAAAAAAAAAAAAAAAAAAACAGAAATCAAATCTGAACAATGGGAGCGCCACACGGTGGTGGGGTGCGGGAACATTTTAATCAAGGTGGTATGTTGTAGTTTATTGTCATCAGGACTACGTACATCCCCTCTTGGAATAGAGATAGACAGACATCGTCCCTAGATAGGTTTTGAAGATATTAATGAAGATTCGACTACATTTCTTCCCGGTCTCATATTCTCCCCTAAATCATTCCTGTGCACAAGGATTTCGTATTTTCGCAGCAACAGGATCAAACTGATGGAACATCACCAAAAGCTGAAATAAAATGATTGCATTGCAATACAGCATTTAGGATATTCTGAAATTTTGAGTCGTCAATACAGATTTTGGCCACAATCTGGATGTCGTCTTAGATCGAATACTGTTACCAAAAGCTAGTAAACAGCGTCTGTAGTTCATAATCCTTTCTTAGTGAATATAATCCAAACAATCGCCAAACAGATGGGGTTTTTGACTTAGATACAATGGTCTTAAGACAAAAATACTATGCGAAGTACAACAGCTGTTGTAAATAACGATGACCAATGATCCATTTTCTAAAAGAGAGGGTTTATCCTCTCAATGTCATCATCTTCTCTAACCGCGAATGCTTCTATCAATCAAAATCAAAAAAAAAAAAAGAGATACAAAAGTGCTTGATTCTTGTCCAGACATTGATTCAGAATCTTATTGACACACCCGATAAAACCACTGATCCGAGGCACGGAATCTCACTTCATGACAATCCATTAGATTTTTAAGAAAACATTTTTTTTTTATTATTATTATCTTACTAAAACTCAGACCAATAATGAATGGATTTCATTTTATTTGTATCCGACAGGGAGCACGTGGATATACATATTCTCTGGAACAAACCAAAGCACTTAGCGCGAAGCACTCTAGCACTGACTCAGCGGATATGGCACACGTTCGTATTTATATAAAAATTATCCGATATTTGATAGCTGATAACAGATAACAGTAGTTCTCTTCAGAGATTTTCTAATCAATTTTACGACTTCCCTTGACCTCTCTACAATATTTGAAAATCAGATCACTTTGAATTGCTCTTTTCAGATTACTGACTGCATGCCAAGGCTTACCGGAAAGCACGTGACTGAGGCCTACCGGCTGTTGATTATCGCACAGGATTAGGAGGCCAGCGCTGGTGATTGAAACCGCCACTAATTGATTTTTAAATTCAATTTGATGCCAGTTTAGCTTTAACGTTTTGGTGATGCGGTTTTAGTTTGATCCTCCCGCGCAAGGATACGAATAATTTGAGAAATTTCACACACAGAATCCATCCGCCTCTGTGTACTATAAAGGAAGTGCAAAGAAAGGACACCTTTTTTTGGATTGGAATCCTGTAAAATTTGAAACATACTCGTATTAAGGTGCGTGAAATAGGCTGTACTCGAATAACTCCGAGGAAAGTGTAGAATATGACACTTTTCATCGATTTGTGTGGGCGAAGGGTCCTTTCTTTTTTTTTCATTTGATTTAGACTTCCATATATCTTTGATGGAAAATCATTTCAAATGTGAATTTTGGGGTAAAAATGGTGAAATTCTAATCTGACAGGAAACATCTCAATGGTAGTTAGAGTAATATCCTGTTCTTCGAATGTATTCAATGGGCTCGAGTATGAATGAAAATTCATATAATTAGGGTTGGAGGTGGATTGTAGGAAAGGAAGTGGAAGTGAATGTGAAAATTCAGATTGAAATGAGAGGTCCCATTTTCAATTGACATGCAGCACACGCTGATGAGGCAAAATGTGGTCAATTAAAAGATTTTGCCTACTTGAATGATGACTTAGTTGGCACAATTATCTGATTATCTTAAAGATTATGACAGGCTTCTTCATTACCCAGTATTTTAAGTCGAAAGTAATTACATATGTGGACCGCTTACCTGGAAGAATTCTTCTCCTTAACCCTCTATAGCGTATGGTAGACTACAGGCAACATACCGCTTAACCCTCCTAAATAAACTAGATGGCGCTATATGTTTCAAACGACGAAATGTCGTAAGTGGAGTTAAAATTTTCAAATAGTTGGCGTGTGCTCTCTGATAAAATACGTCCAGCATGACCTGAAACTAAAAGTTGAGGCATCGAAAATGCTCATGTGCATCTTTGATCTCCCGAAACTATGGAATAGGACAAGACTGCGCTTCAAAACATTACTACAGAACCTCTGATTCCTTCTAATTTCCCTACACAGTTCAAACGACTCGAATCCACCGTCGCCTTGTGATTCGCCATGACCGTCAACAAGTCGCAGGGCCAGACGCTAAAATAGGTCGACGTAGCCCTCCGAACGTATAGCTTAGCCACTGTCAACTCTAAGTCGCCTGTTCCAATCTCTTCATTTACGCTCTCGAGAACCAAACAGGTAACGTAAGTAGTACATAGAGGGATAGTATAGTGTACAGATACTACGAGTATGTATAGAGAGGCCTTGATTTGAAGTTAGCTTCTGTTTGTTTTAATTCCATCCGGCAAATAGAGGAGGGAACACACTGAACTACCAGCGTCTCTGTTCACTACTTGTGTTTCGGACCGCTTAAGAAGCCAACACACTACCAGTTGCGCCACGGCCACCAATTAAAGTTTTATTCATTATAAACCGATGTAATATTCGCCACCTGGACACTCAACCGTCAGAAACCTTTCACGCTAGTTTAAAGTAAAATTGTGGTTTTTAAATTATAATCACCATGAAATTGAAATTTTGCAGCGTTTCATCGTCTGAATGCTTAAAATTTGCTATTGATTCAAAAAATTGTTTCTCAATGAGTTTTTGCTTTTCCTTATAATTAATTTTATTTCCTTGTTTACCCTTTAAAATTAAATTGTTAAATCTTTTTAAATTTATATGTATGTACAATATGTTTCACCCCACACTGAAATACTCGTACTTAAAATGATGTGTCCTTTATCACTATTTTTAACTGAATACCAAATCTGACTAACTATTCCCTCAATTAATTGTAAGAGTTAGAATTTTGATAACATTACCAATAGAGTTGTACAATAAATTGATTTTTTAGAAAGAAGAATAACATTAAAAAAAAAAAAAACAAAAACGATGGATGGCAATAAATTCACAATAACTCGTGGTTTCCCCACCGAAGATTTTAAAAGTTTTAAATCTGGTGGGTAGGAGATTCCTTGAATTGCATCAACTTAGACATCGTAAATCTGCTAAACATCCCATTCAACACCCTGTGGCAAGTATGGTATAAGGTGGTATCAAGCGCAAATCTAAGTGCTTAGTAAAAAAGTAGTGTCTGGTGTCTTTCCAGCCCTAGAACGCTGACATCTAAGATCCGTTCTAAAGCATTCGTTTGTTCTATTGCACAAAGTTATTTTCATGACCCAACAGTCAATAGAAGAATCTCCTGGGTCTTACATAGCAGTTCTTCGGTGACGGTATCTCCCGTGATCACATGGTTGCCTATGACCTAGGCAAGACTCAGCGAATCCAGCTTTCCACCTCTGTTCAAAAAAGTCTTGCGTAGTTCAGGATTGTGTATGTCTCCTGTTTGAAAACAGATGCAAGTTTGCCTAATGAGAAATGAAGTCTAAGATTGACGCCAAATCGGCTTTGTAGCCAACGGTGAATATATCACTGCATCAGATGCCAAGTCCATGAGGTCGGAGTCAAATCACAGTCGGAATGTAGTGCTTATTACACCAAAGATCATTTCATTTTAACTGTAAGATAGTCTTCAGAGTGCGGGCCATGATATAAATATCAATGAGAAACAGGGAGTGATAGGAAAAGTTCTAAGGAACGGATACAAACCTTTCCTTCGAGTTTGGTGAAAATCGCTTTGACGTATTTGCGTTAAATTCTATAAATCGGCTCCTAGCTGAAATTTATGTACATCTGTGCTAGCTTTACGTGACCTTAAAGACTAGTCTGCTATCTTATCTATATGATACTTCGGTCGGTATTCTTAATCGAACATGTTCCGCTCCACTCCTGAGATTTTTTTCAATTGAGCTCTTAGTTTCTCGATTAGTTTTCAAATCTCTTCAGACAGTCGTGAGATAGCCATATGCGCATTCGGTCCATATATGTTCCCAAAAATAGCTCTGTAATATAACTTGAGGTTCTGCCCATGTCTTGCAACTATTTCATATTTCAATACTTCCCCAAATTTCGGTGACAATGGTTCAAGGTGCAAATAGATTAGAATAGATGAGAAGGGCTAAGACAATTATAGTATTCGTTATATTTCTTAATATAGTATGGCCGATAAAGTACCTAGTTCATCCAACAGGGTGGCACAATCAATTTTATCCCGAACTATTCGCCTACAGTTTTCCTTAATCCACCAGTTGGTCATCCAGTCCTAAGAACACTTTTGATGCATTACCGTTGTCCTAAGCTAACGCCACAAAACTTCATATATATGAGCACACATTTTCATATACATACATATTTATACTGGCTTTTGCATACATGGCTTGGTAATACATGGTACCAAGAGTTTTATTGTTATACTTACGAGCGTGGTTCGATATATTAGTATCCTAGAAACCTAGTTCGGATGGATTACAATAGAATACAGGGGAAAAATTTTCAGTTGTAAGACACTCCATTTTATAAGAAAAAAATATCGAACGAAAATCTTTACAGTTCGTGAATAAACTACTATCGGATTCATTGTTCCATCATGTAGACACACAAATCCCTCTAAAAGACAAACGATTCGGCTCAAGATTCCCAATCCGAAAAAGTAAAAATCAAACTTTTACGACATCATTTGTCCACGCCTAAATGAACAAATTGCAACCACAAAACAAAAAAAAAAAAAACACAAAAAAAAACATTGCCAAAGTCATATCTTAACACTCTATTCTCTGAAATCTGTCCGAACTCATGTTCACAAAGCGTGAGATATGCCCTTTAGCCCGGACTGCATTTTGCCGACATCACCCGCTCCAGTTCTTCACAATCGGCCGATGGGTAGTTCAAAGGGATATTTCGGCATACGGTCAGTGGATTTTCGATGACAATGCCAAGAATTAACGTTCTAATGATACCGACTTGTGACCACAAAAAGATGAGCACGACAACAAGAAATGTAAAAAAAAAAATGAAAAACCAAAAGTCCAAGATATTCTGCACAGTGGATACAGGTCCTTAAATGGCGATAATCGATTACTCTGTATCTGGATGCGTGCTGTTCTTGTTCTTATTTTTTCTTTCCCTTTGATTGGCATGAAAAGGCGGTCAACGATGTGCATTTAGACGTGAAATTACTGCAGAGGACAATTTCTCATTGTAGCAGATACTCGTACTCGATGAGATGTAAAGAAAAAAAAAAAGAGCAACTCAAAGCAACAGTAAGTAAATCGATAATGTCCCGCAGACCCGAACAATGATACGTCTTCTTTGTATGAAGTAATAACATTACGCAAAGAACCAAATCGATCCTTAATGCTACGTCGGACTTGTATCTGAGCTCAGTCGGAGCGAGTTTTATTTGCTTTTTCTATTATTTTCGTAAATTTTGTAGGTGGACTTGGATTTTGGAAGGAAGATCATTCGGGTGAAGAAGCGGTTCGCCATGGAGACGCCCCCAAAATTGTGGACAAAGACGAGTATCTTTTGCTTGTAAATAGTACACTGGAGGCGTTGTTCGGTAGGCTGTCATATGACTTTGACAAATATCCTGATTAGATGGACACTTTGGTCACATACGAATATATTCGTACAACGCTGAAAATAGCATATTTTCTGTGATATGCCCCTTTTTTTTCTATCAAAATGTTGACAATAGCAACCTTCATATTATGACTTGCCGCCTAAACCAAACACATTGACAATTTTGGAGTCGTGTGTTAGTTCAATAAATTGGCGCACAATTTTATTTCCTTGCATAGACAGGTCCACTTACAATCAGAACATCAGAACCTCTTTCGTATCCCCGAATATATGGTATATTGAGTTTTAAAAATTAAAGTGACAAAATACTATAAACACTTCTTATATTTTGGAGAAATGATGCCACTTTTTAATCGAAAACAAAGCCTTCACAATAATTAGGCATCTTGGTTTCAGCTATGTGAACATCTACTCGATGTTCCTGGCATCTACCCGGGGCCAGGGGTGGATTTTCCAAGGTACATTGATTACAATACTAGCAGATGTAGCTGCTGATCTAGATACGGAGTTCTAATTCGATCTGCTGAATTTGTGGAAATATTGATCCTGAATTGCAGATGAATTCGGAGCTGCAGGATCAATTAATACTAGCGTTTGTTTTCGGTCTGATACAACTCGACCTCGTTCTTCTTTCCCTAATTTTGAGCGATATTTTTTGTGCAGATTTGTTCGCCGGTAGATTCAACTGGTCTATTTTGGTTACTCTCTGGCTTTAAAGGATCTAAAAGACTGCAATTTCTATGTCCCACTGATACCTAGCTCTGCCGGTGTTTTGCTGTGGTTTCGTGAATCGCTTGACATGGTAGAACCAAATATCTCGCTAATTTTAATTTGTGGTCATCTTCGTTGTTGCTAATGATCTCTTAACCGACTGGAAAGCATGCTTTGCTTGACGGATACTAGAAGGAATATATGAAGTAGTTGTGTAAATGTTCACACCATTCCGTGTGTTAGGGTATTTCATCTAATCGGAAACAAATGCTGTGCTGTTGTTGGTTGCAATTGTATGTAATATACCATGAGTAGGAAGGAAGAAATAAACTCAATCCACAACTATTTCTTGACGATCTTCACTTGTACCCATTTGGAGAAGGATCAATAAAATTAATTAGAGAGATCTTTACCTTAAGAATGACTGGCAAAATCAAGGTGTTTCTTTCATTTGGATTTACTGGTGTTCCAATGAACTATAATTGATTCGGTGTAATTTTAACATTATTGATGTTGACGCACGCATTATTCGATGTCCTCACCTAACTTGGGTCACCAGAAATACATTTTAACTGTCAATGCGCTAATTCCTGGATGATTTGCGTTTATCACACAGCTTCCCCAAAGAAAATCATGAAGATCTCCAGATTCCGTCTGACATCTCCATTAGTGTAGTCAGCGTAGAGTCTGCGGCCAGCCATCCAACGGAATACTCGACTCGATGTTTCTGTTCTAACCTATTCTGCTGGCCCAATTGAACTGCAAATGCTGTATTTTTTTTTATTTGTAATTGAATTCTGTTGAATTAAAAGGTGACTAAATAAGAACGATTTGAAAAAAAATAAAACAAGAGCGGCGTGAGATAAAAAATTGATTCTGGCTTTATTCTGGTACATTTGACTCGGTCCAATATATACCGTGTTATTCCGGCAATAGCGTGTCGAATGTTGGAATCGAGCTCATCCAAAGTGGTTGGCTTATTAGCGTAGACTAAGAACTTGACGTAGCCCTAGAGAAAATAATTGAGTAGTGTCAAACCGTATGATCGCGGCGGCCAGTTGATAGCGCTGTCTTGTTCAATAGCTGTCGTTCAACAGCTAGGATATATCGATGCTGTCGAGCTCTTGCCACAAAAAGTTGGTTCATCGCTCTATACCCGAGACCATTGACGATAACGGTGCCTCCTTCCTCATTTCGAAAGAAATAAAAGTCCCATGATGCCACTATGCCATAAACCGTCTGTTGAAACACAACAATTGAAAAAACTATCATTGCTGTCAGGCCACCTGTTATTATACAAGAAATAAAATATTGGAAAACAATTGTGTTTTTAGAATTTTTTTTTAATTTTCGATACGGCCGCCTTAAGTGCGAAATATAGCATTGAATTGATCGACAAACGAGTTGGAAACTGCACGACTGTAAGCACGCGGAATCTTCTTCCATTCTCGAAGAAGGGCTTTCTTGAGCGCATTCACACTTCGGTATTTTTTAGTGCTGACATTGGCCTGTTATATGCTTCATATGGAGAAGTCAAGTGAATTTGCATCTGATGACTATGGGGCCATTATGTGGACGAAATAAACCAAGGGACGTTCTTTTTTAACCACACTTGATTGGCACGTTCTTTGTGTGTTGCTGCAGTGTCTTGTCGAGATGTCCATTCTCTCTCACCGAGATGTTTAGTTTCCCAAGGCTTTAAAGCACCTACCAAAACACTTTTGCGGTAAATATTCCCACTCACCTGGACGCCGCGGTTCAAAAATACAAGTGACAAACAGTCATAGGCTGTTACATCTGCCTAAACCATGACAAACGGTTGTACTTGACTTTAGTTCGAGCCCATTAAAATGTCTCCAAGTGGAACCTTTTCCCCAATCAATTTGTTGATTGCAAATCTGATTAGATTGTAGATACCGGCGAAGCGTTCTCAGTAAAATCACGAATGGAATGCTGGCGGAATCGAACTCTTCTAAAGGTTAAGGAAAACTCGATCAGAAGAAGCCCTGGCGGTCTCTTGCGATTGTACCCGTTCGACGCTGAACTTTTTCACAATCGTTCACTGGCTTTGGGATGTTACGGATATCCGAATCCGTTTCTTGGCTACAACAAGATAATGGTCCGACCTGTCCGGTGAATCTTCCAGCGTGTGAATGAGTGCTTTGCCTCGATCGCAATATAACCAATTCGGTTGACGGTTGTCGATCAGGACTCAGCCAGGTCCCTTGTGCTTGCTATAGTTACATTGCGTCACCCCGCAAAATAAACAACTTTTGCCAGTTTCCAGAGGTGATACCGTGGATGTTGTACTTTTCGGCCTGATTACCATTCTTTCCCTATTTCAGGATTAAAATCGCTAAGAAAGATTTTCACATCATACTTAAGGCACTGCTCGTAGGTTTTGTCGAGGAGCTCATAGAAGCAGTCCTTGGTAAGGTCGTCCTTCTCCTCTGTCGGGGTTTGGGCGTTTATGAGGCTTCTGTTAGCAAATTTGGCCTTTACATAAATAATCGTCTGGAGTTCCTTACATGGCCGAAGGTCAAGACTTGTTCTCTAAGTCTTCATCTGATGGTGAATCCGCATTCGAATAAACGCTGCAACAGTTTTTCTTGTAGCGCCGGTTGTGTCCATAGTAGGTATCACAGTTGTTCGTCCTATTTTGTTCGGTCTATCCCATTGCACCTCTTGGACGGTGGTTATATCTGCTTTGTAGCAGATCTTCCGCTGCACGCAGTCTGTTAACAGTCGGAACGTTCCGCTTGCAGATCAGAATATCGTTGTCCGTTAATCGTTTGCAAGCATTGCAAGAGTGGCAACCCACTTATACCAATTGGCCCATTATGATTCCACGTGGATCTAAGATCCTCTTACTGATGGAATCAGTTTGAGCTTCTGACGAAGCGTAAGAGACTATTTACGTCTATATTTTTTAGATCGCTTAGGTCGTTGTAGAAGAAAGCTGCTTAGTGAAGTTTTCTTCTCCGGGAGAGAGCTCCTCCTCCTTGTTCATGCAGCTTCTGCAGAAATCGTTTGTAAAGGCGTTGCCAAAAGTAATTCCGTCACATTTCTTCTATCTCTTCCGTATAGGGTTGTGGGCGATGTAGGCCAATATTATGCTACTAATCGACCCTGCATTAATAAAGATTTACTCATGCTGCACTAAAGGACTGGACTAGGATTCTTATGTGTATGATTTTCCAGCACCTCCTCTGACTAGCCGTCAATAACGACTGTAGTAGATCCAATTTCGTGAAAATTGTTCTAACTGATACTGCAATTAATACTAGTGGCTACTTATTGGACCTTTTTAAGCGAATTAACAATGCTACGATAGTTCCCACAGTTTCTCATAGTATCATATTACGACTTACGATTGGAGAAACCCATTCAGAAAACTACACTGGTTCAACGATTCTCTGGTTGATCAATGTCTGTACTTCTTGCTCGACATTATCTCTACACGCAAATAGAAATTGGCAGTATTTTCTTAAAATCGATTGTGCATTGGCCATTAATTGGATTCGCACTGGGCAACATCATCTATGGATGCAATATTAGACTTCACAGTTCTCACGACAAAACAAAGCTAATCGCCCTACTCTAGAAAAAGCGACGATCAATATAGAAAGACAACCGAACTTGACTCATTCACAGCGGAAAACAACTTCTGAGTGAGCAGATTGCGATATTGTACCATTTTAGCATAACACAAGCAATTTTAAAAGGTGCAAGGACAGAAGATGCAATCAATTTCACATGTCCTAGTTAGACCTGAAGTCTTGTTAATTTAATAGGACATTACCGAAAGCATCTGTTCAATTTGCAGTTCTTGGTAAAGAGTCACAACCGATTTAATTGTAATGAGACCAACTAACGACTTCTCCTTGACATGATTTCCCACACTGCAATGCATACTTTTCATCCGAATCTGTGCTTTCAAAAAGATTCACACGCAGTAATTGGATCATCAGATAATTTGAAAAATTGTTTTCGGAAATACTACATCCAGTCCGCAACATACACACATCTTTTTCATACTGGTCACCGGAGGGGGACACAAAGAGAAGACGCAGGAGCACCCTTTATAAAGTATTCTCACGAATTAGCACAATTGTCAGAAGCTGTCCTGAAGTGGCGACATACCAATAATTCCCGGCAATGCTCAACTTTACAATGCATTGTTCGGCAACTGTTGTTGCCGCCACCAATCGGCCTGGCTGGCATTTATCATTATTTGCATATGGTGCGACTAAATTCGTTGGATATCGGTTCTGCACAGGGAATTGATTTCAAAGCTACCGAAGGAGCACCACTTCGAATGGAAATTATGCGATAGTCCACCAAAGATATTCAGCCAAGTCAATTATAAACGATTTTTTGATTTCTTGATCGCCCTCTGGAATTTAACCCCGAATAGCCTTGTTAATCAAAAAAGGCGGCAGAATGAGGTCCGTTTTCTGTTTTGTTTTCTGATTTTTTTTTTCAAGATCTCCTACCGTTTTAGAGAGGCGGCGAGACAAAAGGGCGTCAGCAGCATACGCTATGGAGATGAGCATGGCCAAAAAAATAAAAGAATAAAACATCAAATCATTCATTTGGAGGAGGATCTCTCTCCGAAAAAATCCTTTGATCCAATTATTTAGGCGTGAGTTCAGGTTACTTGCTCCTTGTCATCAGCGATATGTTAATCACCCTACATACCAGAGCACATATTTGTATCCACACGTGAATAAATTACCAAAGACTGCTACCTCGATAGGGGATTGTTTTGAAAATCTAGATCATCTATCCGGGGTGGTCCTTCTCATAATATCCTTGGTCTATTTTCATAATATCCTTGATCCTTTTTTTGTTCGGAATCAATTGAGCTGAATGAACAGATGAACCCAATGCACAGGTTATGCAATTGCTGTCCCGATGCATAAACAAGGATAAACGAAGAAATAGTCGTGCCTTGATCTTAAAATCTGAGGCCCACACACGCGTGCAGATATTTCAATTGGAAAAAAAAATTGGGAAAAAAATAAAAATTCGTGAGACTTGGCTTGATAAAAATTTTTTCTTTATGAAAATTTCTCGATATTAATTTTCAATTGATAGTCTGACGTTTTTATTGATGCAACGAATGGGATTACGACGAAAACCTTTAGGAAATGATTTTTGGAAGACAATGGTACACGTGCTGATTGAATTGTTGCTCTTCAAAATTGGGAGTAAGTGAATAGAGGACAAAAAAAAAGGATTTCGTGCAAATATTTATTCACTTGAGGTTTTTTTTTAATGTTGCGCTTTTTAAAACATCAAACTCGAATGATATATTGTATGATGTTCGACTCAAGGGAGAACACTTCAGGAACAACACCTAAGATATGAGCAATACAAGAGATTACAAAATTTAATTGCACGTTGCACGCGGTAGTAACGCTATGTCATCAAATATCTAAGTAGAATACCACTCAATAGAAATTCCTTAATCTGCTTAATGTAGGCAGAATAAATCATAGCTCTTTCCTCCCCTTGGCTCCGTTGACATAGCAGGAGGGTTTAAGAGTCATAGACCTTAATTTACTGAAAGGAACCAGGAACGCTAAAGGCGCTCAAACTGGACGTTAAATAGATAAACGGTATGGAGATGACCACACAGATGGTACTCGCAACATTCACCCGTGATATTCCTGACCAGGCTTCTGGTGGCTGACTGACACTAGTTATGTCCCAGAAGTTATTAGATTTTTCAATTCCGAAGCTTCTCAGGCTCTTTCTACTACACGTTCAGTAGATTGGGCACGAACGGTGAAAAAATATCGGAGAGGCTCAGCATTGAAGCCCATCATAATAGACAAGTGCTTGGTCAGAGTTCTGTTTCTGACGGCTTGTACCCCAAAAACCTACTGGGAAATGCTGCTGAAGACTCGAGTGCTTTAAGACTCGACAGAGAAGAGAAACAGATCGGTACAAGCGACACCCACTGAAACCGATCAAGCTCTCGGAATTGAAATTGCATCATTTTATTTCGTCCCGAAGTGGAGATTCCGTTCGTGGATTTCCGATGCACAATAGCCAAATGAAACCGAGGTTAGCCCCAGCTAACAAGGGCTGCATCGTCAATGCGCTGAAATCGGATAAAGCGGTCAAACCCATTGACAAAAAGAAAACTCTCAGCCAACGTTTGTTACGAAAGTAAGACAGCAAATAATCGATTAAACTCCGTCGAACAGATACGCCAAGAAATTTGCGAACTGAAAAGTATTCTCGAAGTGTTCTACATATATCAAATTATAAAGGATGAGCCAACAGATGGTCATCACCGTCATTTACTGAATTCAATGTGGTTGATCTTTTAGAGAGATGTCATACAATCTTCGGCAATTTTAGTCATGGAGTCGTTTACCACGCAATAGCGCATCTTATTATGAAGATGGGCGATCTGTAAAAGTAATATTTCGTAAAATTCGTGGAATTTTGGGTCAATATAATCGACATTGTGGGTCCGGAATTCGGGTAATGGTAAAGTGTTTTGAAGAAACTGGCTCAGTATTGGGTCAAACTCCATATCAGCATGCTTGTCCAGCACGTACACGTCACCACTGTGAGCGAAAGTGTTCAAAACCAGCCAGGCACCTCAATTCGTAGCCGAAGTCGACAATTCGTCCTCATATATGGCACTTTACGTCGAATTTTAAAAAGGTGATCTTCATCTGCACACCTATAAAATCCAAATTACGTCACCGATTTGTTAACCGGATGTTGGATCGCCCGACAATTTGCCATCGAATTTGATCTTTTCCGATGATGCCCTTTTTGGATGGATGGGTACGCAAATAAACAAAATTGTCGTTTTTGGGGACTTGAAAACCCATACGAGATTCACGAAAAATCTATGCTTCCCATTGATGGGTTGGCGGTATCTTTGGCCCATACTTTTCGAACATGAGGCTGGAGAGACGGTTACAGTGAATGGAGAGCGTTACCGCAAAATGTTGACGGGCTATTTTTTTTCCAAAACTGAATGAATTGGATCCCGTCGCATTTTTAGGTTAGAGGAGAAGTTCATTGGTCTCCAAGGTCAGGCGATTTGACACCTTTAGATTTTTTCCTGTTGGGTTATTTGAAGAGTAAGGTCTGATGGCACCAGCGCTGAGCTATGCTTGAGACTATTTTTTTAGGTAACTTGATTAGAACCAGCTCACATCGAGCTAATATCACTGAAGCTGCCAATAAGTTGAGTAACAAAACGTGCCGGAGCTTGTGTTTATCGTCGATGTGGTGATGGTTGTGGTGCGGCCACGCTTTTACTTCCTTTTATAGCTTAAAGTCGCCTGGAATATATCTAATTGTGCTATAAAAAGGTATAGACTGGTTATTCTGAGAAGAATCTTCACCGCAAGCCTTGAACTGAAACCTTTGCGAACAGTAAGAGTTGCCTTTACCAGCCTGACATCCTTCATGTTGACGAACCTGGAGAGAAAGGTTACGAATGGTGGGCAGAACTGAGGATGCGCTCAACAAAAAGAAATACGCGTTGGTACTTTCATTCAAACTGAGGGTGCTTTCGCCAACGAAATAGTTGGCGATGTGTAACTCGGCCAGATAATAAGGCTTACACCAATTAGTAATTAGGGATTAAAAACAGTGCCGATGAATAAAACCTTGAATGCGAATGTAGCCTGCCGCCCGTACGAATGTGATGGCACGGGTAAACAAGTTGGGTTGCCTATTGATGAGGACAGTCTTTTGGACCTACACGGCTATAATTAAACCAATTACATTAATTGTTTTTTGGAATAAGCTTACTCGTAAGTACACTGCTTTTATCGGACTCCAAGAACCAGTCTGCGTTAATTTCATGAAAGGATTTCTCCACACACATATGGCTCTCCTCTGAAACTTCTTCTCTTTCAAAACAGATCTTGCGCCCCGATTGGTTCTTGGCTCCAATCTCTTAGATCAGTCACACCAGGACATAGGAGTCCTGGTCCTTTCCCCTTAGCCCACAAATTGTTTCCGCCAGAATCTAGGAAGAAATGTGGTTGGCCCCAGATATAGGGTTCTAAAATCGCTGGTGTGTTTCTGGAAGACAAAAACATTAGATTTCACTCTTCTATAGAAAAACTTACGTCTGCTTCCAAACGGACATGCACAATCCTAGTGGTGGTCGTATTTTCCAGCTTTTTAACAACACAAATGACTCTGTCTGCAGCTTCATGTGAAATTCGGTAAACCAACATAAGAATTTTCACTTTGCAGCCTTGATTATTTATTTATAATGTCTCGAGAATTTAGGATGGACATTCCATACATAAGTACGCGGGGTAAATAGTAATCTTTTTTCTGCGTGCCTCCATGTCTGTAAATACAGACCAGCTGTTTTGGCACTTAGTGAAACACAGGTAGATCTCCGTCCACACCTCTCAGATCACGCTGATCTGAAGTTGTCTAGCTACGAACTAGTGCCATTATTCATTTCTTACCACAGTCTGAACATTTACGTGCGTAGTGATGTTGCATACTAAACTCCACCACAATGTAATCCTTGTTCCAATCCGGAATTCAACTTCGTGTGACTAAAATTCTATCCTCGAAAGCGAATTATGTGCTATTGCTTTATATATAGAATCACCAAACTAGACAGCATTTCGACTTTTAACAAGTTTGATACGCTGTCTGGCTCCATACAAAGACTTGTATACCAGTATCCTCATACTGAAATCGTTATTACGGGCGATTTCAATATAGGCGGACACAATTCTGAGTGGCTACGATATACAACACCCGAAGGACGTGTTGAGACCTTCGCTGCGGAAAATAACATAACCCAGTTTGTAAATGAACCCACACGAATACAAGACATTGATAATCATACCGCCAACATGCTGAACTTGTTTTTAACTTCTCACAATAAGTACACTGTTGATGTGCTTTCGCCTCTAGGCTGGTCGGACCATTGTGTCGTATCAGTTAATTTCTCGTATGCTGACCACACAGTTAGAAAAATAATTCCTAAAAGACCCGCATGTCAATACGAAAAGCTAATTAGAGCGGAATGAACACCGTGGATGCCGCTGCTGATATGATCACTGACATTATTCTCTTTGGAATGAGATCCTTTATCCCTCATCGGTTGAAGAGTCTCAAACAAACAGGAAAGGCGCGGCACGAAACGAGGTGCAAAGAGGAGGGCAGGGTTTTTTCGTTCCTACAAGACCAAGCCGACAGACGAAAACCGAAAAAAGTTTAAACATGCCAGGAATGAATGTAACGTCTTTCTTAAGCGTGTGAAATTTCAGTACAACCAAAAACTGAAGCAAAAAACACTACGATGTCCCAAAGGTATGTAGTAAAACTTTTTATCGTTTGACAAAAACATCAGAATTCTGTTTCATCTTCCATCCCAGCTTACAGCCCTTTAGATAGGGCCAATCTGCTTGCCGCAGATTGCGATTTATCTCCGCCGACACGTCGAATCTTCAATACGAAACCGCTTTCGCACTCGTGTAGTAGCAAGAATACTTAAAGATGTTCTATCTCCCTTTCTTCTGAGGAGGTGTTCTCCACGCTGGCAGAACTATTGCGAAAGATTTCCATCGCTCCTACTCTTTAGGACTCTTTCCGAGCAGACGGAAAACCGCATTTCTCCAGTCCATGCCTAAACAAGGCGAATCTTCCTCTCTCTCCTCCTACAGACTCATTGCACTTACGTCCCTTCTTTCCAAGGTCATGGAAACGCTGATAAACCGTCAGCTCATGAAATATCCCGAAACACGAAAACTTCTCAATGGCAGATAGTACGGTTTTCGTAATAATAGCTCCATTGGTGATTTGTTGCATGTCTCACCGAAAATTGGAACCAAAGCGTACATCAATCTGGCAAAAGCAAGATAGTTGCATTTGATATTTCTAATACATTGGACAGAGTTTGGCATCAGGTTATTTTGTCGAAAATATGTGTTTTTGGGATCAATGTCTCTCTTCTTCAATGAATTAGAAATGACCTTTCGGAATGTTCAATTCAAGTTGTCTTGGATGGTTTCAATTCTAATATTCCCAAGATAAACGCTGGTGTGTCCTAGGGCTCCGTTCTGACCCCGATACTCTTTTTAATTTTTATCAACGATCTTTTTTGTGCCACTTCTAATCCAATATATTCTTTTGCTGACTATAGTACTCTTAGCATTTCATATTCGTTCCCGCACTCACATCCCTGCTCTTCGGCTGTAAAACGGGAACGGCAGCGTATGCTAATTTCGTCATTAATTTCGGAGCGATAACAACCAATTGGAGAACTGTCAACCGAGTGCAATTTAATTCTTCTAAACTGTTAAAGTGATATTTAAACACCCAGCCATTTTCTATGCATGGCACTTGCAGCGTCGAAACCGAAAAACTTTCCATTCTCGATATGTGTGTCAATGACAACTTGCGTTGGAATGACCACATATTCGATGTCGCCAAAATTCCTGAAATGTCTAGGTCTTCTCAAACGACATAAGAAATACTTTTCCCCTTTTGATCTGGCCTCAATATATAAGTCCGTCCAAAATTGGTGTACAATGCACACATCTGGTCAGGTGCGCCTAGAACATCTCTGCACTTGCTAGACAGGATTCAAAACCGTGCGATAAAGCTTATAGGCAATGCTAATATCACTCGAAAACCGATGAAATATCTCGTGTTTCACTTTGTTCTATAGCTATTTCCGCCCCCAAAGCTTCATAGAAATCGCCAGTAGTATTCTACCCCTTCAAGCCTTCAATCGTAACACTCGTCTCGCTATGAATGCTCATCAGTAGGGTAGCGCACCTTCGGGCGTACTCTGGTACCTAGTGGTTTGTTTCTAAGCCGAACAAACTGCTTGTGGAATGCCTTGCCAAGCTCTCCATTTCCTAGTCATTGTAACATTCAGACATTTAAAACCAAAGTATATCGGTAGCTATCTTTCTATCCTCCTTAATTTTCCTTCGCCCACGCTATGTGCAAACATTTTAAGCTACCTTAACCTCTTGAGCGTGCGCTATTTAAAAAAAAAAGGAAAGGAAAGAGCCTGGAAAATAAATCCTGTAGAGGAAAAATATGACGTTAAGTCAAAGTGGTTATATGTGAACAGGGGAGACATTCGAGTCGAATTTTAAATTTTATTTACATACATATATTGAATTTCGTTACAGTTAGAAAGCAGAGCTATTTGGTTTCAGCATCATAATGTGCTGCCTACCCATTGGGACGGTGACGGTCTCCAAAATATTAATAGATTCAGCATATCGTTACAGGTAAGGTACAAATTCGGATATAGAAAACATCATCGATACGATTATATGCAGTATGATGCGTTGGCATGGAATAGTCTTAATTGCAAGCCACCTAACTCAAGAGCAACCGACAAGAGAGAACCTATGTAACAGAAGTACATATGTATATTTAAACAGACCGAGCTGTACTGGTATCATAATTTAAAATGCCTAATAATGAATATAAAAGCTGAGGAGATTTGTAAGTCAAAGCTCTCAGACAAAACATTATCTCGTATGACCATTTTCAGAGCTCTAAAATGGCTCTTTTATTGCCTTTTATCACCTTAGTAAACCAAAAAAAAAGGGCAAATTTATTCATTGCTGTACAAGTAACAAAACCAAGCTTAACGCAGATTTGCATTTTCGCAAACATTTTGAGCTATTTTTACATTACCCCAAAACATTTGTGACATTAAGCCGTTCTTCACTAACGATGATATTAATTGAATTTCTAAGCATAAATCATTTCCACAGAAGAAACATTCACTAAACTACAATATGAATCCAAACTCATGTCCCACCTTCTTTGCCTAAGCCCAAGGAAATAAATATTCGTAAATCGGATAATGCCCTGTGAGTGAAAATTCGCAGAACTCATTAAATCCGCATAATAGCCCTGCCTATGGTCAAATTAAATTCGTCTCGCTACATGAAAGTCACTTGTTTTACAACTCTGACAAAAATCCTTCTCAACATGCCTGCAACAGGTACTCGTCCGAATACCTGTTCAAATCTGGGGAAACCCGACTTTGTCAAAGTTTCTGGTACGACTTGTACCTGCACTTCGTACAAAAACAATGGCAAAGTGTATCTGTAATTACCAAAAAAGAAAACAGTAAATTCAAATCCTTTCCATCTACTCTATACGTATTCGTATAACCTCGACTTGAGTTCTGAGCGCATCCCATTGTGCAATGGGATAGCAAGAGGATAAATACTGCAAGTGAACTGCATGTAATTTGTCCCGTCTTTTGATCTTCCATCAATAGTTCTATAAGTTGACGAAGTCTTCCGTTGGTCTTTGAGTTTAAGAAAAAATAAAATTGAGGAACATAAGTCATAAAACGATCTATAGGGATTTGCTATGGATTTAAGCATATCACATACGGATACCTGGGACAAGGATAACTTTTACTGGTCTCGTCATTCATGGAGGGAATCCCTCTATGATGGAAAAGGATCTTCTCATTGTTCGACTCTGTTGAACAGCGACGATGGGAACTCAAATAAATCGATTTAATTTTTCCTATATTTTTCTTGAACATGAAGACGCTTATAAAGCCAAATCCTGACAAAAATTCAATCTCAAAATCGGGACGAGAATAGGTACAAGTAGCATCGTAAGAATTTTTATAGAATACGAGTATGTCCTTTTGATAGAAATCAATTTAATTAAATAAATGGAGAAAGGACAATATAAGGGATTTGTTGAAATCGGGATTCCGATTTATAGAGGGATGTACCGCATCGCTTTCATTTAGTTTTGTCAGGATATATCGCATTTTATAATCGAAATTAATGAATACGGAGATACCTTTAGGCGCTCAAATATGACAGTCATGACCGACAAAAGTTGATTGCCACGAGTGAGTGATTCCTTTCTTTGACTTTGTTTTGCGGTTTCTCTATGTCACTACATCGTATGTCATAGATGTTGGGTATAGACAACAACAAATTAAAAGAGAATAAAAGGAAAGAATCCGTCATAAGAAGTGCAAGAACTTGACAATGGATCAGGACAACGATTGATGAGATATCAAATACCAAATAAAGAAAAAGGTTCATCAGCACAGTCGGCTAAGTGCTGTAGTAGTATTTCACGAGCGCAATCATGTTGTAGTGAGTTTTTTTTATTTAAATGGAGTTGTACGCTGAAGCTGGGCTTGGGATTGATAATGAGAGGCATTAGCGATGTCTTTCAATTATACCTTTAAGTCAGCTGCAGTTTGAGGTGAAACTAGGCCTTAACCAATAGAGAAGATCTTCCTCTAAAACGCGTCCCAAATTGAGGCATCAACGACTCTTTGGACCGAAACATAGGTATCTACTCGCTATTTCCTCTCTATCTTAGATGACCATTCAACACTTTTCTAACAGGTCGTTGTACAACTTGTAGAGTTCATCATTCGATCACCTGTTGCAAATCTTCTCAGGGTAAACAGAACAGCAAGTCATGGGAATCTTTCCTTCGTGGGGACTGAGGACATCTTCATCCACAGAGGGTTTTTTATAGAGCCTTCTTCCTTCTTCTTGGTAAGGTGGTTTGTATTCGCAGGGCAATTGAACTGGAATTTCTAAGTTCAGCTCTTCGTTTGGTTTCCAATGAGATGTTTTAATCAAAAAACAATGCGAAGTTGAGATAGAACAAATCCCAAACTAATACAAAGGTGTATCTATCTAGGCCCTTGTCTATTATCGGATGCATCATCTGATTGCTTCATGGAGCAGCGAATCGGTTACTATCATCACGGGTGCAATCTGATGAATTTGGAAAAAATCCTAAAACTTGACATGTGTATAGCTTTGAATAGCGAGTTACTAAAAATTCTATCGCATACGAGTGATGGTGACAGGATATGCATTAAACTAGACTGTTTGATAGTGGTAATCACAACGAGCTTACCCCATACTGATAGGTGTAATCAGATTGTTGGTTTCAGATGCTCATACAATACGTCAAACAAGATCTTGTATTCAATGATAAAGAGACTGCTGCTCAGGCTGATGCGTTTCCTTTTCGGGAATTGGTAAACAGACCTGCTATACCATTCACCAAGCATTCTTTTAGCTAACCAAATTTTTGAAATAATTTACTCTCTGCTCTGTAACAAGTCATTGCCTAAAATAGCTCGGTAGGTAATCCGCCCATAAGTTAGGTTAGGTCAAATTAAACAGGGGTATGTTGAATATGCCATCAACCAATTTGTCTTCAAATTGGAAAAACGTAAACAATCGCCCTGGTGAATTTCCCTGCAAAAGCCAAGAAGGCCTTTGAAGTTCGTGCCGCCTATTTCCTCTAGGTTTTCGAAAAAGTATTTCCCTAAAAATTTTCTTTGACTACGCGATATTGTTTCGCATGCACACAGTATGGGTGTTATGTCCTCAACAGCTTGCAGATCACCGCATAATCTGCAAATATCTGACAATTTGAGTCTCTTTGCGTGTTGCCGCAGGAGACAGTATCCTGTCAGGATTCCTATTAATGTCCTAAGCTTATCCCTGTTTAATTTTATTAACTTTCTAGATCTTTCGCCGTCCAAAAGCCGACAAAGAGCCTTGGATACCCTGTGTATCCGCCCATAAATAGATCGAAGCAAACATAATATAAGAAGCTCATCTGGGCTTCGAATAGTGCTTCTTATAAAGGCTTTTGCCAAACTGCCGGTGAGAGCAGCAGGCTAATCAAAATCCTCAGAAAGGGAAAATCAGAAAGGCTGGAATCACTCAGAAAATCTGATTGCACCTACGCTGAGTCTCTTTCTTATGCTTACGACTCACTTCACAGGTAACCTAATCAGACCCAGCTCACTACCAGCTCCTATTAACGAAGCTACAAGTGAGCTGAATAACACAGCACGCCGTACCAGGTATATCTCATCGGTTGTGGGTAACGGAAGAGGCCATCAAACATTGCGTTGCTTCCTTTGATGGCTGAAAGACGCCGGGCACCGATGGCATATATCCAGTTATCCTACCGTTGGAGAATAGCGAAAGTAGCCCTACATTGAAAATCAGAAAAGATGATTACAAGCCAACTAAGATCTTCAAACCAACCAGTCTGACTTCCTTTATGTTGAAGAGCACGACAGAATGGTTGATTTTCATGTCCGCAAAAATGATTTGAGAATGCATTCTGTGTTCAAGATGCAAAATGTCTAGCGATGACAAAAATACTGCGAGAGTATTCTTCCAAATCTGATGGGTAGAATTGAAGGAGCATTTGAATAAACTAATTATTAAGCGCTGAGCATTTTCGTAGGTTCTCTGGTCTAAGGCGCAGGCAGTTCTCAATGTCATCGACAATGGGTGCATTAGAAATGGTTTTTCAGTAAATCCTCTTAAAACTGAGTTTGTTCTCATTACTAATCTGAATCATCTAGTGATTAAAGGCTTCCCCATCCAATTCTCCGACGAAGCTAAGTTGCCAATCCAAATAACCAGCTTCTTTGGACTAAGCATGTTACGTCGAAAGCTTCGAAAGCGCTGTCGGTTTTCTGGAAGTGCAAAGGAGTTGCCTGCAAGAAATGGAGCCTGTCGCCGAGGAGGGTCCTTTGGGTCCACACGACTATGATAAAGCAAATTATATCCCATACGTCGTCGGTCGTCTGGTGGAATAAGCTTTCACGAAAATAGAAAAAAGACGCACCGGTGAAAATCCCTCCCCCTTGGTATTCATATCCGTTTAATGAGAAGTGGTCTTTGGTGCAACACACACCGTCTATTGACTCTGGTCTTATGGACATGCCGTCTAATGCAATGGTACCAGAACTCCAGCTGCGGACAATAATACGAAATCGACTTTCTTTGTGCCCAGGAATGGTTTCGGTCAGAATCTGAGCCAGGAAAGGAATGTAGTCGGGTCTTCGCGGATGGCTACAAAATCGACTTAGGATGCGGTGTTGGTGTTTTTCTGGAGAAAACCTTGCCTCTCTCTCTGCCAAGTGGAGATATGTGCAATCCTAATGACAACGAACTATATTGTGAAGAACCGATGGAGGAGGCGAGGCATCCGCAACTTTAAAGACGGCCAAGCTGCTCTTAAAGTCTTGCTGAATCTTCATGCGATTTTCAATCTAGACTGTACTCAATGGAGACAAAAGGGTGAATTCATGGAGTTTTGTCTAGATCCCAGGTCAAAATGTAATCACGGGAAATGATTTCGCCGATGAGCTTACTAGGGTAGGCTAGGATCAGAGGAGAGCTTTAAAGAAAGGAAATTTCACTAGGGCTTCCATTATGCTCACATGAACCACAACTGCGCATGGTGTGACTCTCCAGGTTGCCGGCAGATCAAATGAATCTTTTCCGATGGCTCTAAGAGCTCAGCGAATTTCCTGCTATCCCTTAGTAGGAAAGACTACTGGTTGCTTACTCACGTCGTGACGGAGCACTGCACTTTGGCTATGCACCTAAGTGTGCTGGGCATAAGTAATACAATATTCTGCGAAGCTTGCTATGAAAGTGATGACAACACCGCGGAGCACTAAGTCTTTGAATGCCCCATGAGCGTGGATATCAGGCTTTAGGACACCGTACGCACTTTATGCTCGAAGCGATTACTCGTCTTTCTTAGACAGACTGAGAAATTTTTATAAAAGCAACATAAAATGAGATCAATGCACAAGTTCTTTATTTGAGTACTTTGTTCCGACAGATAATTAAAAAGTTATCCAGAGGCTTAATTGGACTTAACTATAGCTGTTCGAGAGCATTGGCTTTCATTGTCAAGGTGTAATGGCCCCTTCTGCTTAACAGCGAATATAAGGTTGATTTCGCTGCTTTCCGCCGTACCGACTGTGACTCTAATACTAAGTTTCCTCATTACTCGTATCTTTATAGTTCTATGGTCGCGTCTTGTTGCCTTGACACATTCATTTAAACTTTAACTAACTTTAACACATCTTGTGAAAATGTGGCTGATATTCTTTCTGGCATTGAACATTTATAATGAACATATTACGAGGTACGTGAACGGATGGTAGCGAATCTCCTCGTCAAGATTTGGAGAATACCTGGAATAGTTTCTTGAAGCTTCATGATCAGTTGCTAATTGCAGATTCCAAAAGCTTTAGACATCCTGAGGTATCCACAATTAACCACTTACTTTGTCTAAATCAGGATGAAGTTCGTAAAGCTTGAGTGGTATTCACATGCAGTATATTTGAGGACATCTTCCATAGATGAGTGGATCGTCAATTTATTAATGTTGGCAGGCCCAATATCTAAAGTTGTCCAAGTTTCCAAGTGAATGAGTGTGGTAGAGCCAATTGATTTCACTAAGGTGGCCTCTTCCGCCTCATGTTAATCCCTCAAAGGAAATTGGAGAGGGAAGACAAACACTTGTGTTTAGTGCTCGACTTCTTTCTAAGAAGTGCATACGAGTACATTACGATTAAAAATTCTCGAATCATATTTTGCATCTATTTGAACGAGTTGCTAATGACAGTACTTTTCTTTTTCAATGCAAAACTTACAAGTATATACTCATCCGAATGAACCACATGTTACAGATATCACTCCTCTTCATGACCATTCTACCCAAGCTTCCATTGATGATGACGATGGCGAATAGACCACATCCATGGATGGAGTATCAATGACTCTTCTTTTCCGCTCACATTACACACTGTTTTACCACTACTCCAGAATAGTTAACCATTCGCACACGGTCTTGTGGCTACTTGTTGTTGCTTCTTCTGTGGTTTCTAATACCCGTATAATTATTTCGAGTGTATCTACAATTCTCCTCTAGAAATCCAGTTCTGATCATCTACACGCATACGCTTTTGGTCATCATGATGAAGTTGCGATTACTTATCTTTTCGAAATATTTTCACCGACTAAACCACCATGAGGAGTCTCAACTGTCCGATGTCTAGGGATGAACTATTCAAGCTACTCTCGGACTACGCAACAGATACTTGTACAAGGGAGAGGACTGCTAAAAGAGTTGTCATCATCGCTGTTGTAATCGCTTTAATTGATCGCCGACTTGTTGCTGAGTTCCCATCGTTTCATCGTCCATTAAAGATGAAGCACACCATACAGCAGATTCTCTGCAAAACTACTAGAGGTCCAATCGGTGGTCAGTGTCTTTGTTTCTCTTTCTCCAGGTAGTGAGCAATGTGGAGCACCTTAAGAATGTAATCTATGCGCATACAGTAGATATACGAGGACATAGAATGTATGCGTACATGCATCTACCACTTGTCCATGGTAACATCTCTGGCAAGGAGAAACCTCATTCAATTATCACCAGATACGGATACCCTGAGACCTGGCTGGTATTGTTGGATGCAAGGAGGCGACAATCGAATCTATTTGGTTGGGGTCACGTTCGTTTCGAAGTACTCATCTATAGATGCGGTTCCACTGTAAACTCAATTCGTTTGCGGTCTCTTCGCAGTCAGCAAGTGGACGGTGATCTTGTAAATTTCGTTTCAAAGGATGTCGAACAAGATATTCACTTCGGATAACAATCCAATATCCATGAGCATTGGTGTAGATTTAACCCATGAGCTCTGCACACCGAAATGGTGTTTGGTAGTTGCGTATTCATGGAAGGAAGTTCCGCGAAAGGAGTGAACGAATAGTAACTGGTAAGATACGGATACCTCTTCTTAGATGTTGCGCTATTGATGCTCTGTTGATTGGGGGTAAACCGTCGTGCTAATAGATGTAATAAACGATTTCGAATGATGTAAAATAAGTGATCTGTTCGTTAACATTCAGTTCGATTTTAATTGCAACACTCAGATACAGTTTTTGATAATTTATTTTTGACTCACCAAGATATGTTGCAATGTTTGGGTCAATTAGTGTCTGTGGTGTGTTAATTGGCTGGGAGTATAGCGTCATTTGTTGTTATAATTACAAATGCTTAACAAAAATATGTATCCGTAGATGGAAGATGGGGTTACCCTCAATCGAAAGTTGCACGAATAAATTGAAATGTTGTATCCAGGTTCGGATTGAGGCGAGCGTTTGTCCTTGTTGTAATTATCTTCGAGTCAGATCTCCATTCGCTTCACTCCAATCCAATGAATATATGAGGGTCTCCTTTTTATACTTTTCCTTCTTCTTCTTTTTGCCTAGCGAAATTGATCTGGATTATCTTATTTGCCTCTACTCTACAGATAAAAGTCCAAAGTATGAACCTCTTCAACTTCGTATTTTCAGTGGAGACCTTCCCATAAAGCAGGATATGTCTTTCACTGCATGCATATTTTGTCGTGTTTAAAGAAGAGTAGAAGTCAAAGAATTGGAGTATTCGTTTCGATTGCAGCAGCCCTTGATTGTTAGGATCTTGGATCATACATTTTGAAATATGTCCATCCGTATGACTGGCGAAGTTCTCTTGGTCTTTAACACTTAGTCGAATTTTCTTAAATCGGATGCTTTCGACTATATTTTTTGCTTTGGCAAACTCGATAGATTATCCAATTTTATATCCTGGGTGTGCCATCTCTGCATCAGCAAGCAAGTAGAAAACATTCCTAACTAGGTCGTAATGGCTATATGGTGGTTGGGTGGTGCAGAAATACACTGAGAGCTGTCAAGTTGCCGATGCCCAGTGTTGTAACCATTTCTATACATGAATTGTGCTTATTTTATCTAGAGGTGGCAACCATCAGGTTTTGGTCGATGGCCGTCCGGACTCGATTTGCCAAACCTATAAGCACGAGTCAGACAAAATTAGCAGCACTGTAAATGGGACAGAACGTACCTGGATTTTTAACGTAAACCTCCTGCCGTAAGGCTTATGTCTACGAGGTGCCCATACACCCATAGGGAGCAAGGATACGCCTTGCCATCGCTAAATACTCGCTTTATATTTACTAATACTTCGCTTATATTTTATACCAAAGCAGAACTTGTATTGGAGGCACAAGTCCCACCCTTGGTATGAGTCGAGGCCTACCCAAAACCTCTTGCTGCTCTTAGGGTCGCAACACCCAGTACTTCATTTGCAACTCTACAATGGGCTAAACCAAAAAGGACACCCGTACCCGCGATTTGGGTTTAAACCACAGCCACCATGACGCTCCCACAAGGGGGCCTACCTCTAACAAGTCAGGCCCGGACCGAAGTCCGGGGGGCTCCTGACTCCCATGGTACCGTGATTTAAGTCCTGGTATGGACTACCGGTGGTCAAGCCTACCAACAAGACCTATGACCGGCAACTTGTAACTGGTCAAATCGTAGCAACCATTCAGAGGCTGTAATCTGAAGATGTTTACGATAAGACCAGTTATAGAATAATCTACCCCCGCTTTTTATTAGACAACGTCATTGATGGGCGAAGCCTTGATAATTGGGCGGGGGCCATGTAAATGGGACAGCGGATGAATTTGTTAGTGAAAAAAAAAAACCCGGAATAAAACAAATAAGAACTTATAGGGTCTACTCCGACATATTGGGAGTTCAGCCCGGCAAGGATTTCCGAGACTAAGTCAGGGTCATGTTGAAGAGATGGTGGCGGTTGAGCCATCCCATGGAACAACGGCAGTGCTCACATCGCCTAGAAGTTATTGGCTTCGATCTAACCGCTCGCCCTATGGGTATCTATATTGAAACTAGCCTTCCATGTTGGAGGTTGTGCTGTCAGGGTAACTGTCCGGTCATCGAAAAAAAACTCACAGTTACGAAGAAATAACAAGCCTCGGATACGAATGGATCTACAAACCCTGCGAAGGAAATAAGGGCAACGAAATTCGAACCTGCACGTGGAATCATAGGTCCCTTAATAGGCCACTTACAGTCGAATAACCAGCTTGGGGCCTGGACTGCAGCAAAGTAGATATTACCGTCATCCAAAAAATGCGATGGGATGGGCAGGACAAAACGGGATATAAAGATTGCGACATTTACTACGGCGATTGTTATGGACGGCAAAAGTAGCACTGTTGTTAGAGGAAAACTTAGGCAAAAAGTCTTCAGTTTACTGCATGTTAACGAGCGCCTCTAAAAATCCCTGTTAAGGCTAAATTTTCCAACATTAGCCTTATATGCGCGACCGCCTCCACAGAGGAGAAAGATGACGGCACCAAAGATAGTTTTTATGAGCTCTGGGACAAGACCTGCGAGCAGCGCCCTAGCTATGACATTAAAATTATCCTTGGCGACTTTCCTGCAAAACTAGGAAGAGTGGGCAACTTTGGTATCGACACCGTCTCCGATAACGGATTCAGGCTAATCGACGTTGTGTTAATTCAAGAATCTCGATGATCATAAGTGAATCTAGAGATCTCGTAATCAATCAATCGTCAGCCAGACTATTAAATTGTGATCGACGCAAGGGACTACATCGACTCGGACCATTACCTTGTTGAAGCCAAGGTACGGTTGCGGATATCCTGAAAATCGCTAATATAAGCTACAGTCCCAACAGAACACCAAATCCTTTTCCGATTGAGTCTCCCTTAATTTCATAAAAGGTTCTATACTGCCAGCATTAAGTATCGAAAATTAGTGGCAACATTGGCAAAAAAGCCACAGAAATTATAATGTGCTGAGTTTCACTCAGCCTTCACAACAAAATCTCTGGTTTTATTACGAGCGCCGGCAAGTACATGCAGCTAGGCACGATTCATACAAAGCGGCGCCACGTAGAAGGACGAGAGCTATTCACGAACTCCACGAGCAGAAGAGGGGAAGCGAACACTGTCTTCTCAGGATGAAAAAGAAGGAGAATGAGAAGCCTGCGGTCGATAAAATTAGGCGATGCTAATGAAGGAATGACATTCGGAAGCTTTACCAAAAGGTAAAGAAAAACATATCACGGACATAAACCCCGAAACGAAACCTGTAGAGACGAAACAATGGAACATAGTAGTAGAGTAACAGCCGATGCTGAAGATTTTGAAAGAGCATTTCTGCGGAACTGTATAATCGTGATTAACAACCAAATACCGCTGTGAGGAAGGATGGACCTTCCAACCTGGGCGATGTAGAACAAAAGTTCTCTCCACTCGACCTGGATGGATTGAAGATTGGCATATCTAAGCTTAAGTCCAGCAAAGCTGGTGGAGCGGACGGCCTGAATACCTGAGTTTTCCAAGATGACTGTAAAATATGCCAAATGAATAGAATCTCAGCATTGTTTGTCCGACCCTCAAGAGACTAGACCCTTTGAACTGCGCCAACTGCAGAAGCATCAGTGTTCTTAAGATCGCCTACAAGATCCTATCTGACGTATTATGTGAACGCCTGAAGCCGTTCGTTAAGAACCTAATTGGTCCATAGCAGTATGGCTTTTGGTCAGGACAGTCCACTATCGACAAAATATTCACCGTACAACAGATCTTGGAAAAAACCTATAAGCGCCAAATCGATACACACCACCTATTTATCGGCCGGCTATGTTAGCATCTATAGTGATGAGATATACAGAGCAATGTCTAGTTTTGGCATTCGTGCCAAACTTGTCATATTGTGCAGGTAAGACCTCACCACCACTGGTGATTTGATGGCATGTCTCACCGACAAGTGGAACTAAAGACCGGCTTACATAGTTTTAGGTAGGATTAAGTTAGATTTAAGTAAAACAAAAAAAAATATAAAAACAAAAAAAAAATAAATAAAAAATAAAAATGAAAAAAAAATAAAGTATATATATGTACATATATTTATATATTAAGTATATATTTATTATGTATATATATATATTTATATGTGTATGTTATGTATTAGATTTAAGTAGGTTAAGTAGATTAAGGTTTATTCTTAGGTAGTTTGTAAGTGTTACTTTTAAGTTTTATAATAAAGTAAAAAAAAAAAGTCAGGTTACTAAGTTTTTGTTAAAAAATGTTTTCTTAGTTTTAATATTGAATAGAGATAGTGTAAACATGTAACGTAGGATTCGTCGAAAGACATAGATTAAGTATTATGTTTAACTTAGAGTGCCCGCATGGGGCCAGTAAGTTAGAATAAGATTATCTGTAAGTTATTTAAGCTAATTTTTAAGCATTTTTTTGTCTAGCATGTAAGAATTAATGAATTAACTGAAATAAAAATGCATTTAAAATGAAAAAAAAAAATGAAGTGGAACTAAAGCGTATATCAATCTGGCGAAAGCAGAATAGTTGCACTTAATATTTCCAAGGCATTCGATAGAGTTTGGCATCAGGCCCTTTTGTTGAAAACTTACGTCCGAATGGCCACATATTCGATGTTAAAATGTTGAGAAATGTCTTGGTTTCCTCAAACGATTTAAGAAATATTTCACACCCTCTAATCTGACCACAATATATAAGGCTTTATCCGTCCAAAATTGGAGTAGAATGCTCTCATCTGGTGAGGTGCACCTAAGACCTCTTTGCACTTGCTAAATAGGATTCAAAATAGTGCGTAAAACTGATAGGTGATGCCAATATGACACAGTAATCCGACACTCTCGAACACCGGATCAAAATCCCCTGTCTTACCTTGTTGTATCGCTATTTTCACCACCAGTGGTCCACCGAATTTGCGAGTAGTATTCCGCCCCTTCAAACTTTTAACCGTAACACCCGTCTCGCTATGCATGCTCATCAGTTCACCCTCAAGCCCATCAAAGGGCGTACTCTGAAATATCGTGATTTTTTTCTAAGCCGCACAACTCGTTAATGGAATGTTCGCCAAGCCCTTTGTTTCCTGGTAACTTGCAAACATTTAAAACCATCGCACATCGGTATCTCTCTTTTTTCCCACCCTAACTTCCTGTCGGCCGAGTTATGTATGTACAAAAGAAACAGAACCAATTTATAAAAATCTAGTACAAGCAGTAAAGACGCTATGTCATTTCGCCTTTTTCTAGCTTGGTCTGTATGTAATATGTAAGTAACCGTACGATTATTCATTCTTTATGGAAGCGTCTAAGAATAAAGACATTTTAAAAAGTGTTCTCGATTTTTATTGTGTGTATCATCTTAAGAGTGCTAAGTATAAATAAATACATACAGATATAACTCCCGCGCTGTGCGCAAACATCTTAATGGTACATAAAATCCCTTGTGCGTGCGCCAATTATATAAAAAAAAACCAGAGACTCTTGATGTCTAAAAAGGCTTTGCGTAGTCATGCGATTTATTTAACATCATTCTTGAAAGAATAGTGCAAAACTCACACACCGACACAATAGCCTCAATCTTTCAAAAGTCCTTCCAATTATTCGTATACGCCCATGATATTGACATAATCGGAAGAAAGCTGCGTGATGTCAGTGGCGCTTTCGCGAGTATTGAAACGGAAGCGGCGAAGATGGGTTTAACGATCAATAAGTGCAAAGCCAAGTATTGTATATGCTGTCAACAAGAAAGGACACCCAACACTGACGTCTCGGACAGAACGTCATTCACGAAAGGTAGTTAAGGATTTTGCCTCCCTTGGCTCAGTTATCAATTCAGACAACGACACCAGGGGTCAGATCAAACGAAGAATAACTGTTGTCAATAGCTGCTTCTTTGAGCTAAGAAGGTAATTGACTAGCAAAGCCCTCTCTCGAACAACAAAAGTGATCCTATGAATAGAGCTGGCTGGAGTTCTACGGTGGACTGCAGCGTCACCTTAAGGAAGTAAGTAAGTAACGACCATATAATTGAGCGTTGGACATGAAACTTCTAATATTATTAGCGCCTACACACTGCAAGTAGGTTTTAAACAATCGGAGAGGGATGTAATTTGGTGCGACTTGTTTGAATTTTTAATTAGAATATAAAGCAAAGGAATGTAGCGGTGGACACCAAATCAGATAGATAATGATCTATATTTTACAAAGTGAAACAGCGAGTAATAAAATGGAAAGTGATCTAGGGCGAACCACTACCAAGTCAGCACCGAACTTTGTTGCAGAATTTTGCATGAAGAAAAATCTAGGTTTAGGTCACAGCCCATAAGCAGGCATTAAACAATAGAAGAAGTGCAACGCTAACAAGCTAACAAGCTATTATTTTTAACATTCCGGCATCAACGAAGAAAATAATCGCAAGATATTTAATTCCCGAAATATATTAAAAATAAGCTGAGACAAGGTAACATCCCTTTAGCAGTGGTGTGTGAATCGGCGAATTGTATGGAAGCCGAGCTAAAAGAGGTAGCTAAGAGAGTGGACCAACGTCGTAGAGTCAAGCCTCCTAAGTATGGATAAAAATCGGAAACCCTGGATTAACTGGTTTAATAAAATCACGAGATGCGATCGGCTGTCTAACCGGTGGAGGGTGTGCTTTCCTGTTCGACTGTATAAAGGAAGGGGCGTCATGAGAAATTACACCAACTACCGATGGGTGAAAATAATGTCACGTTCTATAAAAAGATGCGTGAAAATTTTAGACTGTCAGCAGCGTAATACGAAAGTCATTTAAAAAAAATAATGCACCTTATTTTATTAGATAGGTCAAATTATTTTATGCAGTATTAGTTTGCATCTCTTAAATGTAGTTTACTCCCCCTGCTTCTCAATCACTGATTCACAGACTCTTGGAAAGTTTAACACACTATGTAGTCAGCTCAGTATTCCTAATCAACTCCCGAATACGCTGGGTAGCAGTATCAGAAAGCTCTGTTGGAGAGAAAAAAGGTTGCCCACGGGTTAGATCGTTTAACTTTTGAAAAAACTTGTAATCCGTTGGGCGCGTCTGGGCTGTATTGCTTTTGATGTAAGACTTCTCGCTCGTAATGGCGCAGTAAACCAACTACAATGTTTCGGATATGAGGGCGTGCATTGTCATACTAAATATGTGGATTCCGGGTGATGAAGTCAGGTCGTTTTTGCGCATTGTCATGTTCAACTTCTGCAAAAGGGTGCGTTAATATGCTGCTGTCACACTTGTTCCACATGTAAATCGGTTTGCCAAGATGATTGCGAACGTAAGCAAAATTCATCATCTGTTTGTCTTTTAATTGTGCTCGCCAACATTTTTTGGGTCGAGAGGCGGATACGATTTTCTATACACTTGACTGAGATTTTATATCCGGTTCGAAGGGTCTAGCCCATCAATAGCATCATCGTCAATAACAACTACTCGAAAAAGAAATGCTTTACTTTCAAAGGCATATCTTTGCTTCAATAGCGTTGTGGTCTCTAGACGTTCTTGATCCCGTTCAGTATTCAAATAGTGAGGGACCGACATTTTTTTTAAATGCGGTAATACAGGACAGTTCCTCACACGTTGCTGGGCGAAAGAAAATCCGCCACAAACTTCACACTTCGCACATCAGTTGATGTTTTTGACCTCCTTGGTTATGGGTTAACCATTTTGCTTTCATGGCTTTCGCGGAAGTGGATTGGACGCCCAATGGGACACTGAGTTACGATCTATGGTCACCTCATCACAAAAGTCACTGAAAGCCCGATGAATATCTGAAGAGTTTTTGCTAGGTAAAGTATTAGTTTTAGTGATTTTGATTTAAAACTGTCAGAATACCCGAGACACCTATATACGCCATTTCTATCTATCACCCAACAAAAACTGCTAGGACTATATAATCAGGCGAAAGGGCGCTTATTAACGTCCTGAAAAATTTTCTTTTGAAACAGTACTTTATCGAGTTCGGAACAACTGCTGCTCTTTTCGCCGATAAAACGCTATCATAAAACAGAAAAATAGAACTAAAAAAGCAGCTCATTATCGTAAACCTCTAGAGTCTTATCTGAATCTACTTCTCAAAACCTCTCAAGAAGTTATATGTTCTCACAAAAAATGGCAGAAAATCAGTGCCGACTTTGCACGCAAGTTATAAGAGACGCAGCATCTGATACGCTGTAGCTTACCATGTGGTTCTTCTTCTTTTGAACTACTAGTACTAATTGTAGACTTGTTCTGCAGATCTTCTATAATTCTGTTTGGAGTAAAAGTAAATGTTTTAGTGATATGGAACAGGTCTACCCGATTTGACAAGAAGACCGTCATTAGCAAACCAAGGCGATGAGGGTAGCTTTCAATGTACATCATAATATCATCAGTTCTAATTTCAAATTTCAACTTACTCCTACATAACCCTGATCATAGGCGTGAAATGTAGATTTCGCTTCGGTAACTACGAACTCAACCCCTTCAATCGTTGCTATAGCTCACCCTCAGTATCATAATGATATCCCAAAAGGACTCATTATTTCCTTTTTTTTTCTCAAAAATTCTACAGCAAGTAATGAGTTACTTGAAAGGAATACCTTAAGCCAACCACTGGACTATCAGTCAAGCGGAACAAATGCACACAGTGGAACACAATAACAACTTCCGGCCATTCAGGACACATTGAACCATATTCAAACAAAACGGTGATACTCGTATCCATATATCCTTTGGTATAAAATTCATATCAATTCAGTTACTCGAATGTTGCTCTGGGTGCGTGACAGACTGCAGTCTTGCGCGCACGCGTGGCAAACCTACGTAACGCCTCATAAATCTACACAGTGGAAAAAAAACTCATTAATCACAAATATCTATTCCAAGCTAAATAAAAAAATGAAGGAGTGAACCTATATTCAAATTTCTATCAAAGTTAACACTTGTCCAATGTTACAACTGCTTCGACAGTCAGATGACGAACAATCTGGAATCCTAGATGAAGGAAAGGGGATAACACTATAGCACTACTATGCCATATTGTGTTGTCAGATGTTTAGGTTTATTCGAAAGAAAAGTAAAAATCTAGTCAAACGACATTCCAGTGTAATCTTTTCCTTTCGTTCATGCAAATCTTTATAATTGGACCAAGGAGAAAGGACGAAGGACACGCGTATAACAGGAAATAGGTGTGCAATATCCAACGATCAAATTACATTGTTGCGTCGTCCTCGGTCGAAGGTAATATTACCTCAGAAAGTGTCACCTTCATTCCACTAATCATTGTTTTTTTTTGCATACCAAATTATGCATATGAATGATCCTTTTTCGTCCACCCTAAAAGTCTTACAATCCTACTTTTCCTTTAAAGAATTTCTTTAAGGAAATGCAATCCGGTTTCGCTCGCATTGTATTCGTTTTTATTGTCTGGATTTATTCTTTTTTCGGAACTTGGTCACCAGGCTTGTACACATGTGCGATATGGAACAGGAAATTCAAATACCTAGTGGTCTATCCACGAGCGCCTTTCATCGAGTCTCACTAGGGACCAATTTTCTGCTATGAACAGAAAAAAAACAAGTAAAAAGGATCCTTTTTTACTGAGCGATTAAGACTTGTGATAATTGTTATGCTCGCATTTACGAATTGAATCAAAGAAGGCAAGGAGGAACGAGGAAGTGCAGCTTAAGGTCCGCATAAATGATATTCAATACGGAACCAAGAACGCAACCAAGGGTGGACATTTTATATGACGAATTCTCGTAAACTGTTCATTTGGTAGATTCTAAATCTGTCTTCTCGGACGTAAATTAAGATCTACTGCAGTAGCAGTATCTGCACATTGTTCTCAGACGTTTTTACATGTTCTTTTAAAGAAATTTGATATTGTGTAAGGATATGGTGTTGGCAATATTCTTAAGCGATCTCCGAAGATGTACGAGTATGTTATCATTGAGTGTCAGATTTTTAGTTGTTATGCAAAGAAGAAATTTGTTTGGCGTCACATAAATGTCCTTATGTCACATTCTTCAGTACTTAAGAGCCTGAAGTTTTGAAGGGACCCATAAATTATGTATGTGAGCGGCATGTGCCATGTTTTAAAACTGTTTCAAGTGTTTTATCTAAAAATATTTCAAAAGGAAAATAAAAATAGTTGATGAACATAAAAACATCGAGGATCTTTATTGAACAAAGCATATAGCGCGGTGAAACATAAGCCAGTTCCATGTTGATGGTAAGAGTGAAAGATGTCATCTTCTCGAAGTGGTAAGGAGTTACTCAATATATACTCGTATATATTTTGGTTGGCAATGATCAGTGTTAGACTTTGTCTTCAAATATACATATGTTTCCACAGCCAATGATAAATAGATTTTACACTGTGCAAACGCTGTGAGCAAACATTTTTAACCCCTTGATCACGCGCTAATTATATAAAAAAAATTGGAACATATAGCCCCCTGCTGGTGGAATCAAACAAAAAATCAGTTACCATACCAGATACCATATTGAAGCGTGGTCCGTTGGTCATCTACATATGTATATCTTCGAAGAAGAATGAGCTAAAGTGCTGTCTCTTCAATGTGACGGCTAATAAGGCTTATTTCACTTGCTTCAGTTTTGCGGCAAGCAGAGGTTCATGGCTCTAAATGCACACTCTCGGAAACAGCAGCAATATTATCGATTGAGCGCATTGTTATCAAATGCAAGGATAACATAAATATATTGGGTCTGGAAAAGAGTGCAAGAACGGCTAATTTGATTGACAACTGTGGATGCTCCCTTGAAAGGTGGGTTGAATTTGATGAACGCTGCGCAGGGTTGTAAAAATATGTGCCTTGTTTACGCGGAAAAGTTACGCTGATGGGGTTCCTAAAAAATTCGAGAAAGACAAGCATATCATCACTATAAAAATCGATATGAAACTAGGCAGTCTTGAACAATTAACAGAAAGCTGGATACAAAAATAAACTCTATGTTTGAGTCCTTACGATTGAGCGTGAAAATCGTGGACAGAGTTAACACCTGGTACGTTGTTGTGACGCAATGAACTATAGCCATTTCTGAAAAGAATCATAACCAGTGATGAAAAATAAGTTATTGACAACAAACGGTAACGAAGATATGTTGTGGGACAGGAAACGAATTCTGTACAATCAGATACTTCCAAGTAGTCGAAATGTTAATTCTTAACTTTATTATGAACAATTCGAGAGATTTTGCTATGGAATTTAAAGAAAACAGCCCGAATCGACGAATAGGAAAAATGTTATCTTTTATAGCGACAACACACTTCTTTGAGGACGAAATGCCTTGGATATGGAAGGATAGATTTCGAGAAAAGAACAAACATATTCGTCTCAAGTTACGTACTTTTCTATGGTGGCAGTCTTATACTACGTGGACCTAGGTTTCAACCAAGAGCTCTTTCAATCTAGAGCAATCGTACACCAACTGACTCTTGCTGTGCACTCTTAGTGAAGCACGACTTCCGAACGGGTGATTGAATGGTAGAGGGGTTTTATTCCTTGTGGATGTACCAAATTCCATTCATCAGTCATATGCTCATATAAAAAGATCTTTCCTGGTGTTGCAATAAGTCAAATCATAAAAACTACATCTAAGTAGCCCTCTAATAATGTTATGTAGCCCTCTTCTACAGTGAGCCGCGGTAGCATCTGGAACAAAAAGTAAGCCCCAGTGTTGCAATCAACAGATAGAAGTGAACGTATTAGGTCATTTTGTGTCAACTCTTGAAGAAAATTAAAAGTGCAATAGTTTGGACAAGAAAAGCACTATCCCCATTCTCTGAACGGCGAAAATCAGGATATTTTCTGCCAGAAGGGTAGTGACATTGGAAATATATTGTTTTTGTTTCACGGTATTCGGGTTGTGAGTGGAACTCAGACTTCTTGGTGAATTCAGTCATTGCGCCAAGTCACTAGCCAACAGCAAAATATAGGCGGAGATGTGTGCTTGTATACGGTGGGCATTTTACTGGCTATATACAGCCATAGTAAGGCCCATAAAGATGGAAAAAAATTCGCAACTAGTCTACACGAATAAAGCACTAGATCCTCTTGGAAAATTGCATTATAATCGTAAGTCCCACTTGATTTGCTATCCGTTGAGGCTATAACAAAACTTCTGGCAACAAAGGCGAGAAAACTGTCTCAGGTGATTTTTGGAAACAGAATCATTTCTTATTGTACATTAGTTCAATTAAGTGATTTTAATATCAGATATAACTAATTCCTTATAAGCTAAAGACAAGGAACTGGACTAGATTTGACCAACAAAGAACCCGCTATAAAGATTGGCACAGTCGTGTGCGAAAGGTTCACGCTGTGATAGAAAAACAGTTTTCGGAAGAGAGCAGTTAGACAAGGATTGTATCCTTATACATATGTTCCTTTTGATGTTATTTGCCATTCTTTGTTAGAAAGATAGATAATCGCTTTAGCGATAATGTGCCTACGTACCAGCATCCGCACTTAGCACTTAGTCTCCCTACAAGTAATACTATCACTATCAGAGTAAATGTTTAAAGTGGTTGTTTCATTTATGCGTAGCGCATTGCGCGGAGTTCAAAACAGTGGAAGTTTTTCCTCGTGAGGGACTGCTGACTTTTAAGAAATGTTGGGAAGTATTTCTGTCTGCATCCCGGAATGTCATACCAATTGCCAATTGAGGTTGAAGTCCCGAGAAATCTTCCTCTACCCAAAACGAAATCCAGTATGTACTTAGCCTTCCGGGTGAGTTTAATAAAGCCTTTCACCGTCGACTAGCTTGTAAGTGATAAGAGACCTGTTAAAGTGATAAAGTGCCTACAGCACCAGCACCTACCACTTCAACGCTGAGTACCTACAGCCTAATGGTAAGAGAGCTTAGTAAGACATTAAGTGCACCTTAAGGTGGCAGATACTTCACACCTTTAATCGATTTTTTAAAACGTATTTGTAATTTTTTAATAATGTTGCGTTTTGCGTTTTGAAGACAGCCACAAGCTTACCTAATGTTGAGTGAAATTTAAGATAGTCTTTTCCGCCAGGAAACCAGCACCAACCAGATCCGGAAAAAAATCAGGAGTCATTGTATAAGACAAGGCGTGATTTATTGTAATACATTACATGTAAGTCGGGTAGCCAATTAAGATTCAAGCTGGCCATGAAATGCCGCGAGTCTCTGAGCAAAATTACTGACAGAAGCAATATATCCCTTTGCTACGTTTCTAGGTTATAATGATATGCTAGGCAACTGCAAAGTAGAGCGACTGCCAAAAGCAGATAATACGCATTTCTATTTGCATCAGGCCCCTATCTCTAAGAAATTGCTGCTTTCGAGAGAACAAGTACATACGAGTATACAAGTATTTTTTACATCAGGATTGATCTGGACCACTATGGGTTGGATGGGAATGGGGAGTAGACTCTTATCAATTCGCAGGAAATATATATATTTTTCTCGTAGTGTGGATGGCTGTCCTTCTAAATGAGTTGTGCAAGAGCTTTAGAAACCAAGAAGTGAAAGAAACTCTGGCTCACTGGACTAACCGGCACTCTCGAATTTAGGAAGAAAAAGCTGTGAGTGACTATTTCTTGAATGACATGAGAGTACTACTAACCAAACTGGCTTTAAATAAAAAGATCCACCAGGAGCCACAGGCGCCATTTTAACAAACTACGTAGTTGTGAAATAATTAATTTCTAGCCTCTATCCTTACTCTAACCTAACTTAAAACTGCTACGACTTGCTGAACATCTTAAAAAATTACTTACATAGTGGCATTACAGTTCGGGGTGAACCCAGGCCTCAACTAACAAGCCTCTCCAGTTACTTCGGTCCTTAGCTAACTGCCTCCAGTTGCGCAGTCCAAGTCAGTTGAGGTTCACTTATACTTGTGCGCGCCACCTAAGGTGAGGTCTTACTCTACTGCGTTATTCCTTCGGGTTAGATTCGAAGACTGCTACCGGAGCATTATTGTGCATCCGCACTACATGTCCTAGCCATCAGCGTCAGATGTGCAGTTTCCTGACTGCCCCGATATTGCTGTACAATCAGGTTGCTGGCGAAGAGTTCTTTCTGTTCACACAATATGGCAGATAAGATCCTGCATGCAATGCTGAGGAGACTTATACCTCTATAGGTGGCACAGTTGAGGGAATCTCCTTTTCTGGATCGGACATAAGATGCTCAGATTCCATTCCTCAGCCATGCGCTCCTTCGACCAGATCTTAGAATTGAGTTAATGCATGCTCTCCAGTAGCTTTGAATACTTCGTCAGATAAGCCATTGTTGGATTTTAACTTAGACATTGGTATCCTTACTTCATTCTGGTCAGGTGAACGAAAGTTTTGGGTATCATTACCTAAGTTGAATGGTTTATTCTGCCTGACTGCGGGATGTTGTGCTACTTCGCCGTCTTCACCATCATCCTTCCATATTCTCAGCACCGACTGTGACTCTACAACTAGGTTTCCTTCTCCATCCCTACAGTCTTTGGTACGGGTCTTCTTGCCGTGACACATTCTTTTCACCTGTTGGTAAAATTTTCGTAGGTTGTTCCTTCAACACAAACTCTCAATATCTTCCATCGTGCGTTTCTCGTTCTCTTTTTCCTTCTCTTGGAGAAGCCGATGTTTTTCACCTAGAGCTCACGAGTAGCTCTCGTCTTTCGTTGTAGTAACGCTTTGTAGGCTTCTCCTTTAGCTGCATCTGCTTGCCGGCATTCTCCATCAAACCAGGGATATCTTTGTGGTAGTCGGGTGAAATCCAGCACATCGGTTGTGCCGTCTCTGATGGCACGTTGGCACTGGTAGGCGTTACTTGGTGTTGGCGGCATAGGAGTTGTTGAGGAATTTCGGGATACCCGTTCGGCGAAGTTTCTGGTTGTGTTTTACGATTGCAGCATCTTCTAACTGTAGTTCTTATTTGGTTTGGCGCTTGTGATTCGAGTCAATGCCTGCAAGGTACGTTCGGACATCAATAATGTAGAAGATCTGCCTTGTGACTACCGCAAAATGATCAATTTGATTTAGCGTTTCATGATCCGGAGACCCCATGATGAGGAAACCGTATGCTTGCTATAGTAATATTTTACCACGCCGCAGAGTTAATAAACCTAAGTTCGTTGCCAAGCGTGGTGTTGTGTACGCTATACTTACTAACTGTCCTGCCCGAGATGTCCTCCCAGTACAATATTAAGGTCATACTTCGGACATTTCTCATGTGTCTGGTCGCGGATCTCGTAGAAACATTCTTTGTTGTTCTTCATTCTGCTTATGTCCTGCCCATCCCATCGCACTTCCTGGATGGCGGTGATATCTGCGTGATAGCCGCCAAAGGCCTCTGCTAATTGTTCGGCTGCACGTGACCTGCTAAGTGTCCGAATATTCCACTTACAGATCCAAAAGTCGTTGTCCTTTACACGTTTGCTGAGGTCGTCAAAATTGAGTCCATTTTTTCCCGAAGTCATTAGTTGGTTCGTCACATATTTTTAATCTCTTCCGTATAGGGCTGTAAGCCCTATGATGGCGTAGGCCAATATAATGCTACCGGCAGAGCATGCCTTGCCATTTTAGGCTGCATGAGTACTCATACAGTTACCGGGGACCACCACTGGGATGTAGCTGGCCCAGTCCACGTTATAAGACACTCAGCAGACTGCTGAACATCTATTCTCTTTAATTGTTAAAGGATTGGCCTGATAAATTACATACGAGTATTTAGCCAAAGTTCAGGTACTCGTATAGGTCCACTACTGGATGTGTCAGTGTTAGATACTAAATTGTTTTTACAATTTAAAAATCTGCCTTTCTCGTTAAAATTTTAATTTGCCTGCATTGTGGACATCGCCATCCTGTTTGGACTTAAACGTTTTCGTAGTAAAGAGATTCCTGACATATATATTTCGAGTAATGAATTACAAAACAATCCTGAAAGAGAAGCAAGAAGAACGACAACCAAGCAAACTTTCGAAAAGCGAGAGTTAACAATCTCAAATCACAATAAGAATTCAGAAAAGATTTTTGTTTTATAAATAATCAATTTCTTTTTTTTTTATTGTAAAAATAAAAATTTGAAAGAAAATAAAGTAAATATTCTTATAGTTAAGTTTAGTGTCTTCCATTTCTTTGTTTAAACCTAAGGTTGCTAGGGCTATTCTTAAAAATAAGTTTTACATCATTGTCTTCCGAGGTGTAAAAAGGATCTTAAATCGAAAATACTATTTCAAGGCACATGAGGTGGGTTTTTTGTTTTTCGTTTTCGTTGTTTTTTATAATATACAAACTATTTACAATTCTTGACTAGAGAACTTTTTACAGGAGATTCACTTGAACCAGGAACAAATTTTTATCGCCGCCACTGTGTTGTTTGCTGAGCTATTACATGTGAATTTGTGAAAACACTTTCTATGGATCACTGGACTTATTGTCTCAATTAGGGTGTTTTTTTTTTTGTTTTCTTGTGATTGTCTACTATTTCGTAATGTATCTTACTGCTCCTGCCAAGATGAAATGTAATCCAAAAGTTCCTCATCATCAGGGGTGTCAGCGCCCATGGGATCGTAACTATCGAATGGTTCAAATTTGAATTGAATTCGTTCGTCGCTGGTAACCGAATCCAAGTATTCATGATTGTTGCCACTGCCATTGCCACCAATTGAGATATCCGAACTGTATGACGGTGTTGGAGATGCAGATGCTTCAGAGTTATAGGAATTTTGCAACATAAACTCATCCGGACTACCTTCGGTTGGATAATAGGACGACGACGAAGCTGGAGAGCCGATTGAGGATCCTTGACTGTCACTATCATCAAGTAGGTCTTTAAGTCCTCGGATATATTCCACAGCCATCCGAAGAGTATCGACTTTGCTTAGTTTTTTACTAGCACCACGACCACCATTCGACAGGGTACTAATGATGGTTTGAGGAATATGCTGACGCAAGTTGGCAAACCCATTATTCACTTGTTTCACACGATTTCTTTCGCGGGCATTACGCCGAGCTACTGATGGTAATTGCTCTCCATATGGCATGTTGTTGTAGGTGTACTTCTTCTTCGGCACCATCGGTCCAATAGTGCTGGTCATCATGTTGATTCCATTCATGCCCAGCACTGATGTAGCCTTGCGGTTTACTGGAGCTGGTGCAATTTGTTTATGTTGTTGGTACATGATGGTAGTACCAGCTGGAACCATAATGTATTTCGGTTGTGATTGCATCACGTGAGAATTTTGGGAACACACACTTGTCATTGTTGCAAAGAGATCACTTTTCAAATATTTTGTATCCAATGTCCGGACGACTGTAACCGCCGTACACAACCTACGCACTCGAATTCTCAAACTCAACTGATACGAGTCGACGCGTGTAGAGATAAAGGTACTTTTGTCGATCTTTCGAAATGTAAATAAAGTAAGCGAACGGATAGATATAATTCTTTTCTTTACTCTTTTTTGAAAATGAAGTAGAGCCTGCTCTTGAATGTTTTTTCGATGTTTACCGTGTGGAATCTTATTCCGAAATGATACCCTTCGTCCTGAACCTCACGGTTTTTGTACTCTTTCGTCGTCATCGTCGGCGGATACCTGCTCTATCTGCTTCGAATGATCGGTTGAGTCTGTAGTGCAGACCAGATAAAGTGAAATATCCGCACTATACACGCACACAGCACTACCCCTGCTGATTATGTAGCAACGACCACAACACAAAGTTGAAGAAATACAATCAGAGGAACCCAAAAAGGCGACTGAAAAAAAAACAGGTTATGTCTGCACTGGCAGTCGATGTCTGCACACCAATTGCTAGCCACGTACATAGGGGTGTTTGTATATTGGTGTCATACTGAACGGCTCACTCGTTGGTTCTCTGCCAAAGCAGGTACCGTTCCGTGAGTCGTCACATCAATTGCGCCTTCCAATTGCGCACGCACTCGACTCGCCCGAAGTACGAGCTTGTGTTGGTTCACGGGATGAGAAGAGTGTACCCAGTAGTGGTGCGTGCTTCTTATAAGATTTTGCACCAAACCGAACCACGTTCTGTTCATAGACTAAGTTTCGTGTAATGCTGTAGCGTTGTAGATTCGAAGTGCACAAGAAATTAGTGGCAATATAAAAGATACGACACATAAGTAGTAGTTAGAGTAGTTAGATATTCAGACTAAATACGAGTATGTATAACATTTCCACTCATTACATCAGGTTCCTCGGAAATTTCTGTAGGTTCCACTCACACCAATGAAGGATCTGAGTGAAATCAATGCAGGATCACCATCGACGCAGTAGTAAGATCTCAAAGAAAATCCTTTATTCGCATATCCTTCACGTATATTGGATTTAACACACACTTGTGTATGCTTTTCTTGAGTTGTAGGAGATCTATTTATTCGTTTTAGTCCTTTTCATGATTGTTGAACTTGTTCGACCTTCTTCGGAGATTTCTTTTCTTTAGATTTTATTTCTTTACATCTCTTGTACATAAGGAGTTATGAAAAAAATAAAAACCTCTGATCCTGAGGGGGAAAATATTCATGTATAGGATTTCAAAGGACCTTATATATAAAAAAAATGTTTTCTTGCAATAAATTTTCTATGGAAATCTTACATTTGATGTTCAAATGGGGATCGGAGATGTCCAGTTCGGGAGATCTTATACATTTTTAATAGAGGTACTCTATTTTTAAAAGTGTAGATATGTACATTCTTATTGATTTGCAAAAATTATACAAAATTTGAGTTATAGGTATTTGTGTTATTTCCACGTCCGAAAGTATGATTAATCAATTGGCGACTCCTTCGTCATATTGTGATACATTTTTTCATCACTCAGTCGAAGGCCATCTCCAAGTCTATAGGAATCTGGCTAACTGACCTTCAAATTCATCACATTTTGTTGTGAGCTTGATCGAGATTTTTAATTTTTAGAAGGTTTCTAGAGTGCTTAGCTTAAATCAACGAGGCCTCAAGTCAAAATCTATCATTATTGTCACTGTACGAATGCGTATTTCTTCTGATATCGCCAAAATCGAACGCTCACCGATATGTTGTTTCCTGCGAATTGAGTAGATTCATCATCGTGTACTTATGTAGATGTTACGCTTTCTATGACTAAGCGACGCGTCGTTACTATTGTACTTACCAGTGCCAATCATTTTCTTACACTTGGCCTCAAAATGTTGGCTTGAAACCCAGTTCAAATAAAATTTCAAAAATGCCTTGAAAAGGATATTGATTTTTGATGCGCTAGCTGGGACGCATTTTATGAACAGTGATTAACAGGGATGCACTTGGAATGCTCGAAACCCTATTAAGAGAAAGTGTTGCTACTCAGATGAAGATGAATGAGATGAGATGCGTACTATAAGTGCCATGTGGCGTGAAACCATTTCGCCTTTGGGCAGGTGACTATATATGTAGCTCTGTCCCCGGTATACTTTGGTAAATTTAGTGCTGCCGCGATCATGTGTATTAATGCGACATAATTATTTGTGTCTAAGATGCTTTCATCTGGCTGTAGAGTCAATGATGAGCCTGCTGCGGCTTCTACTTGTCGCAGGGCGGAAAATGATATTCAACATTAAAAAATTTACTCTACATATATGAATGATCCTTTGAAAACAGAAAGAGATTGACCAAATTTGCAGCAACGAGAAACGTGGTACATATGAAGTTAATAGCAGAAGGGCGTAGCCAACTGGCTGTTATTGTGCTTGATCCAAAAACGTTTTAATAGACGAAATGCATCCTTTACCAAAACTACACTAGTCTATGTGGATGGGGAAAGTTCGGTTCACTGGCCTATACATCTACATATACAAATATAAGCGCATATTGGCAACATAAATAAACATGAGTACCTTCCATGCCTTCCCAGTAATCATGTTTACAGCATAGTTTTCGCAACTCCGCTACTGCGGAGAATGAGAAATTATACTTATACAGAGCCATCTTCTAATAAACGGAAGGAAGAAGACATGGTCCTTCAAGCTAAAGAAGAACGTCAGTGCTGAAGGTATGAAGGAAATATTTTTCAAAAGTAATGAACGGAAATACACCGAGTTGCCTTCAGGGCTATATCTTCCTGGAAAATCAAGTCTGTTAACATGTCTACCAATTATACCATGGCTTTTGATGATGTAACCTCAAATTTTGATGATTAATTTTCTTATAAACACACTTTTTATATGCCAAGTTCGCGTTGTGTCAGATCTGTCTCGTAAGGCTGAAGACCTTAGTATTTGTTTTGTCTATTACGCCTACAGCGAGGAGCACAACGTGCATCAACTGCTGCTGCTGCTGCTGCTCAAGTTGAAATGAACTGAACTTTGTGAAGCGCTGCATTCTTCACGTGTTAGTGGAACTTTACAATTTAGCATTAAGAAAACTTGAAAGCTTTTTTTAACGTTGTTTTTCATATGTTCAATTGTTTTTAAAGAGATAATACCATATTTACAAGGGCTGTTTGATTCATTGGTACACACAAGAGATCAAAGAACTGTCGAAAAAATGGGTTTTATCCGGTGAACGTGCTCCAAGGAAGGCGAAGACCGTGCCTTCGGCCGCTAAGGTGTCAAAACAAAACTATGCGTCGGATTGTCATCAAATTTTGACAGGCGCCACCTATCTTCCAATACGGGTACTTATCAAACAGCCCTCGTATAATGTTGGCTTACATAAAAGCATCTGTGCTTAATATTTTTACTATTTTGATCTGTTATTTATCAAAAATGCACTAGAAAAAATTCCTCAGGTTGTATGGTTATGAAGTAAACATACATTTGTGCATAGACGTTTGAAATATTATTTCACATTTTTTTAGTGGAGCTCGAACCAATTAATGGAAATGATTATAGGAGAACTAATTAAAGCAGTGAGGGATAAGGGTTTGTTGGGAAATTTGGAAAATCTACAATGCAGTGGGAGAAAGTGGCCAAAGAAGTTGATACTCCTAGTAAGTCTGACTATGTCACAGGCTTCTGGCCCGTGAAGTCTGCCTGAGACACTGCCATCCCGGGCACGCTATTCCTAGTTATCCAGACCAAGAGCTCTGTCATCCCCTATGGCTTGGTCTTTAAAACGGAGATTCGGCCTTCCTTGTCATTTTGAAGCTGGGGGCTGGGAATCGAAGGTCCTCTTAGCTGAAGCATTATTGTCCATTCGCCCGATGTGGCCGAACCAATGTAGTTGACGTATTTTGGCTTTTTGGACTACGTCCACCTCTTGATAGAGCTCATAGAGCTCGAGGATGTATCTTCTTCTCTATTCGCTCACCCTCGTACACAGGACGAAGAATTTTTCTTTCGAAAGATCACAGTATCGCTTTCTGCTTATCGTCCAGCACTCGGCGCCATACAATAGAACTGACAGGATAAGGGTTTTATAAAGCATATTTTTTGTCCTTCGAGTTAGGAGTTTTGAACCCAATTGTTGTGCCAGACCGAAGTAGCAACGGTTTCCTAGGGTAATTCATCGGCGGATCTCCACTAGGGTGTCATTCGCGGAGTTCACGTTTACTCCAAGGTAGGTGAACTCTTCAACTATTATACCTCGAAATTTCTACTACCAATAGTGACGTTTTGTCCAATGCTGGTTTGTTTGTTGATAACATGTACTTAATCTTGTCCTCGTTTACTTCAAGGCCAACAAATTCCGCCTGTTCTTCAATTGCCGTGAAAGCCTCTATCACGGCAAGCTGGGAACGAGCGATGATGTCAATATCGTCCGCATATCCCAGTAGCTGAAATGTCCTGTTGAAGATAGTGCCTGCCTGCGCACTATCTGTTCCAGAACAAGATTGAATAAGTCACTAGATAGAGCATCTCCTTGCCGAAATCCGGTGTACGTTTGAAATACGAGTAGTTCGGAGGAGCTACTTCCAAATTGCCCATTGCAGCGCGTGATGGGGATTTGAAGTCAATGAGACCAATGATGGTGGTCTCGACCTGATATTCGTTGGCCTTTTCCACGATTTGTCTCGGTGTGAAAATTTCTCCTATAGTCGCTCTGCCGGGCCGGAAGCCATCCTGGTACGTGCGGATTAGTGTGCAGAAAGTTTTGAGACGCTCACACAATACGTTGGATATGATTTTATATGCGAGATTAAGCAGGGATATGCCTCGATAGTTCTTACAAGATCGCCTTTTTTTGTAGATGGGGCAAATTTGTATTTGAAGAGCTCTGCTGGTAGGCTATCAGAGCCTGCGGCCTTGTTGTTCTTAAGCTTTTTATAGCTTCTTCTTCTATATATACTGGTTGGTGGAACTGGTTCTTCATTGACCGGATGTGTGTTCACTTCTTGCCCTATCACTCTCTCTACATACATAATGCCCATTTAGCAGCTGCTGGAAATGCTGCTTAAACATACCTCCTGCCCCCTGTGGTTCGGTGACTAGCTTTCCTTCGCAGTTTCCTCCTAGTAAGTATTAAATAAAAATAAATTTTGCTCTCCTAAAATTGATATTTACTGTTGAAACTTGCAACAAAAAATGGAAAACCCTTCGATATACATTTAATAGGAGGAGGAGGTTGTCTTATTGAAGAATTCCGCTTGTAGATCTGTTTTTCCAACTTGTCAGAAGTTGGTTTAATGAATTTTATGAATTTTTAGGTCCATCTGCAACTATTCATTTGAGGAAACTTGCTTTGCCCGACCCGGGCACACCTGAAATTTTAAGTCCAGAAGAAAGCTTTGGAGTTATGGAAAACCAGAAAGGAATATATGAAGAACCACATTACACTAGTAGCCATACAGTTCGTTGACGAGGATAAGCTGACTGCAAAAGCTTTGTTGGCACGTCTAACAATTGCCAACCGCCAAAAGAAAACGAAGCTCTGCTCGCTCTTTCTCCTATGTCACTTAAATAAAGGCGAAAAATAAAAATATTTTCAAAAATAAAACCAGTTTTTTTCTTTAAAAACTTTATAAGCTATCATATTAAACTATTAATTATTTAAAATTAACTCCAAAATTGCTATCTTACTCTGTCGTATCTTGTCTTCTAGGGCAAGTAATTTACGAATTTCAAAGGCATTTTGAGACCTATTATTGCTCCATCTGAGTACAGATGATAAACTTTCTATCTCTTGACGCCACGTCCGTCGAACATCTTCGCTACTGTTGTCATATGAATCGCAATAGTTTGGTGGAGAATAAGGATTGTTATTGTAAAGCAAATCAGTAGTTTTTTAAAAAAATGTGCAAAATTTTACATGCTAAAACTACTTTGTCGGCGCTTTTATGCTAAAGCTCTATGCACTTCTCGAGAATGCGCCACCGAGTCACTAAAATGCCAAAAATATTGTCAATAACTCTTCAAGTCCTTGAAAGTATTAAACCCAAAGTGTCTTCTGGCTCATCAAGCAGAACACCAGGATATGGTCGCATTATATTTTCACCAAGACAAAAGACGTTTTTTTTATTTTATAATTTGCGGCCGCGAGATTTAAGTACCCTTAAAATGCTTGGTCACAACGCGGGCGAAGGAAAATTAGGGAAGATAGAAAGGGAGGTACCGGTGAACGCTGGTTTTAAATGATTGAAGGTTGTAATGACTAGGAAATAAGAGCTAGGTGGGGCATTCCATAAGCGAGTTGTACGGCTTAGGAACGGATCACGATATTTTAGAGTACGTCCGAAAGTGGGCTTGAGGGTATACTGATGAGTAGTCATAGCGAGACGGATGTAACAGTTGAAGGTTTGAAGTGGCGGAATGCTACTGGCAATTTCTATGGAGCATTGGTCGTGGAAATAGCGACAAAATAAACTGAGACAGGAGACATTACGCCGGTGTTCGAGGGTGTCCATTGTTTGAGTGATATTTAGCAACATCTGTGAGTTTTGTCGAACGGTTTTGAATCCTATCTAGCAGGCACAAAGATGTTTTGGGCGCATCTGACCTAATGTGGGCATTGTTCTCCAATTTCTGGCGGATATATGCCTTATATGTATATTGAGGCCAGATCAGAGGGGGTGAAGTATTTCTTACATCGCTTGGTGAAACCTAGATATTTGTCAACATTTTTGACGATAGCGAATATGTGGTCCGAATGGAAAGTTTTAAGGTTTCGACGATGCAAGTCCCATCCATGGATATTGGCTGGGTGTCTAAATTTCGGTTTAACGGCAGCAGACAGCATTGTGTTTTGGAAGCATTCAATTCTACTCCATTAATGGTTCCTCAATTAGTTACAATGTTAATATCAAAACAAGCAAATCAATAACACTATGGAAGTTGCTTATTGGACATAATATCGTGAATTCTCATAAGCAAACTCCCGGCGGGAAAAAGTGCTTGATTATCGAAGGAATTATAATCTAAACTGCGGCATTTACAGGGGTAGATGATTAAAAATAGAGCGATGCAGAGGATGGCAGAAATAGCTCCGAAGTACCAGTACTGATGTTGCCAGGAATCCAAGTCGCTGCCATTTAGTTCAGCTGAGAGTCTTGCCCTGAGTATGGCAAAACGAGGATCCTCTGTGGGCTCACCGTTTAGGTCCATTTTGGGAGGGGACATGTGGTATAATATTCTGTATAGAAATTGTTGATATCAATTTCGATTTTTTTGATACCTTCGGTGGGAGACATAACATCAAACTGGGTGCTGCAGATTCTGTAACCTGGAAACCGCACCAGATTAACTTTTGCAACGGGTCGAGTCTGTGTGGCGTTGCATACGATAGCAACTTTTTTACCGCTTTTTCCATATATCTTATCAAATTCTGTGTTGGCTGGTACTGTGGTGCATATATTCAACAGAGGAGGGGGAAGAGCAGCTTCTAGTTGTGTTTTATTAAGATTGTCATAGATTCCGTGGTCTAGATCGATGGCTTGGGTTGGATCGAAGGAAGTTTTGTTGTCATTACTGAGCACAATTTGTTGCACGAAGTCTCCATGGTCCATGGAGGAATGTTGAAAGCCACGATAGCCATATTTCTTTCGTTATTCTGTTAAAAGTGAATAGTGGGACTACATTTGATATACATTGTTGACAGCCAGCAAAAGTTCAAACTTTCGTCTAACTTATTGACATAAGCCTGTAGAGCTTCAACGGGCCAGATGGTGATGATGTTCTGATTATTTACCTGGATAGCGCTCATAATGATTTGAATGCGAGTAATCGTTCATTTTCTTGAAGCCGAAGTTGCTGCTGCTGTTCAAGTAAGCCATGAAGTCGCATGTCTGCCATGAAGCTGGATGCTTCTAATATCTTTTTTATTTTATTCTCTAATTTGACTATTAGATGCTCTAATTGGTATCTAATTCTCTACTGCTTGATACACGATGCCGGAAGTCATAAGTATTTGGGGACCATATTTGATAATTCCTTTTAGAACTATAGGTACAATGGAATGTTTGGTCCGTTTACTCAGGTAGCTTGCAGTGATTCCTTCCTTAACTGTCATGGCCTCGCGTCTAACAGTTTCTTCTAGGGAACGGTAGTGTTGGTATAACTTTGAGTAGCTGAGGTTCTAATATTTTTGGCAGTAATCGTAGAATTTCTTCACAAGATGTCGATGGCAATCAGATCGGCGGTAAAATTCAAAGAGATATCGACCGAGAACTCCAAGTCGGAGTATTTGATGAAAGCGTCTCCCAATCGGTGAATATGCATACCCGGAGTGAGTGTTTGGATCGCGAAGGCTTTAGTTGTTGGGCTAGTGAGGGCCACCCAACATAAAAGTACTAGAGTTAGTAGTGAGGTTTTCTGGATTTGGTGGAGGTGCTCTTGGTGGAAACCTTCCCAGAAGTGTTGTTGAATTTGTTGCACTTGTAACCAGCGTTTTGTGATTGGGACTGCAGTTGATGGACTTGCATCGATTACAGAGTTCCTGTAGCTCCGTTGCTTGATGAAATGGTATGGATGGATTCTGGATGGAGTCGATGCGACGTAATAAGGAGTTGAATTATTCGTAGGTCAGATTAGTTATATTAGACACTTTCTTCATTAGATGTTTCATAGACTTAACGGCGGCCTCCCACAGCCCGCCGAAGTTAATGCTGTAGGTCGGATTGCACTTCCAAACAATCTCCTGGATCGCTAGTATGTTCTTGCAGTTATAGGTGACGTTGTTGCATTCTTGGTTGATTTTCTTTTTTGCTTCAATAAAATTGGTATTATTATCAGAGAGGACCAGGGATGGCCAGCAGCGTCTGCTCGCGAGCGTGTGAAGACTTCTAGGAACATTTCCGTACAAGTACATTTCTAAGTGAACAGTTGTTTATTGGGCAGAATATCGTAAAATAATCAAATAAGCAAATCCACTATTGAGGTCAGTGATTGTTGAAGTTGCTTATTGGACAAAATATGGTGAATTTTCATAAACACCCTCAATGTCAAAACTGGGTTTAACCGCTTGTCTATCGGTAAAAATGCAGACATCCTATTAAGCAAGGTTAGCCTAATTAGTTTTCAAAATTTCTGTCTGAAATATGCAAAATTAATATTTCGAAATACAAAAAGAGATACGTAAGTACGAGTATATGTAGATTTTATCTACTGCATAGCAGTACATATTCTTTCCTCTATGGTGAGGATTGTACTTTGAAACTGATATCGAGGCTGGTGGTTCGATGTAGTCAATGTATTTCCTTTTCAGACTTAAGCGTTAATGGGTGACCTATTTGAAGTCCAGTCCCCTGCTGTAGTTTTCAGCCGGATTTGAGTATAAATCGACATCTGCTTGCAATATATAGGGTGTTTGTTTTGGAATGCAGGCTTTTCAATAGGGATTAAATATCAGATCAGCTGTAGCATTGTTCTGTCAAGCTTCATTTATTTTCAATACAAGACAACGCAACATTTATTTCTAAAACCGAAGGAATTTTCGCGAAACTTATAGAGTACTTCGTGAAATATACGGTAGACTTCATTCGCCTGTTTATCGAATTTTTGAAAAATTTCGCACCCAATTCACGATATTGCATACATAGGATCAAGAACAAGAATAATGGGTTCAGAAGAAAATATCGCGGCTGTGGCAGCTTGTGTTGAAGAGGACCTGAATTTATCGATTTATCGTCATTCGCGGCAACTTGACATTTGCCCATCCACTAAAAATGCACCACATGGTGCCGTTGTACGCCGGTGATACATCGGTCCTTATTTCCTCAAAAATGAGGCCGCAGCACATGTTACTGCCATTGAAAACCGGTGCTATGCGATGAACAACTATTATTTGTTCCCAAATTTCCGTGACGTCAGTATGAAAGAACTGTGTTTCTAACAGGATGGTGCTGCACCCCGTATTAACAACGAAATTGAAAATTATTGAAAACGTGATTTGTGAACATAGTTATTTCAAGAAATTGGACAATTTGCCACCAAAATCGTGCTACTACACTAACTTTACTAGATATTTGTACAATATTTAGTATGTTTGTCTAATGCTCGCCACTACACTGATACATCATACATAAGTAAAGGCCTAACGACCAAAAGCCATTAAACAATTTGAAATGTACATATGTTCACTGCTGGATGTTGTCTTCCAGGCTTATTAATTGTCTACACTCTACAATCTATAAACTTTGAATATTTTATTACATAAATCTAAGCCGCATTCTGGAAGGAGTAAGTGAGGGAATGAATGGGATTCTTGTTTTTTTTTGTGTTCCCCCCAATTGACACCAAAACCGCATTTGGGTACCAGTGTGGGAACACTCAGGAACTCAGTACAATTTTTTCTGGGCTTGAGAAGAAATCGCAAGACGAATTTTAGAGCAAAGGCTAACGGCATGATCAATCGTACCCGTTGGCGAGAAGTGTGAGTTATATGCTTAGCTTGCAACATATTGTTTTACTGAAGTAAGCTTACCACCGATTTTGACTTTTCAGATCTTCTACTGTACGGTCCTTCTGGCCGAATAAAACCCGAAAATTATTTAGGAATTTTCTTTTTACATGTATAAAAATTTCAGCCACTCACCAAACGGTTATATAACATATATGTACCTATATATAGTGGGGCAAAAATCACTGTCTGATGTAAAATGATGATAAATTTTATAGGTTCCACTTTTTTAGTTATTAAAACAGTGTGGTTTGTTACGGGTAGATAGTTGAGAACGGTTATATACCTCTTGGCCCCACAAAACCGGTGTTTTTTTTATTTCGTAAAATATTTTATCACAGCGCCTGCATTCTTCGACGAATATTTAAGATGTAAAATATTAGTGGGTTTCTTTTCTTGAACGTACACTTCCTCAATTATCCCCACAAAAAAAAGGTGGATATTTTCGAATCCGGAAAACTCCAATTCCAAGTAAGTCCTGAATTTTCGGAAGTAAAAAAAAAAACAAAACAAAATGACTCTTACTCTTAGGCTTGAACGGTGTAGGTTCATCCTGTTCAAACCATATCTCTGGACTGTAACCAATCGCTGGTCTCAATTAATGTTAAATCATAGATCGATATCACATTTTACTTAATCTTGATCGCATGGCAATTGACATAAGTCCCGACTTCAAAATTCTGGATGTCCGAATGCTTCGAGTGGGCAATATTTATTTGGATCACTAGCTTGCTGTGGCGAAGATACAAATACGGATATCGAGGAGCGCAAGAGAGATGTTATAACAGAGAAATGAGAATTGATTTCACGAAAAGAACAAACTTGGTCAACAAATTACGTATGGATACGTAAAAGGACCTTTTATGCAGATTTTTATAAAACGATGACAATCAATAGTCTGTAATGAGGCAGAGCCAACTATCTACTATCCGACCTCGACGAAGTGAGGGTTGGCATATTTATTTTTGTCCAAAAATGTCTAGCTCGCGAGCTGTTCCAGGTGGTGGGTAATAACTTTCCGAAGGACATAAGCCAAACTATCTCTAAAATGTGATCAGATGAAAGCAGGTAAGGCGAATGTAACGTCAATAATGTATGCCAGATCCTGAAGGAATGCGGCTGTCTAGTGTGCCCTAACAATAGTGGCATCATTGGCCTTAACATCTTCTCTGCCATACTATGTAATCGCATAAAATCTTTTGCATCCATCTTAGTGGTCTTCAACAGGAAGTTGGAAAGAGCCCAGGCTGTGACATGTAGAGTGTATGGACACCAGGATTCCAGCTCGGAAAGGCTTTCGATCCTTCACCGAAGGAAAACACAGCAGAGAAAGATCGTGCACGTGCAAATGAAGATGGACCTCAATCGACTTGACCTGCGAAATTGAAAGAGGTAAGCAAGCACAGGGCTCCCTAACGTTGCATGAAGATTGAAGCTCAAATCCTCCCAGGATTGATTGATTGATTGGTGTCGAGTGTCGAAATATCTTCTGTGTTATGTTTAAGATTTGCCTAAGTGTGAATACATAATCATTATACAAGCTGGCGCAAAATTAATCATCCAATTTTGTTTTCGAATAACTTTTTTACTGAATGAAAAAAACTATTTTGAGCAATAGAAATATTTACGTGGACCTTTAAAATTGTTTCTGTTAAGTGAAGAATATGATATCCGCCAGAGTGTATCACATTTATCGCATTTTCTATGACCCTCCGCAAGATTGGGATTGTTAAATCGGGCGATCTTGCTGGCCATGCCAAATAGCCGAAATGGGAGATTACGCGACCAGGAAACGCTTCCTTAACAATATCCAATGTGGCTTGTGCGGCGCGTGCGTTTGCACCGTCTTGTTGAAACCACATGTTCACCAAACCCCGCTCATCGAATTCCGGCAGTAAGAAGTAGCTAATCATGGCCCTGTAGCGTTCGCCAGTAACAGTGACTGTATTGCCGATGGCGACCTCAAAAAAATACGGCCCAATCACTCCTCCCGCATAAACGCCGCACCACACTGTGGCTTTGAGTAGATGTTATGGCTCTTCGTGCATCACACGCGGATTTTCAGTGCCCCCGAAATGAAGATTTTGCTAATTGACATAACCGCTTAAGTCGCCTCGTCGCTCATGATAATTTTCGACACAAAATCGTCCTCTTCGTTGTTGAGATTGAGGATGGCTCTACAGTAATTCACACGCGACTGACGGTCAGGGGGCATTAACTGATGCACTGTTTCCACTTTGTATGGGAACATGTGTAAGTCTTTCACTAAGTTCGCTGTAGGGTCCGTCTGGTGAAGCCCAATTGCGGCAGACACAGCCGCAATATTCTCGGCCGAACGACCAGTCCGGTGGCGGTCACTCCCTGCATGGTCTTCTGTGGTTTCACTCTGTTCGAGTCGAGTCGCGGGAATGTTTGCCCAGTTGGCGCGACACCATTAGGAAATCGACGTCGAAATTAACGCTGCGTTAGCACCACTGATCGGTTATTGGTCAAAAACATCAACACAATAATTCCACGCTCTTGCGGAGTATAGCGCTCCATTGCTTATCTGTTTGCATACTGCAACTGCCTAGTTCACAAATGTCAAATATGATTGACGTACGACGCCATTTGCAAAAATTATAACATATTCCGCCACCTTGTATGAGTTTATACGATTTTTAGCTGACTTTGGGCTACAGTGAAAAGATAAAGAGTGGTGCTTTATCTTGAACCGAACACTCCGGTATTTTTTTGGTATCATCTCCAATCGTGGTAAAAAATAGCGTCTTTAAAATTGTGGTCGAAGCAGTATGATGTCTTAATGAGCAATACGGTTACCAAACACAATTTGAGATGTCTTCCTTTTGAGAAATGGGTGTGCCGATCAAACCCTCTGGATCATACATTTTAACACCTCTCGACTAGACCCAAATCTAAAGTTGAAAAGAACTGATAGCTATTCAGCAAGCAGCGTTGATAACGCACTTCTGCCTACCTATATACACTTGTGTTCAGTTCACACTTAGCTCCACAATTGTAGTAATTATACATAACTAATAGACGGCGAAAAAAGAACGGTCACTTCATTATTGACTTAAATGTTTCAATCCAGATATTATTTCCTTTCCGTGTTCATGTTCAACACATTATGTACGCACCTCACCAAAAACGTGCTGATTTGGAGAAGGTTCTTACCAAGTACTTCAGTCCGAATGTTGGGCGATGCAAACGCTCATGTTATCCTGTCTTGTTAAAATGAGCAATCACTTGCCACAAACCATGTCTCACCACTGGATGAGATCCTGTACATTATCTTAGCGCCGACAGTATTGGCAGTATTGTCAGTAAGGTACATTTTAGCACACCTTCCACCCTAACAAGATCGCTCTTGCCCAATATGACATGAGTTGAACTCAAAAACCTAAAAAAAAGGATTTACCTTTGGTACCGGTAAATAAAATACAAAAGCACTTGACAACATTGGCCCAGAATCAGCCTCCGACAAGACAGAATAAATGGCCACGTTGAAAGCAAATGTTGCTTCTGTAAGGCCCACAGCAGACCATTCATCTAAAAATTGATCGGCAATTGCATGTGATCACGCGATTTAAGTACCAAAAAACGACGCTTTTAACCAATAATGTGTTATTATGTGAAGATGTTAACACACAGCCTCAGACGGAACATGATAAAGTGGCGAAATTGCCAGAGATACTTTCTGTAATGAAAAATTTGTTTAAAAGTGTGTTCTATAAATCAATGGGCTGACCTGTGATGATGTATGAGGTTACATACACGGCACATGGTGTATCGGTTAAGGACAAAAACGACAAAATAAAAACGTCTGCCGCTGGAATGTGATCAGTGAATTGAACGGACCATTGCGGGACGAACACCAAGCTCTTTGAAAGTTATGTCGAATGCCGAAAAATGTAAAGAAAAAAAGTCTGATAATACGCTGCCTAGATTTAGACACGCACCACGAGAAGGACGTAATTGAAATTCGACAACCAAGGCAAGCAAGGATTTCACTGAATATTTGGGAAGTTAGTGCTGGCACACCTTGCAGAGTATACCCCGCAGTTTGCGACTTATGCGTGTATACGGCAAGAACAAGTGAAAGACACCTGAGGGGTAAGACAGGATAACCTTGACACAGTTGTTTTTTTTTTTTGGTTTTCAATGACAAGTGACCAATAACAAGAGACTAAAAGGGATGGCAGAGTGAGAGCGCATGGTGGTTAGCTCGGTGGCAGGCGCCCGGGTGGGATCCGAAACCGCAAAGATTTTTCTCGAAATGGGCTTAGAACTTCAAACATAAGTTCTGGTGTGGATGTAAGGATATAATTTGGAGACATAGTTTACAGCGTTCTTAGTTGAACTAGATCATATTTTCGAAAATTAACAGAAGTGGATACTTAAGTCCTAAAGGTTGACTTTAGGGTCTGGATGTAATGATACGAGTAGTGCGTGTAGGAGATTTCAAATGCATAAAAGCTGCCAAACTGTCATTCTGTAAGAAAATTATACAAAATACTCGTAAACCATAACTATATATGGTATCATCCGGACTCTTAAGCAGAAGATACTAAATTGATTCTCCCTGATAGCGTCATTTATTTAATATTTGAGTAGTGAGAGGGATTCAACTGTCAATTGTTCATCACCCAGTGATGCAATTTGTATTTCTGCGAATAAAGAGATCTGCGAAGAATATGATCTGGTGGGTTATGTGCTTTCGGAGACGAAGGTAATTACATATTATTGAAAGATGAAATCCATTAGTAGCGCACTTGCTTTTAAATTTTCCATGAATAGGATATCTCGAATAGTATTCCGATTTTGAGTAGAGAAGTAAATAGCCCCAAGCAAAGGAAAATATCTACTATCATATATGAGCATATCTCTTTTATCTCACGGAAGGAAGGGTATTTCAGGACCAAGGTTGAAAAAGAGCAGTGTGACTTTCATTGTATCATTGTTTTTCGTTTAATAATGGCAGATCAGAAGGCCGATGTTTTATGGTTAGGTTAAATTTAGTGTCAAAACTAAGCTATCGGTTTTGCTGGCGGTTTTTGCCTATGATCAAGAGATCTAAGAAATAATTAATCTGCGACATCTTTAAGACATACCATTTGGAATCAGGAAATAGCCCTCATTTTCATTGAATTTTTTAAGCATAAGGATCAAAAGGGGACAATCAAAAACTGCAGAGACTGGAGTCTTCAAAGCCAAGTAAGATACTTCAACACATGGACTGAAAAGGTACCAAGAAGGGCGAGAAGTTGAACATAGATAAGTGAAAGAATGGGTAACTCGAAAAAAGTCTTGCTCAATTAGTACAAAAAGCGGATGAAAACTGTTTTTCTAGAGCAAAGCCATTCCTCAAGGGAATCCCGGAGAGAAGGAACATGAATGAGAAGACAAATCTAGGTGAACAGTGATCAAAGCTCAGAGTAAAAGGCTTACTACAGATGCTGATAGCTTCTTCTGATGCGACTCGCCTTACAGTCGGATTGACAGTAATTTACATTAATACTACGTTGCTTGTGGGACTAGTCTTACGGACCTTAGTACAATTCTTTACACTACTCTATATCCGATAACTTTACTATTGAGAACAAGAGTTGGTTATTGCTTTTGCAGTTGAGCTATTCAATAATGTTTCTATCGGCTCCTTTTTTGAACCCCGGCTGAAACTTAAGACTCTGTAGCTTTTTGGGCTGGATTTTCTGACGAATTTTGTTGAACATTGCAAAACCAGCTTTCAGTTTTTTTATGTGGGGATTTCCGCAAATGCTTGTACTTCTCACTACATAACATGTTGTTACACCCACTTACATTCGTTATACTTTCATTTCCGTCGTTGTCATTTTCCCTACCCAGCACTTTTCTGTTACAAAACACTTTAGAGCTTTCGCTCCAATAAAGGCAGACCACGTTAATCCTTTATGTAAAATTGTGATCGCAATTTCTGCTATGATTTAAGACAAAACTTTAGCGCAATAACTTCTATTAAATAGTTGGCAAGACCTGAGTTTGCTGGCTATATTGAGAGCTGAAGGGCTGACACGTTGTTTGATAGCGAAATCCAATTGGCGATTGAAGACGAGTTGTTCTGAACCCATCAGTGTGTTGCTGCAATGGCACTACATGAAACAGAGACTTTAACTTTCTTGGTTCTTCTCGCTGTGTATATAGTTTTCATTTTAACGTACTTATAAATACATTCTTACATATGTCTCGGGTACATATTGAGATCTAGGCGCATATAACCCCTCTGGGAATTCTATCGTACCGTACGTAAATTGTGCTTCCAACCAAGTAGTTGTGAAGTTTAATAATATTGAGCAGTCACCTATCAAGAACTTTCTCGAACATTTTCATAGTATGCGACATTAGCTTTACCGGTCAATACTTATTGTAATTTCTCGTGTCGTTTGTGCCTTTATACACCCTGAATGACTCGAGCTGCAACTAACTTCAGACTCCTATAATTTCCAAACCGTTCATGGCAGTGAATTCAAATTTTGACACATGACAGATAATCTTATTATTTACACCTTTTAAACAATTTGCGTCTCAGTTGTGTGATTGCTTTATATTTGGCTGAAAAACCACAAGTAGCTATCGTTAGAACCCTCCAGCACCCCAACGTGAATAAATCATTCGTATCTCGAACCATATCTCGTTATCGTGATACTGGCAGCGTTGCAAAACGCCGTGGAGGTGGTCATAAAAAAAACAGCAAAGTGGAAGAAAAATGGCTCGTGAGCTCAACATATCGTTGGAACGGATGCAACACATACTGAAAAATGGGCTTGGGCTCAAGCTATTGAAGTTCCAAAAAGCACACGATCTTACACCCCAACAGAAAAAAGTTAGAGTCGAAACAGCGAAGGAGTTGCTACGCTTGCACGAAAGTGGTGTTTGTTTTTTCCGATGAGTCGCCATTTGTTATCGAGCAATATGTCAAGAAACAAAATGACCGAGTTTACTTGCCAGAGAGGTCTTTCGAAAATTTACACTTTCGGACTGCCACCAGAAAGCAGGCTGCACCGATGGTGATGGTTTGGGTCGCCATAAGCGCCGATGGTCGCTCTCCGCTCGTATTTTTGGACCGTGGCGTCAAAATTAATGCGATCGTATACCGTGAAACTACCTTAGAGGCAGTATTGAAGCCTTGGGCAAACAATCATTTCGGTCGGAGACCGTGGACTTTTCAACAAGACTCGACACCGTCTCACAAAGCGCGCGTCAACCAAGATTGGTTAAAAAACAATGTTCCACACTTCATTCTTCGGCAGTCTCAAGGCCATTATTCGCGCCAAAGGTAGACATATTGAAAACTACTGATACAATTTGAAAATTTATGTATTTTCCAATATTTTTTGCTTTGGCACAATAAAATTTATCGAAAAATAAAAAAATTATATCATTTTTAAAAGTTATAGTTCAATTAAATCCGATCGATTCTCATTAATTTATTGAACAAAATCGCGAGCCATTTAAGCGCAAAATTTTCGCTCACATCACTGAAGATATGGGATCTGGTCTAGTTACATATCCCTAGTTCATTATTCTGCCTGCTTTTGTAACTTCAGCTTTACATAAAATCGCGGGGATTCTTCATTATATACAGTTTCTATTTATTGTAAATGTTTCGTTAGCAAGCATGCCTGCCCGTCTTTGACATATTTTAGAGATGGAATATTTTCGAAATTTTTAATTCATTGTGGCGCACTCTTAAAAATCTAAGTCAATACAACACCTCTAGTGCTTCACTTCAAGTGCTTTGCTCACGCTTTATTCATCCTCTTTATTGCACCGGTCGTAGTTTATTTTTTATTTTTTTTTTTTGGGGTAGGTGTGAAAATCTTCATAGACACTATGAACTCGATGCTCATAGTAGTGTGAGATTCTTACTCACTAAAAAACGCCTCCCGTCTTAACGACTACAACTAAGTTACCTTATCAAGTAGTTTCCGTTTCAAATAATATTCGCGTGCGGCAGGTAGCTTTCCAGTAAAAGCACCTGCTAGTACCGCTATTATATGTGGATAGTCTTTATCGCGCCAGATCGAACGGTCTCGTTCTTTGTAATCGACGCACTAAGTTTGTCTCGTCCAGAATTTGAAGTATTTTATTATTACAATAACCACGAAGACGAATACAGAGTTTGCGAGCAAAGTTCATTATTTCGTCCTCGACGGTAACTATTCCTAGGTCTCTGTGGATACCACTGTTTCTGATATAAGTTAATGAACAAAAAAATTAAACTTCTAACTTCAGAAGTTTCACATCATCCTGAAATGACATTCCAGTGTGTGAACATCCGACTGCAGACACGAGTGTGCAAATCATCCGACACCTGTGCAAAAGTGCGCATTCCATCACGTACGGTGATGGTAACTTGATGACATCCCTTGGCAAACTACGTCGGCGCGTGAACATGCAAGCAAGTGAATTAGTATTTAAGGTAGCGTAAGTGAATTTGTAAATTAGTCTTAAGTGAAGTGTAAGGGCAACCTATGCCCGAATAATAATTTTTTTAAATAAATAACATAATAGTTATTTAATTTGTACCATGGGGCGTTCACGATTTCTCTTAGAACTTTGTTTTGATAGGTTTGGAGAATATTCGTAGTTTAAATAAAGACGCACTTGATCGGTTTCGCTATTTCCCATATAATTAATCTACATTTTTTGCTTGCCGCCATTTTCGTTGCATCGTTCCATCACCACAATTCTTTACTCGGAGCCGGTCTTGTGAATCATCAAGGAGAGTTAATGCATTGCTCTTACGTTTTGCATTAAAGTTGTACCACATATCTTGCGCACTCAGTTCATCCATGGCATTTTTGAGCCACTTAAAGCTGTTTACCGTTCTACAATACAGTATGAAGACATTTGGAAAGTGCTGAAGCTATGATGATGGTATATCTTAGTAAAACACTTTTCTTCAATCCTACTCCTCAGGACTCTTTCCAAGAAATAGAAAAAAGCTACATCTATCAAAAAAGAACTAGACTAAAAGCTTAATGTCTCCTGCCTCATCCACGTTGTTTCATCACAGTTAGCCGTAGCATTCTCTCTTTCAAACATTCAAACCCAACACCCGTTTCACTATGAATGCTCATGAGTATACCCTTAAACCCATCTGCAGACGGTTAATATGTACGTACACTGGAATTCCGTGATTTTTTTTTTAAAGCCGTAAAGTTTACTTACCAACATTACTGAACTGCCAACATTCAACAAGATTAAATATGGATCGATGCACACTCGCATAACGTGTTGAAGTAGTGATAATATTGCGGAAACGTTTTGTAAAGTTCGTACTGCTTCTGGTCATCATCAAAGGCCTTCTCATACAGCTACAGTGAACTTAATCGATAAATTTTAACGTCTCGGACAAGTTGATGATGTGAAGCCTTCAAATTGTGTTGATCTGGCAAGGTCAGCTGAAAATATTACAGCCGTAGTTAAGAGTCCATTTCGAGACGATCACAGGAATTAGACCTATCTGCCACCACTTTGAACCTCGTTTTGAGTAAAGATCTTGGCCTACATGCTTATACGATCTAGTTCGTATAAGAATTGAAACCAGCAGACTATGAGCGATGCCATACTTTTTCTGATTGCATGCTGAAAGTGAATAAGATCATAATTTTCTACACAAAATTATTTTGAGCGATGAGGCCCACTTCAATTTGTATGGACGTAAATAAACACAACTGTTACATCTGGGACTTCGAAAACTCAATAGAAATAGTGAAACAACCTATTCCTCACAACTACTGACCATTTGGTGCTGTGTCATTGGGCCATATTTTTTCGAAAATGAATGGATTGTGTTACCTAAGGATGTTGACTGACTTCTTTTTTTGCCTAGAATTGATGCCATGGACGCGGACTAAGTTTTTTTTCAGCAGAACGGCCACTCGGTGGCACAATGGTACTATTGCGTGAAAAAATACTGGACATGTCATTTCTCGAAATGGAGACTTCAACTGGCGCCGAATTCATGCGATTTCACAACATTCTACTTTTTTTTTAGGGCAACGTGAAAGATAATACAATAAATAATTCATGTACTAAAAGAAAATATCAGAGCTGTTATTCGCGAATTATTACATGAAAACGTGATGAAATATTTCATCAAAAGAATGATTATTTGTTGGCAAAATCGAATCCAACATTTGGCACGTGTTGTATTTCGTTACTAACCTCAGAGTTTTTACTTTATACTAAAATAAAAATATCGTCACTTTTCGTAAAAAGGTTGCATTTTTCATTAATTGAAAATAACACCTCTTGTTCGATGACATAGCCTGTCGAGCTGCTTTTTCGCTTCTGATTACAACTAGCAAACATTTAAAACCAATGTTCATCAGTATCTCACTTTCTTCCGTCTGTGATGTATGCAAACTTTTCAAGGGTTATGAACCCCTTGTGCACATGTTTATTATAAAAAATACTGCGCCTGTTCTGCTCCAGTATTTACACATACCAGTACCATTACTGTTGTATGGGTACAATACGCATAATCTGCAAATCCTGTATGTATGCTCGTATCGTTTTAGTGGATATTCCGGCTGAACTATATTATGAACGAATAGCTCTTACAGAGAAAAAACTATCGTAATCGCAATAGGGTTAAGTTAGTGGCTGTGGAATCTATCCATGGGCAAATGGGCAAAAACCCAAAGGTAATTCCGTCGGAAGGTGTGCCATGTAGTGGAATCTAGAAATTCTGCAATCGATTTCCCGAATTGATTTTGTTTGTCGGTTCTGTATATGCAGGTGCTTATATTTTTCCCAACTAACTCGCAAGCAATATCAGTCAATCTGCCTCTGATATAGTTAATATATTATTATGTAGTTTCCATAAATTTTGTTAAATTTATTGCCGATAATTTCTTTATTTCTTATCGAACGTACAATCATACTTAAGGCCGCCAAGTTCTGTAGCTTGTCCATGTAGAGTTGACTAGATTGATCTTGTGGTCAGTGTAAATTTCCAAAATGAAAGATTATGCAGACGGGATATATTCCTTAGAGAACATTCAACGGTGTTCATGCTATATGTGCTGTTGCACCGCACTATTGTAATAACATTTTCCCTAACACAATACTTAAATTTGCGGCAGCAAGAAGTCGTGGGTCATACTCGTAGTTCTGTACGCTCACCAGTACAATAATTGGTCTCCGATCCTTTTGGTTACCCATGCATCTGCATTTGCGGCTCGGTGGTTATTTTGATTTTCAACAAAAAAATCATCCTCATCATGTCGAGCAGAGTATGGTTATAATTTACAAGCGAATGGCACCTTGTATGGAATCATCTTCAAGTATTTCACCAATAATAGAATCTGTTGTCTGGTTGATATTTGATGCGATGGCATAATCGCAATACATCATTTACAAAAATGAGAGCATCTCCCGATAGGACGATGACTTGCGCCACCATTCCTAAACCAATAATCCGAATGTAACTTTAGGTCTGTTGAGAATTTGAAACATGATGAACCTACACAGTTGTTCATCGCAATCGCATTTATCTGAACAAAATGGAAATGCACTGTTCTCTAGTTAACTCAATCTCTTGGTCTACACCTGACGACTCAGTGTTCCAATTTCGAATCTATTGTTCGTTCTTCGTTCATTATCATTTTCGTTTTTTTCTTGTAAAAACGTCGTCCTGTAGTCCGAGTGAAGTTAAATTTAGAATCCATTTATTCTTGTTTGTCTTTTGAAATCTGAAGAAAACATTAAAATGTTCCCTGGAACAGATATCCAGATACGTACTTACAAACTCGTGCAATTATTGCCCTTGAAGTTCTTAAATTGAAGTTCATGACTTTATGCACTAGTTACCCCCACAGCCAGGCACGCATTATGGCACGCGTGGAAGAAATACGACGCGCCACACTCTCCCTATACTGTTGTAGTAGTGTATAAAGTACACCATATCCATCTACGAGCACTGGTTGCGACAGTCGACAAATGAATGTCGTCCTCTGGGCGCGTGCTGGTTGGAGTTGAAGTCACTAAATGCAGCTGCATTGCGCCAGTTGTTTATGACTTCTTGTCTATGGTCAGTGTTTATGACAAACAGCACAAGAAACATTAAAATGTTGCAAATATAATTGCAACCAAAGTTGCATTTTGAAAACAATTTTAAAATGATACTGACAATGTATTGTAGTAATGGCACAACAACAACAATGAAAGGAGAAGCCATCATCAGATAATCCAACGCTGAGTGATCCTTTTACAATTTAACCAATAAACGAATTAAATCCATTGCAACATGAGTTTAAGCATCTGAATCTGTATATTCGAGTATGTAGGATTTAATCCCGTTTTTTTTGGAACGATTTTGGGGAGATGATTACATGTCATTAAGGCACCATTAGCCAGGGGTTCAATTACTGGCTATACAGCAGAGTGCCAAGGCATGTGCGACGCTAAGCATCTTTGGGTAGAGAATTGATTTTTGGTATACTGAAATCACTTTCAAAACCGAACTTTTAATTTAATTTTCCTTTAATCCATGTAAGACATGTACATCAGATGGACATAGCGATACAAAAATAAAATGAATGAAATCGAAAATACTCGTAGGATGCTTATCCCCAAAAAGAAGGTGGAACCGAGAAAAATCAACATTTTGAATCCTTTAAATTGAAAAACCACGAAAAAGGAGCCTTAATGGATTTCGTTAAAGGATTCATTAAAGGCTACCGTTTGAGGATCTTGATTTGATTAATTGATTTCTGATTCCGCCGAAAAAAAAAATCCGACAACGGCAGATGGAACAGTTAAAGGATATATGTACTTGGCAAACATACATGTATGTGTATTCGTATATTTAATACGTTATGGCTATGGAACGCAATTGGACCGGATGGTTTTGTTGCAGGGATGATTCTAATTGGATACATTGTCCTGTTGGAATGGAATTCAGAGATCGTTTAAGGATATATGATAAAGGATTTCCGCATCAGTGCCATCTGTGCGTGAGTTGGTAAAGTTTTTTTTTATCTCATTTGTAAAAGAATCCAGTATTTTTTAAGTTTATGCCACATCCAACCAAGAAAGCAGACCACATTTTTTAACTGACTGTGCTAAAATTAAAGTATTTATTTGTAACAGCCCTGTGTTTTTGTGCAGAGATAAGATAACAATTTATTAGTTAAAAGCAGGACTGATTAATTTTAGCTTTATTGGCTATTTATATTTTAATACAGATTTCTATCAAAGCCGTTGGCTCTGATGCTCAGCCAGGAGAGCTCTTCAAAAGTAATGGTTTAGTTGTGTACTAACATTAGCTAAGTTTGTATTTAGGTCTCAACCATCAGCTCTAAAAAATTAAAGATATGTTTCACTAAACACCCTTGCGTACATCAAGATAGCTGGGGCCTCTTTCCATTTGAGTACAGAACCTAAAGTGAGGTCTCACTTTACCTCATGGTCCCACCGAAATGAATTCGAAGTCACTCCTTACCAGAGTGGTGGTGGTTATTCTACTCTTTCTGAGCAGGTTAATATCGCTGTAAATCAAAGAACTTTTCGTAATTTTCGTCGGCTCTACATATATAAAATCCATGCTTTCGCACTCTAAATTAATAGTGGGAAGAACAGGGTTTTATAAAAAGCGTTCTTCGTGGTTCGTGACGGACTTCTTTCTAAGTTGCATTTGTAGTTCAAGGAAACATTGGCAAAAGTGATTCTTAGCATCACCTCTTCAGAATTAATTTCTGACATCAAATGTCTAGGTGGTGTAATTACCGACTTTTATATAGCAGCAAGTATTCCCCATTCTCAATCTACTCAGACGAACGAGTTTGACAGCAATTTACGTGGCTCTATATACCAAGTTTTTTATATATCTCTATGGGGTTGTGGGAATCGGTTCGAAGTTCCTACGTTTTTTCTGGATCTGGAATAAGGTGAATATCTGGTCGATTGTTGATTTATCGGGCCTAAAACCACACTGATGAAGATCTTTCAGATTGTTGATAGAGGTTTTCAGAAGTTCATGTTATTGTATAGAAATATGTATAATCTTGTGCACGGTGTTAAGATGACTAATTCCTCTATAGTTGACGTTGTTTAAAAGGTGTCCCTTCTTAGGATCGGACAAGCAATACTGATATTCCATCAATCTGGCGTACTTAAAACCGACCATATTTATTGACTTCGCATCGAGTCCATCTCCTCCTACATAAAATAACGTTCCCATCCCCTTCCTTTCTTTAGCTGCGTTGTCATCGCAGGAAGGCTTAAGAGTTAAAGATCCTAATTCTCTGAAAATAACTCAGCTGAGACGTCGAACTAAGCGTCGAAGGCGTCAAAATTAGACGTTAAACAATTAAAAGTATGGAGGTGACCCAAAAGGATTATACTCTAAGTGGTACTCGCAATAGCGAGAATCTACCCATGTCTTCTGGACTGCGGCCAGGGCATGGATTCTGGAGGTCCCAACAAACATTCTACCAAAACCCGCGGCGATTTAGACAGTGACCCAGGAGCTTCTGGACCAATTAATTCCGATGACTCATATGGCACATTCTACGACACGGGCTGGAACGATAGGGAGATTACCGGCGAGGACCTCCCTGTTACGGTTAAACTCGATCAAAATAGACCAGTGGTTGTTCAGAGTGCTGTTTTTGACGGCCTGTCTAGGGAAACTGAAAAGGTGGAGTTGAACAGGAGCAAGATGAAACGAAGAAGAAAACTCTGAACGACTACCGTTTAAGGGGCCGATGAAGAGGAAACGAGGACGTGGAGGAACTGCGGGTCGCTAAGAGACGACAAGTACCGACGAAGGCGCGAGTGCTAAAAGTCTTATTCTCCCAGTGGCGATGGAGAAGAGAAACAGGTCGTCGGAAGTGACACCCGCTGAAACACATCAACTTCTCAGAACTGCAAATGTGCCCTCTTCTTTTGTCCCGAACAGAGCCAAAAGGAAGATACATTCGGATGAAACCGGTGCCGCAATCAGCAAAAGCTGCCGTTCGGGTGGATGGAACTTGGATATCGCCGGAAAACATACCTCTAAGAAAACCCCGAAACGCCAAAGAAGACGATACCAATGCACCTATAAGGATACCGCTATTATCACTCTGGCGCTCCGAATTGGGAATGCAGGCAATGACAACAGTCTGAATAAAGCTGAGTGCGAACACTGTGTCGATCTTTCAAGGATTCAAGCAGAGTGCTACGATATGGGAAATGAAACTTAGAGTGAAATGCTCCACGCTGCAAACTGTTAAATCGTTGAACAAATCTCTGCCGAAAATCCCACCCCTGAAAATTAAATTTTTCGATGTTTTTTAGACAATCAAAACTGACGAGCCATCTTCTGGGTTCAGGGGAAACCCAGGGAAACCGTGTATGTGCTTGTGTGTCTTCATATCCAGAACTCACAACTCCTTGTTGAATCGGGAAAACAAGGACAACTCTTGTCTTGTTGTGAGCTTAGACAAAGCCCCTTTCGAGTCCATTAAGTTTAGGTGTGTCCAACGTCTCTAACTGCACCTAGAAAAGATGAATTTCCATTTTGTTTCCAAATGAGAACAGATAAGAGACGACCACCCCAGTGATTATGTATCTATGTATCTATATTATTCACTCAGATCAACCTACAACATTCCACGTATGCTACTGCATCCCTATGTAGAAGTCTTTCTGTGATGAATACAAAACCTCACATAATATCCCTATAAGAACTATGGTGGTAGAATAAACCACCTGGGCAATTTTGCAACAAAGGTTTAGTTGCAGCAGATATGAGTTAAGAAACAAACGGAGAATAGCAAAAATTCGTCATTGGATCTGCTTATTTTGCCTATGATTCGTTTTTGCTGCCACCACCGAAGGCGGTAGCCGAACTCATTGAAAACTATGATTCCAGGTGGGATTTAACATATTTTACGATGTTAATGCTCAGAATACTTTTTGGGGTAATAGCAAATGCAGCGAGAAGTCATCATTTTCTAGATTTCATACTATCGTCTGGCCTAGCTTTCAACAATGTTGGTTCTCAGCCAACTTTTGTTACGAAAATAAGATAGCAAGTAATCGATTTAGCGTTGTCCAACAGATGTTCTAAGGAGATTATTGGCTGGAAAGTACTATCGGAGGTCTCCATGTCCAGGTACACCGAATTCAGGATCGAATGCGAGATCTCGACCTTGTTAAAAAAGGAGGAATGCGCAGAAAATCAACTGGACTCAATTTAAAGAGGAGCTCGGCAAGTCCAATAGTGCCCCTCCCTAAACCTAGGACAAACAAAAGCTGGGAAGCTGTGCAGAACCTGAACGGTACTCTCACTGGGTGTTTTGAACTGCCATGTCCCATTGATATTCGTATCGTTGGCCTCACTCTCAAAACCATCTTCCGTTTAAAAGGAAGTGGTCTTTGCTACAACATGCACTGGAGCTTTGATGACCTTGCGCGCCGACTGTCTTATGAGACTAGAACTCCTGCTGCGAAAAAAATACGAATTCGACTTTCCCCGTGCCCAAGGCTAGCTTTGGCCTGAATCTGAGCCATGAATGGAATGTAATCGGGTCTTCACGGTTGGCTTCAAAACCGATCTGCAATGCGACGCTTGTGTCCTTCTAGACGATAACTCCGTTAGATTTCACCCCTCGATAGGAAAACCTGCGTCTGTCTTCCAAGCGGAGATATAACAACCTACGAGGGGCGTTCAATATATTCTCGGTATTGATATGAAGGAAAATGCGAATTCAATTTAAATTGTTTTTATTTTTCAATCTCCCCTAACATCAATGCATTTGTTACACCTTGAGATAAGCTTTTTTAAACCCTCAAAAAAATAAATTTCCTCCTCCTCCATTTATTGCCGACTTGAGTTCTTCATCATCCGAAAACCTTTTTCCACGAAGATATTTTTTCAAATCCGGAAACAGGAAATAATCACTAGGGGCAAGGTCTGGACTATAGGGTGGGTGTTGGATTTCTTCGAAACCACAATCTCGCGCAGCAGCCTTGGAAACTCGCGCCGTGTGAACAGGAGCGTTGTCATGAAGAAGCAACACACCCGCTGCGAGTTTACCCCGTCTTTTCTTTTTAATTTCCTCCCGCAAATTATGCAAAGTGGAAGTGTAGGATGTGGCGTTGATGGTTTCACCTTTTTTTTGTACTCAATGAGCAAGATTCCCTTTGAGTCCCAAAAAACTGTGGCCATGAGCTTTCGGGCAGACGGAGTGACTTTGAACTTCTTCGTCTGTTCCTTTTTTATGCCACTGCATGGACTCTTGTTTGCTTTCAGGGTCATAGTGGTGGACCCATGTTTCGTCCCCAGTAACAATTCGATCCATAACACCGTCCGCGTTCTCACTACACATCTCCAAAAGCTCTCTACAGCATGCGATTCTCACTTTTTTCTGAGGCGCTGTGAGCATTCGTGGCACCCACCTTGCACTGACCTTTGAAAGGTTAAGATGGTCATGAAGAATGGTGTGAATGGTACCAATTGAAAGTTTGGTGATCTCTGCCATCATTTTCACCTTTATTCGGGCATCCTCAAGAACAAGTTTTTCGACTTCTTTGATGCTTTCTCCTGTACAAGCAGTAGCCGGGGCGCCGGAGCGGAGGTCGTTTTCAATGCTCTCTCTGCCTCTCTTGAACTCACTTGACCACGTTTGCACAGTTGATAATGAAGGTGTGGAACCCTGGTAAACAGCCACCATCTCTTCATGAATAGTTTTTTGACTTTTTCCTTGCTTAGTGAGAAATTTAATTACAGCGCGATGCTCAATTTTCACCATCATCGTCTCAGTTGCCGTTATGATTCTGTTTAACTAGAGATAAAACGCGAATTAATAATCACATTTATATGAAATTTTACATGAATGCACTAAAGCAATAGTATTACTTGATAAATAAGTCAATTTATATATACAACCATAGCTTCACCCCGATACCGAGAATAGTTTGAACGCCCATCGTACATACCTACATTTTGAATAACCGGTGGAAAGGCGAAGTATCTGCATCTGTAGCGACAACCAATCTGCGCTTAGAGCCTTGTTGAACCCTTTTATGACTTTCAAGCTATTTCGAGAATGCAAGATTTAACTGAACGCTAAATTCACCGAGTCCTGTCTGGGTCGCCGATGAACTTTCTAGGAGAGGCTCAAAGGAGAGTTTTCCAAGACCCAAACATATGTGGATATGCCTGCGTTCTCGGTTAGGGTTTCTATTGACTATTGGCTTTGATATAAGAATAACTGCAGATTGCATAATTGTCCAGATTGCCGGCAAACCAAACGACGTCTCTAAGAGTTCTGCGGTCTTCCTGCAATATCTCAATAGGAAAGACTACACACTGCTAACTGGCGTCGTGACGAGGCAGTACACTTTTGCAAAGTGATGAGCATTAGTGATACAACATCCTGCGACGCTTGCTGTGACAGTGATGACTACTACATCTGTGAATGTCCGGCTTACGCTAGGGTTGACGTGGTGGGTGCTGGCACTGTAATCACTTTACCACTGAAGTGCTTAGTCGCCTTTCTTCGAAAAATTGAAAAATTCTTCTAAAGATAAGTTACAATGAGTACAAAGAACTAGTTCTTTTTCTGAGTGATCCGACAGAAAATAAATACGAGTAAATAAATTTGTGTTCTTCGCAAGTTCTGGATCGAGCACATCTCTGCGTCCTTTCCTACTACTGCTTGAAGACCGTTGGAAAGGGAAATCACTTATTCATTTGTATCCAGCTTAACTTCACATATGTATGTATGTAGGTACGAGTATAGAAAACAATATTTTTAACGTTAAAACTGATTTGAATGTAAAACTGCATTTCAATGCCATATCCGATAACTAGGACACGACATCATAGAAGAATTTCTTCTTAATGGGAGCTTCTTCTTAGGACAGATGTAAGGTGATACTACCCGGAACTCAATCTATAAGATGAATTCAAAATTTCGTCAGAAACAAATCCAAATAGACAAGGACAAATGTTTTAAATTTTTAGCACCCAAACTCAGAATTTCAAGTCATTCCACGTCCAAAAGTAAGTCACATCACACGTCCGGAACACCCATTAATTGCACGACAAAAAAATGTTCTGTAAATTTGTATCAAAGCAATTCCAGTGGCATTACCCAACTAGTCAGGTTGTCAGGACATGGCACACATATATCACAGAAACATATCTCAACCTCTTCTACCCACGCTGAATTTATGATTTCACACTGATGGTGCTCTCGACTTCCACACTTTATCAGTCAAGCCGATCAGTGTCGCAGCGTGTAAATCACCACCACACCAAGAAGATAACAATCCATACACAAGTCCGGTGTCATCCAGCCAGTCCTCCTTCTCGATCATTCAAAACAGTATCGCATCTCCTGTACGATGCTATCATTATTCGGCGGAAGCTGGACAGGAACACCAACTGACTGATATGTGACCGTTAAAAGGTGGCAATAAAGTCTGTAATTAATTGATTGCTGGTTGAACTATCTGCGCATACCAAAGGCAGAACAGACCAGGACAACAAGGAGATTCAGTGTGCCCTTCATGCTGCAGGGCAAGTTGTTTCTTCTTTTTGGTTTTTTTTTTTTTTTTCTTGATTGAGTAGGTCTGTATACCAAGTGTATTGAACATTTGGAAAGTAACCAAGGAAGGGATTTATTTAGGTTAGCAGGTGACACGAAGATGGTTTAGATGCGTGCCACTGTAAAAAATATGTACTTGGTCTGGCAGATAAAAAAAAAATATTTTACGTAGACGGATTGGTATGTGAGCGTTGGATGGTTGAGAGGATACATATGTAAATTCTGGTTTCATGTGCCACATCAGGGAAAGGCATTGATTATATGAGTATTGGCAGGTGCCAATTACTTATCCACGTGCATTAACATTTTTGCGCGACCATTATTTTCGCCAAGTCAGATGAAGATTTTTTTAAGTTGTATTTTTTTTTTTTTTATTCCAAAATTTACATCTCACTGTTATGTAATAAATTGGCGAGGTGTGTATTTATTTTTGCAAATTTAAGGACATCATACGACATATTGTAGGAGTGGTTATTGCCATTTCTATTCGGAAGAATAAAGATAAAAAATTCTGCCACATTAGAATATGGTCTGCATACCCCTCTTCTCAATAAGAAGTTAACTGAAGTTAAATACCAAAGACTGATAATAAAACTAATATCTGAAAAAAGAAAAATTAGAAAAAAATGGCAACGAATGAGATATCGGCTGTATACATGACAGCTCAATAGATTAACTGAACGGATAAGACGTCAACTAAGGAATACTCTCTTTGGAAGTCCACTCAATACCTAAAACGTCCCATTCATAGGAGCCTACCTTTAAGATCAAGGAAAACCTGGGCTAGGACAAATGGCGAAAAGGTCGACGTATTTGCTGAGTATCTAATGGATATTTTTTAACCCAACGAATCACGAGTCGATGAAATATGGCCAGAAGTGCAGCAACTGAATGAAAAAATTCCTTTTGTCAAGCCTAATGAAATTAATCTATGTATCGAAAATTTTTTGAAGTGGAAAAAATCGCCTGGCTACGACTTAATAACTATCAAAGTCCTACAGAATCTACCACTAGGAGCTTTGTGTTTTAACTTCAACCATGTTCCCAGTCATTGGAAAGTAACACTCGTCATTATGATATTATGAAACATGATTCCAATACATCAATTTTTTTTCAGGGATAGACATTCTAACATAGAACAGTTACACCGAATTACCGACGTCCTCGAAAAAGCTCTAGAGGAAAAAATGATATGCTCAGCTGTATTTTGGGCTTTTTTTTTTTTTAAAGAATTTAAAACTCAAGTGGGTACGAATACACTTATAATGCCTCAGCGTGTGTTAAGTTTTTTGGAAAAATTGGATAGAAAGAGAAAGAAAGATTTTTGGGCTCAGTGGTTATTTCGCTCCATGGGTGGCACCCAACATTTAATGGGGAGACTAAATTCTTAGTGGAAGTTGGTTTGATGTTGATTTCTTTTCAACTACTCGTCTTACTTGGTTTTCGTTAACTGAAAAAATTGATGATATGTCTTTCGGGCGAGGCTGGGATTCCGATTTGGAAGCCAGTTCACTTGAGCCACGGCCACCGGCAAAGTCATTTGATAAAGTTTGGCATGAAGGCCTTCTTCAAAAACTAAAATTAATTTTTTCCGAGGAATATTCAGAAGTACTAAAATCATACCTTTCAAACAGATATTTTGGAATTGAACAAGGTAATTCCTATTCTCAACTGAAAGAAATCAGTTCTGGGATCCCACAAGGGAGTATCTTAGGCCCAGCATTATACCTTTTATTTACTGATGACTTACCAGTACCTTCAAATTGCACAACAGCAACGTTTGCTGATGACACAGCTATACTTACAGTTGCAAAAAACGAAAGCGAATCAACTGAATCTCTTCAAACTGCTGTAAATGAAGTTCTCAACTGTACTAAAAAGAATCGAATTCACTTAAACAGCTCAAAATCTGTCCATGTTGATTTCGCCAACAAAAAAATTAACTGTTATGTATTTGCTTATTATGTATATTTTATTATGTGTATGCTTAGTGTATCATTTATTACATTGTTACATCTCATGTACACTATATGTTATTTGCATAAACTCTGCACTGTTATCATGAATTCATACTTAGAATGTATTTACTTATACAATACTCCAGCATTCTGTAATAAATCATATCCACGAAAGGTTGTGTTTAACTCTATTAAGCTTCTTAGTTTTCCTTAGACCAATATACATATATCAGTTGGCGACGAGCGGAAAGAACAAAAAAAAAAAAAAAACACAAGTTGAATGAGTTTCATCGAATTTTTTTTTATGAAGTCTTATTGTGATTAAATCCACCATTTTAAATTCTAAATTAATTGTTATCGAAATTGTACCACAGTCGTAATCGGTCATTATACTAATAATAGTCGTAGTCAATTTATGGTGGATACACACATCATGGCACTGATAGGAAATATTGAATCGTTCTATAAATCAAAGAACGATTTCAATACCTATTGCGAGCGATTGGAACAACTATTCGTAGTCAATATAATTTAAGATGACAAAAAATTGCCGTTGCTTGTAACATTAATTGGTGGCGAGACATATAGTGTTTTGAAAAATTTATGCATGCCTAGTTCATCTACGGAAAAATTTTCCAAGCATGTAAAATATTGTTGCAAAATTATTTCAACCCGAAACGTACCATGATTTTAGAAAGCAAGAGAAACCATTAGTGAATATGTGAATCAGTTGAAACAGTTAGCCAGACCATGTGAGTTTGGTCATTTTTTATCAGAGGCTTTACATGATCCACTTAAGTATTTGCGGATTATATACAAAAGTGTTTGCTTTCGGAGGAGGATATTACATTTGAAAAAGCATGTACAAAGGCTGGAAGTTGCCTTGACAAGAATTAAGGCAATACACAGTGATGATACCGTTTTTGCAGTCAAATCATTTGAGAAGAAAGCTAAGTACGAGTATCGTTCTAACAAAAATTTTAAAAAAACCTCGCTTCAATTCTAACTTCTACAATAGAAAATCTGAGTCGTCATCATATTATAGGTGGCTTGCCCTGAATAAGAGTGGACATGTTACACGTGCAATAAAAAAGGACATACTTCAAAAGTCTGCAAAAAAAAGCCTTATAAAGAGAAAACTTCAAAAAATGTGAAGAAAGTCGATGATATTACGGAATCGTCTGAGGAGTATGCAGAAGACACACTTGACTATATTAATACGATTGACAGTCAACCTGGTAAGGAAGTTCCAATTATTTCTGATATAACAATTGCACCTACTGGGGGAGCTTAAGGATCAGCAAAATAAGTTCCTCGTTGTTGAGGATTATGATAGTCGTTCTTTTGAGGTGGAAATCGACACAGGAGCTTGTACTACAGTCATTCCTTTGCTGATGACAGCACTCTCTGCTTCTCATATTCGTTCCCGGACTCACGCCCCTGCTCTTCGGCTGTAGAACGGGAACGGCAGCGTATGCTAAGCTCATTAAATTTCGATATTAACAGCACAACCAACTGGGGAACTATCAACCGAGTAGAATTTAATGCTTCCAAAACTCAATGCTGTCTGCTGTCATTAAAGCGAAATTCAAATACCCAGCCATTATCCATGAATGGCACTTGCATCGTCGAAACCGATAACCTTTCCGTTTTCGGTATGTGTATCAGTAACAACTTACGTTGGAATGACCACATATTCGATGTCGCCAAAAATGCTGCGAAATGTCTAGGTTTCCTCAAGCGATGTAAGAAATATTTTACCCCCTCTGATCTGGCCTCAATATATAAGGCATTTATCCGCCCAAAACTGGAGTACAATGCCCACATCTGGTCAGGTGCTCTTAAAACATCTCTGCACCTGCTAGATAGGATTCAAAACCGTGCGATAAAACTCATTGGTGATACAAATATCAGTCAATCAATTGACACCCTCGAACACCGACGAAATGTCTCCTGTCTCACCTTGTTTTATCGCTATTTCCACCACCAGTGCTCCATTGAAATCGCCAGTAGCATTCCGCCCATTCAAACTTTCAACCGTAACACCCGTCTCGCTATGAATGCTCATCAGTATACCCTCAAGCCCATTTTCGGTCGTACTCTAAAATATCGTGATTCTTTCCTAAGCCGTACAACTCGCTTATGGAATGCCCTGCCGATCTCTGTGTTTCCTGGTCGTTATAACTTACAAACATTTAAAAACAATGTACATCGGTACCTGTCTTTTCTTCCTCCCTAAATTTCCTTCGCCCGCGCTGTGTACGCGGTACAGGGTACAAAACCCCTTGAGCGCGCGCTAATTATAAAAAAAAAAAAAAAAAAAAAATGTCAAGTCACATATTTGAGACAAATTTTGATAAAAGTGATTTAAAGAAATTTATAGCAAAATTGAATTCTGTGACAGGAGAGAATCTAAAAATTCTTGGAAAGAAAGCCGTTAGAGCCGTGTGGGCAAAAATTTGAAAAGTTTTGGATCTGGTGGTAGTAGAAAGTCAACGGTCATTTGTAACTTCAATCGTAAGGAAGTGGTTAGACGTCTTTTTCCCGAGTTGGAGAGATTTTTTAAAACAGCCGTTAACACAAGTAAATCTAATAGAACAGTCATCGATCTTAGTGGATAAAGTCGTAGAAAATTTACGAAGTACGTATTCGCCAGTATTTTCAAAAGAGTCTAATAACTATAATTAAAGGTTATACAGCATTAGTAGCACTGAAGGAAGATGCATTGTCAATCTTTTTGTAATGCATACCCAGTTCCTTATTCCCTTCAGAACAAGGTAAATGGTATACTCACCCCAGTAAAATTCAGCAAATGGGCCAGTCCAGTTGTTGTTGTAGTCAAAAAGGAACGGGGATATACGTCTGCGTGCAGATTTTAAGGGTTATCTGAACAAAGTCACTGATATGGAGCATTATCCAATTCCAAATGTGGATGATATATTAGCATCTTTGGAGAAAGGCAGTATTCTGCGTTCTTGAACTTACTGGAGCATTTCAGCAGCTGGAGAAAGCACCAGAATCACAAGAACTTTTCACAATAAATACCCATCTAGGCTTAATGCGATATAATAGATTTACATATGGCTTGAAGAATGCACCATGTATTTTTCAAAGGACAATTGCTGAAATTTTAAGGGGGACCGATTCGCTATGTTATATCGACTATGTTTTCATTAAGGGAAGCACTTTCGAAGAATCTGTTCGTAATTTGAACCGTGTCTTATCAGCCTTTGAGAAATATAATATCAAAATCAATTTCAACAAATGCCAATTTTTCAAAACGGAAGTTTTTAATTACGAAGGCGGGTATAAAGCCTAGTCCAAGTAAAATAGAAGCCACTAGGAATGCACCAGTTCCTGAAAATGTCACCCAACTTAAGTCATATTTAGGATTTCTAAATTATTATAGAAAATTCGTCCCAATGCAGTCGTCTTTGTTAGCATCACTGTATAAGCTCACGAGCAGTGGAACAGCTTTTGTCTGGGATTCTTCTTGTCAGGATGCTCTCACAAAAAGTAAAGAAGTCCTGAGCGAATAAGCATTTCTGCAACATTACAATCCTTCTGAGCAGCAAACTCTATCTTGTGATGCTAGTAAGGAAAAAAGTCGGACAAAAGAAATGACGGAGCAACTAATTAATTCATTTACTCAGAATGAACATGTTCCCTTATCGTATGAAGATATCGCGTACAATACGAAGAGAGATCATCCAGCTTTGTCCAAGGTGTTAGAATTAGTAAGGAAAGGTTGGCCAGATTATATCCAAGATCACATTTTAAAATCATACTTTATCAATAGATATTCATTATCAGTCGAACAAGAATGTATTATATATGGAATTCGAGTCTGTGTTCCAACGTCTCTACGTTCTGAAATTCTACAGCTGTTACATCAAGAGCAGCCTAGAATTGTCAAAATGAAGCGTTTAGCTAGATCAATCTGTCGGTGACCCAAAATTGATGATGTCTCAGAAATATGCACAGAATGTGTCCCTTGCCAAAGAGAAAGGAACGCCAACAACCAAAAAAAGCTTTTTTATCTTGTCCAGAATTAGAAAAAGCTTGGGTTCGATACATATCGATTTTTTTTTTCTTCATTGGAAAAACATTTTTATTCGTCGTCGATGCTACATCCAAATTGATAGATGTCAATATGACCCCGACCACAGCTATTTTGAAGCTAAACCAGTTGTTCTCAACATTTGGATTACCAGAGCAACTAGTTTCTGATAACGGTCCACCATTTGCATCGGATCGTTTTATTCGGTTCTTGAGAAGCAGAGTAATAGAAGCTCTCAAAAGTCCTCCATATTATGCAGAAGCGAATGGAATACAAAATAGTAATCCTGAAACCAAGAATTTGGACAGATCATTTAACAAAAAATGTATTTACTCTTTTGGAGAGAAGGTGTGGTTGCGAATTTCAAAAACATGGGGAAAAGCTACAGTTCTTCAAGGTATAAGCGGGAATCGATATCTTTTGAAGTATGAAGAATAAAATAATCATTTAATCTGGAAAAGGACACAGTCTAATTGATTTTGTAAGTGGACCGAATATCTTCATGACAAATAAACTTTAATCGCATGTCAGGTCTCGTAAAGCCGCATGGATTCATTTGACCAGATGGCGACAAGTTTATCCGGTAGTCGAAATATCTGCACACCTAGTAGAAGTTAATATAGGAATGCGTGTATCAAGGAAATACAGAGAAAATACGTTGTATATCAACAACTATGTAGAAGAGTTGATGTCGGGTGGATACGATAGAAAAAAAATTTGCTAGAGCCTTTGCCAACCGCATCTCTCAAAAATTCTCGCCACTAGTAACAAGTGCGAAGGACGAGAAGGCTTTTATGAGTATAGTCACTGATATGACAGATTTCATAAGGCGACCAAAAACATGAAACTCGTGGTTCGACGACAAATGCTGCAAGCATATCATATGGTGCCACATGCGAGCACGAGGAGGGCTGATATGAGGACAGCTATTGACACGTATCACCAGGGGAAAAAATTGGAACACAAACTCCTCCGAAGGAAAGCGAAGAAGCTTACAAAATCACGAGGTCGTGGTGGTAAAACAAGGTATTTTACGAAACAAGTTCAGAAATGAAGAATGAAAGATAAGCATAAGCCTCGAATAGAAGATCCTTGCCATCGTATTGGACGTTTAAAATCATTCACTCTGCGCTGCTCTACCAAAGGAAGAATCATCCTCTTTTTTTTAATATGTATTTTGATAGAAAGAAAAATTGCGTGAAACTCATAAGCCAGCGGCATGTTCATAATTTTTTAGAAATCTGCACAATTTCTCGCATATATCATCACGGATAACGTAGTAAGCAGTCTACTGGTCAGTGAAAGTAAAAGAAAATATATGATGTTATCAAAAAGGACAACTAACACTGATGCCTAAGTCAAAAAGGAACAGAACGTCTCTAGGGTTGACGTGAAAACCTACCGGGTTTGGCTTAAGTCCACGGAGCGTCTACGCTCATAGCAGAATCGAAATGCTTTACAATAGGGAATAATTCCCATTCTCATTCTTTTGATCATACTGGAGAAACCCCATTCAGACCTCTACAAATTCGAAAAGACATAGCCTGTGTAATTGGGCATGCGCCCAGTCAAAAAGAAACATTGGACAGCTAAAATTTTGAATAAAGTAATTTATTCGGTGAACTCTAGGAATGACATCAGAGCAGAGATCAAGTGAGAAGTAATTGTGAAGAAAAGCTCTATCTGGGCAACGAAGAAGACGGAATACAAGACCCTCATCATCTACGAGTAAGTCTTATTAAAATAGTAGCATCAACTTTCCAAAGAGCGGATGAAAAGTTTCTTCGCTGCTTTGCACGGAAGATTCTCCGTGTGATTTTCATTCGTATATATTTGCTTTGATGATGTGTGGAATAAAAGACACGAGGAAGATACCCGCATATACTCGTATTATTACCTGTATAGCGTCGTGGATCTGCGCTTACACGAAAAAAATGGCTGGGTTATATGGGTTACAAGCCCGAAGTAGCTTTGAATCCACGTCAGCAGGACAATACAGTAAAGGAATACCTCAATCTGCACCGGTAGTTGGATAAATAAAAGTTATAAAATGATTCGAATTCATGGATTCTGACTTAGATTTTCAAAGCGGCATCAGACATTTTAGCGCAAATCGACCTATTATAAGTATGGGATCAGAGATCTTTTTTCGACAATTTGTTTCGCTCACCACAGACTTATGCAGAAAGTCCACAGCGTTCAACATCTGCCTAATATGAATAGATGCAACAGAGAGAAAATACATATAGAAGACACCACCAAGGAAAGTTTTTTTGAGATCTTAGATGAGGCTTATCTTATATGAGAGTAAAAAGTCCATACCAACTAATTGTCTTGATGAATATGTGAAGGCCTGATGAATTAAATGTATACATCCCTTAGCCGGTTTGGGGACCACAAGATCGGAGATTCACAGACTTGTGTTTTTTTAGTGCTAAAAATAAAATAGCTGAGCTGAACTCTACTAAAAAAATACAGAGACGGTGACTAGCTTCTTCATTGAGTTGACGTGGATTTTTTATCACTCCCTCTTTAATATAGATAGTCTATATGATATCTATCTATCAACTTCGGCTAAACGCTACTTAAGAAAATGTCGCTATTTTAGATTCTTCGCTGATAAGATTTCACTTAAAATTCCGATCTGCGGAATCCGAATGCTGTAGTTATTGCGAAGTTTCTCGTGAACCCTAGTGCGAGAATCTTTATGAAGTATACTGTACCTTGTCGGTACTTTCTCCTTGCTGCCTTAGCTTAGCGCTGCCTCGCATGCCATTCTTTATTGTGCACATTCATCATAATACTTGTAACATGTGCTTTTAAGGGTTGGTTATCATTCTAATACTGCGTCAATGTTTAGGCTTTTTGGTTATTCCATATCTCATAAAGCTTTCAACACGGAAATTCAGGACCCCTACTCTTTGGGCAATCTCTCAGAGAACCTGTATTGTGGCATATCCAATCCTTTGTAATAATAGCAATAAAATTTTCTCGTTTTTGCTTAACTGATCCAAACCATCATGTCGGCTGGATCACGGAAAATCTGCGTCGAATATTAAATTCGGTTTTGACATTTTTGAAACAAACAGATTTAGTATTTGCATGAATAAGCAATGGAGCGCTATACTCCAAGAGAACGCGGAAAAGTCGTCACGATGTCTTTGATGTACCATTTGTCAGTTTTCCAGGCCGTCCGGTAACCGCTGGTCATTCACTGCGGCATCTAGTCGTAGGGCTATTAGCTTTTGAAACAACACGGGCCGAGAAAGAACATTGCTGCCATGGCTGAAGATGTCATAGAGACTCCGTCGACATCGGTCATTCCACTCACGTCTCTGCGGCGTATTTTGATGAAAGACTTGAAGATGTTTCCTTACAAAGTGCAGACAGTCCATCAGCTGATGGTTGTTGACCGTGAATCGCATCAAACATACGCTCACGCTCACCTGGATCTCAACAACGAAGTGGAAAATCGGTTGATAACACGATTATCGAACTTAGCGCGCAAAAATGGCCCAGTGATGCCACCACTGTGCGGATGCTTTGGCTTCTCGATAATCACGTTAGGGTTTTGCGATCTCCAAACCCCAAAGACCTAGGGTCTTTGCAAAATCTTGACGGCCAAGGACTAAGAATGCATAATACTGAAGTAGCTGTGAAGCTGTCCTTTCGAAGAATATATGTGTATGAAGTGATTGTTTGAGCATTTTTGATACTTATATTCTACATCGAAAATATGTATGAAAATATCATTACAGGTGAAACCGGCTTTCTTGGAAAATATTTTTTCATTTTTCATTAAAAATCGTATATTGATTAATTGGTCTTGTTAATGAGTCTATTAACAATTCCTTGAGGTCAACATCAGAACATAAACACAAAATCAATTATCGGCACCAGACATTTAAATTCCCTAACTGCTCCTTGATGTGCTCCCTAATAAGTATATCCTCAAGAATCCAGCACAATAAAAATAAATTGGTAGCGCTCAACTTGATTGTATCTTCTCCCCGCACTAACAGCTACAGTATCATTTGTCAGCCATGCAATGTTGGTTTCCCTTAGCACCCACTCTTGTGGTTTTTGAGATACCCAGAATCAAAAAGTAAAAAACAAACAACAGAACATCTCCACTCGGTTTGATGGCTTGTTGCAACACCGATATTAGCAGCACTTACATCCGAATTGATGAATTTGAAAAGATTTAACAAATTGCTTTCTGTCGAGTACTCGTAGTCTGGACAAAAATCGAAACTTCATGGAACCACCGATCCCAATTCTCTGGAGAAACGCCAAAAGAGTAGTCCCGCCGTGTCAAGATCTCTATAGGTGTCCCTATGTGTACACTAACGCCCCGAAACGATAGTGACGTTCGGATATTATTAATGTATCTGTAAGATATCACAATTTGATATGATGTTCGTTTTGTTTTTGCCATATAGCATACGGGAAGCCATACTTTCTGATGGACCATGATCAATGATCGATTTATTCGATCTGATATGGGATTTGCGATCGCTCGTAAATTATTTTGTGAAACAATTGTTGTGGTCGCATTTGTTGTTGTTGTTATTGGTGGTATTGGTGATGGTGGGCATTGTTTTCAGTTGAATGTTATGATTCCCATGATGATGGGATATGATTGGACCGTTTCATACTGAGGATCGCATGCTGGAACGATAAAACATCCAACATTGACGGCCAAGCCGAAAAACGATGATTGATTTCGCGCATTGCAACATACCCTCAGTGTATCTGTGTATCTTTTTGGATTGTAGTCACCTTCGGACAAGGATGTTATGTTTTCCGACATTTGTGACGGATTTTTGCAAAAGACTTTGGTTGAAAAAAACGCGATGCCTAGCTGTATGGATTGTTGTCAGATTAATTTATTTGTCTGCTGACAGCATGTCATTCAGTGTAAAAACGGACACAGTTTCTGTGAAACGTAACGCGTTTTTATGAAACGCGTTCATATTATGACGGTTTTTATTGCCGCAGTCAACTTTTCTTTATGAGTTTCGAATAAATGCATGATAATGGGTAGGTGCATAATGTTGATGGTCAGGAAGAAACGATGTTGGTCTAGGGATTTTGAGGATGTTTCTTCGGCTAGGCTGTGTATTTGAAATACTAAGTATGATTCCGTATTTGTACTGTCATAGATTTTGTCTAGACTGCGAATATTTTATTAAGACGTATAAGATCTGTCCAAGACGAAGATGGAATTAAAACAACTAGAAGAAGATTACAGTCAAGTTTAAGATAACAAGTCAGCTATTGTCTAACTACCACATACCAATTAAATTGCAATCTAGGTTTAGTGGCGGTTTGTCTGCAATTTATAAAACCCGCAAACGGAAGGAACCTCTGCATTGATACAAAAACAAATTTTTCCGATACAGAGGGGAAAGTTGAAAACTTTTGGTTAGAGATTAATAAACTGAGAAAATGTAACTTGAGGATCCATCTAGACCCAAGAGACGAATGTCGTCAACTACTTAAAAATATTAATTAGGCATAAATCCGGCTTAAGCCTGGTGCTACCTTAATCTTATATGGAAGGCTTTACACGATTAAATATTTAGGGCTACAGTACAAAGCATATGAAAAGGACAGTTTCTATAGCAAATTAAACGGGATATGAAACGTATAGCCTAGCGAAGATATGGCGCTTGTAATGAGCGAATTGAATTTCAGAGGAGGGTAAAATACGTGGAAGAAAATCACGATTTCGGAAGTTGGAATGAAACTCCTGTCCATCTTTGCAATCTATTTCTTTACTCAAAAATCTGCCATAAAACGAAGTGGATTAGATTAATAATTTTACGATAAGTCAAGGCAGTATCCACCGTACTTGAGAACGAGAGTAAATTAATAGTTCAGTAAGAAAATGAGTTGAGCTGAAAGATTGCTCTTCTAGACTGCGCAAATTGGAAAAAAAAATCAAAACTCGTAGAAATAACTTTCAATGAATATATGTGTTTAACTGAATTAATATACGGGTTGCGTTTGGCTCATGGTCAAAATTGGTGTATTAGAGAAAAAGATGTAGTCACAGTAGAAACAACGCGTTAGCTTCAAATGCTGAAGAAAAAGAGAATTATGTGTCTTTAGTAGGAAACCTACTTTTGGTAAGACCTCAAGATTCCAATGTAGCCAAACCTGAGTTATACATACATTAACGTTCAAAATGAAGTATACATTTTTGGTAATTTTTAAAAATTATTGAGAGCCACAACGCTAGCATGTCAGCTCTTCCGACAATACCAATAAGAGTTCAGTTAAATATTTCAAATTTAACAATGCTTTGGACTCATGTATTAGTACAGGATCTTAAGCTAAAACAGCCTGTTTAAATCTTTCGTCAGAATTCTTAGCAAGAAGATGGGAGACGTAACCTGCTCTAAAAGCAAGCAACTCATCTTCTCTCTGGTCTTAAATTCTTTCCCATGTTCATTTAAATACTGAAATTATTTGAACTGTGAAAACTTCCCAATTTGTTGCAACAGGTGCTTGATGACGAGCCCAGTCGAAAAGTGTAATCAAAATCATCATAAATCGGATTTAAAAAAGATAGTTTCACTTGATGTTTCAAAGATATACATATAAGTAATAGAGTTTAGTCTTAGATTCTTTCGTGAATTCTGCTTTTTCTGTGCCGGACCATCTCCCTGGCACAAAGCAACTAATTGGGCTTGCAGACTCGATTGCTGAGCTAAAATGCGAAGTTCAATTCAGTTGTAAAAATATAACCAAACTCATTTCCGAGAGCCATAATAATCTAAACTGTTCGATCGATAACAGCATAACCACCATAAAATCAGCTGTTCAATCTCTGCACTCTAAAATCACTAAATTAACAGATTCTGATAAGTCTCACTGCTCAAACACGTTACCAGCGATTCAGTCAACTTCAATTCAGTTGGGAAAAATTATGTCAACGTTGGCTGACCAATCCACTCTTCTACATCTCAAACATGCTGAACATACCGAAAACATCGGATCCAACATGACCTCAATTTTCTTAGTGAGGAAGCCGCATCCACTAGATCAACCACAATGCAGATATTGGAGGAATTAAAGCACATCTCTAGTAAGCCCGGTGTACCTCCATCTGCAGTAAGCCCGTGTAACAAATCGTTACACGACGAGCTATATACATCACCCTCAACCACTTCAGCCCCAACTCTTTCAATAACCGCTACCACCGAAGCCCCCGATAAATGCAACTTCCAATCCCGTCCCAAGACCATTGCCAATAATTAGGGCTTTTGGGGCATGCTGGACTCTCCCGGAATGGACCAACAGAATTCAAAAATTAAATAAAATTAATCCTGAAGCCACCAAAAAACCGGAACTGTCTATTTTCTTCCTCCAAGCTGCCAAACTTCACGCAATCACGTGGTATACAAAACGTCAAATGTAAACAAGTTGGCAAAGTCAAGAGCAAAATCGACCAGTGTTTTGAACAACATACACCCACTAAGTACGATTGGATGTTGAAATCATCGGACGGCATACCAATCTCGAAAAAGATGGTCTTCACCCAAAAGAAGGATATGGTAGACAATAAGTTTCCCAATAAAAGAAAGATAGCACCCACAATTCTGCCCTATCCCATCAACATCCCGACTCAAACTGGTCATTTAAGACCCAAATCTTTCCAAAATTATCCTCACTCCTTCCCCCATTTGCTCCATCCATATAAAAAACCAGAGTCGCGGCACCAAATCCTCTCCCGCCCCTCAACAAACCATCAAAGCCGCTCCAAAATAGAGTTTCATTTAACAATTATGAAAATGTTCGGCTCTACCTTGCCTACTTGCACGACTAACCCAACTCCGTTTGCATTGTTAGCATAACCAAAACCAACATTATAGTTTCGATTCAACTATTAAGCCTGTTGAATTGATGCAAATTTTCGCTCACTATCATGAGATTTTCGACATCTCTACCGATGAAGTTCATAATGATATTTCTACGCTGTCTTCGCATGTCAGGTCTAAACGTCTTTCCGACTTGCAAAGAACTCGCTTAAATTTTAAAAACTATTACAGTTCCTAACAAACTGAATTCTGTATCCTGTAGATTTACTACCAAAATGTAAGAGGTTTACGCTCTAAAAACTCCGCCGTATATCTTAATTCTCCAAAGTTTCCCTATGATCTATTTGTTATTACTGAGACAAATCTAATTCCTGACATTAAAAACCATCAGCTGTTTCCTTCAAATTTCAACGTTTTTCGAAAAGATGGATTTGAAAGAGCTGATAATCATTATGGCCTAGGTTTTTTATTAGCAATCTGGAACTATTTTCACGCAACTCCTGTTAATATTCCCCACACTGACAACTCTGAGTTAGTATGTGTCAACATTACGCTCCCCAAAAACTGTCTTTACGTACTTTGTTGTTACATTCACCCATCTCAACCAATTGAGTCTTATCGACCAGTAGTTCACGCAGTGGATTTTTTGACTGATGATGCACAACCTGAAGATTGTATTATTCTAGTAGGTGATTTCAACCTCCCTCACCTTAAATGGAAGCCTTCGGATGATTCATCTTATTCCGTCTCTCTTAATTCACCCTTTGAAGTAGAAATATTGATGGTGGACTGCCTAATCCACTATCAGATTAGTGGAATACCTAAGACAATGAACAGACAACTTGACAACTTCACATCCAATTCAGATAACTGCGTCGTTTATAGGAGTGATTATCTTCTTTCTATCCTAGACCGCCTTCATCACCCCTTGTTAATTATACATACACTCATATGAAAATGCCAACACATGTGTCGATTCGGAAAATTAATTTTCATTTAACTTCCGAAGAACAGACTTTAATAAACCTAAAAACCTCATCAGCAACATTAACTTTGACTTTATTGTTGAGACAACTAACATTAATTCTTGCCCTATCAACTTTCTATTCGTTAATTTTCTCCTGCTTTGCCCAATCGAAAGGACTGTATGTCAACTTCTCTCTGGTACAATAAGGAGTTGCGTTCTCTCCGTAATAACAGAATCAAGTTGTGGGACAAATTCTTAAGAACTCGATCTGAATCCGACCACAGTAATTATCGATTGGTATACAATCGCTTTTCTGAACTTTTACCTTCAGTACCTCTACCGCAAGCAATTTAGCTTAGTCTCGGACCCTAAACGCTTCTACCAGTTTGTTAATACCAAAGGAAAGTCGGACGGCTACCCATCTACTCTCAAATTTCTTAGTGAATCTTCTGCCGACCAAACAAACATTACCAAACTTAAAGATGATTTTTCATCCGGCCCTGATGGCCTTCCGGCTATTGTAATAAAAGAGTGTGTTACCCACCTCGGTCCCCCCCTTGCTGCCCTATTTAACTTGTCTGTCTCAACAGGTACTTTCCATTACCTATGGAAGGAATCTTACATCACCCCTATTCATAAAAAAGGAAGTAAAGCCGAAGTCGATAATTATAGGCTCATAGCAAAACTCTCTTGCATATTCAAACTTTTTGAAAGCATAGTCTGTCAACAATTGCCTCCGTACTGTAGGCCAACTATCTGAAAGGTAAATCAACGACCACTAACCTAACAGAGTTTGTCTCTAGTACGTTTCATGCTTTTGAAGACGGTGATGAAGTCGATTCAATTTCCACAGATTTCAGCAAGGCATTTGATAACATTTCTCACCAACTTATCATTTTTAAACTAAAAAAACTTGGGTTTTCCCCTCATTTTCTGGCATGGAACAAATCTTATTTAGAAGACCAAGATACAGGTATATCAATCTGGCGAAAGCATTCGACAGAGCTTCGCATCAGGCTCTTTTGTCGAAAATGCATGTTTTTGGGATCAACGCCTCTTCTTCTTTGAATTAGAAATTGTCTTTCGGAACTTTCAATTCAAGTTGTCATGGTTGTCAAGCCTGATATTACCTCAGGACTGCAATCTGCCTCTAACACTCTTTTTAATTTCCATCAACGATCCCTTGTCTGCTACGTCTAATCCAACATATTCCTTTGCTATAATTGGGGAACTATCAACCGAGTGGAATTTAATGCTTCCAAAACTCAATGCTGTCTGCTGTCATTAAAGCGAAATTCAAATACGCAGCCATTATCAGTGAATGGCACTTGCATCGTCGAAATGAAGGTTTCCTCAAGAGGTGTAAGAAAAATTTCACCCCCGCTGAGTTGGCCACAATGTAGTTATAAGGCGTTTATCCGCCCGAAATTGCAGTACAACGTTCACATCCGGTCAGGTGCCCCTCAGACCTCCTTGAAGTTGTTAGATAGGATCCAAAATGTGTGATAAAACTCATAGGTGATGCTAATATGTCACAGTTATGCAGGATTTGGTTCTTATCGTTTGGAGTTATTTCAAAATACAAACAAGAAACTGCATAGCCTAACTCGAAAATGTCAAAAGTTGATAAACTGATTTTGGGGAAAAAATTCATTTAGAAGATAATAACTTTAAGTGATCCATAACCTTTTCAATGTAAAGACCTAAGTAACCATGTTCTTGATCTCTAACAGAAGTGCAAGGTCTTTTCAAATCTCTTCATTTAGCGCGGTCTTTGGCCAAATGCCTCTAGTTATACAGGCTAAAATGGTCGAGGCACCTTTCCAATTATTCGTTCTACCAGAAGCGATCCACTGCGCTATCCTTTCGGGTTAAAATCAAAGACTCTTCTTGCCGATGCACTAATATTCGTTCACTCCACATGTTCTAGTTACCAGCAGAAGTTGTTTATCATCAACTCAGACGAAAAGTTATTCGAAGTCACTGCTAGCGGCATGTGAAGGTCTTGCACAAAATGTTCCTTGAGTTTCTTGACAAAGCTTTTTACTTCGGCTTTTTAGACCAACGAAATATCGATTGGCACGAGTAACTCTTTCTCTGATGTCAATATTAGAGTTTACAGCGCAGCAGAGGTTGGAAAAATCCGTAGTTACCTCAAAATTATAGCAGTTTATTGCGACGTTCTGTCCAATTCGTTGATTTTTTGCGTACCTTGTTATTGACAGTACATTTTTGCTTTTGCCCTCATTCTGGTCCAAAACTTGCAAACAGACCAGTAACAGCAAGCTGCGTGCTAAAAATGACATCAGTGTCATCAGCATAATATGCAAGTTGTTGCACAGACTTTTTCGAAATTGTGCGTCTAATGTTGCCTTGAGGGTTTCACACTATTTTTGCAAAGATATCGACAAGATTGCTTCAAACCGTTAGTGTTGCGTTCCCCATATTCAATTTCTTCAAACTGATGTGTTTGTTATGCCAATACTAGACATGATTCTCTAGATTCCGCCTACAAATCAATAATAAATTGGTGACTACATGTTAAATCTGGACTACATGAGTCTGCTCTACATAGAGTCTGTCATTTTGTGAATGTTAAGGAGGTTTTTGCCTCTATTGTATATTAGGAGAAGATGCATCTATAGGGCCAGCTTATTTGTACATCGGCCATACAACTCTAAGATTCCCTTTATTAGGCACTTTCCCCTGACAAAATCTAGGAAGTGAAGTGATCTTTATGCTGTTTTCATGTCGTCTCCTGCAGCTTTAATTAACTCAGCAGGTAGGATGTCCAGTTCGTCCTTGCTATGGTTAAGTTTAGATATTCCTATTTGTACGTCATTTGAGTGGGTTGGATGGAAATCTTGACTTTCGTCGCCTAAGTTGAAAGGTTGGTTAAGCTTAACAGCGGGACAATTCTCACCCGAATTTTCCGTATAATGAGTCCCAGTAGAGGATAAGAGCGGCTCTCGATCTAGCACCGTTTCATAGACGAGTTGTCTTGCTCCATCAGTCTTTCCTGTACTCTTTAACAAACCACATCAGTTGTGGTATTTCTGTAGGCTTCTTCGCATCGACATTGCTGATCTTTAATGCGTTTAATGCGGGTTGTATGGACTTAACCAGTAAGTAATATGCTAGTTTATTTCTGCTTGCTATGATTGCAGCCATTCAACGATAAATTTTTGTTGAGGCGTTTAAGATAAGCGTTAATAATATATTAGGTTGATGTTGACGAATTTAGTCTGCATGCAAATCGTAGCAATGCGTACCGCCACATGCCACGAACTCAAGACTTCCTACTTTACACTGCCGCTTACAGGAAATTTGCACTCAAATAGTGGTAGTCACTGTAATGCCATAGTTTTGTATCCTATTTTTGTCCAACCAATTACGCCAGACTTCCTGTATTGTGGTGGTATCTGCTTTATATCATTCTAGGTTTCGGGAAGTTGTTCGGCGGCACTTGGCTCGAATTGGTGGATCAGGGCCTTTCTAGGGCCAAGCACCAAGCAACACGTACATTTGATGGGTAGTCAGAGTTACAATATATGGTACCGTCTGGTTGACATTCCTCTGTGGCTACCGCTTTTGGTTCAATACTCAGCCGTCTATCATACAACACTAAAGCTTTGCTGGCCAATGAAAACACACTAATGTTGAACCAAAATTATAGTATAAGATGTTTTAGAATTCCTGGGATTTCTAGATACAGAAGTTAATGATCAAACGGTGCAACAGTAATCGCAAGAAGGCGTTGTAAAAGGGAAAAGTTATCGAGCTACAGTAAATGAAAATAAGACGTTCCTTCGAAAAAAGGAAGGAACTCAAAGAAGTGTCCCAATTGAAGAAAGTTTAATAGTCGCCAATAATTGCGACTTGGAATAGTATCATCAATGCTTAAAGAATTTTTGTGGAAAAGAGCAAAAGAATGTAGGTCTGGTTAAATATGAATTCCGGACTTCGACATAAGCACTTTATTGACAGTTTTCAACTCGATGGTGGAGTACCTAATTCGACAAGCACGTACGTGACAGAACAGAGAGAGGTTCCTATTATTTGAGCTAGAATTGAAATTTATACAGCTATAGATGTAGTATAGATTCAGTGAAACTTACCTGCCTTTGAATAAATTTAAACTCCACAAATACAATTACTATCTTAGATCTGGAGAACAAAAGATAAGCTAGCCCAGAAAACCACTGCCATTTTGCTTTAGCAAGAAAACTGGGTCGAAATCTTTTGACTATAAAGAAAACTGCAAACTGGATTAGGCAGAATATTACTTAACACAATTCGGTCTATAGGATATTATACCAAAAAAGACCAATCATCAATTAAGTGGATGCCTTTGAGCTGTGCTTTTAGTATGGACGTCAATGCAGTGTTTTATTGTCTCAAACAAGCCTTTACGGATCTGAAGCTCGTTGAGTGAAAATATTGTTTAACAATTATTTCTATTTTTCCCAAATTTGAAAAATAGAGGAGATAATTAACTATGTGATAATTGAGTTAGTTGGCTGGGTGAAGGGTTGAAAGCGGCAGACTCTACAAATATCAAATTAAAAAATTACTCCTCGTTTAAGCGATTTGCAGAAGACTTCCTTTAACACCATACTAGTAAGCTCTTAGCTTATTTTCTAATACTTAAAAAACATCCATCACGTTTGCCATTTATAGTTGGAGCCTCTGAAAGCACTTTATCACTTTAGTGTTATACATCCGTGCAATTGCCAAGGGTCATCTGCCATTACTCAATATCACTAACAAGGTGAGATACTAAATTGAAGTTCGCTTCTTTTTTGCACAATAGCAAATTAGTTTCCTCTGCTGCATGGGCAGGAATTGCCTCCAGTACTATCGGTATATAGTATTGTACAGTGTTGTGATTCACATTCGCAAGATGGTACTTAAGAGATTCATTCCAATCGGTGGAATTAATGCTCAGTGACTTGGGTCCAATGGATACGAATATGAACGATCTTGGTGGGTCTTACCGATGTATCTCATGCATGCCATATACCTGAGCACTATAATCGATGGATTGTACGCGCTCATATACGACTTAAATTGCTACAAGCACATTTGGGTGGGCTGCCAGCTTCTATCTAGAGTGCATCGCATAACTTAACCCTGGAATTGTGCAATTCAGTATCGATCGATCGTAGCCAATTATCAAAATAAATAGCAATCAATTTATACGAGATTGAGTGCGGAATTGCTCAAGCCTAACAAGAATTGAACAAGTGATTTGAAATCTGAAACTCTTGTGATTGTTGCAGGCGATTTTCGAAATACGATATGATTTACAACTGGATCATGCAGGATCATATCTGCAATATGAATGTAGTTACGGATGCGCATTTTGTTTCAAATGGATACACCGGCGGATAATAGTGATTGTAATTAAGGTGATTTGGGAGGATTATGGTCATTATTTTGTGCTGTGTTTGTGGGAGGTTATTAAGAAACAAATTGATACGCAATTTTATTTAATCAATGAACCAAAGAAAGACCTATTTCTTCTCTGATACGAGTACTTTTGCAAATAAAACTGTTCTCCTTTTATTTGAAACAACGTGGGATTCAAACAAACTACTTGAATATAATTCTGGTAAAAGTTGCCTTGCTAATAATAAATAATTGGGTCACACGTTTGCATGGTGGACGAGCGGGAATACATATTTCTACAATTCACCTTTCCCAATATTCAGATGGCAGAAAAAGAACTCATTATATGGAATCAGCGATGCCGTCTACAGTTCCGTTCGAAACATTTTTGTTGTCTGATATGTCTTCTACTACAGAATATTACCATTTTTTAAGCCGATTTATGTCGGTGTGTGAATATTGGAAAACTTAAAAAAAAAACACAAATTTCCATATATGAGGTATTTTTATTTGATTTGGTTTTTGAGTACAACATCAATCAAGTGGCCGCCTTTATTGACCAGAGCAAAATGTGCACTTTTTGAACATCTCGGGCGGTATATCGATTATTTGCGCACGAATGTTTGCCTGGTCTGAGGTTTGCTGGCATACACTTTGCTTTTCAAATAACCCCACAAAAAGAAGTCCGGAGGGGTAAAATCTGGGGACCTGGGTAGCTAGTCAATGTCTTCATTTTTTGACAGCACATGTTCAAGCAATTTTCGCTGCAGAAACTGCATTGTTTGATTTTGTTTGATTTTCTGTGTGGCTTGGCGCACCGTCTTGTTGAAACCAGTATCCGTTCAGACTTTTTCGCATATTTGTGGGCAGGCATAATGAGCCAATATCCACCGATATCGATTCCCATCAACTGTTTCGCCCTTTCTGAAGAAAATCGGTCCAAGGATGGCTTTGGCGCAAACGCCGGCCCAAACAGTCGCTTTTTGGTCATACAACGGTGTTTCATGGATCTCGTGTGGATTCTCCGTTCCCCAAATGTGGCAATTTTGCTTGTTAACGGCGGCAGAGAGTGTGAAATGGGCCTCGTCGTTCATCGGAATTTGTTTCCAAAAATCAGGTTCAGTATCAACCATTCGAGCAACTGTTTGGCCATGGACTGCCTGTCGACAATATTCTTTGAGACAATTGCATTTTATGCGGAAACAAATGCAAATCAGCTTTCAAAATGCGCCGCAAGGTGGTTCCGCAAGCGCAAATATGCTAAGCGCGGTGACGATACGACACATGTGGGTTCTCGGCAACTCTCTCAATTACCACTTCAAACAGTTCATTGGAATGTTTTGGGCGTTGATGAATGGCATGCCGACGATCTCAAACAAAATTCGACACCAGACGACAAATAGAGCTGCCAGACGGTGCTTCTAGGCCACGATATTTTCGACTATATGCACGTTGAGTTAACATAAATGAATGACTATTTTCGATGTACAGCGTCACTTTTTCAGCGCGTTGCTTCGGTGAGAAGCAATTCATAGTTAATTTTACTGAATTGACATTTCAAAAACAAGTTATTCAATGTTTACATACTGACATAAAAAATGGCGCACCCTGTAGATGTTCAACTTTTTGATCGGCGAACACAGACTTGAACAACTATCCCATTGCAGGCAAAGTACGTCTACGGAGTCTTTGCCAATAGCGTATCCCTCAACCTTTTTGCATTTGCTATGCAACCAACATCTGGTGCTGAAGACCAGCGGCACCGATTCGAAGAAACTATCGGAAACGCCGCTTCTGATGTGCTATGTATGTTTCACCCGACCACCTTCACGAAAGCTCATGGTTTGATGCAGAATGCCGTTCGCCTACGAAGCAGCACTGCGTAAATGAAGGAGGGCGGGCCGCCAATTCTATGACCAAAGGCCGAGGGAAGAACATCGGCTTCTCCTGAGGAAAAAGGAAGAGCATGAGATGCGCGTGATAGAGAAAATATAGAGATGCTATTCCAGGAACATACCATGACAACAAGATCTGAACAGGGGCTTGAAATGATGAGAAAGGAAACTTTGTAATAGGTCACAGTCGGTACTGAGGATCTGGAAAAACCTCTTCTGAAAGCTGTTTAACAGCGAAGCCAATCCAAATTCACCTTTAAGGAGAATGAACCATTCAGCCTGGACGATAGAAGTCAAAGCTGCTGGACATCTGGTCCAGCCTACCTGTCGAGCTATTTAAGTAAACGTCAGATAACTTGGTAGGGATTATGTACCAACTCATTTCCCAGATTTTGTCGGCAAAAAGCAGGCTTGAAAAATGGAAACTTAGCACCGGTTGCTAAATCTATAAGAAAGGTAACCCTTTTTACTTCGCTAATTATGGAGGTATCAGTCTAATAAACATCCCATGTAAAGTCCTGTCTGCCGTCTTGCGAGAACGCCTGAAGGCATCCATTAACGATCTGATTGGCCCCTATCAGTGCGGTTTTGGGGTTGGTAAGTCCACAATCGACCAAATGTTCACGGTACGGTAGATCCCATATCGATGCGCGCCATATTTTTATCGACTTTATACCAGACCATGTCTAGTCTTGGTATCATCAGATTGATGATGGAGAACGCTCGCTGCTCCGTAAAAGTTGGAAGCAATATCCCCGTCACCTTTGATGTCAAAAAAGGATTTAGGCAGAGCGTTGTGCTTGAGAAAAGTGTGCAAAACTCGCAAGTCAGGACCAGGGATACAATTTTCCAAAAGTTTCCAAAAGTTCACCAAATGAGTCGTTCACCAAAAAAACCACGTCGTTTTCAGACAAAAAAGAAGGCAATGCTGACGGTTTTCATGGATTACAACGGCAACGGGGTAGTGCATCATGAATTTTTGCCAGAAGGTCAGACAGTAAACAAGGAGTATTATTTGGGCATTATGAGACGTTTGCGTGAACCAATTCGCCGAAAGAGACCAGAATTGTGGGTAGAAAACTCGTGGATTTTGAACCATGATAACGTATCATTATTCGTATTTTGTGACGAAAAATGCAGCAAATACCATCCAACAGCCACCGAATTCACCTGATTTGGCTATCTGTGACTTCTTTCTGTTCAATCGAGTTAAAAAAAACCACTACCGGGAACGCGTTTCAGCAGCAGAGAGGAAGTAATGGAAAAATGGCAGGAAGCACTGATGGACATACCGAAAACCGAATATAAAAAATGTTTCGAGGATTGGATCAAGCGCTGGCATAAGTGTGTTGCAGTCGATGGGGATTACTCTGCGGACAATATAGATCTAGATGAATAAACTTGTATTTCCAATTTTCTGAATACATTCTGGGAACTTTTTGATCAAGGTAGTACATAGTTTTCAGGGCACTGGCTGGTTATGATTTAGTTGCTGAATTAAGCTATCGAGTAAGAATATTATTGTATCTTTTGCTTATTTACAATCAAGTAATTTACCAGTTTGCATTTCCACACGGCACCTGAAATCTCCGAACTATGAAATAGTAAAAATTTAAAAGCCGATATTATTTTCCGTAAATTTTTATTCAATCAAAATAGGATGCGTTGGCATCTATAACATTCTTCCAACGTGAGACAAGGTTAAATATTCCATTTTTGGAAAAGTGCTGACTTTTTGAGGCAACGAAATCTTCAAAGGCTTTTATGACCTCTGCTCGGTTCCAGAAGACCTCTGCCGGCAAAATGAATCCAGATTGCGGAATGGATGGGGAAATATCAGGAGAGTACGGTGGATGCGGAAGAATTTTAAATCCCAAGTGCAACAGCTTTTGCACCGTTACTTGTGAGGTATGGCGTCTAGCATTTTCATTCAAAAGGATCGGACAGTGCCTATTGACCAAATCACTCCGCTTTTCAGCCAATTTGGCATGCAATACGTCGATTTCCTCACAATATTTGATAGCGTTTATCGTTTCTCCTGGTTGAAGAAATGAAAAGTGGATTGGTCCTTTCGATGTCCACCAAATTGCCACAATAACCTTTTTTGGGTGAAGATTGGGCTTGGGAGTGTGTTTTTTTTGGTTTTTAATCTGCATTCAACCACTGCTAAGATCTTTTAAGATTATCATACAGTATCCACTTTTCATCACAGGTAACTATCCGGTGCAAAAACGGTTCAGTTTGGTTTCTTTATGTAAGCGATGCGTTTATGGGACTCGTTCAGTTCATGGGGTACCCACTTATCGAGTTTCTTTACCTTTCCTATGAGGGAAAGGTTTCGACTGATTGTCATTGGGGATACTCCCACGTTTTGTGTAATCTACTGCAAAGCATCCATCGTTGCTCTTAAAACATCGTCGTCAACTAACGTTTCCGCCTTCCCATGTGATTCACTTTCGACGCTGAAATCTCCCGAACGGAACTTTCCATAACAACGTCGTTTAGTGTGTTCGATTACCGCTGCATCCTCAGATGCGTCATTAACGTTTTTCATTGCCAATGACGCATTATGTCCCACTTTAAATTCTTGGTAATAATTCCTAGAAAAAAAAAACGGTACTTGTAACGAACCCTAAAATTCTCACACGTCAAGCACACGTACCACTTTATTTTATAAAAAAAGAAAACTTAACGTTTTGGCACAGATGTTTACTCGAGAACTTCTTATTACCGACTCAGCGAAAACTTCATATGGTACAATATTTATATTTTTATTAACGTTATGACGTAATAATAGTGGCGTTAGGTCTGGTACCTACCACTGCAATCATATTTCTGGCATACAACTTCCAGTTTTCGTTGGCCAAGGCATAATTGTACCGTGTCCGAATTTTTCGAAAAGCATTTAACCTAGTCGGGGGACTGTTGGACTATATCTTCCATTACATCCATCCAAGGTGTTTCTTTGAAGCACAGTTATAGTGATCAGCAGAATAAAGACAGAAAACATGCACTTGGCAGAAACAGCCAAGCTAAAATTAGGCCCTCTTATTACCCTTTAAAACTTTCAAAAAGTCGCTTGAAGCCAAGACTTCTTTGACGGCTTAATTCATCGAGTCATATATGGCTACTAAGCCATATTTAAAATAAAAAAAGGATACCGAGAAACACGTTTCAGGTGAAGAATTTTGACAACGACTTGGAGTAATCTCATTCGGCTTATGGTCTGTTTCCCCTTGTAGGTCCTACGACCTCAACTATGCCTACTCGGCATCTTAGGTCTCCAATTCTTCCACAATTGCCATGACTCCTCCACAACTGTGATGCGCCTTGTATTTTTCGGTCGACCCGTTCTTGTACCGTCTTGTGATAAAGGATTCCAATGCATGGCGTAATTTGTTATGGAAACATCGCCTTGACGAATCCACTGCCACATCTGCGGTTGGATGGTTGTGCCTATTGGTTCCTGATCCGTTCTCTGGTAAAGATGTAGATTTACACTTAGGCCAGAAAAGCCTTAAGATGTTCCGTAGGCACCTATTAACGAACGTTTGTAGTTTTCTTTTTATAGTAGTGGTCACCTTCCAGGTCCTGCACCCATACAACAACATAGATTCAACATTTGAACGGAACAGTCGTAGCTCGGTGTTTAAACTGATTGCATTGCTTCGTCATATCATGGACATTATTCCAAGCGCAGAATTTGCTTTGCCGATTGTTTGACAATATCCTGATCGGTTCCACCATCGGTAGAGACAATATTCCCACGTTTTTGAAAACTTTCTACTCTCTCTCTGCCGAGGTTTGGCAGTATTAATCTTCAAACCCTCGACATTTGCTTCCCTCTCCACACTTGATGTCATTCGGTGCAGATCCATAATCCTGTGAGAGAGTAAGCAAACGTCGTCAGCGTAGTCCAGATGTTTGAGTTAAGATGTAAGAGTCCAACGAACCCCCCCGTTTCCATCACTACGCATGCCTAAGCTCCAATAAAAAAAGTATCGCCAGACCCCACTTTGAATATTGAATTTTCCTGACATAGGTGATATGCAGCACATGACATTTAGACCCATCATTTACTTTGACATTAGTTTGTTGGATATATGTTCTCCTGCGCAAGGTAAGCCAGATGAACTGCCTGTTGACACTGTCAAACGACTTCTCAAAACCCATGAACAGCAGGTGAAATGGTGACCGGTATTTAACGCACTGTTCAATAATAATACGCAAAGTGTTGATGAGGTCGACACAGGAGGAACGAGAGCCGAAACTTGTTTGTTCCGAATTGAGTGTATCATCCAGATGTTCGTTTATTCGCTCAACAACTACAATACTTTGACTATTACCTTATCAACAGAGGAAAAAACACAAATGCCTCTTCAGTTTTTACACTAAACGGGGGTATTCTTTCTAGGGAGCTTGACAATCATTCCTTTCTTCTAGTCGTCGGGGAAGCTTTCTGCCTTCCAAACTCTCTCAAGGAGAGGATGTAAAAGCTCTGTTAATATTGTTGGATCGGCTCGTAGAAGATCTACGGGAATACCATCTAGTCCTACCGCCTTGTTGTTCTTCAGCGCGTTGATCGCGGTAATGATCTCACCTTTACTGAGAGTGCCGGTTTGAATTCGAGAAACTGTTGCTTCAGTTAGGTTTGGGAGCACATCGCTAGCGAATACACGGTTAAGGAAGCATTTAGTTCTTCCATCGCTTGAGGTGATCCTCATCCGAAACGAGTACGGAATCATGTTGGTTAGAGCGATGATCACCTGCCAGCTCTTTGGTCATTCTGTAAATGGTTCCGCTACCATACCTGCTCGCTGCTTTGTCTGCTTCTGCGGCCAGGGCGTTGATGTAGCTACGTTTGTCTCAGTAATTTTCCTTCGATACAAGGACTCTAGCTCGTTCCTCTCTACTGCTGGGGTATCTAGAATACGAGCTTTAAGTAGCTTACGTTCTGCAATCCCAGCCCAGGTATCATCGGTAAGCCGCGCGCTATGTCTTGTCTGCCATCTCCTAATAATACTTTCTGCTCCAGATGTGAAAACATTATGCACAGCGTTCGTAGAAGGTTGTCGGCTTGCTCCCTCACCTAGTGAAAAGTGATCCCTTAATTGTTGGCTTATTGATGGAATCTTTATACTGGACAGTAGCTACCATAAGTTGACGATCTTGTACCAACCCCATGTATGTTGGCTACTCGTCTGTTTCGGACGTTTAAAAGACAACTTCCGAAACGTCGATGGATCGCCAAATGGTCTATCTGATTGCCTGTCAATTGACACCCAGCTGACTTAGTTGCAGGTCTTATGCTCAAACATAGTGTCTCCTATGACTAGGTAATTGATGTTGCAGAAATCAACAAATCTTTCGGTCGCCAGGGCCGTGCTTCCCGATCACATGTCTGAGCCATTCATTGTCGATGCCTTCCTTTGCATTCAGGTTCCCCATCAGGATGAAGATATCTCCGTTTGGCGTTATGTTGCTTAGCTGATTGTAGAAGTTGGCCTTTACACCCTCAGTCGAGCGATTCGTTGTAGCGTAAAAGCATTTGATCTTGGTGCACTGTACTCTAGTTGGAAATCTGACCGATAAGATACTATCACAATGTGGTTGCCAGGGAATTAAGCCTCTGCGTGCTGTTGGTATTAGCAGCAGGCTCACACCGGATTCACAGGGATGTAATGCCGCTTTCCGTAGCAGGCATTAATCGGTAACGCAGGGTCCTAACAAACGTTATCTAGACTAGAAACGCTAGACTGTTCGCACTTGCATTTATAGCCTGCATGTACTCGTATAAGAATTTATACATGCAGTTGCCCGGGGAGGTAAAGCAAGCAGTATATCATGAACTTTATTGTTCCGCTACTGGTCCAAAACCAATTTTTTGAGCAGTTAATAGTTTCCCGATCAATCGACAAACTAAAAACACAATGTCTTTCCATTCACCTTTTAAAATAATTGAGTGCGGATGAATAACAATCTCCCGCCAGGCCCCCTAGGGGCCTAACAGGAATAAACACTCACTTTACAAAAACAGACCAAATATCTGGCTTAGTTTCAGAAGAGGTTATAGCAAAGACTTTCTTATTTATGTCCTGCCTATCCCTGTTTTATAGGCTCTCGTTCATAAATCCCTCTTTCATAAATTATACCAAATATCTTACAAGCAAGATACAGACCAAAAATTCTTCAAGTTAAAATAACCACATGAAGCAATTTAAATAAAAAGTAGATATCTGATCATTAGACCACGATGTAAACAGTAATTAAAATCGAAACTGTATTGTATAGCCGAGGATATTAAAAAGATAAGATTACACAATCTGTCCATTTCAACTAACTGAATCGTCGCTGCTGGGGCTTAGGACCATAATTATGATTCTTTAAACCATGCCCTTCGACGATCTGCTCCATATTAATCGCCTAAAAGCGAATTTAATTACCTGGAAAAATTTCAACACTTTCTTAATTACAGGGCTTCCCATTCATTTCAATTTAATTTAACCCTGGAAATGATCCAAATTTGCATATTCACATTTAATTTGCCACTCCATTGAAGACTTAACATCATCCGAATTCCACTAGAAGCAACAGGGACATTCATTAGCCCTCCCAGGCTAATGCGCCAAATCCAAAGCATTAATGTCCAACCGAATTTCTTAACCCATTACTCATCTTCCGCAAGAGATCCTTTGACACATCTCATGAACGTAACACAACACACTGAAGGACAGAACATGGAAAAGGGTGTTAAGTGATACTTTGACTTGGAGTCGCAGTCGATTTGTGCCCACGCGGCTATAGCTTCCAAAGGGGGATGAAACTATAGGTACATTTCGGTAGAAGTGTTGGAGCCTTTAATTTTGGCCTTCCTGGGCGTTGTTGGCGGCATAATTACAATGTAGATTGGGGGTAATTTTAACACCTCGGCCTTCGTTCATCTTTTGGCACATCAACTGGAAGCCGTGATTCTAAGAAGACCCGCGCGCACTTAATACTTATCTGGGACGTGGAATCTCTGGCAAGTCATCGCCTTGTATTATCGTCGTCATCTTTAACAACAGGCAATTGGTAGAATTACGAATTCGGCTCCGACATGTCGAAGGTGTTGTAATAGTACGTGAACACTTCAAGTGATCACCTTTGGCAGAGGTGGCTGCTAATCACGAGAAGCACGCAAGTGGTATACTCGCATCTACCCACCGAATTTCCTCTTCATTTATTTTGCTCGCCATATTGGAAGGATGGCATCAGCATGGTCATTTAACCATTTTTTTATTTTATTTTAATTTTTTTTTGTCTCTGTTACTCGTAACTTTGGAGGATACATTTACAAATATCTGCGCCTCGGTGTTGTCTTCATTTTCTTCTTATGTTCTCCTTGGAATACTCACACCAGTATCCACCAGGTTTGCGTTGCCGAAGCTCGCAATGCAAATGATAAAGTTGAAAATTTATGAGAGAGACCGCATCGTGTCGCTGCTGTCTGATTCGTGTGGCCAAAGATAAACGTGTACGCGAGGTTCTTTTAGTGAAATTTGAACGTTGCGTCGCTCGGTTGAATCGCATATCTTAAGTTGTTTGTAGATATTTTCCAGCATACATTTATCTGGATTTTAATATACCGTTTCGGTGTCAATTTATTTGCTTGGTAAAAGTTGGAAGTAGATGATGCATGTCGTACGAAGGGAGAGAAACCGAATGCATTATCGTGGCGGAGAAGTATCTGCAGCAGCGTATCGTTTAGGTAGGGTTTATCTGAATAGGATTACAAATAACATGTACAAGGAATTCGATATACACTTGGGTTAAAATCATAATACTAACGTATCTTTTTTTATTTAGAAGAGGTTTTTCGTAAAGGAGTCCTTGTAATGTTTAAGCTCTTCAGAAATGTCTTTGGTTTTGCAAATTGCATGAACTATGAACGTACCAAAATAAGCACGTGCTTGCGGGTTCCAAGTTCCAAGACTGTTTCACAAAGTTTTCATTTAGTCTCATCAGATAATGACTAGTCTAGCTACATTTCTCAGGATAATCTCGACCTCAAGTGCTGTTTCTTTTCCATTGCTTAAAATGGAACAACACAAACAATGTTCGTATACGCAAATACGTTGGTTAAGAAGCCTATTAGTTGCTCTCTTTTTTATGGCAGATTCCAAAAACTTTCAATCCAAAAGTGTTTTATTCGGCTTCTTGCAACCAGTGCGTATCCATTTGTCATTGGATGATACGACTATGTATATATATGATCTATAAAGGCATGACACCGTATCTATTGGAAACGACGAAGAACTATCAAGACACCCGAGGATAGGAAAACGAAAATGATTAGCTAAACGTTAACACACGTTACGTTTCAAGGAAAGCAAACAAATTTCACAAAAATATTAGGAGATTCAAATCTTGCTGGATAAAATATTATTCTGGAGAATGCTGGTCAATAGAATGCTCAAGACTATTGAGGAGGAGCCTTAGGTTGTGTCTTCTGCAGGCAATAAAGTAATTGCAGCTTTTGGAAAATTTCTTGATCCGTGTCATAAGAAATATTCTGAAGACAAAGCCGAAACAAAACCGGATATCTTGCGTCTGACTGCTGATATATTTATGCCTTTAGGAGCTATTAGTTTACCCTTGCAAATTGTGGTTTCCTTGGGACAAATAGTAATAAAAAAAAAAATTATTTCCGAAACACTTAATTGATGAAAATCTGCTCAGTTGTTCCGAAAGGAACTTCGATTCACATTCGATCTTTTTTACCTGTATTTTGGGAAGAAGGCACAACAACCAATGGGATAAGCACCGCCATCGACCTAGAATGCAACGTTCAAATTTATTGAATCAGGTTTGCTTATCAAGTCGCAACAGTCCTCTTGCCTGAAATGTATGCAAAATAATTTTCTTTGTGTAACTTCGTTAAAGATCACGTTGTTTAAAGTATCGTGCTTAAGTTCAATGAGTCTACAATTTTATAGATACATTTTGATGTACCCAAGCCCATCACGTATTGAAGGGCTGCCTAAACAATCTTGGTGTCCTCCAAAACCTTGACTCTGGTAAGACCTGTAATATCAGACCATTTTTTCAACCTCAGACTAAGCAAACCTATCAGCGTCTTTTGGATCTTCTCTGACAAGTACAGGGAAGAGAAACTCTTTATCACTGCTGAATCCTAAGGTTCAGCTGCATCACATGGCACAGCTGCATACAACTCCGATACAGCCTTTCTTGTCGAAGCCCGAATTGGCGAAGCAATGCAGGGTCAGAAGGCAGAAAATTACTGGACTTCGGCAGAAAGCGACTCTTAACCTGGGTAAAGATTAGACTGGTCTAACAGCCAACACTGCTGAAAAACTCCAGGATGCTCCATTTAACTCCACGATGTGAACCATAAATGTGATATTATATATGAAAATACGGAGAACGGCATGTCAGTGACCGTAGCTGAATTCATTCCAAAAAGACGCAGATCAATCGACGAATCGTCCATCGCTTCAACAAAACCTTTTCTGAGGAGTTAAGATACGGTCTCGTAGTTGCGGTGTCTCTACGAATGTGCTAATCCTCAAGCCTATACAATCTTCAAGGATGCTAGCTAACCTGAGAGGATTATGAAGCTAGTAAGGCTAGGCCAGATCTCAGTGGAATTCATTTAGGCTGCCATCGGCAAGTAGCATTCTTCTTTTAGACAGGTAGCTGTAGAGCTTGTCCTCTTCGCAAGGATCAAGATAAACTGCATTATCCACCTTAGTCAAATGGCACATTTCTCAGTTTTTCGACAACCCCAGATTGACTGAAATTGCCTTTAATATTAACTTTTAACTGATTTCAAAAACCAGCGATGTATTTTCAGTAAGTCCACTTTCATCTTTACAGATGGCTCTAAGCCAGTAGAAGGCTTTGACGCAGGGGTATTGCCAAAGGATTCTCTGAATACACCAATCTTTCTATCTATCCACCAACTGCACTGTCTTCCAAGTCGATCTCTCAGCTATACAATGCTACTTAACTCAGCTTGAATCCAGGTGGATATTTAAATATATATAGATAGTCAAGGAGCGATCAGATAGAGACTTCTGCGCATCTCTCAGCTACATGATTGAGTAGAAAAATATCTCATATCCCAAGGAGTCGCTGATGAGCTGGCCAGACAGTGATACCGAAGAATAAATAGCGAACAGCTTGAAAAAGTCAAGCCACTAATGTTCTAAGTCAAACAATTGTCACGCTTTTAGAAGCTCTCAAAAATGAGTCATAAAGGAATTCCACAAAATGACAGCAATGATTGATTATGTCTTAAAGCAATTTCTGCGGAAGCTGGAGAAATGAAGGGAAAAAGGAACTTACAGTACACTTCGTTGTAACTGCCACTTATTGAAGAGCATCAGAATGCAATCACGAAACAGTTACCACTTCCGAAATCCAAACGATCTCTATGATGATGACCGTTCTTGGTAAATTTATCAAGAAATGTTGTTGATTCCAGTAGCAGGTAAGGCAATGCCCTCCTATGCTTTCCCAATGTTATTATGACGACCTACAACTGGCCAAAGTGCAATAAGAAAAATTTTGCAGAGTAAAATCTGTGCTAGGATTATCGAAGCAGTGTTGATGGTTACCCGCTCAACGTCTCCTCAAAACCAGGAGATAAGCTCTTACGTACGAATATACCCATCTGTGCTTGAATAAAACTGAAAAGGATGGACATGTTCTTGATAAAGATGGGCTTAATATTTAGAACAAAGTAGCCAAATATTTACGAGAAAGGAACAGGTATTAATCTATATAATCCTTATCCTTAAATCAGATAAAACTGCAGGTTAAAATTCCAACTTTAAAGTTCAGATGTTCGATCTCAGTAGTATCCTTAACATGTACCTATGATATATTCATTGTTCTTCCAGATTTTTATAATATTTTGACACTCGGATTTGGCCCTACGTTGCATTAAACCGAAATGTCAAAACAACTTATCAAATCGATTAGCAATGCTTGTGAGATATGCAATTTTTTCATATCGAAATCAAATCGATTCTTATCGCTTTCATACACTAGACTATTTGTTTCCATGCATCTCAATAACAATTAACATCAGGAAACTTTTCTTGTCAAGGAGACCGTTTTCTTTTATTTCGTACGAGTATAGGCACAGCATGTATCCGTATATGTCAGTATTTTACGAACCCATTATCTAGCACATTTTCCTCTTTTTCGTCTTTCAATCCAAAGGTACATCTCCTCATACAAATGCCACTAGGGGTACCACCCTAAGCGTTCTATCCTAAAAGTAACAACCTGGAATACCATTTGCACTATGGTACACACCGACAGCAATTAGGAAAACAATAAGCCCATAGGGCTCTCTTTTATTACCTTCCAAACTACTTTCGAATGAGCAACTCCCCGCAGTTAAGTGACAAATGCATACCTTGGCAATCCCCACTAGTTGCGAGTACCAGTATCTGTACCTACGAGTATCTGTACCTCTTATCCTTAGCACAATTATTCACACGGCAAGTGCATTGTGCGGCGATCACCTTCCAAACACATTCAAGACGGGCGGGCGGAATAATTTCACGTCCATTTTGCTGTTGTTAAATTGGAGTGAATGGAGTGATAGCTTCCGCAGCCGAACGGATGCAGAAAATAAAACGACCAGCCATGATGCAAAGCCAAAGAGCACTCTCTGGAGTACTCCGCCAGATGCGATCCGAGACTCTGGCTTACATGTTTATATTTGCGGCTCGTATTGTTTCCATGAAATTTTTTATACAATCCATTCGCTTTGTATCCATACGATCGTTTTCTTTTACGCCGGTACTTTGCAAATTTATGAATGAAATCAGAATCTTGGAAGAATTGTCCATTACCGGACCAGACTGGCGTACAGTGCTCTTGATTCAGACCTTGAACAACGTTGTGGTGCAGTGCTGTCGCTGATACATGGATGCATGGATTCACGGATGCATGATTCGTTCTCATGAGAACCAAGTGATTTTTATCTGCAAATGAAAATGTCTACATGGTCGTGTATTAAAAAATGTTTTTGTACATTTTGGAAAAGTTTTTGCGAAAGATTGGTTCTGATAAATTGTTTTATTCATTCGTTGGATACATGAAAATGACATATCGAGCAATGTTTAAACTGTTTATTTTATGTCTTACAACATTATCATCGCATTCTTAAGATACAATTCAAGTATTTCATGGTTTGGTTGCAGGAAACCTTAAGTCAGACTTTATAATGATAGTGTCCAGGTAAACGAAAAGTAACGTGTCTTGTTTGTCGAAAAATGCTTATAAGCACTCGTAATTGTACATAGCAAGATCATGAGTGTTAGTTGGACTTATCTAAATTTTGTCAAATAAATAGTTTTCTGCCACTAGATGTAGAAAGCCTTCAAAATACTCATTAAGTTAATCTCGCTTCAGCAAATGTTATAAGATCAAGGGTTCAAAATTAAATAGATGGAACAAATAGTCACAGATAAAAGCAATGCCGACAGAGGCACATTTAATAGACAGCGAGTAGGTAAGCAAACTTTGAATCCTGAAAAAAAGGAGCATGTTGAATCGATTCGACTTCACGTACGAAATGGGACTAGGACCGATATCTCGGTTTAGAAAGGATTCTCTCAAGCCCTTAACAGGTTCCGAAATCATTATAGATGATTTCGTCAAGGGAGTCAAGGGACGGAAGATGATATCAAAATGAACAATGATAAAATCGAACTCTAATCCTTGTAAGGTTAATCTGCCTTGTCTTATGTTCTTAATGTGAAGGTAGATCTTTTAAGACATTTGCAAAACACTTAGCCATTTTCAAAACAATCCAAGAACGCAGAGTATCACTGAATGTTGCCGGTAGGCTTCTCATTTTTAGTCATGTTTGGTTATCAGATCTGTGGTTAATTTGCTATAAACACTTTTGATTAAGTCGTTTTGGAAGCTGAACCCACCAATGATGTTAGATTTCTATTAACCAATAAGTGTTTCAGGGGTTGTTGGGAGCATTTTAAATTTAATTTCTCATAGCCGTATGGTCTGAATGTGTACTATGGAGGAAGAGCAAATAACGAAGCAAGTTAGTACGATAGTTATAAGACGAGGGCCCCTGAAGAGCTTTGGTCTTTGATCTCAAACCAGAGAATGAAGGATCAAAAATCTTCTTGAGTGAGACATTGTTGCCTATTCAATGGATTGAGATTTCCCTCTAATGTCGTGCCTTGGATGTTTCTTAAAATGTTCCCAATATAATCAGGGAAACTTATCTTCCTTCCTTGAAAACACGCAATGCGATACGTCAGTTATGATTTTTTCGATCATTTTGGATTCCGACAAAAAAATTCTTGTCTTGTGATTTCTAAAATAACTTTGCCACTAGATTGAGACATAGGCAAGAGTTTCAGGCATGTGAACGTGCGCCTTCTGATAATAAATATTGTGGTTAAGTTTTCCAACATCAATCTAACACGCACGCAGTCCCCATTGGAGGAGAAAAATGATAACACAAAGCACTATAGTAACACTGTTTTTATGAGCTTCTTGATAGAAGATATCCTCAACGCCCTAAGTATGATATCCTTGCCGAGCTTTTCAAGGTAGTGGGAGATGTATGCATGCCAGAAGTATGGAATCTTTGTTTGTGAGGCATTTGCAAATATTGAAGAAGAAGCGGTGAAGATTGGTATGGTGGAAAACGGGGAAAAATAGAGTATGTACACGTTGTCATCGAAGACATAACGTCGACGACTCAGACTATTGTTGCATTCCCCCCTTCCAACCAACATGTGGTTACCAGTTTGCGACTAATGTAGTTGGCCCCCTTTTTGATATTGTTGACCCCTGTAATGATATCATAGTTTTTGGCGATGTTAATTTTCCTCATCTGCTATGGACTCCGTCGGACTACGAATCCTATCACGATGACTCAAATGCTGTTTCAGACAAGGAAATTCTCTTTATTGACTGCCTTTCTAACTCTGGACTTTTGCAAATAATTGTTATTTCAAACAACGTGGCCAGACAAATAGACCTGATCCTTACATCTGATGCTATAAATTGTATTGCCCGTGAATGTGAACTTCTTCTCTCCAAATTAGAACGACTACATTCTCCCCTGCTTGTTATTTTCTCATTTGCCATCAACAATTCTATTATCTCCTCAGAAACTTCCTTCCACTTTGACTTCCACTAAACTTTGAATTACACTAAACTCAACAATCTTCTTAATTGTATTGACGTTAGTTATTCTGTAGATAATAATAACCTAGAAAGGGTGGTACTGGAAGCTGGAAGGCTAAAAACTGGCCTCATCATCGAGTGTGACGTAAACGCCCATCACACGGTGTGGAGCAGTAGCGACATCAACGATAGAGGGTGACTCACCTCTTTTTGATTCTATTATCAGTACTAACCTCATTGTTTGCCACATTGGCAATGAGTCCACTTTTATAACAAGAAACCGACAGGAAGTGCTAGATATAACTCTTGTCTCCGGCAACATCAGCCAAATGCTAACGGACTGGATGGTATCATTTGAACACTCATTTTCAGGCCACAGATACAATACATTCAACATGAATGCTGCACCTCTCAGCCAACCAGCATTCCGAAATTAACGGAGAACTGATTGGTCAAAATACAGAGCACTATCCTCTGAACTCTCAAGTCCCCCAGGTGACACCAACGAGCTTGGTATCAAAGTAAAGGAATTCACCCCGGATCTCAATTAGGCGATGGCTGCTTCTTGCCCTCTTATTTAACCTAGAGGTAAGAAAAAGCCGCACTGGTGGATATTAGCACTGGGACCGTTTAGAAACGTTTGCAGAAAACTTTTCAACCTAGCAAAAAGCATAAGAAAAGTGACTGCCTGGGACTCATATAAAGAATCCCTCCAAATACATATATAAGAAAAAGAACTGAGGAAGGCAAAGGGACAATCCTGGAGGTTATTCTATAACAAAATTACAGAAACCTATGAGGCATCGCGGCTAAGAAAAATCCTCTCTACAAATCCTATAATGCCTAGCTGTTTGAAAAAAACCGATGGATCTTGGATAACCTTAAGTGATGAATCACTCAACCTGCTAGGTAGCAGGTAGCTCCCTATACGCGGCCAGAAGCAACCCAAACATAACTGTGGTAACCATGACCAAAATTCATGGTCTGATTACAAGAGACAAAGTGATTTGGGCGCTGCATAGTTTTAAACCATACAAGTCTGCTGATCCGGTATAATACCTGCCGAGATACAAAGGTCTTCAGATATTATCCTGCCTACGCTAGAGAATATCATGGGGAGCTGATCCACATTCCACTGTCATGGAGAGAAATCAATGTAATTTTCATTCCCAAAGTCGGAAAATACTCTCATGTTATCCCAAAGTACCTCAGACCTATTATAGTGTCTATCATCTGTCCTTCTGAAACCGCTAAAGTGACTGACTAATATCCACATACGGCCCAACATGCACACTGTAAAGAAAAATCGGTGAAACGCCTCTACATTCACTGACTAGCCACATCGAACCATCTCTACAATATAGAAAGTACACAATGGTCGCTTTCCTGGATATAGTAGGTGCCTTTAACAACGCAATCACTACTACGCTGTCAACTCTGCAGGTATACGACTCACTTGGAGAGTTGAACATTATGCTAAATAGCAGGACAAGTGCCGGGCAACAGAGACATTCCAGGGAACTGTAGAGCCAATGAACTCGCCAAAATTGGAACCACTCCACCTATTCTACCGGAAAGCGTTGCATAGATATACCAATCGCTACGTGCAAAATAACATTAAAGCTGGATGCCAATAAAAGAACAGACCTTGGGTAGACTGTTGGACCAACAGTGTAGCTACCAAACGGATCTGATTAGATCTGGATCTGAATCGCTCTAAGTGTCTGATCCATCTCAATAAGAAACATCATCGCCGTCATAGGTGTCATCACTTGACACTGCCTCATAGGCAAGCTCGCAAGAAGGCTTGACGCCTTTACAATCAATTTCTGCAGATGCTCCACCACCAATCCTCCACCTACTCTGTACATGTCCAACACTCTCCCTAAGAAAAAAACTTAGCATAGGAGCTTTCTAAAGAGTATAGATATTAACAGTCTTCTACGCTTCATCATACTCGTAAGCTCAAACTGGTTTCATGACTAAGAGGATCACAGATCCACGTGGCATCATAATGGGCCAATAGGCCTAAGTGTGTTGGATGCTAATTTTTGACTTTAAGGTCACTTTTCTCAAGAAAATGCGTAATAATCATAACGTTTTATTATTTTTTTCTTATAAAAGCAATAGTAAAAAAAAAACCATCAATTTATTTACAGAAAAGCCCATAGATTTTATGATACTTGTGAAAACCTGCAGCAGGTAAAACAAGGAATTTATGATTTCTTGCCTACGTTTCTAACAATAATTGACGATAAGGGTAGTTTTCCAATATTTAATAATTTTCCAATATTTTTTTATTAAAATTGCATAGCTATTAAAAATGGTTAAAGCGTGCTCGCTTATTTGGCTACTTGTCAAAACACTCATTTCCTTACCCTGCTTCTTAAAAGTTCTCAGAAAGAGTTAGGTTTGGGGTATAAAGGCCCAACAATTTACCAAACAAAAACGGAATAAAGAATAAAAAAAAATTTAGTTCATCAGCACAATTTTTTACGCAAAGATTACAGTTGTTTCAAAACGCTATTTGAAATGCCAGCATCTACAGACCAAGAATACGCAGAGATTATTTACGTTTATGGCCAGTGCAATGGTAGGGTAACTAGAGCTCGACCATGAGCTTTATCCTAACCGACGACTTCCTAGTGAAGGAGTATTTGGAAATACGTATCGAAAAACGTGATCAGTTTTAAGTACACGACCTAACGCGCGAGCTCCACTTGTAAGAAGGGTTTCGACTGATGAAAGAATACAGGATACTGTTACAACTGAACCGTCATTCAGCATCAGACGCTTAGCTTTGCAATTCATTGTTTTCAGACATAAAATTTCTAATGTACAGCATGAAGAAAATCTTCATCCAAACCACCACACACCTGTGCAAAAACTGCTTTCCGATGATTTGGAAGAGAGCCTTGAGTTTTTTAACTCGTTTCTGGAGCGGAGCTTGGATGACAACTAGTTTATTAGCAGAATTTTTTGGACGGACGAATCTCAATTTAGAAGAGATGGGATCACAAATTGTCATAATTGTCGCATACAAGGACACATAAATAATTTCGACACAAATTCAGCGTCAATATGTGGGCAGGTGTAATTGGAAACAAGTTAATCGGCCCCTTCAAACTACCACCTAGGCTGAATTCTACAAACTATGTGGAGGTTTTGCAAAATGATGTACCAGAACTATTGGAGGGCATTCCACTGATTTAACTAGCTTCATCATATTCCCAAAAGGATGGTGCTCCAGCACCATGAACAGTACGGTAATCGTTGACAGGAAGAAATGGACCAGTTTACTGGCCTGCAAAATCTCCTGACCTTTAAGTATTTGATTTTTTTGAATTCAGAAGAATGAATGAAGGTTGAATATTAATTCAACCGATGTAGTAATTTTGAGTGAATTGAAAGAGCGTATTCTCGAAGAGTCGCCATAAATGAGGCAGCAGTTAGCGTCAATAAACACTGGCAGTGAAATCCACAAACTTTTTGTATGCTCTAGAATGCATACAAAACCAAAAAGGACACTTTGAGCACCTGTTATAACTGTTTTAGTACACACACAAAATAAGAACTGTGTGGTTTTACCACACAAAATCATTTTTTATTCATAACCTTTGGTGCTGAAAACAAAAAGCACCTTTTTTAAAAATTTAATCTGCTGCAGGTGTCCGCAAGTATCATAAAATCTGTGGAATTTTTTGCAAACTTGTTGATGATTTTTGTTATTGTCGTTACGTTCATAAGATAAAAATAGTAAAATGTTATGATTATTACGCATTTTCTGGAGAAAGGTGACCTCAAAGTCAAAAATTAGCATGGACTAGAAAAATGGAACAGGCCTAGAACGTGGATATCTGAAGACTTGAACAAGGTATCAACCTTATTTAAACGCAGTTACAGAGGCTAGTATTTTTTCTAAAAACACAGTCCTAAATGAAGTTCCTGCCGTTAGTACTAACAGAGCAATTTCCATTAACATGGATCAGGGTACACCAAAGTAAGCCTGTTCTTAAATTCTCAATAAATGATGTTAACATGGGAGATAGACCCATATTATGGAACAATTTCTTTCGTAAAATATACGCAAAAATCCTTTCCCAATTTGACGAATTAGAGGACACTCTGTATAAATGGGCGAGTGGGCATGCAGAAAGTGTAAAAAATGTCAATTGCCATAAAAACACGAGTAATATTGAGGTAAGGATATTTTTTGTAAATCTTTGTGATATCCAAAGACGTTGTCTGGATAATTCCGGTAATATTGAATGCTCTAAATATTAAGTTAACTATTCAGACGTAATTTTTCCTGAAGATTATTTAATTTAAATTTGTCGCAGCCAGATAGGTACATACTAGGGTTCATTACAATCATGTGCCCTTACCGTCCATTTATTCTCTTTCGCTGTTCTCTTAAAGTTTTTCAAAATTTGAATTATGCCACCCCATCGTCGAAATATCGACTAACTAACATCTGTCCCTACAAACGCATATGCCAGGGACCGTTTTCTGAACTAAACCCTACCTACACTACAACTTCTAGCACCCTATCAAAACTCTTCTAATAGATCACCGTGTGCTGGGGAATTCAACCCTTCGGCACCAAAAGTAAGCTAAACAAAAAAATGCTTGGTTCTTAACAAAAAGATAAAAAGAAACAAATCACTCTGGTCGACAAGATTTTCTTGTGTTGCCGTAGAGAGACAGGAATAAAGGAATCGAGGAATCGAGGAATCTACGGGGCAGGTGCCAGTTGTCATCAAAAACAGATTTGATTGTGGGTTTTCGAAGTATGTACTTCCATAGATCTAGTAGAGGGTTTTATTCGCGTGTCACACATACCTTTGCTGATAGTGACAACTGTCGCGTAAAGTTACAACTTTTTTTTCCCATTAATGATTACGCGCAAGCGTAAGCGACCACTGATTACGAGTACTCTGGTAGCATTGCATTGCATTCAACAATTGAATTACGAATAAGATACCCTCCCTCCCAGGCCGGCTGCTTTCGAGTTTCGAGTTGAGCCTTATTGAAAGGAAGTAGATCGCGCAGATGGAAGTAGTTTTGGGCATAGCATGGTTATTTGATTCAATGTTATTATATGCGTCCGATACGCCCATTAGATACATTCACATTCGAGTTGAAATTCAATATCTCGTTTATTATTGTTGGCTTGCAGTCTCAAGATGAAAGCAATTGTTAGTCGAATGTGATTATTTGAATATCGTTTTAAGTGAGACGAAACTGTACTTTAGGACTTTCAATACAAAGGAAGAACACGCGTCAAAAATGTCGGAGAACATTAACTCAAGGGCATGGTGATTTTTTTTATGGATAAAGTTTATGGTTGATTTACATAACCATTATTAACTCATGTCTTTTTCTTAGGTGTAGGTACATTCTCAGAAAAGGGTTTTACTGAGGATACAAAAATTATGTTTACAGAATTTGGCATATGGTCATTCTTTTAATAGGAGGAAGGGGAATTAGTTTCAGAAGAAAGCTCTTAAATTAGTTTTCCATTGTGATTCAGCTGCCTGAGCAGCAAAGATAAATTTTTGTAGTTGGATATTGCTTTGCCTTCATATATTTTATAGAAATGCATCATTGCACTATCCAAGGGCAGTGATGGCTCGTCTTTATAAATGCTATCATATACGGCTTTAAGGTCTATAAATTAGTGATACGAGTATTAATCGATTTAGAACGACTGGTTTCTCCCAAATTTGAAGATGTGGAAATCTGGTCGGTGGTCGACTTCCTTTGAGGTGTTGACATATGATTTTAGGTATTTACATAAGATGACAGATAGGATCTGATAAATGAAGTAAAGGAGACAGGTTCATCTGTTAATTCATTAGCGCCTGGAGCCTTATTCGATGTACATAAGTTTAAATGTCGCTATCTTAACTCTGTCATAGGTCGGGTGAATAGAAACTTTATCCATCTTCACTACGATAGGAATGGGTTTTATCATCATTGCGTCTCAGCAGTCTGCAGGCTTCAATTCGGGCTTTATAGACTTATTATTTTTTCTTCAACCATTAGCAAAACCTTGAAGCTTCTACCGTCGAAAAAGAACAAATGAAAAACATCTTTTACGACAGAGTAAATAAGGAAAAGAAAGATAGGATTATATGTAGAACTCAATGTGATATTTGTTATCACAAGCAGTTCTAAGGGTAATAAATAGATAGTGCGTTTTATTTTTTTTTTCTGTTGGAACAGGGCACCCAAAGAAAGAACTAGTCGATGTAAGTCCTTTTAATTGAATTTCTCAGTCTTTCGAAGACAGGTGAGTAAGGGCTATAGTGATAAAGTGTCTACAGTACTAGCACCGATCACGTCAGCACCAAGTACTTGTAGCCCTATGCGAGCGTAAGCCGGATATTCGCAGAGGTAGTTCTTCGCGGTGTCGTCATAACTTTCACAGCAAGCGTGGCAAGATGTTGTCTCACTTATGCCTAGCACATTTAAGTGCTTACCAAACGTGTAGTGCCCCATCGCGAAGCTAGTAAGCAGCCTGCAGTCTTTCTTTCTGAACGGCAACAGGATGGCCGCTGACCTCTTATAGACATGGAAAGCATTCGATTGATCGGCCAGTAACCTGGAGAGTTATACCATCTGCAGCTATGCTCGTATGAAACCAAACTGCCAATGGAAACCGTCCTGAAAATCTCTACTCTGAGCTTTGCCTAGCAAGTTTGTCGGCGATTTCATTGTCTGTGATTCCATCGTGGCGCCCAGACTCAGAACTTAGTAAGGCTCTAGGAGAAGCTTGGCTGTCGTTCCAGATGCAAAAGCTTCACTCCCTCCACCGATTCTTCACAATATATGTAGTACGTAGCCATCAGAATTGTGTGTACCTCCGCTGGCAAGACAGCTGCAATTTTTTTTAACGAGGAAATTTAACGCTGACGGCCTGCAGAAAGACATCAGTCCCGCATCCTAATTCAGTTTTGGAGCCATCCGTGAAGACCTGACTACATTTTTGTACCAAAGACCACTTCTTTTTAAGCAGAAGATGACTGTGGGAGTCCAGCCTACAATATGATTATCAATGGGAAGGAGATTCATCCGTCTAGAGATCGGCGTGCTAGGGAAAACGTTCACGCAGCCGTGACAGACCGTTCTTTGTGGTCAGGTAGAAGCAGCAATAATGTATTTTAGTGCGGGCTCTTGCACCAAACAACCGATTCATACGACATAATTTACCTTATCATAGCCGTGTAGGAGCAAAGAGCCGTTCCCGCTGACAGGCCCCATGTCTTACTGATAGCTCCTTCGCACAGCCAGAATTCCGACATCGACCTAAAAGCTTTCGAATTAGTCCATAGAAGCTTCTTTGGAGAATTGGATGATCATACCTTTAAGCACTAGATGAGTCAGTCCAGTTCAGAAAACCATTTCAATTCGATTCTCTGAAAGCCCATTTCTAGTGCCTGTGCTTTAGAGCAGACAGTTGCTAGACATAATCCAACAGACAGTACAGCTACATCATCCGCGTATACTTTTGCATAAAGGTCGGAGCTATTGAGCGCTCTTTACTACCCCTATTACATATTGGCCACAGTCAGCATCCGCAATCAGTGTCCTATTCACCAGCATTACCTTAATCCACAAAACTAACAATTCGTCTACGCTGGCCAAGCTATAAATGCTGTCCAAAGTTACTAGTACGTTGTCGAAAACACCCTCAATGTTGATGAAAATGCCCTGTACCTATTGTTTCTTGGAGAGTGCCCTTTCAATTTTGCCTACAAGATTTTGAAGCGCACTCTTGCAAGATCTTCCGCGTTAGTAAGCATGTTGCAACTCAGACAAAGGATATATTCGCCAGGTAGTTTTGCGTACATGGAGCTAAACTAATAGCTCCATCGTCTTCCGCATAAAGGAATTCAGGCTGATATGTAAGTCTGAAACTCTTGGCGTAGTCTTCTTTTCCGATTTTCGATATAAAGTCTATTCTCACTGTTCCCCAAAGATTCGGTATGTATGCGAGTGTCAGGTTAGCAGTGAGAATTCTCTGCAGAGTTGCCAACAGTTGGTCTATATCTTTTTGTAACATAACTGTGTATATGCCATTGGTGCAGGCGACTTGGAGCCGTCAAAGGAAGCAACAGCATGTTGCTACAACCGATGAGATATACCAGCTACAGCATGTAGTGTTATTCAGTTCACTAGCAGCTTTGTTGTGCAAGAGGTGGTTGTGAGCTCCTTTTAATTGGGTTTCCTGTGACGGAGTGTCATTATTTACGACCCAACAGATTTACGTGCCAGCGGATTTTGTTACTGATTCCTACCTGGTTGATTTTCCCATTTTGAGGACTTTGACATGCGTACTGGTTTCCTTTTTTCTATTTTTGGTTCGATCTGTTAAGATTCCAGTCTTCCTCCAAATTAGTCTTAAGTTATCTGTTTATAAGTTTGCTGGTTTATTTACGAACCGTTCAGGTTCTGAACAGGTTCGTTTAGCTTGGTCCTGAGCTTAGTGAGAGCACTGTTTGACTTGCGAGCTCCTTCTTATATTGCGTCTAGTCGGTGTTCCGCGAATTCCTCCTCTTCGAAAAGGTCGCGTCCTCGCATCCGATTACGAATTCGACGTACCTATGTCGTCATATTAATAATCATAGCACATTCTCTGGGCTAATGCATATATGATCTACAAGGTGGGCCATAATGCATGACTAGTTATGTGACCTAGGTGGCCTCGTCACTCATGATAATTTTTGACGCACAATCGTCTACTTCGCTGTTGAGGATCAGTGGGTGTGAGCGTAGGTTAGACGCAATTCACGGTTAACACGCATCAGCTCACAGACTGCCTATACTTTTTAAGCAAACATGTCAAGCCTTTCACCAAAATGCGCCACAGAAGCGTATGTGAAATGCCCAATTGCGTGGCATGTCGCCGAGCCTCCACGATTTTTCAGCCACGTCAGCAATATTCTAAGTCCAGCGAGGGGTACGAGGCCTTCCAAGGTTGCACGAAATGCAGGTTACGGCAAAATCACTGATGAATTGTTAATCGAGAATATCGTGACGATTATTCCGCATTCCTCAGGAGAATAGAGTTCCGTGTTAATTCACACAAATTCTAATTCTATTTGCTTCACAAATGTCAAAACCGAATTGATTTTTGACGCCATTACTGAAATCAATGCACTTTCCGATAGTGTCATACGTTATGGCCCATCTAATATGATTGATTTGCAGATTTTTATTTGGAAAATGGATTTAGACTTTCAGTCAGTACATTGAATACAATATGCCTCTACTCCAGCTGAGTTTAAGTAAAAGCGATACCTTTAACACTGATTGTGTACAACGGTAGTTAGTCCTAGCATATTGAGCGTGTTGAGTGTTTCAATTAGAGAATTTTCATACAGTTCAGGATGTAATTAAACTTGTCATTATTAGCAAGAGTCGCTAGTAGCGAGTGCCCAAACCACTGGTCTTGATGTCCAACAAAAGTGTCCTGTTCTCAATGTCGCGTCTAGGTCGTTCAGCATTTCAATTCAGGGGAACTCCCTTCTTTCGGATCGGATAAACAATCCTGAGGTTCAACCCAGATTTAGAGATGTATACAATCATCATGTTCTGCTTTAAATATTCCGGCAAGTTAAGCCATAGGTCCAGCAGCTTTGTAAGACGTAAGCTTGATAATTGTGTCCTCATTTCATCTTGATCAGTTGGACGAAAATGTTGTCTGCGTTGAATGGTTCATTGTGCCTGACGATGGGATGTTGTGATCCATCATCGTTTAACTGTTCGCAGAAATAATTAGATTCTCAGCATCGACTGAAATTTCCTTCTTCATCTTTGCAGATTTATGTTTAGTATAACTTTGGCGTGTTCCTTTTATTTTTAGATAAAACTTCTCTCTCTCAGACCTCGATCAATCGTGCTCTTTATTTTTACTTCTTAGGAGCCTATGTTCTTCCCTCCTTTTCTTCTCGTAAGGCTCGTTTTTTTTTTCTAGATTTTCCCGCCTGCATTCGTCGTCGAACCAGGGTTTTTGTTGAACGAGTCTCTGATTGCTCTTTGGCTGTGATGCCACTGGTTTTCCTTACGCATTATATGTAAACTTCAGGACTATCTTCTTTAGTCTAATTCTCTCCCTTGCTATACAAATGCTCAAGGGTGTTATTAGCTCCTCATTCGCTTTAAATTGTTTATATGTTAAATATCCTCCAAAAAGGGTTTAATACCCATTCACTTTCTACCCATATAATGACGTTAGGAAGTTTTCAGTGCTGATCTTAAGAGAATGATTTCTATAATGACTGTTACATTTTTGTTAATGTAAAAATAAATACTATATCGTACGAGTATATCCTTTCTGACACAATTTTGATTACATTATTAGCTTCCCAAAAAACGGTTAAGCATTGCAACAATTCTCGTTACGGATTTGACAAATTGCATTTTAATTATAAGTATTCCAAGGAAAAATAAATCAAAAGCAGCCGGCTCCTTAGGAATCCTTCAGAGATCTAAAAATATTTTCCAAAAAAAATTTCGGAAACTATAATTCGACGATTAATTCGATGTGAAAAGGACTTCTTTAAACTAATCTTTGTTCATAATATTCATAGAGTTCTTATCAAGATTAGATCAATAAAAATAAATGACATTGATCCTTTTAAATGAGACGATGAACAAATGAAGAAATATCCACGTCGGTCGCGCCGAGCAGCATCAAAACAAAAGACTTGCTGCACGAACCTTTATTCGTTTTTCCTAGTATTTTCCGAAACTCAATTGGATGCACTTAATGCAGACGTGATATCTAGTGAAGGTGCACACGTAGCGTGAAGATTTAAAAAAAAAATTTAACCGGCTTATGTCTCGATTTATGACATAAGAACCAGCATAATCGACTGTAAAGACATATTAACGGAGGCAAACAATACAGAATCTATTCAAGGACCTCCGTGGTGGTTATAAATTTTCGTGACATTATTTTAGTTTGTTAACTCTTTTTTTGTATTGTACTGTGAAGGTGTGCTGCTCTTCCTTATCTTTTTTATTAATCTTTGAAGTAACTTACAAATTACGGTAATAACTTTTATATGTATATAGAAAGGCACGAGACACCTTGTCACGCTGATATCAAGGATTGGTATGCAGTAAAATATTTTCGCATATGCGAGGGTGTTTTTCCGGAAAAAAAGATGCAGGTACGGATATACCCAAACCTAGCCAGGTGATTTGTTGCTCATTTTATTGAATGAAATTTAATCTTGTTATTTTGTGGATAAACTAACACAAAACATTAGCAGATGCAAGAATTTTGTAGTACGCCTCGTGCTACTGGATATCAAATAGAGATATTCTTCTGTGCGTTATGCGATATTTTATATTTTCCTAAGAGATGAGTATAGATTAAAATGGATATTCATTGTAGATACAAAGATACTCGATTGTGAATATTTTATAAAGGCAGACTTCAAAAAAAAATAATATTTTAAATTTAAGGTGAATCGCTTCTTTTTGTGAAAGGATACATTTTGTTTAATCTGCAGCAAAGTGAAAGAATGCTTTTGTTTTGTTTTCTCTTCTTGCAATTCTTTTTAAATTTGAAGTGAATATTCTTCGGAAAAGATATTAACTTCTTCTGCTTTGATAGGTTCTAAAAACGAATCATCAATCTAGTTAGCAAATTGAGTATCAGAATGCTATGACAGCATGGATATATAAAGACATCAAAGCATCGGAGATTCCCCGAAGACACCCTTGAGGGTCAATGCAGTAAAGGAATGTTCTTTAGTGATAGCTAGTTTCAGTTTCAATTGTTAATCTTCGTTAACCCATATACTATACAAAATTGAGTAAGGCCTTACTATGTTTATGATGGCACTAAAGTTTATCGGTCAGTTCCACAAATAATTTGCTACTTCGCGCAGCCCAATTTTAACACAGCTTAGGAGTTTACAATGCACAAGTAACACAACTTAGGAATATACAATCAATGGAATATGCATTCATTTTCGTTTAAATTGGGCCCTGCTGTTTTCAATCTTTTGAAGAACTCTTTGAAGACCTCTACTTATTTGCTAAGTTTGAGGGTAACTCGGAACTCTACAAGAAATTCTACAAACTTAATTCCAGATTCAGAACAATTTCCGTACCCCCTTAGAACATCGAATGATTCGGAATATTAAGAAAATTTCTTGTATACCTAAGTTTTCAGAGTTAATTGACTAAGTAGAAATTTTGTTAGATTTTTCAAATCCTAAAAAGTGCAGCTGCTACTAACTAGGATCATTCAAACTTATTTTGAACATCGTTAAAATCACGAAACGTATAGAAGATTACATGGTTTTTGTAGTTTTCATGATCGACTAAATACCAATCTGGAACGTGTAACACAATGCTATTCTATTCAGGCAAGTCCTCCGACAGTCTCCGTAAGTCCAGATGGGCCTGCTGCTAATACCAACTGCACGCAGACGCTTAATTTTCTGGTACCCAGGTGATAGGATCTTAGTGGTCAGATTCGGAACTACAGTACGGCACGTCACTTACATACAGTGTTACGCCACAACGAATGCCTCGACTCAGGATGAAAAGGACAACTTCTACAATTAGCTAAGGGTGTATTCAACGCAACGCCGAACGGAGGTATCGTCATTCTGAATACAAAGGTACGCATAGACAATGCAAGCTTCAGACATGTGATCGGAAGCACAGCCCTGGCGACCGAAATGACAATGATGAAAGATTTGTTGATTTTTGCAACATCAATCGCCTAGTCATAGGAGACACTATGTTTGAGCATAAGACCTGCAACAAAGTCAGCTGGGTGTCAATTGGCAGGCAATCAGATAGACCATTTGGCGATCGTCAACTTATGGTAGCTACTGTCCAGTTTAAAGATTCCCTCAGTACGCCAACAATTAAGGGATAACTTTTCACTAGGTGAGGGAGCAATCAGTAGCTCACTGCCGACAACCTTCCAAGAACGCTGGGCATAATGTTTACACATCTGGAGCAGAAAGTATTATTAGGAGATGGCAGACAAGACATAGCACGCGGCTTACAGATGATACCTGGGCTGGGATTGCAGAACGTAAGCTACTTAAAGCTCATATTCTAGATACCCCAGCAGTAGAGAGGAACGAGCTAGAGTCCTTGTATGGAAGGAAAATGAGAGAATTACTGAGACAAACATCAACGCTCTGGCCGCAGAAGCAGACAAAGCAGCGAGTATGGTAGCGGAACCATTTACAGAATCATCAAAGAGCTGGCAGGTGATCATCGCTCTAACCAACGTGATTCCGTACTCGTTTCGGATGAGGATCACCTCAAGCGATGGAAGAACTAAATGCTTCCTTAACCGTGTATTCGCCAGCGATGTGCTCCCAAACCTAACTGAAGCAACAGTTTCTCGAATTCAAACCGGCACTCCCAGTTGAAGAACAACAAGGCGGTAGGACTAGATGGTATTCGTATAGAACTTCTACGAGCCGCTCCAACAATATTAGCAGAGCTTTTACATCCTCTTCTTGAGAGAGCTTGGGAAGCAGAAAGAAGAAGGGAATGATTTCCAAGCTCCCTAAAAAGGCTAATCTTATGGAGTGTGAAAACAGAAGAGGGATTTGTGTTTTTCCCGCAGTTGCTAAGGTAATAGTCAAAGTATTCTTGAGCGAATAAAGGAACATCTGGAAGATGCACTCGATTCGGAATAAACAGGTTTCCGGGCTGGTTCCTACTGTGTCGATCTCATCAACATCCAGCGTATCATTATCGAATACCGGTAACCACCTCACCTGCTGTTCATTGATTTTAAGAAGGCGTTCGACAGTGTCAACAGGCAGTTCATCTGACTTGCCTTGCACTGGAGGGTTATACCCAACAAACTAATGGCTATTATCAAAGCAATCTATGATTGGTTAAAATACTAATTTGAGATCCAAAGTGGGATCCGTCAAGGCTGCATTCTATCGCTGACTCTTTTTACGGAGAAGTTCGTAGGACTCTTACATCTCATCGCAAACATCTGGACTACACTGATAACGTCTGTTTACTCTCTCACAGGAATATGGATCTACACCAAGTGACAGCAAGTGTGGAGAGGGAAGCGAAGATTGATACTGCCAAAACCAAAATCATCAAGGTCGGTAGAGAGAGTAGAGAGTTTCCAATATCTAAGGAGTATTGCCCCTACCGAAGGTGGAACCGAAAAGGATATTGCCACCGAATCGGAAAAGCAAAGTCTGCATTTGGAATGATGTCCACGATATGGCGAAGCAATCATCTCAAACACCAAGCAAAGACGCTTTAGTTCAAATGTGTAATCCGTGCTGTTGTATGGGTGTAGCACTTGGAAGGTGACCGCTAATATTACAAAAAAAAAAAAAAAAACTGCAAGCATTCGTTAAAAGGTGCCTAAGGAATATCTTAAGGGTTTTCTGGCCTAACCGTATCTCTAACGAACATCTTACCAAGAACCAATAGGCGCAATCATCCAACGCCGGATGTGGCTGTGGATTGATCATACACTTCGAAAAGTGATAGCTGTATAGCAATGCAGTTCCAACTGCATTGGAATCCGCTTTCACAAGACTGTAAAAGAACAGGTCGGCCGAGAAATACGTGTCGCAGGACTGTTAAGAGGGAGTCACGGCAATTGGGGAGTTGGATAGAACTGAAGCTCATTGCCAGGAACCGTACACGATGGCATGTAGGCGTAGTTAAAGCCCTGGAACCCACAATGGGGAACAGGATATATGTAAAAGTAAGTAAATATATTCGACCAAATGAGCTCGTTACTTGACACGCTGTGGACAAATTTCGCACTACATACACTCTACCCGTATATGACTTTGGGTCAACGCGTTGATGTGATGTACGCACAAAAACACCAGTATCCGCTGTGAGCGACAAATCTAACGATAATCCACAGTCATCTCGATGAGTCCATCTTTGTGTGGCATAGAGAGTTGTTGGGTTTCTGTAATTTGCTTGATCTAGTTACTTACAATATTATTTGTTCGGGATCAGAGCAATTCTCGTAACGAGTATAACGTAATCCTGTGCTACCTAGCCATCTCATTGATTTGGTTTTCGAAGTTAGGGTTTCGATCGCTGCTTGAGTATTTATGTATACTTCAATGTCCAACGCGGATATTGAATTCTGGCTCTGCCTGCCAAGTATCCCCCTACTGAATAGCTGAGAATTCGGCTTGGACGACAGTATTGTGTATACAAAGTTGCTAAGAGAGAAGCTATTCAATAACACCTTCTGCTGTCTTAAAGTCATTTGCCAAGGTTGAGATAGATTAGCCCTGAAAGACTTTGCATTCGTTTTGTTTCTGGAATCAACTGAATTACGTCAAAGTAGAAAGCCGGTCGACTGGTGGAAACTGCGTGACATTTAGCTAATGACAGAGTTTCTCTAACCATGATACAAGATTTAATTGCAAAAGCTTTACGATCAAAGACTTTTACTATATTTCGGACACTACTACATCCGGTCGTATTTACTTCACATCTGGAGTTTTTTTCAACAATACTTCGCTCCATTTTTCCTATACAACATACACTTCCTTTTAACTTAATTTATTAAAAAGTCCTTTTTTCCCATTGTAGTTCGAAATTTGCAAGCTAATCGGTGACAACGTTCTGGGTTCTCCCGATGAGCAAAATCATCCGCGTAAGAAAATAGTTGCACAAACTTCTGAAGGATTCTGGTTTTGATTTTGTCGTCCGACGTCATCTTCTCATAGATGATGCCAAAAAATCGCATGACAACACGTATGGCTTGGAAACTTCTTACATTGAAGTCTTGAGTGACTTCACGCTGCACGGTTGAATAAGTTTGGCAGGGATGCAAAATGCTGTGTATATCGATTTGATACTGGTTGGATTTTGTCAGATCTGCTGAAACGTTAAAGTGATCGTGGCTCCTGTCCTTAGACCACATAAACAAACGTATCAAGTTTTTGACGTCCGGTTTCTCTGTGGTGCAATTTATGGTAGATATCCCTTCTTAAGGATTGGGCAAACGCGGAAGTGCCTTATATTAGGCATGCATTCTTCCAACCATATCTTTCAAATGAGTTGGTAATGCACATTAGTAACTCTTCACCGGCAGTTCGAATTAATTCGATGCTAAGCCCTCAGCCCTTGCAGTCATTAATTCGATTTAGGCTTAGATATTACCAACGTGCAGTTGACACACAGCATGAAGTGACTGAGGTACAGCTTAAGCGATAAACTACTGGAAGCTAAACTTTAAGTCGGCATAAGTCACTAAGGCTGAAAACGATCAATATCGTTCTTCTTCGACTCGAAATGGACCAAAATGAGTACTACTCTTTATGTTGCTTGCTTTACCCTCGGACCTTAGTTCTAGAACGAAGCAAAGATTGACGGCTGATTAAGCTAGTCTTCTAGATAAATGGAATCAAATGTCTCAGGAGTACGGCGAGCACTTTCTTAGATCTGTTACATCATTCGACTATGAAAACCAACTATTTACCTAAAACTTCTACCGTCATGGGTCAAATGGTTTGCATCCTTAAAATACATCACCATTAATGCTACACTTCAAATAAAAATGTATCAATTCGAGTGCACTTCACAGGTAACCAAATCAAATAAAAGCATCATGCCGGAGTATTATTCCCATTTCTGACATTGTTATGACTCGTTACGCAAAGATCCATCTATTTAAACAAAAGCAGACAAAAGTGAACCCACATATACGTACAGAAAATATAGTAACTCGTACTCACTCGCTATAAGATGCTTACATAGGATCATCATAATAATCGAACAGAATCCTTCTTTTGATCCAGTCTGTCCAGGCACAATCGATTTTCAATTCGCCTCCATGATTTAACATAATCATTTCGGTTCTGTGACCAATCCACTTAAGAACTCGACGAACAATATTTGCATTTGTAAAGGGACCTCTATGGTTCAGGCCGACAAAGGGTTACGTGGATCGATTATTCAAATTGTTCTACACAAGACTTAACCAATTGTAAATACGAAATAAGGATGTGCGCATCCAGGTGCCTGGGCATGGTGCTCCTTGAGTCTCACCTTCTATTTCACACAGCTTCCAGCATTGCCCGATTGAGGATGGGTAAACAATTTGTTGCGGTTGCGCTACCACTCAACCGACATATACAACACCAACACCAGCATTACAACCGCATGGATACTGATGAAGTATACTCACGTACTGGAGTAATGATGGTGCGTTATGATCTTTAAGAGTGGCTAGGGATCAGAGATCAAGTGCCGTATTTACCCATCGAGATGGTGCAGTCATGGACATGGATGCTTTGACTGCTGCCGTTGCAGCCATTATCGGCAACAGTGGTCATCCTTCATTCAGCGCCAGCGGGTGATTACTGTTCGTGATTTATTGGGGCGGTGATCCGCCCCTTCGATATAATGTTTATGCCTTTGTTACGTACGAGTATATCCGTATCTTCTCATTTTTATCGTGAGAGTGGGACTACCACTGGATATCTATCAAAGTCTAGAATAAATTCCCAGCTACCTTCCTAATCCAAAGATGACGTCCTCATCTTATGACTTTAATTCCTTTTGTCGCATTGTTTTATCGGACGTGCCATTTTGACAGTGCAGAATCTTTGGCCTAGACAACAAGGAACGTGTGCCAATGAAACAGTCTTGCAAAATAAGAAGAACAAAACAGAAAGACACACTGAAGGAGAAACGAAGGTAGACGAAGAAGTCTTAATAAAAATCGATATGTACACCTGGTGATGGTGGAGCTCTATTAATAGTCGACCCGCATGCATGACCATGCGTCGTGTGCCACACAGAACAAATAATGGTAGAGCAACCTGGGGATGTGAAGGCTATGTCTTATATACGTATGCCACGACAGACTATGTCTTTGGATGTGAGACATAATCGGCTCCTGCCAACAGCAGCAGTAGTGGCAGCAGGTTGAATAGGCGCTGGCTGACTGCTCAGCTGAATGCCTGACTCGTCGGAATAGAAACTTGATGACGAGACACAAATTCAAGCTGGTGTGGCGCATAATATTTTTGGACAGACGTGGAGCGGAGCCAGCGCATGGTTTGTTTTTAATTCCAATGCCCGCATTAGATTTAAAGGTGAAGCTGAAGACTTCTGGATTTGAGTGGGTATTTGGTAGATACATTTTGCTTTGCTTTGTTTTGTTAATGTTTTCCTTTTTTTTGAGATCAAAAGTGATGTGTTGAGTTGAAATGGAAAGCAGTGGTCTCTTAATGTAAATGAAGTTGCATGTTGCTAGACACTAAGTAGATTGTCGAGTCATGATAGGAGCTGAGGAGTTGATTGTATCACTTTCGAATGAGGGTTCAAGATATGTTTTGGTTCTTGGTTCACAGACTGGGTAGTACTCGTAATTGCCGGTGTTGTGGCACTTAAAAGTGGCGTATTTGCATTTCGCTCATTCATTTTCCTTGCGAATTTTGGAAAAGCGTGTGCACATACTTTTATAGTCAATTGTCAGGAAAATATGTGTTTACATTTAGGATTCACTATTTTAGTTATTAGCTTATCTTGCCTCCTGTTTTAGCACCAAGTTTATTTAGCACTCTTTAGGACTGTGTGCTTCATTAGGGGTTCGGATTTTCTTTGCGCTACATTGTCCCGTTAAAAGATTCATTGGGTTGTGGCCATGATGTTCTTACTTTTCATGTGCATTAGTCATTACATCCCAGATTTATTTTGTTATTGCGATTTACAAAATTTGACGTAATATTACAAGAAAAGTGTTCCTTCTGAAGCAACCAAGAACCTTTTTTCTCCTCTTTTTGCAAATAATGTGTAGTGATCTGGAACTTCTGGGTATTATTCAAAGTCTAAAGCTTTCTTCTGGCCCGATAAAGACCAATTATGTATTGGTTGTGAATAGTTTTAGACATTTACACAGCTCGGTGGATGGGACTTTGTATACGGCATTAGGAAAACTTATCTGGCCGGCAAATTCAGAACACCTCCTTTCTTATGATTCGATTGACATACGTACTTTCATGTGACTGTAAATTCTTTTCTGTTGATAGACTGCAAGAACACCGCAGACATTTTAAGGATTTTGGGAGTCATATTTCCTGCAGTTGGAGTCGTGGAAAATTCAAATTTTCTCTCGAAACACGAAGTCAGCTACTATGCAAGTTGAGGTTCTGAGAACTATGGTGCTTTTACTTTGAGCCTTATCTCGTAAGTACTATGGCGATCTAGTTTCCATGATGTTATTATGACTTAGAACCCAGGCAAGTCTACACGAAATCATTAAATGAAGCAGATCTTCGGTACAGTCGTTCTCGATACTTTTTGCTATCGATTGCGGTGACTTCTGTCGACTTATTTCTTTTTAACGCCAGTTACAAATAAGTGCAATTATCAGTTCATCTCCAGCAAATTTAATTCTCTAGTTAAGTTGACCCTTAGATGGTGGTCATTCATAGCGGATAAAGATTATTCGTAAGAGATTCAACCTAGCTCTATCGTTTCACCAAAATGGACGAACTCATCAAAGAATGAGCAGCATATATTGCAGAAATCAAGGGTTTTAGCCCAGATGTGGTCCAGAGGCCGCATCCAAAAAATCGGATTAATTTGCATACGTACTTATTGTCACTGATGTGTTTAACACGAGCGATCCTTTTGAATGTGTCATACTCTATACTTGTTTCACTTTATTTTTATTTGTTTAACCAGGAAGCGTATATATTGCAGTATCTGGTTTGATCCCTCATCTTGAGAGTTTTGGAAACCTTACAATCGTTTGATCTTAAATATTTCCGACACGACTAGTCTGACAAAATGGGAAGGAGTTTGCGCTATCATGGTGGCGGCAATACCTTGCAGCTGAGTTTTGGGTGTCATCACTTTATAGCATCATTGGTCTTTAGATCTGATCACGGTCAAAAAGGTTTCAGGCATTCATACATAGGGTACAATCAGGTACTGGTTCATGTTCATGGAGACCTTTCGAAGCCTGCGGATGTTTTGTATACTGGAGGAAAGTCAAGGGTCGATTGATCGGGAGACCTCCGGCCTGTCTCGTTTGGTGTCAAGAACCGTTGCTTGTAATGAAAATATTTCAACCTACAATCAATCAATCAGCTTGTGTCCATTTTCAAGGAGACAAGACTTTGATTTGAGAGCATTGTATTGAAGGTATTCTAATTTTTGTCATAAGCATTCAATTTGGTAAATAAATTTTTAAGGCACATTTCGGACACTATTCACACTTCTTATGGGACAAATCATGATTTTACTTGATTTAAGAAGGAGCTATCTCACGTGTCTAATTGTATGATATCTAAGTAATACCGATACTTATTTGTGTTTTTTTTAGAGCTACCAGCAGCGAATGCAATATACCTGAGGCTTGCCTTCATTTATAAGAACACGATGGTCCCATGGTTGAAGTAATCTATTATACTTACATGTGAGTAAAAAGTGAATTTATAACATAAACGCGAATGCTTATCCAGGTATCCAAGCTCAAATATATTTTTCAATCATCAGATTTCGTATACGTCTATCGCAAATTTTCAATAAAAAGCTAGTTTTCAGAGACTGTGTGGAAGTGATGACGAACTGAGGTAAAAACTATATTTGCTCAGCCTATAACATCAACAGAGGACCTCAATGTCACTCTGGGTATATATTTACGAGTAACGTTGATAAGAAGGTCGAGTATTCCCGATCTGCTATTATTTTGGCCTTCACCCTGCACTCATGATATAAAATTGTTGCACCATGAGATAAGTGGATCGTAACCAAGGGGCCTGATGCCAAACGTTATTTCTCAATGTCAAGTACTCGTGCATCTGTCTTTTCTGTCAGAGGACAGTGCTCAAAGTACTACTAATTTCTTGAATCCGTTATATGTTCCTTAGTCAGTGCTTACAACAGAGGTACCAACCGGACGCTTCAAGTTTTGAGAAACTCTCCTCTGGGCCTTGTGTACCAAGTTCATATGCAATATTATTTCTTCTGATCCCATTGTGACCTGAAAGCCACGCAAGATAATTCAGCAAATTCAAACTGGGTTCAGAGAAGCCTTTGAATCTCGAACTCGCTTAAGGTCGCATGGAATTTAACGTTTTCTTGATCGATTTTAAGCCATCCGTTAAAAGCCGGACTGCATTCTTTCCTTGATAAGATTCGCTCCGAGCAGCAAAAGTTTTGATGTTATTGCATCAGACGGCATGTCCAAGAGACCGGAGTCAAAACAAGGTCGGCTAGCATGGTCATCAAAACTCCAGTGCATGTTGTAACAAAGATAACTTGTTTTTGAACAGAAGATGGCTTTGAGAGTGCAGCTATGATATGAATATTAAGGTGAGGAATATTCATCGGTAAGTCTAGAACACAGTCAGCTATGCTGGGGAAAGTTATCACTCCGAGACTGACCATTGCTTGGAGTCTGATAAAAGTAGCAGAGACATATTTTTGTGAAAGTTTGTTCCACTAGAATACTGTAGGAAAGGATATAAATGGACTTATAGTAATCCTTCTAGGTCAGACCAGTAAATAGGATTTCGACTAGTAAATAGAATATCCTGAAGGCCAATTACCAGAGCATCAATCGTCGATCACGTCTACCGCTGCGTGCCCTTAGAGAAGAGGTATACGAGATGTGATCTATCGGTCATTACAGCTACATCATCTGCATATGGCTTAGCGTAGAAGTCAAAACCAGGGGTAGCTCTGGAGACAGGACGGCATCCAGCGCGCAAAGTCGTGTTTATTTCCGTGTTTAGCATCACAATTTTATTTATCAGCATAAGTTTCAGATAGATTGGTCTGAAACTCTTGGCAAGGCTTTCTTGCCCGTACTTGCTCTTTGTGCGACTTAGCGTCTTGACCTGACCTTAAAGCAGTCAGCAAAGTATGCCAAAAAACCGAAGCGATTTGTTTTTCACGGTGGTTCCCCAGAAGACTAGAGCTGCAGTGAGACAAATATTCTTATCGGGGATTTCAAAGCCCATGTGCATATATATATGTTCCGATAAACATAAATATGAGTAATGTAGAAAAAAGAAGTAAATTTGGGTTACTCTGCCTACTTTAAATAGGCACGCAATATCTCCAGCAGCGATATTACTTCCACTTTTCCTAAGATTAAAGAGATTAAAAGAGATGTAAGTGAAGCAGCAGGTAGTTCTGAAAGGCCGTAGAAGTAATAACTTACTAAAATGTTTTGCCTCAATTTACTGAGGCAAGGACTGTGACACAAAGGGTGGAGGGTATCCCCTCATAAGCCTATGTCCCCACAGCCTCGGAAACAGTCGTCGTCAGTAAGGCGCAAGGCCCAAAAGATTATGGCCGGTGAGCAATCCAACAAGCGTTGATAGTTCAGCTCTGCTTTCAACGAGAATCTCACTTCTTTTGGATTCGCTGAGTTCCGGCTATAATTGTATTGAGGTCTTGCAGGTTGAAAGGCTTTTTCACCTTTCATTGGCTTTTATTTGCATCGTTTGCTTGACTTGTATTCTCAGAGTACAGACTGGAGGTTTGACACTTTGATCTGCCAGTTCCCTTTCTAGAGGGGATACTTTTCGAGCTAGCTTTCCTACATGCTCATTGCCGGCCACATCTTTGAGGCCACAGACTCAGCATAGCGTAACCTTATGCTGAATGCAAAGATGCTTAGGCTCTTTGAGAAAGCGCTTCACAAGCCTTGAGATGATTTCAACTGCCGCGATGGTCTTGATGGCAGTCTGGCTGTTCATAAATTTACCAATATCCTCGTGGGATGTTGCCTTTATTGCCGCAAGTTCGGCTGCTTCTGCAACAACGAATTTCTTAACATGTAAGGACTTGCTGTAGTCCGGCAGGCATCATTAGCATCGTACGTTCAATTGATCGAAGAAAATCCCGGTTCCTGTCTTCATCTTTGATCCGACCGTGAAAATGGATATCGAGTCTGGTACCATTTGGTTCCTGTCCAATTCCCCTGTGCTGGCGAATGGTGTTTCAAAGTCGTGATGGGGTATTGTGTAGTCCGTATTGGAGTATAAACCCTGTTCACTTATAAGGATCAAGGCATGGCTTTCGGGTTTGGTTTCCACCCATTATGCTATGTAGATCTATGGGCAAGAAGCTAAGTATATTTTCTAGTCCCACCGCTGGCGTCGTTGTCATGGCAGGAGTCGTGCAATCCTCTATACTTTTGTCATTAACCTAAGGTTGCTAGTTTTATTTGTGGATTGTTACCATACTAAGTTAGCCGTGCACCTTGGGGTGTAGTCACCATTTTCACCCAAATATATGGCTGCGAAAGTAGAAGATTATCGTTGCTTTCTTTACGCGTTCTTCGAAATTGAGCTTCCAACTCAATTTACTATCTAGTACTTTACATAGGTATTTAGGACTGCTCGATAGTCGAAGGGTTGTACCATCTACTAGTCCACAGATCTTGGCGTAGTCTCCAAGGACTCTAAGCGCATAATCTAGGATTGTACTGATCGTGGGGAGAAACCTGCGATGGGCATAAGAACCACATCATCTGGTTATTTCTTTCCTTTTTAGATTCAGAAGTATTTCATTAACCACTAGGGTCCACGGAAGAGGTGATATCACTCCTTCTTGATGCTCTGGATCCCAGTGTTGCATTGATATTCCTGTTGCGGAGGATACCAGTCTTTTTGTTTTTTTTTTTTTTTTTTTAAGAGAACTTAGCAATCAAGTGGGTATCAAGACGCTTTTAATGCGTTTCTTGGAAAATGGGACAGAGAGAGAAAGAAAGATGTTTGGGCATCCAACATTTAATGGGGAGACTAAATTCTTAGTAGAAGTTGGCTTGTTGGTTATTTTTAGTCAACTATTCATCTTATTCGATTTTTGTTAACTAAAAAAATTGCTGTCTTTTGAACGTGGTTGGGATTCGGATACCGAACCTTCCAATTTGGAAGCCAGTTCACTACCACTTGAGCCACGGTCACCCACAAGTTATCAAGTTTCTACTTATAGCTGGAATGTTGACATTGTTGAAGGCTTCTCCGGTGACAAGGTGACTGCTAATGAAGATCATCCCCAGTTTTTCTGCTGCATAGCCTATTTCGTTCGTTCATGCTCTACTTTGTTGATAAGTTAAGTATTGCTTAAGCACTAAGTGAGTCGATTCATACTACTTATATGTTGAGGTAAGCTTGAGCAGCCGCTTATAGCTGACTACTGCCTGGTAGTCATTGCTTAGAAACCTCGGGATTAATAATTTGGTATTAGATTTTGCAATTATATAGGCCGTAATTCTACTTTCATTACCTGGTTGGGCTTTGTAGCTGACCAGATCGGACGATTTCAGCCCTCTTATTTTGCCCCGTATTATCCCGGGTTCCTGGATTAGGGCGATATATATATCTTCCTTGGTCATGAGGTGGACAAGATTGGCTCTAGCTGCCTTACTGTGGTCAATATTATAATACTATCTTCAATTTCCTTGTCTAAGTGTAAAACATGATATAGCTTAGAGCGCCTGAGACTGATCTATCTACGATCGCTTTGGTATTATCGAATTTGATACTAGATGGCACGAATACTTAAACATAAACGAATTCGCGCATACCTACATCAGTAAAAAACAGAACACAATACCATTTGATTCACATGTCATCATAATAACCATAACTCATTTGATCATCAATTTATCAGTATTTCATTTTACAAAGTTTAACAACTTATCGCTCATTAAAAGTGTCAGTTGAGCCAGTCCATTGCAGTTAATTTGCATTTAAAATTCCTTACCTATTAACAGAGATATCTGCGCTGCATGACCCGATTTATCCAATCAGCCTCATTGAAATCCCATCAATATCTTCTGCTCAGGACGACAGTTCACATTAGCATGTCTGCAGAGCATTCTGCCAAATGAAAGCCACCAGTTGGTCCAACAAAATCAGAACAAATTATGTTTTAGGTCTGTCTGTTCGTATTTGCGTCCCTACCCATACAGTTCGTAATAATAAATTGATATTTGTTTGCCATTCTGAAACTCAAGTCTCTTACGAATACTTGTACTCGAACTTCTCCTCATATTCATGTAGATGATGGTATTCATATACTCCATGCTGTTAAGTACTGTCATGGTGCTGCTCTGGACGAAATTAATTAAGCCGCTCATCTTCTGGCAATGGGCTCCATGTGAGCGCCAGTAAACGAGTAATTGAAAGATTCAACTCTTACACTTATAGGCTGGTCTGCCAAGTTGTGTTACCACTTTTCCATTTTCTGGATTTCTAGATTTAAATTGAATCAAAGCTTTGCAGTTTGCATCCCATCATCAGAATGATGGTGATGGTGGTGGTTGCAAAAATATTGCATCAAATAGATGTGCCCACGTCGTCGAAAACGATCTTTGGTGCGACGTGGTCACTTAGTTGGGCGACTTAGTCTTCGTATACGAATCCATCTATGTGTAGTAACGACCTATCGATTCATGGGAATGAAATCCTGTTTTCAGACCGATGGGCTTGGTGCGCTTTGTCCATTATCTATAGATTGCATAATTAAGATCAACTGAGGTGGAATTTTTATGCTTCGTCATTATAGGTGACGTGCTCTAGAAATAATTCAGAAGAGTGCCTACTTGTACTTGGATTGTATTTCTAGGTGTAAGGTACTGCATTGCATATATTGTAATTGGTGATGAAACTAATGAGCGTATCGTATAAATAATTGGAATGGCTCTCGAGCTAGAAGGCGTTAAATTGTGTAAATTGAATCTACATTCGCTGTGAGTTACGTTTTGCTCCCTTTCAATTGAAAAAACTGAAGAGCAGGTTTTTGGATTGAGCTGTATGGACTTTGGTAATGTCACGAATGAGTAGATAGATACCGTGGGAATATTGCTAATGCCCTCAGCTGGTGTTGTTACAGTATTTTTAAGGGTGTCACGTTTTGTAGATTCGTTGTTAAATTGACGTGTGCATCAACAGACTGCAACTCCTGATATTGCACTCGTTCTTGTACACGAACCGAGGGAGATTGAATATAACTATTTTAAGGGTGTAGCATTCAGAAATAAAACCTTCAAAACAGGTGATTTTAATAGTCATCGAGGTTTTGTTTATTTTTTATTAACCTTAGGGTTAATACCTACAAAATTCGTAAACTCGTTGACAAATAAGACTTTAAGCCAAAAATATTTTGCCATCTGACACGGCTTTGTAAATTTGTAGCTATACTCGGAAAGAAACCAAACATTTTTCTGTTGTCAAAATTCTTAAATACGAGTAAAATCTTCAGGATGTAATAAATAGGTCGAATTAATTTACCATTTTTCCGACTCAGCTGCTTTATTTCATCGGGTTGTAACATAAGTGTTGCGACTTTTTTTCTGAGTTTATTTTCCAATTGCCATAAAATGCACACAACCAATTTAATACTAAAACCGTTACTGAAATTAGTATTTTTGATATATTGCTCATTCAGTCTGCAAAATTTAGTTGATATTACAATATTGTTAGTACTTTTAAATGAATTTTGAAATGGATGTATCGGAAAAAGCAGGAGAAAGTGAAGCCACTAGAGAAATCCAAAATATGTATGTGGAGGGTATTCTCAGTGAGTTCAAGTGTCGGCGTTGATTTGCAGAGTTTAGAAATGGCAATTTTGAGATAAAGGATGAACCTAGTAGAGTAGGCCGAAAGATATAGATGATGAGCTTCTGAAGTCCTCTATCAAAAGAAATTCCACTGCTACCTTAAGGGAATTCGTAAGGAAACTCACCATAAGCCATATGGCCATCCATAGACACCTAACAAATATGGGAAAAATCATAAAGTTGGGAAAGTGGGTACCATCGTACTTATCGTAAATATCAATATTTAGTAAAGGATCAAGACGAGCACTCACAAAAAAGAGCCGTTTTTGAATCGGATTGTTACCGGAGATGAAAATGGATATTTTGCAATAACATTAAAAGTCGCCACCAATGGCTTAGTCAAGAAGACCGACCAGCGCAACATCCCAGAGATGGACCCGGTCAAGGTGTTACTCTCTGTATGGTGCAATGCTGTGAGAATAATCCATTTTGAGCTGTTGTTTCGTAACTAGACCGAAAAAGTCTACTGTCAACAGCTGGGCAGAGCAAAACGGCTAGATCTGGTTAATCGGATGTGCGTTCTGTTTCTTCAGGATAACGCTCGCCCTCATACAGCTAGGACCACCTGCGCATAGTTACAAGAGTTCGGTTGAGAACAAATGGTGCACCCACCATTTTCTCCAGATTTCTGCTTGTTTTGAAGTCTGCAAAACTTCCTTAATGGAAGAAATTTTGGATCTCGGGATGATGTCCAAGAGGTTCTTGGGGTACTTTTTCGTCAAATCCAAACAATCCTTTTTTAGTGACGGCATTAAGAAGTAGCCTGATAGGTGGGCAGAAGTATTGCCTAATGAAATAAATTACATTGACGACTAAATTTTTGTATTTGGTGCAAGTAAATTAACATTAAACAAACATTCAAAAATGGCGAAATACTTGAGTTAGAATCTGATAGCAGAAAGGCATACATGTCAATGATCTCAGTGTGCTGATAAAATTGCCTGCGGGAGGCATCTACATATGTAGTCGCAAAGGCACAAAACAATGAGACTTCTATACTCAAAGTGTTTCATCGAAGAAGGTACGACTATGTGATTTTCTCAATGATTTGACTACTTCCAAAGTGTTCTGAGAAAAGCAGTACTTCTTCGGATACATGGTTGCTTGAGTCCGAGGTCAGAGAACAAATAAGATCGTCGAGGAATTTGATAGGAAAAGAGACCGGTTTCTTCTGAACCTGCCTTATGGCTTCATAACCTTATTCAAAACTTCGGTTGAAAGTTCTATTGGAACACAACTGTAGCTTGTATATCTTTCCAGGTTGTAGCCAGATTCTAGCTATTTTTGAGAAAAAAATTTAAGACTGCTTACGCCCAACTTTATGAGCTGTGGTTTTATGGAACCGTTTCGATTTTAGCATTCTAATATTCACACCGAAGATTGAGGGTGAATTCACCAATATAGTTTTTCACTGAACATACTAATCATCATATCACGCACTCTTCTTCAGAGATGCTGGTATTCCAGGTTTACTTTCTATGAATATTATTGGTACTTTAGGATACAGAATGCACAGTGAAAAGGCTCTTACTCAGACGCTCGATTTAGGTCTTGGCTACTCGATGTCAAATTTCTTGTTCTGGGTGATTTCTACCTTTTGCTAGAAGAAAATGGTCAGATGAGGTGTTCTAATAGCAATGAATTCTATTATAAGAATGAATTAATTTCTACATCTGTAGCAGCAGCCATGCTGGAATTGAGGGGGTCTGCAACTCTTTCAATACAACTTAGATAGTTCGATCGAAGGCTTATTTGAACGCATTTGGAGAACTGAATTCACTGGAGATGACTTCTCATGACCTTCGTGGGCATAAGTGACACCACATACGACTCTTGCTGTGAATGATGATGATGTCGCGGAGCACTTCCTCTTTGAATATCTAGTTTATGCTCAAGATTTTTCCACAGTATTTTGTATTTCAAAATTGCTGCTTAACCTTTAAGATTGATACTTATTGCAAATTGTAAATTTTTTTTTAAAACCGTGCTTCAGTTTCCGAAACTTACCGCTCTCTACGTCCATTAAACGGGCGCCATTATGATAATAACGATATCCGCAGAGATGGCATACAGTTCACACTGAAGAAGCTGTTACTTCTGTAGAGCACAGTATTGACGAGGATCCGAATCAGTCGTTTTGCCATCGTGCATAGCAATTGGAGCTGTATTCATCTACTTTATGGAAGATTCACGAGAGCATAATAGATTCAGGATTACTGACTCCTCCGTTCCCCAATTGAATATGGTGCAACATGTCATAATCAATTTAATAAAAGAAACATTCGACAACCGCATAATACCGCACAATAGACCCGTGAATTGGCCTCCAAAATCATGTACACCTTTGGATTATTTTCTGAGAGAATGTATGAAGACGCTGGTGTACACCTATAAACCAAGATGACTAGTAAGCCAACATTCTCCACATTTTTGCCGATATACGACCCCAGCTACTTGAAAAGGTTTTCGAAAATTGTACTTCCAGAATGTCAGACCTTATGTCATAAAATTCTCCTGTCTAAAACCACGACTATTACCACGGCTTTTACGTATCCTTTTTAATTTATGCCTTTTAAATTCCTATATCTCTAAAAACAATCATCTTTAATAAGGAAGGGTGATTAAAGAAAAATGGCAGGGACAGATGTGGACATGTCAAGGATCTCAGCGACGTTTGACAAAATTTGGTCCAATAAAAAGAAAAGGATGTTTCAACAAGAAGTGTAGGATTTGTGTTATTTGAATAAAACGAAGAATTATTGAGATATCTCTGAAGGCTCTATTGCTTTATAAAATAGAAACATGGACATTATTTATGGAACACAACATCTTCCAAATGATCGCCTCGGCTCTGTTTGCAGACCTTCATCCTTTTCTCGAAATTCGCAATCACTCTTTCACATTCTTCAACTTTCGCTTTCAGAGTTGAAATTGTTTCCGAATGGTTGGCGTATACCTTAGTTAGGAATGTAACAGTATTAAATCGCATGATCTTAGTCGCCAAACGCGAAATTACGCGGCCAGGAAACCTCGTGCATAATAATTCGATTGTTTCGCGACTTGAATGCTAAGTAACACAGTCTTGTTGAAAGTTGAGATCGTCCGTATCCATATCCTTAAGTTCCAGCATGAATGTTTTCCCGGACCCAATCCGTACAGGCGGCTTCAGTTTTTGTATTATTTTGACATCGTGTGAAAAGCCAAATCTTTCGTCAAAATTCCGTGCAGTGTGTCTGTGGAGAGATCAAGCTCCTGAGAACTGAGGTTTTTGCGCCATTTTAAATACTTTCCTGTACTGCCGTGATATTTCACATTGAACGTCCGAGGCGAACACGTCTCGGCGTCTTCATATCTTCTACTTGAAATTTTTTGATTATGATGCGCACACATAATCGGAAAACACATGCTTATGTGCAGTTTTTCGCATGGCTGCCACGATTGAACGTGAATTTTCGTGATAATATTCAACGGTTTTGGTTTTTGCTTTTACTGTGTAGCATTTCATTATAAATTTCCAAAATTTAGAAATGACATCTGTCACTATATGCCAACCCTGCGTGTATCAGCCGTAAAGTAATAGGCTAGTTTGTCCATATTAAATGAAGTTCGTCGAAAAATCCGGTTCAAGAAACCATGGAGTCTTAATTGGATCGCTCAAATGCAAGACGAAGTAATCCGACCTGTAGCAAGGTATTCAGGTTCGCCAATTTGGCAAATCCCATAAACGGCGCGATGGCAACGCAAATACCTGTGATAAATATGGTAAATTAGATGTCATTATACGCCTTACATATATGTATGTATCAACGAATGAGTAGAGTGTAGTCAAATCTATTCCAACTCCCGTATGTGCACACATTTTTGGGTAGGACTAGGAGTTAACATCGAGGATACATTTCAGATGCACATTTCTAGGCTATGCTCCGTAGACTACATATACAAAATGTTACTCAATTTGAGTGGGATCGGGACCTATGCTGGTGTCTCTCTGTCTGAACTGATTTGGTGTAGCTTGGTACTGAAGTTGTCCTGCCGCTAGTGCAGTTGTGCTAGCATTACTCTTAGATCAGAAAAAATCCTCTCCCTACGGACCCGAAATTCATGTATAGAATTCTGACCATAGACATCACAATTATTTTTATGGGATTAATTCCTTCGCCATATATTTATCTTATTTTAAAGAGAAGTCGTAATAAAAGGTCCTTGTTTACTGGTTATCTTTTATCTCATTACCACTAAATTTGAGATAAAATGGAAGAGGAACTTTGCTCCTGAAATCTGGGAGAACATCGCTCTCTTATATTTCAAAAGAGTCCAATCTTTCTTACGGCAAAGTTAAATCAAATTCTATTTAAAGTCTTTTTGATCCCAGCGAAACACTTTCTGCTATCAAAAGTGGGCAAAAACGTCTCCTTTCTTTCTGTCAGGTTGACATCTTATTCAAGTCATAATTCATTTACATTCTACCCCAAATCTATTCTCCACTTGATAAAGCGTTTCAATTTTATCACAGCACGACATCGCTTCATCGTAATTGTATAGTACTCACCGACCTCATTGTATCCACGAAAAATAACAATGAAAAAGGATTAGATTCACTGGTGTGCTGTCGTTGGAACTTTCTCCGTTTCAACCTTTTCTTGACATTGATTTTGACAATTCAATGCCATCCAGGGTGCATACACATGCTTTGTTTATTTTTGTTGTGACAGGTCAGGACAATGCTTCATTGTCCTGTATCTTTTTGTCGGTTGAAAAGGGAAATTATTCCAATTTTTCTTGCTATTCAAAGAGGCTATCTCAAACAGTGTGAAATAGTTCAAATTGGGAAGAACACTTTCGTTGAAACATTTATTTTCCCAGGATACTTCCAGAATGTGAGTCCTCTTTTATGAGTGACTATAAAGACGGATTATGTACTTCCAAAATACCAATTCTTTCTCCAGTACCCATCAAACATCAGTTCAGTGCGATATGGTCTACAGATGAGGTATTAGTATAGCGTACCTTTCGACCAGTGTTGCATAAATCAATCCCAAGATCGCGCCAAATTATAGCCTATTAGCAAAAGTGGATGTGGCTAAAGCTGTTATTACCACACAGGATACCATGCAACGTTGGAACAGATGAGAGCCGACTTAACACCTTCGGGTATTGGAACTTTTTTTTTTTTATTTTACCAGATGTTAAAGCAAGTAAAGTTGGGATTTGCTAATTTTAATATCACACAGAGTGAACTAATCTGCGAAAATCCGCGCCTAATATTGGAGAATTCTGCGACAGGCGGCACGTGTTTTATTAAAGGACAGACACTGTATTTAAGGATGTCTGTTTGAGTTTAAGTTTCATGCAGAGTAAAGAGGCGTTATTAATTAAGCCCATGAATTATTGATGGGTTGGGATTGAGGATAAATAACCAAATGAACTATGTTACCTTTTTCGGACGCAGAACGTGCTTTGTATGTCAAAGATTTCCTTACAACGTGTGTTGGTCATAAAAAAGAGACTCTGACAGGTAATTCAGAGTGAGAAATTTGTCAATAAAAATGCAAATAATTCACCAAAAGCCTATAAGCACTGAAAGTCGTCATGTTAAACGTTAAATAAGGCAGTGGTTGACAACTTCAAATAAACGGTTCCGAAAAAAGGAGAAGTATATGACACTTGTAACTGACTCTTTTACGTGTGAAATTTCATTTCAGAATATTCTCAAAAACTCAGACAAACATTCATCCAGTCTAAGACACCTTGACGGGGAATCTAATTTACTTTCCGTGTAAATCAGCTTTTGTCACTGATGAATGGACTCACTATTAGGAGACAATTATGTACATATATTTCCGAATCTTAGCATTTTCGAAAGCCTTTCATTCCGGATCTTTGCAAATGCAAAGGGCCTGTGTTAGCGGAGGATTTTTAAAGACCCCGTAGTCTCCATTGTAATTTTCAATGAGTAGGAATGGCAGAGATCCTTTGCCAAATACTTTTAACCATAAAGCTACAACTCTGCAAGTCACATATCATTTGTTTGTTCATTTATTGTTGCTAACAGCTCATTCGGATGAAATAACTAGTTCTTGCACTGTATCTACCTGTGATAATGTCAGCCCCAGGTTTTCACATCAAACATTTAAGGAGCAAGCTATGGCGCTTCTTAGCTTACGCCTAAACTTTTAAGTTTTTTTTAATGAAAAGTATGTTTTTGAAATTCGCCTTTCATCCAATACACCTGCACCCATAAGCAGAGTGCGCTTGGTATCGTGGTATCTTTATACGAATATTTATGGTGCGAGTGTAGGAAATCTCTTTTCTTAGGATCTGAGCAAACGATTCCACTTTGACTACATATACGAGTACTTTGCATATAAATTGGTGTTGTCATATCAGACTATGCTTCTTTAAATTTCTCCACAGAGAGCCCGCCTGCTCCTGCCAATTTAAAGGTCATCATTTTCGCCATTGTCCTTACTGATATTAATACTACACAGCATTTCGGAGCCAATACCCGCTGATTTTCACGGTAAGTAGTATACTTTGACGTTTGTGTTGTTTCGCATTTGAATAAAATAGTTCTCTTCGCACCCATTGTACAAAAACAGTGCTATAACATACATATTCACTGTGATTGCTTGTCAAAGAATCTGTGAAGAATCGCCAACAGAGAGAAAGTGCTGAAATCAGTATGGAAGTGGTATACCACCAAAAAATTGCAAATCTCAGCGACATGAATGTTTCGTAGTATGCTAACTTTTAATGTGGCATTGTAGTGACAGTCATGTGGTATAAAACATAGTATTGCTATACCATGGTATCAATACCAGCAATCTGTCTTCTACTCGAAGAGAACTATTTAATCTAATACAAGCATCAACATACTACTTAACGCGAAAACCAGCGTGTACTACGACATGCTGCCTGCCAGGAGTTGTAATGGGTGATAGTGATAAATGATAGTTTTTCCAGTTGATATCTTTTAGCAAGTGTTAAAGTTACCAATAATGTCCTGCTGACAAAAAATGTAGTAAAGCTTGCCATTTCATCATGCATCGTTTTACGTTTGCCGACCGTGCGGAAATAATTACAAAATATTATTGAAATTCTGCCTCAGTTTTCAATACGCTACGTGAATTTGGTCGTGAGGTCGGTCGTCATCATGGCTTCAGTGTGCAGGGAATTCCTCGCACCGTGGAAAAGTTTGAACATGAGTACACTCTTTTGGATCCTAAGCCACCAACCAATTGGGGTAAAATTAAGAAAACATAGCCGCCGTAGTGGTTAGTATCGAACAATACCCATAAATGTTGATTCGGCGTCGACCAGCTGAAATAAGCATCACCAATGAGTCAATCTGGCTTGTTTCGTGGTCGGATTTGGCCCTACATCCGTATAAGATTGTATTGACGTAAGAATTGACGACCATAGACAACGCCGTGAGTTCGCTAATTGGGGGCAGAAAATGTCAGCCGGAGATCCGGTTTTTGGCCAAAAAATCATCTTCTCGGACGAGGCTCATTGTCTGCACAGCGGCTATGTCAACAAGCAAAACTGCCATTGGAGCGAACATAATCCACAAGTGTTCGGCCAAGCATCAATGCATCCATAAACATTGACTGTTTGGTGCGGTATGTGGCATGGTGGCATTATCAGACCGTATTTCTTTCAAAATGAGGAAGGAGACACCATTACCGTCAATGGTCTCAGGCACAGAGCGATGTTAACCAACTTTCTGTTGTCAGAGCTTGACAACATCGGTATATCCGAGCTGTGGTTTCAACAAGACGGCGCTACATGCCATACAAGCGACGCAACGCTTGAAGTTGTGAAGGAGAAATTTGGCATTTGGCGACTCGGTCATCTCACGGCGAGCGTTCATCAATTGACCGCCGTGGTCATGCGATTTGAAAACACTCGATTGTTATCTCTGGGGCTACATACAGTCCTGAGTCTAAGCAAGCAATCCAACCACTTTGAACGAGCTCAAGGCCAACATTCGACACGTTATTGCCAGAAAGCCGCACATACAGGACCGAGTCATCAATAATTGGACCGACCGCTTGAGGCACTGTCAGCGAAGGCGAGGCGGCCATTTAAATTATGCCCTATTCCACACATAATGGCATGAACGCAGCTGCAAAATAAAGCCAGAATCAATTTTATATCGCATACCTCTCTTGTTTTATTTAATTTTTTTTTAGTTGCATTTGCGCCACATCCTCTAAACAGAAAATGGCTGTGTAAAAATTAATAAAGCGGTCCTTAAACTTTGATACTGGACACTTTTCAGGCTTTCTTTTGTAACTTCTACTTTATTGATAAACGAAACTCCTTCTACTCTTATGTTTTCTCAATACTTACTTACTTAGATAGATGGCGCTACAGTCCGGGGGAAACTGGGCTTGAACCAACATCTCTATATGTTCCAGACACTTTAGCAGGTAAATTCCAACCCGTTTAGTTAAGTCCATGTTGCTAGACATACCGTTAAATTTTTGGTGTAATCTCCTCTTACGCTGATGCAATGTATGTATGTATATCATTCGAATAATCTTTTTCTCGAAATATCAAACGACTCCTCATCTTTTTTGAGAAAGTCCAAGCCTCTGCGCTGTTTAGAAGGACTGGGATGATCAATGCTTTATATAATATGTAAGTAGAGTGCTCTTTTGGCTTACCAAGAGGGGGCTTTGAAAATCAATTCCGTTCTGAGCCTAGATAAAACCACGTATTTCGCTATTCCTTCGTTAATCACCAGACCAAATTTCGTATAGATAAATGGTGTTATAGACATTTGTTTATACCTCTGATGTTGATAGAAACCGCGTCACAATGGATCACCTAGCCGGAAGCCTTTTTTGACAGCAAAGATCTCGAAGCAGTGAGTTTTCTCCATGCGCAACTTGTAGAGCCAATCAAGTTAAATACGGTAGCCAAAGAAGGACATGGCTGTGTATACATTTTTAACCAGCATCACCAGGCTCGTTAGACCCTAGTCTACGTTGACTAGGTCGACCATAGACCTGGTTAAATGGAACGTTGATCCTCCCGTAATTTAACAATCTGCTGAAATGCTTCTACCATATCTTTAATACTGACTGCGGATATATTGTACTCGTTTCACCAGATTCCCTTGTCGGTCCTGACAAGTTTTCATTTGTAGAGCTCACGAGTCGTCCTCGTGCTCGTTGTTGCCTTGCTCTATACATGTATGTGTACTTTCTGTTTCACTGCCTGTTCCAGTCTGTATTTATTGTCAAACTACGGATTTGGATCTTTCATGGCATGTTGGTGGCTTTGCCAAAGAATTTTGGGTCACAATGTTGACGGCGCAGGTCATCGTGCAAAGCGGCAATTGATCGGCAAAGGCACTTGCGTTTTTCAGCGACTATGCTTTTGAAGGTTCCCTTCTTTCCCAGCATTGCATTAAAATCACCTCGCACAGTTTTAGCGGTATGGTTAGGACATTGAGCATATATCTTACCGAGGAGTTTATCAAAACTGTCGTTGGTGCAATCGTCTTACTCTTCCGTTGAGGTGTGCCCGGATATTAGGATGATGTTGACGAATTTAGCATTAATGCGGTTCGTCGACTTCGGATCAACACTTCTGGCCTAAGTCTACCTTTAATAACAACTCAGAATCCAAAAAGATAGCAATCAGCATAGTTCGCAGTTGTTCATTCTTATTACACCCGGTCCATTCCATCGCATTTCTTGAATGACCCTTAGATCAGTTTTATAGCAGTCTTGAGACTTTGCTAGTTGCTCGACTGCACGTGATCTGTAGAGAGACTTAACATTCCCCATGATACACCAAAAGAGATGAACAAACAAGTAATCCCCAAGCTGGAGGGCTAGACGCTTTTGATACCGCTTGGAAATAAGGTGCCGGCTCCACCGGTGTCAGTAGCCTCGTACGAGGTTATGAGTTCCGTCATTAAACCAATTCAAGTTCTTCCGCCGTTATCGCAAAATCTGATTTACAACTGCAAAATCAATCACATTTCAATTTCAAAAACCCTGACAGCTGGTTCTGAGGCTATTTAAGAACCAGGTTTTGAATGTAATAAAGAAGGATCAGTATCACCAGCTTAAGAGGCTAGATGCTGGCATTATCGTAGGTTTCCTTAAGGAAATTCCCCCGCTGTTCCTTTATCGAACATTGAGTCGTAGCTCCATGAGGTAATGCAAGCATTTGTCGCAAAATAGAAACGTTCCGCTACTGGCTTAATCTATCTTTTAGGCAGTCAGTACTTACCCGCTAAATATGTTTCTCAGCTCCATGTTTACTTAGTTCGTCGATTTCAGTCGAGGGCTTTCTCCAGAGATTGCCAAATTATTCTTTTATGTTGATTTTATAAAAATGTAGATCCTTAATCCGAACACTTGTCTGGAGTCCTATACATATGTAGGTATACGAGTATAATTATATATATTTTGAATAGCGTTTTTTGAAAAAGGTCCTTTTAATTGCTACACACGTAAGATGGCAATAAAATTAGATCGATATTTGGCACGCAATTTCTGTTCTTATCCTGTTTCCAAATGGTTATTTCAATCCAAAAAAATTTCTTGTCTCCGTTAAGGAGGTGGACAAGGGATGATCAAGAAAATGAACTCTTGTCAATGGGCAAAAGTTGAGAATCCATTAAGAATGATGAGCAGGATATTGTCTATTGATTATACACTAGAAAAAAATATTTCGGGGTCCAATTCCGTTCCAGAGAATTTGCAGAAGGCGGATGTAATCCGAGTAAATTGTAGATCCTTGACAAAAGTAAACAAATGATTTTTTGGGAAAAACAAACAGAAGGCGGAATCAAAGCGCACTGGAACCCTAATGTAGTTCCTGGAGAAGAAGTAGGTATGCACGTTTGCTCTATCAGGATAGTCCCTAGTAATTAAGGTGTCATAGACGGAATGCAGGAATTGTATTTGGATGGATTATAATCTGACTATGCGGAGAGAATTCAACTGTTTCTAGCTAAAAAAAAAAATATGTGTAAGGCAGACATAAACACTTGAAAGGTAGACTCATGGTACAAAACCTACTGTATTTAGCAGTAAAAAAGCATAAAAAGGTGTTACACATGTCAAATATCAATTATTCTATTGATACTGATAGCGTAATTCTTTTTTCTACTATAAATTTTTTGGCTATCGTAAGACAAAAAAGTATATTGGACATTTTCTGTAAGGCTTCAATTACACCACACCGGGGATATCCAATGATATCTTTACAGTTTGCATGTCGAAATACATACAAAGCTGGAGTCGTACTATCTATTCCAAAACATGCTTGAAGAAGTTATATGATAGGGCGTGACCTTGTATATTTTTTCAAAGATTTGGTTTATTGGTGAATTGGCGGGTCGGAGACCGCACTCAGACTGGGAGAGTTGCATAGTAAAGAATGACTTGAGAAGGGCTAAGCCTCTGGAAATGTTGTTCAAATATTTCTACAATTTTGGGCTTAAAATCTGCAGCCAGTGCTTTTTTTTAAAAAAAAAGAACATTTTTTGTTAACTTCTGTTACATGATTACTAGATATCTTTGAGTCAGGATATGGCGAACGGTCTTGTTTTTCAATGCAGCATTTTTGTTCTCAATTCATTACATGCCTTTGGTTAGTCGTTTTCTTGATCGTGGTGTTGCGTTGCAATCGCTTATTATTGCTGGCCATGGTTGGCAACGGTGTGTTGGGAAGCTTTTTACTCAAATACAGAGTATTGATTGATTGATTTGACTCATCTAGTGCTTAAGGCATCACTTACGAAGCTAAGTATGTGGGTGTCATGCTGGATAACGAACTTCTTTGTGCTTAACATGTTACGTCGAAAACTTTCGAGGCGCTATAAAGAAACGGAGCTTTCGGCATCTACACGGCTATCATAAACATCCATATGCATCGGCTGTCTGGTAGGATAAGATTGCCCGCGCTGTGTGCAAATTTTTTAAGGGTATAATAACCCCTTTAACGCGCTAATTATAAAAAAAATAGATAGATAGATACCATCTTCCGTATAAAATATGGTCGTATGGATATTCCGCCAGGTGTACCAGGACTCCACTTCAAAAACCGAAATCGACCTGCTTCGAGCAGGAAAGGAATGTAGTCGGCTCTTCACAGATGCCTCCAAAATCCTTCAGGACGGCGATTTAGATTTTAATTTGATTTTACTCCTCGTTAGGAAAACTTGCATCTGTCTTTAAAGCAGAGATATATTTAACTCTGATAGCAGTGAACTATATTGTGCTGCACTTCAAGTCGAACTGATCCCTCTCACAAAACTCTCATTAGCCTTAACTCAGGAGTAATAGAATCATTTGAGAAAATAAAAAACAGAAGACATTTGAAGAAGAATTTGACCTTTCCTCCGATGCTTCTGATTTCGCAATGCCCCCTGTCCTCGAGCAGCCCAAAAACAAATAACATTTATTTCGAGAACCATCACCTATGAAAGGGAGATATTGACCACATTGGGATTTGGTGAAAATAATAAGAGACCACCAGCCTTTGACATTCGTCCTTAGTAATAAAAATCCTAAGTCAATAGATGGCTCCAGAAGTAAGTGCTGGTCGATCTTGACATATGGTACCCAAAACGTCATAAACCAAGTTTAAACATATGGTAAACAAACCGTTTTGACACATTAGTCATTTTGTTTTGGCATCATATGCTTTTGGTTGTGTGAAAATATCTGATTTTGTGCCAAATAATCGTCATTTGCGGTAAGTGTTGATTTTCTTCTTTCATTCGAAGAAAACGGCGGCTGAACCGCATCGAGAGTTCCAAAAAGTTTACGGAAGTCAAACAACGTGTCGTGATTGGTTCCGCCGCTTCAAAGACGGTGATTTCGATGTTGAGGACCGTCCGCGTGAAAGAAGCCCAGAATTCTTCGAAGGGGCTGAATTTGAAGCATTGCTCTGTGAGGATCTGTGCCAAACGCAAGAAGAGCTTGCTTCAGCATTAGGAGTTACCCGCCAATCCATTTCCAAGTGGTTGCATGCGAAAAACGGCCACAATACGAGCAGAGGCACGAAAAAGTGATTCTACAGCATGACAACGCTCGGCATCACATTGCCAAACCCGTTAAAACCTACCTGGAAACGCTCAAATGGGAAGTCTTACCCCACCCACAATATTCTCCAGATATTGCGCCGTCCAATTATTACTTGTTCTGTTCGATGGCACATGGTCTGGCTGATCAGCAGTTCCACTCATTTAAAGACATCAAAAAATGGCTTGATTCGTGGAGAGCCTCAAAAGATGAACACTTTTACCGTAACGGTATTCGAGCTCTGCCGGAAAGATGGGAAAAAGATATAGCTAGCGATGGGCACTACTTCGAATGATTCATTTGTAACCATTTTTTCACAATAAAGTTGCATTTTCACAAAAAAAACAGCGATAACTTAGTTGCGCACCTAATACATATATAGCTGGAAAAACGGACGTCCTCGCCCTCTTACGTACTTATATACCAAATCTGTCTGATATCGACGCATTAACCTCAACACAACACAGTGGAGAAAGTTGAACTCATGACATTGAAGCCCAAAATTATCTTAGACATACCTTCACCACATAAATATTATTTCTATGTTTAAAAGATATTATTGTAATAAAAAAAAAACAAACAAAAATAGTTTCATCTGCATTTATAGTAAAGCACTTTACAAGGACTTTTTTTGAGTTTTCGGGAGTATACCATAATCCATTGCTTTCCGTTTTTGTTTTTGGGAGGAGGCTTCTTTTCTGCAACAACTATATCACTGGAGAGTTGTTCGGATAATTAAAACAAAAATTCTTTTTTAGTTATATTTTCACCATATATAAAATCCACGCATTGATTGCTGCCAAGTCCAAAATATTATAAAATACCTTACATCTACGTGATCCAGCTTTAAAGCTATATTTGCTTGTCGTTTGGTTTACATTACATTACATTTACTCCAAACCTATTTTCATTGTAAAACGATGCAATTTCAGGAATTTGTTTTCGATTAGAAGCAATTTTTAGGGATTTATATTTAAGGCTAAGAAGTTGTATTTTTTTACGAGGTTTATTTTTGTAAATTGTTAGAACAATATCATTTGATTTGTAGAGCTTTGTGGAGAATAGAGCCATGTTATCTTTTCTAACTAGCTATTTTCGGCAATCCTCTCTTATTTGCTCGCGTAGTTCCAACAAGACTTGTTTTTTTGGTCAGTAGCTTCCTTGCGAGTTGTATACTTGTAAAAAGATCATCTGTTGTTATATTTCTCCCACAATTTACATAGTTTTTTACAAGATTCAAAGTCATACGATGGAGTATTGCACGATGCCGTTGACAGTGGGACACGTTCATGATAATATGCAAGACAACAAGTCACAAAGGAATGATTCATCTTGCACTGCTTCGAGTTATCCGGACAATCAAAAACAAGAATTTGATAGGGATAATACAGGATTGTTACTAGAGAGCTCTGTAGAGCGGGAAAGTCCTCCGGAAAATCAGCACATATGTGGATGCATATTTTAATTACAGCTTTGATCCGAGTATTATTCAAGCTGGACCGCAGGCAATAATGCCAGCTCCTGGAATGCCATTATATTATATGTGTAACGCACCCGGATATCCTCAGTACATGCAGGCTCCCCCACCACCGCAGATGATTTCAACCACACAAAATTCGGGAGGGCGGTCTATTATCTCACACTGTTTAGGTTCGCCACATCCCTTAATTGTGACAAACCAAAAACCAGACGGCTTAAATGCTTAAGTTTAATAAGCAAAATCAAACCAAAAATATTCGCATTCAACTCCCTCGTCAGCGGGAGGGGGGATAAAAAAAACGTTACACAACACCAAAATTTACAATACATTGTTTATCTTAATTTAAAATAAAGATTGTAATTTCAAGGAAAGTAATTAATTTAATGAAATGCATCTTGTGTTTGCGAACAATTACTATAAAACGTGGGAGAGGGAGGACCAGACTTACAATATTGCAATTAGACAATTTGTATCTTTGACACTCAAGTACGTGGAAATACACGTTCGCTTCAAATTTATGCGAGGAAGATAAGTGGAGGAACATTATTTTGGTTTTGAAGCGTATAACTAGGTTGTGTTCAGAAAAGTAGTGACTCAATAGATTCAGATCCCAATTTACGAGTATATCAGAGACTAGATCCAAAGGACTGTTTGATCCATAGGAGAAACCTATATCATCGGCAAATGCAGTAGGTTATCCTTTGAAAATAAGAGTGAACAGTGAATTGATGTAGACTAAAAACCGAATTGGATCCAAAACAGATCCTTGTGGTACACGCAGATTAAAGTACTTCAATTCGCTTCTTATACCATCTATCTTTAATCATTGCGACCTGTTACCAAGATACGACCTGAATCAATTGAGGATGAAACCACGGAAACCTGTTTTTTCCAGTTTTTTCAACAGACAATTGTGGTTGACCACATCGAAGGCTTTAGTAATGTCAATAAACAAATCCGCTGTACATTTTTTCCCATCTAGGTGTGACATTATTTGAGAACAAAACTGTAAGAGGACATCTTCCGTCGACTTTCCCTTTGAAAACCAAATTGAACTGGGTTAAAGAATTTGGTTTTAATTAGAAAACTCACTATCTTATTTTTCATATGTTTTTCAAAAACTTTACTAAAATCTGGAAGATGTGACATTGGCCTATAATTACCGATTTCAGAAGCAGAGCCTTTTTTAAGCAATGGAATGACATCTGCACACTTGAGACAGTCAAGAAATACCCCCGTAAACGCGCAACGATTATAAATATCTGCCATGACATCCAATATTAAACCATACCATCAGCTCTACACGAATTCGAATTAATTAAAATACCTATAACTTTTAAGATTTCGAGATGAGTTATGGGCTCAAAACCAAAACTGTTACTTTGGAGCGGACAAGGTAGTAAACTGCAGCCTATGTCTATTAACAAAATAGCAATTAAATGCATTAGCAATAGCAAATATGTCAGACACATTGCAGTCATCAACACGTAAAACTGTAGGTTTTTTTGAAAGATTAGATTTATTAAGTATGCTATTTACTACTTGCCATTTGTTTTTTAAATTTTCCTTTGCAGAGCTGAATTGAGCACGGTAATAGGTATGCACACAATTTCTTATACTCCTTCTTATACTAATCCCAAATTATCAGGATACTTATTACACATCATTTTGGTATTATTTTTACCCATAACTTTATTTAATAGGAATCTAGATATCCACGGTTTTAGTTTTTTAATCAATTTTTGGCGGGCAGGAGTGAGGAACAACTTAAAATATTTTTCTTAAGGGAATCAATAAACAATGTATGGGCAGTAGATGTATCACTACAAGCATGTAACTCTTCCCAAAACTTGGTCACTGAGGTGTTAACTACGAGACCCGTCATAGAGTGATCAGTAATCCTCAAATCGAATACACACTTTTCGCACTTGCTGACCGCAACATTTCTGAAACGCCCATAAATTTGGTCGAGGCAGCTATCTGAAACAGCCCTAGTGGGCTTATTAATAAAGCGTGTTAGACCATGTGATGCTAGTAATGCCAAGTAGTTAGAAATGGTTTCACTAAAATCTAAGCTATTAATATTAAAATCTCCTACAATAATTCGATTTTTTGATGTCTCCTTTACTAACAGATCAGAAAACTCTTTTATCAACATCAAAACATTAAACATATGCAGTCTATAGACACATAAAAACACATACTTTCCATGGTCAATTTCATTAGAAACCCTCAGAACATCGGCATTAACAAAATTAACACACAAGACACCAAGAACCTTGTAGCTTTCTTTTACAAAACACCCAACTCCTCCTGAAGTGTAATTTTCATTCGTATTCCACCAATATCTTTCTGCTAAATAACTTCAGTGGAACAATTCTAGCCAACAATGCTTCCCTCAACTTAACTGAATTTTGATTAAATACTTCGATAATCATTGGAAATATAACATATCTGTCAAGCTTCGAATCTCGATACAAACCTCTTCCTGCTGGTACAACCCCCATCAGCCATAGAAACCTTTAAAGAGATTCGTATGTGCCTTGGAAATGCTAAAGCAAATCCACCTTAACAATACTGAAAACTTTACTTTTGTAGAAACAACGACTAATTTTAAATTGCTGATAGTAATAATAATACTATACATATATCTTGTTTATTATGTTTGTTTGTTTGCATGTTTGTTAATTTGTAATGGCTCGGGAATTTAGAGTGGACATAGTAAATACATGCGGGCTAAAAAGTTAACACTTTTTAGTATTTAGTGAACACATCCCCGCCCACACCTCTCAGATCACTCTGATCTGACGCTACCTGGCTACGAACTAGTGCCACTATTCTATTCTCATCGCGGTCTTGTCATTTACGTGCGTAGTGATGTAACTTACCAATTCCACCACAATGTAATCCCTGATCCAATCCGGAATTCAATTTCATGTTCTTAAAATTCCACCTCCGAAAGCAAATTATCCACTACTGCTTTATATTTGCAGAAGCCCCAAACTAGACAGCAATTCGACTTTTAACTAGTTTGATGCGCTGTCTGACTTTATTCAAGAAATTGTATCCGCCTTATGTAATCCCTGATCCAATCCGGAATTCAATTTCATGTTCTTAAAATTCCACCTCCGAAAGCAAATTATCCACTACTGCTTTATATTTGCAGAAGCCCCAAACTAGACAGCAATTCGACTTTTAACTAGTTTGATGCGCTGTCTGACTTTATTCAAGAAATTGTATCCCTGTATCCTCATTTCAATATACACAATTCTGAGCGGCTTCGACTTCCTGAACTGACAACACCTGAAGGACAGAACGTTCCTGGATTTGTAACGTAAACCACCTGTCATAAGACCTTATGTTTACGAGATGCCCATACGCCTTGCCATCGCTCGCCACAATTATTTTGATACCAATTCGGAACTGTGTTGGAGGCACAAGTTCCACCCTTGGTACGAGTCGAGGCCGACCTAAAACCTCTTACTGCTCTTAGGGTCACAGCACCCAGTACTTAATTGCAACTCTACAATGGGTTAAACCAAAGGAATACCGGTACCCGCGATTTGGGTTTAAACCACAGCCACCATGACGCTTCCACAAGGGGGCCTACCTCTAACAAGTCAGGCCCGGACCGAAATCCGGGGTCTCCTGAATCCCATGGTACCGTGATTTAAGTCCTGGTATGGACTACCGGTGGTCAAGCCGCCAATAAGACCTATGACCGACAACTTGTAACTGGTCAAATCGTAGCAACCATTCAGAGGCTGTAATCTGAAGATGTTTACGATAAGACCAGTAATATGCTCTGCCCCCGCTTTTTATTAGACAACGTCATTAATGGACTAAGCCTTGATAATTGGGCGGGGGCCCCACCTGAAGGACAGTGTGTTGAGATCTTCGCTGCGGAAAATAACTTGACCCAGCTTGTAACTGAGCCCACACGAATACCATATATTGATAGTTATACCGCCAACACCCTGGACTTGTTTTTAACTTCCCATCGTAGATATGATTTCCCCTCGAGGCTCATCGGACCACTGCGTTATATCAGCTAATTGCTCGTATACTGACCACTAACTGTGGTAAGATTCCCAAAAGAAGTATGGCAATAAGAGAAACCCGATTGGAGCGGATATAACACCTCCTTTAGGAAATTTAACTATTTGTAATGTTTCCTCGATAACGGCATGGATGCCGTTGCTGATATGATCACTGACACTATTCTCCTTGGAATGAGATCCTTTATCCCTTATCGGATTAAGAGTATCAGACCAAAAGAAAAGGCATAGTACGACTCGAGCTGTAAAGAGACTGTCAGCAGGTGCTCTCTGCTTTTCATATTCGTTTTCGAACACACGTCCCTGCTCTTCGGCTGTAGAACGGGAGCGGCAGCGTATGTTAGGTTCATTAAATTCCGATTTTAGCATCATAACCAATTGGGGAACTATCAATATGCTTCCAAAACATAATGCTGTCTGCTATCATCAAAGCGAAATTTAAATACCTAGCCATTATCCATGAATGGCACTTGGATCGTTGAAACCGAAAAACTTTCCATTCTCGGTATGTGTGTCAATGACAACTTTCGTTGGAATGACCACATATTCTCTGTCGCCTAAAACTTTGCGAAATATCTAGGTTTCCTCAAGCGATGTAAGAAATATTTCTCTCCCTCTGATCTGGCCACAATATATAAGGCGTTTAGCTGTCCCAAATTGGAGTACAGTGCTCACATCTGGTCAGGTGTTTCTAAGACCTTTTTACACTTGCTAGATAGGATCCAAAGCCGTGCGATAAAACTCATACGTGATGACAATATTACACAGTCATTTGACATCCTCCAAGACAGACATAATGTCTGTGTATCGCTTTTTTCACCACCAGTGCTCCACCGAAATTGCCAGTAGCATTCCACCCCTCCTAGCTTTTAACCGTAACACCCCCCACGCTATGAATGCTCATTAGTACACCTTCAAGCTCACTTTAGGACGTACTCTGAAATATCGTGATTCGTTCCTAAGCCGTACAACTCGCTTATAGAATGCACTGCCGAACTCTTTATTTCCTAGTAACTTGCAAACATTTAAAACCAACGCACATCGGTATCTCTTTTTCTTCCCACCCTAACTTAATCTCGCCCGCGCTATGTGCTAACATCTTAAGGGTACACAAAATCAGGTACACATGTGTTAATGGCCACCAACATTTAAGATTATGAACAGAATTCATGAAGTTCCAACAACATCAAAATCAGTTCCGGAAGTTAAGAGAAACCAAGATTGTGAGATCACGGGAGCTGTAAGTAGACAAGACCACAATGCATTACGACAATAGCTACCGGTTAAGCCACCAAGGATCAGTCAGATACCATTCTTCTAAATAAGGGTCAAAGGAGGACATTTAATTTTAAAAAAGGAAGAGTTAACACATCAGTGAATTCATTCACTCATCAAACATTCACACCTTCCACGAGTATCGGGTCATCATTCACACACATGTTCCGGTCCCTACAATAGTGGCATGACACCTTCCCAACAAATCTCATATGGTAACATATACCTGAGATGAATTCCACTGTTCCCACACTAAACTTGCTGACTCCCCACATTCCTGTTCGTATACAATGCTCCACATAGAATGAGTTAGATGATAAGTCTTTTTAATGTTAGCTCGTAAGTTATTATTCCAATTCGTTTTTAAAATAAAGAGGACGTGCATAATTGTTTCTTTTTAAAAATAATTAATTTATAACCGCTGTAAGTGAAAATGCGGCTGAAGGTGAGCAGTTGTTCGTTCGGCGTCGATTGCAACAAATTTGGTCTCTAGCCCATATAAGATTTAGCTATTGTAGGAACTAGAGCCCCGAGACCAAGGTCAACCCTTATTGGTTTTTGAACAAAAAAAATTGCCACTCCTAGAGTAAGGCAAACCAAAATCTCATGACGCTCAATTTGAGTCACAAAAGTGCACTCTTTGGTGTGGTTTTTATGCTGACGGCATCATCGGCCTATATTTCTCCAAAAATAATGTCCGAGCTCACGTATGATTATACCATATATCCGAAAATACAATGCTACGTGCCATTCTGCCCCTGAGAGCACAGACTTTCGAAGACGATATCATTATCTTGAAATGAAGTGGTAAATTTGCCAACGAGATCGTGCGATTTAACTCCACTCGATTACTTTTTGTATGCTGATAGGCCGCAAATAATTCGGGTTTTGGAATCTAAAATTCAGCGCGTTATTTGTGAGATAGAGACCCAAAAGCTCGAAGAGTAGCCCAATATTAATCGACTGAATGCGTTTCGTCAATCAAATCATGCCTATCGTATCTAGAACATAATATCAGATACCATTCCTCCAAATAAATCGGGTTTAAGTACTGAAAACAATATCGCCACTGCTTAATAATAGACACGATGTCCATCCACTGCCTCAGAAAATTCGCATAAAAGTCCTGGTCCACCGCCGTATTTAACATCATTTGTTCTGAAGTTTCTTATGAAGGTGGTCTCTAGTGCAGTTACTAGAGAAACAATGAAGTTGTTTACCGAATCATGATCAACGAACATATTTTTAGAAATATGATTGATTTGGTCGAGATGTGATTTCAAATTACTGAACCCACAGATCAAAATAATTTTACCAACATTTGTCATGAGCTATTTGCAAAGTCTTTTGATACAATGGCCCCTGCATTCTGCATATAATTCTACGCGTAGCTTACCAAAACCTTTTGAAGTCAACTGAACTGCAAAAATTTTTTACAAGATCTCAATGCAAAAAAATACAAAAAATTTAGTTTTTCATTTAATTTATTTTCCTTTCAAATTGTTTAAAAGTTTCTTAAAAAAATAATTAACATTAACTACGAGATAAATTTTAGTCTTCCAGTTATATTCTAAAAAAAAAAAAAAAATCATTGTCTTCCGTTTTTTTCTAAACTTAACTTATCATAGGCACTAGCTACATGAGTAGTTTACGAGAACTTAAATATTTACAAAATTATCAAAATGAGATTTACGAATATCTACATACATATGCACATATCTACAAGAGTACTTTAGCTAGTTTGACTAGAACAACGGATACGTCTACTTTTCACTTCCGTTTGTCGGTGGAATAAAAGGTACAACTTTTCCAAAACACTGGTGTGAGAAAACACTTCTGACTTTATAGGGTCCTTCTGGTGTATTTACTGGTCCTGCCACAACGAAATGTAGTCTAGAATTTCCTCATCATCCGGAGTATCATCTTGCACCTCGAAGTTGTCATATGGTTCAAATTTCAGTTGCAAATGTTCAGCAGAATTGGTAGTTAACAGGTTAGGTGATGTATTTTCATAGTTTGCCGATTCGAAGGACATGCTTGAGTGAAAGGACAACGTCGGCGAATTGGCTGAATTCTGTGAATATGGCAGAGCAGTCTGTGATAAATGTAATTGCTCGGGAGATGAAGTATCATAGTATATAGTTGGTGGCGGTGATCCTGATGTGGAACTTTGACCGGTATAAGAACTATTGCTAGACGTGTCACAGCAATTCATATCCTCGAGCAGCTCATGTAAACGACGGATATATTCCACTGCTATCCGGAGAGTGTCCACTTTGGAGATTTTTTTACTGGGACCCCGACCTCCTTTAGCAATGTCGGAAATAATTGCCTGCGGGATGTGTTGACGGAGCTTGGCGAAACTATTATTCACTTGTTTCACTCGGTTGCGTTCGCGAGCGTTTCGTCTTGCAACTGAGATGGATTGTTCACCGTATGGCATATTCGCGTAAGTGTATTTCTTTTTGTACTGCATACTGATGCTCTGATGGTCATTCGTAGATTGAAGTGTATTCATGCTGTTCATGCCCAAGACCGTCGGATTTGTAGATCTTTTCACGCTTGGTGCTGGAGCAATTGGTTGGTATTTTAATTTATTTTCCAATTGTTGGACATTATATGTCGTCATCATTTTTATTTTTTTATATTTCAATGTATCTGAACATGTAACTAATGTTTTTTATTTATTTTATTTTCACTACAACTCGATTTGATTTTCCGATAGAATTGAATAGAACTTATCACTACGACACCTTGCACTAGAATGAGTCCCTTCGTCCTGAACCTTTGCAATTTGTACCTTTCCACTTGTACAACATAAAGGGGACTCTCTTACTTTCTTACTCTCTTGCAATTCTTGAACGACTACTGGCGAACAGGTAAAATCAAAGAGTTCCTTTAATGTAGGGGAAATTCGTGGTCATAGAGATGATCGGATCAACCCCACCATTGAATTGTCAAGAGGGGAAGATTATTTCTTCTGTTATTATGTTGCGTGTATGAGTACGTGCGCTCTCTGATAAGAACGCGTACTTCAATGCGTACGAGTACACCTATGGATTTCCCCACTGTCTGACTGATCGGCAGAAGATAATCTACCTGGGATATGACGAAGAAGTCTGCACAAGTTGATTGTTCCTTCGCCGTCGCGTCGTGTCGAATGGACGGACATATGCGAACGACCCTCGATCGTCTGCAAAGACGTGTGCCATGTCTGCACACTACATAATGGAGGGGATACTATTTCATGCAGATGGAATAACGAAGATATACTTATTCGATGGCTTGTGTGAGTATGGCGTACGGATATACATATAAATGTATCTTAGGTAAATCTTACCTGAGTTGAAGTTCTGTTCTTGCAGGATTTTATTGCATGAGATATTTTTAACTTATGTCATGGTAAATCCTTTATCCTGATATACGCGTACAAATCTGGATTTGAGGCAAAACAAAATTCAAGATCATTGTGCAGCAAGTGAGTCTTTCTTACTAACTTTAAGTCAAAAGGTAACAGTATGTAGTACCTACGTACAAGAACTGAAGCGATAGATACATATGTATGTACACACAGCGCATGGGCAATATGGCTTGAGCATGTTTTACGCGCAATATTGCATACAAATCTGCAAATAGTAGGTAAAAGAAAAGGATTAGAGTGAGGCGCATGGGTACTTACGTATATTTTTCATGGTCACATAGTGTTATTTACTTATTTAAGTCCTATGTTCCCTTGTGAGCCTAAAGACATCTTGACTACCTGTCGTTTCACCCGGTTTCTGGCGATGCATCTCAACTATGTGCACGTGTACCTACTTCTTGGCAGTTTTCTTGAACAGGGTAAGATTGTGTTGCGTGAGAGTTAGTGAATTTTAGAGGAATCGAGTTAGCTTATTTCGCTTAGTCCAAAGATATCTGACTTATACCACATGAACTCATTTTAAAGAATTAAGGATTAACGACAAGGAGGTAATCCAGTCTATCGGCTTCGTAGTTTCTTGCTGCGCCTAGTCCAGATTTTGAGCAGTCATCAATTTTCCGATCAATCACCATTCATCCCATGGTCAATTATTGTAGATAAAAAAGAAAACCTAATCAGGCAAAATGGCATAGGGACCGTTGAAACTTTAATGAACACATGGTGGGTGGGTGTTTTACTGTCCAGTGTGCAGTTCTGTGTCTATAACTACACATTAATTACTTGCATTTAACTTCATCCAACCGGATTTGAATTCGCAAACATATAAGCGCGAGCGTTGAAGAGAAAATTCCGTGGGAGGTGATCAATCCTGAGATGGAGGTCTTAAGCCAGATGAATTCATGAGATTAAATAAATCCTGGCGTCAAAAGTCAAAATGACAGGTTTCCTATACAATCGTCTTTTATATACTATTTAGAGCTGAGGGCAATAACGTTTTTCAGAACTCGTCAATGTGGTGTTAGAACCATTAATAAGTTAGCTGCAACTTCAGATAACTGAAATAATATTCGGCCACTTTGGACAAAAGGGATCCCCAAAGAGGTTGTTCGCTTTGAAGAGTTGTATAGTTCCTAATGTTCCGTTTGAGGAAGGTTATGGCATAACAAACAAGGCAGATATCGATTTTGGATATAATAAATTTGGACGCAAGGCTTTCGATTGTCCGATTTAGGAGAAACCTTCTACTTGTGTATCTATCCCAGACGACCGATTTGAGAAAGTCAGTAGCATTTACTTGTATGCAGATTGATCGACACACGCAGTCATGCTTATATATCGAAGCCAACTTGGTAAGAAGAATTTGTCCGAGCTGCCTTTCAAAAGTTTTTTATTCATCTCTCTCTCTTTCAGCTTTTGCACCAAATGTCGTAAAGGAAAAACTTTCTTAAGTCAACTTCTCCATCGATCGTATTTCACAATACATTTGGACAATCATTTCGTTATTGGAATTAGCCTGTGCAAGAAAGTTGTGTTGACAACTGAAGGAGGAGCATTAACGAATTCCGTGATAGTTAAAAAGGCGTGTAAGCTAGACGCAATTGTCTTCTCCGATAGTAATACCGAAGGCTGAACAGATGATATTGGGGAACACTTGCTATCTAGCTTCAATTTTGATCCCAATTTCAAGGATGCTCCCAGATCAAAATTGTACAAAATCTTTGACGAGCCAGTCTACAAACCCTTCATGGAGATTCCTCCCGTTGGGAAGAAGTACGAGTATTATTGATCAGCTTTGCGCAGGAAGCACTGTCTGGCTATATCAGGGACCCCGGCCAATTATCAAGGCTTCGCCCATCAATGACGGTGTTTAATAAAAAGCGGGGAGCATATTACTGGTCTTATCGTAAACATCTTCAGATGACACCACCGAAGTTTGTTACGATTTGATCAGTTACAAGTTGCCGGTCATAGGTCTTGTTGGTGGCAAGACCACCGGTAGTCCCTATCAGGAGTTAAATCACTCTACCATGGGAGTCGGGAGCCACCCGGATTTCGGTTCGGGCCTGACTTGTTGAGATAGGCCGCCTTGTGGGAGCGTCATGGTGGCTGTAGTTTAAACTCAAAGTCGCGGAAAGGGTCTTCTCATTGGTTTGAACCAATGCAGGAGGTTTTAGATCGGCCTCGTTCCATATCAATGGTGGAACTTGTGCCTCCAAAACAAGTTCTGCTTTGGTATCTCAGGAAGACGGCAGAGCGATGGCAAGGCGTATCCTTGCTCCCATGGATGTATGGGCATTCCGTAAACATAAGTCTATACGACAGGTATTTACGTTAAAAACCTAGAGACTATGTTTGGCTATATCAGTCAAAATCCACACACCAAAAAGAAAGATTGAGTACTCAACAAGAAAATTCAGAAGGATAAGTACCTGCGTTTAGAAATAAATCGAAGTCTAGAAGTTCTTTACTTCATGACATTTGACCTCACTTGAAGCAGTTTGAGTTTTCCAACGTACCTTACGGTCTTTGTATCTCTTCAAGTGTGTACTTTTCAAAAGCACATCGACTACGTTTTTAGAGACTTGCCTTGGCAGGAAATTTGAAGTTCTTAAGCCGGCAATATCGTAGTGTCATTTATGATGATATAATATAGCATAGCAAATTAAACGAAGGCGATAAATATGGTAGCTGCCAAAGAAATGAGTATAAGTATGAACTGAGGAAAATGTACTCTATGAATTATCAGTACAAAAGCAAAAACGATAAATAATTTAACAACGATATCAGGCATGACACTTTTTTGTGAGAGACAATAGGAAAAAATATCAAAGTGCTTCCTGAGGTTACATATTTACAGAAGTATAGAAGTTCCTTTTTCAAACACAGAACATTGGTGAGGTCCTATACCTAACGTGAATATCATTTTCATGCGATCAAGATATGTTTTGAGCCGATTATAGCCAAACAAAAGAGTGGAAAAGCAGATGGCCTGCCTAGACCGACCTCGTAATCTCTGGCCGATGTCGGACATAAAGAAGAGGTAACAGTATACATATACTATGTAGTAACCATCGGCTTTAACTTTTTTCCATTTAAGCCCTTGGGTCTAAGAAACTTATGCAGAGTATCTACAAAATTTGGCTTCCCATACAATATAATCAATTAATAGTGCCTTGGTTTCTACATATAGCTGCACTTTTTTACTACTAGTATTGCGAACTTTTTAACTACTGGATATGGTCTGATTGATCACCTTCAGTTATCATTTCTGGCTTGATCCCGGCCGATGGTTTCAGTACGTGAAGTAGCTTCAGTAAATTCTGGATTCGACATAAAGTTGCTCTATTAAAACAATTCATTTTTATCTGATGGTCGTAACAGAGATAAAAATAAGTAGAATCAGCATTGGCCTTTAATTACTAGTTCTCTAATAAACGAGTTGAGGCCTTTGCAGATAAATACCTATAGCACTTCTGCGAGCTTCTTTGGGAACTGCAGACATAGAAGAGAATGAATGGCGAATCTACTCCGCCATTATAAAAGACGACAAGTATTGGTTGGTATGTGGCCTGGTGAGTTGCATATTTGCTATCAACCACGGACAACGATTGGATTCTGGGACGTCAAGATTCTGCTTGGCAACGGAAAATAGCCCATATTCATGCGGTACAAATTGAATATCAAGGTAGTAAATGAAATTAGATTGTGGGAATATGGCATCCACTCTGGTAAAAGCTTTCTGGTCTACTTTGGGATACAAATGATCACCACTCGGTAACTTAAGGAAAGCAATTTGTCCTATTTTTCTTATGATGACAGGATGTTGTACGCCAGGTTCAAGGTTTAGGTCACGAACATTATTATTATCTAGTGCTTTATTCCAACAAATTTCGCGGACGACTATGACAAGGATGATTTCTATTTAATAACAGAATGAGCGCGGATAGGAGCTCAACTTCCAACGGAGATATGCTAATTCAAACGGAAGATTTTAAGGTGAAGGTGCTACTGCTGCTGCTTGTAGTATTCAGTGATGTGATCTGCGCACCGAACTAAATGTAGTCAGGAAATTTCGGAAAGCAAAGATAGTGTTCTGTATAATATTTTCAATTTGAAGAAGCAAGGTTTTAAGCACAAAAACCAAGCTGAGACATGGAAATATAGCTACTCTATGGGTGCAGCATCTGAAAACTGACAAACAACGCTGCAAACCTGCATAAGGATCTTCTGGCCAAACCAAATGTATGATGGTGTTTGACATCTTATAGATCCTAGAATATGGATAAGTTTTTTACTGACTCTCTGACGTGGCCTGTTGAAGACTGAGTAAAACAACAAAAAATTCAAATTAAATTAACCTTCATATTTGCCAATCACATTTCTCAACAGAAAGATACTTGGAACAATAGTCTATATGAAACAAACTTGCTTAAAAAGGGGTGCTCCCTTTAGAGGTTTAGTTTTTAAACTGTCAACACTGTTTCTACAGACCGTCAATTTGACAGTTGAGAGTTGATTTGTAGTTAGTACATTTTGAGTAGATTAACGCCAGAAGAGCGCGTGCAATTTGTGCAAACTTATTTTGAAAACCATGGTTCGGTTCGCCAAACTTATCGCGCCCTACGTCCATTTTAGGGTCGACATAATCGTCCATCTGAGCAAGTTATTCGGAACACGATGAATCGTTTTCGCAGAACGTACACTCTAGTGCATAATACGCATCCCCAAAAATGACAAACAGTGCGAACAGAAGAAGTTATCGCCGTTGTGGAGCGCAGTGTTGAGGAGAATCCGAATGAGTCGATTCGCCATCGTGCACAGCAATTGGAGTTATGCCCATCCACTTTGTGGAAGACTTTACGGAAAGATCTTAGCTTGAAAGCTTATAAAATAATCCAGCTTATGCAAGAATTGAAACCGGATGACCATTATACCCGTCGTAGGTTCGATGAATGTGCCGAAAACATGATTCAGCTTGATCCTCATTTTCAACGTAAAATTTTGTTCTCCGATAAGGTCCATTTTTGGTTAAATGGGTATGTAAGCAAGCAAAATTGCCGTTAATTACAACAATTAAAACTCACTGGTTGGTGTGCTTTGTGGGCTGGTAGAATCATCGGCCCATATTTCTTTAAGGATGAAGCCGGCCAGAATGGTACCGTCAATGGAGAGCGCTATAGAAACATGATTTCTGACTTCTTCGTTCCTCAGTTGATTGACATTGACGTGTCAGAGCTTTGGTTTCAACAAGATGGCGCAACATGCCACATGGCACGCGACGCCATCAATTTATTGCGAGAAACATTTGCTAAGCGCATAATTTCGCGTAATGGGCCTGTGAACTGGCTTCCGCGATCCTGTGATCCTTTAGATTACTTTCCTTGGGGTATGTGAAGCCGCTAGTTTATGCCAATAAACCAGAGACGTTGGACGATTAGGAAATCAACACTTGCCGTGTTATTGCTGATATACGGTCACAGTTGCTCGATAAAGTTGTCGAAAATTGAACGTCATGATTGCGCTACATTCGAGCTAGCAGTGGCGCATATGCCCGATATTATATTTAAACACTAATTTCATCTATTAAATAGAGCTAATATCATAGACATTAGCTTCAAGTGTTTTATTTCATATTGAATTTGTGTACCTCTAAAAAAAAACTCCTTTACTATGTACAATATGAGTTCAGGTTGCAGAGAAAAATTGCTTTTCAAAAAATTCTTCAAACATATGATCATATAGGGAGCAATAGAACAATAGTGTGCTGTTGAATTACTATTGTAATTTATAGAAAGGAAGACCAAGCGATGAAGCTTGGAACTGAACACGAAAGCTTATTGAGTACCCTTAACGTGTTTTTTTTTTTAATTTTTCATATGATTTAAGGATGATGTGAATTACATGCGAATCATCATTTTCACTCGTATATAATTTAATTTGCAACATCTTTTTCGGAACGGTAGCACTCAGATATGAAACTGGTCCATTGTACTCCATTTGTTCCGATAGCAAACAGCGCGCGGGATTGGTACCGAGGTCTTATGTGGTCCCTCATCCGTGCCCAACGCTGCTTGATTTCGGCCATTTAGTGGAAATCGATGCTTTCAGCGTGGCAAGGTCGTTAATCTTCAGTACGCTTGCAATCCTCTTCTTAAATTATTTTGGTCTTCAAATGGCGGCCTTTTATACAACAGTATATATGACATGCTCTGAAAAACAGGTGGTACTTAAAAGTATTTATCTGCCTCTCCTGGAAAGGATCTCTAGCCATATTGGCGATGTATGCTCTTTTTGAAGCCGAAGAATCTTCCATGATTGTCAATAAGAATTGTCCAATCAATTTTCCAATCTAATATTCAAAGATTGCCGCCTTTTCTCTTAAGAAAAAACGTTCTTAGTTACAGAACAACTGATCATCAAATGATCAAAACAGAGTCAACAGGTCTGTTTCTTATGAAACATGATGTCCAGCCAAATCATTTTTTTTTCACAAAAAACCTATCGAATCTACCACCGGAAACAAGTCTCTTAACGTTCGAAATCTAACAATTTTTCAACCTAACAAACATGTTGGCTTCTTAATTTGACAATGAGGCACCAACTCTTAGAAATTCTCCAATCAAAATTCCAATCGAAGGTATTTTCTAACTGCAACTCTGTTTGATTGGGTTAATTAGATAAATTACTCGAATTGTTGCAAGGCTACTCCTTACTATGGCATACATTTAAGATTCTCGAACATCTCACTTCTAAAGGATTGCACCTTCGCTTGCACCCAGATAAAAATACAGCAACTCGTATGTACCAACATGGAGAATTTTTGTGCGTGCCTTGTGCAATGCAGGACGACGAATATACGAATACGATGCATGGTGGCGCTAATGAATGAGGGTGAACGTGACTTGAATTTATAAAAGTTTTTATGCACCTTTAGTGATATTTAACTCACGTCTGTTATACGGTATGCGAACCAACGTTTTAAGGGGCTTTTTAAGGTATAATGTGAAGATATTCGACATGTAGGTTTGGTAAGGAGGAGGAGTAGAAACAAGACTTTTCCGTTTGAAATTGTACTTTAACGAATCTAAATTCTAAATACATGTTTCAAATTTGTGAGGCACGAAGGTGGTATCAATATTTGGCTCGAAATAAGCTCAGAAATTAGTACTAAACGGTTCTTTCAGTTCATTTTTCTAAAAATTTAACAATTTTAAGGTTGTGATATGATAATCAGTGAGGCTAGAGATTCTTAAATTGCCAAATGAGTCATCCAGGGGAATATTCCCCAATAGCAACTATCGCAGCCAAAGACCTTGCAGATGGATTATTAACCCTGCTTTCTTCATTGCAGCAACTCCAAACAATGCTTCAATGTGTTGGAAACAAAAAAACACATTCAATCTGGATCTGAATCATAATGTCCCTCTAGTCAGCCCTTTAGCTTGCAAGCTGATTTCAATTTTACATATCAAGTTGGTTGTGGTTTCTCCTTCTTGCGCGCGTTAATTCTGTGCTAAATCTCCCCTTCTACTTTCCGTCGATTCCGACAGGACGTGTGTCAACCAAAGCACTATTCTCTCGAAATGACCAAGCGCCTTCTCATCCTCCTTTTTGATGAAGTCTCTGCCTCCGCGTCATAAAGGAAGACAGGAAGACTGGATGACAGGAAGACAGGAAGACAGGAAGACAGGAGGACAGGAAGACAGGAAGACAGGAAGACAGGAAGACAGGAAGACAGGAAGACAGGAAGACAGGAAGACAGGAAGACAGGAAGACAGGAAGACAGGAAGACAGGAAGACAGGAAGACAGGAAGACAGGAAGACAGGAAGACAGGAAGACAGGAAGACAGGAAGACAGGAAGACAGGAAGACAGGAAGACAGGAAGACAGGAAGACAGGAATACAGGAAGACAGGAAGACAGTAAAACAGGAAGACAGGAAGACTGGGACTGAGCTCTGAGGCGTCTGAGCCCAAAATAACAGAGATTGGCAAGAGCTACTCTTCGAAAATGATATCTGAGGTTGTTTATATTAGTTGCAGAGCCTGGGTAGATAAAGTCAGTGACTAGCGCAAGGCTTTATGTGTACGAGTATATCATGTACAACTTTTCGTGAATCGTCAGTGCTGTGGATCCTTTTTCCTTCTTTTTCCCCAGTTTGAAGCCAGACCTATCTTCACAGCTTCTTCGGGGCAAATGCCTCACAAAGAGCTCGCTATGCCCTGCTGATAATTGCTATGTCATCCGCATAGACAATTAAATGTACAGACTTTTGATGTTCATTGTTGCACGATGTTGAAGAAATTATATGGGAGTGAATCGCTTTGCCAGAAGCCTTCTTGATAACAAAGATCTAGGTTAAATCATTACTGACCCTCATAGAGCAGCAAGCTTTTTCCATTGTTATCCTGCAGAGGTGGAGGATGTCCATTTGAAATTCGGAGTTGGGCTTTCCAAGCCTAAAATTAGACTCACCAGGATCAAGCAGTTGGTTAAAAATTGACTTAAAACGTAAAGAAGAGCTTGTATACGATGTTACTGGTGCCTCTATAGTTGGCCTTCCTCAGGATCGGGCTCACAATGTTGAAGTACCATTTATTTGAAGTACTTTCATTCAGCCATATTTAAGAGATGATATGACCGTTGTTTTGTTCGACTTACATTTGGATAAGATTATTTTTCATCGCGGTCGGGTGGACGGAATTGTTAACTATCATCGTCATAGTTATATATATTGTTCTATCAGACCAAGGAGTGTTGATCGTTATAGTCATTAAGTAGACTGCTGAGCACTGAGTGCAGTGCTGAGGATATGAAAAAACAATTTCTAGACTGACTAATTGTCCTTGCGGGTATTTTGTTGACTTGGTATGTTTTTTCGTACCCTCTGGTCAAATTTCCGAAAATATTTCCTGTTCTGACATCTATCAGTTTTCTGTGACTTTTTGTGCTCATTTATCTTCCTTCAGAGAGGCCAGTGCCCGTCTTTCCTTCTTCGCTCGTAGAGCTTACGAAGCGCTCACTTCCTTCTTTGCAACCCTGCTTTGTGTATTTTCTGTTTCTCTGCATGCGCCTTGAATGTATGTTTCGCTGATGATTGGCAGCTTTGACGCCGCCTTATGTCGAGATGCAACAGCCGTGTGCTCGCTACTATGCTATTTCGCACCGAAACGAAGTCCATAAGCCTGAGTTCCTTGTCAGAGATGGTGTAGTGCAGGCTATACATACCGAATAGGTATACAATATAAATATATGTATCATCCTTTCCTGGGATTCTTTCTTTTACTAGACGGGGAAGCCAGCTTGTCCTTCCCATCTTTTATATTCATACTCATGCTTTTTTTCAATGAAGCTGGGAACGCGTCATCCTAAATATCATTTGTTTTGTGCTTAACACGCGTCGCGTCAAAAACACTGTTGGTAGCGCAATTAAGTCTTCAACAAAACATGGGGCTTCACTCTTCTTTTTATCTAGACGGCTATGATAGCACCGAGTTAAACATGCCTTTTGACGCAAAGACACCATAACTCTGTTTGCTGTGGGAATACGGAAGAACTCGATAACGCAGAAAAATATCTATTGGAATCTTCACAAATGGACCCAATATCTGTCAAGGATATTTCGCAGGCATTTTCGTGAAGGACGAGAATCTTGAACTCTACTCTTCGTTTTAAAGGCTTGAGTTGTACTTGCAAGCCAAATTATAATGAACTATATTTTAATGGAAGTATAGGAATGGAAGTATACGAGTACATAGTATCTGTTTTTTGAAGCGGTAGCCACTCTGAGCTGAAGAATTGGCTTGACTTTGTTACCACTACCAACATAATTCAAGAACCAAGGTTACTTTAGTTGCATTCTCAAGGCTGAATATACTTCTTTTTGTCTGGATCGTAGGTCACGATGTGATCGCGAGAAACGAGAAGCCTGTTGAACTTGATAGACGAAGATAAGTTTATCTCATGAGCCGCAGTAATGTTTACAAGGTGCTTCATATGTCCAGTTTCTTGTGCGCTGTCGTTCTAGATGGAATTCAAAATCAGATTGCTTTTTAATTTCAAGTAATCAATTTATTCGAGTCTTGTTCTCATACCAACTCTCAAACAGTTACTTTTACAAGATCCCAAATTAGGATTTTAGCCTTTGAGTTGCTCTTCTTGTGCACAGGTTGCGATTATTCAAGTCGCAAAAACCAGCAGTCTGCAGTCCTACCGGGGTCTGCTGACAATAAAGATTTGCTGAACCCTCCTCAAACTCCAAGAGTTCTTTCCACTGACATAAATTGCGCCATGAATCTCGGACAGGTCCTAGTTGGGAAACAGTCTTCATATTTATGTACGCCGAATATAAAATTATTAGAAATGATGATATTAATGGTCCACTATCGCCGGGCTCAAGGTGGTGCTAGTAATGAACCGCTGTCTTTTCACACTTAATACATGCTTAGATGCCCAAATTTGATTAGTTCAAAATGATTCAACAAATGTGAAATGAGCGTTCGCAAGATTTATTGTAAACAATCTTCATTTTGAAAATGCGTATGTAAATTGGATTTCAGAAATTGATAATCGATAGCTTCACCCTATCTTACATTGAAAGTAAGCACACGTCTATACGTACTCATATGGTTATAATCAACACGCATGTCCGCATCCTTATCCATGTCACCTTGCCACGTTCGCCGGCTACTTTCAATGATAACATGCCTCGCTAAGTATTTGACAAGAAGCGGAACATGCGAAACATCTCCAAATCAGCTACGGTTTCTTCTGGAGTGTCACATTGATCCGGTGATTAAGTTCAAGCGAAGCTCTTCTCCCTGAACACTGGTGCGTCTCGTTTTTAATTTTTTTCTCTCAGATGCTGCATCTGTTGCATCTGATAGCCTCTGTCATCTTTACAGCACCACATCTCGATCTTCAGGTCATATTAGCTGCTCGCGCCACTTGTGACTTTATTCGGTGTGTGCACGGATAAAGAGCAAACGCATTACGGCTGAGTACCTTTCATCCAGGCCGACAACGTCGTTCCACACTATTCCAAAGGAAGGACAGACGATCGGGGTCTGACAATTTCTTGTTTGTCTCTGTCTCCTCATACTTGCCAATTTAATTTTTTCATTTATTTATTTTTTTTTTTCAGTTTCGGTTTTTTGCGCCTCTGTCTCCATGTCCGTATTCGTTATGGAATGTTAATGTTTTTATACGTACTCCCCGAGACATTTAATTCGATTTGCAGTGAAACTGTGCACTGGTCCTGTGGACATTTGTGATCCAGCAGCACCACCGTCACACCGCTACATCACTCGTGCACTGCGTTCCCTGGGAGCTCTGGAGACATTTTCTGCGAATTAACGTCCAAATATTGCGATAGTTTAATACTTGGCCCTGCGCAGACGAGTGTTATTTACGTGATACCCTTCGCATGTGATCAGCTCGCGGATTACTTAATTTTCTGGGACAGTCCCCAACAGTCCGGTTGGGACCTGTACCTGCATAATTGCGATTTGGTACTTAGTGACAGCAAAACGAATCCGTGGTGCGTATTACATTGTTGAATTGACGCTGCTGCCGCTGTTGTTGGTTCCTGTCGCCCGACCGATGGAAAAGTGAATTTCATAAATTTCATGGATCTTGTCGTTTTGGTGTCAATTTTTTTAGTGCAACGTAAATTATGCCTAATTAAGGCCAAATTTGAGTTTTGAGGTTTCCGCCTTTGGCTAGGGTCAACACCTACATTGACCGAATTGTTTTTTGGCGCCTTAGTAATTTATGGACTCGGTTTCGCAGCATGTTGTGCAGAAAATTACATACGGCGATAGTAGGTATGGGGCTGCAGAGCTGTTTACCAAAAAAAAAGGTGTGAATTGCTTCACAAGAAAACAAGAAACGTTTCGCACCTTTCTGATGATGGTGTTGGCACCACGTAACACATAGTTAGAGGGGTGATTAATGGTATTTTAACTGACCCTTCGATATTATAATTGGACTTGTCTATAAAGAATAAAAGAAGTGGGTAATTTTCGCTTTTGCCAAATCTCAGTTGCTGTATTGGAAGGTTTGTGCCGGTCTGGCTTTTTGATGGACTGCATGTTGTGCCTCAGAGTAGTGTCTAATTTCAAAGACGTGCCTTAAAGATTAAATCAATCAAAAGGATGGCAGGAGTATGAGATATGTATGATAAATTTTAAGTGTGAGTGTGTAGTTGCAATATATTTCTTGGAAAAAAGAAAAATCCCCTCAGTTTAAATGTGAAAAAAAATTAATTCTTGAAAGGGCTTCCAAAAAATTGTGCAAATGCGGTTGTATATGGTTTGTTTGACTTATGTCAATATGAATCAGGACTACTTTGTCTTATGAAACTCGTATGAACATAAATTGGAAAGTTTCCAGAGGTAAGTGGACCAATTCCCAGAGCTAATTGGACCCCTTAGAGAAGCGCGAAGTTTATAGTTATAGTAGCTCTTTCCATACAGCGCGATCTTGCAGTAATCGCTTCCAATTGTGCATATTGAATTAGTTGATAAATATCCTGATGCCATGTTTTACTATGCCTACTTTCTGGAATGGATTTCAAAACTTATCGTTAATTCAGTCAACATTTCCTAGCCATCTTAGCCGATAAATTTAAATACTTTTGAGAAAGTCAGTATCGCTATATAGCCCATACAATTGATGTTGAATTTTTCTTCTTTAAGTTACTTTTTCCTCCAATATACTTACTTTTGTGTAGGCAGCCATAGGCATTTTGATCCGCTATTGATAAAGTCCATGATTCCGCGCAAAAAAGTAGGATTGGAAAGCTAAGGATATAATATGATGTTTTCTTGGTTGTGAGAAGGATTTTTTTTTAATTGCCTTCTTAGTCCAAGTAAATAGCGATTGGCAAGAGTGATCAATCCACTCATCTTGACGGTGATGTCATTGCCTGAGTTTATAGTGGAGTTCAAGTACACAAGGTACTTTACCATATGCTTTGTCTAACCTTCATCAGTGGATTGTTTCTCCATTTCATTAACGTACAAGTGACAGCATGCCATTTTCTCAAATGCCATTACCGCATGCAAACATTTCTACAATAGTAGAGACCTTCGAAATGTTGCGCCTCTGATATTGACTTCTGATTTTTACGTAATCCATTCGTAGATAAAGGTGAATAAACCACATGATAGCGTATCATTTTGTCGACATAATATGGTTGGGTGGTATTACAATCGACGTTCATGAACCAGCGGGCCGTCTTTATTTTAACACGCAGACGGCATTTCCAGGATTATCGAAACTAGACATGTCACGTACTTCATCGTTATAAATACTGTCATATGAGGCTTTAAAATTGATAGAAATCGATTTCAAGTTATTTTTCTTATTTATGCTCTCCGATCTGTCATATATAATATTTGTAGACATAGCGTATAATCAAATCAGTCCTTCTCCCCAGAGCGCTTGGGTTATGGTTTGCTGGATCTGATCGTATACACTTCAATGTACTATTATCACTAGTCTTCTGTCCTTAAAACTTTCTGTGGGCCTTGCGAGACCTGACAAGTTTGTTGCAGTCTCTTACGATTTCAGCCGTTCAGGGTCAAATTTTGTCATAATACTTCTTTGGCGTATTGGTGTCCGAAATCCGGATTCATACTTTAGCTAGATACTGGCACAAGTCGACGTTGGTTTCTCGGAAAATTCAGACATTCAACATACTGGAATCGTGCCTTGTGCTGGTCGCAATGCGATCAACTTGCTCGATGGTTTTTTCATCAGGGAAGTGTCAGACCCCTGGATTGATGTAGAGGGCTAGGAAACTTGTGCCAGCTACGAGAATATTTTTCCTCGCCAACCTCGAAGCAATTTGCCTGAGCTTGTTTTCGCAAGTCGTATTGTCCGGTCTATATTCTGTAACTACACCGCCAAGGATGCTCTCTTTTCCTTGCGTGTCATTTAAATCAGCAAAAAAGATCTAAACCTAGTGCTCAGAACATTGCTTGTATGTTCTATATGGTATGTTTGATCAACTTTATTGATGAAGTCATCCTTCTAGTCATTAGACTGTAAGCGGATACCAAGCTTGTGTTGGCGAAGGCGGGGTATTTTCTACGTCACCATCTCTGTTTTGCGATCCTAGCTAAAATTTATCAAAAAAGTTCAAATGATGGTGTTGCTGAATCTGTCTATAACGTTGGTGGAAAGTTCCTCCATTACAACGTCTATATTGTGTTTTACACTGAGGTTCACCAAACTGTGCTTATGCAGGAGCGAATGATATTGTGCATTTTTATGGACAGATTCAGCTTACCGGAAAATGGCAGATATTGTGTTCGACTACTCATCTTTTCCTTTTTTATGGGTATCGTATCATAATTCGCTATACTCAAAAACTTCATGTCATGTTCGTTAGGCTCATTGACGAGGCACATTTTTGGTTAAATGGGTTTTTGGCATGGAGACCTGTCCAAAAGTGACTGAGATCCTTCGGCTTTCCACCATCGACCTCAAGCTATGCTTGAGCATTTTTATGCGTGAAGCTATGCATAAAGGCAACATTTTTCGAATGGTATCCTTTTACCTAAATGAAGTTACTCACAGTCACCTGAATTAGACGAGTGAATTGATCGTAATGGGTAACCAGATAAGAACGGTAGGAAAAAAAATTGAAATAAAACAACAACGGTGTGAGATATGAAATTTATTCTGGCTTTATTTTGAAACAACGTTCATGCCATTATATGAGAAAGAGCACATCATTCAAATCCCCGCCTCGACTTTACTAGCAGAGCTTCAAGCGGTCGGTTCAATTTTTAATGACTTGCTCCAATATGTGTGGCGTTATTCCGGTAATAGTATGTCGAATGTTTGGCGTCGAGCTCGTCCCAAGTGGTTAGCTTGTTAGCGTAGACTAAGGACTTGAGAATCGAGATCAGAGAAAATGATCGAGTAGTGTTAAATCGCATGATCGCCGCGGCCAATTGAGGAACGCTCGCCGTGATATGACCCAGTCGCCAAAATTGTCCTTCACAACTTCTAGCGTTGTGTCACTTGTATGGCATGTAGCGAGGTGTTGGTGGAATTACAGCTCGGATATATCGGTGAGTTCGAGCTCTGACTACAGAAAGTCGGTTAACATCGCTCCATACATGGGACCATGACGGCAACCGTGTCTCCACCCCCATTTCGAAAGAAATAAGGTCCGATGCCATAAGCCGCACCAAACTGTCAATCTCTGTGGAGACATTGATGCTTGGCCGAACACTTGTAGATTGTGTTCGCTTCAATAATGGCAATTTTGCCTGTTGCCATAGCCGCTGAGCCAAAAATTGGCCTCGTCCGAGAATATGATTTTTTGGCCAAAATCCGGATCCACGGCTTATATTGTCAGCGCCCAATTAGCGAACTCACGGCATTGTCTATGGTCGTCCGGCTTTTCTGTTTGTTGCCATAGCCGCTGAACCAAAAATGGCCCTTATCCGAGAATATGATTTTTTGGCCAAAATTCGGATCCCCAGCCTATATTGTCGGCGCCCAATTAGCGAACTCACGGCGTTGTCTATGGTCGTCCGGCTTCAGTTCTTGCATCAGCAAAATCTTATATGGATGTAGGTCCAAATCCAACCGCAAAATAAGCCGGGTTGACTCACTCGTGATGCCCAATCCAGCTGATCGGCCTCGAATCGACAATCCTGGGTTTTCTTTGATACTGGCCGCTACGTCGTCTATGTGTTCTTCATTTCCAAAGAGTGTACTCACGCTCAAACTTCTCAACAGTGCGACAAATTGCCTGCACATTGGAATTTCGATAATATTTTTTAATAATTTCCGCACGTTCGGCAAGCGTAAATTGATGCATGATGAAATAGCAAACTTTACTGAATATTTTGACAGTATTGTATCATTGCTATCTGTTCACCCGTTATTTGGACTCCATTTTGATCATGCGGTTTTCGGACATGATTGTGACTGACAGGAAGGAGGTTACAGGGTTTTTCTAATAAATTTCTGTTTTCCTGGTGGATAATGTTGTGATATCTAATTGTCGTTCTACCGCACTCTCTCTGTTTTGGTTTTAAAAAGCGCTTCAATCGAAAGAAATGTTAGCTAGTGGACTGAATCACTATAATTGTAACATGATGGCGGCTAGCAAAAACTGGTAATAAAAAGAGGTAATACCCTGATAACAATCCAACGCTTAATTTCGGATTCGTGTGTAATTTAGATCACTTCTATTTGACAGTTTGTAGAAGAGAGAGCTCCCATCCATCACACTACGGTGTCCCTTTATCGATATCCTAAAAATTGGTTTTCCTCTTAGTCGAAGTCGAAGGTTTTTTTTACTGAAGTACTTTATTATTTTAATTGTTGTATTAATTTGTTTTGTGTCTTAACTATTTTTTGGTTTTGGTTCTTACTGGCGCATTGGAAACCTGTTGTCTCAAACCTGTTGTCAACGCCACGAATGGAGAATCCTGTCAGATATAAAGTGTTCAGAAAAATTGTGGTAAAATCACATATGTACATGTCGGATGTATCTACGAAATTAAAAGAAAGTGTCACCAAAAAATGTCAGCAACCAACCATTTTACCATCCTTCAAGTAAATTAGCAAGAATTCTGCTTCAAGCACGTGCACTCTGACATTCTTTTGCTAACACAATATGGCATGTTCAAATGATTACTCTCGAAAGTGAGTCATTATCGTAATAACCAACATCTCTCTATCGACTTAAGTCACATGAGCAGTGCACCTCCATCGACCCTTCTCCTTCAAAAAATGCATGTTTACTTAAGGTCCAGCGAAAATTGCTTCACCACTGAACGAACTCCTTTTGGCACCACGTTCACTTATAGCAATTTACATCAATTAACTGAATTCCCATTTAAATTCTCAAGCAGGGCAAACTGGAATAATAATTATTATTATTTTTTGCTTTTTATTAAACTCCTCCGTGGGTCGTTAAACATGTATGTATCATACATACATACGTATGTCTGTAGCTGCACACGCCGAGTTATCATGATTGACTCAGTGTTGCCATGGTAATCTATGAGAAATTTTGTAAATAAAAACCAGTGGCCTAAGACACGTGTCGCATGGTACTTCAGGTGTATATAAGTATGTAAGTAAAGCGGTTTGTCTGACCAAACAAACAAATACAAATAAAGCTGTCTCCCCTATGGTGGCTTGCCATCAAAGGTGCGTATACTACTACTGAGATAGATGCCCAGTGAGTTGTGACGTAAACAAATTAAATATGCCATCGCGCATACGATCGACGAGACACAGACGAGTCCTTGTGAAGTTCCGGAGGCCTGCACCAAACAAAAGAGGGAATTGAATGGCATGGAACCGAGAAGATATGAAAGTCGCCTATCCTACTCGAGGGTGAGTTTAGTTTTAATTAAATGCACGGCGGCGTGGCGGTGGCGATATACGAGTATTGTAGTCGCGTGGCAGGTGTAGCTATGAAAAAACGATTCTTATTCTCAACCAGTAGATACATACATAATACATAAATTGTTTTTTTTTTTTGGTTCATTGTTTAATCTGCCATTGATTGGGGAGAAATCCGTCTTTGGCAATATGTTTTCTGCTGCAGAAGATTCAAATCACTAGTACGATTTGTATCTTTGCAAAGTGGCACAGGCCAACTAACATCTGCCCATCTACTACACTCTAACACTTCACATGCAAAACACAAAGCCACACCGACCAAACACAGAATAAAAGATTAAATTCCCACATCCTTTAGACTCAATGCAACGGATATAAGGACTCTGCTGCCTTGAGATGAATTCCATCACAATTCCAGTGTTTTGTTCCATGTGACATCTCACACAAGAGTACGGATATCTACACTCGTATATTGGCTCTATCAATAATGACGAATCCTTTCGGCATTTCTGATTATCCTTTCACTTATTCCCTCAACCATAAAGGGATACATTATTCCAGCGAATATTTGGCCAGTGTAGAGAGCTGCCAACATCTATTATACTCCTACCTTTGCAACTACTCGTATACGCATAAAGAAAAGTGTTAATCGTTTGGTGAACAAAATGAAAAGGAAAAATGACAGAAAAAGGATTTTTTCTGGAGATTTTCGCAGTGGAAGTGAAAAACGTCACGGTTTCCTGTGAATTAAAAATATTTTCATTGCCATCAAGGCTGCAGGATATTTATGCACCTGGATTGTGATCATTTATTTATTCAATTTGAAAAACCCTTTTCTTAGGAGAAAAATAAATCAGAGTGATTGATGAAATTGAAGTGCATACAGCTATGCAGATACATATTTTTGCATTAGGGGAGGATACTGGTTTGGTCTTGATAGATTTATGTATATAAACATATACGTATGGATATGTGGTGTGGCAGAATTTCTAAGGGAAAGTATGCACTCCGTGATTGAAACCAAGCAATGTTGACTGGGATAGATAGAAAGCGACGCGTTTATCTAAATTGACTTAACAACAAAGTTCTCTTATGTACATTTACATACATACTTGGTAATATCGAAAGTTGATCCCGCAAACGAACCCTTGAATCAACGCAAATCTGGTATCTTCAAATCATTAACCATCGGAATCATTCCTTGGAAATCCATCAGTTCTACGAGTATTAACACTCCTATACATTATATCCACCATAGTTAGACTATGATATGTTGCTTTTGAATAAATGAAGGTAACTGAAGCAGCGCTGGAAATGTTTTTCATTCAATGTTCAAAAATAATGCTGCACTTTATTGAATAACATGGAGTTCAGCCCGATAGACGCTGGAATTTTTTAGTCGGAAACCGGTAGCCAGCTTGGAATTGACTTAAGGTTCATTGCTTTTCCTCGCACATCATACTGTGTTCGGAAATATCTACGACGAGAGGCATTTGCTCTATATGAAGTGGCTCTGCTGAAAGATCTTCCAGTACGTTTAACTTATACATCGTGCTTTCTTTTTGTCCATTTTGTTTAACAAATAAGCGTGAGTAGACTTATACCAAAAGATTCAGCCGGAAGATCGATGTTCTGACATCGGACGGCAACAATCGCAACAGACCGCCAAATTCTTTTCCGTATTTCCGGATCACGTACTGAAGACGAATGGCAACATTGCCAAAAAGTCATTAGAGATACTGCCTCTGATGTGCTTAGGATTGCTGGCAAGCACATGGAGCTAAGTAAGACGCATACAATTTGGTGCTACATAAAAGGACTAGAGCTGCTCACGAGCTCTACGAGTGGAATAGTAAAGATGAATACCGGCTTCTCAGGACGAAAATGAATTATCATGAGAAGCGTGCGGTTGAGGAAATTGAGAGATGCTACTCCAGGAATAAAATTTTACCAAAAAGTAAGAAAAACCTGCCACGGACATAAACCCCGAACCAAACCCTGTAGAAACGAAGAATGGAGTATAGTAGTAGTGTTGGAATCGATTCTAAGGATTTGGAAAGAGCCGTTCCGCCGTTAGGCAGAATGAACTTCGACGATATAGACCAACAACTCCAGGTCGGCTGCTGGAAGAAGTGGAAACAGTCATATCTTTGCTGCTGGAGCAGACGGCCTGACCACCAAACTCTTCAAAATGGCAGGAGATGACTTGGTAAAGAGCATACACCAACTCTCCTCTAAAATATGGTCGGATGAAAGTATGCCCGATGAATGGGAAACCATCATTGTTTCTTCGATTCTCAAGAAAGAAGGCCTACTGAGCTGTGCCAACTACAGAGGCATCAACCTTCTTACCATCGCCTACAAGATCCTATATGCCGTATTGTGTGAACGCCTGAAGCCGTTCGTCAGCAACCTGATTAGGCTAGGAAAGTCCACTATCTACCAAATATTCACACTACGGCAAGTATTGAAAAAATCCAACAGCTCCAAATCGACACACACCACCTATTCATCGATTTTAAGGCCTAGTATGACAGCATCTATAGAAACTAGAAATATTAAGTTCTGGTACCTCTGTCAAACTCGTCCTTTTGTGCAGGATGACGATGGAGAAAGCGCGCTGCTCCATCAAGGCCTGTAAAGAACTCACTGGAATCTTTGATGTCCAAAAAGTATCATGCGATTTATTTAACATAATTTTTAAAAGAATAGTGCAAAACTCACAAGAAGTCTGCCTTTCAAAAGTCCGTCTAAATACTTGCATAAGCCAATAATATTGACGTAATCATTGGAAGAAAGCAGCATGATGTGAGAGACGCTTTTGCAAGTATTGAGACGGACGGCGAATATGGGTTTAACGTTCAATGAGAACAAGACCAAGTATATGCTGTCTACATGACAGAAGGTCATCGTCGACAAATATAACTTTGAGGTAGTTAAGGACTTTGTCTACCAAGGCTCCGCTATCAATTCAGACAATAATATCAGCGCTGAGATAAAACAAAGAATAACTCTTGGCAATCGCTGCTTCTTTCCTCAGCTACAGTGGATTCCATCAGACGATCAATCGTTCTTCATCGCTTCAAATGCCAACTCAGCTAAGGAATGTCTCTTCTTAGATCGCTTAACAGACTCAAGTCTATGCCAAGTCAGTGGTGTATCCAACTATATGGGCAGGCAATTGGACCTTATTTTCACAACAGATTCAATTAACTCCTCAGTCTCACTTTGTCCCCTCTCTCTACAATCGACAACTACCACCCCCCCCCCCCCCCCTCCTACTTTCATTTTTTCATAACTCTTCTTCCCAGTCCACTCCTCCCACAACTCTCTCATCCTACGACTTTCATAAAGCAAACTTTCACAAAATCAGTGACTATCTTAGCAGATCCCCCTTTAACTTTCACAACCTAAGCGTAAATGATGCCTTATCCATTTTTTATAAAGAAATATTTAATTCTTTTTGCCTTTGCGTTCCGTTTTCCCGCCTTAAAACATTATCTACTAGTCCTCCCTGGTATAATCGCAAGCTTCGTTCCTAACGAAATAAGAGAAACAAGTTATGGGTTGTTTTCCTGCGTACCAGATCCTTTTCCGATTATACCAACTGTCTTGGTGCTTATCTTCATTTCACCGAACTCTGCGATTCCCTTTACCAGTTCTACTTTAATAATGCGCAAGTCAACCTTATAAATGACCCTAAGTCCATTTTCCAATTTGTTAACTACAAAAGACAGTCCGATGGTTACCCTCCTTCCCTCTCTTTCAACAACAAGTCATCAACCCATCCACTCACCATTGCCAACCTATTTGCCACCTTTTTTAAACAATCCTTCACCAACGACTCCTTTGTACCAGAACCATCTCGTATTTTAGTTACCTACTGAACTTCTCCAATGGCCCACTTCTCTCTCACATGTTGGACCCCTCTTGTATCGAATATAAATTACACCAACACAATGACGAATTTACACCCGGTCCAGATGGCCCCCCTGCCATATTTCTTAAAAAATGTTCTTCGTCTCTTTCCCTTGCCCTTTCTGATCTCTTTCGTCTATCCCTTTCACAAGGAGAATTTCCTCAGGTTTGGAAAACCTCCTTCATAACCCCGATCCATGAAAAAGGATCAAAGAACGAAATAACAAACTATCGTCCAATCGCTACACTCTCCCATATACCCAAACTCCTCGAAAGTATTTTCTATGAAGCGCTAAGCTTCCAATGCAAATCACTTATTTCCGCTAGACAACATGGCTTCCTAAAGGGTAGGTCAACCACCACAAATCTCGTTGAATTCGTATCCTTTGCCATCTCTGCCCTAGAGAACGGCAACGAAGTCGATGTAGTTGCAACCGATTTTAGCAAAGCCTTCGATAAAATCTCTCATCGATTAATACTCTTCAAATTGTCTGCCCTTGGCTTTGAACCCATACTGTTAAAATGGATATTCTCTTACCTCGAAAACCGTTTTTACAGTGTTCGTTTTAGGTCAGCAAACTCCGCTCCATTTTTGGCCACCTCTGGAGTTCCTCAAGGTAGCCATCTCGACCCCCTTCTCTTTATATTAACCATAAATGATCTCGATAGGATCATCAAATACTCGTCCGTCTCCCTTTACGCCGACGATACCAAATTTTTCAAAACCATTTCCTCTCCCCATGACTCCTTCCTTCTTCAACAAGACCTTGATAGTTTTTTGTTTGGAACTTAATATCACCAAATGCCAATCCATCACCTTTTCACATAAGCGGCTCAAATCTCCTCCCCGACTCTACCTTCTCCACAACCAACCTATCTCCTCCGTTGAATCTCTTCGCGACCTCGGCATTTTGTGTGATAGGGAGCTCAACTTCCGTTTGCATATGGATGGGGATGGGATAATCCTTAAAGCCAACTCTGCACTAGGTTTTGTAAAACGATGGTCCAAAGAATTCACCAACCCATACGTGACCAGGTCCCTCTATATTACCTTTGTTCGTCCCCTCCTAGTACGCCAGTCAAGTATGGTCCCCATATCATCGCGTTCATATCTCGAGAATCGAAAGCATCCAGCGCCGTTTTCTTCGATTCGCTCTTCGAGGTTTGCCCTGGGATGATTCTTTTACTCTGCCCCCCTATCAAAACCGTCTCAACCTAATTAACCTAAACACCCTTGAGGAACGCAGAGATGCAGCCGACTTTCTCTTCATTCATCGACTTCTTTCAGGTCAGGTTGAATGCACGTCCCTTCACAATTCTATTTTCCTCAACACTAACCCTCGTAATCTACGTACCCCTCGTCTCTTCTATCTCCCAACCCACCACACCACCTATGGCGCGAACGAACCAATCTCGCGCATGCTACGAAAAATTAATTCAAACCCTAGCGTCTTTGACTTCCACCGCACCACTTCCTACCTCAAACCGGTTCTCCTTCATCACAATAACCAACCTTAGTTTTAAGTTTTAGTTTAAGTTTAATTTTAAGTTATAGCTTGTATTAAGCCGAATAAATGGCTTTCGCCCCCACCAAAATTTGGGCTCTGAAGGCAACTGACTTGCAAAGCCCTCTCTCGAGCAACAAAGGTGACCTTATATACGATTTTAATAATCCCAGTCCTGCTCTTTAGCGCAGAGCCAGGGACTTTATTAAAAATGGATGAGGTTGCTCTTGGTTGCTCTTGGTTGCCGTGTGCATAGATGGTGAGTGGAGGGGGAGATACAACGACGAACTTTACGCGTTGTAGAGCGACATCTTCTTAGCCAGAAGAGTGAAGGTCTAACGACTGAGATGTCTGAGTCATGCAGAGCGGATGGATATCAATGTTCCGATTCGAAAAGTCTTCGAACACTGCTACTCACGTGGCGTACGCATGTGGAAATTAACCTCAACCAATTTAACGTGCGAAACTGGAGGCAGATAATTAAAGATCGAGCTGGCTGGAGACGTTTGTTGATTGAGGCCAGGGTCCACCCCGGACTGTAGCGTCACCTTAAGTCAGGTAGTGTTGAAATATATTCAGCTGAATATTTGATCCTTCATGCGTGGAGAGTAAATTAAGAAGAAGATATTACCATAATTTCTACGACTGTACCAAGATATGGTAACTCAAAACCACGACACGCGCTCCAGCTGCTATTGTCAAAACTATAAGAAAGGGATCTAGTTATCGTAAAATGCCAGAAGGCTCAGTTCACAGAGTAGAAGTAGAGTATCCGGTATTACTGAGTGCCACATTGCTTCAGTCAGCGGCCCTTTCTTCCCTCAACCATAGAAATAGTTTGATGAATTAAATATCAATATATCGTTTGGCATATCCACAAGAGAAGAGAAGAGGTCCTTTTTTGCAAGACGTATATACGAGTATCTACAATAGATCGAAAGAGATTTATTTTCGTATATGCTGAAGAAAGCCTCAGGCCGTTCCATTGACCTCTGGAATCAAACATCTTTTAGTGAAAAGCTTAGGCCATTTACTGAAAACCAGTAAAATCGGAAAGAGCTGTACACAGGACATGGAATGTCCGATGTCAACAACTTTTTTAGTTGATAAAGATATACATGCTATGCCTTATTGGTCTCCGAAAGAAGACTTTACTACCCATTGTCTTTTTTAAACGGGCAACCATTGACAAGAGCTAAACTGTTCCTTTTTCAAAAAAGTTCGGGACTTTCACACAACATTTTGAATAGAGTCTAACATGCCAGCGGGATCATCTGGGCCTTTTGAGTGTCTCTTTTAGAGGTGGATAGTAATTTTTTGTTGAACAGAGTACCTTTTTTTATGTTGTTGATTTTTTTAAGTAGTGTAGAGTCCACAATATATTCGCCCGCGCTATGTGCAAACACCTTAAGTGTATCTACATAAAATCCCTTGTGCGCGCGCCAATTGTAAAAACAAAAACGTATTAAAAAATGCTGAGTACGATTACGCGTAACGAGTTCTCAGCTTCAAATATTTTTGGAGGTAAGCTTAGGTACTCGTACTCAGCCCAAAAATAGTAAGGTAACTGGTAGAAATACGAAGGGCGTTCAACATATTCTCGGTATCGGGGTGAAGCTGTGGTTGTATATATAAATTGACTTATTTATCAAGTAATACTATTATTTTAGTGCATTCATGTAAAATTTCATATAAATGTGATTATTAATTCGCGTTTTATCTCTAGTTAAACAGAATCATAATGGCAACTGAGACGATGATGGTGAAAATTGAGCATCGCGCTGTAATTAAATTTCTCACTGAGCAAGGAAAAAGTCAAAAAACTATTCATGAAGAGATGGTGGCTGTTTACCAGGGTTCCGCACCTTCATTATCAACTGTGCAAAAGTGGTCAAGTGAGTTCAAGAGAGGCAGAGAGAGCATTGAAGACGACCCCCGCTCCGGCGCCCCGGCTACTGTTTGTACGGGAGAAAGCATCAAAGAAGTCGAAAAACTTGTTCTTGAGGATGCCCGAATAAAGATGAAAATGATGGCAGAGATCACCAAGCTTTCAATTGGTACTATTCACACCATTCTTCCTGACCATCTTAACCTTTCAAAGGTCAGTGCAAGGTGGGTGCCACGAATGCTCACAGCGCCTCAGAAAAAAGTGAGAATCGCATGCTGTAGAGAGCTTTTGGAGATGGTGTTATGGATCGAATTGTTACTGGGGACGAAACATGGGTCCACCACTATGACCCTGAAAGCAAACAAGAGTCCATGCAGTGGCATAAAAAAGGAACAGACCCCCCGAAGAAGTTTAAAGCCACTCCGTCTGCCGGGAAGCTCATGGCCACAGTTTTTTGGGACTCAAAGGGAATCTTGCTCATTGAGTACAAAAAAAAGGTGAAACCATCAACGCCACATCCTACGCTTCCACTTTGCATAATTTGCGGGAGGAAATTAAAAAGAAAAGACGGGGTAAACTCGCAGCGGGTGTGTTGCTTCTTCATGACAACGCTCCTGTTCACACGGCGCGAGTTTCCAAGGCTGCTGCGAGAGATTGTGGTTTCGAAGAAATCCAACACCCACCCTATAGTCCAGACCTTGCCCCTAGTGATTATTTCCTGTTTCCGGATTTGAAAAAATGTCTTCGTGGAAAAAGATTTTCGGATGATGAAGAACTCAAGTCGGCAATAAATGGAGAAAGAGGAAATTTATTTTTTTGAGGGTTTAAAAAAGCTTATCTCAAGACGTAACAAATGCATTGATGTTAGGGGAGATTATATTGAAAAATAAAAACAATTTAAATTGAATTCGCATTTTTCTTCATATCGATACCGAGAATATATTGAACGCCCCTCGTATGTTACCTAAGTAACGCTCCAACAAAGAATAAAATATTAACCATTTCTTCCTTCCCATAGCCATCAAATCGGGTGTGAGACTGCGTCCCAGACACCTGAATCATTTGCATGTAATACTACATATTATGCATGTGTGCGATAATTGACCTGATGAAAGGCCTGTAGCCTGTGATTTTCACTCTAGAGTCAAGTTGATTGGTGGGAAAAAGCCTTCTTTTCAGGGCGAAGGTCTTCTTGGCTCCAGTAAAACAAGTATACTACAGTTAAAAACACATTTTTGGTATAAAAACATTTAATCCATCAGATATTGCCAATCATGGACTATTACTTTCGTCCAACGTTCTAGAAGAGACATAATGCCCCTTAAGGGTGCTGCATAACTTCCCAGCCAAATGAATTCAGCTTTTGTTTTGTCACTAAAGCTGTGTGCGCTCTGGCGTTTTCATGATGGAAAACAACGCCCTTCCTAGGCATTTTTCTTCCACTGCCTCAGAGTGTCGAGCAGAGAGTAATATTTAATGCCATTTATGGTCTCATTGCGTGAAAGCAAATCGAAGTAAAGGACACCTCGCCAGTCCCATCAAAAGCTCAATATGATCATTCTGGGATGCAAATCTTGTTTAGCGGCCGATTGCGGTGTTTCACTAAGAGCGCAAAATAACCTCTTATGCCGAATGTTGTTGTAAACCACCCATTTTTCGTCTTCCACTCTTTTCAGGAAATCCTCAAGCGGTTTCCATCGCAACAAAGACTTACAGACCATTATGCGATCCATAACGTTTCTTTCACTGAATTCGCGAGGAACCCAAACATCTACCTTTTTCGACATTCCATCCCTTTGAAGTCTCATGCCTGTCAACGCTAACTGCAGCCAAGATTTGATCGCCGTCTGTGGTGGGTGGACGTCCAGAACGAACAAAAACAGCAAGGTCTGTATTTCCTGAACGAAAGCGCGCTTATAGCTTATATGCATCTCTATCGCTTTGACACCTTTTTTAAGGAAAAAAATCAAAATAACGCACTTAAAACAGGTCCAACAGGCAAAAATATAAAGGATAAACCTCTCTATTGGAATAAATAACTAAAAATTCAGAATGATGTACTCGTACTCAGAGATTTTCTGAAACCATAAACACTACTTCCAAGAACAAAAGTTAGTGAATAGTTTTCAAACTGAATGCTGTTTAAAAATACGATCGCAGATCATTTCTTTATCAATGCTACAGATCGCTTGCCTCCTCTTAAGATTTTAAAGCTAATGATTTCCGTATGCCAGACCTGACAAATCTGACGCTATGTTTCCCTTCCTGTTCCGTTAGTGAGTCGTACTTTGGCTGTAACTCCGGAATCTCTTTGAAAAGGAACTTGATTTTACCTTACCTCAGCAGCTGCAGGATTTCTTAACGCCCTATGCGTAATCTTAATCCCTTAGCTGGCTTAATCATGGATGGCGCTCAATGAAGACACTCTGACTTTTAAGGCTGACTAACTTTTATCCTGCTGGTGAAAAAAAATAATAAAAAATATCCTTTGACTCTGCTGAATATTATGTATTTAAAATACTGACAGAATATGGTCCAATTATCCTGACTTTGTAATTAAATTTTGAAGCAAAAATGTTGCATTTTTATCGATTCACCCAAGGTCAACGGGGGTCTGTTACCATTTAAGTAAAATACAAATATGTCGTAAAGTTTATCTCTTTTAAGGGTAACGATTCAAGTTTAAGGCGAAGGCAAAAAATGGCACGAATGTGTATCTCTAGCTATCGTCCTCTTGCTGCGAGTTTCAATCCCAGTTTTGTAATGTCGTAAAAGATTTACCTTATTAAAGCTGCATAAGCTCATTTGTCGTCTTGCCCACATGAACGCTTAACAACGACATAATAACTCCTCTTCTCGTTATGTCAACCAACTTTGTATTAAATCTTTTAAGGTGGTGTTTTGTATCTTCGCCTAAGCATCTTACTCGTATTAGCAATTCTAGCCTGGGTATACCCATCAAATAAATGAAAATTTATTGTGTCAATAAAAAATCGGCCGATCGTTAACGCGCGGACAGAAAATTCGTGTACGAAATTTGGGACTAATTTCTTGTGAGCGACTAATTTCCTTGCCTAAGTTGGTAGAGAAGAAATTTTCATGAACACAAAAAGAAAATCAAAAAATTGTTCACAGAATCTAAAGTTGTGTCGGTTGTCGGTTGGGGATTGTGTCGGGCAACTCGGTGAGGTGTCATAATAAAAGCAGCCGACATGGTGCCCCAGGCATGGGCAAATGAAATTTCGCCTCCCCAGGAAGAAATATAAAATTCCGGAATTCTGAGATTTGCAATTAAGTCGTTTGCGTAACAATTAAATAACTCAAAACCGCCAGTATACAGTTAGGAGTGGATCTCTTTTTATGATCGACGACGAATCGTTCATAAGAGAGATGTTCGCGTTCACGTTTATGTTCGCGTGTATCGTTGGATGCTAAATGAAAAATGGTGCCACGGTGGACGGAGTCGAGTGTTAGTAGCTAAAAGATATTTATTTTGTGAGCGAGAGTTTAATTCATTCTCAGATGCGGTCGGCTTTTGCCCAGGCACAATTTGGTCAGCTCTCTCCGTACAGGGGTGGACTGGTCGTAATTTGTGTAATTGCTTTTACGCCGTAGGCGACACTTTGACGTACGTTCCGGGTATATTCGGTAAATCGAGAGGTGGAGAATGGATCAACGTATTTGTTGGCTTTGGAAGATGATGAACATTGAGAGAAAGGCGCTTTGATATGAATCGGAATAAGTTCTCATCATCGTGGGAAACTATTATATTTGCTCGTATTTCCAAAATTGGGCAAATGATTGTGTGCCCTTAACTCAATTGGATACTTGTAATGTTGGAACGCGAATGTGGGCTCATTTCTGATTTTGATCATTTTGTTTTTGGAAGAATTGATATACTCGTAGTTGATGAATCGCGACAGGGTCCAAAAATGGACTACAATAAAATTGAAACCGAGAGAGTAATCGTTTGAACTAAGCATAGGCTTCTGGAGAGATGATGGATCTGGGATTATAAAAAAAACAGCTCGACGCCATTGAAATTTAATGTCATTATCCTTTAAGGGATTTATGACTCTCATTTGTTTGATTTTCTGAAATTTTATACTACATTCCCAGTACATACTCGTATTTACTCGTTACTAGAATACTATCTATAGTATTAACCTTTTTTTTAAAATGAGGGAGCTTCAGTTGTTTGAATAGCGACATCCAGTGCTGTTACTCTGATAACACTTTCTCGTAGTAAACCTAAGTACTTGTCTCGTCCCTTTTGGATTGACTTGCTCAACACATGAGTGCTAGTGTTAACCAGAATAGAATAACAAAATTAATGTCTTGTCAAAAATGACTTAAAATCTGAAGGAGGACATATAAGGCGGATAAGCCCCTGTGACTAAACCAACAATGGCATCAGCATAGCAGACGCCTTGTATGAGTTTTTTTCAGGTATTTGAAATGAGGTCAATAGGAATTGTTCAGGTCTAGTCAGGGTAGTGAAAAAGAGTTGGTGTCGATTAAACAGCATCTCCCGAGCACTCAAATGATTGTAGAAAAAATGTCGGCCAGCTTGGGGATTTCACCCATCCACGTAAAACCCCCTACTCTTGCAACAAATAGCCTCTGATAAGAACAGATGTTCTGTTGAAAACATTGCAAAACGAAAAAGATAACGATGTTGGGATCTGCATATATTTGGATGTTGAACAAACCACCAGAGCTTTACAGATATCACAGCCAGGCAGGAAGTTCAGTGTGATTGGATTTGAGAGGATGAAAAACTGATAGGGATCTGCATGACGAATGATCGGAAAACTGCCGACTATCCTCCAACTTAGGTTGGCTTAGGTTAGGTTAAACCGGGATATGATGGATATGCCATCACACAGATACAAGGAACCAAAACGGGCATATCGCGATCCCTGTGGAACTAGTTGAATTTGTCTTCAAATGGCAAAAACCTAAAAAATCTCCCTGAGAAACACCCATTTTCTTTGCAAAAGCCAGGAAGGCCTTTGAAGTGCGTACCGTCTATTTCCTCTTGGTTTTCGAAAAAGTAGTTCCCTAAAAAGTTTCTCCGACTACGCGATATTGCCTCGCATTCACCCAGCATGTGTGTTATGTCCTCAACAGCAGAATCTGCAGATTGGCCGTATCTGACAATTTGAGTCTCTTTGCGTGTTACCGTAGGAGGCAGTGTCCTGTCAGGATTCCTATTACTCTCCTAAGCTTATCCCTGTTTAGTTTTATTAACTTCCTAGCTCTTTTGCCGTCAAAAAGTGGCCAGGAAAACATTGGATACTCTGTGTGCTTCAAGACTTGACCACCTTAGGTTGGCAGTTTTTGTGATTTTTGCCTCAATAGTGCCCCTCATTATGTAAAAGGGTGGTTTAATGTTGGGAACCTCACTATTGTCAAGTAGTCCCCCTGTTCTTGCAAGATCATCCACTTTTTCATTTCTTTTAATACCGCAGTGTCTTGGCACCCAGCACAGTCTCACCCGGTTCTGACTGCATAGCGCATTGAGCACTGTGAGACAGCCCCTGACTGTATCAGAGTTGATGGTGGTCGATTCCATTGCCTTGAGTGGGGCCTGGTTATCGATCTACGTAGCGATGTTTCTTTCGGATACCGATCTCATATGCATTAGCTCAGCCGCCTTGAGGACTGCCAGAACCTCTAATTGGAAGACACTGCCTGCGTCCGGTAATATTATAGACACTCTTCGTTCTATGTATTCTATGTTTTCGAGCCGTCTGTGAAAATTGCACTTTTATTTGACTGATTATTGAATTTTTTTCCCAGTCCTCTCTATCCGGATATCATACGGGATGTCGAAGTCGACTCAGTGATAATGACCTTCGGATCTGCACGTTTGCCAAATCCCAGTCCATGTTTCAGCGGCATAAAGTAGAACGAGGATAATCAAGGTTTTGAATAATTGTTCAGGATAGGTCCTTACCATTTAATTGCCCGAAAAAAACAGCGATTGGCAGGAGTAAATATCCATTTTATTTCCACTGGGGTGTTATTGGCAGAATTTATAGCAGAACCAAGGTAGACAGAGTCTTCTACTACATACCTCGAAAGTGTCAAATACGTCGATGTTGTGTGTCCCTTCTTGTTGACAGCATATACGAGTACTTGGTTTTGGTCCCATTTAATGTTAGGCCCATTTTGGGAGCTTCCATTTCGATACTAGGGAACGCACGGGAGATAGCCCGCTAAGTTCTCCCAATGATGTCGATATCATCGGTGTACGCTAATAGTTGCTCAGACTTGTGAAATATTATGCATTCCGTGTTATCTTTTTCAGTTCCGCACAATTCTTTTATGTTAAGTGGTTATCGATCTTAACGGAGCAGCGAGCATTCTCAATCGTGATTCTGCACAGACGTACGAGTTAGGTAGGGATGTCAAAACTAGACATGACTCTATATAGTTTGTCTCTATAAATGCTGTCATATGAGGCCTTAAAATGGTTGAAAAGGCCATGGGTATTGATTTTGGACTTACTTGGCCTGAAACCATACTGATAGGGGGTTAATAAAGTTCATGACGAAAGGTTTCAGACGTTCACATAGTATGATAAAATTTTGTACGCAATGTTGAGGAGACATATAACTCTATATGTACATAGTTGGCGCCCTTGAAGGGATCTCCGTTTTTGTGGATATGGCAAACAATACTGTAATTCCATTCCCTAGGCATACACTGTTCTGAGCAGATCTGAGAAATAAGCTGGTGTATGCTCTCCACAAAGTATTTTAAAGCTTTGTTAGATTTAGGCTTTGATATTGCTATCCTTACTTCGTTTTGGTCAGATGGACGGAATTTTTGGCTATCATCGTCTAAGTCGAATGGAATATTCTGCCTGACTGCGGGACGTTGTGCTTCTTCGCCGTTATACAGTTTGACGTTAAAGCTTTTCCATATTCTCAGTACTATCTGTGTGTCTACTATTTACAAGGATTTCTTCTTCATCTCTACCTTTTGTGAAACTTCCGTTCGGTATTCCTGGAGTACAACCTTTCAATATCTTCTATAGCGTTTTATTTTTTCTTCTTCTGAAGAGACTGATGTTCTTCCCGTCTCTTCTGCTTATAGAGCTCACGACCGGCTCTCGTCCTTCGTTGCAACCCCGCTTTGTACGCTTCTTGTTTAGCTTCATGTACTTGCCGGCATACTTTATTAAAATAGGTATTTTTTGGTGGTGGTCGGATAAAAGTTAGCACATAAGTTGCGGAGTGTCTGATGGCACGTTGGAACTGATCTTAAATATTTGATACAGGCGGCATAGTAGTTGTTGAGAGATTTCGGGACACGCCTTCGGCAAATATTCTGGCGGTCTCTTACGATTGCATCTAACATTTGCATACTCAATGGAATTCTTAGGCAAAATTAATAATCCTCGTGATTTTGAAGTCCTCTATATATCATAAGTCTTCCAGACATTGATCAATGTAATCTATTGAACCATTTAGTTGCTGTAGGTGTAGAAGGCTTTAGCATACACACATCTATGTTTCACTACTCGAAGCAAACTGCGTGTGGTCCAGGTGATTGTAACCTTAAACACCATAATCATGTACTCACTTTTCCCAATGTACGAGTATGTACAAATTAGTTAACAACTACCCTGTGACATACGATTAATAGTTGGATACTGCGGAAAGGATACATCCTACCCATATATATCCCTTCGAAAATATCCAGATTGCAAATGATTTAAACCATCGATTATTATCATCTGCCAATTAATTTTCACATAAATCTTGTATTCGTTTACGGATAATTGGGCCACCGAAACATCAGCAATGCTTGGTTAATCCACTACGCAATGAAAGGTCTAAATCACTCAATTACCTTGGTCAAATAAAGCCACCATGTATGCCCGTTTTACCCTCGCATATTTCAATCAACTGCCAAATGAAATTCTTTGGTGCTTTTTTTGTGCACGTCATTGTTTTCAAAAGTCAAACTCTGCAAGTTACGAATACTCAGCACCGTCGCAACTTGGATGTTTCGGTGGTACTTATCTACACTGACGATTTGGCGATAAGGGCGATAAGTGAATTTATTGTTACGACCTGTTTGTATAATTGACTGCTTGTTGTAGTTCCTTGCTATTTTTTGTCGTTTCTTCAATTTTACTACAACCAAGTGAGAGATCAAGTGCGTTAGGGACAAAAAGAATCAAGTCAAGTGGTTCCCTTTGGAGCAATCAGGATGCTTATCAAATTTAATCAGACATATAATTTGCTAATTTAATGCGCATCCTGACTGAGCATTTTGGCTTAAATGGTTTTTTGTTCGGTGACCCTTTATCAAGTTAAATTAAGTACTTACTTTGGACATCTCAATTTCCTGGCGCGGATAGAGGTTATGTCGTTCATCCCTTGAAAAAGAAAAAAAAAAGAGAAGAAATGTCTCACCAGTTTCTCTGTTTTGTTGGAGATCATCTTTTCTTTTGTGCTAAGTTGGGTAATCTGTTGATAGGTGGCATATAAAGATCTTCTCACATCTCTAGGATAGCCTACAATAGTTCAGTGCAGTGCACCTTCTATTATTTATTAGCATTTCTCAAAGTGTGGGTGTTTAAGTGATTTATTAGGTTAGTCTATCTTGTTTTATTGATGACCTTCTTCTTTCCAGTTCGTCAGCTTTTTCGCTCCTTAGCACTACTTTGTTTTTACTGCGATTTTTTCCCCTGCTATTGCTATTGCTATCTCATCTTCGAGCTTGATTGATGAGAAGCGTCCACGGCTACATTTGTTTGGTATCTATCTTTCTAAACAACACTGGTGTTTGATTTATATGTATTTTGAGAAAAGCAATTTAAAATAGCGTACTCGTATATGTCTACAAGCTTCTATTTTCCAGGCTGGCTTATGAGAATAAAATTGCTTGTACCATCAAACCAAATTTATCATAAACTAATCTTGAATAAAGGTGGGTAAAGCCAAGATATAATTATATATAGAACTGGCGTCCCAGTCATTTTAATTTCTTTTGTAATTTAAAATCTGAATACCAAGTATAATCAAAGATTCTAAGTGGGAAAAAGGCGTTACGTATCGAGCATATGTTGTTCGTTTCAATCAGTCATTAAGGTTCAATTTGACAGGCATTTTCAAGTATAATAACTATTACGGATAAATCATCAGCGGGGGTTTTTGATTTCCAAAGCCAAAGTGGTTTTCCTTGTCAAGCCGTTTTTTTTCAAATCGTAACCAAGCTACAGAGAGAAAAGCTCATCCAATCCATCCTAAGAAATCGTTTGATACTCACATCGACCACTGTTAATATAGTTCTGTTGATTCTTTGTTTTATAAGAAGATACTTCAGCAGTATAGATTGTTTTATTTTAACTTGTTCCGAATCCGAGTGGGCTTCCATCAGTTGTTCAAAAGACTCACCTTTTTCAAGTCTGCTATGTAGTAGATGCAGATTGGTGGTGTCCTGGTGCAGCGGGCAAGTTTTCAGAAGTCTTTCATTTCTTTTACATATTCTATGCAATTCAATAATATGAAAAGGCTCACGGATAAGTGTATGAAATATCAGATAGCTCTGGCAGCTCATGGAAGTAATATCTTCGTAAGGTTATCAGCCTCATGTAGCTAACGCCTTTGAAAAAAAAGTGTAAGGTATTTTTCTGTAAGTCTTGGATTTCACAGCCTCTGGAGAGGTCCTCATCATAAGAGGGAGTAATTTAACCCGCGTGCGTTAAAAATTTGGTTCTGTTTTCCAATTACGCTGGTAATTGGTTGGACAAAGTCTATGCAAAGTGAAGAATTAATTATGGGTCAATTCGGAAAAGGATGTAGTAATGCGAGAGGTGAATCTAATGGCTATGGAAGCCTGAATATTCCATTGGAAACACCTTCTTTAAAAAAAAGTACTTACTGGCGCCAAATCAAATTTTCAAAACGAAATCGACTTCATCCTATCAAATAAAATAAAATCCACTAAAGATGTATCTGTCCTAAATGAACTTATCGTCAATAGCGATCAGAGCATGGTTAGAGCAAAAATGAGGCTGGATCATACCACACTATAGTGAGAACTAATCCAAATAGTGAACTTATTCCAAATGTACATTACGAAGAACCTGTGAATCTACGAGTATATATGAACGAAATTACTAAAAACTGTAAAGTTGAAACACTAACAAACATGAGTACATTACAAGAAAGATACAATATGTTAGAGGAAGCCATAATTAAAGCCTCCAACACATTCATTGTACGAAAAATAAGAAGAATGACTGGCCAACTCTTGGTAGAAACAAAGGATTGTATAAAGGAAAGGAATAAACTACAAACGAAAGGCACTCTTAAAGGAATAATAGACGGAATAATAGACGGAACTATAAGTTAAAGCCAAGCGCTTCGATCTGAAGAAATATAACAATGCTCTGGTCAAACAAATTATAGAAGATACTAGAATAAATCTATAAAAAAACGCCTAGCTGATGACAAGGGTTGGATGACTGCCATTAAAATAACGGAAAAGATAATCGAAACAGAAAACTATATTCGAAATAGCAACAAGCTTTTAAAAGAGCTAAACACAACCTCACTATACATATAATGGAACAACTGAATCTAAAATACAACTATTTAGCAATTGTGACATCTTCCCAATATTCCTGGATGAGGAAATCGAAGAATGAATTGACGAATTAAAAACCCAGAGATGCACTGGAATTGACGAAATTAAAGCAGAAAAGCTGAAGATACTGACAGAAATATTCAATGAAGTTCTTACAAATGAGGAAATACCACAGCAATGGACAAAATCGACAATAATACTTATTCGCAAAAAGTGAGACAGAGACAACATTAACAACTACCGGTCAATAAATATTATATAATTAATATACAAAGTTTTCACAAAATGTCTACTAAGAAGGATTACTGGGATCAACATGGATAGAGAAAAGTTACTTGTCGATGATACACTAATAGCACAATACAGCACTGACATGATTATCTGCCTTTACCACCTGATGTTGCTGAAGCTAGCTTTCCAATTTATACAGATCTCAGCTGTGAAAAATTACTGGAAAGGGGCGTTGGTGGTTTTACGCAAAACAACAATGAGAGCTACAATCAGCTGATATGGAAAATAACTCCAAAAATTGTTCCCTGTGGCTCAAAAATTGTTGAAATAGCAGCTTACATCGCTGCCGGGATTTTCAATGAGATTACAACTTCAATTTCATATTACATGAATGCTATGGGAATATCAATTGGGCCCAATATCCAAGCCTATATCGAGAAAGACGATGCAGAGCGCGTCATGATCTCTGACTTGAGAGGGCATGGAAGAATGGCTCGTAGTCAACATCAACCCGTGGTACTAGAAAAGCTACTGATGCTACGGAGAGTCCATCTTATGGCCCTGGAATAGATGACTCCATGTGAGTAAAAATAAAAAAATTACCTATGTGCAAACAGCTTCCGAAACCTTAAACGCGTTTTTCTCAAAACTATATTATCGGAGTCGGTGATCAAGATTTCTAAAAAACGGCTCAAGCGATGCATTAACACAACCTTCTCAAATATATTCGTCTGATATTGATCGAAGGAACAAGATTTCGGATAATTATTTATATTTTTTTAAACAATTTCGTCCAAAATTCAAATTGTTTTTTTAAGAAGCCGCCATTTTATCAAAAATCAAAATTTCAATTATTCCTTCGATCAATACCTAGTTTAATCTATTCACTAAAAGAATCTTTCAGGTTTTTCGATTTTAGATGAAATAAACCAGAAATACCGTGATCACCGCCGAACACCTTTTTTTGGAGGACCTTCAGGAGATCGTCTGCTGAAATATTTTTAACTTTGTTTGAAGTGTAAACAAACGCTTATAATAATAATAATAATAATAATAATAAATCGAGCCTTAATGGAGGGAAACAAATACACGGCTATCAATAGCTGGGCCATACCCCTATTAGCGTATTCATTTGGAGTAATTAAGTGGTCACCAACTGATATAGGGGATCTCGAAATCCTGATTCGCACGTCGCTAACAAGATTCAATAGTAACATCACGGAGTGCGATAGAAAGAACAGCGCTCCACAACAGCAAAGCTGGTGGTAGGGGAATAGTCGGCATTAACCAAATGCACCACAAGTGGAATCTTAAAAACTATTCTCGGAGACTGAAGGTTTTGTAATGACTATGCAGGACAAAGTCATCGCTACGAAGAATTATCATAAGTTTATTTTAAAGGAAACAGTTGAAGATAGATATGTCGGCGATGTGGAGACTGTGATGAAACAATTGACCACATTATATCAGGATGCAGTGCACTTGCTTCGTATGACTATACGTTCAGACAACGGCGCTAACAACATAGCCAACAAAGAAATTGAAATGAAAAATTCAGAGTACGTACTCGTCAAAAATGTCAAAATATACTGCATTGGCAATCGAAATGGGAATTATGTACCCACTCCCGAAGGTAGGAATTACACCAATTGTCATCTCAGCTATTGGATTGGTGCCGAAACACCTCATCGCCAATCTAAGGAAACACAATCTAGAAAAGCTTATGGTTATAATCCAAAAGGGCGACGCTGTTGGATATGTGCAATATCGTTAGAAAGTTTCTAGCAATAGATCCGTAAGGGTGTAGAACCTAGACTACGCTCCACCAGAGCATAATCCCTTTGGTATGTGATACACGGGATATGTAATCTCCGGCTTTAAGAAGGCGAGATGTGGAAAACTCGATAATAATAATAATAATAATAATAATAATAGTAACAATTTTTTATTCTTTTTTTTTGCCTAGGGAATGGTGGAAAACCTAATAACGACGGGAAGCTGCTTTAAGAACTGTTCGACTCACACCCACTAAAAACCACCTTAACCCTTTTTATCTTGACATCATTTACTCCGGGAACCACTTTCGTATTACTTCAGAGTGGTGTCGTTTTGTTTCCCCTTCAGGGGAACGGCTTTTTCATTTTGCGTTGTTCTCTTTTGCAGGTTTAGTTCTCTTGCCGGTCAGGCTACTTATCTTCAATTTTGCCGAAACGCGTCTCAGTCTGTTTCTCGTTTTTTAGGCTTTTAATGTTTTCCGTGTCTTCGCACACTCTATTCCAGTTTTGAGCACTTGCGGACATCTTTTCGACGATGTTGTCTACATAGAGTGATAGGACCGCACAGTTGTTCCAGCTCACTTCCTTCTGTTAGCCATTTGTTGCACTCGAAAAACGAGTATCCCCAGGTACTTGACTGCTTCTTTGCTGGTGATCGTCTCTTGCCCTACCTGAAAATCTACTCTGGTCGGAATTCTCTTTTTGGTTAGAAGGACTATCTTTGCCTTTTTTTGTAGCTAACTTTAGGCCATGTTCCTGCATCCAGGGTAGTACTCTTTGCATCACTTGATTTGATTTAATTGCGCATTATGAGTATCTCTTGCTGTTATAACTGCAGCAATGTCGAGCGCGTACTTTACTAGAAACGTGTCTTCTTGAATCTCCATGAGAAGGATGCTATCATATGCGATGTTTCAGAGGTCTGGTCCCAGAATTGAACCCTGAGTTGGCCCAGCAGTGATTTGCTTTCTCCTTCCTTGGTCTCATAAATTAGCTCTCTGTTTTTTAGGTAGTTTTTTACCACACTCAAGAGGTACTCGGATATGATAAAGTTATGCTCGAGCGCATGTACTATATCCGTCCATCTGGATGGGTTGAAAGCATTTCGGACGTCCGGAGTTGGTAGTAGTACAATCTTTCTTGAATGGTGATTGCATTGTTGGGCCATTTGGGTGGACTTTATCACTTCCCTAACTACTCCAATAGTGGAGTGTCATTTTCAGATCCCTGCGATATCCAGCATACATAGAGACCTGTACCTGATTGGGTGTTTGGGTTGCCTTTATAATAATAACAATAATAACAATAATAATAATATCTATTATCACAAAACTTTATCGATGTACCCAACTGAAATTTATGGCTTCAACATGGGTCTCTTTTGCAGAAGATTTTATCATTGCTATCCAAGATAAATTTGTATTACGGGAAGACTTACAAAATGACTCATGTCGTCGCTGTCAGAGCAATACAGAGACTATTGACCACATCATAGGTGGATGCAAAAGCCTAGCATCACATGACTATACAGCAAGACATATCCAGGTAACCAATACATACACCAAGGCCTGGCTATGCAAAATAATCTTGTTAAGCGAAAACTTTCATACTACAAGTACGAACCGCCACCAAATTTACTGGGATAGACCGATGATTACCGACCGTGCACTACGAGCTAACAAGCCAGACATCGTCTTATTTGATAAAGTTGGAAAGAATATAACGTTGCTTGATATAGCTATTCCACTCAATAACAACCTTCAGTCGACCTATAGTACTGATCTTGCAAACGAACTCAAGACAATGTATTATGTGGACAGAGTGGATATGTCATCAATAATGGTATCCGCTACAGGACTGATACCAAAACACCTTATGGTCCAGTTGAAAAAACATAATCATCAGGATCCACTGGGGATTATGCGGAAATTTGTGTTCCTGCATACATGCAACATAGTGCCACGATTCCTGTAACAAACCTATACGAACGGGCTAGAACATGGTTTACGCCCCAACAGAGCCTAATCCCTTGGCTCGGGATGGGTAATTTAAAACTTCATAGAAGTTGGGAAGTGCTAGATAAAACTCGATAATAATAATAATAATACTAATAATAACAATTGACTGAACCTTTCACAGGTAGAAAGAACTTACAACTTGTCGTTGGCTTTATTTTGTATCCGTTACTTTTCTTCCAGCCTGAGACTGCAGAGTTTACTCTTGATATATTTGTTTTCTAGTTCTTTGCCATTTACGGACCCATTAGAGGTTAACTCATATGCTCATTCGGAGCCTATTCTCTGGCCCCAGCAGAGCTTAACATTGTACTGCCTTGGCTTTATTTAGATGACAACCCTGTTCCGAACTTTAATGGAACTGTCATATCTTTGTTTCGGCTTAGAAGATTCTTCTGTGGTCTGGAAGGCAAAGTATACTGTCGAAATTTAGAAGATTTGAGAAGATTCTGACCCCATACCCTTATTTTCGAAGAAGATATGCATTTGGTTGTTCACTAACATGTTTCTCTGTTTGGGAAGATATAGGCATAGAGAGCAGAGCAAGGAGTATTGCATTTCCCATATCTTATTTGAGCCTATTGGAGTGGCTATTTATTTGTATTTATTTCCACAATACTAGGCTCCCATAGTCAAAAAGATTTTGTTGGGTGCAGTACCTAATCATAAGTCAAGCAGATTCTGGAGTGTACATTCAGAGAATAATTTTACTCCCTAATATTGCACTACGAGTATATTTAAATGTTTTGCGCTGTTGCAAATTCGGGGCTGTCCTGTGGGTCAAATTCCAGAACCTTCTGCTTATTTGTGAAAGGAAGAAGCTTGATTTATTTGAGGGTCTCCAGTCTGAAGAGCTTGGTCTTTTTGTCATGAGCTTTAAAATTATAATATGAATAATTGAAGAAATGATCTTTAAAGTAGCGATGAGAATCATATCATGTGCATCTTCTGCATATGTGTTGGCTCTAATTCCCCCCGCTTTAATTTAAAAAAGAATCTTTAAATAACTTAATATTTTGCTTACTAACTAAGGCCCACAGAAAGCATGAAACCATTTCTTCTTGAGCAGTGCATCTGGAAGCAGTGATAGAACTTTGGTGTAATTACATTTAATATTACAAGTGCTGGGTTGCCCGATATTTTCAAGCTTTTTACATATTGCGGAAGTGCGATATCTACAAAGCGTACTATATTGCAACACATATTGCATGATATTGCTTCTGCAAGCGCACTAATTCTTATTAACTTTGCAGATGAAAAACTTTTCTTTGGGATCCGTAAAGGACGTGAAGGCCTCTTGATCAAAAAAAAACTTGACATATACCACGATCAACAGTAAAGACGAATAAGCCAACATGCCGGTGGCAACATTACCAGCAAGCCACCAGAAAACATTTAATATCCCTTCTGCAATCAGAATATCACAACGAAATCCTATGGTTGTTGAAGAATGACGAGAAGCTCATGAAGAGAAATTGGAATTGTATTAAATGGTAATGAATTGCAAGTCCGATAAACAGGGCAAGCCCTAGAGGACCCGGAAGGTAAAATATCAAGGGAAAATCAGGTATATCAAGTGAACAAACTTCGCAGGGATGCCAGGAACGATTAGAATGCTTACGTAGTTTTCCTTCCAACTAATAGTATAAATCATTCAAAGACGACGATTGACATGCATGTTTCGTCAGGGGCAAATACCGAATTTTTGAAAGCAGTGAGGCTTAGTTAAGGAAGTTAAGCAAGATTTCCCTCCCGAAGCATTTTCATACGATCATCAATGCCCAAGCTTCTGCTCCGTAAAGTAAGACTAGGATGATCAGTGCCTTGTATAATGCCTTTTGGTTGCTCGAGAGAGGGCCTTCTAAACCCAAGGAAGTAGCAAGTAGCAAAAGTTATTCTTCGCATGATTTCCGCACTAGTGTCGTTGTCGGAGTTGATAGCGGAGCCGAGGTATATTAAGTCGCTTACTACCTCAAACTTGAAGCTGCTTATCGTGAAGTTTTGCTCCAGGCGCCGATGTTGTGTGTCTCTTATTAATATTGTTGTTGGAAAACCATTTGGAAACGATTTTGGCGGTATGCTTTGGATCTCCGTCTTGCTGGAGTACAAAGTTGTCATCAATTCCCAACAATTCAGCGCTTGAAAGCAAATTGTCTTGCAAAATCTGGAGATAATCTTCCTTTCTCATAATTCCTTCGATGAAATTTAGATTTCCACAGCTGCCCTAAGACCATGTTTAACAGTGGGTCGTAAACATTCTTTTTTAAAACGCTCTCCTTGCTTCCCCCAAACGCGTGTTATACCGTCAGAACCAAAAAGTGAAACTTTGCTTTCATCCGACCGAATAACTTTTTTCCGGTCCTCGGGAGACCAAAGCACCTTTTCTTTAGCCCATTCAATTCTTCGTTGTTCATTCTTTTTGGAAATGAATGGCTTCCTAATTGCAACTTTTCCTTTGTACCCTGCCGCGTTTATGCGGTTTCTAATGGTTTGACTTGTAACCTTAACGTTAAATCCATCTTCAATATCAACTGCGATTTTGTTTGCTGATATTTGTCGATCTTTCTTAACCTCTCTTAAAATAACTTCATCAATTTTGGTCGTTGTTTTTCTTTTACGCCTCCTGCCACCGAGATTTTTAATTTCTCCAGTTTCTTTATACTTCTTCACAATAGATGTTATAGTATTTTTATTAATTTGAAGGTGTTTGCTTATTTTGTTATATCCTAATGAAAATCCACAATCTTTTGCCGAATATTTGACCATTTTTAATACTTTTAGACTTAAAACCGGCTTAAAATAAACTACACGCTCTATTTTAAAATAAAAATAATAACCAGGCGACCCGAAAATTAGAATTTAATGTATGGGATGTGAATATTTTTTTGGCATAAAAAAGGGAGGTCTTTCTTATTTTATATTGTATATTTAGTAGTATAATTTTTTCTTTATTACTTTTACTTAAATCAAAATTGTTATTGAATTACTAAACAAATATATTTTTTACAAAAAAATTGAATTTGTTTTCTTAAAGATATTGAATAATTTGTAATTCTTTATGGGGGGTGTGAATAATTTTTTGACTAACTGTACATCTAATGTTAATGGTTATGGAGCCTTCTCGGTCAAAGGATTCAGAATGTTAATAGTATTTACACAAAAGCTCGATGCACAATTCATCGTAAAATTATACAAGAAGAGTTTGCTAAAGTTTGCCGAATCTCTGTATGGATCAAACAATTACGAGTACGACTGGATTTTTCAAGAGGATGACGTTCCGAAATTTCGGAGTCGCCTATGCACGCGTTGGAAAGAGGAAAATGGTATAGAGACGTTTGATCCTGATGCGAATCCAATAGAAAATATGTGGTCCTTAATGAAACAGAGGTCAAAAAAGAAGCCAAAGAAGCCGCGATAAAAAAAAAAAATTGAGCGGGTCTTGCAGCAAATTTGAAGAGGCCTAATCGTAAGTTAAGAATATGAGCAACAATTAAATGAAAATTGCAATAGACGATACCCAGCAATTATAAATAATATCGGTGACTGGACTCCCTACTAATACAACTGCGGAATTCATTTTGATATATTTTTAAATAAAAAAAAGATATGATTTAATATAATTTTGGCATTTATCATTGGTTTTTTATTCGCACGTTTTTGTTGAACTCACTGTACCTCAAACTACAGATGTTTTTGAATCAGACCGAAGGCATTCCTTAACTCAATATCTTTTTCATAAAATTCAAGCTTTTGCTATGTAATTCATGAGGAAGACTAATCTTACAGGTACATTTTCAGTCAGTAGAATCAAAAAAATCAGCTCGTAAGGATGGTAATGAGTATATCTCCATTTCTTCTGAATAGGTATTCAACTACGCGGGCGAAACCACTGCATGATCATAAGTTTGTTCTACACTTAAAGAATCTTTTCGAGAAGATGGAAATCGGTCCCTAAAAAAGACGAATTTTCTGCTCTCCTCATACATACATATTGAACTTACGAGCCTTTTTTTCCAAGGATATGGAAACGCGGTAGCGTCTCAATAACCGGCAAAATACTTTCCGTAGCAACAGGTCAGGTCGAGATCATCAGAATGGTACACTAAGATTTATGGCTGTTTGACCTTCCGATTTTCCTTTACATGAAATTGTTCAAGAGAAACCTGATACTAAAAAAAAATGAAAAAAATCACGAATAAAATTCGCTGCTGAAAGGAAAAAAAAACAGTCAGTCGGCAGGTATCCTTTTGTTCTTTATGAACAAGAATTAACTTCCGGTCAGGTCAAAGGATTTACAACAACGCCAACGACATTGTGGAATAACTCCAAACTCAATTTCGCCATTAAAAATGAAAAATAAAAAATAAAAAATAAAAAAAACCACAAAGTTAAGCATTACTCGTAAAATTATTCATAAACCGACATCCGGACATGGAAAAAGGAAGTACAATTCTCTATCCTTTTCTCATTTTATTTGGTCCACTGTGCGAGTACACGAGTTCATGTGGTGCCACAGGTTAGCTAGCGCAAAACTTCAATGTCATGTCCTTTTTCTCTTCAGTATGTCGGTCTATCGGTCTGTCAGTCGGACAAACACCATTATACTCTGGTCATTGTAAGACTGGTGATCGAAATTATGATACACTTTTGTTCGACGACAATGCCTACACCAGACAATAGTGTACATTTCCTGCGCTCCTGAACGGACGTCCCAAGTGGTTTCGTCGAGAAAGAAAATAAAGGACACGCGATAAAATGACCCAAAAGAACAAACTAAAAATGCTCTTTAAAAAATCATTTAAAAGAAATCAAAACAGTGTTTGAACGAGATTTTGCAGAGATTCGGCATGACCGACAGAGGCGGCTTTAGTATCGTGTCCTTTTGTTGGCACCAAAATAAAGGTTTGTCTACAAGAGACATTATCACCTTGATACTGAAAATTACACCTGGCATAGTGCCATAGGCCTTTCGCTCTGCAGAAGGTCAACATTTCTGCTTTCCTTTTACGGTTATTAAATCTAAATCGAACATATGTACAATGAATTTGTGGCTGTTAAAGTCGATGACATCCCTGGGCGTGCGCCAAATTGATTTTAGGCTCCATAGTTCAGAAAAATCGAAAAACAATTGAAAATTCGATTTGCTTCAGAGTTTTGTCTTGTGTGGGGTCCAAATTCGTTGGAATATTGAAATTGATTTAGAGTTTGTAGAAACAAGTTTCGAACGTTGATTACTTAACTCAGATACTACAGATGAGTGATAAATCTTTAATGGATTTTGATGAAGCCCTCCGATGTACTTATCGATTAAGGTAAGCTTGTGGTAGCGGTTTTCTCTTTCTTGGCTAGCCTAGGGCTCACCGAGATCACAATTAATCGTAATGGTTTAGTGCATGTGGTCAAAGTAGAAGATAATATCTATCGAAGGGTGCACTCATAAGTCTTTTTGTGAGCGTTGACATATTGGCTTTATGCATATGACGTTACGCAATCAGCGGAAGGAATCAGTGCCAAGTCATTAATTGAGGAGAACTATAATAAAGTCATGGACGCGTAGCGTCTTAATAGCCCTAAGGAACATATTAAAATAATTCACTAGGTAGCGCAATTACTAGTTTTTGTACTGAACCCTGATGTCAGTAAGGTGACACTTCAATTATGTTGTGTAATCATGGGTAAATTTTGAGTATTGAGCAATTCATTAAGTAGGATGTAATATTGCGATTTTTAAGCACACCTTATATGCAAATTTTTTGTTCAATAATTTTAGTGGCCAAAATTACAATAGGCATACAAAATCCGGCCTTCGAATCACCGGCCAGCAGATAACAGGTGGTTCGGAAAATCTGATACTAACATATAAAAATAAAATTTTTTGACAAAATTTGACTTATCAAGTGATTCAATCATTTAAGCGCCACTCTAACATTTCTATGCCTTTCTTATTGAACGATTTGTCCAACCCTTCGCTTCAGTTTCGGCGATCGCCTCTTCATTGGAGCCATATCTTTTTCCGGCCAGCATTTTACAACACTTTCCAAGCCATTCTTGAGTTTTCGCGGTATTTTTTCTCATCAAATAACAGTGTTTTGACGTACGAAACAAATTTTTTCCGTGGTTTTAAGTATATCAAAAGGTGCGTCACTAAAATTTCAATATCTCGATGACTAAATGCCATCAAATTTTGACGAATATCATCCTGAGGTTGATACTAACTAAAAATCATACGGATATGTTACTAGAGTCGCCATTTATATGTCAGTCTTGGGAGTTTTCCACCTACACGCAAAATGTCGATTTCGCTAGCTGCTTTTAGGCTTGACTTGTCCAAAAGGGTACGAGAAATATTCTACTGGCGATGGTTTTTCAGCGCACTTGCTTCACAACACTATTTTATTATCGGTTTGAGGTGGATAACTCGATTCGCTTTTCCTCTAACTTTCTGTGTCTGAGCTCAATCTTAACTCCACTTTGAAGTTATTGTGCATGTAGGCTAGAATTTTAAGTGCGAGCTTCGGTGAATTTTGCACCTTAGAAGCACAAAGTGCTTCCCTGGATGTAACTGAAGTTGAATCCATGTGGTAAGGAAAAAATGCCGTTGTTACTTCGGCCGTGGCGGCGTCTTAGATATTCATCATCGAGAAACCCGCTTAAGGTGTGTCATGCGCAAATAATACGGAGGCCAGGGTGATACTTTCAATACGAGAGAAAAATATCGAGAGATACTTTCCCTACACTCGTAGAGTGGACTACGGTGCTATTCATTAAATACGGAAAAAAAAACATGGGAAAGAGGTACAAATACTTCGGTGGTATCTGTCGTAAATGGAAGCGTCGCGCAATGAGATGCAAATCGGGTAGATCGGATAGCTACAAACTTAATGGGTATAGAAATATTTTTACTACAATTCTACAAAATAATTATTTCCGGAAGTTCTATGTAGCTAACATCAAATAAAACATATGTGGCAGCATTACACGAGGGAGTATAATGTTCAGTTCAGGTCAACAAATGGCAACGGAAAATGCCTGGTTCTTCACAAAAATAGGCAACAGTTGCAAGTAAAGGATTAGGACAGGATTTTGGGCAGCTATGCGACTTTTTAACACCTCTTTTTAAAAGTATTAAAAACTCATTACGCAACGTTGTCAGTACATCCGAACAATATCGATAACAAATTAACAACGACATCAATGTTATTCAAAGTTAAGATACAACCACATGGAACGAATAGACACTTAAGATTCCTCATAAAGTCCTTCACTTCAAAGGTATCGTACCTTCTGGCGCAAAGCTGCTACTTTGACCTCTCGTGAAGTATTAGAGATAATTGTCTTTAGCAAAGAAAACAATACAAGCAGAGAGATTATTAATGAAAACTAAAAATATTAGAGAAATGTCTCTTTTATTTTACACTTGAATATACATATGATTGACATTTTTTGATTAAGCTTCATTAGGTGAAGTTTTTTTTTTTTTATATATAATGAGCGCGCGCTCAAGGGGTTTTTGTACTCTCAAAATGCTTGTACAGAGCGCTGGCGAAGGAAATTTAGGGATGGAGAAAGGACAGGTACCGATGCACATTGTTTTTAAATGTTTGTAAGTTATAACGACCAGGAAACACAGAGATCGGCAGGCCATTCCATAAGCGAGTTGTACAGCTTAGGAAAGAATCACGATATTTTAGAATACGTCCGAAAATGGGCTTAAGGGTATACTGATAAGCATTCATAGCGAGACCGGTGTTACGGTTGAAAGCTACTGGGTGGAATGCTACTGGCGATTTCGAAGTGAGGCAGGAGACGTTATGTCGGTGCTCTAGATGTCAATTGATTCACTGACATTAGTATCACCTATGAGTTTTATTGCACGGTTGTTTTGCCTCGGACGATGTACCCATCACATATTGTACTGCATCTCAATCGAATCACAACGGGCATGCAAAAGGAAGCACATATCATCCAGCTTAAAAAAGAGTGACCAGATAAGAACGATAGGAAAAAAGATTTAAATAAAGCAACAACGGTGTGAGATATAAAATAGACTCTAGCTTTATTTTGAAGGCACGTTTATTCCGTTATGTGTGCAATAGCACACCATTCAAATGATCGCCTCGGCTTTGCTGGCACTGCCTCAAGCGGTCGGTCGGGATTTTTGGTGACTCGGTCCAATATGTGAGGCGTTATTTGGGCAATAGCGTGTCGAATGTTGGCCTCAAATTCGTCCAAAGCAATCGACTTTTTAGCGTAGAATAAGGACTTGACATAGCCCCAGAGAAAATAATCGAGTGGTGTCAAATCGCATGATGGCGGCGGCCAATTGATGAAGCTTTAAGATGACCCAGCCGCCAAATTTCTCTTTCACATCTTCGAGGGTTGCGTTGCTTGCATGGCATGTAGCGTCGTCTTGTTGGAACCAAAGCTCGGACATATCGATGTTGTCGAGCTCTGATTACAAAAAGCCCGTTGCGACCATTGACGGTAACGGTGTGTCCTTCCTCATTTCGAAAGAAATTAGGTCCGATGATGCCGCCATGCCATAAATCGCACCAAACAGCCAATCTTTGTGGATGCATTAACGCTTTGCAGAACACTTGCAGATTGTGTTCGCTCTAATAATGGCAATTTTGCTTTTTGACATAACCGCTGAGCCAAAAATGGGTGTCGTCCGGAAAGATGATTTTTTGGCAAAAAATGTGGTTCTCCGGATAACTTTTCCAGCGCCCAATGAGCGAACTCACGGCGTTGACTATGGTCGTGCGTCTTCAATTCTTGCATCAGCTCAATCTTATATGGATGTGTGCCCAAATCCAATCGCAAAATATGCCGGGTTGACTTTCTGGCGATGCTCAATTCAGCTCTTCGGCGCCGAATCGACATTTCTGGTATTCTTGGATACTGGCCGCTACGACAGCTATGTTTTCTTTTTCTTCATTTCGCACTAATCTCTGTCTGCTTGGTGGCTCAAGATCCAAAAGAATGTATTCACGCTTAAACTTTTCCACGGTGCAATGAATTGCCTGCAAACTGAAACCATGATGACGACTGACCTCAAAACGAAATTCACGTTGCGTATTTGCAACTGAGCCGAAATTTCGATAATATTTTTAATAATTTCCGCACGTTTGGCAAGCGTAAAACGATGCATGATGAATTGGGAAGCCTTAGTGAATATTTTGGCAGCTAGATGTCATTGGTAACTTTGACAGCTGCTGAAACATAACAATTGGAAAAATTGTAATTGCTATCTGCTTACCCTATATATGTTACTTATGTAGGTAGAACCAAGACAAATTTGATTACACTAAAGCTCACTATCTTCAAAAACCTTCATTGTACAAGTATGTTAACCGATAGGAAAAGCAGAGTGTTTCCTATATCGTCTTCACTGAACGCAGGACAAGATGTGGCTAAGCTCTAGACAAGGTAACCAGCAACCAAAAATCTTTAACAAATTTGGTATGTTGTCTTATATTAAAATGAGGAGCAGTTTCAAACTAAGGTAAGGCATTTGCTATCCCAACTTGTGTCTGTAACGTTACAGATGTTGAATGTTTCATCAATAAGTTTGTGAAAGTAGCCACACAATCTGAGATAAGCCCACAAGGCTTCGATGATTTAATACACAGATTAGTGAGTATCATGCTTATTTTTCTAGTCACGCTAATATTGTACAATTAACGTTGATAGTCCAATATTGTACACATTCGATAACGGATTCAAGGTAATCGACTTTGCGGCGGGACGAAATATTGTCGCAGCTGGCACGCGGTTCCCACATCACGATACTCATAAGGGGACTCGCAAGTGGGATGGGACCTTAAACAACTTAGCGTGTGAAAATGGAGGCAGCTAGCTAAAGATCGAGCTCTCTAGAGATGCTTGTTGGTTGGGCCCGGACTTTAGTGCCTTCTTAAGTAAGTGCAATACTTAGTTTAAAAAATAGTTTAAGGGAAAGCAAGGTTAGCTTTATTGTGTTCCACTACATTTAACTTTGTTTAAATGGTGTTCCAACAAGAGCAGACAATTTAAATTTTAGTATTGTGCGTTGACAGGTAAATCATTAGAATATTTCGATTGTATTGTAGATCAATATTCGACACACCAACGATTATTGTTAAACATTATTGCAAAAATGGTCAAAGCTTGACCCCCACGGTTCTCAAATTGCATTCTAATTTTAATAGTCGATATGTTGCAACTGCTAAAAGGATAATCGCAAGGTTCGTAGATACTAGCTCATTTCCTGATGTCAGACCATTAGTAGGTATGTGTTGGTCCATGCCGATTAGCATAAAAAGCCATGACAGTTCGCCAGCATGTAGCTGAGAGTGTGGAAATATACATTCGTCATCGTGATATAGGATTTCAATAAACAAAATGCAATACATTTTCACAACAGTGGGATATTTTCATGCTACAAGATCTAAAGCATACGGCCATACGTATCGAAGAGAATTCATCTATTGGTTCACTGGAACACAACAAGGAAACGGTGAGTTTTTCAACAAAATCATCCTCAGCAATGATTATATTCATGGCTAGGTAAACAAGCTAAATTGCCGCATTTGGAGTGACAAAACCCAGATATGCTTCGTGAGAAATAAATGCATTCCAAACTTGTAGCTAGTTGGTGTGAATTTCGAAGAGTCAAGGGCGAATTATATTGGGGAATTTTAACCTATCTCTTGTGCCCCAAATGAATGTGATTCGAGCAGGACAGTGTTACTAGCCACACATCCCGTAAAATAATGACATTATCACATGCAATTTTTCCTGGTCTTCCTCTGGGTTTTTTAAGCCCAAATGATATGTTAACAGTCACACTACCATCCAAGACTTAAAAGCGGTAATTAGCATATGTATAACTGCATTTATGATAAATCGGCAAACGCTTGAGGAGGGCATTAATCTGATATGCTATTCCATACATAATTGAGATCATCCTTTATATACATAAATCGCATTCCATGATATACGAGTATATCCTCACAGTGTACTTCATATGGATCGCAAATTTTTCCTTAACGTTTACGTAAAAACTACATCCTTTCAAACAAACTCCTTGATTTGAAAAAAAAACCCTCTTATTGCATTTCATTACACCGAACACGTTTTCTCACACCTAATCCGTTTAACTTTGATCGAATCTGCACCCAAGGCTATCTATGTGGATAAACTTTAATTTAATATTTGTTCATCACATGCTAAATCAGTTTCAACAACATTCGTGATGTTGTTCCAATAGCCGCAGGAGTTCTACAAAATTACAAAATAGAGATATCAAATATTGAATTGAAAGCCATCTTAGAGGGACGAGACTCTCAACACTTAAGGAGAATTCTCGCTTTGGCTTCATAATTCACTTTTGTCGATTTCGCGATTTTTTATATCATTTTTGGCACCTCTGGGTGTCATAATTAACACTTTAACATTGGGCGTTGCTGTTGCGAGTGCAAAACCGATTTTGAGTTTTATCCCGCGCAAAAAGCGAAACTCGGCACTTTAACGTGGGCTAACTGGGTTGAAAGCAATCCTTAGATCTATACATGCGCCTCAGCCCTGGTGGATTAGTTGAGTTGAACGCATCAAGTCTTGGTGTAAATATTTGGTTTAAAAAAATCTACAAAAAGTCATTGCCGAAGGGTTTTGTTGTGATAGCTTCGAAAGATATTAATTTCGTTTCGTTTTCCATTTGTTTTTGTTGAAGTGTATCTGAAATGAATGTTTAATCTACAATAATTCGTTATTTTTTTCTTTCTAGAAAGCATAACCATTTAAATTTATACATGAAATTCGACTTTAAACAATTTTAATTTATCATGAGGTTGGCTTCAAAGAAAGCCAATCCGTTCATTTGAGAATTGTGAGTAGCAACTTTCAGTAGTTAGAAGTGAATTAAAGTCTGTAGCTCATTCAAAAACAAAGTGATTTATATCACTCTATACATTTAATCATATAATTAACATGACACGTACCTTTTCCTGGTCCAAATGATTTCATAAAATTGATATCAGAGATAATTTAAGTCTATTCGGCCATAGGGTTCGCCGAATATTATAGAAACCGAACAGAAGAAAATATTACCGCTAACTTCAAGACGTAGGGGGAAATTGTAAAAGCCGCCTGCCAAATTTTTAAGCAAATCCGACGGGAAATTCAGTATTTTTAGCCAACCACACCAGGAACACCAACCTCCACAATATAGTGTGAAAGACCTAACTCGAATCTTCGGCCTTAGGTGATCGTCTAGAACTCGTCGGCAATAATTTGACATGTCCTCATCATTGTAACACTGATCCATTTTACCAACGGGAGGTTAGTTATAAATACAGGGCAATGCCCAGCTTTGGTCCAACGTGCAGAACGACAATTCAGAAAATTCTGTGCCAAAGTTTAGTATTCTGACAAGGTGTCAACTTGTCTTGTAAGTTTTTCAATATTATCCACAGGATTCTGCAAAATCGTGGGCTTGATTTAGGTGCACAATATTTTTTGAGTCAGGTTCATGTAAGATATACGTATCCACATTTTACATGCGCTTCTTATATCATCCTTAATTTAATTGATCTCAATAATGTTTACCTAGGTAAGGGTTTAGTATTGTATTAGGATTTTGACTGGACTTTGAGATGTACTCCTTTGTTTCTGACGGTCACGTTTTCCTCATCATTTTCCAGCTTTATATATACGAGTAATTCAGTCATGTAATCTAGAGCTTACTTACTTTCTTACTTATTTAGATGGCCTAAACTCCGCGGTAGTCAAAGATCTCAGCTAATATACGCTTCCAGCTAGTGCGGTTACTATTGCCAGTTAAGCACACGAAGTTAACTGAGGTACCCTCAATTTGTGTACACCACCTAAGATGAGATTTTCTTCTACTACGTTGTGCCTCTGGGTTGGAGTTGAAAACTTTCCTGGCCGCGGCATTGGTGTCCATGTATTCAAGGTGCCGAAGCCATTTTAGTCGGATTATTCAAGTATTTCTGACGAAGTCTGCATCGCTGTATCGCCTGTAGAGTTCTTTCTTGAATCATCTCCTCAATTCTCCCTTGATTGTCTCTTAAGCCCAAAGAAACAGCGACTAGCAAGAGTAATTTTCCTTATGATTTCCGGTGTTTCTGCCTCTGGTGTTGATTTCCGAGTTTCACACAATTCTCTAAACAACGATGTTGAAAAAATGCTATGACAACGCATCACCTTGTCTGACATTAAAGGTTTCGGTTTTGACATTACCGACCTCGACGAAGCATCACGCATTCTTCATCATAATTGTGCATAGTCGAATGAGCTTAGACGGCATGCCAGAATTAGAAATGGCTCTATATATTATGATAGTTCCCCTCTATACATACAAACTGTCATATGCGGCTATGAAATCGATGAAGAGGAACCGATCCAAGATCTTCAGTTGTGTGAAAATTTGTCACATACTGAAATTTCCTGTCCTAAAACCACAGTGATAGACGAAGAGTCTTAGGTGTTCATTTGGCAGCCAGGATTTTATATGCGATATTGAGGAGTCTCATTCCCCTGTCGTTGGTGCAGTTCAGGGACAAAAACTGCAGATGGTCAATTCGTTGGAAATACTTTCGTCGACCCAGGTTTTAGAGATGAGTTGATGTGCGTTCCGTATTCAAATATCACCTCCTGCTTTAAACACCTCGGCAGTTAAGCCATCGGCTGCAAGAACTTTGTTAGGCTTGGCCGTGTGGATTGAAAGTTCGTATGCCTTTGCCCCAGTTGAATAGAGAAGTATTTGTAATCTTTCCACATTCTCAGCATGGACTTTTTTTTTTTTTTTTTTTTTTTTATAATTTACGCGCGCCAAAGGGGTTATGAATACCCTTACACTGTTGCCAAGGCGCGGGCGGAAAGGTAGAAGGGGGAGAAAAGAAAGTTTGTGATGTAGTGGTTTGAAACTCAGGTGTGTTTGGTTTCGATATTGACTCTCCAGGGGTGGGAGTCCGAATAGGACGGAGAGATTTTCTTCACTCGGAATGGTGAGGTTGTGAATTTTAACGGTTGTTTTTGTGTTTGAAAACCCTACAACAGCCAAATCTACATGTCAGTGTTATGCCTTCACACGCAGATTTTTCTGACTGAGTTCCAATTACACAAATGAAAGCTTGTCGTGGCTAGGATTCGAACCTTGACCCTCCGAGTGAGAAACGATTGCTAGTACCACTACACCACGGCCACCCTTTATTCCACTTTGAGATTTCCTTCTCCATGCTTGCATATTTCTGTACGGGATTTACAGCTATGGCAGGCTTGTTTAATTTTTTGGTAAAATTTCCAAACTTCATTCTTTTGATAGCGATCTCGATCGAGTGCTCTTAGTGCTCTCCCGTTTTTCCTCAGCGGTCTATGTTTTTCCCTTTGCTCGTAGAGTTCGGGAACCCATTTCGTTCTTTTCTATAGGACTGCTCTGTACACCCTATTCAAAATTTGCCTGTCTGCATTCGTCATCGACCCAGGGTTTTTCTGTGTTGCGGCGAGTTGAAACCTAATACATCGGAAGTGTTTCCACTGGTCTTCTACGGTCGTTGTTGGCGGTAGCGGCTTCCTTGAGAAGTTAACAGAATTTTGATCGAAAAATGCCTTGCTGTCTCTTGCGATTGTAGTCGTTCGACGTTGAACTTCCTCGCAATGATTCACTGGCTTTGTATCTTGGTTGCAACAAGATCATGGGACCAGTAGATGTTAACAACTCAGAACTGGAGAAATGCCTTGCGTCGAGCGCAATATGATCAATTTAGTTAATGGTTTATTGAACAGGAGTCAGCCAGGTCTTTTAATGGATATCAATGAATGGAAACCGTGTGGTAGATATAGTGACGATATGTCCCACAACGATGAAAATTTTCGTTTCCGGAGGAGATATTGTGGAGGCTTTATTTTCCGACAGTAATATAAAAGGAGTCCTACCTAATTCGGCATTAAAACCGTCAAGGATTTATATCACGTTAAACTTAGAACTTCGTTTTTTTTTATGGTTTTGTCGAGAAGTTGTATTTGATACAACAGTCCTTCTCGTTTGGCTGGGGGTGGGCGTCTATGAGGTATAAGCATCATAGAATGTAGTTAGCGAATGCAGCCTTTATGCCAATTGTCGTCAGGCAGATATGCTAGAAGCTCAAGGCTTGTTTTATAGGGCTTCCTCTGGCATGTCCGTGTCCGAATTAACTCTGCGACTGCTGTTCTTACTGCACAGGATATCTGAAATATTCTTTATAGTAGATATCACAGTTTTTTATCCTCTTTTTGTCGGGTCCCTAACATCGACTTCTTTGAAGGCGGTTATAATTAGACATAAGTAGAAGTTGAAAATGTACGCCAGTTGTTCCGCTGCACTTGTTAACGGTCCGAACATTCCACGTTGTGATCCGAAGGTCGCACATTTTTTAACTCTTCCATACAGGGCTCTGAGCCCTATGGCGGCATAGATCTTTAAAACGAAACGGAAGATTGAGATTGGGCGTCTTCAGAAATAAGTTAAGCTAGCTTTACTTGGCTTTCAAGCTTTATTTGCGTTATATGATTAAGAATGACGTCTACTGCAATGAGGTCGGATGATTCTACATCGGCAATTTTAATGTAAACAAAAAATAAAGTTAAACAGATTTGCAGCACATTACTTCTTCAACGTAGTTTAGTTAAATTATACGCAACGCAACAGCGAACATGAGAGACACGATCTGTGGACGACATAGAAATTAATGAAATACAGCATGCTGCCGATGTAGAGGTGGAAGGAGTGGCATTTCCACGACGGCTCCTTCCTTAGAGAACCAGAAAGTTGCAATTGAATTCTCGAACCAAGTAAAATATTACTAGTCTCACTTGAGCTTAATCAACACGACCCTGCCCTCATCCTAATTAAATCTGATGAAATCCAGCATGTAATTAGAGATTGAATATTCTAATCCTCACCGCAAAGAGAAACTTTAGATAAAAGGAGGATTCGCCAAAGAGGATTACATCGTGTTAGGTAAACATACAACCTATGCCGTCTCTAGCCCAGACTCCTTCTTAAGAGTATTAGATTCTGAAATCTTATTTGTGTCTTTAAATGTTTTGTTCTATTGTAAATCCAAGCAGATATTGGATAAGACTGTATTCTTGTGGCCGACTTTTGTCGATCTGACTTAAGATTACCGAAACTGTTTACGAAGGCGTGTAATCCGATTTCCTGAATTGTTGTGATTAGGCTGATTTTTATTTGCAACAGAAGATCTTATGTACAAAGCAAATGTCCGGTCTTTTTTAACATCTGATTTCCGCTCATAATTGGTTTTAGATAACAGCGACCATTCGTTCTACCATTTCCTTCTCCTGATTTGCATCTCTAAGCGAAAGTAAGCCATATGCGAACTTTTGTATGATTTGAGAAGACATTCCTTTATTCGAAACAAAAAATTTGCAATCACAATCAATCAATCGGCTTTAATTAGGCATGTCAAAACAATATCTTCCTTAAGATGCAACCAATGACTTATAAATCCATTTAAAAACAGATAGCCGGCACAGAATTAACATAACGCCAATCATATATAGGTACAAACGTCAATTAGGCTGCGATATTCCGCCTTAAGCTCGATGAGTAACAAGCATCTTCAAGATATGGAAACGATTGGAATACACAATGAAAACACCGTCATCGTGACCTCGCATATCGCTACCATTCGATACAATTATGATGGATACCTGTGCGTCCAGCTTAAGCCTTCTTTTAGTGGAATGGGGACTAAGTCTTCTACTCGTATCTGTGCTCGTAGCGAGATGGTTTTATGATGGCTCCTGATGACATTTTCCGGTTTGGATATAGGTAAATGAGACATCATCGTCGTCGTCTGTCGCGTTGACCAACCGGGAGATCATCTGTTGATCATCGGGCGAGAGGTACATTTATCCCGCACTAAATCCCCACATCTCTTGGTTTTTCCTGCCGCTGATTGATTCTATTCGCCGGTATCTCTTGGCAACCGTGCGTCGCAGTTCCAATCCAATCGCAATGGATGCAATGGCAATGTCCCTGGCAAGAGTACGAGTAGTTTGCCGCCCGATTATGTCTTCATTTAATGTCATGTTATTTATGAATGTGACTCAATTTATTTTCTGAGGGTTTGGATTGAGATTTGGATTCAGATTCGAGTACCGGGTATGGGAGGGAAGTATTAGGCGGTACGGTAGGTGCGCCAGATATCCATATAAAATATGATAAACGAATGATTGGGGGATATATACGAGTACGCACACATATGTATATGTTCAAGTACATGACAACACCACAGGATAGCACTAGAGATCTTTGATGACGCAGCAGGGTTTCTGCTTCCTACATTTGCATTGATTCGCTTAGCTCCGGAACAAGCAGACTGGAGGAGGACTTTTGCTGCTCCGGGAAAATACTTTTTAGAGATAATTGGGGAGTTCATGTACGGCAAAGCAGTGGATTTATGCATCCGCGGATTGAGTTAACTGATGTCGTCTCGGATTTCCATTTCGCCGTTGCACGAGGACAGAACGATAAATTTGCGATCGTTTAAGATTTGTTCGATGGGCTTTTTACCGACGCGGTCCTACTTAAATGGACTCTCTTGGTTCGTCTTCGCTCGGTATTAAGTCATTTTAATTGAGATACCTTAAAACGAGCCTTCAAACAGGGTATGTAATAGTAGCTGCTCTTCGCGGTTTCATAAAGTTTAAATTTTTGACTTTAAATTATGTTAATGGCGGCATTCTGATGGTTGTCCTGTGGGAAAATTTTCCCTCTTAACTAAAGAATGTCTTAATCTGATGATTATAATTGGAAGAGAAAGTTGAACTGAGTTGAATTGATCTTTATACGATGGATTTTATTGTGTCCGAACGCATTAAGTAGAATAATTATTTTAATTTTATTGCAAATGCAATGAAACGTCGGCCGGTTCGAATGGAAATGCTGGTTATTCTGATTTATTGCGATCAATCAAGGAGTCAGTATCTGTTGAGGGAATTAAATATTTTAATTTGACTTCTGCATTTTAAAGGAAGCGCTGTTCATATGGTGAGCTTGAGTGTTGACATCTTTTTGTTTTATACTAATTCTCACTTTGTTGCAAGTTGGAAGGTTCAAATGCTTTAGAACTTTGGATGTGAGTTGCTGATCCAAGTTACCGGCTTTGCAAATGCTGGTTAGTAGATTATTTTTCAGACATGGAAAAATCAGAGAATATCCACTTTTACAGCTTTGACTGTTGTAACCTACTAATTTGTCTTTAATATGAGTACCTTCCAAAATAGATCAAATTCTCTCATAGAATGGTGATTTAGCGGAATTTGCACAGAAGAACCTGAATTTGTAGTTACCCGGATATTGCTAACTACAAGAGCACAAAATGTGTTTTAAATGCTTAAAGCATTTGCGGTGCCAATATCGGAATAACAAGAGATCTCTGTCCTAGGACTCTCCGATAATCTTACCAAAAAAACTGAAAAGTAATACCTGCTAAGAATCTGTCTGTTGGATAAAAACGTTTGAGAAATTGACATACAGAAATCCTAGAGAAAGGGGAAAGCTTGCAACCTAATCTTATATAAAGGGGTGCAAACTTCAAACAAGTGAATTAGCAAAGAAGCGAATAGTATAAAATGTTATGGATAGCACATTGTGAAAGCCTCAAGTTTCCGTTTACTCATTAGGATTAGATCAGGACCGGCAAAGGACCGCTTCAGTTCCGATATTATAAATGTATCAGTGGCAGGTCGATGTGGCAGTGTATGTAGCTAGTTACACAGAGTATCCGTGGAATATCCTCAAGTATAATCCTGAAGAAGTTATATGATCTACCAAGGTTGGTACTATCAACCTTAACGGGGCAGACTGTGCGCCTTTGCCCTTCTCCAATCGTATGCTCTCTACCAAGTCATCGCTTAAATATGATGTTTCTCCAGGTAGGCCGTCCGGTCCAGGATTCTTGTTGGACTAAAATTTAGAAATTGATATCCTCATTTTCTTTTGGTCGGATGGATGGAGTTGTTCCTCTACCGTCACTCCTACTTCTGGGCCAGATGAAATCCAACATATCAGTTACTGGCGTCACTGGCCTTCAGCTCTTGGTGTTGGTTGACTAGGACCTATTGGGACATTAAGCGATAAGGAATCGGCAAAGACTTTGGGGGTTCCAGATGTTCAATGCTTGCTCTCCATTAAAAATTGCATGTAAAACTTATCATACAGCAATAATTTGAGTTCATGTCACAATTTTTAATCCTTCCTTTGTTTGGCACATCCCATCGCAATTCCTGGATGGCATTTGCTATATAGCAGTTTAGAGATTTCATTCATTCACAAGTTTTTGCCCTTTTTCCTTTTTCAAGATGCTCAATAGTGAATTGGATTCAAATTTGGAGTTCTAGTTACTTTGGAAGTGTAAAGTTTTTATAAGGATAGTTGACTTCACCTGCAACCCTCAGTTTGGGTGCTCAGGCCGTTTTGGTTATATTTGAACGGAAGAAGGCAGAACCAATTCTATAGATATGAAGTTAACAAAATGTGATCTTCAAATTATCACTATAAATCCTAACTACTTGAATTTGTGAGTGTAGATATTTTAAATCTAACAACAGCTTCACGTTTTTAATGGTACACATGCTCAGAATTTTTTTTTCACACGACTGCTATTGTTTTTTTGTGTTTTTTAAGGAGACATGCAACACTCATATCAGCCAATAATTGGAATTACATTGTGTGATGATTTTTTAATCATCTTCCACGTGGTTTAACTCAACAAGAGTGTGGTCATCAACTCGCTTCGACTTTTAGCGATGAAGCACCATCCCGGGCCTTTCTGAATTCAATTATTGTCGTCGCTCGGTCTACATGAATTCTGTGTAGGCCGTCTAAGATCAATTGTTTTCCCAGAAAATACCGTTGTTGTGCGGAAACTCATATTGCAAGATTGTCATGTGTCATGTGACTTATCGTGAAGGCCACAGAGATATTCCAGGGAATAGGACCAATGAACATGCCAACATTATAACCCCTCTACCTACTATTCTACTAAATACTTGAAAATTAATATTAAAGCTGGATGCTAAGAAAAGAACAGACCTTAGGTGGATCGTTAGAAGAACATATCTAACGACCAAACAGACCTGGTCAAAGCTAGATCTAAAAGTTTGATTTTTCTAAATAGGAAGAATCTTAGCGCCATGAAAATTGTCATCACTGAACACTGCCTAATAGGCAAGCATGCAAGAAGGATTGTCGTCTTTACAAATCATTTATGTAGAAGCTGCATGGACGAGGAGGAGGAAGAGACAATCCTCCGCCTACCATTTCATCATGAGCTCAAATTGGTTCCAAACATATGAATCACAGATCATAGATCCACGTGGCATCACAATGGGCCTAAAGGGGTTGGTTTTTCCAACAGCCACTTTTACTTAACCTAACCTATCGTGAAATTGAGGCATGCTTGACCATTAGGTCCAGTTGTATATATTTAATATTGCATCAACATTTGGCCGTCTAAAAGATTTCTTCACGGTAGATACCGCATAATTTGACAATCACTCAAAAACAGGCTGCTACTAAATACAATTGCGATGCTTCAAAAGACATCTATGTATACGATCCTGGTATACGATAAGGTGACGAACCATGTATCGACGCTTATGAGTACGAAATCAAACAGTAGCCGACTGTATGGTTTTTTCAAGATGAGCCAAATCGCGCACTTCGAAGGAAATGGTCGCCTGTTTCTTCAGAGAAACTGGATATGTCGCAATCGTGCTATTAGAGCAACGTAGAACAATCAACTCGGAATGGTACACCACCACTTGTTTGCCAGAAGTCTTTGAAGAAATAAGGAAAAGCAACCATCTAATACTGATCATTCTCCACCACAACAATGCCACCACAAACATCGAATTGATGTGCCATCTCTCGTACAGCCCTGATTTGGGACCCAATGTCTTTTTTTCATTCCCGTATATTGCAAATAGATTGTGAGGTTATCGTTTTTCGCCGCCTGCAGAAGCGCTTGATGCGTTTAAAACGCATGTTGTGAAAAATGGAAAAAGTGCTTTGAAAATTGGTATAATCTTAATACGAGTACCTGGGACTTGCTCTTCCTTTATGTTTCAGAACGGGATCAATCTGGCCTTGTCATTACAAGTGTAAGCTAGTCAAAATCTCTTTAGGCATGATTTTAGTGTTTCATTGTAAGTGAGCTCCTATACAAATTCGAAGTCTATATTAACATATTAATCGTTCTCTCTTTCCATCTCTTTTTAAAGCGAAATTATTCATGCTATTGCTGTTCCACCTTTAATTCTCTCCTTCACAGAAGCAATAATTGTATATAATTGAAACCAATGTCTTAATTTGTATTCCACATTATACTATTTAGATATCAGAACTATTAGAGTTGAAATATTGTAGTTGGAACGCATATATATTAAAAACCCCTGTGAGCAACCTAACATGTCTTGGCTACCGGAAGTACTAACCACACTTTAACCATCCAGCGATATATATTTGTCATTTTAACAGCAACCATACCTCATAGAAGTACCTATGTCAAGAAGAATTTAAAAGTCCTCATAACCTTTTTCCACGGTCAACATAGACATAATTAAAATTGGCTGCCCCATCATTATCTGGCCTAGATGGGATTTTCAGAAAGAGGCCTGGAAAAAGTTTTCTTATGACCTTGTTGTAGATTTAAAATGGTTTCAGCATGGAGGAAAAATATTTCACTGCAAAAACTGCATGCCGAGAGATTACAGACAGCACTTTATTCCTAGATGGGTGACCATGGCTCAAGGGGCTTTGAAATTGGCTCCTATGGAATAATAACCGGTGCCGAAAAATATTCTTTTCTCCAGACAATTAAAATCATGTGAGATGAGTGGTTGCCTTACACTAATAATTTAGTCTCCTCATTAAATGTTGAATGTCATCCATGGAGCGAAATAACCACTGAGCGTATATATTTTTCGTAACACTAACACGTGCCCTGGCATTTTAAGCAAAAAGTAAGGTGATCGCGTCTTTATGAACCACTCGAGACAAATGGTGAACCTATGATTATATGTGAGCTACTTAACTACCTCCATTAAGCACGCACTAACAAATATCAGCACATAGTCGAAAACACCAACTTTGTATTCTTCAACCCTAAGGCTTAGAGTTGGTCTCGTGAGCTTGTAAATAGCACTCCAATAATTAATCCAGAGTCCTCAATCAACCAACATCTGATTGCTCAAAGAATCGTAACAAGAAAAACAAAATCATTCAAAAGAATCACAAATTACTGAAGAGGTGTTCGCACGAATAAGCCATTCGTCTTTTCGTAAGTCGAAGATGTTCTTCTTAATCTTAAGGCCAGGAAGTCTGCCGATTTTCATAGCATATTTCCAGAATTTCTCCTATGGTACCCAGTTAAGACTCTCCCGATTCTATTCTAAAATCTTAAACCAGCTACAGAGAAAAGTTAAGAAAGGATTGCATTTCTTAGTTTATATGCAATAAAATAGGACCTTTCATTAACGCAGTGATACCATAGAACAAATCAGATTCATATGATACATAAATGTAGGGACTCAGACATTGCCTGCATTAAATGTATCAACCGCCATTGAAGCTAGATACCTAGTAAACCTTGACATATTGGCATCATTAATCTAACGTCAGTGTACGAAATAAGTAACTTGGGGGGATCGTGTGATTTGCTTCTTCAAGTCATACCATCCATCAAAATAGCCACTGTTTTAAGCAAGACGCTAAGCATTAGATCATTCCGAGTCTGTCTCAATAAAAGTCGAAGACGAATAAGAGGATTTAATAGTGGCATTCCTCAAGAATCAATGTTACCACTAATGCTTTTCAAATTCTTTTATATACTAACGGTCTCAAGAAAATTTTAATGCGCCGACGGCCTCACGAAATTCACACGACACAAAAGCTTTCTTCTTGCGAAATCAACTTTAAATATAGGCCTTTAGAGATTCAGGAATTACTTTATAAAATGAAGGTTGTGCCCGATAATGAAGAACTTATCTCATTTGAACTGATCTAAATAACAAACTATCAGCAAATTTCAACAACGTTCAGCCGAACCAAAACTTCACTCCGAAAATAAAAAAATCCTTGTGGTACAGCTGGTCTAGTTTTATCTTTTAAACAGTACCTCACGAATACGAAACTACAACTCAAATAGTCCGCAAATTGTCTTCAATCCGGTAGCACCGGGATTAATTAATTCAGATTGTTTTTCTTCGATGTTGAGTAGGTACTGTGTCCCGTCCGACTCCACAACGCCCATATGAATACCCGAGGAGTAAACTGCCAGCCACTGCCACTGATGTGTATAATATCAAGATATTCGCACTCCTGTGCGAATAGAAACAAATAAAAGTGATTCAAACAGTCATCTACTACAAATATCGCAAATACTGCAATAGTTGGACGAAAATCCTAACAACTGTCTTTAAAACCAATGCAAAACCTTACAAGGATACAACTTCAACAAAACTCGCATTGCAAAAGCGAGTTACACTTACAATTCTGAGAATATTTCAGTTCGCATAATAATATCACTTTTAAATGACTACCACCTACATATTAGTAATCTGAATTAACAAATTCTTGATTTGGGAACAGTCGATCACAATAGTACCCCTTGCAACCGTTATTTCCAACTAAATAGATGGCAAGATTAACATCTGCCTACAGCGCGCACTGAATACTATTATGAACCGCTTAAACCCTCCGTATGAATCGAACGTTTACTTTAAGCTACCTAATTAGTTAAGGACCCGAAATACATAGAATTCATCCATCATAGCATTTTGACTGTTTTAAAAACACCGTTAATTTTTCAAATTTTATCTATTTCCAACTTATCATTTTCCTCTACAAATCTTATCATTTCATCCAGTATTTATTGAAATACATTTCTTCAAAAGATGTATAGTATATATACAAAACGAACAAACGTAAACATCTGCTTCTATACGAATCTATGGATTAAAGGAAATCCCCATTCGATGTCTTCGGCGATGAATGAACCGAAACCGAGACTGAAACTCTTTTTTTTTTTTTTTTGATTCATTTTAACCCTATCGATGCACAATCAAAATATCTTTTGGGCAGGTGCCATGACACAGTGCACTACAACTACTCATAGTATCTGTAGTAGCAGTAAGACACTGCCGATCTACAATGGCGATAAAAGTTGTAGGCGTCTGTGGAAAGGTGTGACTGCGAGTCGTTTTATAAGACCTACCCGTACCGGGACCGACTGCTTGTTCTACATAACAAAAATCCACCAACAGAGCCATGATACGAATAACATAGATGCCTGTGCTCAATAAGAGCGCCAAATCACGCGCATCTGCCTTCTTTCACCTTGCTGATGTGTAAATATGCGCAAGGGAATGCGTGCCTATGTTATACTGCCGCACTATAAAAAAAAATTATGCCAATCCGCTTCGTGTCTAGGATACTCCCCAAGAAGGTATCCGCAATGTACTCGTATTGTAGTTCCCTAAAAATATTTATTTGCCATGCGGAAGTACCATTGCCTTCTTATCAATGATTCCTTCTTCCTGCCAGTTAAGTTGATGAGTTTTAGGGAGTTCCTTTTCTAGGCAACTTGCATGTTGCATGCTACGATTATTTGTTTGAACAGCTTTTCGAAAATGTTGACTCGTGCTGAGTACATTTCTTATGTCAACTACTGATGTTCACCCTTAGATTGAATGATAGCTTACATGCTTATAACATCGTACCGTCGAGTACCTTTGGTTGTCAAAACAATGTTTACGGAAGTTAACATAATGTCTTACAAGATCACTGGGGAGACAAACAGTTGTCAAATGTTTATAAGGAGCTACATCTTCAAAATATCAATCCGTAAGCATGTTGCTTTGGCATTATGAATTCATGTCATGCTGTCGTTTTTGCCAATATTTGTCTGTACGGTTGTGTTTCTAATCCTCTAAGCGACGAAACCAATTCATCAAATTGACAACCGTTAAAGAAAAGAGATGTTACGATCCCAATCAGCAGTAATAATTGATTTTTTTCTTTATTTTTTGTGCCTCTTGTGTTTCGCTATTTTTATGAATTGATTAATTCCCACTAAAATTCTAACAAGGACTCAAAAGATTTATTGCGAATTCTGTCAGTGTTAGTTCGAAGAAAATTATAATTGGCTCGGTTTGGGGGAAATAAAAAAATCTAAGACGTTCCGCTGATCTACTTTAATCACCAGTAATTGGGAGGGAAGAAATCGCTTTGGTAGGTTTTGATTTTTGCCAAGGGTAACTCATGAATTATTGATGGAATTTCAGACGCGTGAATATTTTGTCAATATGCCAGACACAATCATAAATTAACTCAGTTCTACGACATCTTGACTACAGCCAGTGTCAGGTTTGGTGAATAAGAGAACCATTCATTATTGAACTACAATTTTTATTGTAGAATCCAGTGTTTTTATTTTTACATTTTTTTAGTTATATTTCAAATGAAAAGATTCAAGCAAAAAGCTCAATATAGGCTATTCAGAATCTTTAATACAATTTCAGCAAACTAATTAGGCTATATACATACATATATACTTCACATGGCCTTAGTCAGCAAAGTCAGATGCTGAGCCTTTGATTTTTAGTTTCCCTAAAAAAGGCGAGTTTTTGGCTCTGGAAATTGTAAAGGAAATCAGATTACCGAAGCAAATAAATTGTAGATATACATATGTAGGTACACGGGCGAAAAGAGTAGGTATTGACCAGCGTCAACCAATCGTGATTCGCTCCTAAGCCGTACCACTCGGTTATGGAATTCCCTTCCGAGCTCTCTATTTTCTTTCATTATAACTTACAAACATTTAAGACCAATGTACATCGGTATCTCTCTTTTCATCCTCCCTAATTTTCCTTCGCCAGCACTGTGTACAAACGTTTTAAGGATACTCAATCCCTTGAGCAAATCCTTGAGTGCTTAAACTATTGTACATATATACTTGTAATGATAACGTTCCCATTGAGCTTATTTTACCTCCTCGTAATAACACTGTGCACTGGTCTCATATAACTGACCTTGACCCGATAAATTTAAAAGCGCCAATGCTCATTTCCACGATTAGGTCGAAGACACTAACTATTCAAACTAAAGAGGTATCCGTTTTCTTAATATCATCTACAAGATCCCTTTGCCGACTTTCTGTTAGATCGGTTTTGGGCGGGTAAATCCACAATTGACCAGATGTTCCCACTGCGCCAAATCCTAGAGAAACTTAAGAAGTCCAAATCGATACTCACGGCCTCCTTAACACCGCATATGACAGCATTTTTAGACACGAGCCATGTCTAGGCTGTCAGATTCTGCAGAGTGACAACGTGTCTTCAACTTGAACACCTGTATGTGAAGACTTGATTTCACGAGATGCCCATACATCCATGGGAGAAAGGATACGCCTTGCAATCGGCTGCCGCCTTCCTGAGTATCAATTCGGAACTGTGTTGGAGGCACAAGTTTCACGCTTGGTATGAGTCGAGGACGATCTACAACCTTTGCTGATCTTATGGTCACAGTACTTATTGCAAGTCTATACTGGGTCAAACCGACAGGAGGGCCCTTCCCGCGATTTGGGTTTAAACCCAGCCACCATGACCCTGCCACAAGGGGGCCTACTTCAACAAGTCAGGCCAAGACCGAAATTCCGGGGGCTCCTGACTCCCATGGTACCGTAATTTAAGTTCTGGTAGGGACTACAGGTGGTCTTGCCGCCAACACGACCTATGACCGGCAACCTGTAACTGATCAAATAGTAGCAACCTTTGGTGGCGTCATCTGATGAGCGCTTTTTATTAGACAACGTCATTGATGGGCGAAGCCTTGATAATTAAGGGTGGCACTCTGCAGAGTGACAATGGGGAACGCTCGGCGCTCGATAAAGGTTGGAAATAATTTTATAGAGACTTTTGACAACAAAGAAGTGTTAACACAAGATGTTTCTGTCGGGTGTTTCTTTAACATCATAATGTACTGGAGGCAATTGTGCGACAGTCGTAACTAACACCAAAAGACAGTTGCTTACGCTGATAACGTATAGATAACAAAATTCTACGTCGCATAGCTACGAGTACAATCGTCTGAGATCGAATGAAGCCATTCCAACCAACTTCTCAAGAGAGATTTGACGGTCTCTCTGCTAAAGTTGCTTAAAGTATATAGAAAGTGAGTCTGTATCAATACATTTCCAAAATTTTGTCAGATTAAACTGTGCGCAATAAAAAAATATTCTCAGTCTCGTTTGTCGGTGTCACAAAAAAGGAGATTTTTTTGATTGCGCCAGTTATAAACACGTTAGTTCACGTAAGAATTCTTTTCAAATTATGTAAAACCTTACAGTCAATCAACTGATCGGTCACTATCGGTCACTTCAAAACCAGCCTTACTGACCACAACTTCATTTAGCAATAGGACATAGACAAAATCCAAGAGTTCCAGATCAATACCTATCACCATTTTATCGACTTAAAGCTCGCCAATGACAGTCTTAATTAATACGAGATACATATGTATAAAGGGTGCCCAGATAAGAACGATAGTAAACAAATTTAAATAAATCAAGAACAGTGTGAGATGTAAAATTGATTCTGGCTTTATTTTGAAGCCACCATTATGTCATTATGTGTGGAATAGCACATTTCTCCTTCACAACTTCGAGCACTGCGTCGCTTGCTTGGCATATAGCGCCGTCTTGTTGGAACCACACCTCGGAAATATCGATATTGTCGAGTTCTACAGAAAGTCGGTTAACAACGCTCTATACTTGAGACCATTGACGGTAACGGTGTCTCCTTCCTCATTTCGAAACAAATAAGGTCCGATGATGCCCGCACTCCATAAACCGCACCAAACAGTCAATCTTTGCATTGATGCCTGGCCGAACACTTGTGGATTGTGTTCGCTCCATGATTTTTTGGCCAAAATCCAGATCCGCCTTATTAGCGGACTGACGCCGCGGCGTTGTCCATGGACGTCCGGGTGCAATTCTTGCGTCAGCACAATCTTATACGGATGTAGGCCCAAGTCCAACCGCAAAATAAGCCGGTTTGACTCTCTGGCGATGCCCATTTCAGTTGATCGGCGCTGGATCAATATTCTTCGATAATAGCCGCTGCGGCGGCTATATTTTCTTCATTTTGCACCAATCTCTGTCTGGTTGGTGGCGTAAGAGTTTACATGCGACGAATTGCCTGCACACTAAAGCCATGATGACAACCGACCTCACGACCAAATTCACGTATTTATAACTGAGCCAGAATTTCGATAATATTTCTTAATAATTTCTGCACATCCGGCAAGCGTAAAACGATGCATGATGAAATGGTAAACCCTACTGCATATTTTGACAGCTGGATGCCATTGGTAACTTTGACAGCTGCTGAAATACAACAAGTGGAAAAACAATCATTCCTATCTGGTTACCCTACACAAAGCTTTATAGGTATAAACTCATGAAAATCGGCAAGTAGGGTAGAAAAACGAGGCGAAATCAAAAAACTTAACTTAATAGGAAAACACTGCAGCATTTTTAACCGCTGAGAGAAGAAGAGATGGGTGGGACCGATTTCGCAAAAGCATTCTTTGACGGCTGTTGGTAAGCAGACCGGATCCCAGCTACTGAACTTCTACTGTCTACTGAGATAGTGAGTCTACCTCGGTCTCTTCGCAGCTACGGTTCAAGCCGCATCGTAAAAACCGTTTAACAAAACGCCTCAGATTCGAGCACATACGAGTGATTTGCGGATGAGCAATAGATACAATCTTTGAGAACCTTCTTTAACTTATAAAAATAGGTTTCTTAAAACCCAGAAATTTCTGCAGTTATTGTAGATGAAGCGTTCTTGCCGCATAAGATGAACATCTTGGGGCTAAGTGAAGGAAGATGGTCGCATTTCAGTGAGAACAGTGAACAAGCTAGAGGCGCGTATTAGTCCGGCGATAATCTTACCGAATGATGTATTTCAAAATAATTTTCAGAAAAGCCAAGAAGATTCTTTGGTACTGGATGAGAATCACCACAGGAAATGGAGTAAGCATTTTAAAATGCTCTTAAACTATCTGAACAGAAGTGCGTTACTCCTGACTGTTACCGACCATTTCCAAATTGAATATACCCATATGCACGAATCCTCCTAACAATACCGATATTTCTACCGTTATTAAGGCCCTTTTTAAAAACATGACGAGGGCTTTAATGTTATATGGGTACCTATAGGATTCTTCCCACTTGAGCCAATTTCATACATATACCGGCAGATCTACGGACGCCTCTTATACCTAGCGCTCCTGAAAATGAGCACTTTCCGAAAGTGGAGGAGATGATGGTTTAATTGCTGATTTAGTACAATGTGGTGATGGATTCCAAAATGTGGCGTTTTTCCCCAAAATATAAACGAAATTAATCCTGGAAAGGACCAAAGAGCATCGAACAGGGGATTGATATTATTGATGGTTTTTTTATATAAAAAGCATTATTTCGGTTGATAGTGGACGCAAATTTAATATAAGCACCAGAATCGAGATGGAAAAATCGCGTTCCGTAGGAAATCTACATAAAGTTTAAAAAAGGACATTTACAACGTGTTCCAATATGTTTTCCACTTCTATTCTTCCTAATTGATTACAATCATACCATATTCGTAAATCCAGTTGTGCTACTATTTTATGTTTGTGGTGTTTTGTATAATTATGGCTCCTAGTGATTCTCTGTCTGAGACGTTGAATGATGTTGTTGATGCTCTGTGGTGATTTTAATGCGGATTTGTTGTAAAATGGTAGTAGATCTCGTCAACTTCTTGATGCTATTGAACCGTGTGGTTGTTAATTCACAGGTGACTCGCTTTGGTCCTGACACCCTTCTGAGTCACCTTGACTTGATGGTTGCTGTGCTACTACGAGACCAATTATCACTTGAAGGAGTATCAGACCATTTTATTATGTTTTGAATATATGACATTGATTTTTCGTTCAATCTCCAGCAGAACTCCTTTCAATTTCGTGATTTTGCATCAATTAATCAATACATTCTTCTATGGCATTCCTACTACTTATTATCAGACATTAATTAAAATGCATAAATCTTTCAGACCCACATTAAAAATTCTTTTTTATTTACATGTACCTCTCTTAAGATTGTTACAGTGCGCAGCAATAAATGTACATGGTTTACTACTGACATAAATAATGCTCTCAAAGGACGTTGAAAATTTTATGCTAAATTTAAAAAATTTTCTGCTAGTCACGACTGGGAGGCTTTTTGCAGAGCAAGAAATTACTCTTCATTTGTCACCAGCTGAGTAAAAGAAAGATATGTTCTATCTAAGCTTTGGCTTGATCAACAGTCAAAGAAAATTTGAGGTTTATTGCTGAAATACCAACTAAAATGTCAGATGATCTAATTGATGCTTTTTCCCTCAACTCGTCGTGTTTGCCTGAAAATTAGCTTTTCTTTGATGGATCTCCCCCTAAAGAATTTAAAGTAGTATCTGAATCGGATGTGATTCTGCAGGTTCGTGGTCTTAATCTAAGACGATTGGGGCTATGGAATAGTTTTGCTTAATAAGCTCATTAACACATTTGTTTAATTTCTGCATTACTTCTTCGACTGTTCCGGATTGTTGGAAAAAAGAAAAGACTGTCCTTGTGCGTAAAAAGTATAACCTTCCATTAGTCACGGATTTTCTCCCAATAAATATCTCAGCATGTTTACCCAAAAATTTTGAAAAAATTCTTGCGAAATAGATTTTCAACCGACTAAACCGTTTTAATTTATTATTGTCAGTGCAATCAGGTTTCCGACCTAGCTTTAGATGTTCTACAGCTTTGATCCAAGTGCTCGTCAATATTATAATCCAATATGACAAAATATCTTGCTTGACTTCTGAAAGGTCAGTCACAAGGGTCTTTACGTAAAACTAAAACTTTCGTTTGAGCGATTCTTCGGTGTGTCTGATTAGGAATTATTTACTAATCGTGTTCAAAATGTAATTGACAATATAAAATATTTTCAACCAAAAAATGAACTTTCTGGAGTTACCCAAGGTTGAGTTCTCGACCCAATCCTTTTCTGTCTTTTTATAAACGATTTACCAAAAGTGTGTCGATACATGTACATCTGTACATCTGCATGACAATGAGCCGCAGTTATACCTTTCTGGACCACCTGGGCTAGATTTTGTTCGGACTTGCCTTTCATTGTAAAATGATCTCAAGATAATAGTTCCAAAAAGGGGTCAGTTAATTTTGATTTCAAAGAAACTTTACAATATTGAAGAATTGGCGCCTGTTACAGTTGGAATTAGGAGGCGCTACAGTCCGGGGTGGACCTCGGCCTCAACCACAAGCCTTTTCCATTACTGTGGTCTTTGGGTAACTGGCTCCAGTTGCGCACTCCAAGTTGGCTGTGGTCTCTTTCCATTTGCACGCGCCACCTAAGGCGAGGCCTTCCTATATTGGGTTATCCCTCCCGATTAGAGTCAAAGATTTTGCGGGCTGGAGCGTTGGTGATCATTCATTCTACATGTCCCAGCCATCTCAAACTCCCAATGCTCAGTTTTTTGACCAGGTCGATGTCGCTGTACAGCTCGCAGAGTTAATCGTTGAATAGTCTCCTCCTGAACCCGTCAACCCATGCGGGACCAAATATCTTAAAAATAATTTTTCTCTCAAAACGACCAAGGATATCTTCATCTGCTTTAGAAGGCATCCATGCTTCGGAACCATAGAGCTGGACTGGGATTACAAGAGTCTTAAGCAGAGTTTCCTTGGTTAATCGGGAGAGGGCCTTACTACATAGTTGCCTTCTCAGCCCAAAGAAACTGCGATTGGCAAGCGTAATTCTTCGTTTGATTTCTGAAGAGATGTCGTTTTCAGATTTGATAGCTGAGCCGAGGTAGGCAAAGTCCCTTACTACCTCAAAGTTATAGCTGTGGATTGTGATATTCTGGCCGATTCATCGATGTTGGGCGCCCCTTCTTGTTGACAGCATAGTATACTTTGTTTTGCCCTCGTTTACCGCTAGACCCATTTTTCCGCTTCTGTTTCTATACTTGCAAACGCAGCAGTGACAGGTTGTTGTTTTCTACCTATAATATCAATATCGTCTGTATATGCAAGCAACTGAACAGAATTTTGAAAGATCGTAGCTCGTGTGTTTGTTTGTGAGTTTTGCACAATTCTTTGAAGTATGATGTTGCAGAAGTTGCATGAGAGCGCGTCGCCTTTCCTAAATTCTCTTTTGACATCAAAGGTCTCGGTTAGGTCGTAACCGGCCTTGATGCAGCAGCGAGCTTTCTCCATCGTCATCCTGAACAAGCGGGCGAGTTTGGCAGGAATGCTAGAACTAAACATGGCTATGTATAGCACGCCTCAATAAACCCTGTCATATGTGGCTTTGAAATCGATAAAAAGGTGATGAGAATCTATCTGAACTTCTTGGGTTTTCTCCAGAATCTGCCGTAGTGTGAATATTTGCTCAATTGTTGACTTACCGGGCCTAAGACCGCACTGATAAGGTTCAATCAGATCGTTGACAAATGGTTTCAGACGCTCGCACAATACAGGCGACAAGGTATTATATGTGATGTTTAGGAGGTCGATACCTCTATAGCTGGCTCAGTTTAGAGGGTCTTCTTCCTTGTGAGCCGAGTAAACGATGCTGCGGTTCCGTTCATCAGTAATACATTCATCCGACCAATTCTCGGAAATAAGTTGGTGAATGCTTTCTACTAAGTCGTTCCCAGCTGCGTTAAATAGTTCGGTGGGTAGACCATCCGGCCTGGCAGCCTTGTTCAACTTCAGTTTAGATATTGCTATCTTCACTTCATTTTGACTTGCACCTTTTGGTAAAACTTCCGAACATTATTCCTGAAGTAGCACCTCTCTATTTCCTCGATCACGCACTTCTCATGCTCTCTCTCTTTTTCCGGAGAGGCCAATGTTCTTCCCTCCTCTTTTGCTCGTAGAGCTCACGATCTGGTTTAGAGTATGCTGATCTGGTGTCCACCATGTTTCCTTGTGAATATTGAGGTGAGAAACCGTGTTTTTGCTATTGTAACATTATGTACCGCAGCTAAATCTATGTATTAGCTTAAATCCGTTTCCAGACGCGGTATCGTGTAGACTATGTCTTCCGATTGTACTACCAAACATGCACTCCATTTTTGGCATTAAAGTCGACTAAGGCGACTGCTCGCACGTTTTGTCGAGGAGCATTAAGGTTCTTTGGTAGCACATCGTCTTTTCCCCTGTTGGGTCGTGAGCGCATATAAGGCTGATGTTAGCGAATTTACCTTTGATACGGATTGTTATAAGGCATTCACTCACGAGTCGAAAGCTCAAGACTTCTCACCTTAGTCTGTCTCTTACAACAAATCCGCATCCAAATAGACGCTGCATACGTCCCCTATAGCAATCGCCTTAGTTAATATCACTGTTCTTCATCTTTCTTTTGCCGCCCATTCCATCGCACTTCCTGGATAGCAGTGATATCTGCTTTATAGCAGTCTAGGGCCTCCGCGAATTGTTCAGCTGCACGCGGCCTGTATAGGTCCAAAAGTCGTTGTCCTTTGTTCGTTTTGTAGGGTCGTCAACAGTGAATCCGTCCTTATTCGAAGCTATTGGTCGCTAATTTTTTTACGTAGCTGGGCAGTTAACCCCACACACAACGCCCAACCTGAAGGGCCAGACGCTTTTTGGGACCCTAGGACAAAGGGGGGTGGACCAAATTCCGAAGCCAGTAACGCGCTTCAGGGATGTGAGCGCTGCCGTTGGCCCTTATTAAGGGCTCATCCACCTCCAACTCTTTTCCAACACCCTGACTTAGTGTTGGAGATCGCTATGGACCAAATGCATTGAAGCAGCTCATATAGAGATAACACTAGTTCGACCTAACAGGAACGGTGGAGGCCACCGTTGATTCCATCCTTAGAATTCGTCCGCTGTTCCCCGGCAACAGGACAAAGTCCTTTAGTGAGATGGCACTCCACCCCCTGTTCTCATCAACTGCCACCAGCTTCCACAGGGGCTGGTTGCCCATCTGCAGACGACGTACTAGGCATCCACCAGTTACCATGTGGCCGTGGAAGTGAGAAGTAGGAGTTGATGGTGTGAGACTAAAGTGACAACGATTGTATTCTCATATAATCGCATTCACCACCCTTTTGACCACTGCTTTGCCTTTATTATTTCTATAAATGTAAACTCAGCGTTGCTTCAGTCGAGAAATAGAGCCTCCATGTGACATACTCGTATCATAGAATAAAGTGTAGAAGTCGTCATAGATTTGCTAACCAAAAAATCTAAACGATGTAATTTCACCTCTGAAGGATTTATGGTTAATGGTTCCTATTAACTACAGGACTTTGGAACTGAAGTCATCATTCACGTACGAGTACAACTGCTTCTTGTCTGCTAGATTGCTTCTTGTAATATCGTCCTAGTCTACTCCCCTACATTCCTTAATTTTCATACAAAGTACATCTATTGAATTATTTCTTGAACAAATTCATTCAAAATTACAGCTCCCTATTCAGAATCGAAAGATCCCTGTAGCCAGGAAGGCACAGACTCATCTAATCACTATAATCCCATGCTCCAATTACTTAATGATAGACACTAAAGTTCTCCTCCCACGAGTTCTTTTCATTCAAAAATCATTAATCAATTGACGTGCTTCTTCAGAAGTTACTCTCGTATCCGTACAATCTATTGCAGAAAATAAAAATAGCAAATGACTCACACTTAGGTGCGGCACACGAGCAAAGCACGTACGAATACAACTCCTGCCATATTGCGTCCCTTTCTTATGGTCCTAATTGTAGAGATACAAATCCTCAGTGACCTGTGTCCTGGTTGTGTTCCATTAATTTCAGTAGTGCTGTATCCACTTTTAAGTGATATGTTGCGAGAACCTTCTAATGTGTGCTGCAGCACACAATCTATCTTAAATTGGCCTAATTTATCCACCCACTTTTATATTCAGGTTTCTGAAGTGAAATTCGCATTTTCGGAATTCTGCCTAAGATGGAATCATTGATCATTGAGTTTATAGTTTATGGAGGTCTTGATGCCGCCGACTGAGTTAAGTATCATTAGTAAGGTTTTTATAAAAGATTTGATCTTTTCTTATAGCGTAGAAACGTGCAATTTAGTTGATGTTGGTATTATATAGAACTGCGAAAATGGCCGGATGCACTGTCTATCTTAAAATTTCGAAATATGGTACACTTCATGTATTCTCTTTATTTGATTTGGAAAAATTGAATCAGTACTCTCAATTTGGTGCTTCTTGAGATGACGCCAACAATTTTAATAGCCAGTTAATCAAATGCATTATCCTCATTTGGGTAGAGCCAAAAACATGACTGGCAGTTAGACCATAACGTTTTTTTTTGGTACCATGGCCTTATTTACTTACTGCTTAAATCCTATGAACTTTTGAACTCCTTGAGGAACCAAAAATTCCTTTTCAACTGTTTTACGCTCTGTTCTTCTGTCTGCCTTGTTTTGTAGGTGGATTCAATTACACGGCATATTTCGAAACCCTGTTGTCTTACCATTTTAGAGTCTCCAGTCACCGACCACACTCTTCACAGTACTATATTTGGGTTTCTGGGCTTCTGAATGTGCAAAAGGCGCATTTAAAATTTTTTTAGCTCCTATTATTTGTTTAATGGTGGCAAGCAGGGAATTTCACAGTCTGGCAACACGAACAAGAAGGAGGCGAGTAGTGTTCAAAAATTTAGAGGAGGGCGTGATAACACTGAAAGTTCTCGGCGACTGAACAAATTTAAATTTTTCAGATAAATACGGTGCTGATTGGTTTTGTATTAATTTATATAAAAACACACAGCATCTATAGTAATTTCCCAAAAAATTAATAAATTAACACGCAAGGACGTGTTTATTGTAATTAGATATACCACCTTGGTCAAAATGTTCCCGGGAGACACCACCGTGTGGCACTTCCATTGTTCCGGTTTGAGTTCTGCTTTTTTGGTTAAGTTGGTAAATCTGTTGTTGACATTTTTTCTAAATTTTAGCATCATAGCTGGACATTTGCAAAAGTTACGTAGCCAAGAGTACATCTATCTCTGTGTATGTTGGCGATTTTTTACAATTTTAGAAATGGATTTAAATTTGCTGCGCGAACGTTGGAAATGTTGGAAAAGTGTTTCGGCAACGATTCTCTAAAGAAAACGGTTGTTTACCAGTGGCACGAATGGTTTAAAAGTGGTCGTGAGTCAATCAAAGATGATGAACGCAGTGACAGAGCATCGACATCGAAAACCGATGAAAACATTGATGAAGTAAAAGAAATGTTGGTTAATAATTTGAGTTTTTTTCGTGTTGCAGCAAAGTTGGTGCCAAAAGACTTCAATTTCATGCAAAAAAGAGACCGTGTTGACGTCGCAAAAGAGATGATTTGCGAGGCTGAATCCGATCCCACATTCATAAAAAGGATCATTACTGGAGAGGGTTTATGAGTTCGACACGCAATCCAGACATCAGGCAAGTGAATGGCGTTCACCAAATAAGCCGAGACCAAAAAAAAAACACATCGTTTTCAGTCAAAAAAGAAGGCAATGCTCACGGTTTTCATGGATTACAACGGTGTAGTGCATCATGAATTTTTGCCAGAAGGCCAGACAGTAAACAAAGAGTATTACTCGCACTTGGGCGTTATGAGACGTTTGCGTGAAGCAATTCGCCGAAAGAGACCAGAATTGTGGGCAGAAAACTCTTGGATTTTGCACCATGATAGCGCACCGTCGCACAGTGCCATCATTATTCGTAATTCGTAATTTTTTGACAAAAAATACAGCAACCATTCAACAGCCACCGAATTCACCTGATTTGGCTCCCTGTGACTTCCTTCTGATCAATCGAGTTAAAAAAGCACTACGGGGAACGCGTTTCAGCAGCCGAGAGGAAGTAATGGAAAAATCGCAGGAAGCACTGAAGGACATACCGAAAATCGAATATAAAAAATATTTCGAGGATTGGATCAAGCGCTTGCATAAGTGTGTTGCGGTCGATGGGGAATTTAGATGAATAAACTTTTATTTGTAATTTTCTGAATATATTCCGGGAACGTTTTGATCACTTTTTGGCAGTGTGCTCGCATCTTAGGTGCCGAAAAGCCATCCTAAATACTGCAACTGACGTGTTGGGTTTCACCCGTCCACCGCCATAGTTTGATTAAGAGTGCTGGAAAGGACGAGAAGGAGGAATAAGAATGAGCTTGAGAACAACGCGATCGCGGAAATAGGGAGGTGCTACTCCAGGACTAATATTCTGAAGTTTTACCAAAAGATAAAAGTAACGTTTCAGGGTACTAAGTTTCGAACGGAAACCTGTAAGATGAACAAGGAAACCTTGTATTGTAGTAGAGTCACGGTAGGGGTTGAGGATATGGAAAACCCATTTCTGCAGATTGCTAAACGGCGAAGAGAACATAAATTCCACTGTAAGGTAGAGCGAACCATTCGATATTGACGACACAAGTCAAGAAATCCATCCACCCAACCAAAATAAAGTGAGGATAGCATTATATAAACTGAAGTCGAACAAGACGACCTCCCCGCCGAACTATTTAAGGCGATAGAAAATGACTCTGTAGAAAGCATACACCGACTTATTTCCAAGATTTGGTCAGATGAGTGTATGCCTGATGAATGGAACCGCAACATCGTTTGCCCAATTCGCAAGAAAGGAGACCCTTTAAACTGCATCAACTATAGAGGTGTCAGTCTCCTAAACATCACATATAAGATTTTGTCTTCAATATTGTGCGAGCGCGTGAAATCATCTGTCAACGATCTGATTGGACGCTATCAGTGCGGTTTTAGGCCCCGTAAGTCCACAATTGAGCAAATATTCACACTACGGCAGATCCTGGAGAAAACCCAAGAAGTTCAGACCGACACTCACCACCTTTTTATCGACTTTAAAGCCGCATATGACAGCATCTTTAGATACGAGCTATACAGTAGCATATCTAGTTTTGGCATCCCTACCAAACTCCTCCGCTTGTTCAGGATGACGATGGAGAAAGCTCGCTGCTGCTGGTCGGTTATGACCTAACCGAGACCTTTGATGTCAAAAGAGGATTTAGGAAAGGCGACGCGCTCTCATGTGACTTCTGCAACATCATACTTCAAAGAATTGTGCAAAACTCACAAGCCAACACACGAGGTACGATCTTTCAAAAGTCTGTTCAGTTGCTTGCATACACAGACGATATTGATATTATTGGTAGAAAACAACTAGCTGTCAATGGTGCGTTTGCGAATATAGGAATAGAGGCGGCAAAAATGTGTCTAGCGGTAGGCGAGGCAACACAAAGTACATGCTGTCAATAAGAAGGGACACCCAACATCGACGAATCGGCCAGAATATCACAATCCGCAGCTATAACTTTGAGGTAGTAAGAGACTATGTCTATCTCGACTCACCTATCACGTCTGAATACGACATCTCTTTAGAAATCAAACGAAGAATAACGCTTGTCAATCGCTTTTCTTTGCTCTGAAAAGGCAAATGTGTAGTAAGGTCCTCTCCCGAACAGCCATGGAAACTCTATATAAGACCCTAGTAATTCCAGCCCAGCTCTATGGTTCCGAAGCATGGGCGCTTTTTAAAGCGAAGTTGTTACCCAGCTTCGTACTCGTCGTTCTTGTGCTACCCCATTTCATTCGTTGTCGTATACTGGATCAGCCCATGTGTTGCTAGGTGATCTCTAGAATTGCCAGAGTAATTCCTTTTAATAAAATTGTCACACGAACCTACCTCCGTTCAAAAACAGAAAATATAAAAAAATCACTTCAAAGCCATATAAAACACTACTTGATTCACCTTCTACGCTACAATGTTACAACATGTCTTTATGATAAAATGAAACCATCGCCTAAGCAGGATCAAAGGGAAAGAAAAAAACCTCGTCCAACATTTCGCCAGACCGTAGTCAACCTTGAAGGGCAGTCCCACAATCGTGTCCGGCAATCACAATCAAATAACAATCAAAATCGCAATCAAACTTAAATTCAACAAAATAAATGTTTACTTACAAGCAATTGGACCAGTAGGACTCCTCATATCCGTACGGCTTTCTGCAACCGGGGACATAAAGTTCCAGAACATCAGCATTTTCCCAGTAAACGGCCCATTAAAAACTGTATCAAGTGGCTTAATCCTTGCGGCAAAACATTGTCTCAAAAGCACGATTAATTTTATTTTATGTGTGAGCTCCTTATTTCGCAGTACTTATTCCAATGCACCATATCCATAAGCTCAGAATCCAAAAGCCACGTCTCACCACTCACCAGGTCAACCCTTGCCCCGTAAACACACTATCGATGGCAATTAAGAGTTTCCGATTCGAAGGAGACTTTTATTGCGGCACAATAAAATCCAACTGATCCCGGTGATGATTGTCGATTTTATGTTTGGATTTTGTTTGGATATGGTTCTTGGCTCAGCGTGCCTCATGGGCGGGCCATGCCGATGGGACGGTATCGTAAAATCCGTCATAGCCTTCTAGTTACGAGTATGTGGCAACAGTATGAATACAGATATCACGCATTCCGGTGAATGTTTCAGGTTACAACTCTATAATTGCAGATTTGATTAACAAGGGCTATAATCAGCAGGTTGGTAGGAGTACATACATAGGTGAGTAGGCCCTTCGATCTTGTTAAAGAGAATTAGCACAAAAATTATGCAAACACGCCCAAGGATGGATTTGAATATCCTTGTGCGGCAGGATTAGTAATTACCAATAAGATTTTTTAAACCATGATCTATTTCCTGGTAACTGATCAGCGGCAAAAAGCAAAAAGATCGATGAACAAGATCGGTAGGATGCAAACAGTAAGCATTATCCAAGATCATCGTAAGATGGTTTCATTCGATTGTTTCTTCTTTTTTTTTCTTCTTTTTATTTTTGACGAAAATTTAACTAGATCGGCAAGATCAAGGATTTCATTTTCTTTTGTAATTGCTCTGCCAGGCGTGATGCTGTTCGCCCTGATAATCAGTGAACGCGCTTGTTATATAATCGGTTGGAAACAATAGGCCTAGACCCAGGATAAACGCCGCAGAGTTTTTGGTAAACAAAATTTCCTTATTGTTTCAAGTGTTTGTGTAGGTGATTGTATGTTGTAAATTTTTGGTTTTCCAAGTAAGTCACAAGTAAATGCAAAAACTGATTAAACTTTCTTTTTAAAAATTTGTTTACTACTTTGACTGTGGAAAATATACCAATTTGCCGAATATACATACAAAAAAACTCCTTTATTTGTACAGTATCTGCAGATTCTTGCAGATGTCGATGTCGTTAGAAGGAACTGTGCACCGTGATTGGAATCATATTATCTATGCGATTCGTAGAGGAGCTAATACTAAAATACTTGATACATGATTGAATTTGACAAAAATATTGCACAAGATAGGTCTTTAGAATATCCTAGTTAAAAATTTTTTCCTTGTAAACATACGACTTTCTTCGTTTTTGAAAACAATTCATCAGATAGCGACACTCGTCAATAAAAGCTAGTAAATGCTAGCTGTGCATCTTTTGACAGTTACTTAGCGAGGTTTCACCCGCAGTTTTTAGTTGACAGTCGTTTGAGTGAGTCGATGTGAGTGTTTTTTGTGAAAATGGAAAAAATTGAGTATCGAGCTGTTATTCAATCCTTGTTTTTGAATTGCCACAGTGAAATTTTGAGCAGCTGAATTTAAACGCGGCCGTAAGAGCTTGGGAGATGATGAAAGTTCGGGACTTCCAAAAACTGCAACCACTGACGATAACATTGCTAAAGTTCACCAAATGATGTTAGACGACCGGCGAATTAAAGTGAGAGAGATAGTAGAGGTTATGAAAATGTCCAAAGAACGTGTTTGTTACATATTAAATCAAGATTTAGGCATGAAAAAGCTGTCCGCGCGTTGGGTGCCGCATTTGCCAAAACGTGTCAGAATGAACATTTCCAACGCTCTGTTGGCGCAGTTTGGGCGCAATAAATCTGAGTTTTGGCTCCGATTAATTACTGTAGATGAAACTTTGATACACCATTATACGCCCAAAATAAACATTCAGTCAAAACAGTGGACTGCAAAGGGCGAGCCGGCTCCAAAAAAAGCAAAAACTGTTTTTTCGGCTGGGAAAGTGATGACGACTGTTTTTTGGGATAGTGAAGGAGTTATCTTAATCGATTATCTTCAAAAAGGAAAAACCATTACAGGAGCATACTACGCATCATTAGTTCCCAAGCTGAAGGCAGAAATTGCGGAAAAACGGCCACATTTGCAGAAAAAGAAAATCTCGTTACACCTAGACAACGCGCCCTCTCACGCCTCAGCGGTTGACATGGCGAAAATCCATGAATTACGGTTTGAACTGCTTGACCATCCGCCTTATTCACCAGATCTAGCTCCAAGCGACTTAGTTTTGTTCCCTCATCTAAAAACTGCGCTAGGAGGACAGAGATTCTCATCAAATGAGAAGGTAATCAGGAGGCAGAGAAAAACGCCAAGTACTATTTGGATGGGTTAGAGAGATGGGAGCATCGCTGAGAGAAGTGTGTAGAGTTACAAGGAGACTATGTAGAAAAATAAAAAAAAATTTTGAGGAAAAATGTATTGTATTATTGTTTGGTCGGAAACTTTTCAGACAATCCTCGTATATGGACGTAGAACGAGGCCAGTATTAAGAATTGTATTTGTAACAGATTAAGTGAACTACTGCTTCCATTACAATAGAACAAAAAAGCATGGCAACGGCTTACATATAGAATATATCCACGGACCATTCCCCTGCGAATATAAATATTCATTTCAGGGTTTTTGACGGCGAGCGATATTATGCTAAGAGAAATGAAAGACGTATCGTAGAATGCCGGCAAAATTACGTACAAAACTTTCAAACTAGTAAACGTTTTGGGGCAATCGATATAATATGCGTTCAAAAAGGAAAATATCGGAAACAGGGTTCGCTACTTAGATTTGCAAACAGGTGCGAATTTTCTGAGTGGTTCAGAATTTGGTATTTAAATAAGACACAAAGAGATTAAGAGATTAACAAAAGTGACATGAAGTCATTCCAAATTCCGACGAAATGAAAACGCGTCATGCGTCATGATGTGATTCCGAACTTCAATGCAACGAAAAAGCGACATGAAGTGATCCAGAGCTCCAATGAAACGAAAAGGCAACTTAGGCTTTACTCGTAATAGGCAGATTACATTACAGTTACACTTGTTAGATAATGTTTAAATGGTGCACTTTCTCTATATGGGTCATCTGTCGACCATCTCCGCAGACGAAATCGCTTAAATGGAGTCCTTAATCGTTTACAGGAAACCTTAACCTCTTTCTGAATGATGTTTTTTATGGTCGAGGATATTTTCTTTCTCGTTCACATAATTGTCCGGGGACTAGCAGTCGATTGTATTATTGGTGCAGGTATCGTTGATGATGTCGTACACTCATCATCGATAACCTTGGCTTTAGTTTGGCTATAGCTCACATTTAAATCTGTACCCAAACCATCTGGTGATTCCAGCGTGTTGAGGTGACGGAAGCTCTTCGCTTCTTCGGACAACCGGTTTTATTGGTTTTATTATTTTTTCTTCGCGGATTATGCTCTGAAAATATGTAGATTGAATATACTGATGGCGCTGGCGGGTCTATGTAGAGGTTGATCGACGAAGTTCTCTTCATCATCAGGGCCTCCACCTGCACCTGTTATTCCACCGCCACCATAACAATCGATTAAGTCTATCGGATTGATATCGCTCGAAAAGTCGTCGACAAAGCCTAACGACTCAGATTGTTGTGGTATAGTTGTCAGCCGCGAAGTTTTCGTTGTCATCCGATGTAAGTAGGCATCGATCTCATGCACAAGCTGAACGGAACTCTTTTGATTTGCCTTGAGACTTTTAAGACGCTTCTCGTCTAATTCGGAGTCTAAGCTGGCCTTTGGTTTTCTCGGTTTCTTAAATTTAACGGGCACATTGAAGAGCTTTGATGGTACATAGTCCTCGAACTTTCTTTGACCACGTCTAAGTCGTTTGACATTTTCACTTATCTCACACCGGAGACAAATTTTATTGGCTCTAGAGTGTCGATACACGGTGGTGGTGGTGGTAGTGGAGCTGGCGAAGGTGTTTTTCTTTTAGGTTTGATCACCTTTTCTGTAGTCTTTTCTTTTTTATTGGCGGCGCCGGTTCTTTAGGCTCAGAATCTTGCCTTTGTTAAGCAGCTAAGTATAGCCAGAGTCGAGGTATGCCACTCTTTATGGCTTTTCTACAGCTGGCCGTGACTTTGCGCCGCCGTTTTGCTGCTGAATCCGGTCGCTCTGCCGTTCGAAGATTGTGATCGCCTATTGAGTGCGATTCACCTAATATACTACCAAAGGAGATGCAATTGCTGTCCGTACTCATTTGACGATCAGAATCAGTAGCATACTCGCTCGATGCTGATCGCTTGGGAAGCATAAAATTCTCAACTTCCCCATAAAGGATTGACAGCTCTGTTTGGCAAATTTTACGATACTTGAGAATTATAGATGAAGTTTGTGATGTTGTCGGTTCTCCTCGCGACTTGGTATTTTCCATAACTTTGTAAATTGTCGAAGCTGGTAAGGGATGTCGAATGGGCAGGGAGTCTGGTGCCAACGTTGGCTTTGTGGATTTTTTTACATCACAGTTTTCACTTCATGTTTAGCCGGCTCGATTTTGTGTTTTCATGAAGAAATAGATCAGCATTGGTACTGGACTTGTTAAGTTATTCCAGCGCTTGGTAGTTGCTTTAATTGCGAGCAAAGAACTCTAGATCCTTAGTCATACAATGGATCACATTCAATCTTACATATCTCACAAGCTCCACATTGCTTCTCGGAGGTGTTGTCTGCAGCAACACGCTTATCGCTTTGCTTTGGTGCCTGTTTAGCTTTCAGCCCCAATTGGTGTCGTTTGTGTATGTGGTTAGCTTTGTAGCGCTCTATGGAGCATTGCGTCAACCGGGAGATTTTTTTTTATGATTTCGGGTTGTTCCAACCCCTAATTTTGAGTGATTACTAGCAATGTCATCTGTTGCTAAATCACCCGAATATGTGTGATTGATGTATAGAGTTTGTGGTGTGGCCGGAGTTTGTGGGCATTGTACATATAGTGATGGTGTTATAGTATAACCAATGCCAACGCCAACTACTTGAAGTGATCGATTTGTTATAAAGTGTGTTGCACTCTTTGTTACGATAAACTCTAACCTACCACCGAGTGCGTTGATGCGTTCTTCGACTTTCTTCGAGATCTGATGGTATTTAAGGTCAAGATGGAAATAAAAATTAACAAGTGGCCTTTTGCCTTTGACTAATTTGCAGAGTTTCGGTGACTTTGCGTTTAAGTTGTTGTTATTATTGTTGGCTGTTACCTCTTGATTTGAAGCAACAGAATTTCTTGCTGTAGCTGAGGCTTATGCTTTGCTATTGTCGATGGAGCTTCCGAGTGTGGTTACATACCTTTAATAGCAAATTAGTTTTCAAAAATTCCTTTAGTTGTGGATCGGTGATATTCCGATGTCTTCAATTCGTTTGATTTATTTAATTATATGTAGCATGGAGAGAAATTTAAACACCATTAGGGATAAGTTAAATTGATTTGATCACGGCTTTACGCTCTAAACCAGAGGGTTTTGCTCTTTCCTCTTTTACTTCGATTTATCGTTTTGGCAGTTGTGCTTTGTGTGGTGGTGCGGTGACAGCCTTGATTTATTGGAAACATATAACTGTGAATGAAGAAAACCGACACGGAATGGAGTGTGGTGGTTAAAAATGGGTAAAGCAAATGCCGGAATTTTGCACATGAAGTGATTCCGAACTGCGATGAAACGCAGACTAATATTATCCAACAAGGCTAAAGTGTTCCTTCCTTCACGAGGTTGTATCACTATTTCCATCAGTAGTGCTTCTACGTAGCCATAGTGTTATTCCACTTAAAACTCTCCTTAATACAAAACGGCGACGGTATCGTGGATGGTGATGCAACTCGGGCAAAATGAGACATGGGACTGGAACGAAAAGGCGACAGATTCGGAATAGAAAACCAAAAGCAAGCGGGTAGCATGCGTGGTAGGACGCTAACTCAAACGAAATGAGCCACCAGCGGTAAAGTGGGCATCATGCGTGTGTACACAATGCACGAGTTACGTGCACAGCATCAGCAACGCCATCATCATTTTTACTAACGTCAAAGTACCTACCTAGACGTTACTTGGTAACAAAAATTCCAGGTTAACAACGAAATTTGGCTTGGCTTTTGCTTATCAACGCCAAGAAGATAAACAGCATAGAATATGCCAGCAACAGAATTGCTCCAATGACATCGGTCGAGCTAATTTGGAAATAGAGGCATTAGCAATGCCAGCATAACAACATGATTGTTAACTATATGTTAACTATCAACTCTTCATCGTATTCTATAATATTTTGTATTAGTATTCTAAGTATTATGCTAAGTTAATTTAAGATAACAACTCAGGCGTGTTAAAGACCTTCAAGCAAAAAAACCCTTTTTGAAATAAGTTGTATTTGAGCTGGACAAGTACAAAACTCGCGCCCGGGACACCAATACTCCATCTCGGGTCCATACTATAGACCCGAGGACTGCCACATAGAGTCATGAGTATGACGAGTTTTCATGAAAAGCAGCTATGTGGTAGAGTAGCCCTACCTAATAAGAATTACTCCCCAAAAAACTGTTCAATGAAAAATTCTTATATCAAAAAAAGCTTTTTTAAAAAAATTACTTGTAATTTTAGCTATTTATTGAGCTTCATGAAGTTTCACTTCTATAACCTAGTTTTCTAGGCTGAGCATTTTTATTATTTTTACTGTTTTTAATGAATCCTCGCCCTTTTAGTAGTGAGATTTGCCTCTCTGAGCATCTAACAAAACAGTAATCCACCGGGGCATACCTCGGATAAGATTTATTACGATGATGTCGTAAAACTTGTCAAATTCTTCGATCTGAGCAAAAAAAACGCAGAAGAATTTATCCTAATCCGGGAACCATGGATTGTAGAAGGCGTGGTTCATGGACTTAGGACACCTGTATACGTCCCGCTCTATATACAAGAAAGTTAAGATCAGAACTTGTTTATTAGTGAAACGTAGCCTTACATATTTTTACTTCCTAATCTCAGCGAACCCGACTTAACCGTAGCCAGACTAGAGACTGCCAAAGGCTCCTACTGGCTAGCATCGGCATACATTGGCCACGATCATGTGGGCCCTCTCCCTGGTGATACCTAAGAAAGAGTGGTACTGGAGGCTGGAAGGCAAAAAACTGGCTTCATCATTGGATGCGATGCTAACGCTTATCACACGGTATGGGGCAGTACCGATATCAACGATAGAGGTGAGTCACTTTTTGACTATATTTTAAGTACTAACCTCTTTATTTGCAACATTGGCAATGAGCCCACTTTTATAACTAGAAACCGACAGGAAGTGCTAGACATCACTCTTGTCTCCGACATCATCATCCAAATGCCAATAGACTGGATGGTATCGTCTGAACACTTTTTTTCAGAGCACAGATACATCCAATTCAGCCTGAGTGATGATCCTCCCAGCCAACCAGCATTCCGGAACTACAGGAAAACTGATTGGCCAAAATACAGAGGGATACTGTCAGACACACTATCCTATGAACTATCAAGTCCCCCGCGTGACACCAATGAGCTTGACATGATAGTCAGTGAATTCACACTGGCTCTCAATCAAGCTATGGCCGCTTCCTGCCCTCTTATGCAACCTAGAGGCAGGAAAAAGCCACATTGGTGGACATCAGCACTGGGACTGCTCAGAAAAACTTTCAGAAAACTTTTCAACTTAGCAAAAAGCACAAGAAAAGTGACTGACTAGGACTCATAACAAGAATCACTCAAATTATACAAATTATACAAAAAAGAAGAAAGAAGGCTAAGAAAAATCCTCTCTACAAATCCTATAATGCCTAGCTGTTTGAAAAAAGCTGATGGTTCTTGGACAACCTCAAGTGATGAATCAGTTAACCTGCTACTGGACACCCACTTTCCAGGTAGCTCCCAATTCGCGGTCAGTAGCAACCTAAACAGGTCTACTGCAACCGGGACCAAAATTCACGGTCTGACCACAAGAGACAAACTGCTCTGGGCGCTTCATAGCTTCAAACCATACAAGTCTGCTGGTCCGGACGGTGTAATATCTGCCGGGCTGCAGAGGTCCTCAGATATTATTCTGCCTGCATTAGAAAATATTGTGAGGAGCTGTGTAGAACTGTCATGGAGAGAAGTCAATGTAGTTTTCATTCCTCAATTTTTCCCCAAGGAAAGTGGAAACGGCTCTGCATTCACTGACTAGCCACATCAAACGATCCCTACAATATAAAGAGTACACAATGGTTGCTTTCCAGGACATAAAGTGACTCACTTGGGGAGTTGATCAATCTTATGCTAAACAGCAGGATAATTAACTCCAACTGGGTGAGACTTCTGCTAAAAGATGTGTCAGCAGAGGTATGCCTCAAGGCGGTGTCATATCTCCCCTTTTCTGGAACTTAGCAGTAAACGAGCTGCTGATATACTTGAAAGCAGGTGTAGAAGGGTGATTGCCTATGCAGATGATGTTGCTATAGCCTTCTCAGGTAAGCAACTTAATACCACTAAAGAACTCCTTCAAGTAAATTTCAATAGAGTAACCCGTTGGGCAGATCGCTGTGGATTGCGAATAAACCGCCATAAAACTGATCTTGTCCTCTTTTCCAGGAAATACAAAATTCAAACTATAGGCCCCCCTTTAATAAACGGTACCGGTTTAGTACTTTCCGACACAGCAAAATGTCTGAGTCTCATTTTTGACAGGAAACTAAACTTGAAACCTAACATTCAAGAAAGAGTCAATAAAGGCTGATACTTACTTAGGGGGTGATAGTCTGGTGGAGCCTTAGAAAGTGCGGCTAATTGCATTAAACTAAGCAGAGTCCAGAGAACAGCATGTCTATGCATAAGCGGAGCATTGCGGTCTATTTTTTCAGCAAGCAAATAGCTGCGACTGTAGCGACTAAACAGTAGACAAATAATTGATTTGGCCACGCCAGCATTCTTAATACATCAGGAATCCTCATAGAGAACACCGATTACACCATACCTGAACTTTGATTTGACAAAGACTTCCATCTAAGCTTACCCTATAGATCTCTTTGGGAGGAACATGCTTTCATGGAGGACAAGTCAATCCATCTCTACACAGATTGATCTAAAAGCGATAGCGGAGATGGTGGCGGTGTTTTCTCAGATAAGCTAAATCTAAGCTTCTCTTTCCGTCTTCCAAATCACTGTAGCGTCTTCTAGGCGGAAATTTTGGCGATTAACGAAGCTCTGTGCTGGCTGAAGAAAAACATGATATCTGCAAAGGACATCCTCATCTTTTCGGATAGTCAGCTCGCTATCAAGTCTATGGACTCGGTCTCATTAAATTCCCTTGAGTGCCTATCATTTCTTATGGAGATGGAAGAGCAGTTCAACTTTCACCGTTCTTGGGTCCCGGGCCACAGAGACATTCCAGGGAACTGTAGAACCGATGAACTCGCCAAAATTGGAACCACTTTACCTATTCTACCGCAACACGGTAGCATAGGTATACCAATCGCTACTTGAAAACTAACATTAAAGCTGGATGGCAATAAAAGAAAAGACCTTAGGTGGACTGTTGGACCAACATGTCTAGCAACCAAACAGATCTGGCCAAAACTGGATCTCAATCGCTCTAAGTGTCTGATCCTTCTAAATAAGAAACATCTCAGCGCTATCATAGGTGTCATCACTGGACACTGCCTCATAGGCAAGCACGCAAGAAGGCTTGGCGCCTTTACAAACGATTTCTGCAGAAGCTGCATGGATGAGGAGGAGGAGGAGACAATCCTCCACCTACTCTGTACATGTCCAGCTCTCTACCAGAGAAGAAAACTTCACTTACGAGCTTTCTTCTACAACGACCTAAACGATCTAAAAAATATAGACGTAAGAAGCTCAAACTGGTTCCATCAGTAAGAGGATCACGGGGCATCACAATGGGCCAATAGGCCTAAGTGGGTTGGTATTTCCAACAACCACTCTTACCTACCTACCTACCTATTTTCGACCAGAGCAGATCTCAGGCCACCGAGTGCCTCTAAAAGGGGAAAGTTGCATCCTAATATTTTTCTTCAGTAGCCATCACGTCGATTTCTACTACTTGCAAGTACTTGGTAACGCATCTGGCAACTTGTGCTCTATTATTATCCTGCATCAGCAAGAAGTTTTCTCCAATAAACCGTGCAAATGAAACCGCATGTTTCTCCTGGATGTTGTTGATGCAATAGATACAGTTCACCAATCTTTCCGTGATGCAGAACCCGATTTTTCCTCGCGTGGAAATTCTTATCTACACCATGACGGAACGTCTCCAGAAATTTCCCCGCTGGAAATTGCGTTTCCTACGTACAGACAAAACATGAACTCATCAGTGAAAAGTCGCTCTGCCGCTGTTCAATCTTGGTGAAGGTGAGCAAATTCAATTCAATATCGCTTATGCTGTGCCATGAGCCACGGTACACCAGCACCACTTGTAACTAATCGTTGCCTCTTCGTTTGAGCATTCACAGCTGTCCTTCTTACAGTTCGAAGTCTGTGAAACAGCTCAACCACTTTTTGGTGACAATTTCGAAGGCTTTCAAGCACCAAACATTGGTCATCCATTAGAGAAGTTACCCTGGGGCGACCTGAGCCTTGGGACCAGTTTCTCTGTACATTTAAATGGGTCTTTTTAACATTGCCTCAGCTTTTCTAATCATATGAACGGCACACCGCATATTTTGGTCATCCTCAAGCAAAACCAGCGCCCAGCCGACTTCTTCTGCTGTAATTTGCTTATTTTTCACAAAAATCACCAACAACTAATAAATGATCAAATTAAAATAAATCCATAACAATAAACTTATTACAACCCTTCCAGGACTACGGAAGCCAAAATTAGTATATCTCACGTCCAGCATGAAGAAACGATTACAATGCGGTTTTTGGGATTATTTTTGCGAGATTATGCAAACAAGCACATAAATAAACCATTAAACCAGTAAACCGCTAAAAACAAGTAAAGCCCTGCTAAAATAGCGACATGTTACCAGAATGGTAACAGCACATGTAAAAGTGTGACTGCTCCACTTTTTTTGTAACTTGTGTATATTTGAAAGATTATTTCGTAAAATTTTGGAGTGCCATTCGAAAATAGTTTCGGACATATGACCGCTGCATCATACAAAGCGCATTCTAGATGCCCACTTTTTTTAGCAATCGGGGGCGGATATTTGTGTTATTCAAACGATTTGTTGTTCCAAAGCGTCAATCGTTTCTCAATTATCGGCATAAACTGGCGCTAAATCGCACGGTTGGCGGCAGTTAATGGATCCATTTTTGAAATGACTGTATTGCAAAATCCTGTTTTCAATAAAGCGATGTTTTCATTGGTAGAATGGGGTGGAGCACCATTTTGTTGGAACCACAATTCTTGCACGTTGATGTCACTCAAATTTGGGAACAAATAATCGTTGATCATAGCATTGTACAGATGTCTTCTGACAGTTACTTATGTTCCGAGCTCAATTTTGAAAAAAATAAGGACCGATGATGCACCGGAGTATAATCCCCACCATACCGTACATCTCTTGCAAGAATTCGATCTTACAAGCCACCAAGATCTTTACGCAGAATTTGGCAGATAGTGTATGGACAAGAGCAAGTTGCTGCGAACGACGAGGAATCGAGAAATTGGAATCCTCTTCAAAACAAGCTTCCACAGTCGCGATATTTTTTCCAAACGCACTGTTCTCGTTCTTGCTCTGTGTGAGTATAAATTTGCGTGAATTGGGTGCGAAATTGTTCAATAATTGAACAAATATGTAGTACGTTTAGATGGCCGATGATGTCTACTGTAAATTTCACGAAGTGAATTGAATGACAAATTGTAGGAATGTGGTGGTGGAACAGTTATACTGGAATGGAGGTAAAGAACAAAAAGACAAAGTCCTACGGAACCACTTTAACCGACAAAGTTCGTTTTGGGTTAAACAATGAATGCTGCAAAAAATAGGCGAAAAAGGGGATGGTAGAGCACGAGCGCTAATCTTTATTTTAACTGGAATCAGAAGAGGCACCGTCTCAAAATAATGCTGGCAACAAGTAGTTGAAGAAGTTCGACGTCGAAGCACTGGCAAACGAGCTAACATTTTTAAAAATATTAGAAACTCAGAAGAAAATTCAATCGCCGAAATATATGGAGGACGAGCAGATACACGAGTTAACGGAAAACAATGAAATTTGCAAAAGATGGAGGAAGTACTTTTACGAAGAATTTTAACACAGCACTATTCCCTCGGTTTTCGCGCAGTAACAAAACCTAGCGAAGAAGTAAAAATAATAACCGAGGGGTCTGCAGTCGGATCGGATCACATACCTTTCGAACAATCGGAACCCTAATCAATGGTAGGATAGCCTTCCTGATCCAGTCTATAAAGCCAAAGACTTGTAGCAAAAACGCTTAAACCCATTAAGAAGCCGTATATAGCTGTTTAAGACGAAGCAAGTACTAGATGGAGTGAAAAGTGATATCCTTGACCGCCAGAATGCGCTGCTATTGCAAAAAAGGTTATGGTGCCTTGAAGTCCGTTCATATTTAGGCAGACATGCTAAATTTCAGTGCGATACTGTCTTTAGTTTTGTTTTGACAGCTGATTGTTGTTGACGTGTTTGGCATCATATGGAGTATGGGAAAAAACGATTTTTGTTCTCTCATAAAACATTATTTTTTGAGAGGCAAAATGGCGAAGGAAACCAAAGAAAAGTTAGATAAATATTATGGGGCTAATGCTCCGTCAGATTATACCGTCAAATATTGGTTTCGAGAGTTTCGTGGTGGCCGATCAAGTCCGCAGCGGCAGGCCTTTCGTTGCGGTTACAGAGGACAATATCAAAAATATACATAAAATGGTGTTGGCTGACCGGAAAGTGAAAGTGCGCGAGCTAGCCGATACCACAAAGATTAGTACTAAGCGCACACGCCATATTTTGGGCAATATTCTGAATATGAAAAAGTTATCCTGCCGCTGGGTGCCGCGAATGACCAAAAACACGAAGGCGAGAGCACTTCGAAAGAGTGTTTGGACTTGCTGATGCGGAATCGGGCGGACTTTTGGCGTTGATTGGTAACTGGATTTGGATCCCTCGGACTATTATCTCTTCCCAAACCTCAAAAGATGGCTCACCAATAAAAAATTCAGCTCACGCGAGGAAATCATCGACGCCACGGAGGAGTATTTTGCAGACCTTCCGGAAAACTACTTTTCGAACGGGATCAAGAAGTTGGAAAATCCAATAAGTGTATCAAATTAAAGGAGACTATATTGAATAATATAAAAAAAAAACATTAAAAAAAAAAAAATTTAATTCCCAAGGAGGTCACTTTTCACTCCATCTAGTAATTCTTGTTTGAAATCTAATGCACCTTATTATTGAAAATCATAGCGAAATGTGATAACCAGAATAGGTCTTATAAAAGATTCTCTAAATATTGACTCGTTTATATGCAATCCAGACAGACAGACTCCCATTTTAATAAAAGTCAAACACTGAGAAAATGTTTACTCCATTAATATAATGACTCTGTCGAACCACTGCTACTTGAATTGGCGATACAACCAAACTTTTGACTCAAAAGACAAGACGATGCTAATCCTATTGTATGGTGCCGAGAAATGATTTGCTATTTTCATCGTCCGAAAGATAAGTAGGTACTTCGTAAATTACTGGGCCCTGTGTTCGAAGAAGGATTATAAGGAATAACTAAGATCCATATCAAAATTTCGATGTAGTCAATCCAAAAACCTATGATATAAAGATTTTATTGACACGGGTACATGAAACGAGGAGACGGAAAAGCTCTCCGTGTGTTGTCATCTTTCTGTAATTTGGTGTTCGAGATGAAGATGATTGCAAGGATATCCACTGTGTTTCAGTTAGAGACGTGTCGGAAATTAAGCAAGTGATGTCTTTAGAGGAAAAAATGATACGCAGGTTGATCTTAAGTTTTTAAAGTTTCTAAATAAGCGTGGAAGAAGACTTTTTTCAGCTTTACTTTCTTCAATGCGGTGCGAACGTGGTCCAACGTGACACAGCCTTTATATGTTTGCGTAAGTCATGGCCTTGTTGAATTCCTATCGAGTTATCGTCTTTTGTCCTACCCTTTAAATGTGTACGAGTACCTTTGGTTTTTCCTCAAATATTCAACATTTCCCATCGCATTTCTAAATGAATCCGTAGGAATACGAAGATTTCGACACCTGCTCTGTATGGATCCAAATAAAATTTAAAAATTGTTCTCATAAACTATCCTTAAACCGCCGTTGATATCATGTGAAAAAATTCTCACTGAAATCCTTAAGATTCCCCATTTATACTATAACTCATCACGGTTAGTTCCAATTTCCCATCGATTGCTCACGACAAACATTCCCTGACATACCCAAAACCACAAGTATTATAAATAAAAAGAATTTAGTTCTACTGTCCACTTCTATGAGCAAGGATATTTGTTCTACAGGTAATAATTCAATCCGAATTGACTCCTGCGCTTCCTATAACAAGTAAATACAAACAAATTGTAACGAATCATTTCGACTATGAAGTATGAATAATAGATATCTAAATTCTAGACTTCTCCAATGAAGGATATTAAGAAATCTTTTCGAACAAAAGGACACATGAAAAAATAAACATATCCTGCGTATACGTTTGCATGAATGTATAGACCCTCAGGTGAATACGAGTATCTTAATTGATTGAAAATATTCCATTCCATTCCTTGATCCACGCGCACCTTTGAGCCAAACAGATGCAACTTGGTTTCCCTATCTGAATACGGAAACACTTTGTACACCGAGGAGAGAATTCTTTTTTATGTAGTTTTGGGCAGATGTTTAAAGTTTAAAGTATAGCTACAAAATAAAATAAAATAAAATAAAAAAAAAATACTCATACTCTCGGTGTTACACCATCACCACACCACACACCAAGATGAATTAAATGGAATCCTTAAAAATTGTCCTTGGTAGGCATAGGCACAATAACACGAATGGTGGTTCTTTTACTTCATTTTGATACATGGATACTACTGCTTGCCTCCATTGCTTGGAACGTGGTCATGATCGTCCTTTTTAATGCCATGCACCAATCACTCAAAAAAACAGCCACATATTCGTATGTATGTGGTTATAGATACGAGTACCTTATCTTCAAGACTTAAAAATTGAGCGCGCGCTCAAAGTTCTCTGTATGTGTGTATATGATCGGAAACACCTTGCATTGTCGGACCAATAAAATTCATCTTCAATGCCAACTATTGAGCGTCAACGAAACCCATAGAGATGAAATCTATTAAAGGAGATCGTAAGTGATTTCCTGGAACTCTATCCTGATTCAAGGATATTCAAGGGACATTGATGTGATGACATAGATTTCAAAGAACCAGAACTTTATGTGCAGCTTAAGTTTTGAGCATTTATGCATAATTGTTGTCCCCGCACGAGCAAGGGTAGGACTACGGGTACCGTATCTTCATTAATTTACTTCAGTTGCAGGTGCACTTGCAAGAGATTCTGGTGGCCACTCATTAAAATCAGCTGTAGATAGCCCGAGTGCGGATATCCCTTTGCTGTTGCTCCTGTCTCCTGAGTTGCTTGTTGCCTGTTACTTGTTGGTTGTTGTCTGTTTACTCTGTTTACACAGTTGGCCTGTTGGTTGATGATGTAGTTAGTGTTGTGACGATATGCGTACTCTCTGATGGTCAACGTTCACATTGGTAATAACACCAGGGTTCAACAGTGTATCAGTGTATCAATACTCTTACGCTGAAAAGACAAGGAATATTGTTGGACAAGCGATGGCACACTTTACCGTTGCCATCAATATATCGACCGCGGCCGCCGACGATGGCAACTACTACGACCGAAACTCCAACGACTACGACCACGTCGATGGACGTGTTGTAATGGCAGGTGTTTATTTAATTATTTTGTTTTCTTTGGGGAAAATATTCACAAAAATTACTTAATGAAGATTTTTACGACCTCTCTGACCGTCGATACTTAGTTATAAATATCTTTGTCGCTTGCTCCAGAAAATGAAACACGCGGCTTGAGCGGCCGGTTACACCAGTCGTCATATAAGGGCTAACATATTTGCCGAAGAGATCAATTAGTCGAATCAATAATTTATGCGGAGATTGGGTTTTCAGGAATTTTGTAGTCTTTTTTTGCACAAAGTTAATTCAGTTGCAAGGAGTTACGGACTGTATTAATGAACACAAACTGTATAACTGATGGAGCAGGTCTATTTATCTAGAAACATTCCTACTACTCAATGCTGACCCGGCATGAGTGTCATTTCAATTTCAAATTACGATGGAGCAGCGTTTTCGATCGTTCACTGCAATCAAGATCTTCTTAAGGATATTTTATAGGTTGATGGAAAAAAAACGACTAGGCAAAGATTGGATATGACCCATATGAAAAAAAATCAAACCTAGTTTATATTGAAATTGGCGAGAGTATCGTTTATAATGGAAATCCTACTTACTCTCCAAGAACTTCAGACCTAGATGACAGTCTGATCATGGTTATTGTTGAAGGGAATGTAGAGTATTGATATGCACAAATGTGAATGAATCCTCCATAGAAGTTGCAACAAGTTAACCATAGCAGATTTTGTGAAACTGCTTTTCGAATTCTAGCAAATACGTGATCCAGGCTGGTTGAATTTCTTCTCGACGCTCTAAATATTTCTAATGCCTGGACTTCGGCATATGCAAATGCGACCCTAGGCAAAATATCCGATTACTAAGTATATGTTTCTAGTCAGTTCTTACAACAACTTGAAGAAGGTAATCGAGTGATCCATACAAAAAGGCTTCACCATTGGCTTTTTAGATAGAGCTCAGTATCTAAAAGTTGTTCTAGATAGAAAACTTGTGTGCACTAAGCAAATCGAGTGGAAAACTTTCAAGGTGTTGTTGGTGTTTATGGCAATTTAAGGTAGTTTTCGAGCAGATATAGGGCTGTTCATCGAAAGCGTTTTACGATTTTATTCTTCTTCAAAATAGCTTCTTCTAACGAAGAATCTTCTTCGCTCATCAAGAATTTGGGAGGTATTATTTTTAAGGTTCTTTGGGAGTGAACGAACTCGGTGTTTTAGAGTAAATAATGTTCTAAAAAAGGAAACAGTTCTATATTTCAAGATTGCATCCAATGAACATCCAGCAACATCTTAGATAAAATATGTATCTTGCGCAGTTATTAAATGCAACATTTAATTTTTTTAAGGACGAAGAATCTAAACTTTCAAAGATTTCACATTCGTACTGTATGATGGGCAAAACGAAAGCTTTGATTAGATTCATCTCTACTTTGCTGGGCAAGTATTGTTTTGTTGGGCATAGTCCCCTAAGAATGCCATATATTTTAGAGACAATGCAGTTTATGTTAACTTTAACAGAATAATGATTAACCCTAGAATGGTACTATCTATTTTCTTACTATAACGGTACAATTTCGTAATTCTTACGAACTCATGCCTATTTAAGCTTTCCTGCTTTAAAAAAGGGCGAAATAAATGAAATTATTAGTGCTTTTAGTTTAATAAAGGCAAACATTTTATTGTTACTTAAAAAAAGGTAATTATACATGTTGTAGTTTATTGAGCATACTGCAAACATATCTTCCTGGAATGCTCTCCACATACTGGAGTACTACACGAAATGCACTTTGTTGTTGTCATCCTCCATTTTTTATAATCGCACATTCTGCAATGGGTTCTTAGCGCTTCCTCTGTTCGAACTGACTTTTCTGGTTCCCCCAAGTTGTTTCCGAAAATTGTCTTTATAGCGTCTTTGATATCTTTTCGCTGATTTTGCATTTCATATCTTTTCAATTGCTATTTTTTAGTCATATGACTTTACAAAGCAAGCAAAATTTGAATCTTGTCATAGGTTTTGCAGCGCTATTTTTTTTTTAAAACAGTTATGTAAATATATATGTATATGACGTATGCGTTTACGCATGCTAAATTTAACATATTATAAAAATATGCCATTGGTCATCGCCTGGTTTTTCTTTGGCAGTTAGTAACGTGGCACATTTGGTCCAATGTTTCAACAGCGCCTTTCCTTTGGTTATATGTAATTAAGGATTATTTCTGGCTTTTTGGATGGTTCACAGACAATTCCTTCATCACGAAGAGATAAAACAAGGGTTACAATTTTGTTCATTTTAGCTAAATAAGATAATGCTCTAAGAATACTGTGATATATAAATAATGCGGAACCAATTTTTCTGGATTTAAATTTTGTATCATTAGAAGGTGCAGGAAGTTCTCTTTTATTTTTTTTCATTGTTCCTATTGCCATTATATTATATTTTGCTAAAAGTGTTTGAATAAGTGGAATACCAGTGAACCAGTTAGCAAATGTGTTTGATCCACGTATTTGCTCTACTAATTCTTCTACAAAGTATTCAACTAAGCTTTTATTGGTTGGAGTCGATCCTTTTCCTAAGTAAGGAATTGCATTCATTAAATACTTTGTTGAGTTCTTCACCATCATTACAATTTTCATGCCATATTTATCTGGTTTGATAAGGATGTATACCAATTGCTCATCTATGGTCAAGTATGCACTAGGTTAATAATTTTTTTTGCAGTTCTCTATAAACACATACCATATTTCGGAAATGTAAGCTAGTTTGGTTTGTTTCAATCTTTCGGTCCTAGTTTCCTTGTTATCAAATCTCATACAATTGGTAATGAAGTTAAATCTATCCCCGCTCAGTGTTCTATCAAACAGATATTCACTGTTCAGGTGATTACTCTTTACTGCTGCCACTAATATTATCAACCCCAAATTCTTCAAGTTCTTCTTCTTCAAGCTCTGTGACACAAGATGTACCTTCCTTATACCGCAATTGTTGCCTTTTTATTTCCTCGTTTGTGTGATTAAGAATTTTTCTCATTATTTCTAAAGAAAAAAAAAAGTTGAAACATTTATTTGGTTCATAAGCATGTCTACCTTCCTGTGTAGAACCAGAAGAAATATGAATAATATTTTTTTTGGGTACTTTTCCACTTGATTTTGTAGCAGTAGTATTCCATAAAAATCCGTTTTTTCCCTCAATAGTACTATTGTCAAAAAATATAATATTATTAGAGGCTGATGAAGGCAGTGTCGGAGAATTGGGTTTTTTTCTCTTAGATTTGTTATGAAGTTTGCATTACCTGATCGTTGTAATTGTTGGTATCATTCTCGTTATCAGGTGGGATCGTCTAATTCATAATCATCCGAAAAATTAGATGGAATGCTTTCAATTTCAAATCGATCATATTCAATATCAAAATTTTGTTCCTTTTCTAATTGATTCAAAAATTCCTCTAAATCCTGGTGGCTAATCTCCTTGTCCATTACTAATAAAATATGAATTACAAAAATAATAAACTTAGTTGCAAAAGTGAATAAAATAAGAAAATTTCTGTTGAAAACTGAATTCTTACCTTTATCGAATAACAAAAGAAATAAATGATATTTAGAACTGCTTCGTAGAAAATACGACTAGTTTTTAGAACTATGTAAAAATTACGAGCAACTTTTTATAAAAAAATAAAAGTAAAAACTTTTAGATTATATACAAATACACTGTCCTAGTCAAAAAATGTGGGTGGCCGTGGCTCAAGTGGTAGTGTGTTGGCTTCCCAATCGGACGGTTCGGGGTTCAATACCAGCCGTGACCGAAAGACTTTTTTTCAGGCAAGTAAAATCTTGTGAGATGAATGGTTGCCTAAATACAACATCAAGTCCAATTTACACTAATAATTTAGTCTCTCCATTAAATGTTGGATGCCACCCATGGAGCGAAATAACCACTGAGCCCAAAAATCTTTCTCTCTCTCTCTATCCAATTTTCCGAAAAACTTAACACGTGCTCCGGCATTTTAAGAGTAGTAATACCCTCTTGAGTGTTAAGTTGTTTTTAAAAAAAAAAAAAAACGCATACTGACGAATGCATAGCTCAGTCCTCCCCACTATTTTCCTGCCTGTTTCTACTGAATTGCAATTTAAATGACGTCATTAGTAAAAATGACGAAGGAGTACCGTTCTGGGGTTAACATAAACCTGCAAATTCAAAATACCCAGATTGTTATTACATATCAACAGCTGCTTGGTTTTTGATGAATTAACATTTTGACTGCCATGTCACACGTTTTCGTGCGACACCTAATATTTCCCCTGGGGCCACGTCGCACATTTTCGTGCGACACCTAGTACTTCAGCTCAGGCCATGTGATATGTTCTGGTGCGACAGTATATGGGATTTTGTGTGGGTTTCGGATTATGTGGCCTATGTTGAAGATTTTGGTCTTACTTACATGGCGCTAGGATAATTTTTGTGAGTAGTACAGAGGGTAGAATTTCATGTTTGTTTTTTTTATTTTAATATCAAAAAATTACTTTTAATATATTTTTTTCAAAAAAATTTAAATCCAAAGTACAAACATATTATTATTAAAAAATTAGAAAATACATTATTTCATTATACTTATTTTAAAAAAATTAATCGCTTTCAGCTACTAAGAAAGAAAAAAAATCCAAAGAATTCCAAGTTTATTTACTGAAAAACGGAAGTTTTAGCTTTCTAATTTAGCGAGAAAATTGATTTGCGGCCCGGGTCAACCCCGAACTGATTTATTAGCGCTTATTGCAAGCTTAGTCTTAAAAGTTACAATTTCACTTAAAAGTGAAGATAAAACTAAAAGGTGGGAGCGGTTAAAGAAAGTTAAGACGTAAGGCATAGGTGGAAATAAGAATGTTCTTAAGAGAGATTTTGCTGAGATGGTAGTCGAAGAGAGGCAGAATATCGTTAACTTCACGAAGGATTCTAGACATTGGCTGTAATTCGTTCTGTGAAGATTGAGCCGGAAAAGTGGCACAGACCCAAGATTGCGTGGGTTGGTGTTAAAAGAAATAAGGTCAAGTAAAGAAGGACAATCCATATTACCAACTAAAATATGATGAATAAAGAGAATGTGTGGCAAATAAGAGGGATAGTTAAAGGTGGAACTTAACTATTACGATTATGCAGCAGTCGGCATGCTTGCGGTTGCTCAGACCTAGCTCGTCGGAGGGGTGGGATCTTGCTGCTATTCCTTATTCACTACAAATAAATCATGCCGAATAACAATAATAACAAAAAAAAAAAATGGTTGCATGTGTCTTAAGATGATGTTGCGGGTGGTTGCAACATTTGAGGAATCCCTCCCACTGCAAGTATAACTTGCTCCATGTCTATTCCTCTCCTCCTGCTATAATTATTGGGAATAGACCCTATTTAAGATACCTACACTGCTCTAAACAAACATCTCACCGATTCTTACCGCTTCTTACTAACACATGGTAAACCGAGTACAACCGAGTAATAATAATTTTAATTGGAATTCATTTGAATTCATCTTGATGAACAATGTTAGTTTTTATTGATTTGTATTATATAATTATACAGATATATGTGTGCAAATACATCTTTTAAAAAGTAAAAGGAGCGCAAAACAAATATAAATTCATACAAAATTTCAGCTCTTAGATATTAATTTCGCGTTTAAATACGAATATATGCATATATGTAAATGTATATGTATGTGTGTACGGACAAAAGAACAAAAATTATTAACTTCTTTTCAATTCAATGCACTTATGATAGTAATCGCGATTTTAAACTTATTTGAATATAAATTCTTATTTTGTGAGGCTAAATTAAGTAAATATGCATGTATTTTATATGTAACGTTCTACTTAAGTTAATTTATAAGATATTTATTTAAGATATATTTGTATAAGTGTATGTAAGAATACAGTAGATAGATATATAATAGTTATATATATATATATATATATATATATAGATATATTTAAATTAATTGTAATGTAAAATCTTTTTCATTGATTATATTCATATGATTTTTTCCAAATTGTACATTTTGAATTCACTTTTATAAATTAAAATCATATTCCAAAGAAAGTAAAGAAAACTGTGTGGGTACTCACGTTTATGTCGTATGATGTAGTTGAAGGTTATGGCTGAAGATCGTGCACGATATTCCGCTGTTACGGGATTGTGGGTTCATTAAATTCCCTTTTTTGTAACTTTTTTTTTTTTTTGTATTGTAGATTTAGGTAGGATTAGTATTTGCATTTCGTCAACACTTTGATTGGCATAGATATAACATTCATACTTCCACAAAGCATAATTATATATATATATATATGAATATATCTATGTACATACATTTCATCTATAAGTTTTTACTTAAATACAATTTTTTTTTTTTTTTTTTTTATGTTACATATTTTAATTGAAGAGATAACAGATAACAATAGCCAAAACAAAAAAAAAACACAAAAGACGTTCAAATTATGAAAAAAAAATGTAAGAGGATTTAATTTATGATGATTTTTACACTACTGTTAAAGTAGTGTTATCTGGATGCAAAAGATGACAAAGCTTTGATGGATTTTGTGAGGTACTGTTATTTGATAGGCTGATGTATATGATGATTCCTCGACTATTCATACTCGGGAACCACATTTCATCCAATCGGAGCGCCAGCATTTATGGCTTTTCACTTCGGCTCAGTCCACCTGGATCAATGAGCTATCCTGCCGACAGGAATCTGGAGTTTCACCAGCTTGGCACTTGCACCGACTCAGCAATTTACACAGCAATTTACACAATAAAAATTCCAGTATGTATTTAATTGTAGTATTTAATTATGTAGTTTAATTTTACGTTTTTTTTTTTTTATTGTATATACGTACTACACGTACGACTGGGGAACCAACCAGCTTGACGAAAGACATGTACCAAAAGGAAAAAAAAAAAATGGCCGAAATTTCCGCAAGCTTTTATACGATTCATTTACGATCTTAGACGTCAAAGATCGTAGAGTTTTTTCTTTTTTCTTATTTTCGAAATTCGATATTCGAGAGCTAAATGGTCGGCTACAATTTAGGTATGTTCAAAGTTGTGAATTTTTATAAAAAGAAATGGTAAGGAGCAAGATAAAATGCGATTGGATTCGGACAGCTTTGAATGATGACGCCACAAAATCGTGAATTTACAAATGGTCTTGCGTTTTGTAAAGACACGAAAATCGTCATATGATCAAGGCTTATTTCTTGCAGATACTCGACCCATGACCCTGGGAAAGTTCAAAGTTCTTATAACCATCTATTTTCGGAGATCTTTAGCATGAAATACTCCAAGCCTTTTACCATCACAATTTTCTACTTCGTACATAGATGTACCAATTTTTTTTGAAATTCTGCATTTTACAAATTTAGGGCATAGCTTTGAATTAATGTTCTTTGATGCGTCACTCAATGTGAAATTCCGTCTATATACTATATCTCCAGGATTAAGTAATCTTTTTGCACTCCTGAGGTTATAGGACTTCTTGTTACGTTCAAAGGCGAGCTTTAGATTTTGCTTTACGTTTTCCCGTATAATTGAAAATTTACTATCTGGTGGTAGACTAACCATTTCATAGTCATCGAGTGCTTTTAAACTTCGTAGGAGTTTGTACATATTCCCGTGTGTAGCCATCTGCTGACCAAATAGGCAGTAGTAGGGAGTTATGCCGATTGAGCGATGAACTGATGTGCACAGAGCCTGCTGTATCTCGGGAAGGTGTTTATCCCATTGCTTTTGATCTTCACGCAGATAACTCCTTATTGCCGACAGAATCGATAGATTTACCCTCTCGGATGCGTTAGACTGTGGTGAGTAAACAGCGTTACGTATGTGACCGCATCCATATATTGACAGAAAGGATTGAAAATCCTTGGATGTAAACTGTCTACCATTATCGCTATGAATCACCTCCGGTACTCCAAATAGATGAAAAACTTGTTGCTCAAGATATTCAATAACCGAGCTCGTGTTCGCTTTTCTCATAGCTTTTATCAAGACATATTTTGAGAAACCGTCTAATACCACAAAAACGAATGCGTTTCCTTTTCTGGTCCTTGGATATGGCCCCATGAAATCAATATAGAGTTTTTGAAACGGTCGATTGATTTCATGCTGGGAACCCATGGGAGGTCTTAAAATGGTATTAACAGGTTTGTTTTCTTTACAAACAGTGCAATTGTGAATGAAGTTACGTACGTCTGCTGTCATATTGGGCCAATAGAATAATTCTTTAAGTCTGGAAAGAGTTTTCGCTATTCCTCCATGAGAACAGCCTGGCGGATTATGATAATTCGCAACAAGATTTTGCGTAGGCTTAGCCGGAACCCAAAGTTTCCAAGAGAACTCGGTATTTAATTGAATGTCTTCAATCAAATTAGTCTTTTTGTAAATGTAGCCGTCAGTCACTTTTAAATCTGGCAATTGGTCAGAGTTTTTCGTTACAGTCGAGATCAATTCGAGGTATTCCGGAGATTTAAATTCAGTGGACGTTAGGTCGATTAAAGAATAGGAGGTTTCAGTAAATAATTCTTCATTAAATGCGCGAGAAAGAGTGTCTGGTACTACATTTTGTGCACCTTTGCGATGTTTAATATCGAAAGAGAACGCCTGTAGTTTTAGCGACCATCGTGCCAATCTACCGCTTAAATCTTTCAAGCTCATCAACCATTTCAAGCTGGCGTGATCGGTCACGATAGTGAAGGCCGATCCTTCAACATAAGGTCTGAATTTCTTTACCGCTTTTACCGCCGCATAGCATTCTTGCTCAGTAACACTGTAGTTGCGTTGGCATGTATTCATTTTTTCTGAGAAGAAAGCTATGGGTTTCTCGTTCTTTTCATCATCTAGTTGGTACAATACACCACCAATGCCAAAACTAGAAGCATCACATTGGATTACGAACGGTTTAGAGAAGTCTGGATTGGTCAAAAGTGGAGCCGATATCAGCGCGGTTTTCAAGGACTCAAATGATTTAAGGGCTTCGGATGTCATTTTAAATGGTTTGTTTTTCTTTAAAGTATCCGTCAACGAACAGGAGATAGAAGCAAAGTTGCGAATAAATCTCCGGTACCATCCACATAATCCCAAAAAACGTCGGACTTGTTTCTGTGTTGTGGGAATCGGAAAATCCTTTATCGCAGATACTTTATTTGGGTCAGGCTTTAAATTGCCACCTCCAACAATATACCCTAGGTACTTTAGCTCTTTGAAACAAAATCGTGACTTCTCGACATTAATTGTTAAGTTTGCTTCTCTTAAACACTTAGCTACTCTTTGCAAAATATCTATGTGCCCGCCAAAATCCTTAGAAATGATCAGCAAATCATCCAAATATACAAAAACTTGTTCCCTGAGTGCACTGGGGATCACTTTATCCATCAACCGGCACATTCTTTGAGCTGCATTACACAACCCAAAAGGCATGACCGTAAATTGATACAATGGTCTTCCTGGCACAGTGAAGGCCGTTTTTTCTCTAGATCCTTCCTCCAAAGGAATCTGCCAAAACGCGTCCTTTAGATCCACGCTACTGATGTAATGTGTATCTTCAAGACGGCTCAACAGGCCCTCTATATGGGGGAGGGGATACGCATCTTTCTTTGTGAGTGAGTTCACTTTCCGAGAGTCTAGGCATAGTCTGTTCTTTCCAGGCTTGCGGATTAAAACAATAGGTGAACTCCAGGAGCTTTGACTCTCTTCAATCACTCCCAAAGAAAGCATGCGATCCAATTCGTCGTATATCAACTTTTGGATAGGCGGTGACACAGGATAATGCCTTTGTTTAACAGGCTGAGCATCACTGGTATCAATTATATGTTTTTCGAGACAAGTTTTTCCTAAACCAAGATTGGCAAAAGATGGGAATTTACATATCACCTCTTTTAACTGTAGGCTTTCAGATTCAGACAAATTCATGAGTTGTGGGTCTCTACTCTTTTCAATTACCGGATTATTGAAGTTTGAACTGACTTCGAGTTCACTAACCACGTTTGGGGCTACTTTGAACTTCCGCCAAAAGTCGATACCTAAGTAAAGAGGTTGACATAATGAGGGTATCAAATAGAAATCATGTCTCTCTACTTGGTTGTTGAAATTTACTTCGACATTTATCCTACCAATAATTGATTGGTGTTTTCCATCAGCCGTTCGAATAAACGACGAGAATTTGAGAATAGGAATATCAAGGTCTTGCACAAATTTTAGACAGTCTTTGCCCAGACAAGAAACAGTTGCTCCGCTATCAAGCAAGCCTGTAATATCTTTTCCCAAAATTTGTATTTTAGCGTAAGGTCGCACATCAGAACTGTGATTTAAAAAACTGCTGGAAATAATCTGTCTAAATATTTTTCGTTTCTTGTAACGCAATCGTGTTTTTGCAAATTTGTTGGGACTATTTACAAGTCTAAGCTCATCAAGGTTAAATATTTTGGACCGTAGGTGGTTATAGCGTTTCAACCTTTCTTCATAGGACATGCTACTGCGGTTAAATGTGTTTAGTTTTATGAAGGCATTGTTTTGTTTCTGTTCAATAGGTTGCTTATAATTGGATGTTGGCTCGGAATTATCTGTGTTAGTGGAAGAGTCTGCAGTTGTTATTCCGGGAGGGTTTGAGTCGAACGGGATTCCCCGGTTTTCATCCCGTTCGTTGTGGTGTTTTCCATTAGCGGATTGCAGCGTCTGCAATTAATGACGGTAACACCATCTGAACCACATCGATAGCAGAACAGCCTATTAATAGGAGATGGACAATCAGTGAATATATGACCTGGAGCTTTGCAATTGAAGCATATCAGTGTTTTGGGTTGAAGGTTTTTGTTTTTGTTTTCTATTTGGGGTTGTATTCTATTGCGGTAGGAAACAGCCGAAACGTCATATCCTTGGTCTTTCTCATAATCATGTTCATTATCTATTCCTAGTTCATGAATTGAATGATAAGGCAAGCCTCTGTTTTGATGGACAAATCGATTCTGTATCATTCTTTCTGTTCGCTTGCACTCGTCTTTGAACTGGTCAAGACTGTGAATTTTCATCGGATATATAAAATTTAATAACTTTGGACAAATGTTAGTGCGAAGAATTTGCACGAGATCACTGTCTTTGATAGGCTGACGTAGCTGACTTTTTAGCTGTAGGATGGCGGTGAAAAAATCCTCGAAACTCTCTCGCGGTTGTTGTTTTCTGTCCATCAGTTGTTTAATGATTTCGAAATCACTTTCGTGCACTCGAAATTGTTTTATCAACGCACGGCGTAAACTTGGCCAATCACCTCGAGGATTGCTTCGAAGGAATTGCCAGTACCAATCTTGAGCGGATCCGGATAGTAAATGATGGAAATTCATCAATACCTCACTCCAGGTGCAGTTATAATTACATTTTAGTATATCTACTCTGAAGACAAAATCTTCAACTGAAATACCTTTCGAAGACCCATCAAATTTTAAGCCCCAACGATCTAATCGATACGACAAGCAATCGACCGATCTTGGTTGATTTAATCTTTCATTAGGAAATATTCTATTTGTATAAAAGCTATTCAGAGAATCTATGTTGGAAACGTTATCTGGAAGCTGACTCTGTAGGTGGTGATTTTGTTCCGGATTTTGAATATTTCTTGATATGGAATATTCATTGTTTTTGTTGCGGTCGCTTCTCAGAGGTAGCAGGGCTTTGTCTACGCTTTCCTTGATCAGAACCGGTAGCATCATTCCCAAAGTATCGTTGACTACTTGACGAATGTGCACTTCGATCTGACTAGCACTTGTGTTAATTGAAATAAGTTCTGGTTGCACGTTATTTGTTACATATTCAGCTGGTCTAGAGTTGCTAGCCGCATTTGTTATATTTACATGAGCAACATTTAAGAAGTCGTCAACATGCTGATTAGCAGGTGGAAGATGTTGTGTAGTTTTGTTTAGGGTATCGAAATTATTAACTTGCGAGGAAGTAATTGGTTGTGCCACACTACCTACTGTGGTAGTAGTGGTAGTGGAGGTAACCGTACTAGAAGTAACCACAACATTGGGTGCTTGTGGCATATAAGGTTGAAGGGAATTGTTTATGTTGGAGTCAAAGTAAGTTTCAGATTCACCGGTTATGTAACTAGTGGTCAATGAGGTTTTTACTGGAGAATGTGTACATGGTTGAAAATTACTATGTAACCGATTGATAGGTGTGTCAGAGTTCCGGGATGTTTGTGAGCGTGTTGTTATGCTCCTGGACTGTTTTGGTACAGCTCCAGTGGAAGAATTGTTTTTACTCATAATGAATGTTGTAAGGAAACGATGCAAAAGTAGAAAAAAAATATAAAACTTTTTGGTTTAAAGCAATCGTGAGAACATGTTAAGGCAACGTGTAGGTATATATGTATCGGTACGATTTTACTTTTTTTTTTTTTTTTTTTTTTTTTTTTTTATATTAGAACTGGGAAAATAAATTTGTTGTTGGTGTTCTTTGAAGTTGTTACTATTGCTCATATTTGGACTATTAAGCGTGTCTTAATGACTCAAATATTAAAACAAACTGGTTCTGCTACTCATCAGCTGTAAGCTTATGGAAACTCAAGTTTCTATTATGCATTTGTACTTCTACACACCTGGACTCATAAGCGTTATTCCTGAATGCATAACTCAAAGAAACTCCCAACTATTTCAACTATTATTATGTATATGATATTGTGTATATAACTTAGTATAAACACAGACTAAAGGACAACTAACCTCCGCAAGAAAGCTAGTGTTGGTATATATGTAGGTACCATTTGTGATTCCCGTTCCTGCGAAATTTGGGTATTACGTTGTGAGTTCCCTATGCGAGGATAGTACCTCGTTCGGGCCCCACGTTGGGCGCCATTTGTGGCAAATAAGAGGGATAGTTAAAGGTGGAACTTAACTATTACGATTATGCAGCAGTCGGCATGCTTGCGGTTGCTCAGACCTAGCTCGTCGGAGGGGTGGGATCTTGCTGCTATTCCTTATTCACTACAAATAAATCATGCCGAATAACAATAATAACAAAAAAAAAAAATGGTTGCATGTGTCTTAAGATGATGTTGCGGGTGGTTGCAACATTTGAGGAATCCCTCCCACTGCAAGTATAACTTGCTCCATGTCTATTCCTCTCCTCCTGCTATAATTATTGGGAATAGACCCTATTTAAGATACCTACACTGCTCTAAACAAACATCTCACCGATTCTTACCGCTTCTTACTAACACATGGTAAACCGAGTACAACCGAGTAATAATAATTTTAATTGGAATTCATTTGAATTCATCTTGATGAACAATGTTAGTTTTTATTGATTTGTATTATATAATTATACAGATATATGTGTGCAAATACATCTTTTAAAAAGTAAAAGGAGCGCAAAACAAATATAAATTCATACAAAATTTCAGCTCTTAGATATTAATTTCGCGTTTAAATACGAATATATGCATATATGTAAATGTATATGTATGTGTGTACGGACAAAAGAACAAAAATTATTAACTTCTTTTCAATTCAATGCACTTATGATAGTAATCGCGATTTTAAACTTATTTGAATATAAATTCTTATTTTGTGAGGCTAAATTAAGTAAATATGCATGTATTTTATATGTAACGTTCTACTTAAGTTAATTTATAAGATATTTATTTAAGATATATTTGTATAAGTGTATGTAAGAATACAGTAGATAGATATATAATAGTTATATATATATATATATATATATATATAGATATATTTAAATTAATTGTAATGTAAAATCTTTTTCATTGATTATATTCATATGATTTTTTCCAAATTGTACATTTTGAATTCACTTTTATAAATTAAAATCATATTCCAAAGAAAGTAAAGAAAACTGTGTGGGTACTCACGTTTATGTCGTATGATGTAGTTGAAGGTTATGGCTGAAGATCGTGCACGATATTCCGCTGTTACGGGATTGTGGGTTCATTAAATTCCCTTTTTTGTAACTTTTTTTTTTTTTTGTATTGTAGATTTAGGTAGGATTAGTATTTGCATTTCGTCAACACTTTGATTGGCATAGATATAACATTCATACTTCCACAAAGCATAATTATATATATATATATATGAATATATCTATGTACATACATTTCATCTATAAGTTTTTACTTAAATACAATTTTTTTTTTTTTTTTTTTTATGTTACATATTTTAATTGAAGAGATAACAGATAACAATAGCCAAAACAAAAAAAAAACACAAAAGACGTTCAAATTATGAAAAAAAAATGTAAGAGGATTTAATTTATGATGATTTTTACACTACTGTTAAAGTAGTGTTATCTGGATGCAAAAGATGACAAAGCTTTGATGGATTTTGTGAGGTACTGTTATTTGATAGGCTGATGTATATGATGATTCCTCGACTATTCATACTCGGGAACCACATTTCATCCAATCGGAGCGCCAGCATTTATGGCTTTTCACTTCGGCTCAGTCCACCTGGATCAATGAGCTATCCTGCCGACAGGAATCTGGAGTTTCACCAGCTTGGCACTTGCACCGACTCAGCAATTTACACAGCAATTTACACAATAAAAATTCCAGTATGTATTTAATTGTAGTATTTAATTATGTAGTTTAATTTTACGTTTTTTTTTTTTTTATTGTATATACGTACTACACGTACGACTGGGGAACCAACCAGCTTGACGAAAGACATGTACCAAAAGGAAAAAAAAAAATGGCCGAAATTTCCGCAAGCTTTTATACGATTCATTTACGATCTTAGACGTCAAAGATCGTAGAGTTTTTTCTTTTTTCTTATTTTCGAAATTCGATATTCGAGAGCTAAATGGTCGGCTACAATTTAGGTATGTTCAAAGTTGTGAATTTTTATAAAAAGAAATGGTAAGGAGCAAGATAAAATGCGATTGGATTCGGACAGCTTTGAATGATGACGCCACAAATGTCGGCAACTTTTCGACGTATAGAAAGGGGTTGTTATAAGTTTCAGCCGATCAGTATAAAGTGGTAAGTTTTGGCTATCATCCCAGGGAAGACAACATAAAGCAAATCGTAAAAACCTGCGTTGAATAGCTTCTATCCGGAGGATGTGTGTTCTGTAGTAGGGTGACCAAACTTAGCTAGCATATTCAAGAAGAGGCCTAACAAAGGTTGTGTAAAGAGATTTGGTAACATAAGGATTGGAAAACTCCTTAGACCAGCTCTTGATGAAGCCAAGGGCAGAGTTGGCCTTTATTATAAAATTATCAATGTGAGAACGGAAATTGAGTTCCTTTTCACAGTTAACACCCAAATCACGCAACTCATTCACTAAGGAACAGGCAGATTAAAGATTAGATAGCAGCGAGGTGAAATAGGAGCCGCTTACGGGTATACGTTATAGCTTCACACTTATTGACGTTAAGCTCAAGAAAATTCGTCTGACACCAAGTACAAAATCTGTCAAAATCTTCCTGCAGTGGTAGGCTGTCTGAGGAAGAAGACATATATCTAAAGATTTTCATAACGTTTGCGTAAACAGATATGCATGAATTTTTAATGATGCAGTCAACATCATTAATGGTCAGAACAAATAATAAGGGACCAAGGTGGCTGCCTTGAGGGAAACCAGAGGAGGCTTTAATTGGGTCAGAAACCATGGGCATAAATAGAACATAGTAATATCCTTCATTTAAATATGATCGAACCCATGTTATAAAGTTTATTTGGAAAACAAGAGCTTTAAATTTCAGAAGGATTATATCATGTGGAATAATATCAAAGGCTTTGCTGAAATCGGTGGCAATCACATCAACTTCATTTCTAGATTCCAGTGCACATAAAGTGCTAGATACGAATTCCGTTAAGTTGGTGGTCGTAGATCTACCTTTGAGAAATCCGTGCCGGTTTTGGGAAACAATAGGTTTACAATGGAAAAGCATTATGTCATAAATAATGCTCTATGCAGGACAGCTTAGTAATTGGTCGATAGTTGGAAATATCGTCTTTTCGACCTTTTTTATTATTTATAAAAACCTTTTTCAGGTCGAGAGAAATAATCCCTGGGTGATAGAAAACTGAAAGAGAGCTGTAAGAGGTTGAGCTAGGTGCATTTCACATTTCTTTAAAAATATAGGAGGAAGATCATCAGGGCCATAAGAATAATCATCTTTGAGGTTTATTATTTTATCTTTAACCAGCTCTAGAATTATAGACACCGATTCCAAAGTTGTTTGTGGGCAGCTATTTAAGTAGGAAATGTAAAAGTGGTCTGGCTCTAGGGAATGGGTGGCGAACGCTTGGTTTTTAGCCAAATGCGAAAAGATTTGCAATAATTTGGGGATCGCCCGAGGACTTATCTAAAAAATTCAGAGATGATGGATAGTTATCCGATTTACTTTAGTTTACTTAGAATCGTTTGGGGTCGGAAATGAGTGTGTGGTCCATTTGGTTTAAATAGTTGTCATATGTTTGGCAAAGTACAGAGAAATTTATTTGGGCAGACTGGTAGTAAAAGAAATCGGTATCGGAACGCGATTTTAAGTAAGTATACCAGAGCTTATTTCTCTTATTACGAAGAGATAGCAGCTCTATATTATACCAGGGTGGTGATGATGAGGGATTCTTTTTGGGTAAAAAAGGTACAGATTGGGAGAGACATTTGAAAATTTCGGTATAAAAGGATGCGAGAGCATCGTTAACCGTCAGGTTGGGATTATCGTAAAGAAAGTCAAAATTGGCCATACTGAGGAGGTTGTTCAGTTCATATGAAAATGAAAACTGTAAGAATACTCATAGGAAACGCGATTAAGACCATTGTCATACACCAACGTAAGAGAAAGGGGAGGGTGGTAACTATCCAACTCAGAAAGAACATGTCTACTTTCCAAAACGATGCAGTTATCTGTGTCAGTGGCGAAGACTAGGTCGAGTTGTCTGCCAATGTTATTGGTGACACCACTGAATTGATACAGACCAGAGTCAGTAAGGCAGTCGATGAAAAGATTTTCTTTATCAGAGGTGGGATTTGTTGCAGTAAAGTAGGACTGGTCAGTCTGAGCCCATAGAAGCTTAGGTAGATTAAAATCACCTAAAAAATTAACTACGTCGTTGGGATCAGCAGCATTAAAAATGCTGTCGATTGCATCAACAACTAGCTGGTAACCTTGAATTGGTTGAGAGGAGCGAATATAGCAGCAGCAGATATATACGTTGCGCTTGCAAAATAGGAATTTTAGCGCAAACAAATTTAAAGAATGCAGTGGATGATTTTTTGAAGGGTTTAGATTCGAGACGAGTGTGTATAGTTAGAAGTACACCACGGCCATATAAATTTTCCTCTTTATCTAGACCATCGTCATGGTGTAAATCAAAGTCTTGGGAAAATAATTCATTATTCCTAATATTATGGGTGAGATTGGTTTCTGTGAGGGCAAAAATGTCGTAGGGCAGAATATGCGAACTAAGATATTTCATATAGCTGTTCATAATTCTCTTACGTTTTGTACAGGGACAGATACTTCGGAAGCTTCGGCAAAGAATTGAGTGGTGGGTTAGGAGCGATGGTAATTTTTGAAACTACACCTCTCCGGAACTTACGTGAGACGCAAAAGAAGAGAGAACCTTAGCCACATCATCAGGCGTCATATCTAATTGCTCATGAAAACATATAAAAAGTTACCTTGTAGAATGCGAATACTTGGGAAAGCAAGTAATGCATAACTGGGGTTTATATGGGCACTATGGACAGATTCTTGTTGTCATTTTTATGTTTTTTCTTGCAGTGGTCCTATCCGATGATTTCTGAACTTAGGCATAGCACAAAACGCATGACCGTCTTATGCTTTTTCCATCATCATCCTTTCTTTCTTCTATGTTGTGCTTTCTGGAAGTAACTATTTGGGGCGACAAAAGGTCCAGTAAACCCTCAGCAACATTTTCTCTTAATTTTCGAATTTGGATCTTAGTTTTTGTGGCTTTTTGGTAACCAAAATATGCATTCACCATTGCCATACCCAGCAAAAATTAAATGTCAACTTTCCTACGAGTATATGTACCACTTTAGGCTTCTTCTCAGCTTCGTAGCATAGGAAGCCAATTGATCCGAGAGATCAATATCTGACTTGCCCTTGTTGTATTCTATAATTTCTAGTGGTTTTTCTAGATTTCTTTGTCTTCGACTCAGGACCTCCACTGGTGGATAGAGTGTTTGGGTCAGGAATAGGTTGGTCCAACGCGGTAGCCACAATAGGAGCATGTTTTGTGGAAAGCATCTTTACATCTTTTATGTCTCCCCACTTCAGAACAACAACGCCATTTTTTTCTTCTCGTGCAATCATTTCATCATTCTTCAGTTTAGTATTCATCACCTCTTTTAGACAAAATTTTGTTTTAGCTCGAAGTGTTCCAACGACGTGTGTCTTTTTGTCAAGCATAAAACGCGCCAGTTCGTAGCTAGTATAAAAATTGTCAACATAGAGAGTGTGCAATTTTTCTTTTAGCTGATAACTGAGTTCTTCACACACATCTTTTGCCAAACCAACTTCTCGATCACCTGTTGCACTTTTCGCGGAGTAAATTTTAGTAGCCCAAGTGAAGCCTTTGTTGGAGCAAAGCTTGAATAACTTCACACCATATGGATGAGCTTTGTTGGGAAAGTATTGTCGGAAAAGGAGTCTTGCTCTCCAAGGAATGAATGAATTTTCTCCAGGAATTAAAACTCGCTGAAATTTGGCTTGCTGCATATCCAAAAGAGGCCCAATTTCCCCAATTCTGTCTCCTGTTGCTATGGTAGTATTATCCGCAAAATAAAGAAAGTTCAAAAGCAATTGAAAGCGATTGCATGACATTATCTTAGCAGGAACGCCAAAGTTGTAGATAGGCCTCTTCGACCAATAGTCCTGCCTTTGCAAGGCCCATCAATAACATATTACTGAGGAATTTTTTCATCTCTCTATCGTCTGTCGGAACCCACTTCTTTTTTCTTGATCCACGAGTTACGTGAACACTATTTAGTTGCTGCTCTGCATACCGATTTGTCTCATGAACTAAACGTCTCATCTACAAAAATACCAAAAGCTTCCATGCAGCTAATAGTTGAAGAGATATTGGTTAGAAAACCAGATCTTCTAGTGAAAGGAAAGGTTTTTTGCCGAGAAGAAAACTCCGTCCAGCGTACGAAGTCATTTGGATCACCCGTAACTGGCATTTCCTCTGCTTCTCCTTGCATTTTTTCGTCGTCACTTTCTAGATCCACTGCATTCAAATCATCTGATTCCGAGTCGGTATCGGTATAATAAAAATAAAATCACTTCTAATTATACTTACTAAAAAGCAAACACGATGACACGAGGTAACACTTCTAACACGAGGAAATTACTGCTGTACGTTTTAGTGTGATATGGACTCAGAAAAAAAATCTCTGGACCAGAAAAACCGCTATAATTTTACAAAAATGGCGATAAACAATTGGCAATTGGTTGGGAACTACTTTTTAGGTACTAATGTACACGAAATCAAAGTGTTAAGGGGTTAGGCCACTCTAGAGGAAGTAAAAATAGGCTTTTTTGTGGTTTTTTTTTCAGGAAAAATATAGAATAAATCGAATTTACAAAGGTAGATGTTTATTGTACGTATGATTGACTGTAAAACATTATTTTTATAGAATAATTTATTTAAAAATGGCGGCTGTGCAGCGTTTCTCAGATGACCTCCCTTTTTTTGGAAGGATCTACGGCCGTGCCAACAGCTCATGTAAATTTTGAATTATGATGAGTCACATAACAACAGCTAGAGAAGTATTGTAAATAGGATTTCTGATTTTTGGCCGAATGGCGCACTTCCAAAGTCAAACTTGCACAATTCGCAGAAAAATCGCCAGAAAATTGTTAATAACAAATGAACTATGCCATATAAAAAAGAACCCTAGACAATATATTTTGAAAGATCTAGATTGGTTGAAAATTGTTCAGGTTATTGGTGCGGCCAATTTGAAAAATGTTGTTTTGAGATTGTCCTTGCACCATACTTTGAAAAACAAGTACTTCGAAATATTTCCATAATCTTTTGGGATATAATTTTTGATGTCTTAAGGGATCATTTAAAACAATACACTGGAGGATAGGAAAGACTTTGATATCTTTTTATATAATTGAATGTCATCCGCATAAACATGATAATCGCAGAACATTATTCCTCTATAAATATCATTTATAAACAATGTAAACAAAAGAGGGCCTAGGCCTGATCCTTGGAGCCCTCTGGAAGTTACTGGCAGACTCAACGGTTTCTTGCCACCATGATAAACAGCTTGGTTCTGATTGTTAAAATATTGATGCCACAAGTTAACACGCATCTCCATCAAAGCAAATTCATTTCTTAATTTATACAGGCTTTCTCAAACGATGTAAGAAATACTCTTCCCCTTCTGAATTGGCCTCAATATATAAGGCATTCATCCGCCCAAAATTGGAGTACAATGCTAACATCTGGTCAGGTGCGCCTAAGACATCTCTGCATCTGCTAGACCGGATTCAAAACCATGCGATAAAACTCATAGCTGATACCAATGTCACTCAGGCAATAGACACCCTCGAATACCGACGAAATGTCTAGTGTCTCACGAGAGCTTTAACCTTTAACCGTAACACACGTCTCGCTATGAATACTCATCAGTATACCCTCAAGCGCACTCTCAGACGTACTCTGAAATATCCTGATTCGTTCATAAGCCGAGCAACTCGCTTGTCGATTGCCCTGCCGAGCTCTCTATTTCCTAGTCATTATAACATTCAAACATATAAAACCGACGTACAGCGGTTCCTATCCATCTTTCCTCCCTAAATTTCGCGTTGTGTGCAAACATTTTAAGGGTACCTTAACCCCTTGAGCGCGCGCTAGTCTATAAAAATGCTATTGAGAAGTCAAGAAAAACCAGAAGTGACATCATATCTTCATCGATGGCAGAGGGTATATCAGCAGTAATTTTCACTTGTTGGCTCACGATTTTCTCAAACACTTTGCTGAAGAAAGGAAGGATAGGAATTGACCTGTAATCGGAATTATTTTTTTGATTTGGGAGCCGGGAGTATTTTTGCTTGGTTCCATCCTTCAGGGAAAATACCGGTCATTGTAATTGTATTAAAACAATGTTTTATATGTATGTTTAAAAAGAACAGGCAATAGAATTTTTACGAATTTCGGGTGGATATTATCCAAATCTACGGCGTTATTCTTTACAGAGAGAATAGCCTCACCTGCTATTAAGGTTACTGCTAAGCTCATTAAGGTCGATCGAACCCTTCAAGATGACTCCGTGTAGCGCAAAACCTAGGGTGCCGTATACGTAGTACCTATTAGCTTTTATACTTTGTGGAACAATTTCTAAAAAAAAATAAATTCAGTGTCGTCTAATATCGTTGATTTTCTTACTAATATATGCTTAAGAATGTGTTTAACATAAATTGCTACACCTCCACATGGCCCACTAAGTCGATTAGCACGGTTCATCTCTTAACCCCGAATTTTTTAAACGTTTTTGCATAATTGAATTCAACCATGTTTCGGAAATACAGATGATATCTATGGATCCACTTTCAAATAAAGAACGCACCTTATCAATATTATTTACAATACTTTGCATATTCCAGTGGCTCACGCGAATTCTATGTTTATCACTACTCAGAATGTTGAGCAACACAAGTAAAACAACAAAAGTAAATATAAACGCACGTCTGCAGTGGCGTCCACGTTGCGCTTAAGACTTTACCTGGGTACTCAGGCTTGTCTAGGTTCCAGATCACAATGGAAATAACAATGCTGCCAAAACCTACAAAATAGTATTTCTTATGCTCTGATATTTCATTAGGATTGTGTCTACGCCCTCGATTAAGGATTTCATTGGCAGTTGCTTAACACAAGGCCCCAGATTCAAACGGTGCGACTCTCTAAGATGTAAGTACGACAAACGATGCTATCTAAGGGAAGTACAGCTTCTCTCATACAGTGTTCTGCAAAGGTAAACATTTCATCAGGGCAATCTCAAACCTACCGACAATTTACAAAAATGTGGCCCATTATCGTGTCGAATGGGTTTTTTGTCGTGATATCGACAACTAAAAATTCAGATTTTGTAACGAGGATTAAATAAAACAGGAACACAATGGGCCTTTTAGTATACAGCTTAAGTATAATCTCCACACTTTCAAATATGTTTCTATTAATAACGAATTTAAAGTGGATTTTAGTGTTAGTATGGAGTTAAATTTGTCTAAATTTTTAAACATGACATTGAAGAACAGAGTGATGCCAATTTACTAATTTCTTTTAGCTAATTTCTACTTATACACCACGTCTTAAATAATTAAATTATCTGTAAAATACTAGTTGAATAAGTCGAAATCATATAAGTACTATTTCATTTTCAGTTGTTTTGAAAATTCCTTTTCCTTCCTTATAATTTATTGAAATACTTTACAGTTTAATTTGGTATATTGGTGTTTTTCGTGGATGTTTCATTTATTCAATAAATTACTAAATACTTCAAAGTTATTAATTTATGAAAATAATATAATATTCGAGTTTTAAGAAGAATTCTTATGGAATTCAGTTTTCATTTAGGAAAAAAAAATTATACGCTATTAACTTCAGTACAGTGGCATCACAGTTTTTCAGCTGATTTTGTTAACTTCGGCTTTTTATATTGTTATTTTTCGCTCCACTTCCAAGAAAAACCAAATTCAAAATGAATATGAAATGTCAAAGTACTGTTATGTAGTAGTTTCAATAAAAATGTAGTAGACTTTCTGAAAAAGTCAAATTTAAGTAACATAAGAGCTGACTATTAAACAATTATTAGTACACTTTCGACTTAAGTCTGTATTAATACTTAAGTTGATACTTTTTTTAAGTAATGACTAACGATTCGTTGTTAGTAAGGCCCAATAAGTTAGTTATCCACCGTTACGAAATTCCTATTTTTATTAAAGATATTAAAATTCAATTCATACAATTAAATACACTCATACATAATAATACATACTTTTAGTTTTTCTTTTGTTGTGCACAACTTTTTATGGTTTTATTTTCGTTCGCTTTTATCGCTCTATCTTCGATTTTCAGCTTCCTTTGTTTTTGGTCCTTTGTTGTTGTTGTCATGATGACAGTACTTTTGATCCAACTGCCATCTCTCTACATCTTACGCTCTAGGCTGGAAAGATTTACAGAATTTTTTGGCCTCAATGTCAGGGTTGTTAACATTCCCCCTCGCTCCATCGCCTGTGGTCCTAACTCCTTTTTAGGTCTGACGTCGAAGACTGCCAACTTCACGGCAGGTCTTTCATAAATGATTGTCTGGGTTTTAACAAAGGCACGGCGCACCTGACCATCCTTCGACAAATAGATTTTTACGATTTTACCCATTCGCCAGGTGTTTTTTTGGACTGTTCGGGTCCACAATAACGACTATATCTCCTATTTTAAATGGTTTAACGTTGGAAAACTATTTAGTCCGGCGTGTAATTGTAGGTAAGTACTCCTTCATGCAATGCTTCCAAAAGCTCTGCGCGTGATGCCATCCAACTCCTTCTGAGCACAACCCCATCACCTTCGAAACTTACTGGAGACTTCATTCCACTGGAAGATCCCAGAAGGAAATGCTTCGGTGTCAGGGCCTCTTCATTTTCATCTTCAATAGGAATATATGCCAGCTGTCGAGAATTGACAATATTCTCTACTTTCATAAGTATAGTATACTGCGTAGCAACACATCAGTCGGTTTTCTGGTGGGAATTATCTTATACAGCACGGACTTAGCGGGCCGAACTAGTCGCTCCCAACTCCCACAAGCATCCCTTAATTCACGTTCGGTTCCTTGAAAATTCGTACCATTATCGCTGAAGATCTCTAAGGGGTTTTTGCGTCTAGCAATAAAATTTCCTAGAGCTAATATGTAATAATTGGTAGAAAGCAATTTCTTTTTGGATGGCTCTAGTAGTTAGGCATGTTAGCAATATTCTCCATCTTTTTTCTGTTCGCCTTAGTACGACCACATGTAGAGGGCCAAAATACGAGTAGTCGATCCCAACGTTTGAAAATGGGCGGCAGAAGGATGCAAGTCGCGCTGAAGGAAGATCACCCATTATTGGTGGTTCTGGTATTGCGTAATTATTTCTGCACACTTGAAAGGATTTTCGTACACTTTTTAAAGCGGTTTTTAGGGAGGGAATATGAAATCTCTGTCTAAGCCCATTTACAACGGTCTCGTGAATTTGGTGCTTGTATGGAGCGTGGTAGTCCATAATTATTAGCTTTGTGAGAGGATGGCTCTTAGAAAGGATGATAGTATCTTTAAAATCTTCTATAGCTGTAGTCGGTGAGCGTACTCGTAGTCTACTTCTTGACTTCAGAATCCCATTTGCATCAATGTATGGGCATAGCTTATATATTTGCTAGTTCTATCCATTTTTTTTATGAATCAGTAGATCTGCAATCTCATCCTTAAAGGCGCTAGACTGTGCTTCTTTTAAAAGCGCTCTTTCGGCAAATTGAAGTTCAATTTGTAAGGGATACTTGCACGTTGTTCTCTGGCTATGTTTTACTGATGAGAGCAGGTTGTATATGTACCGAAAAAGGAAGGCAGTACTTCGAAGCATTCGATTCCATGATGAAGACTTTTCAAAATTAAAAAGGTTTGCTTTGGCTTGCATGTGAACACTGACAAACTGCGTTTATATTTCCTCATTTGTGGCCCTTTTTCTAATGTTTTCATGTTGCCATTTTTCGTAGGATTCATTTAAAAATTCTGGTCCTTTGTACCATCTACTTGACCCTTTAAAGTTCGGGGTTCCTTTCCATTTTGTGGGTGGTCGGATTTTGTGGGTACCCAACGCCATTCAGCAAGATCTGTGTAGTCAAGAATCTCACTTATGCGAAAGGCTACGAATTGTCTATACTTTCTATGATCAGAGCGGATCCAACATAAAACATTTTTTGAATCAGACCAACAAAACCTCTTTTCAAACCTGATATTATGTGACTCTGCTACAGTGCAAGCTAGTCGGGTTCCAAGAACGGCTTCTTTTAGATCTACTCTAGTTTTGGACGCAATAAGGATACATTATATCGACTCGCTTGAGCTATACCTTAAGTATGCCAAAGCGGCGTAGCCATTTTAGCTCGCATCAACGAATATGTGTAGCTGTCGTTCTATCGAGCTGCTTATGTTGGTGGTTCGGAAGCATCTTGGTATTTTTACCCCTTCAACTTCGGGCAATAGACGCACCCAATGCAACCATTTCTCAAACTGTTCGTCTTTTATTTGTTCATCCCATTCGATTCCGGTTCGCCACATTTTCTGTAGCAGGACTTTTAAAAAGATTAAAAAATTGCCCAGAAGACCAAGTGGACCAAAAATTGTCATCAACATTCTTAAAACTTCATGTTTTGTTGGGTGATATTTTCCAGAAAGAAGAGCAGCGAGTTTTTTTTATTAGAACCCACCTTATAAATAAAGGTATCTGTGTTGGTACACCACCACATTCCAAGAACCTTTTCTGTTCCTAATTCCGATTCAACATTCAGCCTAATGTCATCAACTGGATTGGATTGTAACGCTTTTCGAACCGCTTTGCTGTTTGATATCCCTTTGGTGTATAAATCGAATTTCATTTGTTTGTCCTCTGTTTCAAAACTGTCCATTAAGTCATCAACGTAGTAGTTTTGATGGATGGCTTTTACTGCTCTAGGGAACTCACTTTCAAATTCATCAGCATTTTTATTTTTTACAAACTGTGCGGTGCAGGGATAACATGTCGCTCCAAATGTCATCATGGTCATCATGTACACATCAGGCTTTTTCCCCACCAGAACCTTTGAAAATGCTGGTCTTCGTTTCTTATCTGGATCTGATGAAACATTTCCATAATATCAACAAATACACATAGAAACTCTATTCTCTTGAAACTTAAAAAGTACTGACGTAAGTGGTGCAACTTCAAGTGGTCCCTTAAGAAGCACAGAATTCAGTGAAACCCCTTGAACCGCTGCAGCAGCAGCGTCCCAAACAATACGAAGCTTTCCTGGCTTATTTAGATTTTTCACCGGAAATATGGGTAAATACCAACAATTTTTTCTTTCGCTTAGTGCATCTTGTGAAAGTTTTCTGGCATAAGCCTTTCCTAGATACTCCGATATTTTAATATCGAGATCATCTGCAAGCTCTTCGTCAGAGCTCATTCTTATGAGCAAACAAGCAAACAAGATTGACATTATCAAATTTCCAAAGCAGAGCCATCGCAAAGTGACCACCTTTTCTACAGGTATGAGTATTTAGCAAATTAAGGCCCTTTTGTCATCATTTGACATTAACTTATGCGTAGGATTAGAAATCCCAAAATTATCAATATATATGAAGGACTTAACTAGCTTTTCAAGATTTGTGTTGGGATATTGGGTTTTACACTCACAAGCGTAGAAGCTATGCTGGATGTTCTTCGTTGCTCTTTTTTTTATTCTGCTCTGCAACTTCTCCATGTATTGTCCACCCCAAACGTGTTTCAGCGGAAATTGGCTGCCCAATCGAACCTTCCTTACATTTTAATGGCCAACCAAGCCATTAACGCCCAAATAACAGACGCGGCCTTGCCCGCATATACGACTCGATTGGAAGACCTCGCAGATGCTGCAATTTATGTTGTATCTCTGATACATTAACTGTTTGCGATGGAAGCTGACGCTTTTTGTCACGGGAATGACTATGTACCCGGTCATTTTTCATCGTTTTCGACTAGTTTTCAAAGATGTTAGAGGGATTTTGGTCAAATCATAGGAGTCCGAAGAGTTTTAGACGTTTATTTAAAGCAACTTCTTAAAAAATCTGGCTGGTGTTCAAAACCATCTAGCTTCTTATTTAATTAACATATAGAACCACGTGTTGAACTCAACAGCGGAGTTGCTGTCCAACCACCAGGTATTTTAACAAAATTCATATACCTGTTCCATAATCCTCAACTCACAGAGGCATTCTCTTTTTGTGCTCTTAGGATATATATAAGATGTAGACTTACTTACAGCTACAGTTTGAGGTGAATCTGGGCCTCAACTAACAAGCCTCTCCAGTTAGTCCGGTCTTTAGCTAACTGCCCCTAGTTAAGCACTTCAAGTCAGGTGAGGTCGCCTTTTACTTCTGCGCGTCACTAAAGGTGAGGTTATTCTCTACTGCGTTATTACTCTGGATTAGATTCGAAGACTCTCTGGGCCGGACCATTGGTGCCTTTTCGCTCTACCTGTCCTTGCCATCTCAGGCGACTGATACGCAGTTTTCTTACTAGGTCCATGTTGCTGTACAGCTCGTAGTTTGTCGTTGACTCTTCTTCTCCAAAGCCCGTCAACGCAAACGGGGCCGAATATTTTTCAAAGGATGTTTGTCTACAAACGGCTGAGGACATCGTCATCCGCTTTAGATAGGGTCCATGCTTCTGTGCCATAAACTAGGACTGGGATGATCAAGGTCTTATATAAATAGAGTCTCCTTAGTTTTTCGGAGTAGAGCCTTACTACCCAATTGCTTTCTTAGCCCAAATAAGCACCCAGTGACAAGAGTGATTCTTCGCTATATTTGGCAGAATTCATACCAGAGCCAGGGTAGGCAAAGTACTTTGCTACCTCGAAATTATAGCTGTCGGTTGTGACGTTTTGTCCGATTCGTCGATGTTGACAGCATATACTTGGGTTTGCCCTCATTTGCCGCTAAACCCATTTTGGCAACGTCCGTTTCAAGTGGTGACAGCTCGCTGAATTCTACGAATTACCTAGACATTGCAAGTAGTTGCACAGACTTTTAAAAGATTGTGCCTCCAGTGCTCACTTGTGAGTTCCGCACAATTCTTTCAAGTATGAGTTTATTCTGCCTGACAGCAGCAGGTTGGGATTCCTTGCCATTCTACAGTCTGCAGAAACAGTTTTTACTTATTATCAGCACCGACTGTGACTCTACTACAAGGTTTCTTTCTTCATCTCGAAAGGCTTACGTACGGGTCTCCTTCTTACCTGCTGGTAAAACTTCCGCATCTTATTCCTGGAGTGGAATTCCTGAATATCTTCGATCGCATGCTTCTGATGTTCCTTTTCTTCTTCTGGAAGAGCCGATGTTCTTCCGTCTCTTCTGCTCGTAAAGCTCATGAGCGGCTCTCGTCGTACGTTGCAGCACCGTTTTATATGCTTCTTGTTTAGCTGAATTAGTTCCAGATATTCTTCGTCAAACCAGAGATTTATTGGTGGTGGTCGGGTGAAACCCAGCACATCTGTTGCGTCATCTCTGATGGCACGTTGGCAGCGTTGCCACTGGTCTTTGGTGGCAGGGGTTGTTGAGAGATTTCGTTCGACGAAGATTCTTGCGGTCTCTTACGATTGTACTTTTCTAAGTTATTTCTTCTTACAATGTTCTTCTGTGTTATGGCACTTGTGTAATCCGCATTCGCACCTTGTCTGCAACATTGTTGGCTGCCCAGAACGTTCGGACTTCCAGAATACTGGAGACATGCTTGGGGTATATAGAAAAATAGTCAATTTGATTTAGCGTTTGATGATCCCGAGATCGCTATGTCCCCTTGTATATATTGAGCTGAGTAAACCGTGTGCTGGCTATAGTAATATTTCGTGAATAAACCTAAGTTCGTTGCTACCTGTTGTCGTGTATACAATGCCTACCGATTGCTTTACCCAACATGTTCTTATTTTCTGTCCTAGCGTTAAAATCGCCTAATGCGATGAGTATGTTAATGGTTTACCGCAGTGTTTGGGTATAATTGAAATCAGGTTGGTGGTATATCCTTAGGTTATTTTCATTACGCTCGTACTTACTTTAATAGATGGCAACCATCGGATGCTGAATATAGGCTTTCTGCCCTTAAAACCGACAGTGTTAAGAAAAATAATTCAACATCCGCACTACAAGCATGCCAGTGCACGAGTTTCGAGTTTCTTATATGCTCCCACACGTACGTTGCATAGGAAAGGACCCATCCATTAACAGCTTAAAAAACTTGGGAACGACCAACTAGCCAAGCAATTTAAAACTTACAACCTTTTCATCAACTTGAGAGCTCTATACGCATCATCGTCTCTATCCCTAAAAAGCGATGACCGTGTCAGGAAATTCAAAAAAAAGTAATACTATAGCTGTGTTGCTTAAAGATAGAAACCAGAATGTAGGAGCAGCTCTTCGAACGTATTACCAAGCAGATGCACTACTAAGGGGTGGATTCGAGTAAATTTGATCGCACACAGAATATAAAGACAAGCACTAAAAGATTTCAACTGCACAGATTAAAAAATGCTTATTCTAGCTAAAAAGTGTTAATTATAAGTTAATCAAAAATTAATCGTATCTACTTCTGATGTCTGATACAACCAATGCCGCTGCTTAAGCAATAGGTGTTTAATTAAAAATAAAAGAGTTGATATGCGAACTAAGGGATATTCTAATGGTTCTGTTCACAAGTACATAAATTGTATTTAGATATGTACATACATACATAGATGACAGCTTGATGAAGTTAATAGTTTGATTGTTTCATTGTCAAATGGTAATACCACACAGCATAATCCGTCCTCATACAGGAAAGATCAATAAGACTCAAAAAGGGCCGACAAATCACTTTGCAGCCATGCGAAAAGAGTAGATACGGGACTATTTTTTTTTTATTAGCAACTATGTGGGAGGAATTTTTTCACAACTACACATAACATGGAACATTTTTTCATGGCGCAAAAAATGTTGACATTTTTTCATAATCCACAAAGTAATCCTAAGATACACGCGCGCTACTACAAATATGTACGTGTGAAACTCAGTTCTTTTGCACTCCATGCATGACAAAGTTATCATAGAATGTATTCGCTACATTTTATACATTCCATACAAACTGCTGAAGGATACTACTAATTATAAGCATTTTTATGAACGTCCTTGCTGAGCCATTTTCATTGAACCGCAAATTATTGGTACTTACGCTGTCGACAGCTAATTTGTTGTCGTTATATGAAATCTAAATTGATTCACTGTATCGAACGACATCGACTGCGTAATAGCGGCCAGTCTCGATTATCCTTTTATATTAGCCGCACGTTACTTTCGATATGACAATGGTTAATTGATTGTAATTGGTGAAGCAGCCGTCACGATCTGTTGGCGCGGTGCACTCGACGACACTTTTGATTGAAGAAAATTGCAACCTTAAAGAAAAATACCATCAACGTGCCACAGTTTTATCTCGATCCTAGTCATAGCCAGAGCAGTCAGCTAAAGTTGCTCGAGTAGATGGACTAATCATCAACTCGATGGAGTATGCCTTAAAATAGCAAACGTGTGGTAATGGTTTCATTGCCATTGCGAACATCAGAGGACCGCCACACCACGATGCAAAGACTTGCAAATCTTCATACTTTCGGTTAATGATTGTCACCTTCAGATAAATTCGAGCAATCAGTTGCCGATTATTTACGCACAATCGATTAAGTGCGCACGGCGCGGTGTAAGAAATAAGAATAATTCGCCGCCTCGCCGCCACCGATATTCGGCAACAAATTGCGAGCAACAGTGCTTAAAATTGCTGACTGATTACGGCCACTTTTGGTAGTCGCAATTAGCGGCTACCGAAAAATTATACGAGTGGAAATTTTAAATTGAAATTGGTAAGTTGTGTCGCATTATTTATGTGCCAATTTTCAAGGTTAACAATCGGCGGTTAATTTAAGGGTGACTGCGAAAATGTCGACACAAAATCGGTGTTCTGCGAAGGTAAACTACATATATGTGTTCATTTTTTTTTAATTTAAGATTATTATTTTCTAGCGATTTTACCTACGAGTATATACTTAGTATATAAATAGCTTTATGTGTAGTAACTATTTTTATAAGGGTAGAAATACTACGAAAATGAAGCGATTTCAGAGAGTAAGGGATTTGAAAAGGAAATGCCAACTAATGGCTCTACATGTTAGGACTAGTCTTTAACTAAATGGTGCGAGACATCGGAACAGATGCATGACCAGGGAGCGATAAACAATATTAACGTAGAATGGTAGGTATACAGGGGATAAATATAGAACATGCTTACCTCGCTAGCGCTCAATTGTTTAAACCTTGAGAACTTTCAGGCCGACTATAGATAAATTCCCCGCAAAGTCTAATATACCTAAAACAGTACTAGAAACCAGTATTTGTTGAGCTGAAATCGGCAAAGCTACAAGGATGAAACAGTGCACTTTGATTGCTGAATTCGGGGTTCATTGCATTTGTATTGTACTCGTATTTGTAATTATTTAAAAAATACATTGCCTTTACAGTAATAATTTAATTTTTTTGGGGGCGAAGGCCCCCATTTATTCAGTTTAACACAAGCTATAACTTAAAATTAAATTTAAACTAAAACTTAAAACTAAGGTTTTTCACTTCACTCTGGAGACGGAGAACGGATTTGAGGTAGGAAGTGGTGCGGTGGAAGTCAAAGACGCTACGGTTCGAATTAATTTTTCGTAGCATACGGGAGATTGGTTCGTTCGCGCCATAGGAGGTGTGGTGGATTGGGAGATAGAAGAGACGACGGGTATGTAGATTACGAAGGTTAGTGTTGAGGAAAATAGAGTTATGAAGGGACGCGCATTCAACGTAACCTGTAAGGAGTCGATGAATGAAGAGAAAGTCGGCTGCATCTCTGCATTCCTTAAGGGTGTTTAGGTTAATAAGTTTAAGACGGTTTTGATTGGGGGCAGAGTAAAAGGATCATCGAAGAGCAAATCGAAGAAAACGGAGCTGGATGATTTCGATTCTCGAGATAGGAACGCGTAATATGAGGACCATACTTGACTGGCGTACTCTAGGAGGGGACGAACAAAGGTAGTATAGAGGGACCTGGTCACGTATGGATTGGTGAATTCTTTGGACCATCGTTTTACAAAACCTAGTGCAGAGTTGGCTTTAAGGATTATCCCATCCATATGTAAACGGAAGTTGAGCTCCCTATCACACAAAATGCCGAGGTCACGAAGAGATTCAACGGAGGAGATAGGTTGGTTGTGGAGAAGGTAGAGTAGGGGAGGAGATTTGTGCCGCTTATGTGAAAAGGTGATGGATTGGCATTTGGTGATATTAAGTTCCAAACAATTTTTGAGGCACCAGATCGAAAAACTATCAAGGTCTTGTTGAAGGAGAAAGGAGTCATGGGGAGAGGAAATGGTTTTGAAAAATTTGGTATCGTCGGTGTAAAGGGAGACGGACGAGTGTTTGATGATCCTATCGAGATCATTTATGGTTAATATAAAAAGAAGCGGACCGAGATGGCTGCCTTGAGGAACTCCAGAGGTAGCCAAAAATGGAGCGGAGTTTGCTGACCTAAAGCGAACACTGTAAAAACGGTTTTCGAGGTAAGAGGATATCCATTTTAACAGTATGGGTTCAAAGCCAAGGGCAGACAATTTGAAGAGTATTAATCGATGAGAGATTTTATCGAAGGCTTTGCTAAAATCGATTGCAACTACATCGACTTCGTTGCCGTTCTCTAGGGCAGAGATAGCAAAGGATACGAATTCAACAAGATTTGTGGTGGTTGACCTACCCTTTAGGAAGCCATGTTGTCTAGCGGAAATAAGTGATTTGCATTGGAAGCTTAGCGCTTCATAGAAAATACTTTCGAGGAGTTTGGGTATATGGGAGAGTGTAGCGATTGGACGATAGTTTGTTATTTCGTTCTTTGATCCTTTTTCATGGATCGGGGTTATGAAGGAGGTTTTCCAAACCTGAGGAAATTCTCCTTGTGAAAGGGATAGACGAAAGAGATCAGAAAGGGCAAGGGAAAGAGACGATGAACATTTTTTAAGAAATATGGCAGGGAGGCCATCTGGACCGGGTGTAAATTCGTCATTGTGTTGGTGTAATTTATATTCGATATAAGAGGGGTCCAACATGTGAGAGAGAAGTGGGCCATTGGAGAAGTTCAGTAGGTAACTAAAATAGGATGGTTCTGGTACAAAGGAGTCGTTGGTGAAGGATTGTTTAAAAAAGGTGGCAAATAGGTTGGCAATGGTGAGTGGATGGGTTGATGACTTGTTGTTGAAAGAGAGGGAAGGAGGGTAACCATCGGACTGTCTTTTGTAGTTAACAAATTGGAAAATGGACTTAGGGTCATTTATAAGGTTGACTTGCGCATTATTAAAGTAGAACTGGTAAAGGGAATCGCAGAGTTCGGTGAAATGAAGATAAGCACCAAGACAGTTGGTATAATCGGAAAAGGATCTGGTACGCAGGAAAACAACCCATAACTTGTTTCTCTTATTTCGTTAGGAACGAAGCTTGCGATTATACCAGGGAGGACTAGTAGATAATGTTTTAAGGCGGGAAAACGGAACGTAAAGGCAAAAAGAATTAAATATTTCTTTATAAAAAATGGTTAAGGCATCATTTACACTTAGGTTGTGAAAGTTAAAGAGGGATCTGCTAAGATAGTCACTGATTTTGTGAAAGTTTGCGTTATGAAAGTCATAGGATGAGAGAGTTGTGGGGGAAGTGGAAAACCGAACGTAGAAGGGGGGGGGGGGGGGGGGGTAGTTGTCGATTGTTGAGAGAGATAGGGGGAAAAGTGAGACTGAGGAGTTATTTGAATCTGTTGTGAAAATAAGGTCGAATTGCCTGCCCATATAGTTGGATACACCACTGACTTGGAATAGACTTGAGTCTGTTAAGAGACATACCTTATCTGAGTTGGCATTTGAAACGATGAAGAACGTCTGATGGAGTCCACTGTAGCTGAGGAAGATTAAAGTCGCCGAAAATAAAGATATCGTCAGTAGAGTCAGACAGGTCAAGTAAATAGTCGATCGCATCGACAACAAGTTGGTAAGATACGATAGGTTGAGCTGGCAGGATGTAGCAACATAAAACGTAAATGGACTTGAAGGGGAGTGATATTTTTATTGTGACAAAGTCGACTTTAGAGGATGAAGAGATGGTAATGGGAGAAGAGTTAAGGCTGTTGTGGATCGCCAGTAGGACGTCTCGAGAAGAGGAATCGTCATGTGGGCGGGTAGGATCGTCGTCGCGAAAAACATTAAAAGCAGGGGGCAACAATTCCTGGTTCTTTATGTCGGGAATCAAATTGTTTTCAGTCAAGGCGTAAATATCAAAGGGAAGAGAATGCGATTGACGTAGGACAGCATTCCTTTTAGAGCGAAGGCCTCTTACATTCTGGTAGTAAAATGTAAGAGGGATGTTGTGGGGTGGAGATGTAAGGCGGGATGGTTTAAGTGCTGACAAGGGAGGCACGTTATGTATGAACAAATTTATCGTTTCGCTGTAGGTGTGAGACTCGTTTAGTCACTCGTCACGTTGCGGCCGTATATAGCAAGGTCGTCTGCTACTTTCTGTTTTCATATATCTTTCTCTCTCTAAGCCTAGAGAATGGATAGCGACTTTCTGTAGTTCCATTGGTTTGCTGGGTTAGTTTAACTGTGGGAGGAAAAAGGGGATCAGGAATAGGGGCAGTGGAGGAGGGAGATGGAGACACGTGGTTTCATATGGAGTTGGGCGACGGATCAGATGTTGGGTTTAGGGTATGGGAGTTAATAAAATTAGGGTACTTAGCTCCAGTTTGTAGGTCGAAGTTAGGAAATGAGTTGTTAGCTGGGATTGGTGGCGTAGAAGATTGAGAAGGGATAATATGGGTGGTTGGGGTTAAGTTGAAAGATACGCGTTGGTGCGGGGACTTGGGTGGAACATTGGGAATTAGCGTATTAGAGGATTGGTGTGTAAGGGCTTTATGTCGGATAAGTGAGGAGGGAGGACTAAAATTGGGGAACAAATTCGTTTTGAAGCTCCAGTTGGGATCGGGATTAGTGCTTCGTTTTTTGTTAGAGTGCTTTTTAGTTGGAAGGGGGTTTGGGAGTGGTCTTTTTTTAGCTTATTGTTACGTTTATTTTTAAAATTTTGATAATTATCGAGATGTGGGTTTTCTCATTCCTCAGAGCATTTGGTGATACTTATTTTCCCAGTTTTAGTGGCCTTACCAGGGGAAGTAAGGAACAACTACGAATATGAAGCTGCAGGAACTATTGGAGTCAGCAGGGGAAATCACCTCGCACTGAAGTAAGATATATGTACATCCTTTAGTTAAGAAAAACCTCGAAATAAAGTCTTCTTAGAAATAAGCAAAAAAAAAAAATAATTAGAAATAAAAATACAATAAATTTGCACTAATAATACTAATACTAATTATACTATAATTCAAGGAAATAGAAAAAGAATTAGTTGGTTTTAGTCTCAGGACCAGATATTTAAGAACTGAGTGTTTAGTACGTAGTGTGTTATTTACTCTTATGAGCTCAATTGGGAGGGCATGAACGCAAAACTGCCACTTTGGGGTTGAGCAGGAATATCGAATAGATCTAGGTTATTATGAAGATACTCAGCTTGACGTTTTTGCATAATATGATGTAAAAACGTGTGGCGTTTCAGTAGATTATCAAAAGGGGAACCCAATATTCGTTTTAAGTAGGCATGGATATGGGCATATTTTTGAGGATTATAGATATATGGTGTTATATGCGATGTTATTTTTTTTTACGATTAAAGTCAGCATTCCATTAAATTTCACAGACGTAAAGGTATCTGCAATGTCTTGGATAGCATTATTCTTACAAACTTTGGAGTGTATCTTTGAACAGTCCATAATGACCAGAGCTCTCTGTAGACAGTACCGAGAATAGCGCTGAAGTGTTCCTTTCACGTGAGATTACTTTTTTGCAACTCTTTAATATTTCCTCTCAAACATGTTTACTTTTACAAAGTGCTTAAAATATTTTACCTAAGGAGTGGATGTTCGTTAAGTCGTAATCCCACCGTACATGGGCTGCGAAGGAACGCAAGATTCCTGGCGTTTATTCCACCACATAACACCCACCACTTTCTAAGTTTTCATACTCCGGTTGCACCAAGAATTTTTAATCTTTTACCGCTGGCTATACGCTGTAGTACCAATGCTCTGTCATTTTCTCTAGTAAAAAAATTGCTTTTTAATTTTGATTTCAATGATGTAAAAGATATAATAAAGATAGTACAATAAGAATAATGATAATTAAGAATAATGATAAACACAAAAATCATTCCCAAGTTTTTTTCTTTTGCTCTCATAAATCACCCTTTCACCTTTTTATTTTTCAATTACTCTTTTTTTTAACAATTCTTTAGCGATACATTCGACACTAGTTGCCTTAACTACAGAATGTATCTAAATATTATTTAATACCAATGAAAAACACTTATATTTATCTAATTTATGTACATAATATTAATGGACTTAAATTATAATATAATTTTTTGTACTGTATGTAATTTCTTTTGTTCTGTACCTTATAATTAATTGTATTGAATAATAAAATAAATAAGTAAATAATAAAAATAATAAATAAAATATAGTAATGTGAGTTCCAGATTCTAGGCACTAAAGGCATAGGCGTAGTGAAAAGTGGACAGACAAATAAGTCTGGAGTCTTCTTATGGATGGCACGCATATTGGATTTTTTTGGGTTTAGGCAAACAACATTACTTTTGGGCCATTTAAGTGTGGTTAATATATGACCATTGATTTTTACTCCAGCCTGAGTCGTTCATAGACCTCGATAGAGGACAGATGTGTTTCGGCTTCTTTGCAAGTGATATAATAATTAAAAAAAACAATTAAAAACTTTTTGGCCAAGTGCTTCGGTGGCGCAATAACAGTGGTGTCCGACCGATAAAACAGGGGTCGTGGGTTCGATTCCCGAAACAGTTGCATCTTTTTATTTTTAAAAGTAAACAAAACAAAAAAAAAACAATAAAGTTAAAGTGGTGGTGAAGTGTTGTTTATCACGTGATGGATTGTGACGAGCGGTCCGCTATGCCTATAGCGGGACCTGCTGAAGTGTCAGGTGAGGCGTCGAGTGGTTCAAGCCAAACGCCGAAAACAAAGAGAAGGAGGAAGCTTCCAACTTCCAACTTGATAAAACGACCCACCCTATCAACGGTAAACAACTTCGCTTCATTGGCAGCAAGCGAATCTGATGATGAAGAGGAAGAAATGAAGGCCATAAATAGCAGCATCAAAATGCTACAACAAAGAGTGCTGGCCATAAAAAAAAGGCAAATGGCAAGAAGGAAGAGGGAAGAGCAGGAGCAATCCCAACAACAGCAGCTTGCTCAAAAGCAGACACAACAACAACAGTCACAACACCGGCAACAGCTAAAACAGCAGCAGCCACAAAAACGGCAACAGCAAAAACAGCAGCAGCAGCAGAAACAACAACAGCAGCAACAACAACAACAACAACAACAACAACAACAACAACAACAACAACAACAACAACAACAACAACAACAACAACAACAACAGCAGCAGCAGCAGAAGAAGGAGGAGAAGGTGCCTCCTATCAACACCTATAAACTAGAGGTAAATGCTACCAAGGACCTGTGCAGGCTGGTCATTGGTAATAACTTTAATATTAAGAGATTGGGGAATGATCGCCATGCCATCCACTGTAATACAGTGGAGGGCTACGCGAAAGTTAAAGAGCTCCTAAAGGAAACGACGACGGAGCACTACTCATTCACACCGAAGTGTGAAAAGCGGCAATCGATGCTGCTGAAGGGGTTGGAACCGTCTTCTGATCCTGAGGAGATCCTGGCACTGCTCAAAGAGAAGGAGTGCGAAGGACTCAAGTTTGTGGGGGTCAAGCCATTTACCACAGCTAGAGCCAGGCGGGAGAAACGGAGTCTGCCGTTCTTCCTGGTGCAGCTCAGTCCCGAAAGCCGTCTGGATAGTCTAAGGAGTATCAATGTTCTAGACTACCAGGTGGTTCACTGGGAAAAATTAAAAAGGAGCGAAGGCGTTATACAATGCGTTCGCTGCCAGAGGTTCGGACACGCCGCGTCGAACTGCCAAATGCAGCCTCGATGCGTGAAGTGCGCAAAGAACCACAGTTCCGAGGAGTGTGCTCTGGGTAGGGACGGAGTATCCGATAGGGCGCAACTCTCGTGCGTGTTATGTGGGAACGTGGGACACACCGCAAACTATCGGGGTTGTCCTAAGTTCGCTGACATCAAAAAAGCAAAACTGACTCGACAGCAGAAGGTGGAGGTCAAACGTTCACCTGTGAGGTTTCAAACACCAGCCGTCACGCCCCAAATTTCCTACGCCCAAATGGCGGCAGGTACGGGGGCTACGGTACAGCAAGCGACTGTTGCTTCTCCGGCGCCAATGCCGAGAACAACGGAAGCTGCACCTAACATGCTGGCCATCTTGCTCGCAATCCAAGGGCAGATGGCTCAGCTGCAAAAGCAGGTGCAAGAACAGGCCAAGCGGGTGGACCAAATCTACGCGCTGCTGCCGGGCCTAACGCAACACATGTCGTAATGGGTACGCACATGGTGGAGCAAACTTTGAAGGTCCTTGCGGTGAATGTTAATTCACTGATTAGGATCGAACGAAGAGCCGCGATGTTTAAATTACTACAAGACCAAACTCCTGATGTGCTTTTCGCTAGCGAAACCAAGCTAACCGATAAGCACAAACTGGAGTACAATAATTATATTGTTAGAAGAAGAAACCGGCCCCGATCCAAATGTGGGGGCGGGGTCGCGATCTTCATTAAACAAGGTATAAAATTTCACAGAGTGTACAAGGGAGTGTTGCGTAGGTTCCGGGTGTTGGAGGCAGTCGTCATTTACATCCCGCTCCGCAGTGGAAAGCGGCTGTACTTGGCCTCTGTTTATGCACCTGAAACTTCACAATCCACTTTATTTATTACAGAGCTTGACACGCTTTTTCGACTTCTGAGGCTGGAATCGGGGGAGAATTATTTTGTAATCGGCGGGGATTTCAACGCTAAACACAGAGATTGGGGAAATAATTTGCCAAATACTAGAGGGAACCTACTACTCGATTGGTGGGGTCAGCACGATGTCATGTACAGACTCGGTCTTAAAGCGACGGATAACCCGTCGTTTCCCAGAGGCGGGTCTTATTTGGATCTACTGCTGTACGACGAACGTATACGACTGACAGGTACGAATTTACAAACGCTAAACTGTCTGCGCAGATTCGTGTATGACAGTGACCATTGCGGTTTTAGCACCGAAGTTACAGTTCCCAACGAAATTGCGGAATTGGAGGAGTTTGTCCAAAGATATTCTTACAACTACAGTAAGACTCGATGGACACGTTTCTCCGCAACCATGACACGTGCGCTCTCCTCGAATACGCTCCACCCACCGTCCAATAGGAATTTGTCAAACGAGGAGATCGACAATTACCTAAAACAGATGGACGAGACAATTAAACAAACTATGGACGTTACAATACCGCGATATCGACATACGACTAACGAAGACCTGTTCCGCAATCCTACTATTGATGCACTGCACCGACAGAAAAGTAGACTTCTGACAAGACTCAAAAACTTGTACAGACAGTTTACTGACAGACAAGACCCGGAGATTAGGACACTGAAGTCGTCGATTAAAAATATTCAAACGTTAATAAAAGAGAATTACAGAATTTCTGTAAGTTCATATTGGAACAACAGGGTTCGGGCTGTAAACACCAGCAACCCGAATATGTTCCCTCAAATAAACAAACTATTTCGGAGAAAAAATCAAAACGACCTTCAGTGTCTTAAAATAGCGCGGACAACAGACAACGAACGGTTACTGACAATAGCAGGTATTGATCCAAATGAGGCCGCTGATGATGACGACTTCTTTGTGATCGAGGATCCACAGGAGAAGGTTGAAGCCATAGGGGCGACTTTCCAGGAAATATACAAGGCCACTGATACCATTGGACCTAATTATGACCTGGACAATCGCGTCTTGGTTCACGACTTCTACATTCGAAATGAAATAGAGAACTGGCGATCCGAGGGCTCTGGTTTCACCCGGTTCAGCGACGAAAATATGGCAAACAATGTCATTACCAGAGAGGGTGACCTACCCCCGTTCATTTCGAAGGAAGAGCTCCATGAGATCTTCGACACAATCAGGGCTAAGAAATCAGTGGGGACCGATGGTATTCCGAACATCGTGCTTCGACATCTTCCTCTAGAAGCGGTGGACATTTACACCACCCGGTTTAATAATGCAATGAATAATGCACATTATCCAGCGCATTGGAAAACGGCGGTGGTGCAACCTATCCCCAAAAAGGGAAAGGATGTATCCAATCCAGCGAATCTCCGGTCGATAAGTCTCCTTCCGAATATCAGTAAGGTGTTTGAAAGAGTAATCAATAGAGCTCTCTCTAGGTGGGTTGAGGACAAACATATAGTTCCGGATAATCAATTCGGTTTTAAGGCGGGACATGATATCTCACATGCCGCGTCTAAACTGGTGTCCGATATCCAATGGAATAAAGGCAAAAACCAATGTACTGGTGCCTGCCTTGTTGACTTGGAGAAGGCCTTCGATACCGTATGGTTAGAGGGTCTTTTCTATAAGCTGACTAGGCTGGGGATCAGTAAACCACTCTTGTAAATTCTTTATAATACGTTAACCAACAGACAGTTCATCGTGAAAAATGGTGATGTGACTTCTGTTGGAATATTTCAAATTAAAAATGGTCTTCAGTAAGGCGCTGTCAATTCGCCGATCCTATTCAACATTTATACAAGCGACTTGATAGGTTCACTTCCCCATACTATTGCGTACGCAGACGATTTGATAGCGTACAGAGCAGGTCCAAAAATCGAGGTCATTAATACTCTCTTGCAGCGTGACTTCGATAAGATAAGACGATTTTGCGATGACTGGAAGTTGAAAATCAACTTTCAGAAGTCGGAAACCATTCTCTTTAGGACGCCGTTGTCTGGAGCCTCTAGGGATACCAGAAAAAATTGGCGAAAGTTCTCGATCATTGGACAACACGGACAGCCTCTTGCCTGTCGAAATGTAGTCAGATACCTTGGGATCTGGCTAGATCAGTTTCTGTATTTTGACAAAAATGTAGATGCTGCTCTGGAAAGAGCTAAAGGCGCTTTTGCCCTTACAAAGAGACTGTTTTATAGCAGCCAACTCGATGAGAGGGTAAAGGTAATCTGCTACATGGCCCTTATCAGGCCCATGCTGGTATTTGGTTGTCCCGTGTGGTTCAATGTGCGAGCAAGCTTAATGGAAAAGATTCGGGTGTTTGAGAGGGCTTGCCTTAGGGCTTGCCTTCGCTTGTACAGAACACCAGAGTCGGAATACAAAAAATTTTATCGTAATGAGGTCCTTTACAACAGGGCGAACCTAATACGAGTGGACAACTTCGTAATTAAGCTGACTCGAAGGCACATTGCAAGAGCAATGACCTCGACGAATAACCTGATATATGGGGCTTACTACCCCAACTACCTTTACCACGAGAGAGTGCGCTCTGACGGCTTCGTTCCACCGGAAGCATTCCTCTACCTAGATCAGACAGGGTTGATCCAGGATAGATCAGCGGCCCCGTTAATCTTCCATGTCGCTCGAAAAGCTGGGGACAGGCGACTCAACTACAACAGAGACGTCGCACACGGCAGTGTGGATCGTCTCAGGTTCAGTAGGGCGGTGGGGAATCGCGATAAGAGGGATGTCGTTCAGCAGCACCAGCATTTCTGGTGGTTGAATGATGGAGAAGATGTTACGTCGTCGTTTCCGTCAATTACAGACCAGCCTCACTAATGAGGCAGAGCTGACCAGTCTATTTGTTCTGTAAATAGCGATGGCCAGCTTGCATAGGTTTAGGTTAGCATTTAAGGAATACATATATATATTAGTATATATAAAGGTATATACTAGTATATGTATGTATTGTGTATAATGTCTATATGTGTGTATTGTGTAGATAGGTTAGGTAGACTAAGGTTTATTTTAAGTTAGATATTAAGTTTTTATAAGAAATAAAAAATTATGTCCATATGCCAAGTTTTTTGTTAAATTTTTTCTTAGCCTTAAGCATAGAAAATAAGTATTAATAAATAAAATGTAATCAAAGTCGAAAGACATATATATAAGAGTTTAGAGTAGCTTAGAGTGCCTGTGTGGGGCCAGTAAGTTAGTATAAGTTTGTTAAGTAATTTTAAGCTAGCATTTAAGCATTTTTTGTTAGTATGTAAGAGTTAATGATTTAGAAAATAAGAATGCGTTTAAAACTAAACTAAAAACTAATTTTTACTCCAGCCTCATCTAGGTGGCTAGTGGATCTACTGAATATGAGCTGAACGTCATCAGCGTACATATGAATCCAGCAATGTCGTACTAGCGCGGGGAGCATATGAACTAGATAGAAAAGGATCTGCGTCTCAATTCATGATCCCAAAACCATTCTGTAGGCTATCCACTAACACAGTAAAACGGAGTATTAGAACCTGGCTAGCGGAAGCCAGAAACAGACAAGCCAACAAGTTTGTGCCAAACAAGTTGCCACAGAAAAACAAAACAACTACTACAATTAATTAGTAGTTAGATTCAACATACCTATTCAACTGCACTACTCACAGTTGTCGAAGACATAAGGCAGAAACTTGATCTCGGTCATATTACTTTTCTAGTACTTTTTGACTTCTCTAAGGCGTATGATACAGTTAATCATGAAATTTTATATAGTAAACTCTCTCAAGCTGTACAATTTTTCCTATTCGGCCATCTGCCTATTATCCTCTTACCTGGGTGGTCGTCAACAAGCAGTTTTTAGTGATGATTCCTTGAAAATCCATGTAACTCAGGAATCCATCCTGGGTCCACTTCTGTTTTCATTATATGTAAATGAGTTACCATACATTGTTTCGTTTTCTTCAATTGAAATGTACGCTAACGACAACAAACTACATTTAAGTTGTTCACCTGTATCAGTAGAATACTGCATTAGCTGCATAAATTTCCATGTAAATAAAATCTCTAGCTGGCCGCGACACAATCTACTTCTTATCAACGTTAACAAGTCCATATGTATATTTGTATCCAGAAAGTCCTTTGATACCTCCCTGCTTCCGTCGATTGATGCCGACAGTGGACCCATTAAATACGTGGACACCGCTAAAAACCTTGGTCTAATATTTAACTCGACACTTACTTGCAATAATCATATCAATGGATGTGTCGGCTAGGTTTATGGGGTCATTGTGGGTGCTACAACACCTCAAACCTTTATCAATCCGAACTCTTTTAGTCAAGACATTCATCACTCCGATACTAACTTACGAATGCGAAGTCTAAGGAAAATGTGATTCCGTAAGCAGTCGAAAGCTGAATGTGGCATACAACAACGCTGCTCGCTACATTTTTAGATGGCGCCGACACGACCACATTTCTCACTTCTCCATTCGTATCTCAGGTCTCTCATTTGATAGCCTGCTGAAGTTCCATTCAATTACAATGTTGCACAATATCCTTAGCATACGTCAACCCCTTAACCTAGCTAATAGAATAACGTTTCGTACATCTACAAGGACTAGACAAATTTTAATACCGCTTTTTACATATCGTTTATCTGAACGCCAATTCTTTGTAAATACCACTCGGCTTTGGAACGCCCTTCCGCTCCACATCAGCGAAATCAAAGATAGTAGAAGATTTAAAAGGGAATCAAAATCACATTTATCTAACTTAAATTAAATGTCAAATTTCATTTTGAATTATCCTTAGTTGCCTATCTAAAAATGAATTGCTTTCTTGTGCGTACGAGTATAATTAAATTAGTTTTATCTTCCACAATTTTTGAAAAGATATTGTATCTCAATATGTAAGCTTTCGAAATAAATAAATAAACTAATAACCTGATCAGAGGTCTACTCACAGGCCACTGCTGTGTGAAAAAGCACCGGATGACCATGAGCATAGCACAAGACAACACATGTAAATCGTGCAATGAGAACGTGGAAACAGCAGAACACATACTATATGACTGCAATGGTTTAACCAAAACGTGTCAATGTTACCTAAGTAAATTCTACCTTGAAGCGGCGGACATACATAGTTGCCAGTTCACCTAAAGACCTTCTCACAAATTGTGGCATCATAGATGAGCTCTAAAAGAAAGACATCACAATAGGCATCCGTGGCCACAGTGAACTGGGATTCGCGGGAAGCTCCTTAATGTAGAAGGAAAATAGAATCGGTCCAAGAATTGATCATTGAAGCACGCTATCTGGAACTGTTAGGAAACTAGAATATTGTTCGTTGGCAACAACATATTTCTGGCTTTCAGAAAGGTATGAGTGAAAATTTGAATATTTCGTGTAGCCTTTGACATAGTATTTTATGGTTGACCGTGTCAAATGCATTGAAAAAGTCTAGAAGTGTTAAAAACGTAATATAACTCTTATCCAAGGATTTTTTTAATGACATCAACTACAGAGAGCAGAGCGGTTTTACAGCTATGTTTAGGGCGGTTAGTACACGGAAGCTTTCTTTCTATAAAACAATTTTGAATTTGTTTGAAGACTGCTTCCTCAAATACGTTACTAAGAAACGCAAAAATTGCCATAGGTCTAAAACCTTTTTCATTTCCACTCGCTTTGGGGAATTGGAATGATTTTCACTCTTTTCCACTTGGACGGGAGCTCGGAAGTGATTATATTACTGTTAAGTATATTATATGAGAGAGCAGTAGTTTAATAAACCGCTGGCCGATTTTTTAACGGATGTAGCGTTTGATTTTAAAGACAGTAGTGCTTCAATTACATACGTCTTCATCGCAAGCGCATACAAATCCAAACTGAGAGTGTCAATGGATGTCGAAGGCTCAGATTGATAAACATTATTATTCATAGTTGTAGATACCGGTTTTGAGACAAATTTTTTATCAAATCTTGCACAGTCAATATCATCACGAATTATTGAAGTGTCTTTCCAGATTCCAAGTTCTTTCACTGTTTCTCAGACACCACAGGTCGAAGGGGATCGGCCCAGCTGTTTGAAATACGATAGTATGCCAACTTAGAAGCTCATTTTTAAAAAATAACTTCATTTATAAGGCGACAGCATGCGGTGTTAGATTCATAATCCATGGTCAAAAATAGGAGATCATATTTAGAGATGTCGGGAAAACTGGGAGTTGACTATAGAGCAGAGTCGAGAAGGGTATTTGATTCTTCTGTGAAGTGTACCGGCCTGGGCGAGTTTCCTGAGTGTAGACTGAACGGTAAGAAATTGCTTTGGAAGGTGGACAACTTTTGGTGTTTAAGAGGGTTACAGTTACAGCCTCCGCATAGCATAATATCCGTGGTATTACATGAAATTTGCTATCGGATACTCACTAAAGGCATTAGATTAACATATTTATTTTGTCGGTATGCAGCACAAACAAGAAAATTGTTGGTGTGACAGGTCGAGTTAATGAGGAAACTATATGGGACTTTAATCCATCTCGAATATAGATTGCAGAACCACCATTTAAACGATTCGTTCTATCTGCACGGAAAGGCTGACCAAAACCAATCAATCTATAATTTTCGTCCCCAATGCCTGTTTGAAACCTACGAACTATTTTTCTGGGCGCATTAGATTTCATATTGGGTAGATTTTCATTCACGCGGTCACCTAGGGAGACCTCATGGTATTTCCCTAAGCCTTAGGCAATGGTTGACACTGAATGGAATACATCGGAAGACCCAAATTATAGTTATATTGATAACTTTTGAGGTGTAGCTGCAAGGGACTAATAATAAACCAAGTATGTAGAATGCAATTAAAGTTTAAAGGAAAAAATTAAAAAAAAAAACTATCAGTTTGGTCCTAATTGTTCATCCTCTCTGGGTATGCCTACCATTTGAGTATGAATACCGAAAATATGGACCTCAATAAGCCAGTAACACAACTTGGAGTCATAACGGTCTACATGAATGAATCGGAGATCGTGGATATAACAACTATGTCATTTTCGCACCCATACCAACTCGATTCAAAATGTCTCCTAAATCCTCGAATATCTGGAGTGCATAGTATTTAAGGCACTATGCACGTTGAATCTTGTCAAGCTTCGGTAAGCTCTTGGCAGATCTAAGAAAACAAACGAGTTTTTGGCTGAGTGCTCAGTTCCGACAGGAAGAAAAAGTGACTGGTCCAGATAGACAGGAAACCTGGTCTGACTGCTGAATCTTAAATGAAAAATCAAAAGGAACTCGTCGATCTCAGACCCTAAACGACACCTATTCATCGATCAGTTTCAATACAGAATGTATCTTGCCAAAACCATAAATATAAGGGGGTATAATTTGAGAATTAGCCGTTTTGTATAGTTAAACGGATCTTATAGACGAGGCATGGCGTTATTAGACGGGCATACTCAGATGACAGTGGGTTTCAATGCTGTAGTGCCGAAATTTTATCCAGAAGAAGTATGCACAGAAATAGATATTTCATCTGGGTACTGACTTTTGATCATGTATGCTTAACGATTAGGTTTTACCACATCAAATATTTACAGATATTGGGACGAAATTTGTTTTTTGGAGCATATAACGCACTTGTTTTGATAGTGACAGGGAATAGTTAAAACGCGTCCTAAAATATCTTTTTATAGAACAGCTGCGATCAAGTAAAAATTTCAGGCCTCCAGATCACATTTTTTTTTCTCGGAAGAGGCTTGGCAAAAAATTAATTTCCATTGGGATCGCGAAATGCTTAATTGCTGGACGGCGTTATATGAGGATGCGTCATATGTAATGCTACCAGCTTAGATGCTTCTATTACACATCTTTACTTATCATCTATATGAAGAAATTTTCCCGGGATACTGGAGTCTTTTATCTAACTCCATTCTGCAGTAGTTCAGCAGTCCGAACAACTTGGCATCCAGAGTAGTTTGATCTTAAAAACAGATGTTGGACTTTTTATCGGCAATTGGAATGAAAAATCCGCTTTAGCTGAAACATCCACTCCACTCACTCAATATGTCTTATTTTGTTTGCAGTCTCTGTCAGTTAGAGTTCAGAGTTACATCTTATAGGTAAGGAAATGGGACCAAAAATATTTGCCATACCGAAGTTAATATTACAAACTTGCTCGAAAATACAACAGATGAACTCAATTGTTCCAAGTTAATGTTGTCTGAAGCGACCTTTTATTATCGAAGGTAGAATACCTGTCAATAGCATGTACGAGTATATGTGCCTTTTGTCAAAAAGCGTCTGCGTAGCCCAGCAGTTTGGTAAACAATATGAAGACTGTGGCTTCCACAGTTACATACTCTTTACGCAATATCTGTTCCAGCATGCTTTTGAAAATATCATAAGACAGTTGCTTTCCTTACCTAAAAACTTGCAAAACAGTGTTTACAGATTTGGAGTACAAAGGTGTATGAATTCCAAGATTTGCTATCTCCTTAAGAACGTCATACGATATTTCCTGCCGAGAACCGGTAATATTATTCCATAACCTTGATCAACTGATCAAGATCATCGTTCGCCTTGTGAAAAGAGAGAAACCAAATTTTTCAGCGATTTTGAACAGTTAGAGAAAAACGGTCATAAATCCAACTTGAAGACTAGATCTGTAAAAGAATTGTGCCCGTATGCCTTCAACCAAGATATGAGGGTTACCGTCCGTCACCATCTCTATTTCGATATCCTAACTATAGGTAGATGAGGAAGAACCGTCAAATGAATGAATTATCATAATTTGGGTCACCGATAGCCTGACCCCTAACGCCGCTGCAAGTTTCAACCGGGAAACCTCCGCATAGTGCCTCATCACAAAAAAGTCTTTTCCCTAAAATTTACTCAGGTCGGAGTGTTCGTAAGGCTTTGTTACTAAATACTGCGGGCGCAGAATCTGTAATTCCACAGGCGTTAATCGTGTTGTATCATTGACGAGAAGCTGTTTAAATAATCTGTGGAAGACCTCTGAAAAGTGAAATCTTCCGTATATAAAGCCCTCACACTTCCATTTGGAGTCGTCGAAAATCGTAGGTCTCCTCTCACTGTGCATAAAAGTAACAAGACGAACACAATTTATTTATGACAAAAGCCATAAAACCTCGTCTTCCTTATACTTTTTATAAGTGCCTTACAGACACCTGTGCTATAAAAAAAATAATAAAAACAAATTGTTGATATGATATCTAATATAGAGTTCGATTTGCCTCTGCTCTTCATAAAGTGCAAACATTCAAGGAGCATATCTGTAAATTTATATTGCAGGTTGAATTCTCAGTTTTGTTTGCGTATCTTAACTTATTATTTATGTTTTTTTTTCTGTCGGAACAGAGCACTCACACAAAGAACTAGTCTATTGTACTCTTTGTAAATTCCTTATAATGGAATTTCTCAGTCTTTCGGAGAACGATGAGTAAGCGCTTCAATAATAAAGCACCTAGAGTACCATCACCCACCACGTCAACGCCGATTGCCTGTAGCCTCATTCGAGCGTAAGCCGGGCATTACAAGAGCTGATCCGCGGTGTCGTTATCACTCTCACAGATGTTGTATCACTTATGTCTTTAGTGCTTAGTCACGACGCCTGGAAGCAGCCTGCAGTGTTTCCTATTCAGTGATAGCAGAATTGCCGCTAACCTCTTAGAAATGTTGGGAAGAATTCGATTGGTCTACTAGAAACATGGAGAGTCATGTCATCTGCAGTTATGTTCATACGAAAACCCAATTGTCAATGGAAACCCTACCCGAGGACGCAGGCAGACCTAACGTAGGTTCGGTTCCTGAAAAAACTCTCTTCTGAGCCTTGCCCAGCAAGTTTATCGGCGATTTTATTTCACGTGATCCTCTTGTGACTCAGAAAAGATTCAGTGAATTTAGCCTTCCGACTGGGTTCAGTGAAGTCTGGAATTCTTAAATTAGGGGGCTCAGCAATGCTCTAAATGTAGCTTAGCTGTCGCTACATATCCAAATGCTTCGCCGTCTCCACCGATGCATCACAGTATAGTTCGTTGTCATTAGGATTTCGTATACCCGTATCTCTTTCTGGAAAGACAACGCAAGTTGTGCTAACGAGGAATGGAATTTAACGATATTCCCCTCATGAAGACATCAGAGTAGCAACCTACATCCGGTTCGGAGCCATCCGTGAAAACCCGACTGCATTGCTTTCCTAGCTCAGATTCTGAGCGAAACCAATCTTGGGCACATGAAAAGTCAATTTCGAATTTTTTCTGCAGCAAGAGTTCTGGTGCCTTTGCGTCAGGCATGTCCATAAGACCATCAACAATCTAGAGTGTACAACATGCTGACCAGTTCTTTTTAAACGGAAAATGGTTTTGAGAGTGCAGCCCACGATATCAATATCAAGAGGACGGACATCCATTAATGCCTTTAGAGTTTAGCCGGGCGTGCTAAGTAAAGCCGCCATGCAGCCGAGTCAGACCGTTTTTGGAGTCTGCTAAAAGCAGCAATAAGGTATTTTCGTGAAAGCTTGTACTACTAGGCAATCGACGCAGAGGATATATGGTAATTGGCCTTATCATAGCCGCGAAGATACAAAAGGCCCTTCTCGATGGCTGGCCCTTCTCGGTGGCAGGCCCCATGTCTTCCCAATAATTTCTTTGCACTGCGAGACGGCCGACAGCACCTTAAGGACTTTCAAAGGAACATGATTAGTCAAAAGAATTTTGCTATCAAGGATGACACATTTAGGTTCTTTGAAGAATTTGAAGATGACCAAGTAAAGCTTAGTCGTGTCTCTTTTCTGTTGGACAAAATGGACCGAATAAATCATCTATTGTACACCTGTTCTCCGGTGATGCACAAGTAGCTCTAATGGGATTTTCTCTAAGCAATTCGTATTGGTTTCATCTGCTGAAGCCATGGTTTATCGTTATCGCGTTTGAGGAATTTTTCGCTGCCACCAAATTTAGGAGTGGGAGGTTTTGCCTTATAATCATTAAGAGGCACACTCGTGGAAACTTTATAAAGGAATGAGGATTCGGTGAATTTTCGTTTCAAATAGTCAAAGCAAGGTTGTTCAGGTGACAATGCAGTGATGGAATTCCTAAAACTGAATGCAACAAAAGATGTTGGATTTGATGGATCGCCAGAAAGTTGAGAAATAACATCAGCATAAGAATCGCGTTAAGTAACACCGGGCATATCGTGTAAGTTCACTCAAAACTTTTACGGCAAAACCACTCCTATCTAAGGTACCGTAAGTGCAGTGAACTTAATAGTTTCACTTTGATCGACAGCAAAGGAAGACAATCTGAATATGAAGAAATATTTCTGAAAAGCAATTCGTTTTAGGTTTAAGTTCTCACTTGGTTGACTTGTTTATTCTTCCTACAATTTTACTACACGCATTTTTAAAATCACTTCTCATGGAAATCTACAATTTAAGTTTACCAACACTTTTTTCAGCAGTAAGACATCTTCGTAAACATACAATACCAGGATAACAAGCTGAATGAACCATCGTTGACGTGCTAAACGGAAGTGAGTGAATCTGTCATGTCTATGTAGCCACCTCATGGACCAAAATACGAATCCCAAACGAGTACTGTATTTCAGTGCCACCAGCATCTCGTACCCATCCCCAGAGCTCACGAACCACGATAACTTGATTGACTTATCAAAAGGTTTTCATTTCGTGAGCGATGATGTGATTTATGATGTGCACGTCCAGTGAAGTGCTTTATGTCAAGTCGGACAGCATAAATCTAAAATTCAAAGGAACCTTTCATCTTTTACACGACTCGTCAATCTCATTGGAGTCACAACATTGACCTCAATTTGAATAAGGTTGGACTTCTGGATTTTATCTTCGGGACACAGAAGTCCCTCATTTCCCCCTCCATGTGATTCTACTTTTCTTTGAATTTACACGTCCCCGGGGATTACAAAGTGTATACTCATAAAATACAGAAAATCTTAATGCCCTATGTAAAGAAACTTCTCAATGGATTGATGTTTTCGTATCGTGCCTATGTACCTACACCCGTATGTATACTGGTAGCCGTCTTTGTCGACTTGTTGTCGTCAATAGCATCAACGGCGCAACTACGGCGTCATCCAGTTCCCATGTATGGACATGGAAATGTACGAGGTGTACACAAGCTCCAACGACTGCACTTGACTTGATTTCGATTTGATGCACAGAATGCGGCAGCCTGAATTTTATTGACAGGACAATAAAAATCGATTTTCGAACATGCAAGATCTCACAGCTCTTCTCAGATGCATGCCGAATTCGGGTGAGCATCGAAGTGAAGACAGGTCCCTACTGATTCAATGGAAGCAGGCATACGAATTGAATGGACAACTGAATGGATTCGTCGCGGTGTTGAACTTAACACTCACATGTAGCGTTGATGTTGGCCGGCGCACAACGCCACCACCTCCGCCACCTCTACGGCCGCCACCATGTCCACAGTCGCACGTTGCATTGAATTGAGTTGTATCAGAGAAGATGCACTCTCTTGTAGTGATGCAATGAATATATTTTTAAATGCGGTGTTTAAAGATACATTTATTGTTATTTATGCGGTACGGATATTTGACAACAATGGATGGGGGTACGAGATTGGAATTTCCCTTTTGTCCTCCTTTCGTTGGCTCTTATTGAGATGAGTTTACAAGTGCTTGAAGAATCTGTTTTGCATAAGAGATGAGGCTCTGAATGAAAACTTCTAGAGTGTTAAATCTGCGTTCTGTAAAAAAATATGCCGATGGTTAGAAACAATTTACAGATATTCGTTGTGAAAAGACTTTAGAAAGCTCTTAGCGAAATTGCTGTAAGAAGTCCATTTACCAAGCTACTTAACGGCGACCTCTGCAGAAAGTATTTGTCCTCCTCGTTGGTCACAGCAACTGTGTAATTAAGTTCTTCGCTAAACTTCGTACATCAACAAGAAAATTATCCTGACCCTGGCATCGGTTTTCACTGCTGATTTACTTCCTTGTTTTTGAACAAATATACGAGTACACACGCCAATCGATCGAGCTTTCAAATAGACGCTGAGTTGGTAAACTCAGAAGGGAGTTTTTTTTTCTACTCATGATCCTCCCATCTTTTTTTTTCTAGTAAGGTACTCTTAATTTGCTTTCTCGGTTGTAATTTGTTTCATATACTTGATCCAGATTCCTTAAACGTGATCCAACAGTACTGGTTCTCCAGGAACTGTTTGTAAAGGCGCAGGAACTGCCAACTGGCTTAGGTGCTATTTATACATAATATGTAGTATTACGAATACTGTAGTCAAAATATTTGTTTGGTCTTTCGAGAGACCGCTTAGTGTCTAAATTTTTGTTGGCCCATAAAATCGGCGATTAGTATATGTGACACTGTGCTGGTGTTATAATCTGAGAAAATAATGGAGTCTATGTCGAAAAAATACTTTGCTGCATCAATAGTAAGCCTGTACATAGTAGTGTTGTCCCCGATAGATCGATGTTGTGCTTCTCTTTTCAATGGCTGCAGTCATTTTTCAAAAATTAGTATCTCAGCGTTGACCTTTAATTTATTATTATTCCAATTACACAAAGCTCGAGTACGATGTTAAACAGAGTGCAAATTTGGTCGTATTTTCTAGCATCGGGTAGGCTTGAAGTGGTCTGACCGACCTCACGGCCGATGATTGGACGCATATTATAAGTGCACATCTGATGGTTTACTGGAAGACGCTTATCACAGTTTCCAGCAGTATATTCCGTTTGTAGCCTTTCCACATTCAAACCCTCCTCCCCAGCGTGTATTCTGGAAATCATCAGGCTCAGTAATCCGGCTCATAACTGGAAAGTCGTGAAACTAGAGGAACTAAGGGGCTCTTATAGATGCGCATTGATCGTGATCAAAAAGGAGTCCTTTAACCCTCTAGTGCAGACAAAAGGCATGATTCGGCTCGGATTCGAGTCTATACATCTAAGGGTCTACAAAAAGGATGAGCTGGATGCTGATAAGCAACCTCCTCCTCGTTTAACGGAGACAAAAAAAAAAACACAGCATCAGATCTTGGAGCGTTGATATCCTTTCCTCTAATCTATCAGAGGCAACAATTAAGCCGTGCATGGGTCTCCTCTTCTGACACCCTGTCGGAAATGGAAACCGACGACGAAGCAAAAAGGACTCTTATACGATCAGAGGAAGAAGATGAGCTCTTGTCACATCTTCAGAATCGGAGGGCCTCAACAGTACCGTGGTGGAGGCTACTCTGGAAAACTGTAGCCTGTGGGTGACCGTGGCTCAAGTGGTAGTGTATTAGCTTCTCAACCGGACGGTTCGGGGTTCAATACGCTCTATACTAGAGGCAAAGGTAAGATCATAACTTGTATATTAGTGAAACGTAGCCTTAATGCATTTTTACTTCCTAATCTCACCGACCTCGACTTAACCGTTCCCAGACTAGAGACTGCCAAAGACCGCCTCTGGCTGACATCGGCTTACCTTGGCCATGATCATGTGGGCCTTCTCCCTGGTGATAAGCTAGAAAGGGTGGTACTGGAAGCTGGAAGGAAAACAACTGGCCTCATCATCGGATGCGACGCTAACGTTCATCACACGGTATGGGGCAGTACCGACATCAACGATAGAGAAAAGTCACTTTTTGACTATATTTTAAGTGCCTACCTCTTTATTTGCAACATTGGCAATGAGCCTACTTTTATAACTAGAAACCGACAGGAAGTGCTAGATACCACTCTTGTCTCCGACAGCATCACTCAGATGCTAACGAACGGGATGGTATCGTTTTCAATCAATCAATCAATCATTCAATTCAGCCTGTGTGATGATCCTTCCAGCTAACCAGCATTCCGGAACTACCGGAACACTGATTGGTCAAAATACAGAGGAATACTGTCAGACACACTATCCTCTGAACTATCAAGTCCCCCGCGTGACATCAATGAGCTTGACATGATAGTCAATGAATTCATTCTGGCTCTCAATCAGGCTATGGCCGCTTCCTGCCCTCTTATCCAACCTAGATGCAAGAAAAAGCCACATTGGTGGACATCAGCACTGGGACTGCTCAGAAACACTTGCAGAAAACTTTTCAACTTAGCAAAAAGCACAAGAAAAGTGACTGACTGGGACTCATACAAAGAATCCCTCAAATTGTACCAAAAAGAACTAAGGAAGGCAAAGCGACAATCTTGGAGGTCTTTCTGCGACAAAATCACTGAAACCTCTGATGCGTCGCGGCTAAGAAAGATCCTCTCTACAAATCCTATGATGCCTAGCTGTTTGAAAAAAACCGATGGCTCTAAGACAACCTCAAGTGATGAATCACTCAACCTGCTACTGGACACCAACTTTCCACGTAGCTCCCTATTCGCGGCCAGTAGCAACCAAAACAGGACTACTGCTCTGGGCGCTGCATAGCTTCAAACCATTCAAGTCGGCTGGTCCGGAGCTACAGAGGTCCTTAAATATTATTCTACCTGCACTAGAAAATATTATGAGGAGCTATGTAGAACTTATCCACATTCCACTGTCATGGAGAGAAGTCAATGTAGTTTTCATTCCCAAAGCGAGAAAATGTTCTCATGTTGTTCCAAAGGACCTCAGGTGTATAGGTCTATCATTTTTACTTCTGAAAACTCTAGAACGACTGATTGATATCCATATGCGAGCTAAAATTGATCCAAGACTTCTGTCAACGGCCCAACATCGAACGATACCCTGGACATATAGTAAAGGGTTCCTTCAAAAACGTCAACACATCCGCAATCAAGACTGCGTTGTCAACTCTGCAGGTAGACAACTCGCTTGGGGAGTTAATCAGTCTTATGCTAAAAAGCAGGATAATCAACTCCAAACTGGGTAAGACTTCTGCTAAAAGATGTACCAGCAGAGGTACGCCGCAAGACGGTTTCCTCTCTCCCCTTCTCAGGAACTTAGTAGTAAATGAACTGCTGATATACCTTCAGCGGTCTCAGGTAAGCATCTTAATACTATTAAAGAACTTCTTCAAGTAAATCTCAATAAATTAACCCGTTGGGCAGATCGCTGTGGATTGGGAATAAGCCCCCATAAAACTGATCTTGTCCCCTTTTCCACCAAATACAAAATCCCAATTATAGACCCTCCTTCAATAAACGGTACCAATTTACTATTTTCTGATACAGCGAAATATCTGGGCCCCATTTTTGACAGGAAACTTGGCGCCTTTACAAACGATTTCTGCAGAAGCTGCATGGACGAGGAAGAGGAGGGAGGAGTCCCACACCTACTCTGTACATGTCCAGCTCTCTCCCAGAAGCTTTCTTCTACAACGACCTAAAAAATATAGACGTAAACAGTCTCCTACGCTGCATCATGAGCTTAAATTGGTTCCATTAGTAAGAGGATCATAGAACCACGTGGTATCACAATTGCTTAAGTGGGTTTGTATTTCCAACAGCCACTCTTACTTACCCTACCTACCCTACACTCGTAGACCCATATAGCGAGCGAGTCTTTGACTGACGATCAAAAAATATGATTCCCTATATATTGGAAATATACACTTGCGGTCATAAAAACCGCACCATATCAAATGGATTGAAAAATTGTTAATAACTACGATAATAATTTTTATAATGAAGTGAAATTTTTGTTGAGTACTCCGCAGTAGTTTATAAGTATTTCTATTTAATTTCCGTCTGTTTATTGAATGTTTGAAAAAAGATATTAACAAAGAAAGAAAAACCAGTTAATTTTCTTATTTTTTTAAAATATTTTAATACAGTCATTGGTCAACAAAATCAAATGATACATTTTTTATGTATGTGTATATAAGATGTTTAGATATGCCACTTTTACCAAAAAATGATCAATACCGAGTTGCTCCTCCTTTGGCGGTTATAACCGTTTTTATTCTAGAAGGCATCGAGTTTACTAGAAGTTCTGTAATATCCCTTGAAATTTCAGTATTCCATACATGTTCCAGAACTTCATTTAGCTTTTTTTTACTCTCTGGTTTATGTTCAACCACTTTACGTTTCATTACATGTCACAAGTGTTCGATTGGGTTTAAATCGGGCGAATTAGCTGGCCAGTCTAGTCTGGTAATTGCGAGGTCATCAAACGTTGTCTTGAGCTGAAAATTATTGAAAGACTCTAGTTACTTGTCTGTTTATTATTATAACGTAGACATCTAGAAGTTGATTTATAACACTTTACTTACGGATTTGGCGCGGTGAAAAATGCACTTGTCAGTATACGAATGATGCTGTTCAATTGCTGGTACCAAAAACTCCCTTACAACTTCTCCATACTTTTGAGCGTTCATACTTCCATTAACAAAGTGCAAAGGGCCATAAACGTAAAAAGGAAAACATCCCCAAACCATTTGGCTTTGACGAAACTTCACTGTTTTGACTATGCACTCGTCCTTAATCTTTTCACCTGCTGACCGTCGTACGTATGGCAAATTGTCGGCACACAACAAATTAAATTTACTTTCATCGGACCATATCACACATCGCCAATCATCCTGCGTCCAATCTTCGTACTTTTTTGTCCACGTCAACCGAGCTTTTTTCATTTTTGTGGTTAGGAGAGGTTTTTGTGCTGGTCGTCTTCCATATAAACCTATCTCCCGTAGCCGTCGGCGTATGGTTTCGGCGCTTAGATCAACTTGATGAAATTCACTCAGCTCTGCTCTTATACGGACAGCACTTTTAAAGCGATCTTTCATGCAAATTCATTGTAATACATTTTCGGTCTTCTGGGTTATTTTACGTTTTCGTCCCGAGCCTTTTTCCTTTCCAGTGGATCCAAATTTTCTTTATTCTTCATCAGTCGTACGATAGTTGAATGACAGCATCCTATTTTAACCGCAATCTTACGATATCCAAGCCCTTCTTCGACTAAATTCAATATTTGAACTTTTTCGTCCCGAGTCAGTTGCTGATATTTTCCAGACATTTCATTTTTTTTACTTGTCACCGTCACAACTCAATTCAAACTGATTTGTTTTGCACTGATTATGAGGCCGAGCTCCGCTATGGGGAATACCCTTCATTAGTATGGGACAAACTCTCACGATTTGATGTAATTAGGCATTTTTTGAGAACTCAATAAGTGGTGCGGTTTTTATGACCGCAAGTGTATCTTTGTGGCGTTGATTACAATATTATCTGTTTTGGTAACACTTTAGTAAGATTACATATTAACAAATTAAATACTTTGGCATAACGGACACGCCTTTGGAAATCATACCTGAAGCTCGTTAAAATACTCTTTGGTCGCATTTCCTCCGTATAGATGGATATCCAACCTTTCACCTACCTGTAGGGGAAAAAATAAGTCAAAAGTGTAGACTGCATTAAGATTATTAAAGAATAAGACGAATTCATTTGTCTGAGAAATATTCGTCCCAAATTCTAACTAAATAATAATTCTGCATTTACACTTCTATGGCTAAAAATTTATGGCGAAGGCTATGATCTTGAAGCTGCAAATCTAGAAGTATGCTAGTAGACTTATATATCTAGGGCTAAAATGTAGGGCTACTGCCTAGGGATTGTATTTCAAGGGAATTTTTCTGAGACCAAAATCAGCCGTCAATATACTGTAGTATAGAATTTAGGCCGAAGAGCTGCAAGTTTAAATGTAATCCCAAAAAGCAATCGTCCATTAAGCGGTTCCTTAAAAGTGATCTCTATATGGTATCGAGTCTTCTTTAGCGCTGATTTATTTGTGACTTGAGGCTAGTTTTCCTAAATATCGCAGATAGAGTACAGTTAAATACAAATCAGAAAAGTACTGGTCTAAAATCGTTGCAGTTGTAATATAACTGCCGTATCAATTCAATCGTCCATCCACATACAATAAAAGCAATGGTTTCAATTGAAACAGCCACACCCATGAGTCATCAATCATTCAATCCAAATACGTGGTATCCCGAAAACGATTGTATTTCAATTTTCAAGCGCCCATTCATCATTAAAGAATTCCAAATCCCGTGCGTATCTACTGCTTTTTCGAGCAAGTATGCAAAGCCACGAATTCAATTGCAAATCGTCACATCGAAATCAAACGCAAACTGACCTGAACAATTCGAGTGTCACATTTCTACCTAAAAGGATTATTGATGATTTTTGTACTTTGCGGCATTAGTAAAAAAATTTACGAGCACTCAATACTCGTACAATAGTCAAGTAAAAGGAACCCGATGACAGGTAAATAATCGGATTAGGACTCTCTGTTTGATATACCGACAACAGTACATGGTGCTACTGTATCGGTTAAATCCTTTTTCCTCATGAATTCACTGAAATATTAAACCAAGTCCTTGGAAGGTCTTTTTGCACTTAAGCTTCATTATCAACCCAAACCCCTTAAACAAAAAATTCACAAAAAAACTAAAATTAAAATCGGAATGAAATCGACGTCAGATGCTTATCTGGTGTCAATTTATCTTGATTGCGTGTAGTGTTTTTGATTTTTATCGCCTCCGTCGACACGGATTGAGTTCATCGCCCATTTCTTGTTTCTGATCTTTTTTAGTTGACACAACAAGACCAACATCAACCAGATACTGAAACAGAAACCCACCGAAAAGGGCCATGTTAACAATTTAGCAAGTATCCTCGCAAGTCAAGCACATAACCTAAGAGGGGTAAGAAGGGCGAGGATATTTGGCAAAACAACCCGAACGTACAGGGATAAAGATTTATGCTATCATTGCGATGATTATCATTACAAATTGCTTCATCAGATTGTAAGAGACATCTTCGTTACAGGGATAAAATTTAAGTCTTGCAGATAGAAGATTGTGCTGCAGTGATTTATGTGAACTATTCTTGAAATAACACATTCCTTGGCCTAAATTTATATGCTGCTCCAGTTCTCATGGCGGGAAAATCAGACAGGAATTCTCACATTCTAAATAAATAAAAAAAAATGGATGAATAATTATTTTGGTCTTGTAAGGTATTGGAATGTTAATTAAATGCTTGAGATATGACTATTTCTTTCGTAACGAGTAATTAGAATCTCAAACTGCGATGCGTTATATTTGTTCACCGCGAGCAAATGTACATACATATATAAGCATTGATGAAGATTTGATATGGTATAGTAGCCATGGACAATTTTATTAAATTTCCATGAGCTTGAATTGCAGAACACTGCATTCAATTTCTGTCAGAGTTGCATCCGAAGTGAGTTGAAAATATTTTCAGACATTCCTGTTAACCGACAGTTAAAATTCTTAAAAAAATAAATGAGCGACTCCATTGAGTGTCTCTAAACGATGACGGCCTTCATCAAACTTGTCGCCCAAATCTTAATCCAATAAATATTGTCATCATAAAGGACGACATGACCCATGCAAGCATTTAAAGTCAGTATTCCATTTAACACTTCAAGAAAATTTCCACATTCCATTCGCCCAACACGACTGATCCAATACTAGGTCTGATCCTGAACAGCTGTCTAACAATGAACAAAACATTAACGCGCATATAAACAAAATCAGGAACAGCTTCGACTTAAATCTCCCGGCCTAGACTTACTAACATACTTAGATGGTATTACAGTCCGGGGTGAACTAGGGCTTCAATCAACAATGCCCACCAGCTAGCACGATCTTTCGCTTCCTGCTTCTAGTGCCGCACTCTAAATTGGTTGAAGTCCACTTCCACTTGCGTGCGCCACCTTAGATTTGGTTTTCCTTAGTTGCGTCGTCCCTCGGAGATAGAATCGACGACTCCTTGGGTCGAAGCTGTGATGTCCATTCACTTAACGTGGCTCAGCCATCTCAGACGTTGGATCCGTAAACGCCCGACTAAGTACTGAAACGAATAAAATCTGTAAATTTTAATACGGGCTATACTTCCCATGCGTAAAAATTGCAATCCCATTTTGTACCCAAATTAGCCTGTATATTCTCTAGTTTCAGTTTGTTATTGATTTTAGTTCGGTGCTGTTTAAAATATTTATAAAATATGAGTCAAGAGGAACGCCGTAAAAAGATCATCGACAAATGGCTCGAAAATACTTCGCGTCCAAACCATTTCATCCCAAAAAATTTAAACATAGCACGCAGTACAGTGGATTCTGTTATTAAACGATATTTGGAGACGTTTACAGTTAAGCGAAAACAGAAAAATGGTACAAAGATCTAAAAAACGTAACGGTCTAAAAAGACGAAAAAAACCAAAAATACGAAAAGTTACTGAAAAGCAAAAAAAAGTCATAAAAACACGAGCCCAAAAGCTATACGAGTTGATCGGCAACAAGAAAGCGTGCTTGGTTTTGGATGACGAAACTTATGTCAAAGCCGACTTTACTACACTTCCAGGTGAGCAGTTTTACAACTCGTTTGAAGCTGAGATTCCTCCGCAATCAACGACATCGATTGGGATGGAAAAATTCGGGTCAAAATATCTCGTTTGGCAGGCCATTTGCCAATGTGGACACAGAAGCTCGTCGTTTATTACAACGGGAACAATTAAGGGAGGAGTTTACATTAACGAGTGCCTAAAAAAACGGTTGATTCCTTTCTTAAACAAACACGAGGGTTCAACATTATTTTGGCCAGATTTAGCTTCAGCTCACTATGCTCACGCGACGTTGAGCTTTTTTGTTGCTAAAAATGTCGAGTTTGTCCCAAAAAACATGAATCCACCCAATGTTCCACAGTGCCGTCCCATTGAAAGGCATTGGGCAGCTAAATTGAAGAAAATTGAGCAGTGTGCAAAGGACGTAAAATATTTTAGTGCTAAATGGAAAAGAGTGTCCAAAAAGATCACGGATGTGACTGTCACCAACCTTATGAAGGACATTCGAAAGAAGTTGATGAAAGAATGGGAACCAAAATAATTTTTTTATTTTTTGTAGTTGTGAATGAATTTAATAAAAACAGAGTTTTAAAGCAAATAAAAAAAAATTACATGAATTATGAAAATATTTTTTGTTTTTACTTTGAAGTTTCAAAATTTTATTCGTTTCAGTCCTTAGATAGATGCCGCTGTACAGCCTATACAGTTCGTGGTTGAATCTCCTCCTTCATTCTCTGTCAATACAAACGGGACCGAAAATCACAAGAGTACGTTGTTTCTCGAAACGTGTTTCTTCATCCCCTTACGACAAGGTCCAAGCCTATGCGAAATTGAGCAGGACCAGGATGATAACGGTCTTGTATAAAAAGAGTTTGGTCTTACGAAAGAGGGTTCTGCTACTCAATTGCCTCCTGAGCCCAGAGTAATACTGTGTCTGATTTCAACCCTGATGTCATTGCTACCGGTAACGGCGGTGCCAATGTGGACGAAGGCCTTAACTGCCTTGAAGTTATAACTGTCTATGGTGACGTTCTAGCCAAGCCGGTGGTTTGTAATCACATCAGTGTCATTCGCGTACGTAAGAAATTGTGAAGACTTAAAAAAGATCGTGGCCCATGTTGACCAGTGATTCTTCAATTTTAAAAAAAGCCATATAACAGGTGCTAGCCTTGTCTAAAACCTTTCTTGACATTGAAAGTATCAACTAATCCGCTAAAGACCTTGATGAAGCGGGGAGCATTCTCCATAGTCATCTTGAAAAACCTGACGGGCTTGGAAGGGATGTCAAAACTAGTCACGGCGTTGTATATGTATTTTGTCTCTATACACGCTCTCATAATGCGACTTTGAAGTCGATAATTAGATGGTGAGTATCGATCTGAAATCTCTGATGTTATTTTATTTCCTTGTGATGGGCAGCCCGTTGCCCGTCATATTTATTGTCACATTGCTTTTTTTATAACACACCATACATATGTGTAGATAAAGTATTCCACCAGCCACAACCATAAGAAGACATTCTAAAATAAATCAGTAAGCTCTATAGCATCCAATGAAGGCGTCTTCGGATTTGAAGCATAGAGTCATTCTTAGGATTGCCTGCTTATCTTCAGAAATTCTAAAGGATATTTTGGGGTGCCATTTAACTACTGACTGAAGTGGTGATTCAACATGGCATATTCAAATTCCATAGCAGTATGGAATGTACTTCTGATATTTGGGACAAAATTTCTCTAGTTTTTCTCTCACTCTTTTTTTTCTGTTGGAACAGAGCACTCAGACAAAGAACTATTCCATTGTATACTTGTAAAGTTCCGTTTAATGAAATCTTTCAGTCTTATGACAAAAGATGAGTAAGCGCTTCAGTGATAAGATGCCTACAGTACCAGCGCTTCAGTGATAGTACCAGCATCCACCACGTCAGCGCTGAGTACCTGCAGCCTGATGCGAGCGTTAGGCGGACATTCACAGAGATAGTGCTTCACGGTGTGGTCATCACTTTCACAGCAAGCATCGTTGTGTTACTTATGAACAGCACACTTAAGTGCTTTACAAAAGTGTAATGCTCTGTCTCGACGCCAGTTAACTACCTGCAGTCTTTCCTGCTGAGGAACAGCAGAAAGGCCGCTGGCCCCCTAAGGACGTCGGGAAGAATTCGTTTGATCTGTCTACATCCCGGGGAGCTGTGTCATTTGCATTGTGCTCATATGAGACCCAATTGTCAATGGAAGCCTTAACCGAGGACACAGGCTGATCCAACGTATGTTCGGGTCCTGAAAACCCCTCCTCTGATACTTACCTGGTAAATTCATCGGCGATTTCATTTCCCGTGATCCTACCGTGACCTGGGACCCAGACAAGGTCACTGAATTTAGCCTTCCGACTGCGTTCAGTGTTCTCTTGCATTCTTGAACTAGCTTGGAAGTCATAAGAGGGCTCAGTAAGGCCCTAAGCGCAGCTCGGCTATCACTACAGGTACAAATGAATCGCCTCCTCCGCCGGTTCTCCGCAAGATAGTTCGCTGCCATCACGATTGCAGCGTAAGCTTTCCTAACGTGAAGTGGAATCTAAGATCGTCCTCCTCCAGGGAGATACCAGCGCCACATCCTAAAGACCTGACTACATTATTTTTCTGTCTCAGATTTCGCCCGATACCAGTCTTGTGAACAAGGAAAGTTGCTTTCGTATTTTTTCCGCAACAGGAGTATGGTGTCATTGCATCGGACCATACTAGAGTCATAAGACAGCCGCCGCGCAAGGTCATCAAAGCTCCAGCGCGTTTTGTACCAACTACCACTTAAAACGAATTTGAGAGTGCAGCCCATATGAATATCAAGGGGAGGGAGATTCATCAATGCGTCTAGAACAGAGCCAGGAGTGCTGGGGAAAGCCCGCACGCATTCGAAACAAACCGTACTTTGGAGCCTGGTAAAAGCAGCAATCACATATTTCCGCGAGAGCATAGAGAGCCTTAGAGCCGTGTAGATCCAAAGGACCCTTCTGGGTGTCTGGTTCGATGTCTTGCCGATAGCTCGTCTGCGCTGCCAGAAGGCCGACAGCGCCTTAGATGCTTTCGACGTAATATGTTTAGTACAGAGAGTCTTCATTGATGTTAAAGCTTAACACCTGCAGCCTAGTTGCTGTCCTGCGAGGTTTTCAACCTTTTCGTTGGAGTACATATATCTGGATTGGAAGGTTAGGGTTTGTTTTGAATTTTGGTAAATTCTCTAACGAGTGCGTTCCTCGCCTAAGGGATGGTGGGGCAATGTTGCCTAAAACTGGGAGCCATTGAGTTAGAGTGGGCCTTATTGTTCCAGAGACTAGGCGCATGGCGATGTGCCGTTGGCTACCAATTTTCCTTGTGTGTGTACTGTTTAACCAAACGGGGGTTTCGTAGTCAGCAGTTAAATAAACCCTTCGTTAAGCGGCAGTTCTGGGTGATGATCCGTAAGGAGAGACTCAAGTTTTTGAAGTAGGTTGTTGCTTGTTGTCAACCTGGCTGCGGTGTTGTGATAGTGCTGTTTGAATGTTAGGGATCTATCAATGGTTACTCCGATATACTTGGGACTCTTATTATGTCGCAGAACAGTACCATTGAAGTTATTTTCGAGCGGTATTTCCGCAAGTTGACTATTCAGGTGAAGAGGGACGAACCTTCCACTCAGAAGGTGAACAATAAGTGTCAAGACGGGCCTTAGCCGATTTTTTTCGAAGTCAAAACCGTCCAATTGTCCTAGAAACCGGGATAAAGATTCCGTTGGTATGCTCCGCCTAGCGGCCAATTTGGAACTTTCAGAAGTCATCTTGACAAGATTTTACCGACTGCCAAGAACTATGGACGCTTTGTTGGCATCGTAATAGCCACAGGAAGGCAGCACATTCCACACGCTTATCGGCTGGATTACTGATAGTGACCGACTGTATCAAGAATTTCTGGACAGTGGTGACAGCGATATTGCTGACGGGCTCTTACAATCTTTAGACAAACCAGCATAAAAACAGCATAAAACCTGGACTAAACCCGATCAAGCAGAAAGGCTTCGAGGCACATCCGGTAGCTTGGGGATCAAACGCCTTCCCATCACACCTACTTAAGATTGATCCAGACGTGATTGCAAATCGGATTGTGGAGGTTCCAAAGCAAAGTCGAACAAATTTCACAGCAAATATGTCGGAGGTTACCCTTATAGCTTCTACATACTCCCGAGCTTTCACCATTATGGAGCTGGATATAGCCATCGTCTTCTCCAAGCATTTAAAAGCCCATGGAGTTGATGGAATCTATCCTGAACTAATTAAAAATTGTGGGCAAAACACCTAGGGTAGTACTTTTATATCCTGGAAAGACTAATTTTAGTCAAAGTTCATTCCAAAATGACCTGTCTTTTCCTTTATAAATCCGCAGTACTCAGTTTAAAGCAGAGATTTCTTGTGTAGGTTAGGCTATCTACAATAAATAAACGATCCTTGCAGGCTAAGCACAGAATGCACTCATTTACTCTTAATAACAACAAAAAAACCTCTGTCTTTATTCTGCACTTTATCAGTACGATGCAAAAGGTTGACTTTTTTTTACTCACTTGTTCAATACATCAACCTTTGTTGAATATAAGATTTATGGTTTTCGGTCACGATTTTCAAGGGCAATAAGGCAAGAGAGATGTCGTCGAAAATTTTGTGTCAACTTCCTCACGAACTGATTCCAATCTGAGTTTTAAGTCTCGTTTAATTGTGGGAATCCTTTACCATTTCTAATCTCCAAAAAGGCCTGACACTTAACTTGTTATCTGGGTTCGCGTGACTATATTCTGGCATATGTAAAATTTTGTACCAGCAAAACAGCCTCTTGTCATGATAAAAATCTGCTCTTCCACATCAAATGTTTAGCCTTGCAATCTCAAGGATTATTAGTCGTCGACTGTTCTCCCATAAAGATCGTTCCTCGTCGTTTGTCGATTGTCGATGGTCGATCGCCGATCGTGGGGCGATTGGGTACGTGTTCAGCGTTCTGAATGCAATCAAATAGGGCATAGTTAAGGTAAGTGTTTTCCTTTTTAACGATCCATCCAAGACTATTTTCCAACGCATTAATCACGGAGTAATTAAAATTTCACCAACTAATTTCACGATTTCTCATGCGTATAATCATTAACCATGTCCGTTGATCATTAATTAGTAAAATGACCACCATCTAGGCCCAGAAAGAGAGAAACGAAGACTTACACAATTGCAAAAGTATTTAAAGACAAAAAAAAAGAAAAACCGTGCTGCCTATATTGCGTTAAATTTTGCAAACAGATTGCGCGCCTTAATAAGCAATCGATCCGGCAATGGAATGAGTTATAGCGTAGTCCCGATTAATGATACCTTCGGGACATTATTAATTGGTCGAGTGGTTGGATGATGTGCTGCATTCCGCGTAATAATATTTTTGTTATAAACTAGGTCTCGCGCCAGTTGACACTGCGTGAAGCGTCACCAAACTGGCTGAGCGCCTGGCAATTTTAATTAAACTCCTCGAACCACCGACATCTTCAGTGGGTACTTCAGAGGCGGCTGCTAGTATGCCGGATTTCATCTTTATTTTTGTACGGGTATCTTTTCGGCATGTGGCATTGTGTACTCGTATAACTATAGATATGCGAAAAAGAATACTTGGTGCTGGCCGGATAATATCTTGTCGATGTACCATATCACATGACACGCGTCTTCCTTCCCATAAACGAGTACTCTCTCTTTCGTTGTCGATGTTGTGCAGGAGCGAAATATTCGCTAATACGATATCGGCAAACTGTTTGCCAATCAGACGATTGGTCGGTCGGTCGATGGTGGAACCAACGGCTAATTAGTAACCTTGCGAGTGAAATTACCAAGGTATGTGTATGTGAGTATTTGTGTCAAAATGCAATTTATGTACTTGCAATCTGCTGGATATGAATTCTTTCTTGATCCGCATGCGGGCATCTTCATATGGATAGGTATACATAGACATACATATATTCACAGATCGTGCGCAATGACGCGCGGCGGTATTAAAATTCGTATTCGGATTCGTATCTGAAAGATATGGTGAGAGGGGGAGGATGCTTAAATGAAAGGCTCTCATTTTTCATTATGGATATGTTCCTTTGCGTGTGCCACAGTTAAAAAGGTTTCTTACGATTACTCGCTCGTACTCGTACTCGTATTTGCGGTTCGCAAAGAATTTATCTTTTTAAGTACGAATATGAGGATGCCCATACGCAAACGTACGAGTAGTATCTCAATACTTCTGCGGTAGAGATACTGGTGGATTTGCTGTTTCTTTTGTTTTTTGTTCTTTCTGGGTTCTTATGTTTTTGTATCTTCTTTTCAGAGGGTGTTCGCCAAACACGATTTACAGATCGATGGTCGCGTGGAAATTTGGTTACACGTCTACAGGTGCACGAAGCAGAATTGTTCACACCTGACGTACGACGATACGATGAAGTGGACGACGCCATCCTCTAAGATACGGATGTGTTCTTTTGCATTTGTGGTGCTGCCGTTGTTGTTGTTGTTGTTTTCTGAGTGTTTCGGTGTTGCTGGCATTTAAGGTTTCAGACAAGAGGCGTGTGGCAGAATTTCATTTTTGGTCAAACGAAACCGTAAAATCGGTGAAGTTGCGTAATTTTTGTGGCACAGATTTTGATCCGTGTGCCTCTAAGTGTGTGTGCTGTTAATTTAATAATTTATTACCGTTAGCTCCGAATAAACATGTAACTGGTTTTGATTGATTTCAATTTAAACGCAGAGATCGTGCCTTTTGGCTTAAGTCAATGCGGTTGCGGTTTAATCAATGGAATGTCATGCCAATAAAACGTAGTTGGTGGCTATGCATACTTAGCTCATATGAGGAGCTACTACGTACTTTAAACGCATACATACATACGTATATTTATGATACTCTTGGGGTATCCTTTTAGCATAAATAAGCAGAGCAAACACGGCATGTGCTTTAAGACTAATTAATTTCTTGTGTTTATGCAGAGCTGCACTAAATCAAATTATGATAATTTGATTCTGAGAGCTTTGATCTTGAAAAAAACAGGATCATTTTTAACCAGAAAACTCTTACTTTGTTGGAAGTTTGGGGAGATGCAGTTGTTTTCCTCGCAGTCATGATGTGGATATCCTGTGGTGCTGTCTGTGTTGAAAGTTTGAAAATTATTATGAATAGCACGAATTTGCAAAAGTGTTCATTTTATGTAGCATTTCAGATTGTATGAGTGTCATTCTGTGGAATTCTTTTTTCCATTGAAAGAGATACACATTTGTGGTACAGTCAAACTACGCACTTTAACCGAAGTTTAATCCATAAAATCGTACCTTAAAGCAAGGGCCCATAGAACAGGTGATCCACAGGGTTCAACTAAAAACAGTCGAAGGCGCACATATGGTAGAATTTACCTTCAATGATGCTTACACCAACGGAACTGATACTCGAATATATGTAGGTATGAAGGTTTACAAGTGCGAGTGCATACTCATATGCACATATGTATGGGTATGAGCCCAAGTTCTGGTTTGCAACGCAGTGAAGAACAGCTAACTGTTCAAAACATGGATTAAATAACCACTGCCACATTCTGGGTATATGTCAGAGCAACTGTAACTGAGAAAGTCAAGTATTGGCAAAGTATTTGCCAACAGAGAATCCTGAAAATATTTTACCTTTCTTGTCGTACTGCAGGGGTATGTAGAATTTCAGTGTACAATACAATTTCCCTACTTACATAAGATGTGGCCAAATGTTGCCTTCACACAATTGCTTGTATTCTTTCCTGGCCCGTCCTCTTAGACAATTTTTCGCTGGCGATATAACTTACAAAAAACACTCTCAGTATGTTTCTTAGCCACAGATTTGTAAAAGTATGCAGCTTTTTTGTAGCACTGGCGGTCAGTTTTCAGTAGCATCGACTTCGCGTTTGAGTGGAAAAGCCATGGCTTGATTTTTATTTGGTTGCACTGCTTCCTCATATTTTTGGCAATACTCTATATTGAATGCCACCTTAGTTGTCAATATATATCATCAATCCAGTTGATACTTTCAAGGCTACTTTTGGTTCTAAAATGCTGAAAATAATTGTTAATGAGTTGAAGGAAGGAAATTCTTCCGACATTCCCACTCAGAGGCCTAATTTTTTACCTGATGTTGGCGCAAGCAAAAGGGTGTTTTTTAGATGGTCCGCTATATAAATTGAAACAAAAATACGGGATACTGCGTTTCTTAGCATTTTAACGTTTAAAAACTATTCCGAACCTATGAGAAACGTGTCTAATAGTTACAAAAGATTTCATGTCTCTCCAATTCTTGAGAACTTTTTCGAGCATCTGGGGCCATATATCCACAATATCTCGGAGCTCCAATCGTCGATGGTTTATATAATTGCGTTTAATAAGTTTAAAATCTGTTGGCAACATGGCGAATAGTGTATTGAGATAGGCGATTACTCGATTCACAAAATCGACGATGATTTCGGAAATAATATTCCACAATTTGGAAAGATTGTTGCGGTGTAGATCTATAACGGGTGGTCCAAATACAAGTTTCTTTTTGAAGCATACGTTATTTTGACACTAATAGCTCTCTCCGCTCAAAATTTTGACTCTTAGTCAATATCATACCTCGCAAAACGAAATGAGTCGCCTTATACTTAAACAGCGATGGGAAATATTCCAAAGTTTTTGAGACGGGCTTGCTTGCGGACAATACTTACGGTTCCCGTAGTGGAGGCTACTCTGGAAAACTGCAGCAATGATACGGTTTCTCCAGATTAATCTCCACCACTCAAAAAAGGCTTTGGTCGTACTCATTCTGCGTCTTTTAAAAAACGCAAAAGACATTATCCTAATCCAGGAACCATGGATTGTAGAAGGCATCCTATTTAAAAATCCCATAAGGCCTAGCTGTTTGAAAAAAGCTGATGGTTCTTGGACAACCTCAAGTGATGAATCAGTTAACCTGCTACTGGACACCCACTTTCCAGGTAGCTCCCAATTCGCGGTCAGTAGCAACCTAAACAGGTCTACTGCAACCGGGACCAAAATTCACGGTCTGACCACAAGAGACAAACTGCTCTGGGCGCTGCATAGCTTCAAACTATACAAGTCTGCTGGTCTGGTCGGTATAATACCTGCCGAGCTACAGAGGTCCTCAGATATTATTCTGCCTGCGCTAGAAAATATTATGAGGAGCTGTGTTGAACTTATCCACATTCCACTGTCATGGAGAGAAGTCAATGTAATTTTAATTCCCAAAACCGGAAAATTTTCTCAATTTGTCCCAAAGGACCTCAGACCTATAAGTCTATCATCTTTGCTTCTGAAAACTCTAGAACGACTGATTGATATCCATATACGAGCTAAAATTTATCCAAGAGTTCCGTCAACGGCTCAACATGCCTACTGTAAAGGAAAGTCGGTGGAAACAACTCTGCATTCACTGAATAGCCACATCGAAATATACCCACAATATAAAGAGTACACAATGGTTGCTTTTCTGGACATAGAGGGTGCCTTTAGCAACGTCAACATATCCGCAATCACGGCTGCGCTGTGAACTCTGTAGGTAGACGACTCACTTGTGGAGTTGATCAATCTTATGCTAAAAAGGAGGATAATCAACTCCAAACTGGGTGAGACTTCTGCTATAAGTTGTGTCAGCAGAGGTACGCCGCAAGGCGATGTCCTCTCTCGCCTTCATAGGAACTTCGTAGTAAATGAACTGCTGGTATACTTGGAAGCGGGTGGTAGCAGGGTGATTGCCTATGCGGATGACGTTGCTGTTGCCGTCTCAGGTAAGCATCTTAATACCATTAAAGAACTCCTTCAAGTAAATCTCAATAGATTAACCCGTTGGGCAGATCGCTGTGGTTTGGGAAAAACCCCCATAAAACTGATCTCGTCCCCTTTTCCAGGAAATGCATAATTCCAACTATAAAACCTCCTTCAATAAACGGTACCAGTTTAGTACTTTCCGACACAGCAAAATATCTGAGTCTCATTTTTGACGGGAAACTAAACTGGAAACCTAAAATTCAAGAAAGAGTCAATAAAGTTAAAATAGCTTTATTCTCTTACAGAAAAGCTATTGGGAATAAATCGGGCTTTCAACCTCACATAACCCACTGGCTATACATCTCGGTCATAAGACCGATACTCACTTACGGTGTGGTCGTCTGGTAGACGGCCATAGAAAGTGCAGTCAACTGCATTAAACTAAGCATAGTCCAAAGAACAGCATGTCTATGCATAAGCGGAGCATTACGGTCTACCCCCTCTGCGGTATTAGACATTCTGTTTCATGTGACACCCCTCGATATTTTCAGCAGGCAGTAGTAGCGGCGACTGCAGCTATTCGCCTTAAAGCGACTAAACAGTGGACAAATAATTAATTTGGCCACGCCAACATTCTTAATACATTAGGAATCCTCACAGAGAACATCGAGTACACCATACCTGAACTTTAGTTTGACAAAAACTTCCAAGTAAGCTTCCCCTGTAGATCCATCTGGGAGGAAGACGCTTTCATGGAGGACAAGCCAATCCATCTTTACACAGACCGATAACGGAGGTGGTGGCGATGTTTTCTCAGATAAGCTAAATCTATGCCTCTCTTTCCGTCTTCCAAATCACTGTGGCGTGTTCCGGGTGGATACTTTGTCGATTAAAGAAGCTCTGTCCTGGCTGAAGAAAAACGTGATATCAGCAAAGGATATCCGCATCTTTTCGGATAGTCAGGCAGCTATCAAGTCCCTGGACTCGGTATCATTAAATTCTAAGACCGTCCTTGAATGCCGATCATCTCTTATGGAAACGGCAGAGGAGTTCAATCTTCACCTTTGTTGGGTGCCGAACCACAGAGACTTTCTAGGGAACTCTAGAACTGATGAGCTCCCCAAAATTGGAACCACTCGCTACGTGCAAATTAATATTAAAGCTGAATGCCAATAAAAGAACAGATCTTAGGTGGACTGTTGGACCAACAGTCTAGCGACCAAACAGATCTGGACAAGACTGGATCTGAATCGCTCTAAGTGTCTGATCCTTCTAAATAACAAACATCTCAGCGCCATCATAGTTGTCATCACTGGACACTGCCTCATAGGCAAGCACGTAAGAAGGCTTGTCACCTTTACAAACGATTTCTGCAGAAGCTGCATTGGCGAGGAAGAGGAGGAACGAATCCTTCACCTACTCTGTACATGTCCAGCCCTCTTGCAGAGAAGAAAATTTCACTTAGAAGCTTTCTTCTACAACAACGTAAACGATCTAAAAAATATAGACGTAAACAGTTTCCTACGCTTTAGTTCCATTAGTAAGAGGATCATATGTAGATCCACGTGGCATCACAATGGGCCAGTAGGCCTAAGTGGGTTGGTATTTCCAACAGCCACTTTATCTACCCTACCCTACCCTACCTACGGTTCCCGTATCTTGACTAATGAGAATCTTGCACATATGTAGATCACGGATTATTCCCTTACAAAGTCCAATTGAATAAGAAATAGAAGGCAAATGATTATCAGTGGATTCGGATGATCTTTGGTTTCAGCACGATGGCGCGCAATGCCACACAACCCATCAACAATCGATCTTTTTCGTGATAATTACGATAATCGTGTTCTCAGATACCTTAATGATGTCTGTTGGCCGTCCCGATACTGCGATTTGACCACGTCAGACTTTGTTTTTGGGGGTACCATCCATCTGTCAGCCATTTCGTGATCCTGTACATGAGTATGCTGTACACATAAACTGCCTCCGGTAGCGGTACTCGAGTTTATTTCTATCCTCATCAAAGATTGCGACAGTGCGATTTTTAGCATAGCGCTGGTGATCGTTTGTGCCCCTTAGTGGTTGGCCCACGCCCTTTGGCGTCAAACTTGGCTCTTGAAAGCAAGAAGGAATAAGTCAGCTTAGATAATGGTCGGCAGCAATTCCACCTACCTGTCAATGAAAGCAATCTGGAAGCTCAAGTCTTATAAGTCTGACGAAGCAGGCAGACTCTCTGCGGTGTCTTCAGCATTTTCACTGTAAACGTCGCAGGATGCTGTTTCACCTATCCGCACTACATATACGAGTACGCAAGTGCCGAAAAAAAGTGTAGTGCCCCGTCACGAGCGACGCCAGTAAGCAACCTATAGCCTTTCCTGCTGAGGGGCACCAGGAAGGCCGCTGACTTCTTAGATACGTCGGAAAGCATTCGTTTAGTCATCTGCAGATACACTTATTTGAGGCCCAACTGTCAATGGAAGCCCTAACCAAGTACACAGGCAAACGCAACGTCGGTTCGGGTCTTGGAAAACTCTCCTTTGAGCCTTTCCGAACAAGTTCATCGGCGATTTCTTTCCCGTGATCTCATCGTGACCTGGAAACCAGACAGGATTCAATGAATTTAGCCTTCCGACAGCGTAGAAAGAACCCTTCTCGGTGACAGGCCCCATGTTTTGCCTTTGTAATGCGAGAAGGCCGAAAGCGCTTTATAGGCTTCCGACGTAACATGTTGAGTCCACATAAGTTTATTACCCAAGATGACACCAAAATACTTTGCTTTTTTGGAGAATTGGATGGTGATACCTTTAAGCACTAAATGAGTCAGATCAGACCGCTTTCTCCTTCTCGTTAAGACAACAACCTCAGTGTTGAGAGGATTGACTAAACGCTCATTTCTAGTGCAACAATCATCCATCACGTCTAAAGCTAGACACGATCTAAGAGACAGTAAAACTAAATCATTCACGTATGCTTGAGCGCGTTGAGCAGCGAGTCGACCAACAGGCACCATAGCAGTGGAGATAGAACGCCACTTTACGAGCAACCCCTGTGTATCCCCGCCATCACAGCCAGCATCCGCAATCACCAGCATTGCTTTTACCTGTAAAACTAGTGATCCATCTATGCCATATTGTCTAGCCGGGTTACATATGCCATCAAAAGTTGCGTAGTCAAAAACACACTCAACGTCATTGTAAATGCCTAGCGCCTATACGTTTGGCAAGCGCGCCTTTAATTCTACCTACCAGATTTTGAAGAGTACTCTCGCAAGATGTATATTGCTTCCTAGCTGGACATGCCATTTCAAAAGAGTTGGGGATGCTACCGTTCAGGTTCTAAACAGCTTCCTCTAGCTTTTGTTCTATCCTAAGCTGGATTTATCGAGTTCCTCCTTAAATCGTGTCCAGTTGGTTTTCTGCGGATTCCTTCTCTTCAACAAGGTCGAGACCTTGCATTCGATTCTGAATTCGATGTACTTATGGTTTGACATTGAGATCTGCGGTAGTACTTTCCAGCCAGTAATCTCCTTAGCACATCTGTTGGTTAACATTAAGTCGAGTATTTGTTGTCTTTGTTGTTACAAATATTGTCGACAACCCGGTCAGACGATAGTATGAAATCCCGCGGATGATTGCCTTTCGCATTGTATTTTCTACTGCCCCAAAGAATATTCTGAGCATTAGCATCGCAAAATATGATAAGTCCTTTCTTACTGCAATCACGGTATTCAACGAATTCTGCTAGCCTCTTCGGTGGTAGTGGCAATAACGAATCGTAGGGAAAATAAGCAGACGCAACGACGAATTTGTGCCATTCTCCATTCATTTCGTAGCTTAATACGGCAGCAACTAAATCTTGGCTGCAAAATTGCTCAGGTTTTGTTGAAGAGAGTGAGTTCGGCGCATAAAGACAGGTTCTCGGTCTTTCCGAACGCTAGTGGTGTGAAACCGCTTAACAATCCAAAACCACAGATGCGTTTGTTCTACATCCATGGTTCCTGTATGCATATTATGTGAGGTTTTGTATTCAAGACAGAACGCCTCCTGCATAGGGATGCAGTAGCAGACTTGGAATGTTGAAGGTTGATCTGAGTAAATAAAATAGATAAACACTGGGGTCGTCATCTCTTATTAGCACTTATTTGGGAACAAAGAGAAAATTAACCCTCCTTAGGTGCAGATAGGGACGTGAGTCATACCTAGGTTTAATGATCTCGACATATAGGCTTTTTCGTAGCCTACAACAAGAGAAGAGCTGTATAGTTTCCTCTTTTCAGTGTCCAGGCCGGGGTTTGCTACATACTGAAGAAGAGAGTCCCTTTAAGCTACACCAGATACCAAAGGGGCAGTCTTTTGAATATCATGTGCAATATCTACCTCGTGTAATCTGTGATTTGACAGAGAACATGTACATTGAAAGTTTGTTGCTTTTATCCAGGATTTCCAAAGCGCTGAAAAGATTTATCAACGAATGGCTTTACTATCCTAAAGGTGTTAACATAGTAGCGGACCTAATTTTTAGTTATAGCTGGTCAAAGATATATTATTCCGTAAATATTTTTACCTTCAAAAAGATCTTATAAATAGACAAATGTATGCTCTCAACCAGAACATCATGTTGTATAAAGTTTAGCATAAATAACTCTAATACTACGATACATATGTGGGTCATCCCAAAACTAATGCACACTATTTGTGTTATGCATTTCAACTGCAGAATCCCTCGCAACGCCATCAGCTTTTTTTGAGAAAGAAAACGCTGTCCACACATTGGCTTCTTTAGCTTGCGTAGTAAATCAACCTCAATATTTCCGATAAGAGGGTGTCCATTCTCATACAGTAATCCAGGAAAATCATTAAGACCTGGTAGCATCCAACGGGACTTTAAACTACGATCTATTCCCTGCTCACCACAACTCTCACCTAATTTCGGGTTTTCGTTCAAAATTTGCCTTCTGGCCTTAAAACTATCTTACGATTAATCTTATCCATCAGTTATACAATCTAAGAAATTTTTAAGAAAAACTTATATTTCAAATTTTGTTTAAAACTTAAAACTGTGGGCCTATTCTACTAAACCTACCTGAGCTACTTAACCTAACTTAACTATAATCGGGGTGGTGAGTGCTCGTCGCTTCTTCCACCGGGTGGTCACCATTCCAATTGCGATTTCGGGCGTCTGGCATTCGTTAACCTACACCGTGCACAAGCATCACCGAGATTTAACTAATGCCATAAAGCATCGGTCACTTGTCAGAGGCGTCGCGCCATGTTAACGAACGCGCCCTTTCCACGAGATTCCCCTAACTATCCTTAATCTAACTTATAACTAAGAGGAGTATGTTATCTTAGTAGCGTACCGACCTAGGAGAGCGAGCCAAACCTCTCCCCTTCCTGAAGCCACCGGAAATCAGTGTACTATTTCTCGGTGTCGATCCGATCCCTGTTCGCGATCGAGGGACTAAAACCGAGGAGGTTCTGAGCATTGGCAACATACCTGTCGTAGATGAGATGCTTGTCCCTCGAACCCCGGTGGCGGTGGTATATTACAGGGATACCATCCCTGCTTTCCATTAAACCTTTAGCATGAAAAAGCCCGATAGAAGTGAGTTCTCGTAGTACATTTCATTAGAGTAATAAGCCCGTTGGTCATTGCCCTCGCAACGTGTCTTCGAATCAGGAAATTGTTAATCCTATTCAGACTAGCCCCATCGTAAAGGGTTTTGTTGGGATAGTATTTTTTGTACTCTGATTCTGGTGTTCTGTGCAAACCGGGACGGGTCCTAAGACGCGTTACATTGGACCATACGGGACAACCATACGGGATGACTGGCCTGATTAAGGCCACATAGAATATGACCTTCACTCTGGAAACAGGCTGACTGCTATGAAATAGGCTTCTTATAATCCAGTCCGTGCTGTCCAATGATGGCGGACCCCCGCCCAATTACCAAGGCTTCGCCCATCAATGACATTGTCTAATAAAAAGGGGGGGCAGAGCATATTACTGGTCTTATCGTAAACATTTTCAGATGACGCCACCGAAGGTTGCTACGATTTGACTAGTTACAAGTGGCCGGTCATAGGTCTTGTTGGCGGCGGGACCATCTGAGTTAGGAGCCCCCCGGATCACGGTCCAGGCCTGACTTGTTGACGTAGGCACCCTTATGGGAGCGTCATGGTGGCTGTGGGTTAAACCCAAATCGCGGGAAGGGTCTTCCTGTTAGTTTGACCCATTGTAGAGTTGCAAATAATTACTGGGTGCTGTGACCCTAAGAGCAGCAAGAGGTTTTAGATCGGCCTCGACTCATGCCAAGGGTGGAACTTGTGCCTCCAACACAGTTCCGAATTGGTATCAAGGGATTGACGGAGAGCGATCCTTGCTCCCATGGATGTATGGGCATCTCGTAAACATAAGTCTACATAACAGGTGGCTTACGTTAAAAACCAGAGACTAATGTCTAATGATGGCCAAATTTCACCAGTTATATCTGGTAACTCTAGGAACCCATCTCAATGGAGATCAAAACAAGATTGTTTCCGACTATTGAAAAGATATTTTCAATTTCTAATAGTCGCAATACGGCTTAATATGATCGAAATCCCGCTGCAGAAGTGTACTGATGACCTAGATTTTTTAACCTGATCTACAGATTGCCCCTAAAACATATGTTACGCTATGGCCTGGTAGAGGAAACCTACTAGATCACTTGTGTAAATGTTAAACAGTATCGTAGAAACCACAGTTCCCTGTTGTAAGCCATTTTTAATGTCATCGACCTTGCCACATTTGACAATAAACTTCTTTCCCATAAGCATGTTGTAAATCATATAAAGCAGCGATTTCGGCATGTCCATCCTGGTCAACTTGTAGAACAGCCCCTTTAACCACATGGTGTCGAAGGCCTTCTAAAAGTCAACGAGGCAGGCAGCCGTACGCTGGTTCCATTGCATGTCGGAGACCAGCTTTGACGCAGCAACCAAACTTATTTTCCGGAATTATAATATTTTCCTCAACCCACTTTAACAGCGCTCTATTAACCACTTTTTCGATTACCTTGCTAATATTCGGAAGCAAACTAATTGACCGAAGATTAGCAGGGTTAGTTCTAACTTTATCCCTTTTCGGGATAGAATGTATCACTGCTATTTTCCAAGGCGTCGGATAATATAGTATGTATTATTCAGCGCATTGCTAAATAGTGTAGTAAATATATCCACTGCTTCCAAGGGCAGGTGTCGTAATACGACGTTTGGAATATCGTCCCCTCTCGATGAGACTGGATGAACAGATGAACAGGTGTTCATCTTTACAAACTAAAGAGAAGCGAAGAAGCTCGTACATCGGCGATGATAACGTTAGCCGCGTTTTCTTCACTGAATATGGTGAAACCGTGATTCTCGGATCACCAATTTTGAAGTTCGTTGCGTAGAAAATAGTGATTTACGTAGGCCTGTCGAGTTGCTCAAACCTCGGGAGCAGTCTACTTTTCCGTGCGTACCTAAAAATGCGGTGATTGTTTTAGTTCTGTACTTTTCAACCTGGCTTGCGTCGGAGTATTCTATCCGAGGGATAGTTTGTTCCATAGTTCGTTTGGCAACGTCTTGCATCATTAGTAAATTACGGTCGATTTCTTCGTTTGTCAAGTTTCTGTTAGTCAGGGGATCAATTCCACCCGCCGTACACTACGGTAGCCGAATGATTACACTTAATCATATCCGGATCCGTATTGTGGCGGCAAGTCCGTAGTGATCACTATCGTACTCGAACGCTCGCAAACAGTTCCTTTTGTTTCGATCCATACTAGTCAGTTCTAGTCTACTGCCTAATAATGCCAAGTACAGGAAAGAACCGGCTGATGGGAAGGATGAGATATTCATCTCGTACAGTTCAATCATATGGTTACCCCACCAGGGTTGCCCCTGGTGTTTGGAGTATTATTTCCCCATGCCGCATGTCTAGCATTAAGATAATAATAATTTTTTTCCGATTGAAGCTGAAGACAACGAAAATGCATTTCGAGCTCAGCTATAAATTGAATGGGATTAGGTGCTTCAGGTGCATAAAGCAAAACACTCCCCTTCGACTGTGAAGAGGAATGCGTACGATGGAAGCTTCCAACACCCAGAACGTCATTAAATCCCCGCGATATATGACCCTATGGCACATGCCTATGCGTAATAAGATACCAACCCCACCCTTACATGAGGAGTGTGCACGGTCCCTTCTATACATACCATATTGTAGAGACTGCAGCCAATTTTGCAATTCTGGTTAAGCTTAGTTACCAAAAGCACATCTGGTTAACAACTGATTTTGTAGGTTGGCCCTTCTCTCGGTCCTGATTAGTGAGTTAAAGTTTAACGCAAGAATCTTCAGGTTAACTTCATTCAACGTGGCATGCCAGACTTTTCAAATAGGTTCGAATAGATGACGTCAAATCGAGCCAGTTGTTCATTTAATTGTTTCTGAAAATGATCGATTTTTCTGTGTAGGGACAGAAGAATCGCTTTTTCGGCTACTTTTGGCGTATTTTTTGCTGTCATTGTGGCCTTACCCAATCCAGATATCATTTGGCAAAAGGTGCCACAAAATTAGAGAAAGCACGACTCTTTTGACGCTTCTCTTCTTCGATGAACTGTTTTCGAGTCTGAACTTTCTTTTTCAACTGCTGGAACCTAGAATAACCCTGAAATTGGCAAGATGCCGCGATTTCCTGCGGAGTATGCAAAAGATTTGACCCCTATCCACTACTCTATCGTTGTCTAAAAGACATTCTCCATATTTGTGGTCGTTATCGCACTTAACGCATCTAAATTGTATATTGCAATTAGCTGCTGCGTGCCCGAACATCTAGCAGCGCATACATTGCAGTACACGATCTGCCCTCTTTAATTTTTTCCAACAGGAAGAATGGTAATTTACGGTACCTTGCCGCGGCCGTGGTGAACGGCTTAATTCCCACGAACTTAAGATTGTTGCTCTCTAACCCTTTGAGCTCTTCTTCGAGCTCCTCCGTTTCTATTGCTGGATCGACCCTTTTAAACAGCAACGTCCAGAGTTTTTCACACTTAGGCATATATGTATATGTAATACCCAGTATCTGCTTTTCCTAAGGCGGTATGTACTTTACCGTATTCCGCCATATTACTCGTACTACACATAATAATGTGCTTATTTGCACTTAATCTACTTACTAACGTACATAACTTAATTCTATCACTGATTTCCCGATGCAACGGCTATTGTGGTCATGTTCGGATGAAACCCAGGATGCTAGCTGGGCCTTTCTGATAGCCTCTTGCCATCCTCAGGCAGAAGCTTGCAATAATTTCTGCAGAGCACGCCTGAACTCTTTTCCGATACAACGAAGTTTGGGGTAGTCTCTTACGAAAATATATTTGTAAGCGGTTTTGTATAATAAAATTCTTAACATGGTCGCAACAAGATAAAATTGATCGGAGTATCGTTGATTACTCGAAAGTTTCAACACAAAAGTGTTCGAGTATACAGGATTTCATTTAATTTTTTTTAAGAAAATGTGAGTCTTTGATTTGTTCCTTTGCAGGTTTTATTTGTATATTAAAACATCAGCACTCGTAAGTCACCAAATAAATGACCAGTTACCTTATTTATATTTCATTCATTTAAAACCTCTGCAACCATTTACACTAATAAAGAAAACCGGGAAGCACTTTGAACTCCAAAACTATCAACTTAGTTACCTTAGCATTCTCATAAGAAGTACCAGGCACTCTGTAGATCTTAAGTTACCGACACATCGCAAGCAATCAGCTTACTCCCAAGTGCGTGACTGGGTACTTCATTTCGGTCTGAATGAAACCAGCCTTACCAGGAAATCTTTTGATTTATCGAGCCTAATAATTGTGTAGCAATCGAACCCAGATCCGTAGAAGTGTGTCACCGCTAATTATGGTAATTCCGGATCCTTATCATCGCGGCATAACCAATGCAGCGGTACAAGTGGCCTCCAACGAAACAGCAGGAAAGAAATGCCATCATGTTGCGGAGCACTTTTCATGCCGCAATTCGTTTAGATGGTCATCACGTGAACACAGGAATGCACCACCGTTAAATAAGGAAAGCATGGAGTTTCCTTTACACTACTTCAATTTAATTGACGCCTTTTGTATGTACTCGTATGATGCCATAATCTTGCGAGTTTGGTTAGGTTTAAGGGAATTTTTTTTCTGTTAATCTGTGAATTCGTCCGCCGCTATATGTATCTATACATCGTTATGGGTAAAGTCTTAGGGTATTGTATTTCGTGGATGATGTCACTCATTATAATGTCCCATTAACACCTCAGGTGCAACAGAGCGGTACGAATAAATAAAGACTAGTTTTATGGTCAACCACGTCGGTAAACACTGAGAAAGAAAGGACATATAAAAGGTCCTTACTGGGTGATAAATTATGAATCATTACATTGGTGTAGGCGGCAATTCAATTGATACGGTGGTATCAAGTGTGAAAAGGATACCTTTTACACACCTTTTGCCAATCCTTTTGTGCGTGCCGATTTGGGTTATGTTTAAATATCCTGCCGATTACTTGACTATAGTGATTACTTGAATTCAGCCACAGAGGCATGTCCACCTTACAAAAGATATTTTGTAAGTCCTTAGGAATGTGTTGTGGGATGTGTTTAATTCTACGCGGGGTCCTCCTTACTGTAACCGTTTCCATTTTTTTCATTATACGAGTCTGACGGAATTTTTATTACTATTTAATTTTCATTTACCGATTGTCAATGGATAGCATAAAAGAAATTAAGTCGTTCATCTGGAAACGTCTTTGAGCATTGTTCCGAGATAGATAGCACAATGAAATTGGACTGCTTAATATTAACAGACTTTGGTTCAGAAAATCGGTGGCAATTTGTTCGAAAACAGGTGAATCGGCGGGGTGAAGATGAAGATGATTTTCTCCAATTCAGTAAGGACATATGTATACAAAGGTATGGAAGGCTGAAGTATTTTTGATCTAGGAGTTATTAGACAAGCGGCCGCCGGTAATGTATGTTGTCCATCTCTAGAACTTGCACTCACGGATTTGATGAACTCTAAGATGACTGTTGGAATTTTTTTCACAGTTGTCTTCGCAACATATGGTATGTTAGCGACTTTTGTTAAAATACAAAATCATTTTAATTTGCATTCTTTAGTAAGGTTTTCCGACCAAGTTTCCTGTGCATCTCATGCTACTAACCAACTACCAGCGTAAACTTGTCACCATACCTTGTCCCACGCCTAGGTTGATAAAGAGGGAGGGTAGTCACTCAGGATAACCACCATCAACATTCTTACTGTACTGTGAGACTGACCAGATAAATGTATCTGAACACTCGGGCCCGCAACACAGAGTTCGGTGAACTTCTGTGTACTATACGCACATTACAAGAAAGTACAATACGGACGTTTTGGTCGCGGAACTCCTAACATGGAATCAACATCGACCTTAAAAGTAAATCCAGTGATGACCTCATTGACCTTCGCATCAAGTCATATAAGAATATTTTCGGTATCTACTGAGGTTATCGGAAAAGGTCTGGTGACGGAGGAGGAGGAGATTCTAGCAAAGCAACAGCGGCGCTTAAGCGCCTATGCTGAGCTAGTTCCTCTGAAGAATTTGGCTGTCCAGGTTGGGGGTTGTCCCGTCAGGTTAACCGTCTTACCATGTAAAATAGTATATGTTGCGAGACAAGAAAAAGCACATATACGGGTGGGCTTACTGTTAATGACCCCAGCAAATAGAAAACGGACAACGACTTTTGGCTAGGCACGTGGAAATTTCAGAATGGAAAAATATGGCAACTATCATAATGGATGCAATAGAGAGCGGGTGTAACGCCTATCTAGATTTATATTTATCATCAGAGAACGATCTAGGATTTCTGCAGAATCAAGTTGCAAGGCAAACGCTTAATTAGCATTAAGACTAAATTTGGCAACATTCGCCGTATAAATATGAGATCACTCCTTCGAGTTTAAGATCGTTCTTGGTAATTTGAATACGAATTTAGAAATCTTTGTCGACACAATTGGAAAACATAGCTCCCAAGACAAACGCAGACATGCAAATACAGACATATTCTTCCCAAGCAAATATGAAATCCCAGGATGCTATAGATTCTCATTTTCCGCTTACAAATCCCCCGGACTATACGGAATCATACCAATCATGCTTCAAAAAGCAAAGCAGGCTGTGATACCGTATGCCAAAATGCTGGAGGGAAATAAAGTTAGTTTTCATTCCCAAGATAAGTAACCCCAACCATACCCATCTATAAGATCTCAGGCCCATAAGCTTAACATCATAAAAAAAATCTTACAAAACTTTATAAAAACTGCTTGACACTCATATTCAAAGTAATCTGCACCAAGAAGACTTATTCTGGGTTGAGAATACAAAAGGCAAAGGCACGGATACGGCCCTACATGTAGTCTTCACGACAAAGAGCACCCATTACCAGTCTTTCTTGGCATTCAAGGAGCCTTCAACAATGCCAACACTCCCGCTATAAGTAGAAAATTAGGAAATGCTGCAGTTTATCCTGCACTGACGGACCTAATAATTTGTATGCGAACATCAAAGCAAGATTGGGTAAAACGGCATTGAGAATCACCCCCTCAAGTGGCACCCCTTAAGGAGAAGTGATATCACAGAATCTGTGGACCCTTCTGGTTAATGAAATACTTTGGAATCCAAAAAGGGATGGCATAAAAACCACTGCATATGCAGATGATGATATGATATGGTTCTTATGACCACGGGCAGATTCCTCCTCACGATCGGTGCAAACTTAAATTATGCTCATAGAATGCTTGGAGACTTGGCCAAGCTCTGTGGGCTGGGTGTCAAGCAGCAAAAAAAGGACTTTTAGATGATACTACAATTTGACCTTCCTTCCATAGATGGAACAACCCTCCGACTATCGAACAGTGCTAAATAATAAAGGTAGTAAATTGAATTGGAAGCTCAATCACGTAAAGAAAGCAACGATCGACTTCTACTCTTGCTGCCGTATATTTGGAAGAAAATCGGGACCCAAGACTGTTCAATAGGTGTACGCGGTTATCGTCAGATGCATCTTAACTGACAGCAGCTTAGTATGGTGGCAATCCACAAACAAAAGATAGCAACCTTAGTTTAATAGCAAAAGTACAGAGGATTGCATTTATAGGCCAGACTCATGCCATGAGAACGACGCCAACGGCGTGACAGTAAAATATACATGGCCTCCTGCCAATAGATCTATACATTCAAAAATATGTAGCAAAAAGTGCTTTAGGATTGAATCAGCGCTTTAAGAGTGAACTTGGCTTATGCTTAAATACGGACCACATAATATCCCATCACGACTTCAAAACATCATTTTCCCAAGCAGAGGGGAATTCAACGGGAACCAAATGGTACCAGACTCGATATTTTCATAGATGGATCAAGGATGGGGACAGGAACTGGGAACTGCCCCGATCAATTGAACTTACGATGCTCGCGACGCCTGCTGGGCTGTAGCAGTGCCTTCCAAGCTGAGAAATTGGCTGTAGCAAAAACAGCCCAACTTGCGGCAATAAAGGCAACATGCCCCAAGCATATTACCATTCTTATTTACAGCCAGACTGCCATCAAGGCCATCGCGCCAGTTGAAATCGAAGCTTGTGAAACGCAGTCGCGAAGAGCTTACGACTCTTTGCGCTCAGCATAAGGTTTCGCAATTCTGGGTCTCTGGCCATAAAGAAGTGGGAGGTAGTGAACATGCAGACGAGCTAGCTCGAAAACGATCCTCCAGTGAAAGGGAATTGGCAGATCAAAGTATGAAACCCCTACTCTGCACTCTTAGCGTACAAATTTAATTGAACGGAACAAATAAAAACCAATGAAAGGTGGAAAAACCTTCCAACTTACGAGGCCTCAAGAAAATTATGTTCAGTAAATCAAAACAAGTAAGATTGTCTTGAAAATTTCAGCTGGACTACGAGTATCTACGTTTATTGGATTACTCACAGACAATAATTTTCTGGGGGCACACACGCCTTATTGACGACGACCTCTGCAGAGGTTGTGGGGACATAGGCCCACGGGAGGATACACTTCACTTTTGGTGCCACTGTCCCAGCCTCAGTAATTTGAGGCAAAGAACTTTTACTTCCACGACCTCTCAGAAATATCTGCTGCTTCACTTACATCTCTTTTCATATCCGCGGATGCGCCAAGACCAACGCGAGACGGAAAGCGGAAACCAGAAATAGGAACTTCAATCAAATCCCCATCACCTTCCAATCACTATGCATCTAAATAGACTTAAGTGTGATAGGGAATAGAATGGGCTGTGCTCCAGATACCTCATCTATCCATCAATCTAACCTAACTTAGCTCCGCAAATGGATTCGGCTTCGTAGTTGGTTGAAATATCAGCATAGCTTGCACACATTTCTTACATCTCAACATCCATAAATTGCCTTGGCAGTCACCCAATCAAGAAAAGAGACCATTTACCAGATTCAACACAAGACCAGTGTCTTGTATTATGGGTCCTTGAACGTATCGAAGGACCAACATCAACTCGCACCGCTATCTAATTGTGGAAAAGATGCGAATGCAATCCCAGATCCCAAACACCAAAGAAGTATTATGAATTAATTTAACGTAGAACGGATACAATCGTAAGAGACCTCTCGAGTGTTTTCTGATTCAAATCTGCCACAACCTTTCGAGAATCCAGTTCTGTCAGCATTACGAACAAAAGATCCTTGGCCACACAGTTACCAAGTCATTCAATACGTCGCATCTGATGTCTTAGGTTTCTCCCGACCCCCATAACCAAATCTGAAAAGTGACAGCAAGTGCATACAGCAAATCAAGAGGCATACTATACAAAGCAGCGTTGTCAAGAAAAAGCATGCTCACAAATTCTATGAGCACGGGGAGGAACATCACCCCTCAGAAAGAAAAAGAAAGAAGCAGAGAAGTACCCGTTTAAGGTCACGGAAATGTTCTTTCGCAGAAATAATACTCCGGAGTTTACCCAAGATGTGAAGAAAACTTGCCTAAGAGCACAAATACCGAACATGGTTATAAATACAAGTTGGCAAGGTTATAGTAGATTCACATGCTTGAAATCTTATAACAACAATCTGATAGGCTCTTATTAGTTTGTTTTGTGGCCTGGCAAGTCCAATATCGACAGTATATTCAACTTACGGCAGATCTTGAGAAAAACTTAGTGACTTTAAATTGATCCCCAGCACCGCATATGATATTTATAGAGATGGACTATGTCGAGCCATGTCATACATGCTAAACTCGACCTTGTGTGTAGGATGACAATGGAGAAAGCACGCTACTTCACAAAATCCGATAATGACACCACCGAGGCATTTGACGTAAAAAAGGATTTCGAAAAGATGACGTGCTTTCGCAGATTTTTTCAGCACAATACTTTGTGCAGACTTTTCTGTGCATCTGATGTAGAGGCATAATTTTCCGAAAGTCGGCCAACCCCTTAGATACAGTCATGATATTGACATCATTTGTGATATGCAACGCACTGTCACTGAAGCATTGTGCAAATATCGAAACAGAAGCGGTGGAAATGGTTTAAGCTGTGAATGGGGACAAGACAAAACATATTATGCCAACAAGAAGCGACTTACATTGTCAGTAAATCATATAGACCTTCACAATAGACAGCACTATACCCTTGAGGTAGTTAGGGATTTTGTCTACATAGGCTTCCCAATTAACTCCGTTAAAAACATCTACAAGATTATTCGATTAATTCTTGGCCTCTAACCTTTGAAGGAAGAGATGTAGCTTTAGAGACATATTGGGTATATAATTTATTTCGTGCGGTTTTTTTTTCAAAATTTGAACGTTTATTTGAGAAAAACATATAAAATAGTATTGTTCAAAGTATTGCCCATCTGAAACTATGAATGAATCAAGCCAATTTTTGATATTCTGCTCTGATGTGAACCGTATTTCAGTGAGGGCGTTCTGCATCGACCGGAACAAATGGTAGTCAGAAGGGGCAAGGTCTGGGCTATAAGACGGGTGGGGTAAGACTTCCCATCCACTGTTTTCCAAATAGTTCTTAACCGAGCGTTGTCATGATGGAAAATTATTGCCTCGTGTCTGGTTGCATATTCCGTGCATTTTTCGGCCACTGCTCTCTTCAAACGGATTAATTGTGTTCGGTAGCATTATCCATTGATGGTTTCACCCGGTTTTAGCAGCTCATAATACAGCACACCCATCTGATCCCACCAAATACAGAGCATTACCTTTGCGCCATGGATATTCGGCTTTGCCGTTGATTTGGCTGGTTGGCCGGGTTTCACATACGATTTTTTGCGCTGGGGGTTGTCGTAATGGATCCATTTTTCATCACCAGTAGCAATCCGATGCAAAAATGACTTCCTTTTGTGGCGTTCCAGCAGCATTTCGGACATGCAAAACCGCCTTTCGACGTCTCTCGGCTTGAGTTCAAGTGGAATTCAATTTCCTTGCTTTTGAATATATCCAGCTGCTTTTAAACGTTTTGAAATGGCTGCTTGAGTGACACCCAAAGATTTTGCGAGCTCTGCTTGTGTTTGGCAACAATCTTCATGGAGTAATGCTTCCAGTTCTTCATCTTCAAACTTTTTTGGCTGCCCGGGACGTTCATCGTCTTCCAAGCCAAAATCACCACTTTTAAATCGTGCAAACGACTTTTGGCACGTTCGCTCAGCTAGCGCATGTTCACCATAAACTTCCATCAAAACACGATGAATTTCGGCAGCAGTTTTCTTCATGAAGAAGAACTCCCCGCAAAAGCACTTTTTCAGGCACAAAGTTCGACATATTTGAGTGAAAAAAAATTATTGTTGTTTACGCTATAAATGAATGACATATACTGAAATGACGTACAATGACAGTAGCTTTCCAATGGAATAATACAAGTTACGCCATCTCTTAGCAAACCGCTAAGTTATAACGAATTAAGTTATAAACCCAATAGAATAACCATCAGTCACCAGAGATGACTAGAACATATAGATAGAAGGTCAATAAATGCTCTTGGCGGAAGACATTTCAATTTCTTCCCAAAGGACAACTGCATAGGAAAAAACTTTACCTTAGGTGGGGTGGAACTGAACGCTGTTGGCTTAAGACGCGATACTTAGAGAGGACTATTGGTTCTGGTCTAGGTCTCCTCATCTAATACGTACGTAAGCACTCGTAGCTCAGTTCAAGGCACCTAAGCATGTTAAAGTATATTGTTAAATTGAATCTTGCATCATGGCGACCACTTTTCACTAAAAGTAGTTTTTTCTACAAATTAACACATCCTTTGTATATTCCCGTTTTCTGAATGGGAAAAATGCCCCGTCCCCTTTTCATCAACCTCATACATAGGTAAGCAAATAAAAATTGTTGAGCTAATTGTAAACAATATTTGTGTAATGGCAACTTTACCACAAGTAAACGAATAACCTCTAGTCGGCAGCTAGCATTATCATTAAGTCGTACACGATGAAACGTTGAAAGACTGAATATCAGATCCCTGCCATAATAAACGCTGTAAGCCTAAACTACCTATCTGTTGATTACCCGCATTCAGCATATTTTTTTCTCACAATTTATTTCCATCAGAGACCCGCTGCTGACGCAGTCCTCCATGTGGAATTCTGTGCCACAATTACGCTCCACTAATTCCAAGCCCAACAGAAGCGTGCACATTAATCCATCCGAATGCCTTCGCCACTAAATCTGGGTCTTTAATCCTCCGGCGGCAGCAGTGGCAGCGGCAGCGGTTGGTGCGGCGTGCTGGCTTTCTGCTTACACATTTAATGTCCAAATTAACTAAAAGAAAAACAATTTCTGTATATAATTGCATTAGCTGGACTTTAAGGAAAAAAAAAAAAAACAAATCAGTAAAAGAAAAGATTGCACCAAGTGCAGACTTGTGAAGAATTCCCACTGCGGCGTATGGAATAGCTTGGGGTCTTCGGTCTTCAGACCTCAACATTGGTAGCACCACTGCCGTAACTGGTCCGAAAACACTCTCCACTTAGGTGCGCTCACCTCTCCCAAGGAACTGTCGGCTGATTAATTTGTGCATTAACCTGTAATGTGACCAAGTCAACAGACTGATTCACTTTTGATTTTGGAGACCCCCGAAAAGTGATGGAGTGCCATTAACTCTGAAAGTTACTCACATTCACACAGGGGCTGAGGTACGCATGCACGCATTTACTCGTACCATTGGGAATGATGTCGGACGGTGGACCAATTAAGCCGACGGGCAAATCCTTGGCAATTCTACATACGAACGAGATGACTTTTGAAAGCTCGACGACACAACAAGATGCGACGATGGAAAAATGGCGAATTCTTTAATTGCGCTTTGTAGGAAGATCACTGCAAATTGTTACATTACTCAAGTTTGTGGTGATTAAATCAAAGGAACAGCTCAACAATTGTGCGGGTCGAAGCTGCCTGGGATCTGGAATTCGTCTGCCTAGGGATATGTAAATATGCGAATGGACGAGTTGTCATAATTTCTGAATGAAGGTTTCGACAAGACGTTCAGCTTTACGATATGGATTTGAATTCGTGGGAATGTGATTTTCTCACACCTCCTCCATGTGATATCTAACCGGGTATAATCCTTTGAAGGTCTCTATTACGTGGAATAACATGTTAACAAGCCGCGGCGCTTCAAGGATCTTCAAAGTGCACTTGTATTTACGAGTATATACCTTGTGGCGCTTCGCACACGCAACAACTGTCAGTGAAATTGAAACTGAAAGAAAAATCTGCTTGGTGCATCCCTTTATGAAGTGAAATTAAGATGGAACGCAATTGCCAAAGGATAAAAGGAATGTTGCGTGCTAAAGTGTTAACTGAGTGTCCGATTGCAGGTACGAGTATCTCTTTATCTTGTTAAGGGATTGAACGAAGGATTTCAAGAATTCATTTCAGATCTCGTTATTTCAGCTAAATTGTTGAGTTGTTTCGAATGCCAATCAATGGATTGACGTGAGTTGGCGGTGAGAAGCAGTAAACGAAAATAACTCGGTGTTGATTAAGGAACAGAAGCCGCCTTTTTAACACCTATCAGTCATAGATCAGGCGATAAAGCCACCCGGTGATATGATCATTCCACCCATTCAACTCTTTTTTTTTTTTGTTTATTGGTGTTGCAAGAATTTTTAACTGGAAATTTTTGCTGAACGAATTTATAATTCACGGCAGGCAGTAATAATTTGAAAAAATTTATTGGTGAGTTGGTGTTTCGGAATTACCATCGCGAACAACGAATTTCATGTACAAAATATAGAACAGCTGGACGTTTTTTAATGTGAATCTATTCGTGAGAGTCCAGAGCAATCTGGCGCGCATTAGATATTTGAGTCGAGAATATCTTCAATTGATAGAACAAGTGATGGTTAAATCCAAACACTTAGAGCTGTTAATCAGAGCGGTATTCCATGTCAAATTATGAACAAGATATTGAATAATACATAAAGAGTTTACAACAAAGATTTGTATACATATGTAGTGCTAGAAAAATTCTCCCATGTCATCTTACCGTCTCTGCATCATGACCGAAGCCCATTGTATGAAGTTCTAATAATGTTGCTACTTTTACTCAACTCCCCGGGTTATCTGGCGAGAAAATTGATAGTTCGTGTGGTTTCTTGCAGAGTCAAATCTTCAAACCCAATACCAACAGTAAGAACTCAGAATCCTTGACAGAGTTAAAATCTCGGAGAGAATCACCATTCTTTTCACACTCGACATTGAATTTCCACTTAAGTAGTCTAAAACCAAGCGTCGAGCAGAAAATATCTAAAAAGGGATTGGCCCTCCAGGTTGAGGGTTGTGCGTGGGGTTAAATGCTCAACCACGTAAAAGAATAATTGTTACGAAGCGACTAATACCCTCGGATAAGGACGGATTCAGTGTTGGCGACCCTGCAAAACGAACAAAAGACAACGACTTTCGATCTGTGCGTGGCATGTTCGGATCTTGAATAGACCGCGTGCAGCTGAACAATTAGTGGAGACCCTAGACTACTACAAAGTAGATATCACTGCCTTCCAGGAAGTGCGGTGTGATGAGCCGGACAAAAGAAAGATGAAAAACTGTGATGTTTACTACCTGGATTATTAGAGGGAAAGTAAGCAGCATCTATTTTCATGCGGATTTGTTGTATGCGGCAGACTGAAGTTAGAAGTCTTGAGCTTTCGACACTTGAGTAAACGCCTTATAACAATCCGTATCAAAGGTAAATTCGCTAACATCAGCCTTACATGCGCTCACGCACCAACAGACCAAAAGGACGATGCAACCAAAAAGAAAGTTTCTGCGAACCCCCCGACAAAATCTACGAGCAATGTCCGATGTATCATGTTAAAATCGCCTTAGGTGACTTTAATGCCAAAATTGGAAAGGAGGACATCTTTGTAGAACAATTGGAAGACATAGCCTACACGACACAACATTTGGAAATGGACTTAGGCTAATCGATCTCGCTGCGTAACATTACTATAGCAAGCACATGGTTTTCTTACCTCAATATTCACAAGGGAACATGGCAGACAATAGATTAGCAAACTGTCAATCAGATTGATCATGTTCCGATCGACGTAAGGCACCCCTCAAGTATTTTAGATGTCCGAACATTCCGAGCGGCCAACACGGACTCGGGCCACTATATAGTTATAGGCAAGGTACATCTACGGATATCTCAGACGCCCCAACAACGGGGGAATACTATGAGGGGATTTAATGTTGAAAGGCTACAATAGCAACAAGCCGCAGGAAACTTTTCCGATCACATATCCACTAACCTCTCGAGAAGTCCTTTGCATCCAGCATCAAGTGCTGAAGACTAGTGGCTTAGATGCCGAGAAGCCATCAGAAATGCCGCGACTGACGTTCAGGGTTTCACCCACCCACCATCACGAAACCCCTGGTTTGATGAAGAGTGCCGGCAAGCACACGCAGCAAAACCGCATGCCTACAAAGCGGCGCTGCACAGAAGGACGAGAGCGGCTCGTGAGCTATACGACAAAAGAGGAGGGAAGAACGTCGGCTTCTCCGGAGGGAACAGAAAGAGCATGAGTAGCTCGAGATTGAGGAAGTAGAGAGGTGCTACTCCAGTTCGGAAATTTTACCAAAAGGTAAAAGGAATGTGTCAGGGTAATAAGACCAGTAGAAATAATTAAGGAAACCTTGTAGTAGAGTTACAGTCGGTGCTTAGGATATGAAATAACCATTTCTGCAGACTGCTATTCGGTGAAGACGACATAAATTCCGCTGTCAGACAAAGCGAGTCATTCAATATCGACGATGCACGTCAGGAATTCCGTCCACCCGACCAAAATAAACTGAAGTCGAACAAGGCTGCCGGATTGGACGACCTCCCCGCCGAACTACAATATTTAAGGCAGCAGGAGATGACTTGGTAAAGAGCATACACCAACTGATTTCCAATATTTGGTTAAATGAATGTATGCTTGATGAATGGAACCCAGCATCTTTAACCCGGTTCACAGGAAAGGATACCCTCTATAGAGGTATTCGTCTCCTAAACATCGCATATAATATCTTGTCCGTCGTATTGTGCGGGCGCCTGAAACCATTTGTCAACGATTTGATTTGGCCCTATTAGTGCGGTTTTAGGCCCGGTAAGTCCAAATAATAACGCTACGGTAGATCCTGGAGAAAACCCAAGAAGTTCAGATCAATACTCACCACCTTTTTATCGATTTTAAAGCTGCATATGACAGCATCTACAGAGACGAGCTATGGAGAGCCAAACTCATCCGCTTGTGCAAGATGACGATGCAGAAAGCTCGTTGCTGCATCAAGGTTGGTAACGACTTAATCGAGACCCTTGATGTCAAAAAACATCATAATTAAAAGAATTGTGTAAAACTCACAAGCCAACACACGAGTCTGCACATGCCGACGATATTGATACTCGTATTATTGGTAAAACGCAACGAGCTGTCACTGATGCGTTTAAGAGGACAAAACGTTTGAGATGGCTGGGACATATAGAGCGAATGAACACCAACGCCTCAATCTGCAGAATTCTCAACTCTTGTCCAGAGGGGCAACCCCATAGAGGAAGCTCATACTTACCAGGCTAATCCAGCTAGATATTTATTAGCACTAAAATTAAAAAAATGCGATTGAAAATTAAACTCAAAATGAAAATAAGAGTTGGTATTGGCATACATTTGTCAAGTTTTGCAATTTCATTAATTTCAACACAAATTACCGGGATTGGATGTGATGTTACCTATATCCCTAAAGCACACCTATCTGACAATTGAATTGAATTTGCAATCCAACCAAGAAGCCCACTTCCTGGGCATAGTCATAGACAAAAATATCTTAAATTTTCTTATCACAAAAGTTTTACCATCTATCTACACAAACTGAACTGCATCTCAGAATGATCGCCCTGACCTTTCGTGTTCTGAAAACGGTTGACTAGCCAAGAGGCATATGTATCTCCGGACCAGCATGCATATATCAAAGGCAAAAGAATGGAAATGGCACCTCAAACGTTGTTAAAATAATTGAAAGTTTACTGGCAGATGATTATTTCACACCCATCGCCAATGATGTGGCGGTTCAAAGAATTCTTAAAAGTCTAAAAATAAATCAGTGGATCTTAAATTTTTTTCCCAAGAAAATCTTCCCATATAAAGGAAAGGGATTGCGACTTCACGCAATCGGTATGAAAATATAGCGCATCCGCATGGAAGAATTACAATTTAGAACTTCAGTGATCGATATGATTTGATAACTTAAAGAAATCAATTACTCCTGTGAGAAAAGAATGAACGGTCAAGGAATTAGACCGTCAACTGCTGGATCTCTATTAACTCCTGCTTCTCAGGATAGGAAAATAGCTAAATATTGAAATTTTGAAACTCAATTTGAATATCATTAATTCATTCTTGCCAAGTAATAAGAAATTGTAAATAAAATCACCCTGTTATCTATTTACGTATAGACCTGCTGGACCAGGTCAGGTCTGCTTACTGATCTTAGAATTCAAATTCCTGATCCTCACCTAACTGATTATTAAAAACAGAAAATGACATACATAGCTAAAGCCAAGTTTAAAAAACAGTGGCAGCTGAGTTACATTGTATCCATAAATTAGTAAAGCAGCAGCAAATAAATATTTTTTTAAAGCAGACCCTGGATGGCGTATCGAAAGAAATTAGGGGAGTACCTGCCAGCCGATTCAAGTTATCCTACTTCAGGATTTGTGTGCTTAGTATGCAAGATTATAGCATTAAGAATTTTCTGTTCACATGGCTGTATTTCAGGTTAAAAAGCGCTACAGACCGGCATTGGGGGTTCTGTTGTGTTAAATGTGAGTGGTACTAAGACTTACCGCGATTTATATCCCTAGGCTGGGTAGTAAAAGATATGAGCCTGCTCACCTGGATATAGTTTATTTAGTTTTTTTTTTGTTGTTGGATTGCTCTGTTCTTGAGCCTGCAACTGTATTCTCATATAGTTGTTGGTTTTTTTTTTATATCGGCCAATATACCGAATGTGCCATTAACCATTAAGTCGGTCTAATTAAAAAAGTCTTAGATTCTTAAGAGATGGCTATCTGGATTTTATTTGATATTATGGTAGGGGTCGATTGCACCGACTATGACTGAGTCTTGCTTACTGACTTAAGGTCGCGCTACAGCCCGAGGTGGACTTGGGCCCCAACCAAAAAGCGTTGCCAGTCAGCTCCTTTTTTAGCTAGCGGCCTCCAGTTTCGTTCGCTAAATTGGTTGAGATCCCCTTCCATTTCCATGCGAACCCTGCGTCCTCTACCGCGCTGTCCGTCGGGGGTGGATTCAAAGATTTTTCGGACTGGAACATTGGTGTCCGTCCCCTCTACATGACCTGTCTACCCAAGTCGTTAGACCTTCACTGTTCTGGCTAAGTAGATGTCGCTGTACACAGCCCGCTGACCGTCTATGCGTAGGGGACCGAAAATAACCTGAAAAATTTTCCTCTCAAAGCAACCAAGAGCACTCTCATCCATTTTTGGTAAAGTTCATACCTCAGCGCTATAGAAGAGGACTGGGATTATTAAGATCTTATACAGAGTCCCTTTTGTTCTTCGAGAGAGCACTTTGCTAGTCAATTGCTTTCTTAGCCCAAAGAAGCAGCGATTTGCCTGAGTTTTATATCAGCGATGGTGGGTTCTCTGAATTTATAGCGGAGCCTAGGTCATAGGACATGGTCCTTAACTACATCTGTTCAAGACATTAAATGTCTCGATGAGTTCTTTATCAATGGATTGATAGACTGATGGAGCAATGTGCATTATCCATCGTCGTCCTGCGCAAACTAACGAGTTTGGCAGGGATGTCAAAACTAGACATTGCTGTCTATAGCTCGTCTCTATAAACGCTGTCATACGCGGCCTTAAAATCGATGAATTGCTGGTGTGCATCGATTTGGAGCTCATAGGTTTTTTCAAGACCTGTCGAAGTGACCGATGGTAGATTTTGCTGGCCTAAAGCCACACTGATGTGGACCAATCAGGTTGTTGACGAATGACTTCAGGCGCTAACGCAACACGGAAGGTAGAATCTTGTAGGCGATGTTAAGAAGACTGATGCCTCTGTAGTTGAAGCAGTTCACAGAGTCTCTTTTCTTGAGGATCGGAAAAACAAAGCTGAGGTTCCGTTCATAGGGCATACTTTTGCCAGATCATATTTTACAGATGGGCTGGTTTATGCTCCTTACGAAGTCATCGCTTGCCGCTTTGAAGAGCTTTGAAGACAGTCAGATAATCCGCTCCAGCTTGTTGAACTCAAGCTTAGATATGGCTATCTTTACTTTATCCAAGTCAGGTGGACGGGATTTGTGGGTTACATCGCCCAGGTTGAAAGGTTCGTTCTGCCTGACAGGGGTATTTGGTTCATCATCGCAGTTATAAAGTTTCAAATTTAATTTTCGTCTCGCGGTTTGTGTCCGTGGCACGTTTGTTTTTATCCTTTTGTTTAAACTTTCTAATCTCATTCCTGTAGAAGCATCTAGGGGCTGGTTGTGAACCAGTTCAAAACTTCAACTCAAATCTGATCATCTAATAGATGGGCTTAGGCAATAATTGGAAGCCGAGTGATTCCAAAAATATATGTAAATGTCTCAGTGACAATATAAACGGCCAAGGGAGGCACGTACAATTTTGTTCTCTCGCCGTTTTTATGTTATGTGCTCATAACTGACGTAATCTACGAACTTAGCATTGGATATATTGATGGCAGAGAACTATAGTTACGGGAACACCAAGTATGCGGTCGCATTCCAATTCATATTTGCCTGTATGGCTGATATGTCCGGTATATCAACAAAGCTTTAAAAGATAGCCTTATACTATGTGCTATATACTATAAACTGGAACCGGGACATTAAGAAAAAATAATACTTGTTGGTCGCCTTGTAAATTTTAATAAAAATAAAGTAGGACTCAAAGTAGACTCAATCCAGCAGGGCAGAACCCTCCTTGTAGACAATCCAATCACTTGATATTTAATTTAAATGTCCCTGAGCCATAAATTGTCAATATGGTATCCGACTTCATGCTTCATAAACTCTATTGTTAGTAGAGACCAAATTATGTGGATTGATAAATTGTGTTACTACGAGTATTTTACATTAAATGTCTGATATTGTTAACTGACGGGTCAAAGATGAAATCTGATGTTATTACTGGTATCTCGAGGACACAGAGGTTGTACACGAATGTTTTCGAAGCTTCCCTCTTCGCACTCTGCGGTCTGAGATATCACCAACACATTATGACCCTCTCTTCCGAAACTAAGAGCCGACTTTCTTAATGGATTGATGAACCACACAACACATTATAGCATGTGTGAATGTGCAGCTTCCTGCTGCAGAAGGAGTATATCTTTCTTGAGAGTACTCTGACCCAACGCTTTGACGAGTGATATCCTCAATTACCCAACATAGAACATAGAATCTGACTGAGCGGTGAAACGCTAAACGCTGACACTTTCAAAGAGTAAAGTTGCCGCATAGTAAATTCAAATTCTAAATGTTTACAATTTCTTATCACTTGCCTACTGCAGTTGATCTATTGAGTTTTTGCCTCAGCGAACCCAATCTTATTATCAATCTCTTTAGCTTTGTTAACTTGTAGCTTTCGTGTAAACAAGTTTCAGGAAGACATATCTGAAGCAACAGTCTTCACCAGAATTCAAAGTATTTACAGCAATTTTCTCTCAATGACCAATCGATTACCATCCGATGAGTAATTTCCCCCTCTCTAATATCAACAATGCTTTACGACTTCCCGAGTCAGTGTTCAGAGATCCAAAGACGTATCCGTGTATTGCATTCTATGCACTGCTACTTTGATTACACCAATTGATACCAATCTGTCGCACAGGTAGTCTTGTCTTACAGCTTACAGCTTCCTGCTTATGCGAGACCTTATGTAAATCAGAAGGCGCAGAGATCTGTACTCACACATTCGGAGCGGTCTGATTTTACGCGGCATGATTAAAGGCTCTTTGTTCGAGATGCAGCGATTGCGACGGAAATTGGTCCACCAATTGATTGGAGTTGGAATAACCTGATGGCGGTGACAAATTCGCTGGAGGTTAGCACAAATGCACATTAAATCGAAAACGAGCCTACATAAGGAGATGAAATATATCGGCTTGTTCAGAACTGTAAATTACCAAACACGATATGAAAAAGAAGAAAAAAAAAATTTAACTCTCCTGATTTAGTTAGAGAATCGAAATCGGAACCCTTCGAATGAGTAAAGAAATACTCGCATCGATTGTAATTCAAATTTTTCCTTGGGAACAAAAAAAAAAAAAAAATCTGGATGAATATTTGCTGGTAGAGGATGAAGGCAGGATGCAGCGGAAGGAGTATCAATAAAGAAGTCAATTTTATGCGAAAGGGAGTATCTTTTAGTTTGCTCTGATTGTAGTTCAGTTCTTTGTTGTTTTGTCTGCAGTTTGGTTTGTTTGCAAACATCGATCGCAGTTGCAGTTGTTGTGGGAACAATGAACTCTCTCACAGACTAAGGGAATATCGAAGGTGCATTGGACTGCTTCCTGGAAGTGATTGTTATGCAAGATTATGACATCGCATGGTTTTCATGTGTAAAATGTATTTCTACTTTTTTCTGTATGCTATAGTATCATATCAGTATATTTATAGATAATATCTACAAGTTACTGCTGTAAATAATTGTCATTTAGCTGAAAACTGGAAAAGTTTCGATGTCGTAAAAGTTGAAAATGATCTGTCGAAGTTAAATGCGTAAATAAATATACTCGTACATACAATAGGTATTTCGTATGCTAACTCAACTGGGTGCAGCATTAAGAATTAAATTCTTAAGGGAAGTTGCACCCTACTGTTTTCTAACTACCTACAATACCTAGATGATTGAATTCTAGTCATTAATTTAAAATAAGGAGGTTCAATCGAGAGCTTTGATTGTTGAATGCTTGTTGGACTGGGATATCCAGAGTAAGTTATCTTTAATATGACAAACTACAATGATTGCGGTCGGTTGATAAAATATTTATTTGCTGATTTCGTTTTGAAAAACTTTATGCAACTGAACTCTGAATATGCCAAAGTACAATAGCTATTAAAATCAGGGGCGGCACAATTCATCTCTTCAAAGCTAATTTTTCGTCGAACGTCCTACTTCTGAGAAACACTTACTAGTCCACTAAAACGAGCTTTCAGTCAAACAGGTCTGTTTCATGCATGTAAGTTACAGTCCACTATGGAAGTATACGGTTGTTGTTAATCCACTATTTGCAGTGTTTTCCTGGAGGTGATTTTAAAATCTATTCTATACATTTACGTTCACTCGGAGAAATTTTCGAGCTGGCAGAATCGATGCTTATTCATCTCCCAAACTTAATTGCTCTGTGTGTCTTTGCCGGTTCCCAAGCTCGGTGAATGCAATCACTAGGGAAAGTAGAGGTTCGAGCACATTTTAAGCTAATGTTAAAGAGTATGACAAATCATAGTCCACGATATTGAAAAAGCACCGTGAGCACACCAAATTGTGTGTGGCCGTGGCTCAAGTAATAGTGCTATTGGCTTTCCAATCGAACGGTTCGGGGTTTAATACCAGCGGTGACCGAAAAACTTTTTTTCAAATGTATGATGCATGGTTGCCTAAATACAGCATAAAGTCTATTTCCACTAATAATTTAGTTTCCCCATTAAATGTTGGATACCACCCACGGAGCCAAATAGGCACTGAGCCCAAACGCCTTTCTTTCTCTTCCTATCCCATTTTTCGAAAAACTTAACACATGCGTGTAGTCATACAAACTTGAGTGTTAAGTTCTTTAAAAAAAAAAAATTAGGTGTCGTCTGATATCACTTATTTTCAAGGAACTTTGTGCTGACTTAAAAATTCTTCAGGATTTAAATTTGAAAGTGACAAATATGGTGTCTCCATAAGGGGACTTGAACTTCGTTTGTGAGTATAACTACTGCCTTCCTAAAACATAGATTAAGGCAGTAGAGCAATTTTTCAAGTTTAAAGTACTTGGTTTACCTCATAGCGGTGGTCCTTGGAAACTGCACTTGTTAAATCTGTAAGACATTGCCTCAGAAAACGGATTTAGGCTTAACGATATCGCTACGGAATCATATCAAACACGAGGTAAACGCATCTCGACGGCTATAATGGGATTGATCACATTTAAATCGACACAAGAAGCTGATCCAGTATTCTGGATGCTCGGACGTTCCTAGGGGCTAACATTATTTATGTCAGGTACTACGAGATTTTTTTTATGTCCCCTCAGAAAGTAGCAGACGACCTTGCTGCATTCGGCCACTACGTTCATTCTAAACGAGTCTCACACCTACAGCGAAACCGAGCCGACTACGATAAATTTGTTCGTACATAACGTGCCTGCCTTGTCAGCATTTAATACATCCCGCCTTACATCTCCACCCCACAACATTCCTCTTACATTTTACTACCAGAATGTAGCTCTAAAACCAATGCTGTGCTATGTCAAGCATTCTCTTCCCTTTGATATTTACGCCTTGACTGAAACCAATTTGATTCCCTACATAAAGAACCAGGAATTGTTCCCCCCTACTTTTAATGTTTTTCGCGACGACGATCCTACCCGCCCACATGATGATTCTCCCTCTCGAGGCGTCCTACTGGCGATCCACAACAGCCTTAACTCTTCTCCCATTACCATCTCTTTATCCTCTAAAGTCGACTTTGTCGCAATAAAAATATCACTCCCCTTCAAGTCCCTTTACGTTTTATGTTGCTACATCCTGCCAGCTCAACCTATCGTATCTTACCAACTTGTTGTCGATGCGATCGACTATTTAATTGACCTGTCTGACTCTACTGACGATATCTTAATTTTCGGCGACTTTAATCTTCCTCAGCTACAGTGGACTCCATCAGGCGATCAATCGTTCTTCATCGCTTCAAATGCCAACTCAGATAAGGAATGTCTCTTCTTAGATCGCTTAACAGAAAAACAAAAGACTTCGCCAACCCATAAGTGACCAGGTCCCTCTACATACAGGCGAACAAAGCCCCCTCCTAGAGTACGCCAGTCAAGTATGATCCCCATATCATCGCGTTCATATCTCGAGAATCGAAAGCATCCAGCGCCGTTTTCTTCGATTTGCTCTTCGAGGTTTGCCCTGGGATGATCCTTTTACTCTGCCCCCCTATCAAAACCGTCTCAACCTTATTAACCTAAACACCCTTGAGGAACGCAGAGATGCAGCCGACTTTCTCTTCATTCATCGACTCCTTTCAGATCACGTTGAATGCGCGTCCCTTCACAACTCTATTTTCCTCAACACTAACCCTCGTAATCTACGTACCCCTCGTCTCTTCTATCTCCCAACCCACCACACCTAATATGGCGCGAACGAACCAATCTCCCGTATGCTACGAAAAATTAATTCGAACCGTAGCGTCTTTGACTTCCACCGCACCACTTCCTACCACAAATCCGTTCTCCTTCACCACTCTAACCAACCTTAGTTTTAAGTTTTAGTTTAAGTTTAATTTAAAGTTATAGCTTGTATTAAACCGAATAAATGGGGGCTTTCCCCCCACCAAAATTATCGAAACATTATATTGTTGACGGAGATACGTCTCGTGGGCTGTACGACAAAAAGAGGAAGGACAAGGACAGCCTTTTCGGAAGTAAAAAAAAAAGAAGCGCGAAATGGAGGAAATTGAGAAATGTGATAGCCGGAAGACGGAAAGACGGACCATTGTGTCATATCAGCTAATTTCTCGTACACCGACCACACAGTTAGAGAAAAGGTTTCTAAAAGAACCGTATGGCAATACGAGAAAGCCAATTGTCGCGGTCTTAACAGCTTCCTTAGGAATTTAACTAGTCCTTATATTTCCTCGATAACGAAGTGGATGCCGCTGCTGATATGATCACAGACACCATTCTCACACTTTACCTCTCATCGGATGGAGAGTATCAAACCAAACGAAAAGGCATGATACGACTTGAGCTGTAAAGAGGCTGTCAGGATTAGACGAATGTTTTTTCGGTCCTTGAAGACCAACCCAACAGAGGAGAACCGAAAAAAGTTTAAACGAGCGAGGAATGACTGCAACGTCTTTCTTAAACGTGTAAAATTCCAACACGACACAAAACTGAGGCAAAAAATACTACAATGTCCCAAAGGCAATAAAAATTGTTGGTTGTTCGTCAAAAATATTCGAAATTTTGAATTATCCTCCATCCCAACGCTCATTTACAATGACATTCCAGCTGTCAGCTCTTTGGACAAGACCAGTCTGCTCGCTGCACACTTTGCAGCCAGCTCGACACTCCCAGATTGTGCTTTGTCTCCGCCTGCACTTGAGTGCCTCGAATCTTCAATGGGACAAATCCACTTTCGCACTCGTGTAGTAGCAAAAGTTCTTAAAGATCTTAACTTTCACAAATCCGCTGGTCCAGATGGTATATCTCCCCTCCTTCTGAAGAGGTGTTCTTCCCCGCTGGCAAAACCACTGCGTAAGCCTTTTCAGCAATGCTACTCCTTAGGAGTCTTTCCGAGAAGATGGAAAAAAGCATTTGTCCAGCCCGTTCCTAAAAAAGGCGAATCTACCTCTCTCTCCTCCTACAGACCCATTACACTTACGTCCCTTCTCAGCAAGGTCATGGAAACGCTGATAAAACGTCAGCTCATGAAATACCTCGAAACACGAAAACTTCTTTATGACGGGCAGTACGGTTTTCGTAGCAACAGGTAAACTGGTGATCTGATGGCATGTCTCACCGAAAAGTATAACTAAAACGTACATCAGTCTGGCGAAAGCATGATAGTTGCGCTTGATATCTCTAAGGCATTTGACAGAGTTTGGCATCAGGCTCTTTTGTCGTGACTTTGCGATCGATGAATCGCTTCTTCAATGGATTAGAAATTACCTTTCGGAACGTTCAATTCAAGTTGTCTTGGATGGTTTCAAGTCTGCTGTTCATTAAATAAATGCTGGTGTGCCCCATGACTCCGTTCTGTCTCTTTTTAATTTTAATCAATGATCTCTTGTCTGCCACTTCTAATCCAATATATTCCTTTGCTGATGACAGTACTCTCTGCTTTTCATATTCGTTCCTGGACTCACGTCCCTGCTCTTCAGCTGTAGAACGGGAACAGCAGCGTATGTGAAGCTCATAAGATTCTAATATTTACAGACTAATTAATTGGCTAACCACTAATAGAGTAGAATTTAAAGCTTCCAAAACACAATGCTGTCTGCAGTCGTTAAAGCGAAATTTATCCATGGATGGCACTTGCATCTGTGAAACCGAAAAGCTTTCCATTCTCGGTACGTGTGTCCGAGAATTGGAGTACAATGCCCATATCTGGTCGGGTGCGCCCAAAACGCCTCTCCGCCTGCTAGATAGAATTCAAAACCGTGCGATAAAACTCATAGGTGATACTAATATCACTCAAACAATGGACACCCTCGAACACCGACGTAATGTCTCGTGTCTCACTCTATTTTCTCGCTATTTCCACGCCAGTGCTCCATAGAAATCGCCTGCAGAATTCCGCCCCTTCAAACTTTAACCGTAACACCCGTCTAGCTATGAATGCTCATCAGTATACCCTCAAGCCCACTTTGAGACGTACTCTAAAATATCATGATTCGTTCCTAAGCCGTACAACTCGCTTATGGAATGCCCTGCCTAGCTCCCTATTTTCTAATCATTATAAGCTTCAAATATTTAAAACCAATGTTCACCGATACTCTCTTTCCATTGTCCCTGATTTTCCCTCGCCCACTCTGTCTGCGAATATTTTAAGTGTATGTTACTTAAATTCCTTGATCGCTGGCAAGGTATAAAAAAAAAAAAAAAATTGTAGCTCTCCAAAGTAGTAGACTCACAAATAGCACTGAGGATGTGGAACAGCAACATTCAACTTGGGCAAAGATGGGTAATATTTCTGTACACCACACGTTGACGCAGTGATGATATCCCAACATATGTTCAAGAGGGTTGCCGCTACTGAGGGGATGACTTTGTGGGGAGCATATACCAAATCATCTTTATGCCAGACAAACAGATCCGATTATAAAGTTTACGTTGAAGTATCAGTCTTCTTAATATTGTCCATAATTCTTCTCTACCGTAAAACGTAATTAGCTAAGACATTTTGTTAACCAACTATGACAACGTATTCGAGAAAAAATACTTAAAGCCATATCTGGATTCAGCATCGGTTCTGCACTTGTCCAGCATTTTACAGAGACCTTTGATATCATGTCATACGGTTTTTTAAACATCGTAGCAAAAGCACAATCTTTCAAAAATCTGTTCAACTACGTACTTGTCTAGGCAGATGACCCAGCCAGCACAGCCAGCTACCTATTTGTAAAGTATTCGCAATTCTGACAACAGAAGCAGTGATTATGGATATGGGGTGAATGAGTAAAAAAAACAAGTATCTGCTGTCATCGGGAAAGGACAAAAAACATCATTTAGTCTGAGAAAACGTCAAGAGGTATAACTTCGAGGCATTTGTTTGCCTATTGTCTACACAATATAATTACTTAATATAAACAACGAAAGGGCATTAAAGATCATTGATATTGATATTGATATTTTATTGCCTCATATACATATAATATTTTAAACTTGACAATTCGTTATACTGCAAAGCCACATGGCTTATCTGAAGAAGGTTATTTACAAAACGTTTTGAAAATATTATTATATTTAATAATTTTCATTCTGATTTGAGTTAAAGAAATTACTTTTTGGTTTCAAGACTACGATATTCTTTCTGGTAAGTGTGACTTAAGCTTGGTTTTTCTATTATTGACTTATCTAATGTTTTTCATATTAGGTGGCTGTTTAATATTTTGTGCACTGTGTACACCAGTCTTCTCTTGCCGTATTCATTTATAAATGAAGGAAGTTGATATATTCCATTAAATCGATGGGCGATTTGTTTTCGGTAGTTCAATCTTCATCATATTCCATATCATTTGGAATATTTGCTCAACTTTCAGAACTGTTACATACATTGGTTATGGCGTCTCTTCTACAATAGACAGTAACTTCATCGCTCTATTTTGGATGTTTTGAAGCTTCTCGTACGCCATATATTAGTCTTGACTCTATTAGGACATGGTACACTGGCTTTCGTACATAAACGGTGGGTTTGTACTGGGGACAGGCCAACGCATACAGGGACGGAAACAACTTATCACGCAGATTACACAACTCTACAAAAACGATTTTTGTCTTTGTCCTAAAATTTGTTTTAGGATTTTTCTATTCATTATACTCCAAAATAACGGAAAAGTACCCATATTACATACAAAGTTTGCTTTTGTGGTAGTTACGATAATAAGTAATAAATTTTTTTGAGTTATCGTAAAAATATTAAATAATTCTGGTATATTTAAAAATACCGCTAAAAAATAAAGGGGTCGTAACTTTCACACAGTGTCTACAGATGTTACTTAAGTGATAAACAACATTATTAACTGTTTTATAGAAGACTCAAAGAGGTTAAAATGTGTAAAGTGTAAATATGATGCTGATGCATTTTTTTTATAAAGGGTGTTTTTTTTAGAGGTTTCGTTTTCATACTGGCAACACAGTTTGTACAAATCGCCAATTTTACACTCAAAAGCTGGTTTGTGGTAAGTGCGCTTTGCCATTTTATGACGAATAGACGTGTAAATTGTACAAAGTTATTTTGAAAACCATGGTTCGGTTCGCCAAACTTATCGTGACTACGTCCATTTTACGCCCGAAATAATAGTCCATCTGAGCAAGTTGTTCCGAACACGATGAATCGTTTTCGCACCAAGTAGTATTCTAGTAGATAATACGCTACGCATCCCCAAAGACAACAAAAAGTGCGAAGAGAAGAAGTTATTGCCGTTGTGGAGCGCAGTGTTGAGGAGAATTCGAATGAGTCGATTCGCCATCGTGCACAGCAATTAGAGCTATGCCCATCCACTTTGTGGAAGATTTTACGGAAAGATCTTGGCTTGAAAGCTTGTAAGACCTAGCTTGTGCAAGAGTTGAAACCGCGTGACCATTATACACATCGTAGGTTCGGTGAATGAGCCGAAATCGTGATTCTGCTTGATTCTCATTTCCAACGCAAAAATTTGTTGTCAAAATTTCCGAATTTGGAGTGGAGAAAACCCAGAAGCCTTTGTAGAGACACCCTTATAACCATTAAAACTCACTGTTTGGTGTGCTTTATGGGCTGGTGGAATCATCGGCCCATATTTCTTTAAGGACGATGCCGGCCAGAATGTTACCATCAATGGAGAGCGCTATAGAAACATGATTTCTGACTTCTTCGTTCCTCAGTTGAATGGCATAGACGTGACAAAGCTTTGGTTTCAAGATGATGGCGCGACATGCCACACGGCGCGCGACACCATCAATTTATTACGGGAAACATTTGCTGAGCGTCTAATTTCGCGTAGTGGACCTGTGAACTGGCCTCCACGATCCTGTGATCTCACACGTTTAGACTACTTTCTTTGGAAGTATGTGAAGTCACTAGTCTATGCCGATAAACCAGAGACGTTGGACGATTTGAAAGTCAACATTCGCCGTGTTATTGCTGATATACGGCCACAGTTGCTCGATAAAGTTGTCGAAAATTGGACTTCACGACTGCGCTTCATTCGAGCTAGCCGTGGCACGCATATGCCGATATTATACTGAAGCACTAATGGCATAAATTTATCTATTAAATAAATATCATAGACATTAACATTACCTCCAAGTTTTTTATTTCACATTGAATTTGTATACCTCTAAAAAAAACACCCATAATATGTGGTATATTTATTAAAGTACGAGATATAACATAAAAGACGTAAAGGCAAAAATGCAATTTCTGCTCCAATCTCACATAGCCTACAACTTCCAGTACCTGAACCAGTACAAGGTTATTTACTAGTGCTCAACAAAAATGCTAGAATAGTTTCAAAGGAGTAGTTTTTGCATTTCTAGGGAATAAAAAAGTTGAAAATTACCGAAAAGTAGTTGAAAACATTTTACACAATTTTAAAACTATGGGTTGCAAAATGTTTCTAAAAGTACATATGCTGCATGCTCATTTAGATAAATTTGAAAACAACATGGTGGCGTACTCAGAAGAACAAGGAGAACGTTTTCATCAAGATATCGTGGACTTCGAACAGCGTTATCAGGGCCAATACAACGAAAATATGATGGAGGACTACATTTGGGGTTTCGTGAGAAAAAGTACGAAAGAAAAGGTAATGAAGTTCACTTTTATACTTTTTTTCATTATTTTGTAATTTGATTTGATATTAAAAGTTGATAAAAACTGTATATAAATATATTTTTTACGATTTATCAATAAATAAAAATTTAAACTGTGGATTTTCTAAAATATTGCTCAACTGTTCTTCCGAATACAAAAGCAAACTTTTTCAGGCCACATATTTTTATTTCGTCTAACTATCGATAAATATATTGAAATTTCCCATCCTCTTATCAATGTCAAAATTCGTGTTGACCAGTATTATTTCTGTGAGCATCGAGGAAGTGGGCTAGATATTGTATTTGTATGCGCAAATAAGCTCAATATCTTCCTTATAGTACGATTGGCTTCGCTGGCTACTGGGGCTTCGAATATAAATGAGTTTTGTTTTCGATGTGTTGATTACTAGCCCATTGCCATGACACCATTTGCTGATTTCGTAATACTCGTTTCGGATTATTCCTTAATCATTTAATCAGTACGATAATTTTCCCCGAATTCCAGTTTTTTGGATAGCTTCGATCAGACTGTTATGGCCCATTGTATCAAAAGCTTTGCTGAAGTCAATGAAAAAAAACTGTCCTCAATGAGCTAGCTAGAGCTTTCACCTTTTTGGAAGCCATATGGTTGTTTGCTTACTAAGACATACTTTCCGATGAAATCCCGAATTCGATCTGCAACTATATATTTGCTCCATGATCTTTTCAATGACAGGCAATAAGACGATAGTTCGTAAGCTGACCTTTACAACCTTTATTAGATATTGGCCTAACCACTGATTTTTTAAGTTTTCTAAGTACCGCAGTCTTATAGAAGCTCAGATTTATCAACTTTCTCATGATATAATGGGTACAAAAATATTCATATGTGACTTACGACCTATCACTGTGATACTTTCTGGACATTTAGGCATAGAGATGAATTTCTTTAAAATGCATTGAGTTTCGAAGTAAAGAATTTTTTATGTTGTAAGCGTATATTTGTCTATGGTGTAATATGCCACTGCAGTAAAAGATTTGTTATTTAAACAGAATTTGCCGTGGGCTCCAGAGATTTTTGGATTGAAAATAATGCGCAGTTTATTGTACTCAGTGTCGTATATATTTTCTGTTCGTCCGTACTTGATAAAGTACATCTCGTTCCTTTCATAGCTAAAATGTGCTCTCGGACCTATGTATATATGTAGCATTTTTACGTTGGTTTTTTTTCATTATACAGATAACGGGTGTGTCAACAGCTAGTGTGGAAGTTTGTAGAGTTTTATTAATTAAAAAGTTCCATCTATGGCAATTATGAATGGAATACAACAACGTTCATGAGACCACCATAGTTTCTGTTGCAAGCCACCATCCGAAGGTCAAAATTATCGATGACTGTTTGTACAAGAAGTGGGTCAATGGGCGCAATTCCAGTTTGGATGATCCTGAATTATCGCTGGGTTATTGGCATAGACCTTACTCTTCAAAAAGCCCCACAGAAAGAAGTCTAAAGGTGCCAAATCACGTGACCTTGGAGGCCAATCAATTTCTCCTCTAACCGAAATACTGCGATCTTTAAATTTCGTACACAATAAATTGATTCGTTGACGGCTTGTGTGCAGTAAGCACTATCCTGTTGAAACCAGAGATCGTCCAGACCCAATTCATTCAATTTTGAAAAAAAAAACCTGCTAACATGTTGCGGTAACGTTCTTCATTCACTGTAACTGCCTCTCCAGCCTCATCTTCGAAAAAGTACGGACCAATGATACCGCCAACCCATAACCCGCACCATACAGTGACATTTTTTGGGACGCATTGGTTTTTCGTGAATCTCGTATGGGTTTTCCGGTCCCCAGAAATGGCAATTTTATTTATTTAAGTACCCATCCATCCAAAAATAGGCCACATCGGAAAGGATCAAATTCGATGACAAATTGTCATGGCGATGCAACATCCAACAAATCGGTGACGTCAAAGATGATCCAAAGGCTTCAATTGTTGTGTAATTTGGATTTTATAGGTGTGCAGATGAAGATCACCTTTTTAAAATTCGCCGTAAAGTGTCATAAGTGATGACCAATAGTTGACTTTGGCGGCGAATTGAGGTGCCTGGCTGGTTTTGAACACTGTCGCTTACAGTGGAATGTTTTGGCGTGCATGTTCTGGCCTAGCATGCTGATACGGAGTTTGACCCGATGTCGAATCAGTTTCTTCAAAACGCTCCACCTGCACGAGTTCCGGGCTCACCAGGGCTATTATGGCCGAAAAATTCACGAATTTTACGAAACATTACTTTCACAGATCGCCCATATTCGTAATAAGATTGAATAGCAAAAATGCATTGTTATATGATAAACGACTTCATGACTAAAAGTGCCAAAGATTGCATGATATCCGTCAAAAATTGAATTCATTACATGACAGTAATTGGCGGCCAACATCCACACCATCTATTGGCTCACCCTTTACAATTTTTGACTTTGAGTATATTTCATTAATTTTTTTCGTCAATGTTTTAAAAAGTATATCTGGTTCCGTTTATTTATTCGAAGAATAACGCTTGCCAATTGCTCTGGAGGCAATTGAGTTGCAGAGACTTCTCTAGGTCAACCAAAATAGGGCTCTGTAAAATATTGATCGCTTTAGGTTTACTCGTTTCGGTAGAATAGTGGTTCAAGTGATCATGCAACACGTTAATATTTTAATTAAAAGAATTGTGGGAGGACAAGAACAGAAGTCGAGAGGTGCAATCTTTCAAAAGCTTAACTACTGAAACAAAGTGTGAACTAATTCTTGTCATTTGTCATATCTTTGGCCGAAGAAGGAATTGGACAACAAGACCTACTGTTGAAGGACAAAGCTATAGTTATAGGACTTGAATAATTATGTCGAGTTTAAGATATTAGCATAAGCGTTCAACAATATCAGCGGGTATTTTGGCACAGAAGAACATGCAATCACAAACTGTATGATGATATGACCCTACTCAAATAAAATCGGATCCAATGATTAAGACTGCAATAACAAATCGATTGCTCTAGTCTGAAGTATCTACTAGATGGAGTGAAAAGAGGTCATTGGGAATTACAATTTTTTTTTTTTAAATGTTTTTTTTATATTATTCAATATACGAGTAGTCCTCGTTTAGTTTGATACACTTATTCCAGCGATTTTCCAACTTTTTGATCCCGTTCGAAAAGTAATTTTCCGGAAGGTCTGCAGTTTTTCAGTTTTAAATGCATTTTATTTTCTAAATCATTAACTCTTACATACTAACAGAAAATGCTTAAATGCTAGCTTAAAATTACTTAACAAACTTATACTAACTTACTGGCCCCATACAGGCACTCTAAGCTACTCTAAATTCTTACATCTATGTCTTTCGACTTTGTTTACATTTTATTTATTAATACTTATTTTCTATGCTTAAGGCTAAGAAAAGAATTTAAGAAAAAACTTAGCATATGGACGTATTTTTTTTATTTTTATAAAAACTTAATATCTAACTTAAAATAAACCTTAGTCTACCTAACCTACATAGACAAAAGACACATACATACATATAGACATTATACACAATGACATACATATACTAGTATATATCTATATATATACTAATATATATATGTAATTGTTTTATGAGAGAACGAAAATCGTTTTTGTCTATACTTAACATAATGCCAAACACGTCAACAACAATCAGCTGACAAAACAAAACTAAAGATAGTATCGCACTGAAATTTGGCATGTCTGCCTAAATATGAACGGACTTCAAGGCATCATGACCTTTTTTGCAGTAGCAGCGCATTCTGGCGATCAAGGAGGTCACTTTCCACTCCATCTAGTATATGAGCGTTATAGAGGCACAACGTAACATAATAAGTTCACATCTAAGTTGTTGCCGGGGAATGATATGCAAAGCTACAGCAATAAAACTTGTGCGGTAAGACACTGTCACATACAACACAATATTGCAGTGTGTGATAGGCTTTTCTAATGCATTTTCTAACTAAATAAATATTGGAAACCAAAAGAAGACTCCCTGAACAGATATTATTTATCCCTCACACGAACTGTATTGCTCTTGCCTCCTATCGGAATTCACAAATTCTTTTTCGAACACATACATAATCCCATCCTGTTTCAAATTTATGTAAAATCAGTTGTGAAGACCAAGGCACTGTGGAGATAATTTAATTCATCCAATCCACCTATCTTGGTTAAGGGTTAACAAAATCAATTCAATTTTAAAATTCACCCTTTTTTATATGAACTATATGAATGGAATTTTACACCCAGTGTACATCCATAATGGATCAATTGACTGTGCTCGGTTGATTGATCTTTAAAATCAATTCACTCCTACACCTGGGAATTTTTAAATCTTCAATATTTCTATTGGTGTAAAGCTGGCTGGCACCCATGTTTGAAATTTAGCGTGAGAATTTGGAAAATTTCCATGGATATTGTGAAGTATTAGGCGTATCATGTAAATTTTACAATCAGTTAGACATACCATATTCCCTCCAATTCTGTCGGAAATAATCACTAAAACTTATGTAAGGTAGAATAACATATCTGATTCGGATAGAGCCATTAAAAAAATCTACTAAACTTGAAAGAGATGATCAGCCAATCGCATTTAATTGAAAGTTAAAAATAATTTAATAAACAACAGACTGCGAAGTTTGTAGAAAATATTACCAATGAAACGTATTATTTTCCGAAGCTTAAAGATGAAAATCTCAAATTCAATCTAAAATACTACAAAAAATAAAAATTAGAAAAGCCGGTGCGATGTTGAAGAAAGCCCACCAGAAATGCTGAAGATTTTAGATTAAAAGTGCATAGAATTGATACTACATATGTATGTACAGTGTTGGCCAAAACTATAGCACGAACAATTCTCACTTAGGAAAGATGTAAGGAACATTAAAAAAAACTTGTGACAGCTTAAAAATGTTTATATTTTCCTATTCACAAAATATTACTCTTTGATTTACAGTTACTCACTTTACGTTAAATCTTATCCAATTTTTAGTAAAATAATATAATTAAAAATCCATTGAAAAATAAGTGGACAAAACTAAAGCGCATGCATCCTGTTATTGCCTTCAATCAGCAAATTTTACCGTTTACTTATAATATTCATCAAAGATTACTGTTTTTCTTTTCAGAAACATTTTAAACAATGGAAAAAAAATATTTGTGTGTGATTGGTGGCGTTTTAAATCGGAACCTTAAATTGGGTTTAGTTGTGACAAAAAGATGATAAAATGGCTCGTAATAAGTATTCTGACGAAATAAAAGAAGAAATAGTTTCTGATTTTGAAAGCAGTAAATCAGTAACATTTATTGCAAAAAAAATTTGGTATAAGCCATTTGGTGATTCCGCGAGTAATAGCTCGATTTCGTGCTCGGGGAAATGTCCAGACGGTGCACAATGGCGGTAGACCCCGAAAAACAACCAGTCGCGAGGATAAAAGAAATTTAAGGCTTATTAAAAAGTACCCCTTTGTAACCTCAAAATATGTACAAAAAGAACTGGGCCTTAAGATCTCATGTAGCACAATCCTGCGAAGAGCGTCTGGTAGTGGCTTAAAATCATATCGTCCTATAAAAAAGCCATTTATTTCTCCAAAAAATCGACGGGCGAGAATTGAGTTTGCAAAGGCACACCTTAACTGCACCGTAGCAAAATGGAAAACTGTACTTTTTCCTGACGAGTCCAAAGTCAATTTAAAAGGATCTGATGGTTTTCATTCGGTACGGAGGCCGAAAGGCGAGGGCCTAAATCCACGATTCACCAAGGGTACAGTGAAACACGGTGGTGGCAGTATTATTGTGTGGGGATGTTTTTCCGCTCATTGAGTCGGGCCAATTCGTAGGATTAGTGGTATAATGGATCGTTTCGTGTACCGGAATATCCTTCAAAACGTCGTGCTTCCTTCTGCTAAGGAGAATACGAGTATGCCATTGCGATGGATTTTCCAACATGACAACGATCCTAAACATACCGCTAAACTTGTGCAGGATTGGCTTAACGAAAGCGAAATAACTGTAATGAAGTGGCCAGCGCAAACCCCTGATCTCAACCCCATAGAGAATCTATGGGGAATTGTAGATCAAAGGGTTGATCGCACGAAATGCAATAATTTGGACTCACTGCTACGACAAGCACAAATTGCCTGGGATAACATGCCAATGCATACTATTGACAATCTAATTGCCTCAATGCCTCGTCGATGTGCTGCGGTAGTCAAAAATAATGGATATGCCACTAAGTATTAGTTTCAAAAACTTTTTTGTGTTATTTGTTTATAAATTCGAAAATGTGCTTTAGTTTTGTCCATTTATTTTTCAATGGATTTGTAATTATTTTATTTTATTAAAAATTAGATAAGATTTAACGTAAAATGAATAATTATAAATCAAAGAGTAAAATTTTATGAAAACGAAAATATAAAAGTTTTTAAACTCTCATAAGCTTTTTTGATATTCTTTACTTTTTTCCTATTGTATATGACCAGTTTTCGTGCTATAGTTTTGGCCAACACTGTACATATAAGGCAACAAGACAGAGCTTTGGGAGCATTGATTGGGAAACTGAAGTGATCGTTTAATAAAAAACTATAGCCCGGTAATGCCATATCATATTGTCTTTCTGGACAAATCATAAAAGTTCCCAGAAATCTGTCGAAGTAATCTTAGAATAATCCACAAAGAATCGATAAACCCTTCAACTATTCAATTGCGTCAAGAAGAAGTAAGTGTACATATAGAAAAGCCTTCTTCATCATCCAGAAAACAGTCGATAAATACATCCTTTATAAGGAATGGGGAAATAAACAAATCTCTTAACAACTGAAAAGACAATAAGGGCTATCGTCAAGTAATCTGGTTCAATGTCCAAACTGAAGAAAAACATATATTCTTCTTACCATAGCGGGAATAACATAGAAGAAGGCCCGGAAATATTACTAGACAACTTCGACTTAACATTTGCGAATGAGCAAGCAAGCACCCAGATCTTATCCTCTTGACTTTCGAACAATGGGAAAAGTATTAACACTGATATGAAAATCATTTAAACAGATGGAAACGAATAAGGGAGAGAGAAACGAGTAAAAGCATATCCAAATAGCTTAGGGGCGTATTGGCAACTCGGATCACTGACGCCTGAAGAAACTCCTTTTACCTCCACATTTCTGGATCTAAATAGAAACGTTTAACAAGGCATAACAGTTGCGCATCAAAAGCTAACTACAAATGTTTTGGTCATTAGAAAAGACTTAACAAACACAGAAATCCCCACATAGTTGGGGCTTGAGCCCATATCCTACAGCCCTGCGAGTCTTACTCTCAGTAAAGCGTTGAGCTCGTGAAATTCAAGAGCCTTTGCGATAAAGGACTTACGCACACCTTTGTATCTTAAAACCGATAATAGGTCACTGACATCACTCTTGCATGCGACAATATGTATACTGTAGGTACATGGTTAAGTATACATAATTTTTGTGAGCATATTTTTATTCATCCTGGCTATTAAAACAAAACGAATACTTGGTTTCCACGAAGGTTATATCCGTTGCGAAAACCCGACTCTTTTTATCTATACGTAGAAACCTAGACCTACTGGCCAATCGATCGAATCAGTATCTAAAAAATGCGAAACAATTTTTTCTGGATTTAGAACATGTACAATTATGTATATACATACATATATGTATATTCAACTGTACTCACTACATCTTATAAATAAAATAATAACATAAATAATCTTCTGCAGATAAGCCCCTAAGTCTTCGCAGGTAATTATATCGAAATGTAAAACTTTAAAGATTGTCAATAAACAATTTAATAGAATTGAATTGAATTAGGATTTAAAGGACTATTTTATCAAACCTTCAAAACCAGGTTGAAATTAACTTGGTAGAATTCCTCAATTCTAGATATAAGAACGAAAAGTTGAATATTTTTTAGCAGTCCGTAATTCACTAGAAAAGCGTCTGAGTGATAATTCTGTGTGAAGCTTTTAAAAAGAGTCTACACTGAACTTCGATATGCTGAAGGAAGTGGTGAGGGCCCTTTTGCGTTAACTTAAAGAAAATTCGAGACTTTATGAAGTTCTAGTCTTCAATCTAGGTTTTTAGCTTTCGAGTCAAGTGGAATGGGCCCAGGAATATTTCCAATTATGTAGAGTCAGTAGTTTTAGTCTAGACGGTCTGTTTACCAGAAAAAAAGTTAATAGGATTTTCAATAGCTTCGATTTATTTAAGTCTTTAGTACCAGATAGAATTTTTGATTCAGGGATTTACAAACTTTACAAAATGGCAGTGGTTTTAATTCTACCAACTTGTGATTTTTCTTTTCAAAAATCTTAGGAAGTCTGATTGGCACTTAATAGCTCTATTAGAGCTCAATCTTACTTTGCTTTAACTAGCTAACTAACTGCCCCGCAGTTAGAGAATATCATATGCTGGCGTTCTTTGACATTGAGTGCACTTATGTCGAAGCAAAGATTATAGCAGCAGCGTTGTAATGTATAGGAATAGTGATTTGTCTAAGGCGTTGACGTCACAACAAGTTGTAAGTACAAAGCTAGGCTGATCATCAGCTCAAAGATAGGTTTATGAAGTCTAGATGGCTTAGCTTTATTCACAAGCGAAAGAAATATAGGAAATAAAGTAAATACTTCAATCTTAGATCACTCTCTGGTCTTACACTTCAAACGTTTGAATATTGCAGAAAAACTACATCTCTAGAATGGTTGCAAGAATTTTGATGCTTATGTAAAAGTATGCCCTGAAACTTGTCCCCATTCTATTTTTTTTGAAATCTGCTTCGGGGTAAACTAGTCCCTAAACAAGGCACTCTTCCATCCCTTAAGTCTACAAAGAAAATTGATTTTTAATTATAACTAAATCGTACGCTATTATACAATATTTGTGTGAGACTATTGTTTAGGTGACGCTGAAGAAGTGTCACTTCGGCCTTCCAAATTTATGTAGTATATGCTGGACAATACTGCCTTTTCTCTGGGAGGATCTCATATCGGCATTCTAGTGGGTATCATCAGAAGCCTTTGCATATTTGGGGGACATACCAAATCTATTATAACAATTTTGGCAAGTGCTTTAGGGAAGACTACTTTGCAACTGCTGTGCAATTACTCTACTCATTTTAGTGACTTGTTGTTTGAAAAAGTTGGAAAACTGTTCCATAAAACGATCAGAAGTCAAAAGAACTCTAAAACAGACTGATTTGAGTAGAACCACCAGACCATCAGGTCTCCATATAAGATGAAGGTGTGATTATATTGCAATGCTTTGGAATCATAAAGTGCCTTCTCTGGCCTAAGTGAGCTTCCTCTGCGCAGGTTGACACTGTAACCTAACCTTACTATCATGTCCTTTAATCTTCAGGAACTATGCAATCTGTTTCAAATTTCCATTTACCCACATTCGCCCACTCGAGTTAAAAATTAACTTAGGGACCATCTTCTTACCGACTTCTAGGATTTGCTTGCATTTAGGGAGGAAAAAATGTTAAATTGATTACCTTCAACCATTCAGTTCATACAAGAATTTGCCAAATACGAGTAACTGTCGAAAAAAAATGATTTTTTTGGTTTTACAAAAGCATTCATACCCAAGTCTTAGTCTGGTGGTTTATGGCTTAAAGAGTTTCTCTAAACCTTTATACTCGTATATCAGATAATATCCGAGACACTTTGCTTCAGAATTCGACTAATGGTGATGCTGCTCGTAAAACAACCCCCGAACGTTCTAAGAAATCTATCCTTTCAGTCACCACCGCCAGAAGAGTCAAAAATTCAATTAATCATTCTTTTCCAGCACACAAAAGGGTCCCAACTCAAGTGCGCCTGAAGTGGTTGGCAACAATAGATCTAAAGTGTCCTTTTTTATTTTCACAATAGTCCTAATGAATTTCCACTTGGGACATTGTACTTGAACAGATATAATGGTTATCAAATGCTTAAGTGATTGACCCAGCACACTTTGGAAAGGTACACTCTGGCCAACTGCTCATTTTATCCTTCGTGATCATTTAATTATCAAGAATCATTTATAAAAGTTGTAAAATCTGTAGGGATTTGTAAATTAATTTCAGTCTTCCTAAGCTTAAGGTTTTTCAATAAGATTCTTCCTTAATTCGGCTTAACATTCAGAAGTCTAACACATTTTAAATGACCAAAACAATAGCATCCATGACAATTGACAGTTGGCATCGCCCTATTCATGAAAATTGCCAAATAATGACTTTAGTCCTTTTTGTCATTCACAGGTAATCAACAATTCACGCCTTTCCATTGTATAGAGAAAGCATGACACCGATGTGTACATATATCCAGCAGAGTCCTTTGCATCTATTTAGGAAAGCCGAAGCGAATGAATTTTATAAAACAACAGCCGGCACTGGCCAACAGATTTGCCTAGAAAAGTGTTCGGCAAATACTTGTACTTGATCCTTGGCTTAGCAATTGGTTTACCTAGGAACAGTGGCGTAAAACCGATAATATCAGTTTGTGGCGCATGCTGAGTGCTGTAATATTTACAAATCTCTCATTGTGCGACATTTTGTTTGTGAAAAGGATTTTTTCTTACAAACTTGAATAGAAGCAGCAGATGTCCTGTCAATTTGATGAGGAGAAATTCGCTTAAAGAGAAGGTATGCAATATGACACCTTAAGAAGCCAAATTTCAATAGAATTTGTTTGTGAATAGCTACTGACGGCAAAATGAAAGAACTTTTTCCAAAATGCTGAAGACATTCATATAAATTGCACAGTTTTAGTGACAATTCTAAAAATAACATTTTCCTACACCCGACAATGGTACTGGTAGCTCACAAAACTAAAAAAAAACGGATGAAGCTGTAGAATCGCTCAAAGCTTCTTCTGATTGCCGTTTTAAAAATAGGACCTCAGACCTCATATTTTGACATATTTGCAGTAGTATGGAATCTTTTAAGGCATCTGGCCCGGTTGTCGGAATAGGTATGGTGACGGGGGAGTTTCAAGCGCATGGACGGCTGGTTGATTTTGGCCTCCAAATTTAGGTTTAGCGGTCGGTTATAACCACAGAAAACAATTTATGTTCTGAAGCAACAATCAACCCCCAATATGGATGGACTCACTATTGACAACCCGAGCAAACGAGAAACGTTGAAAGGAGTTTCTATTACGCAAGTGGAATGTTTGAACCCATTACAGTCCACATTGGCCGAACAATTTGCGGATGCCCTAAACTACTTAGATCAGAAATCACTGCCATCATGACAGTAAACGGCTACAATCCTAAGTAACTGCTAGAACTTCTAGAAATCTATGATACCAGCATTAAGCGCAGAAGACCAGTGGCGACATTGTCAGTCATAAGAGAGCCCTTATCTGATTTCACCTGTCTATCACAATGAAACCCCTTGTCGCGGCAAATGAATGCAGCAAAACAGCAAGCTTGCAAGGTTGAGCTGCAAGGAAGGACAAGATCAGCTCACGATTTATAAGTGTTAAGGAGACGGTAGGCACATAGAGCTCTCAGAAAGAAAAGAAGCAGAGAAGCGCAAGGTCGACTCCATTGAAAGGTGCTGGTGTAGAAGTGATGTTTAGATGTTCCAACAATATGGGGAAAACAACTTGCCAAGGACACAAATACCGAATGGAACCATATAGAGATAAATATGGGAGCGTAATTTTTAGAGTCGGCGCTGAAAATTTGGAAGGATAACTTCTCAACGTGGAAGATGATCGACATTTTTTTTTTATAATCGGCGCACGCTCAAGGGGTTTTTGTACCCTTAAAATGTTCGTACACAGCGCGGGCGAAGGAAATTTAGGGAGGAAGAAAAGACAGGTACCGATGTACATTGTTTTTAAATGTTTGTAAGTTATAACGACCAGGAAACACAGAGATCGGCAGGGCATTCCATAAGCGAGTTGTACGGCTTAGGAAAGAATCACGATATTTTCTAGTACGTCCGAAAGTGGGCTTGAGGGTATACTGCTGAGCATTCATAGCGAGACGGGTGTTACGGTTGAAAGTTTGAATGGGCGGCAACTTCCGAATTATTTAATGCAACGAGTATTGAACACTTTATCTGTGAAATATAGTCGAATGAAAGCATAAAAACTATCCAACTCCGCAAACTATACATGTAGATGAATTTATCTGCTTAACATACTCTAGAAGTCTTCATCTAACTTCAAAAGTTCATACTGAAATTATGTGCTGTTAAGTAGTGAAGATAAATTAGGTTGGAAGGCCTGTTTGTTTCGCAATAGTGTAGAAGAGGGAGCGTGATCTAATAGCTAGTTTAAATAAAACTGGTAGTAAGCTAATGGCGAATCTTTCACGACGACTGGATATTTGCAGATTTGCAGACATGCTGTAGGTCGCCAACTATCATACTTGTGCCTAACAGGTACAATCTATTATCACTCTTTTGCAATCATTAAATCGCCTCTTTTTAAATTGGCAAGGATCTTTGAATGGTTCTGTTTATTTGCAATAAGCGGGCTATGTGACACCCTTATTTCATACATCAGGTCCTCATTTTCACCCTCATTGATTATTCTTCTTTAGGTGCTTAGGTGCTGTAAGATTTGTGCTTTATTTTCGCCCACAAATTCTGGATCAAAAAATACATTAACTAAGCATTCTTAACTAGATTTCTTGGAAAACTTCTCCTATCCCATCGAGAAATTTAAGTCCTAATATATTAGTCAGCGTTAAGTTAACACAATGATGAGCCCTGGTTAGGTTCCAGCTGATTCTGGAGGAGCCATTCACGTTACCACGTTAAGGTCAGTTTTGAAGACCAAGTGGCTTGAAAGATCTATTTAGGATAGCCGACTTGTTATTTATCGATACCCACTCATTAAGAACTGCAGACTCTTATAAAACACTGAAAAAATAATTTCGTCAACCTCATTGATTTCGTTTTATTTCTTTCATAAGAATTCCCTTTTTTATAAGTAACAAGATGACAAAATGATTAGTAGATTACATAATCAAATAAAGCCATGGTCATAGCTGGATCAGCTCTAATAACACAAGATCATCCGCTAGTAAAGGAACCCCCATTACATGTACAACTTAAGTGTGCCTGTTTTCATTGAAAATGAACGTGTCCTCCTAACTGCCCCGTGAAGAGGTCTTATCTGATTTCGGCACGCAACTACATACACATAATTATAGATTTGGAATAATAATTTTACGGTTTTTATTTTGTTATTGTACTCGTATCTGAACGCGTGGATCGAATTACAAATGCAGATAAGACGGTGCATGTTATTTTGTTCCTGCAATCATTGCAATTATTTCAACAAGTGCATGTGCTCACAAATTGTATCCTTTATGATGTAATTTATTTTCTCGGAGTCAAACTCAGTGTACGATTTCGGTCAGAAGCACGTGCCAATACCCGTATTCTGAATTTGAAAGATAAAAAAGAAATTTGAATAAGAGAGTAATCTATCTAATTATATTTGGAGGAGTATTTGCATGAAAGTCTTCCCAACACAGCCACTCATCACACCGGATGTGCAAAATTAATATATCAATTTGAAGTATTAAATTATCAGTAGCTTGGAAAGATGCAATATTTACCAATAGCAGTAGAAGCATTGCCCGAATTGTACCAATTATTAATTTCAGACATTAAAACAAAAGAAATTGTAATTTTTTTAGTTTTGACATTGTTAGACATCCTTTAAAAAAGGATTTAGTAGCGATCTGTATCCGTTTTCTTTACTACCATGTATGCAGAATAGCTTGAATATTCTTTATCTCCCCATTCCATAGGCAAATTTTGGCTAACTACTTTCAGCGTGACAGAGTCTGCTAGTATATCGCAAAAAAAAAAAGGTTTCTTCGTTACATTTGTTTAACAATGACTAGAGCAAAAACTTTTGTTTTTTTAATCGTAACGTATCTACCGAAGGAGATGAGGGGATTGTGGAGACTTAATGCCCAAAGTATATGTACAATAAATGTACATGAACCATATAACTTTTTAGCAGTGACAGCATACAAATAAAACTATGAACTTCGTATAATGACAGACATTCAGGGGGTTGGATATAGTGGCACATAATACATATCTATTTTTGATCTGTTTACCTTTAGAACTCCATATAATCCAATGGGTTGATACCAAGCCTAAAGAGCAAAGAGAAGTACATTGAACAAGGTCCCAAATTTATTTCGAAATACTATTCTCCTACATCTTTCCAACTAGGAAAGCATGGAATCGAAATCTGTTGATAAACGATTATTCACTGATGAATCAAAGATAGGAATAAGAAATGACGTAGGGTGTCTAAATATCAGGGTAACATCCCACAAGGAAATTTCCATAATTATTGATAGCTCATGGTTCTTTAAAAGATGTTGATTTTATGATTCTTCAATATTATGGTCAGCTCTGCGAGGTTCCTGCCTACAGACAAATGCTAAAATCCACGCATTCGGTTAAAATCGCAATTCTGTCACCAGCTCAGAACTGACCGGCCAAAGTATTTAGATTCCACTCTGTACTCTCAAACTGGAAGTCAGCAAAGGATACAAAGGAAAACTGATAATATGTGTAAAAGCCTTTTCACTCGTGAAACGTTCAAAGAGTTATGAATTAGTAGTTCAATAATTCTAAGCTTTTTCTGAAAGGCAGACTTGTGTTGTCACTATTTTAGCCCGATGGCCTTATTTATTTAGGTGGATCTACAGTTCGGGGTGGACCTGGGTCTCAACAAACAAACCTTTCCAATTAGGGCGGTCTTTGGCTAATTAACCGCCAGTTGCGCACTCCAAGTTGGTTGCGGTCCCCTTCCACTTGCGCGAGCCACCTAAGGCGAGGCCTTCTTCTCCTGCGTTGTCCCTCCGGATTAGAGTCGAAGATTCTGCGGGCTGGAGCTTTGGTGTTCATTCGTTCTACATATCCCAGCCATCTCAAATGCCCAATGCGCAGTTTTTTTACCAGGTCGATGTCGGTGTACAGCTCGTAGAGTTCATGGTTGGACTGTCGCCTCCAGAATCCATCAACCCATACGGGCCCAAATATCTTTTTTTCTTGAAACGACCAAAGATATATTCATCCTCACTACACAGCTGCCTCTTCAGCCCAAACAAACAGCGATTGGCAAACATCATTATTCGTTTGATTTCTGAAAGGATGTTGTTTTCAGATGTGATAGCAGATCCGAGGTAGACAAAGTCCATTACCACTTCAAAGTTATAGGTTGCCCCTTCTTGTTTACAACCTGTACTTTGTTTTGCCCTCGTTTACTGCTAGACCCATTTTGCCGCTTCTGTTCCTATACTCGCAACTACACCAGTGACAGATCGCTGTGTTCTACCAACAATATCAATACCGTCGGCGTGTGCAAGCAATTGAATAGACTTTTGAAAGATAGTACCTGGTACTATATGTTGTCTTGTGAGTTTTGTACAATTCCTTCAAGTATGATGTTTAAGAAGTCACATTAGAGGTCTCGGTTAGGTCGTTACCGACTTTGAGGCAGCAGCAGCTTTCTCCATCGTTATCCTGCATAAGCGGACGAGTTTGGCAATAATGCCAAACCGAGACATACCTCTGTATAGCTCGTCTGTGCAGATGCTCTCATAAGCGGCTTTAAAATCGATAAAAATTAGATGACTCTCGATCTGAACTTCTTGAGTTTTCACCAGATCCGACCAAATCTTGCAAATAAGTTGATATATGCTCTCTGCAAGGTCTTGTTCTGCTGCCTTAAATAGTCCGGCGGGTAGGCCGTCTGGCCCAGCAGCCTTGTTCGACTTCATTTCATTTGATTTTGGTCGGGTAGACGGAATTCTTGACTTTCATTGTCAATAATGGGTGGTTCGCTCTGCCTGACAGTGGAATTTGTGTCGTCTTCGCCGTTTAGCAATCTGCAGAAATGGTTTTTCCCTATCATCAGCGTCGACTGTTACTCTACTACAAGGTTTCCTTCTTCATCTCTACAGGTATCCGTTTGGGTCTTATTACCGTGACACGTTCTTTTTAGTTTTCGGTAAAATTTTCGAACATTATTCCTGGAGTTGCGCCTCTCTATTTCCTCGATCGCGCGATTCTCCTGCTATTTCATGCTCTCCAGAGAAGCCGATGTTCTTCTGTTCTTCCCTCCTCGTTTGCTCGTAGAGCTCACTAGCTGCTCTTGTCCTTTTGCCGGCACTCTTCATCAAACCAAGGGTTTCATGGCGGAGGGTGGGTGAATCCCAGGCTCTCAGCATCTAAGCCACTGGTCTTCAACACTTGATGCTGGCTGCAAAGGACTTCTCGAGAGGTTGAGGGATACGCGATCGCCAAAGATTCTGGCAGCTTGTTGCGATTGCAACCGTTCAACGTTAAATTCCCTCATAGTATTTCCTCTTTGTTATGCCGTCTGAGAAATCCGTAGATGTACCTTGCCCAATAGCCGATAGTCATAATTTCCTAATATTCAGTGGTGACCACCTCTTTAAAGATAAAGATTCACGGATGGAGTCGTTGCCCCAACTCTAGCAGGCTCAGACATAGAACATTGTGTAGGTATTGCATCTATGAGCTTGCAGACCATCTCTCTGCAGTTAAGGAACCAACTACAACCAGCACGGGACGGCAATTGAAATCTGTAACAACAACCAGACACTACTCGTACAAGTAGATTTCTTGTTCTGTTCTCTTCAGAACAGCTCTTTGTTGTCACAATGGATCTGTATAATCTTTAGTGCGATGAAGTATAACGAATAATAAAGCCATATGGTGACAAATTTCCCATTAATCTGCAAACCTAACCTAATCTAAAGATGTTTGAATGCATAGTACGAGCTGTAGTATCGCGTGAAACCTGCGTGTTCAAGATCGAAAAACTTTAGGGCGACCTTGTCTCTATTTGTACCCAGGTTAACAATCTACACACACAAGGAAAGGATCACTCGGTGTTTCGGAAAATAAGTTCAAACTAAAATCGAACATGTACTAATGTAAGCCAAACATAACAAGACTTGTTGACTTTAAAAGGACCTGCATAAGGTGAATCAAATGCAAGCATTTATGGGACATTTATAACAAAACATACCCCAGATGCTTCTGCACCTCCCATTCAATTCATGTGATCTAATTTCACAATTACATGAAAGATGCCGCCGATTTCGATTGAAAATACCAACGATAAAGTCATTTCATCTATGTCCCCTCTAATTCTGATGAATTGTCAAAATTACAGGACAAATGACATTAGGTCCGCCACACGACCAAAGTGATGAAGTATGATTGCCAGTGTTCTTTTTTCCATTTAATGTCCTCACCACATACTCTCTGGTACAATAATAGCGCCGATAGCTGATGGTACCTTCATTTCGCGAAACCTCAACAACATGACCACCTGCCGTGCGTGTGCAAACGCAACCCAAAAGGACGATGAACACAGTGAAATCAAACTAAAACAAAAAATTAAAAAAAAAAACAAACACACCAATAAAACTAAAGAAAGAAGGTAGAACTCAATTTCACCTGTACAAATTTAAATCCTGTGCTGAGGATTACACCTGCAATCGATCGTAGTATCGCAAAATGGAACATCCTTTTTTGCTGTGCAAAAGACAACAACGACGTTTATGCCAGTGCTATACAGTGGTCAAAGCGGATGGATAAAAACAAAAAAACTTAAAAAAAAAAACGCAAAACAAATAATCCTTAAGCCCGTATAAGCCCCTTTATTATAGGGGCGTTCCCTAATGCCAGCGGACAGCCCATTTTCATTGAGACTAAGGTCTGGATTGCAGTTTTTTCTTTTTCTACTCTCTAGAAATCGAAATAGTCCTTGATGAATTTCTTGATCATGGTAGTGACAATTTTATTAGGCCACAAACTGTCAAAGAACAATGTATCAAAGGTCTTCCGATCGTCACCCTTGTTCTTATCATCAAAGTTGCGATTACCAAGGCGTTGATACTTTTATAGTTCATCGGAAATTTTCGTTGGTCCTTTTTTTTTAAGTGTTTATTTCCTTTTTTTGTTTTTTCCTTCGAATATGACCCTGTCATGTGGCCATGGAATATATTTCCCTGCTGATTTCCTTAATAAATCATAAAATCTGCGGAATGGCAAAAAGTTGCATACATTACAATCAATTGAACATCACGACACGGTTTGTTGGCATTTTCTTCACACACAGCGTGTTTGTCTTTGCACTGTTCTCGATATATTGGGAGACTTCATTTTTTTTCCTCGTTCGAATATCTGATGTCCGAAAGGGAGTAGGAAATACGTTAAAGCCATCGGCTGAATCTTAAGGCCGGAAATCATATTTTTGATGGTTAAGATGCCAGTTCAATGGACAGATTTCCAGATGATTTCTCTTTGGACACGAGGATCTGGATACTTTGATTAAGTTTCCTTAGTTTGGAAAGTATATCTGTTAGGTTGTTTTATATAGATATACTAAGATACACTAAGTCAAAGTGAAATACGAGTATCTTGTAAGATAAGAAATACGAGTATCTTGTAAAATACTCGTATTTGCATATTGTTTTCGTTGATTTCGAAAAAGCGTTGTCGTCTAATTTGGATGGTGCCATGATTTCAAAACTTAATCGGGACGCATACAAGAATGATTTGCTATATATACGATGATGCTTGAATCTTTGGTGTCGCTTTGAATGGCTCTGTGTCGGCTGATAAAATGGAAAAATGTTACATAAACCCAAATCCAGCTAATGTGACAAAAAGTAATATTTTATGCGTTCACCTGTCGTCGATCGATGTAAAGCAAAGGAATATGAGAAGCAAACAATCAGCAAAGAAAACTCTTGATTCTTCGCTGTTTGGTGATGGAAGCTGTAAGAGTTTATTTATTAATAACTATTTCACTAAATGCACTAGAGCTTTGTTCATGGCGGCGAACAAAGTTAAGTTAGCAAAAATATTTAAATACTTATGGTTTAGTAACTCAAATATTTTGTTGAGAAAGGTTGACAATGGTAAAGCCGTTATAATAAGATCTTTCGGTGATCTAGCAGAATTAGAAGCCTAGTTTAATGTTTGAAAATTTTAGCCTAAATAACGACTTTACTTTAAAAAACCATAAATATTGTAGTTGCCATGATATTTTCTTTTCTAATTGTAACGGTGAAAAAAATGTTTTCATAGTGCATCATAACATAAGGAGCTTGCGACAAAATTTTGATTTGCTAGTGTGTAATCTCGAAGATTTTACAAATCTGCCTGACATGATATTTGTGTCAGAGATTTGGAAACGAAAACTACAAAATTCCTAACTATGATTTTTATCCCAATACGAATGATTCTTATGCCGCGGGAGGGGTGGGATTTTTTTGTGAAAGATTCCTATGAGCATAGTGTTGTTTTTATAAGTTTCAGAAGTGCAGATGTTCTACACATCACCCGTACTATTTGTAATGTAATCATTAACTTGGTTTGTGTATACAGACTTCGAAATATGCCTCCTGAAATATTTTTAGATGACTTTTTAGTTTTTTTAAGCAATGAAAATGCGGCTAATCTTATTATAATAGGCGATTTTAGCATAGATATTTCAAGCTTTAATGCAGCAGTAGATACGTACAAATCATAATTGGCTGAACATTTATTAATGAATCAACTAGACCTTTTTTTTTGTTTTTTTTTTTTATAATTTGTGCTCGTTCAAGGAATTTAAGAAGGAATTTGCACACAGCGCGGGCGAAGGAAAGTCAGGGAGGAGAGAAAGAGAGGTACCGGTTAACGTTGGTTTTAAATGTTTGAAGGTTATAATGACTAGCAAATAGGGAGCTAGGCAGGGCATTCCATTAGCGGGTTGTACGCTTAGGAACTAATCACGATATTTTAGAGTACGTCCGAAAGTGGGCTTGAGGGTATACTGATGAGCCTTCATAGCGAGACATGTGTTACAGTTAAAGGTTTGAAGGGGCGGAATGCTACTGGTGATTTCTATGTTGCACTGGTGGTGGAAATAGCTATAGAACAAAGTGAGACACCAAACATTTCGTCGGTGTTCGAGGGTGTCAATTGTTTGAGTGATATTACTATCAGCTATGAGTTTTATCGCACGGGTTTGAATCCTATCTAGCAGGTACAGAGATGTTTTGCGCGCATCCGACCAGATGTGGGCATTTTACTTCAATTTCGGGAGGATAAATGCTTTATATATTGAGACCAGATCAGAAGGGTTAAAGTATTTCTTACATCGCTTGAGGAAACCTAGACATTTCGCAGCATTTTTGACGACACCGAATATGTGGCCATTCCAACGTAAGTTATTATTGACACACATAACGAGAATGGAAAGTTTATCGGTTTCGACGAAGTGCTGGATAATGGCTGGGTATTTAAATAGCATTGAGTTTTGGAGGCATTAAATTCCACTCGGTTGATAGTTCCCTAATTGGTTATGATGCTAATATCAGAATTTAATGAGCTTAACAAACCTTGCCGTTCACGAATATGAAAAACAGAGAGAAGTACTGTTGTCAGCAAAGGAATATATTGGATTAGATGTAGTAGACAAGAGATCGCTAATGAAAATTAAAAAGAGTGTCGGAGACAGAACGGAGCTCTGGGGCACACCAGCATTTATTTAGTGAATATCAGACTCAAAACCATCCAAGACAACTTGAGTTGAACGTTCCGAAAGTTAATTTCTAATACATTAAAGAAGAGACACGCATTTTCGATAAAAAAGCCTGATGTCAACCTCTGTCAAATGCCTTAGAAAAATCAAGTGCAACTATCTTGCTTTCGCCAGATTGATGCACGCCTTGGTTCCACTTTTCGGTGAGACATGCCATCAGATCACCAGTGGATCTGTTGCTACAAAAACCGTACTAGAAGTTTTCGTGTTTCGAGATATTTCATTAGCGTTTCAATGACCATGGAAAAAAGGGACGTAAGTGCAATGGGTCTGTAGGAGAAGAGAGAGGAAGATTCGCCTTTTTTAGGGACGGGCTGCAAATACTGTTTTCCATCTTCTAGGAAAGAGTCCTAAAGAGTAGGATTGATGAAGAAGCTTACGCAGTGGTTTTGCCAGCGAGGAAGAATACCTCTTCAGAAGAAGGTGCTGGGGAGGTACTTACGCTAATAAAATCAAATAACTACAATAGTTGTTTTACAAAAATATATAATAAGAAAAATATGTTTTTCCTCTTGTTTAGCCAACACCTTAGCGCTATTTAATAAGCTGAAAATTCTGCTTGTACGATATTTGTACTATTTCAAAGTCCTTACATTTTTTTTTATTAGCGGTGGCTACTTGCCGAGTCCCATCAACGACACCCATAACCTTCTAAACAATACTAGTTTCATGGTTACCATTCCATCTTTTCGGACTTCATGCTAAAAAAACGTCTGCTCATTTGTATCTCAAGTGTATCAATACACTTCCAGAGAGCATTCGAATCATCAGAACTTTAAAGCACTTTTTATGCAAAGTAAAGCTGTGGCTTTCAAATATTAATCATGAATAAATTGAAATTTTGTTGCGCTTCACCACCTAAACTAGTGTTAATAATTTTTAATATTGTTATCGATGTGCTCACTACTTGTTATTTTCCCTTCATTTTCATTCGAATTGTTTTTCAAATTTATATTTACTGTGCATATGAATTATTGTTCACCGCAGCTGAAATAAATTTAAGAATGTGATATTTATCTTTATTTGTATCAAAATATTAAATGTCTCTAACTATTCTCCTAACTTATTGTAATAATTTAACTTGGAAGAATTAAGATTTTGTATTTTTGAGAATAAAGATTTAAATAAAAAAAGAAAAAAATTTAAATGCACTCGGGAATAACTGGAGAATTTGAAATAAAAGTTGGAGTACACCACTATACAATGTCCATTGAACTTGAATGTTCTGTAAGATTTTCTATTGAAGTACGAGCACATCAAAGTGTTCGGAAATACTTTTCTGTTTTATGGTGAAGGTAACGCCATCAGACAACTCCTAATAATTGATTCAAAGCGTTGGAAGAAAACGGTTTACGAATCAGTCGTGACTGAATTTCTGCATTAGCAGATATTTTCCGAACTCACTTAGCAACGTGCAAACAATTTAAATGCTTAAGCTCTGTCGTCAACACATAAAAAATTGACATGGGATAGATTAATCAGTGCAAAAACTCTGGAGTATTTTGTGACAAGAAAACACCAAACTTACTAATGTTAGCAGATGTGGCAAAATATAGTTTAATAGGAAGTACGCGCATTCGCGTAAGTCTCCCCATTTAGAGATTGTTAGTGGATAAGCTTCAAGCGTATGAAAATCAGCGGGTTCGGCTATGTTTGACGAAGGTTGTCGAATTCTGAGCAAAGGCGAATAGAGGATTAAGTTCTAACAGAGGTTCGAAGAAGGAATCAAAAGAAAACTAATTGGATCACTCAAATGCAAAAACATAAGCAAACTCTTGGCCTCACTAATAAAATGCTCCAAAATAGGGCGCTCTGTAGAATTGTTCTAATGACTGAAACTAGCCAAAACCTAGCGGCGCGGTACTAATACAAATGTCATTTTACCGTCTAAAAAACAAAAGGAAGCTCAGGTCTAGTTTCCCTTAAGTAACATAACGTATTCATAACGTATATCATCTGGCACTGATTTCCTTCTTCCAATTCTTTTAATTCATTGCACTCCTTAACATATTTGCATTACAAGTACTCGTATCTAATGGCAACTAGCCAGTTGGTCCTGAAAGCAATTAAACTTTGAAGTGCCCCGAGATGTACTCGTATCAAACTTTGGAAATTTGTTTGAGAATCTATTGAGTGTTATACTAGGCAACGAGTAATGTATTCCTTATGCAACCCATCGGCTGAGAAAAAGCTAGAACAGGAAGTTTAGTACGGTTGAGAATATAGTGAACACCGATCCTGATATGATTCTTGGCGAAAACTCCAGCCCAGATCCATCTGTTGAAAATACATATCAGTCTAATGTATACAGCTTTAGATAGATAAATAATTTAGTGTCGAAGGATGTGTCAATGACTTTTTCTACGTCCTTCCGATTACCGCACCTCTTCGAATGTGGATTCGTCAGGACTTTGTCAAACGCAGTAGAATACACCTAACACAGTTAAACCTTGTGACCCCTCGAAAGCATATAGCTTAAACAACCTCTGCGCAACATGGTATGGAAACGGTTTCAGTTTCTTGGCTTATAGGCAATGTTATGGCTTCCTTGTCCACTCTACTGAACCAGGTTTACTTCGACCGCATCATACTTCCCTTTATTTGAATAAGTACACAGTTCCCGTAACATGGCATATTTTGTAATGCAGTTGTCGATGTGTCTAAGACTGTAACATATTCATCGCCAGCTCCGAATTCGATGTTTAAAATTTCCGATTCAGCCACAATATTGTTAGTTTGTGATATGTTGTTTATAAAGATTGCAGTTTCTGAGTGATGATGCCAGTATTCTTCCAACTATTGTATGCGTAGTTGAATAACTGATCTTCAACCACAACCTGAACTCAGTTTTGGATTCCTCTAATCCAATTCGAATCGAAATCATACTTCTAGGTACAGCATTTTTTAACTTTCTTATGCAGTCTTCTGACAATTTTGAGTTTAGCTGTGGACTTGTGTTTTCAGGGAATTTGTCTTAAGACCTGTTTCATTTAGTTTTTTGGCCAATTTGTGCATTTCATGTTGATAAATCATTCAGTCAAAAGCAGCGAGTATTATTACGGAAGTAATAGGGGTGTTTTATTTTCTGAAAATACTTACCATACGTATGTATGTACATACCGGTTCCACAACGGTGAGAGGAAGAAATCTTAATAAACGTTATACGTTGATTTGCTCTGTTAATTTCCCATTGTGGAGAATATGTCACTTTACCACCTTCATACTAATTGCTTGTGGATTCGAAAGCTTCCACAGCATCTGCCTCTAAGGGGAGTTAGTATCTGAATTATTGGGAAACTAGGAGATCCTAATAATTGCATCGAAAGAAGAACACAGTCATCTCAGAGAGAATAAGAAAAAACACGAGAAGGACACGATCGAGGAAGTGGAGAGATCTTACTGCAGGAATGGCGTTCGAAAATTCTATCATAATGGAAGTCGGCGATGTTGATCAAAATTCCACTGCCAGATAGAGTGAACCATTCACCCTGGATGAAGACAACAGAGAGTTCCGTCCGCCTAACTATATAATGGGTAACAAGCAAGTAACAATAGTTTTCCAATTAATATGTTTCAGTAGTTGTCAACGTTACCAATGACTTCCAGCTATCAAAATATTCAGTAAGGTTTACCATTTCATTATGCATCTTTTTACGCTTGCCGAACGTGCGGAAATTGTTAAAAAATATTATCGAAATTCCGTCTCAGTTGCAAATACGCAACTTGACTTTCGTCTTGAGGTCGGTCGCCATCATGGTTTCAGTTTGCAGGCAATTCATTGCATCGTGGAAAAGTTTCAGCGTGAATACACTCTTTTGGATCTTGTGCCATCAAGCAGACAGAGATTGGTACGAAATGAAGAAAACAATGCCGCCGTCAGTATCGAAAAAGACCCAGAAATGTCGATTCGGCGCCGATCAGCTGAATTGGGCATCGCCAGAGAGTCATCCCGGCTTGTTTTGCGATTTCATTTGGGCACACACCCGTATTAGATTATGCTGACGTAAGAATTGAAGCCGGTCGACCTTAGACAATGCAGTGAGTTCGCTAATTGGGCGCTGAAAATGTTGGCTGGAAATCCGTATTTTGGCCAAAAAATCATCTTCTTGGACGATTCCCGTTTTTGGCTCAGCGACTATGTTAACAACCTAAATTGCCATTACTGGAGCGAACACAATCCACAAGTGTTGGAACAAGCATCAACGCATCCACAAAGATTGACTGTTTGGTGCGGTTTATGGCATGGCGGCATCACCTGACCATATTTCTTTCGAAATGAAGAATGACACACTCGGTAGAGAGCGATGTTAACCGGCTCTGTAGTCAGAGCTCGATAACATTGATATATCCGGGCTATGGTTCCAACAAGACGGCACTACATGCTCTACAATCAACGCTACACTCGAAGTTGTGAAGGAGAAATTTGTTCATTGGATTATCTCATGGCGAGAGTTCATCAATTGGCTGCCGTGATCATGCGATTTGACACCACTCGATTATTTTCTCTGGAGCTACGTCAAGTCCTCAGTCTATGCTAACAAGCCAACCACTTTGGAAGAGTTCGAGGCCTACATTTGACATGCTATTGCCGGAATAACGCCGCACATATCGGACCGAGTCATCAGAATTTGGACCGATGGCTTGAAGAACCGCCAATGATTCAGAGGCGGCCATTTAAATAAGTGCTATTTCACACATAATGGCATGAACCTAACTTCAAAATAAAGCTAGAATCAATTTTATATCTCACGTCGTTGTTGTTTTGTTTAAATTTGTTTTCCATCGTTCTTATCTGATCACCCTTTAGAAGCCAAAGCTAAAGCTGCTGGCATAGACGGACCGCCTATTTTTTTTTTTTAAAGAACTTAACACTCAAGTGGGTATGAATAGACTTATAATGCCTCAGCATGTGTTAAGTTTTTTTGGAAAATGGGATAGAGAGAGAAAGAAAGAAGATGATTCTCTTAAAGTAGCTGGAGATGACCAAGTAAAAAACATGCACTAGCACATCTTTAAGATATGATAAGAAGAAAGCATGTCAATAGTATTGAATCTCACCATTGTTTTTTTCCGATCGACAAAAAGGAGATTCTTTTGACTGCGCCCATTATATAGAAATAAGTCTCCTGAACATTGCCTATAAGATTTTTTTTTATCTTATTATGTGAGGGTCTGAAACCAGACATGAATAATCTAGTTGGTCCATATTACTGCGTTTTCAGGCCAGGAGAGTCCATCATGAATCAAATATTTACAATACTGTGGATTTTGGAAAAGACCTGAAATCTCAGATCGACATTCTACATCTATTTGTTGACTTCATAGGAGCAAATGAAAGAGTGCATGGGCACGAGTTACCTAGCACATCAGTTTGTGAACTAGGTATACATATGGAGAATTCTCGCTGCCTCATTAACTTCGGTAATAATTTAACCGAGATCTACAACGTCAAAAAGAAAAAAATTGTGCAAAACTCCCCGGTCAACAAAAGAGGCAGGATATTTTTTAAGTCAGCACAATTACTTGCGTACGTGTGTGGCATTGGTGTGAAGCTTTCGTGAATTTGAGGCGGAAGTGGCCAAAATAGGTCTGACAGTAAACGAGAGGAAAATACAGTGTTGTATGTGCTATCATCAGAAAAGGGACGTCTTGGCCAGAATATTATCATTGGCAGTTATAACTTCGAGCTAGCTAAGAACTTCATCTACGAGTATCTTGTCTCCGCAGTAACAACGGTTCATTTTTGCTTGTGAGAGTTTTGAGCTAATTTAAGCTCATTGCTCCTGTTATATTATACAGTGCCATTAATCAACTTTTCTGTCATAATTGCCGTAGCAAGTACTCATTAACTCACCTTTAATTATTTAAAATAAAAATTATTATCATAATCCGATTACTTTCACCTTGAGATCCATAAATGCCCTTCAACAGTTCGTAGTTTTTAAAATTTATTGCGATAGCATGCAGAGAAATTAACTTCTAATCATCGAAAAGTGGTAAATTGCTTAAGGACACCGCACACATTATAAGAAATTCCAAATAGAGAAATAAATTACCCAGTCCTCAGATGGATATAAGTTTCTATAAGAATCCTTTTCATATTTTTTTTTCCTTTACTCATGGTGGTGTCCTTTTATAGCTGTGATGAATAATAGAATTAGTGTCATAAGACAACCTTTTAAGAAGAAAGGCCAAAGAATTATGATTGCGGTCGTAAAGTTAAGAGACAACTACATCGAACTCTAATCGTATCTATCAGTATATCGGGAAATTCTCAACAGGTATATGTACTTGAAGCCGAACACAGAACTGAAAGTAGAATTGTCTAAATTCGAGGAAGAGAGATTCCCTTCACGGTGAGGTGCATCCTCTACACTGTTAAGGATCAATTTTTTTTTTACTCGACTATTAATACTATGGTTATTTTAATTAATCTGCATGCTGTGAAATTATTGTTTTGCTATAATTTCACAGGGTTCTTAACAACAAATATATCGCCTTCAGGCAAACAATTTGTATATGAGATTAGAATCTGTAGAAGAATAAATAAAACACCCCTTTACGTTCAACGGGAATGGCACATAAAATATTGGAATGGGGTTATTAGGCGTGCGGTAATATTCGTTGCTGATACTTGAGAGATCCTTATCATTGGAAAGGATTGTAATTTTTTCGATTGGTCGTGATAATAAAAAGGAGATAGCCTGTTCAGTTGGAGTAAGTGACATAAAAACGGGAAGATTTTGTATTGTAGTAAAAATGCACAATTTCCTTTTCTACGGAATTTTGTAGCAATAGCCCTTTTTTAATCTATTATACATAAGTACCCGCATATATATTATACATGTATAATTCGATTATAGATTAGTTATCAATTTGAAAAATTTGAATGCTGCAAAACTTCTGTTTAATTATTGGTGAAAGGGTGCCGGGCTACCGGCAACCAAAACACAGAAATACCAAAACTAGGAAACGAAAGAAAACCGCAACCACACGGATGGTGGTTGGTAATCGAATAAGTAAGAGAGACTACGTAAAAACGAGGGGAAAAGGGAATCCCAGCTGCTCAGCGCGGGTGCGTTCTGATGGGAGGGGGGGGGGGGGGGGGGGTAAACGTATACAATATGTAAGTGGACGCCACTCAATTTTTATGGAAAACAAGATAAAACAAACACCGTTTATAAGTTTTTCCCTGATATGGAATTAAAAAGAATGTACATAGGTATTTTTTTGAAAAAAATTTGCGAAATCACAATCGTGGGACACCAAAGGGGTTGCCCACCTCAAGGCTTAGCCAACGAAAATTAACACTTAATTTGACGGCCGACGGAAGGTCCCACGATTCTGTGCGATCGCAAAACTGGGTGATTCATAGTGAGTCAACGGGGTCGCGAACGTTTTAAAATTAACCGCTAAAGGGTTACGGAGTTTGCCGAGAGAACGGTAAGGAGCCTTACGGCATTCTACGAATCGCAAATAATTCCAACTAGGGGAAGATCACATAAATATATGTGAAAAGTGCAAGGGGTACTTAACTGGTTTACTGCCTACTGTGGTCGCTCCTGTTTCTATGTCGGTTCTGGTGAGAGGGGGGTATATTGTCCGCCGCAGTCACTTGGCTTGTAGTTCGTAGTCGGTTCTTTGATCGTCTTTATGGGTGGATTTCCTTGTCTCGTTTTCTTCTTTTGTTCCTGATATGGATGATGGATCTGTGTTGTCCTCGTTCGTTTTATTTATTTCCGTAGCTTGTTGTGTTCCTCTTTTGTTTTTTTGTTAATCGTTAATTTTTTTTTGGTCGGTTGTTCGTCTTTTTTCTTTTCCTTCTTTTTGTTTCTTATTTCAAAAAATGTCACTGTCCGATATGACGGCTAGATATCAATTACACTAGCCGCGCATTTCGGCTAGTTGCCTCTCCGATGAGGAATGAACTGGATCCAACGAATCCAGTAAATCCCACCTGTACCATGGCATCCAGAGCATGACGGGAAGAAAAGAACGGGGACGAAACAACAAAAGTCCGATTGGCAGGGAGGTGAAACAGACAACAACAGGACCAAAGGGAATGGAGGATTTTTGGGGCGTGATTTGCACGCAAAAATATCTCAACTTTGAGTTGCTTAGCTGAGCGTTATCCAATTAATTCTTATGATCTGCCACATACAGTCCCAAAAATGCGCCAACATCTCAGAATCTTAGAGGCCATAAACAAATTACGCGTTTTCACCCGCAGCATTTTGTTGTGTTTCGGAGCAGTCAACCGACACTTATTCTGTTTGGGAAGTTTTTCTTCATTTTTCGACATTTTAGCTATCTTGGTACCTAACTATTTTCATAAACATAATTGAAGTTTTTTTTCGATTCTTCGCTTATTTAAGATAATCCAAAGTCTCCTTCCTTCCCCTCTTTCGAAAACAAATCGTCAGCCGATCCGCATACAATCGCCAAATTTTCTGCCACAATCTTCAATCAATTAGATTTACATACATATATATATGCTGACCTCTTAACTTTTCCTTTGTGCCTTTCTCTTTCAAACCTACACGTATCGAAGAAAAGTTTAAAAAAAATTTAATGACGAATTCTTGACAAGCCCAGATCCACTTTGCCCTCCTCCTGCACACAAGGAAAATTTCCACAAACTTAGAAAAACTCTTTCATAATCCAAATATAAAATAGGGTCAAAAGAATGAAGTAACGAATTGTCGTTATATTCCTAAACTTTTTCATATGTACGAGTATATCTTCGCCCTCTAATACTCAGAAAATGGCGAAGAAAATTAAGTTATTGCAACTGATTTCATTAAGCTTTAATATGAATCCATAATACTAAAATAGATATCAATCGGTTAATGGTGCACCCTTTTAGTCTTTGGAACCTCTGGTGTTCCACAAGACAGTCAGATAGGTCCTGATCTTTCCATCACAACCATATACGATCTTGATAGGGTTAGTAAGCCCCCCTCCTTCTTGTTCTACGCTCAGTATACTAAATTATTTGGAACTATTTCTTCATCCGAAATCACCAAACTTTTTCTAGATGTTAACTTTATAGTTTTTCTATTTGGTGCTCCAAAAATTGTAAATAGATTAACGAAGCCAAATGTCAAGCTCATAACATACTTCATCGCGTAAGAATAACTTGTTATTTTTTTTGGAAATCTTTTCAATCCAATAAATTCGTTAGCTATATCAAACGGGGGTTCAAAGAATTTTACAACCCTTGGTTCACTTGAGCACGCTAGCCAATCGTGATTCCCCTTTCAGTGAGTTCATGTCCCAGTATTCCCAAAATTTAACATATCCTTTCGTTTTTCGATAAGGCTGAAGGGTCCCATATGGAATACGTTGTTAAGATCTCAGGGATTTTGATGCTCAAATCGGGAAGGAAAACATATTTGATTATAAAACTACACAGGTCTGGAACCAGGAGTGGATTCCGGGTGGCAGAATTGGCCTCGAACCACATAGATTACACTAGGTCGAAAAGCCAACCAAATTGACAACCAAATTTAAAGCTGGAACTTTGAGTCAGTTAAATTACACCCTAGTAGCGGTCCGACAAAGATTTATATCGTAGTTATGAACCTTTGTTACTTTGTCGAAGTAACCGGGCTTAAAAGTTCCCGCCGTGCATTTTTCTGCGCAGCGGAGGAGGGCTTTCGGGTCGAACAGAAATATTTGTGTCAGGGCCCAGAGGTTTTCGAGGATGGACAATATGATATTTTTAAGAAATAAGCAATGACCGGCAAAGTTTTCGAATTCAAAACCGTATTGCCGCAACCAAAAATCGTACTATGCTCACTCAAGAAGCAAGATGGTTACGTTAATTGAACTTACAAACGAAAGCGTGGATTACATTTATTACGGGATGAAACAAAATATAATGGCGTTAGATAAAATCATAGGCGTATGAAAAATTAGCGACCGAGTAAAGCCAATAAAACTGATAGTAGAACACGAAACGAAGACTTAAACGAACACGTCGGAGAACGGAGAATCGAACAGCGAATGCGTGGTGGAAATAGGATTTCGGTGTAAAGATATTTAATGGGTGGTTTTTTAACCGTTTAGTTTTTAATCGTCAAAAAGCTACACAGAAAAATTGCAAACGCGTATAAAATGTTTATTTGAGTTGATAGACCAATGCCTGCCATTTTAAGGATTATTTCATGTAAATATTGACCACTACTACGTTTTCAGTGGTCCATACGGAGCATATTGTCCGGTATCTCGCTGATAAGACGTGTAATGTTGCCTTCCAAGGCTGCAATTGACACTGCTTTATTGGCGTAGACGTGTGATTTGACGTATCCCCATAAAAAACAGTCTACAAAACGCACGATCTAGCCAGCCAATTCACCGGTCCAAAACGAGAGATAAGTTTCTCACCAAACTCATTTGTTAATTGGTACACCGATTCGCGAGCTGGGTGGCATCTTGCTGGAACCAGTTTCAGCTCGTGCATTTTGGGCAAAAAAAAGTTCGAAATCTCTGAACAATAGCGGGCACCATTAACGGTAACGTTGTTCTCACGGTAATCTTTGAAAAAAATACGTGCGAATGATTCCGCCGAAGCATAAACCGTACTAAATAGTGCATTTTTCCGGGTGCATTGGCAGCTCTTATATTGCCTGAGGGAGCTCATCGGACCAAATACGACAGTTTTATTTATTAACATATTCAACGAGAAACGAGCTTCGTCGCTGAAGACAATTCTTCGGTAAAAAAGCGGACCTTCCTCCAGCTTTTCTAAGGCCTACTCACCGAAAATTGGCACTGTGGCAAGTGGTTCGACTTCAGTTCTTGCATCATCTATATTTTGTAAGATTTTAGACTAAGATCTTTGCGTAAAATCTTCCATGTAGTGTAGAATGGACAAATCATCGTCTTCATTAACACTGGCGGATACAAAAGTATCCGCATAAGGGTAGGTTGATGTCCAATAACGTGAAATTGGTGCGAAATTTGGTCACTATGGCTGGAATTACTTGCTCAGTAGGTATATTATTACAACCGTAAAATGGTCGAAGTGCGCGTAAAACATTTTTCACAGTCCACGAATTTTGATAATACAATTCAATAAATTGTAAGCGTTGTTCGAGTGTAACTCCTTCCATGACGAAATGGCAATGAATCACCCGTGAGCTGTCAAAAATAGAACACTGAAAAACCAAACAGCAAAAAAATCACCCTTTACTTATCTCATGAAAATCACACGGTCTAACTATACTAAATACGTAATTTATTAAATAAGAGCGGTATTTGATAGCATACTGCAGAATTGGACACCAAACCCAGTATCGTTTGCAGTAATTCAAAGCGGGGTATAAAATATTCGAAAGTGAGCACTGGCTTTTACTGACGGAGAAAACTAACGAAAACCGCCATGAGTCATGAAAATAATCGGACACACCTTAAATACGGAAAGAAGCCACCTCTAGAGGCGCTAAAGTCAATTAAATATCAATTAAATGTCATAAACTAGGAACAAGAATCATACGTGCATTTTTGATGGAAAACGTAAGAGTAGCGGAAAATTGTGCTCAGTTGTCCAAAAACGGGGATCATATAAATAAGGAAACATGGTGATGGAACGATGGGAACAAAATGGTGGAAAAGTTATAAGAAGCAAGCCTTGAAAGCACGGATTAGTTGTAAGTACACCGGAAAAAGCGAAACCGATAAATTCCGTCTTGATTTAGGCAACGAACGTTGGAAAAATGGTAACAAGGGCGTTGGCCATAAGAGTGAGGGTATTGCGCCAGCAATTAGAAGAGGTACCCTCCAAACCTATGAACAGGTGACAAGTAACAGCAGAAGTATGACGTCAACCCATGGGCTAACGAGCAAATATTTTTAATATTAACGCATAACGAAGCAAAAGCTAGCTAGAAATTCGATTGCTGATACCATTCTCGTAATACCATTTTCTAGGCAGAGAGAGGAAATGCCAGATTTTATCAAAGCCGAAGTTAGCGAAGCAGGAATGAACCCGGTCCTGCAGTTATGTCAGAGCACATTTTCTCCGAAGTATGAGCGGAAATCGGGAATGGTCCGCGATATGTTCAATGAAACAAAAGTAGGCGATCGAATGCGTAACCAATGGAGGGAGTTTTCTCTTTCCACTTCTTCTTCCAAGCGGCACGACAAACTGCAACAACTACTGAAAAGTGGAACTAAGGTCGCATATTGTGAAAATACTATTGTAAAGGGTGACGAGATAAGAACGATAGGAAAAAAAATTTTAATAAAATTGATTGTAGCTTTATTTCAAAGCCACGTTCATGCTATTATACCATTTAAATGGCCGCTTCGGCCTCGCTGGCAGGGCTTCAAGCGTTCGGTCCAATTTTTGTTGACTCGGTCCAATATGTGCGGCGTTGTTGCGGCAATAGCATGTCGAACGTTGGCTTCCAGCTCGTCCAAAGTGGTTGGCTTGTTAGCGTAGACTTCACAGCTTCGAGCGTTGTAACGCCATCTTGTTGGAACCAGAGCTCGAATATATCGATATTGTCGACCACAGAAAGTCGGTTAACATTCGCTCTATACCTGAGACCATTGATGGTAACGGTGTCTCCTTCCTCATTTCGAAAGAAATAAAGTCCGATAATGTCGCCATGCCACAATGGCATTGACCCTTGGCCGACCACTAGTAGATTGCGTTCGCTCCAATAACGGCAATTTTGCTTGTTGACATAGCCGCTGAGACGATTTTTTAGCCGAAATCCGAATAACCGGCCAACTTTTCCAGCGCCCAATTGGCGAACTCACGGCGTTGTCTATGGTCGTCCGGCTTCAATTCTTGCGTCAACACAATCTTATGGGGATGTGGGGCCAAATCCAACCAAATGTTATGCTAAAACATAACAATGGGAAAAACGGTCACCCTAAATATACGAGAGACTTCTTAACATTCAGCAACACAATATTATCAAACTCCACAGAAGTCTAGTTGGCTTTGTGAGAGGCAGGTCGATATAACATATGATGCGATCCAAAGTTTGCGGATAATAATAGAGAAATATCGCAACGCTTCGAAAGATCTGCATATCGTCTTCATCAATTTGGAAAAGTGGGGTTCCCAGAGATCTTATATGAAAGGCGCTCAGATCCTAAAAGGTAACGAGGGATGGTTTATATGGCTCGCAAATTTCGCAGTATTTTGTGACAGAAAAAATTTCGCTTGAACTTAAAGTTTCGTTACATGCAACAGTCGTTTCTCCACTTTAACAAATTAACAAGCCGATTGCAATGCTGTAAGATGTGAAGGAAATATAAAAAAAAATCTCACCAATAGAAATGAAAATGTTGCGAATGTCAACGAGTGAAAAAAAACGCGATTTAAAAAGAAATCCGTTAATTTGTAGAAGTCTCAACCGCTGGTTAATATAATTAAGGCTAAGTAAATCAATGGTTTTGCTATGTTCAAGGCTCTTGAAAAATCTGGTCCAAAAGCAATAGAGGCTCTCTAATTCCAACCAAGGTTAGAAGAAAACACACAAAGAAAAATAGTTGGATCACTTAAATGCAAACACACCAATAAAGTCTTGATCCCATTAACGAGAAAATCCAAAATAGGGTGATCCTGAGAATGGTTCTAAGGTTGGCAAAATTTATCCAACCTCATAAGCGGCGTAGAAGAAAGACAGATCCAATGTGGGAGAAATATGTATTGTAGTATTTATGCAATTATTCTCGCTACGTATTCCAAGGATCAATAAAGGAACAAGCGCCGTACTTATACAATTCCTTAATGCCGGTTTCGTACTGTTTTGTCTAAATGTTGACGTAATATACATACGAGTATGTAACTCCCACAAAGTCGTATTGGCTGCCCTGAAGTTTGATTATACTGCCCAGTCGTTTGTCCAAAACTCGATAGTATTTATTCATTGTATGGAAAATTACTTAATCGAATGGAAAATGTTTCAGTTTCTCGTGTCGCCTGAGCCTTTACACAGCAGAAGGAAACAGTTTTCGCTCTGTTGGTTAGGCAACTTAACATCATATTAAACAAAAACATAAACCATTTCATGATGCATTCACGACTAAAATCTGTTTTAAGGATAAGAAGTACGGCAAATACATGCATTCATATACCATATTCACAATCTGAGTCAAAAGTCCGTTTTTTTTTTGATCGGTAGATAAAAAAGTGATCATAAATTTAATGAAAAAAATGATTAAACCATTTCAACGCAAACAATGTTGATAAGCGAGCAGTTATCACATCACCAGTATCGCACTGCAAATCCACATAAAGCTTTTCACAAAAAGATCAATAAATAAATAACCTTACGCATAACGTGCATGCCCTTATTTTATTTTGTGCGATTTGAAAATCTCTAGTTTACTGATACCATATCAAATCTTATCCAAGTTTAGCCTTCAGAGACTGAAAACTTACATGAAATTGGCCAGAGTAATCAACTTGAATCGCAGAATATTATTTAGACATAATATGTATGATGCATGACATTCAATTAACTTTTTAACCCAAAATGTAAAGACAGGAGATCGGACCGATTTCAGCTAATTTCTTGAAGATTGCCACCGAACTTACTTAGTTTTTTCAATATCACTTAAAAGTGAAAAGATTCCAAACTTAAAATACACTCTATTCAAAGAAATCTGTCACACAATAGAAAATTTTAAAATTCAAATATTCAATCATATATACATTTTTAATTTTATTTAAAAAAAAAAAAAATCCTTAAACTAATTTTTAAATCATTGTCTTCCATTAAAAAAAAAAAATAATAATAAACTTATCTACTTCACATGTTTGTACATATTTACATAATTCAATTACATACAATTAAAAATTAAACAAAAATTAACAATTCAACAAATTTAAAAAATTTCCTTAACAAGAGGTAATTAGTATCGATGGCCATAATTCGGTATTTCAACTTGACTAGAGTTCCGTGCAAATTAAAAGTATCTGCAACGCCTTCCTGCCTACATATCCTCTTGCCAAAGTGAGATATAATCCAAAAGTTCTTCATCCTCCGTCGAATTTTTGTAATCATCGAAGGAACTTTCGAATTTTATTGGTGTCTTGGAAACTTGTTCTGCTGACGAATAATATCCATCACTGTAGGTTGACGATGTCGGTGATATCAAAGCCGTATCTTCGTAAGCCGAGGGTGTTACGTAATAGTTTTCGTAGCTCTGATGTGGATCATAGAACGTCACAGAGTTCATGACATCTGATTGTTGTTGTTGTGGTTCTGAAGATTCCTCTATTGAACTTTGACTACCGTAGGACATAGAACTCGCTGCATCATTACTGTCATCGTCAAGTAGATTTTTAAGTCGTCGAATATATTCAACTGCCATTCGTAAAGTGTCGACTTTGCTAAGTTTTTTACTCCCACCAGTACGTTTTCCATTACTTAAATCTGCCACAATGGCCTGAGGAATATGTTGTCGCAAACTGACAAATCCGTTGTTCACTTGTTTCACTCGATTTCTTTCCCGGGCGTTTCGTCGTATTACCGACGGATTTGTCTCGATTCCACCGTAGGGCTTATTTGCGTAGACATATCGTTTATTGTGCCTTGGTCCGTCCAAAGATAAATGATTGGCCGGCGCTATAGGTATGTGCTTAATGTAACTTCCTACAGCTGGGATATGATGAAGTCTTTCCGATCCTAACGCCATCATTTTAATTTACTACGAACTTGATTACAATTTCCGTACAGCACTTTTTATTTCGATCTTTTTTCTAGAGCTCAATTTTGAGCAAGATGCTAACTCTAAGAATACGTATCCCTTAATGAATCCCTTCGTCCTCTATCTTCTGATTTTGTACTTCAAGATGAGTACGTACGAATACGTCTTACGTGCTCACACCGGCTCAATATTCTCTACGCAGGTAAAGGCAACTAAACGGACAAAAAAATCCCACGATCTCTTTTGATCTTGTTTGTATGCTATGCGATCGCCTGAAGATGGCTTCGGTATAAGGCTACGGACATACTCGTATCATTGCCATAAACAACATTAAAAAGTATCTATACATCTTAAAGAGAGCGCGCATGATTCCTTCAAAAACGAAAGAGAGAGAATTTACCCCTACATTCTGCTAACGCCTGGGGTAAATGAAGATCATTTCCCCAGCTTATATTCGTATCAATGTTGAGTCGTGTCGATCGTCGGTGGCTACATCTTACGGGCAAAAACGACAAAAACAGGTTCAAAGTATTAGTAGATACATCTGCGCAGCACAGACGTCGCACGAAGTTGGTAGTCAGTCGTACGTCTTTAAGATTGTGTCGTGTGATCGCTGTTTTCTTATAAGGAAGTCTGCACATACAACGTGCCGGAGGGCAACATACAGGTCAACCACTTAGTGCATCCGAAATTTCCCGAACCTACACGATGTGCATGAGTCGCGTGCCACAACACAGATACGTAGTTTTTGGATCAAGTTCCATTCGGTGGGGATCGTTTCTTGAATTTGCAGACGCTTGCTATCGAAAAATATTGTTGCATGAGAGAGGCTTATGTCGTGCGAGTTTTGTTTCTTTATGTGAGTACTTAGGTTACTTTAACAGCGCTCATCGTGGAGAGGTTTTTATTCGTTTTTATTGGTTTTAAAACGCGATACTAAAGCTGCTCTATGATGGTGCCGCTTGATATTTTAGCGAGATTTTCTCATCATCGCTTGCTGTAATGCGAAAATGATAAGAAAATCTGAAGCATAAATTTCAATCGACAGCTAATGTATGATTAATCGACATTAATGGGAACTATTTAGATCAATAAAAAAGGATGCCTCATGGAAGATTCGATAAATTATAAAATGTACGCACGTCTTGTGAAGCCACAAAGGCAATCTGTCATAACAGCTCAGCTATCAAACAAAAAGTGAAGAGAGGAACATTGAAATAAAAATAAAAATAGAAAAGAACAATGCCTGAAACCCGATAAAAATAGATGCCGATCGCGAAAGGAAGGATGAAAAGGATTTGTTAAGAATATATGTACATACATATTTCAGATAAAAAATAAAAAAACGATGCGCGACTTAACAGATCCTAGGATTGCGCTAAGGTTCCAATTAAAGGTTAAATTGGTGAGATAATTGCTCAAAGGTGATGATTAAGGAAAATAGGAGCAGTCAGAGGGAGCGCCAACTATTACTTATCGCGATCCTTGTTAGCATGTTAATAAATGCAAGTCGCAGGCTATAATTATACAGGATCGTTGCATCTATGACTAACGGATGGATGCTAACCGGATTCGGTTAACCCTTTTCCCTTCCAAACATCTAATTACCATGTGATTAGCTGTGTCTAGATTTCAATTTTATGCACTTTTTCATAGGACCATGCAATTTGTTTGATATCTACAGCAGTCAGACATCTGTAGCGCCGTTTTCTATGCATTAATACTCGAAGCCACGGAGTACTCGGGACAATAAGTACGAATCCGCAGGTATATCTGTTTACGTTTTTATGTACATGTATGTACATACAAATGTACACAAAGTAGGTAGGCCATTGCTATTATGGTGGAGGACCGGTAAGGAACGCATTCAAAAAAATATAAATTGCAGCCGTAACGTTTTTCAATAAATTGTGTCTGGTTAGAGGCTACATGTAACATGGGTACGTATTGGGGTATTTCTTAAGCATGTTACTGTTTAACAAGGATAATTATCAACATGCATAGAAGGTGTTGAGCTACAGTTTCTCCTGTCTGTTTTCATAAAAGTACTAAAAGGAACACTTACATACTTCATTTAAGGTGGCGCTACGGAACATACAGATAAATAGAATTGAATAATTCTCTATAGGAAATAGAGAGAAATCTTTTAAGGGGCATATTGGCAAAATCAAAAGAACACTTACTAAAATAAGCGTTAATTTTGCGGAAATTCGCATGTATGCTAATGAGTTGGGTTGGGTTGGAATGTCCTTCGACTTTTATACTTAAGAGTTTTTCAATGTATAAAATATTTAAAGTAAGAAAGGAAATAAAATTACTTGTTTTCTGTTCGGTGTTTGAAGATTTGCGGAAATTAGCATGCATACCCTAAAAAAATGTCGTGAAGTCACTGTTGTGCTTTTTATCCACCAGTTATTGACTGGAAACATTGACTGCCCGAGAATAATTCAAAATATTTCATTCACTCCCAATCCCCGTAATCTAAGATCTGGCCCACTCTTGCTGGTCCGAACTCACAGCACCAACTACGGTCATTTTGAACCCATATCTAGAATGTTGCGTATGAACAACTACGCCGAGGTCTTTGACCTAAATAGCAGCAAACAGGAAATAAAAAAAGCGCTGCTTAACATGCCACTCCCTTAATACCTTTCCTCGCCCCATTAGGTCAAGAATATCTTTGTTAGTTTTTAAACCTAGCTTTAAGTTTTTTCTTAGTAAAGTTGTCCGGGGTAGACCCGGGCCAATAATAACAATAATAATTTGATGATAACGACGAGCAAATGTCAAATAGAGAACTTGAGATACGATCGCGCTTAGAAGAGGTATATTATGTTCCTGCAACATTGCTCTGATTTGGAAAAAATAGGAACATACAATTCTTAAACCGTTAAATAGGTAATGTTGCAGATCTGCAACTCAGTGCAACGAAGAGATAATGACCTATCCAACCTTTGGCATCGTGCGAATGTGAATGTGCCATATATGTAGTTTCTAATAGTGTACGAGTATATGTACTCGTATAATATATGTTTCACAAATTTTAGATTTTAATTAGGATGAAATTCAGAACACATATTATATGATAACCCAGCAAGTAGACATGTTCCGAAAAGACCAGGTATCTCAGAATCGAACCGTTTGCTTATCCGTTTAATACTAAAAATGCAGGCGATGAAGTATCTTAAGTTAATTATACATATAAAGTGTAACAGGTAAGCCTTCTTATTTTCAATTTATATGGATTGATTAAGAATCTTCACTGAAATATAGTTTCGTGGTGATATTTATACAGGAATACCTCGACATATGTCACTAATTCGTTCCGAGAAAAAGCGTTGTAAATCGAAATCGACTTAGGTCGAAGCGGAAAAACCTGCAGTACGTACACATTACGTACATATACCGCCTTGATCAAAAAATTCCCGACCACACCCACCGTTTGGCGCTCCCATTGCTCCGATTTCAGTTCCGTTTTTTTTTTGTTAAGTTGGTAAATCTGTTGTTGACATTCCCTCTAAATCTTAGAGTCATAGCTGGACATTTGCAAAAGTTACGTAGCCAAGACTACATCTACCCAAGTGTGTGTTGGCGATTTTTTACAATTTTAGAAATGCATTTAAATTTGCAACAACGAACTTGTATTAAATTTTGCGTAAAAAACGGATTTAATGGTGCGCGAACGTTGGAAATGTTGGAAAAGTGTTTCAGCAACGATTCTCTAAAAAAAACGGTCGTTTACCAGTGGCACGAGTGCTCGTGAGTCAATCGAAGATGACGAACGCAGTGGCAGACCATCGACATCGAAAACCGACGAAAACATTGATGAAGTAAAAGAAATGTTGGTCAATAACCGCAAATTAACCATCAGAGAGATAGAGAGGGTTTATGAGTACGACACGCAATCCAGACATCAGGCAAGTGAATGGCGTTCACCAAATGAGCCGAGACCAAAAAAACCACGTCGTTTTCAATCAAAAAAGAAGGCAATGCTCACGGTTTTCATGGATTACAACGGTGTAGTGCATCATGAATTTTTGCCAGAAGGCCAAACAGTAAACAAAGAGTATTATTTGCGCATTTGCGTGAAGCAATTCGCCAAAAGAGACCAGAATTGTGGGCAGAAAACTCTTGGATTTTGCACCATGATAACGCACCGTCGCACAGTGCCATCATTATTCGTAATTTTTTGACGAAAAATGCAACAAATACCATCCAACATCCACCGAATTCCCCTGATTTGGCTCCCTGTGATTTCTTTCTGTTCAATCGAGTTAAAAAACCACTACGGGAAACGCGTTTCAGCAGCCGAGAGGAAGTACTCGTAATGGAAAAATCGCAGGAAGCACTGAATGACAGACCGAAAACCGAGTATAAAAAATGTTTCGAGGATTGGATCGAGCGCTTGCATAAGTGTGTTGCAGTCGATGGGGATTACTCTGAAGGGGACAATATAGATTTAGGTGAATAAACTTGTATTTCCAATTTTCTGAATACATTCCGGAATCAAGGTAGTATTTGTGATAAATCAATGGAAGAATAATAAAAACCATAACAGCGAAATAAAAAACAAAACCAAATAAGGAATTCAACATTATAAATTTAAGAATAATGCGTATTATTTATATTATATTTTCATCTTCGTCGCTTAGAACCTGCAGAACCTGTAGTTTTGCCTGAGCTTCTTGCTCTGGCTTTGCAGTATTAGTAGAAGACGGCTTGAAAAATTGTGTCAGTGTGGTTTGAGCAGCGTCTAACTTTATATTTTTTTACAGATCCTTGTAGCATGATATATTTTTTGAAACCAAAAATGAGACCTTCTCGCTTCTTTTTCGATCTGGATCATTTTTCAATATATTCAAGCCCCTTTCCATGTAATCCAGAAATTCTGCCAACTGTTTTGGTGTAAATTTTTCTGTACCAGCATTGCCAGAGCTCGTATTCGCCTCTTCTGAGACTTCTAAAATTCTTATAATTTGTCAGTGGAAAGTGGTTCTTCTTGAACGTGATAATCCTATTTCCTTCGCCAGACGAATTATTTCTGATAGGATCTCATCGTTATCGCTTTGCGCAATGTCAACATTAGCACATTCTGGCCAAATTTGTCGCCAAACTTCATTCATGTTAGAAGCTGTTATTATAATTCTGAAAAATTTCCTTTATGTATGTCTGTTTTTCTTCATTTTCGAGCGACGTTTTCAGAGCATGAATTATTTGTTGGAAAGTTCGACGCAAATAATATGCTTTAAAAGAAGCAATTACTCCTTGGTTCATGGGTTGAAGTATCGATGTACTATTCTGAGGAAGAAAAAGTGCTTTAACATTTTCATCAATATCGTCAAGACAGTGAGGATGACCGGGAGTATTGTCCAAGATTAGAAAAACCCTTTCTGAGAGATTATTTTTAAAGCAGTATTCCTTAGCCGCTGGGCAAAAAACCAATAAGTAAACATTGATGAAGTTACCCAGGTTTTTTATTTGATCTCCAAATTACCGGAAGACTATTTTTGCCTATGTTTATTAAAGCCATCGGGTTAAGCGAATTGTATATTAACAGCGGCTTAAGTTTAAAGTCACCGAAAGCATTTTCACCTATCTTTTGCTGTCTTATAACCAGGAACTGCGCTTACATCTCTGGAAACAAAAGCTCTTGTCGGTAATCATTTCCAGTACAAACCTCCAAACAAACAAACGTCCACATTAAAATCTTGCGTAGGACTATATTGAACTTCTCCAATTAATGCTTTTAGTTTACTTGGAAACAAAGTTGCTGCTTCAATGTCTGCACTTGCAGATTCCATCCTCGACTAGCTTTAAAAATAAAATGTTCAACCGGCCCTTTGATGGATTCAACTATACTCTGCGCTTTTGTCCGAATAACAATAGAATTCACTGGAATCTTTCTTCGGTTCACGTCCTGTATCCACATAAATAAAAGCTTTTCCATTTTAATTCGAACGTTAGGTCTATTTCTAGTGATAATGGTATCCGATGCAGAAGCTCCTGCTGAAGCGCTTTCTCGCGATTTACTGGCATTTACTTTTATAGTGAGCACAGTTAAGTGGGGAAGTTCAAGGGAACGTGCGATGATCTTTTTCCATCCATGATATTAAAGTTTCACTTCAACCTAAAGCAATCAAGCAATCAATACTTACCAGAGTTGCTTATCAAATTAAAAAAAAACAAATCAAAATAAAATACGACACAATCGTACAATAGCACACTTATTACTTTGTTTATTCTACAAAATATCAATAGAAAAATTGCTTAGGAAACTAAAAAAAGAACAGTTTTTTCGAATGTCAAATTTCAAATTTGCACGGCACTACATTTAATGTCGTAACTCGAAGCATAAATGACGTATGTCGAGGAAAGCATGACTTAAGTCGAAGCATCGTAACTCGAGGTGTGACTGTACAATAAATATATATTTATTTGTACAATAAAAGATCAGTTGTCCGATAACTACCTGCAATTTAACTTAATTTATTTAATTTATGGCAAGCGTATATATGTTATACTATCAAAATGTTTCCGTCAGATACCAAGTACTTATCTCCACCTACATACGAGTATTCTGCTGCCATGTTCTTGATAACACTATCAGTTTTGTTATATTTCGTTAACTTAAACTTTCCTCTGGTTATCGCTGCGATAGTGATTTTTCCAATCGTGCCTATTGCCTCTGTGACAGTATTTTAAACACCCGATTACTTCACTTTGAAGAGCGAACGAATTGTTCTATGGTGACATATCCACTGTTGTCTTATTCCAAAATATCTAACTCATAACAGAACGCCAGCACATGTATATATATATTTATAAAAATGTATTCAAGAGTCTGTCCTAAGAAATAAAGTTAAACAATCTTACACAAACTTTTTATATATTAAAACAAAAACCAAAGGTAATATCAAAGCCGCGGTACTAACAGACGTTCGATCTGCTGGATTACATCTATCGCGATTGTTGCACTGATTACACGAAAATACGGTTGTAGTTTGTTGATATAAAGGTCTCAAGGTAAGCCTGCAACTTTCAATGTTTGAGTAAACACATCCTCTATAAACGACTGTTCCAGCAGCTGCAATAGAGAAAGAAAATAGAGTAAGAATCGTACCTAAAATAAAAGTATAATATGCGCGAGTACGAGGGTTGTCTGAAAAGTTTCCGATCGCAATGTAAATATAGCGGCACTCATCAATAAAAGCTAGTGAATGCTAGTTGTGCATCTTTTGACAGTTACTTACCGAAGCTTCAGTCATTTTCGATGCGCAGTTTTTAGTTGACAGTCGTTTGGGCAAATCAAAAATGAGTTGGACTCTGTGTATGGGGACTCTGCACCATCATTAACAACAGTGAAATTTTGGGCAGCTGAATTTAAACGTGGCCATAAGAGCTTGGGAGATGATGAACGTTCGGGACGTCCAAAAATTGCAACCACTGACAATAACATTGCTAGAGTTCAAGAAATGGTGTTAGACGACCGAAGAATTAAAATGAGAGAGAAAGTAGAGGTTATGAAAATGCCCAAAGAACATGTTTGTTACATATTAAATCAGATTTAGGCATGAGAAAGCTGTCCGCACGTTGGGCGCGGCGTTTGCTTACGTTAGACCAAAAACGTGTTCGAATGAACATTTCCAACGCTCTGTTGGCGCAGTTTAGGCGCAATAAATCCGAGCTTTGGCGCCGATTAATTACTGTAGATGAAACTAGGAAACACCATTATATACCCGAAACAAAAATCCAGTCAAAACATTGGACTGCAAAGGGCGATCTTAATCGATTATCTTCAAAATGGGAAAACCATTACAGGAGCATACTGTGCATTATTACTTGTCAAGCTGAAGGCAGAAGTTGCGGAAAACGGCCACATTTGCAGAAAAGAAAATCCTGTTTCACCAAGACAACGCGCCGTCTCACGCCTCAGCGGTTGCCATGGCGAAAATCCATGAATTACGGTTTGAACTGCTTGACCATCCGTCTTATCCACCAGATCTAGCTCCAAGCGACTTCTTTTTGTTCCCTCATCTAAAAACTGCGCTCGGAGGACGGAGGTTTTTGTCAAATGAGGAGGCAATCACTTTCGTGAACAATTATTTTGCAGAGAAAAACGCCAAGTACTATTTAGACGAGTTGGAGAGATGGGAAAATCGCTGGGAGAAGTGTATAGATTTACAAGGAGACGTAGTAAAAACTTAAAAAAAAATGTCTTGTATCATTTTTCGGTCAGGAACTTTTCAGACAACCCTCGTATGTATTGTACTTACAATATTTGAAATTCTGTCGCATGCAATTGTAGTATGGGTATGTTGCATTGAGATTCACATTTAAGAAATGAGCATTAAGGAATCTTGATGTTTCATTTGCATAGAATTGATTACATTGGTAAGCCTTGGGACTTTTGCATGATTGCATTTGCTAGAAATCAAATAATTCTTTAAATATCTTTAAATTATAAAAATTTCACTGGTCTTGGTATTTAGCTGTTATTGAAACTTATAGCATTTATATTGCATAGTTGGAAATGAATCTACCTATTTGGAAAGTTGAAAAAACTACGAAAACTACACCGCACACGATTTTCGAATTCATTTTTTTTTATATTGGGTCTACAAGTAAGTTTCCAGCGTTTGTCAGAGATGGCGCCACCAGTGGATGCCGGGCAGAAATGTCAGACCTCATGTGTTTTATTTGTAGGTTTTGTATCTGTCAACAACTTTGCAGCGTTATATTTGAGCAGTTCTATCGGTGTCGTACATTTTATCGAGCAAAATCATGGCAAGTTTCCAGCCAAATAAACGTCATTTGCGGGAAGCGCTGCTTTTATTCTTTAATATGAAGAAAAGTGCGGCTGAGGCCTATCGTTTGCTTTCGGAAACTTATGGGGCGGAATGTATTGGTGAATCGACGTGCCGCAAGTGGTTCAAACGCTTCAAAAGTGGTGATTTTGGAGTTGAAGACAAAGATCGCCCCGGAAAGCCGAAAAGTTTTGAAGACGAGGAATTGGACGCTTTACTGGATGAGGATCCGTGTCAGATTCAAGAAGAACTTGCTGCATCATTGGGCGTCACGCAACAAGTCGTTTCCCTGCGCCTAAAAGCACTGGGATTCATTCAAAAGGTTGGAAACTGGGTGCCGTACGAATTGAAGCCAAGAGACGTCGAACGGCGATTTTGCATGTCCGAAATGTTACTGCAGCGGTATAAAAATAAATCATTTTTGCATCGTATTGTCACTGGTGATGAGAAATGGATTTATTATGATAATCCTAAAAGCAGAAAATCGTATACAAAGCCCGGCGAGCCCGCCCAATCGACGCCGAATGTCATGCTCTGCATATGGTGGGATCGAAAGGCGTCGTATACTACGAACTGCTTCCAAGTGGTGAAACTATCAAAGGACCATTATATCAAACCCAACTAATTCGTTTGAAGCGGGAATTAAAAGAAAAACGGCCAGAATATGAGACCAGGAATGAGTCCGTCATTTTTCATCACGACAACGCTCGGCCACATGTTGCGGTTTCGATGAAAAACTATTTGGAAAATAGTGGATGGGAAATTCTGCCTTACCCGCCTTACAGTCCAGACTTGGCACCATCTGACTACCACTTGTTTCGTTCGATGCAGAACGCTCTTACGGGAATACGCTGCAGCTCAGTAGAGGAAATCATAAATTGCCAGAAAGATGGGGGAAAGTTGTAGCTTCCGATGGACGATACTTTGAATAAAGCATTGTAACTATGTTTTCATAATAAAACTTAAAATTTTGGAAAAAAACGCTGGAAACTTACTTGTAGACCCAATACAATACTTTGGATATCTTCTCAGATTGCTGGACAAAAGTTTACTGACTAAACTAATAGCCATAACGACATTTCTTTAATTTGAAATTAAGAAATATCAAATCAATAATCAGTTGATCGCTGAAATTGATATAGGGGCTGCTAAAGTTTCGAGGGGTTTGACATACTCATGCCATGTTCCGATACTGCAGTCAGCTACATGATTACTGCGACAAAAAAAAATAATAGGCAGAATTAAGTCATTCATTAGTTTTTCTCTTATGATTCGATGTAAGCACTATCACTGAGTGCTGCAAATTGTAATTGAAAGAAGAGAAAATTTGTCATATATCGCAAAGGTTTCAAAACTTTTCAGAGTAGTAACAAATGGAATATGAATGTTACCCATTTTAAACTTCGTGCTGTCGTCTGCAAGGTTTAATCTAAAGCATTTGGCAGAGTTTGACATCAGGTACTTTTGTCGAAAATGAATACATACCCTCTTCAGTGGATTAGAAATTTCCTTTCCGATGGTTCTGTTCAAGTTGTGTTCAACGCTTTCAAATCGGATAATCACAAAATTTATTCAAGTGTGCCCCAGAACCCCGTTTTGCCACTTAACATATACGAGTACTTCAATTAGTTTTCATTAATGATTTCATGGCTGCTCCTTTTAATTCTCATTAGCTGGCGACAACATTTTAAGCTTTTCATATTCGTTTCCGGACTTACGCCCCTGTTGTCCGGCTGTAATTGAGGGATCACCAATAGAGTAAAACTTAATGCTTCCAAAACACAATCAAGTAAAGCTGGTGTGACGGCGAAAGACTTAGTTCGGATGATAAATGTCGGCGGTACTGCGATGATTCGGCTGGAAATTTTGAAATATGAGCTACTACTGCCAGTTCTACTTCTTCAGGAGTTTTCGTGGGCCGACTCGAGTGCTGACTGCTTCTTGCGGCGAAGAAGAACTTGAACTTATTTTGTTTTGTATGACTCTACTTTTCTTTGGCTTTATTTGAAATAAGGCACAAAAATCAGTCCTGCAGACATCGCGCCTTTTCTGCGACCGTTCTGTGACTTTATACTCTTAAAAAGCAAACTGTTTTTGCTGTTTTTATCGAGGTTGTTACACTTCTGGAGAATTTTGTTTCTCCCAGTCACACTAAATGTTTCAGAACAGCGTAATCTGCATTTGTGTGAGCACAACAAACCCAATTCTATTTGCTTAGACTCGACTATATAACCATCATACGACATGTAGCTAGTGCTGCCTTGTTTCTTTTCCAATTTTGTGGTTGCTTCATTCTCTTACGAGAATGCGTGTAGACATTTTTCTGTTTTGCTGGAGGTGCATGTCGTTGTCTGAATCGGACGGAATATAAATCAAGGGTTGCACTTCGCATCAGTTTGCACTTCACCGTCTTCAGTTTGTTTCAGGGTAAAATAAACTTCCACATGTAAAAAACAGTCGGCAAAACTTCGCGTCCTCTCCATTTGCACTGCCTCTGCCTAAGAGGTTCTAATTGAAGTTGTTTTATCACCTTGTGACATTGCTGTCCGACTAGACAAATGCAACGATGACGAGCGAGAATAAATTAAAAAAAAATAGCTTTGCAGTTCAATTGTATTGGATTTTTTTATTGAGAATTTGTTTGATATATAGGGCACCGTAGGGACTTCTGCTTCAACACATAATTCTGCGCGGTGTTGTTTGTGGATTAGTTTTGTAGGCGGCAGTAAAGAGTGGTAAAGCTGAAAATAGTCCTTATAGTAAAAGACGTGCGGCATGTGCCGTTTAAATCAGCACAAACAAGCTAAGCAGTAGATTAGAAAAAAGGCCTATGGCACAAAAATGTTACACAGGTCCTTCGTGCACTGACAAATGGCGCTATTTGTTGCACAATGCACATAGCCCCTTCTGCACCTCTGTATGGCAGTCAGTCCATATTTTAGAAGAAATAATAATGTTACATAGACCCTACTTCCACTTGCCCCTTTAATTGTAAGGACAGCTACCGTCACCCTTATAAGTAGAATAGGACGGAGATGTAAACTTGGGTTTTTGGCATGACAAGGAATACCTTATGATACTTTATACCAACGTTGAATTTACAATAAAAAACACTATAAGTGTCGTCGTACGAATTTCTGGTTCTGGTGTGCAACAAGAGCACACGTTAAATAGGTCTTCGGTGAAATCAATGCTGTATTGGTGTTCACGATCTTTTCACGAGGTCTAGGCTATAGATGTCGTACTAACAGCTTCCTCTTCTCAATATATCTATAGACAAAGACGTTTAAAAATCTACAGATCGGTGTACTGACAATCAAATTCATTACATCAGAAACGACGCAGGACATCCTACAAGTTTTCTGGATGATGGCATTTTTTGGGAAACAAACATCGACTCGAACAGTTATCTCGTTGAGTTCAAGGTACGGGTGGGAATGTTAAATACTCGTACTTCAAAAAAATTTAATGTCTAACGTCTATAGGCTCCACCATGATAAAATAAAGAAGATCAGATGGATCATTTACAGCTTGATCCAGAATACTTACACCTAAACCTACGGGTTTTTCACGACTCCCATAAAATTAATTGAAAATCCATGTCTGCAAGCAGATATAGGCAAAGAGAAGATACATGCCGACAGGACTGCAAAAAGTGTGTTTCATAAGTAGTTGTACGAGAGTATATGAAATATAACATATAAAGAATATCATATTAAGACGCGTGAAGTACTGTGACAAGAAAAAAACAGTTTTTTTATGAATGAAAATTCTACCGAAAACTTAGGAACACACAGAAAAGGCCAAACAAAGTTTAAAAAAATCACATTTCTAAACAGCGACAAGGAGCAAAATACCGCTGTCAAGCGGAATGAATAATTCAATATGATAAGGTAATGTACCTAGTTTAGATTTCCTGAATAATGCAAACATCACAGCATTCAAACTAGTTTTCAAAAAGCAGCCATGCTGGCAGTTGAGTAGACGAATTGTTCAAGGCAGTCTATAACGACTTAGTAAGGACAATATACATATATCTACCAATTTTTAAAATCATCTTAGAAGAAGATATGCCCATCGAATAGAAGGTCAATATTGTCGGCTTGGCGAAGGTGTACCTTCTGAACGAGTTCAACTTATAGAGGAGCAGCTTTCTTACTATCGCCCGCGCTGTGTGTAAGCATTTTAGGGGTACCCAAACCCCTTGAGCGCGCGTAGATTATAAAAAAAAAACTCATGCTAAAATATTTTCTGCCGCAATATACATATGAGAATATGGATGGTGGTCAAAAGGAGGATGAATGCGATTATATGAGAACACATATGAGAATATGGATGGTGGTCAAAAGGAGGATGAATGCGATTATATGAGAACACAAGCGTTCTCATTCTAGCCTTACACCATCAACTTCTATTACTCACCTCCACGTGGTGACTACTGGGCGCCTAGTACCTTGACTGGAGATGGGGTAATCAACCCCTGTGGAAGGTCTTTGATGGCAGCTAACGAGAGCGGCGGCGGTGGGGGAGGGGGCATCTCGAGAAGGCATTTTCTCCTGTTTCCGTGCGGCAGCGGACGAATTCTAAGGATGAAATCAACGGTTTCATCCACAGTTCCAATTGGGTCGACCTAGTGTTATCTCTATATGGCTACTTCAGCGTATTTGAATACCAGGTCTATAGGGATTTCTAACACTAAGTCAGGGTGTTGGAAAAGAGTTGGTGGCGGATGAGCCATGGGCAGCACTCACATCCCCGAAGCGAGTTACTGGCTTCGGAATTTGGTCCGGCCCCCTTTGTCCTAGGGTCCCAAAAAGCGTCTGGCCCTTCAGGTTGGGGGTTGTGTGTGGGGTTAACTGCCCAGCCACGTAAAAAATTAATTGTTACGAAGCGACCAATAGCCTCGAATAAGGACGGATTCCCTGTTGACGACCCTACAAAACGAACAAAGAACAACGACTTTCGGATCTGCACGTGGAATGTTCGGACCTTGAACAGGCCGCATGCAGCCGAACAATTTGGGGAGGCCCAAATTGAAAGCAGATAATTCCACCATACAGGAAGTGCGGTGGGGTGATGGTTTCGCATACATCAGCCTTATATGCGCTCACGCTCTAACAGACGAAAAGGACGATGCTACCAAAGGAAGTTTCTACGAGTTCCTCGACAAAACTTGGGAGCAATGTCCTATGTATGACGTTAAAATCTCCTAGGTGACTTTAGTGCTAAAATTGGAAAAGAGTACATCTTTGGTAGCACGATCGGAAGACATAGCTTACACGACACCACGTCTGGAAACGGACTTAGGGTAATAGATTTCGCTGCGGGACGTAATGTTACTATAGCAAGCACACGGTTTCCTCACCTCAATATTCACAAGGGAACATGGCGGACATCAGATCAGCAAGCTGTCAACCAGATTGATCATGTTGCGGTCGATGTAAGGCGCTCCTCAAGTAGTTAAGATGCCAGAACATAAGGAGTGGCCAACATAGATAGACTCGGACCACTACCTAGGTGCGGCCAAGGTACGTCTACGGATACGAGTATCTCAGACGCCACAACAACGGGGAAATACTATGAGGACAATTGCAACAAGCTGCCAGAAACTCTGACGATCGCGTATCCCTCAACCTCTCGAGAAGCCAGCATCAAGTGTTGAAGACCGGTGGCTTAGATGCTGAGAAGTCATCAGAATTGCCGAAACTGACGTGCTGAGTTTCACCCGCCCACCGCCATGAAATCCCTGGTTTGATGAAGAGTGCCAGCAAACACATGCAGCAAAACAACATACCTACAAAGCAACGATTCACAAAAGGACGAGAGCGGCTCGTGAGCTCTACGAGCAAAAGAGGAGGGAAAAACATCGGCTTCTTCGGAGGAAAAAGAAAGAGCATGAGAAGCGCAATCGAGGAAATAGCGAATAATGTTCGGAAGTTTTACCAAAAAGTAAAAAGAACGTGTCAGGGTAATAAGATCCGAACGGAAATCTATAGAAATGAACAAGGAAACCTTGTAGTAGAGTCGCAGAACTTCTCTTGATTTTTAACGTAAACCACCTGTCATGTAGACCTTATGTTCACGGGATGCCCATACATCCATAGGGAGCAAGGATACGCCTTGCCATCGCTCTCCGTCAATTCTTTGATACCAATTCGGAACTGTGTTGGAGGCACAAGTTCCACCCTTGGTATGAGTCGAGGCCGACCTAAAACCTCTTACTGTTCTTAGGGTCACAGCACCCAGTACTTATTTGCAACTCTACAATGGGTTAGACCCGTTCCCGCGATTTGGGTTTAAACCACAGCCACCATGACGCTCTCACAAGGGAGCATACCTCAACAAGTCAGGCACGGACCGAAATCCGGGGGCTCCTGACTCCCATGGTACCGTGATTTAAATCCTGGTATGGACTACCGGTGGTCAAGCCGCCAACAAGACCTATGACCGGCAACCTGTTACTGGTCAAATCGTTGCAACCATTCAGAGGCTGTAACCTGAAGATGTTTCCGATAAGACCAGTAATGATAATCTGCCCCCGCTTTTTATTAGACAACGTCATTGATGGGCGAAGCCTTGGTAATTGGGCCGGGGCCCCCAGTAGAGTCACAGTCGGTACTAATGATACGGATTTCTGCGGACTGTTAAACGGCGAATACAACACAAATTCCGCTGTCAGTGAGCCATTCAATATTGACGATGTAAGCCAAGAATTCCGTCCACCCGACCAAAATGAACTGAGGATAGCAATATCTAAACTGAAGTCGAATAAGGCTGCCGGGCCGGACTGCTTACCCGCCGAACTACTTAAGGTAGCAGGACCTCTAAACTGCGCCAATTATGTCAGTCCTCTAAACATCGCATATACTCGTATGTAAGATCTTGTCTGCCGTATTGTGCAAGCGCCTGATACCACTTGTCAACGATCTGATTAGACTCTATCAGTGCGGTTTTAGGCCCGGTAAGTCCACAATTGACAAAATATTCACACTACGGCAGATCCTGGAGAAAACATAAGATGTTCAGATCTATACTCACCACCTTTTTATCGATTTTAAAGCTGCATATGACATGTCTTGATTTGGCATTCTTGCCAAACTCGGCCGCTTGTGCAGGATGACGATGGAGAAAGCTCGCTGCTGCATCAAGGTCGGCATTGCTCCATTTTACCTGATTTTTTTCGTTCCCCAATTAAATGGTATTTATATGCAAGAATTGTGGTTTTTATAAGACGGCATAATGTGACACAGCGCGCGGCACAGTGTACTTATTGAAGGAACCGTTCGTAGTGGATCAAGATTGTGTGATACAACCTAACACATCGGAAAAATAATGGAATTGTAAAATATTGTTTCACTTGTTAAAAAAGTTTGATCCTTGGGTGATCAATTCATGGATGCAGACATACGCAACCAAACTTTTGATTACCTGTAAAGTACTCTTGAAAATGTTACTTCTTAAGGAATTTAAAACAAAACGAAAACGTCTTCTTTCGAATATGACGCCAACAAAACGTGACGGCAAAATCAAAACAAATCACCAACTGCCTTTGCCTGTAATTAAACCGGAGCATGAAATTTTCAAAATTAAGATATTTGCACAAGAGGTGTAATTAAATAATAAACACCAGAGATATCTGCATTGCTATAGTCAGGATTATTAAGTGAAATCGGTTTGAGAGATAATACATCTACTGGAGTTCAAAACGCAACCTGTAAATTAACGTCACTTTTTGTAGGTAAGCATTTTACTTGATTAAAAAATTTGGAACGAATACAAAAGAATGATGTCATCTATAGTACATTGCTAACCTTAATTTCTTGCTTTGAGTAAAAAGTTTGTGAAAAAAATCAGCGAAAATCATTTGTTTTCAGAGATATATACGCATTTGTAATCAAACATCGGTATATTGTAGTAGGTTAGGCATAGTTAGATGTGCTTGTACTAGTTGTATGTCACCTGTGGTATCACTGCGATACCCTAACTATTCCTGGAGCCAAAGAAGATTGATTTACACATTTGTCAAGATTTCTCAGCTTTATAGAGAAAAGACAGTTTCAATCTCAGAAATGGTAGGGATGCACTGGATTGCATTCCAATGCGAACTAAGGCAGTGTGTCTGGGGATATATATAATACTAGATCTCATTATATTATATATACATGTCCTACAGCTACCGCTTTCAATCTAGCAATCAGTGACGTTCGAGTGCGCTTGAAAGTGGGTGATTTCTTTGTAGTTATCCGAGTCTGGCACGTTCATCAGCGACGCAGTTCTGTTTCAGATATATGCGACAATCTCTAACTACTCTTGAATTGTTGGTGTCTGAAGTAAAAAATATGATTGTAGCCTGACTGTGTAAGTATATAGCAACATCCGAGTCGGGTATTGGATTGAGACAGAAATAAGCAGCGGTCGCTGAAGCCTGAAAGTTTGGCTTCAAAGATGGTACGGCTATGCTATAAGAGGCAGACAGAGTGCATAATTTTGTGTTAAAGACCCCACCTTGAGCATACAGACTTCTTGCACAACAAATAAAGATTGACTCCGTCAACGTAGTTTGTTTCTGTAGTCTGTAACTAGAGCTACTGTACGCAATTGAATTATATCTAAACTGGTCTTCGTCATGATTTTCTAGAAAAAAAGGATGATGGAGCAGATGAGATGACTAACTCTTAGTTTTCGGAGTTCAGAGTCTGGTTGTACTTAAGAGTTGTAAAAGTTGTAAGAGTTTCACCAGAAAAGTAATTTTTTTCCTAACACGATGCAAAAATAAAAAATAAATTTAAACACCTATTGTATTTTCTAGACGGGTAGAATGTAGTTCTGTGAGTAAGAATCACTTGAAAAAAATCTATTGACAGGTTGTCACACAATGAAAATTAGATTCGTAATCGAACCCAAAAATTCTACGGAATCGATGAGGTGTAGTTTGTCTTACGAACACAGCGTGTTCTTTGATCAGTTAATCATAATTTAGTTTTATTCATAATTTTGTTTACTATTGTTTTTATAAACGAAATTCTGAAAGATTTTTAGAACATCTTACTACCCAAATTCAACAAAAATAACTATTCAGGTAAGAATTCTATATTGCGAGTAATTCATTTCCTCCCGACTGAATTTGCGAATTCTGTTCTTTTGCCTATTTATATGCAAAAGTGTTTTTTTTAGAGGTATACAAATTCAATATGAAATAAAATACTTGAAGATAATTTTATGCCATTAGTGCTTAAATAAGTTATAGGGCATATGCGCACCAAAGCTAGCTCGAATGAAGCGCAATCGTGAAGTCCAATTTTCGACAGCTTTATCGAACAACTCGAGCCGTAAAACAGCAATAACACGGCGAATGTTGACTTCCAAACCGTCCAATGTCTCTGGTTTATCGGAATAAACTAGTGACTTTATATACCCCAAAGAGAGTAATCTAAAGGTGTGAGATCACAGGATCGCGGAGGCCAGTTTATAGGTCCATTGCGCGAAATTATGAAATCAGCAAATGTTTCCTGCAATAAATTGATGGTGTCGCACGCCGTGTTGCATATTGTGCTATCTTGTTGAAACCACGAAGCTCTGTCACATCAATGCCATTCAACTGAGGAACGAAGAAGTAAGAATTCATGTTTCTATTGCGTCTCTATTGACGGCAAGATTCTGGCCGGCATCGTTCTTAAAGAAATATGGGCCGATGATTCTACCAGGCCATAAAGCACACCAAATTGTGGGTTTTAATGGTTATAAGGGCGTCTCTACAAAGGCGTCTGAGTTTTCTCCACTCTCAAATTCGGCAATTTTGCTTATTTACCTATCTATTTAACCAAAAATGATCCTCATCCGAGAACAAATTTTTGCGTTGAAAATGAGGATCAAGCTGAATCATGTTTTCAGCCCATTCACCTAACCTACGACGCGTATAAGGTCAGGCGGTTTCAAATCTTGAACAAGAGGCATCTTATAAGCTTTTAAGCCAAGATCTTTCCGTAAAATCTTCCACAAAGTGGATGGGCATAGCTCCAATTACTGTGCACAATGGCGAATCGACTATTTCGGATTCTCCTCAACACTACGCTCCACAACAGCAATAACTTCATCTATTCGCACTGTTAGTCATCTTTGGGGATGCGTAGTTTAGTTTTAGTTTTAAATGCATTTTATTTTCTAAATTATTAATTCTTACATCCTAACAAAAAATTCTTAAATGCTAGCTTAAAATTACTTAACAATTTTATACTAACTTACTGGCCCCACACAGGCACTCTAAGCTACTCTAAATTCTTACATCTATGTCTTTCGACTTTATTTACATTTTATTTAGGTACTTATTTTGTATGCTTAAGGCTAAGAAAAAATTGTTCACAAAAACTTAGCATATGGACATCATTTTTTATTTTATATAAAAACTTAATATCTAACTTAAAATAAACCTTAGTATTTGGGGATGCGTATTATAGACTAGAGTGTACGTGGTGCAAAAGGGATTCATCGTGTTCAAAATAATTTGCTCATATGGACGATTATGTCGACCGCAAAATGGATGTAGCGCATGATAAGTTTGGCGAACCTAACCACGGTTTTCAATATAAGTTTGCACAATTTGCACGAGTCGTTCTGGCGTTAATCTATTCATCTTATAATGGCAAGACGTACTAACCACAAATAAACCTTCAACTGTCAAATTGACAATCTGTAGAAACAGTGTTGCCAGTATAAAAACTGAAACTCTAAAAAAAAACTCTTTATTTCATACTAGTAGTATGAAATATTCACTGCCGCTTTCTTTCCCTCTCATGATATAAAATTTTAAATTGGAACTGTCTAGGGAATATTTTATTTTATCGTATATGAATATGTATTATGATAGAAAAATAACATTGCGATTGTCGGAATACAAATCTTCAGTGTTATGAGTGTTCGAATGTTGCGAAAAACTATGATGTCGTCCTGGAAAAAAAATTGGGCTTTGAACGGCTACAAGTACTATCGAAAAAAAATTCTAGAAACTTAATAGTAACAGACAAGAAATTATTAATAAAAATTAATAAAAGTGTTGGAGGCCATCATCACTTTCTCTAATGGTATTAGACTGTCCGAATCAACTTGAATTACATGTTATTAATTAATTTCATTGAATTAGAGATTTATCTACCACAAATGGACGCACTTTCGACAGAAGAGGCTGATGCCACACTTTGTCATATTCCTTTGAAATAACAAGTGCAAGTATCTGGCTTTCTCCAAATTGGTATATATTATGGTTCCTCTTTTTAGTAAAATATGCCTTCAAACCACCTTCAGATGGTTGCTACGAAAACCGGAAGGCTGTTTCCCATGTACTCAGATAGAGTACGATTGATGAAAAAGCTTGTATAGCAATTCTGCCAGCTTGGAAGAATACCTGTTTATAGTTAACCTTCGATTCACAATTTAGTATGATACTGTTCTAATCGCTTTTATTTGCTTTGCTTTGATGTCGATATCAAATAGAGAACAGTATAGTAGAATTGGGACTAGCTAGTCTAAAGAAAGACCGACTATAGAGATTAGTTTTCCACCTTGACCTCCAACCATTGATTGTCAAATGACCACTAAACATGAAATGCGCGCTTTGTGGAAGAAATCATACCGTTAACTACAAAGGATGCGCAATTTTCAGAACTTTAAAAAAAGTGCTTCCAAACCAAGAATAAAACCAAAATCAGGGTCAACATAAAACCAGCACCACATAGCTATAACCTAGGAATAAGTTATGCTAGAACTATTACCTCAAACCCTGATTCTAAGTCGTCAATCCCCAAAAAAAAGGCTGACTCTGATCCTGCTAATCTCATTTCAGACTCTCAGACACAACAAAAGTGACTACAAATGAACGATATGACAGAATTAATGGGGATGATGAAGAAATTAATTAATCAGATGACTAATATACTGAACATAATTACTCTCTTTGTAATGAAGCCCAACACAACTAGAATTAACACTAGAAAGACCAGACCCGTCAATTTGATGGTTTTTGATTTTCACACGTCTATGTTTCTGTATCGGCTTGACATGTGATAAAATCGTTTTCTGAATTTTATTATTTCATTATTTTGTATGTTCTTGTAAAATATCACGTTGCGAGGTTAAAGTTAAAGTTCTACTTAAAAATATCAGTGCCGTCAAGATGATGGCTATATACAATCTTATGTTATTGAAGTGTTTACATGGGGCTGAATTACGCCATCAGTGACTGAACTCAGTTCCTTTGTGAAATTGTATTGTGGATTAACGTGTTGTATATGCAAAATTATTTTAGAATTGTGAATTTTTATATTGAATTTGTGTATTTTTGATTTTGTTTATTTTATTTATGTTTTCATAGTTTCATTGACTTGATGATAGCCCACCACCAACATTTTGTACTGAATCAGAAATACTACAACTACTCAGCAGACTTCAATCTATTGAAGAAGTTGCCAGTGAAACTGAGGACGAAGTTGGTAACGACCCAGTACAGGATCCTGACTGTTACAACAAGTGCTTCGAGTGAAGAATCGGAGGCTGAGGTGGAGACCCCCAGTGCTCCTGATATTTCTCAAGCACGACGCTCGAGATTTTCTACACTTCCTGTTTTTGGGAATAAAGCAGTTGGTGTGGATAAGACTGAATGGATTTGCATATCAAACAGTTCTGAGCCAAATACATCTGGACAAAGAGGATGCCGAAGTCAGCAGAATGTATTGATAACAATTTCTGGACCCACAGTTCATGTTAAAAGGAACGTGGAAAATAAAAATTGGAAATTATTCATTGAAGAACCAATTTTTCGTCATATAAAGCTTTACACAGAAACTGAAGCCAGGCAGAAAACCAATAATGAGAACTGGACCTTGTTTTTTGAAGAGGTAGAAAATTCCTTTAGATTAGTCTATGCTAGAGTTCATTAGACTTAGATCTTATGTGGTCAACACAATGGAACCCGCCAACCTTTTATAAGACAATGGCAAAAAACAGATTCAACGAAATTTTAAAATATTTACGCTTTGACTTGAGGAACACTAGATCATAAATTTGCTCCAGCATCCACCATTTGGAATAAATTTATAATAAAATTATACACCTGGAGAAAACCTCAGTGCTGATGAGCAACTTTACCCTTGTAAAACACGGTGCCCATTCATACAATATATGGCGAACGAACCAGATAAGTTTGGTATCAAATGTTGGTTTCTGGTGGATGTAATCTCAAAATATTTGTGTAATGGATTTCCGTATTTGGGTCGAGAAGTTTTTAGAACAAATCAGCAGTCACTACCCGAGTATATAATTCTAAAATTAGCAGAACCCTTTTTGAATTAAGGACGTAACATTATAATGGACAATTTTTTTACGCCAAACAAATTAGGAGGAAAATTAAACGCCAAAAAAACTAGCCTGGTTGGAACCATACGAAGAGCTCGAAAAGAAATTCCAAAAAAGTACAAATCTATTCGTCTTCATCTATATGAATCTTTTATATCAAAAAGCAGTAACAACACAACATCGTCTGTTTACCAAGGAACACCTGAAAATAACGTTATGGTTCTAAGCACTTTACAACCAGATGTGACAATTGAAACTGGTCCGAAGAAATTGCGCGAATCAGTAACCTTCTACAACAACACAAAATATGGAGTTGACGTGTTCGATCAAATGCTTAGACAATATTCTGTCCGAGCTAGCACAAGAAGATGGCCTATGCATGTGCTGTACAATGTGTTAGATATGGCTGCCCTCAATTAATGGATAATTTATAAGGAAATTACGAAATCTAATATTTCTCGTCAAAATTTCATTTTCTAACTTGTTCAAGAAGTGACAAAAGTAAGTGAATCTGCAGCAGAACGTGAACTAACAACTGCTGGACCATCACAAGCCGCTCATGTTGTCTCTATCATTCAAAATAACAAAAAAAAAAAAAAACAGTGTCAAATCAATGCATACTGTAATCGATCATCAGAAAGTTGTGGAGAATGTAATAAAGTTATGTGTGGAAAATGTGTCAAAAGTGTAAGAGAAATATGTGTCAAATGTCAACCTATGTAAAATAAATCTTTTAACAATAAGAAGTAATATTTCTAAGACTTTTTTGACATCTCTTTTGATATTATTGCACTTATAATAATGCGTTTTCAATATAACCGTCAAATTGACGGTTCTGGTCTTTATACATAGTTGGACACAAACTCTGGTCTTTCTAGTGTTATAAACAATTTGTCAAGGACAATAATGTTGACGTGTTATTTACATTAGAAACTCACCTACAGACAAAAGCCATTTAAAAATCCCTGGATTTTACATCTATCCTACAAACCACCCTACAGGGCATGCAGGCTCGGCGATTATACTCAGGGATCGACTAAAATTGACTGAGCTACAACATCCAATGCCAAACAATAGAACTTATAAGTAATAATTGTCCACTACTATTGTCTGTTCTTTACTTCTATGCTACAAAAAACATCAGTCTTTCTAAGCAAAAAATAAAATCCTGTCTTGAATTTCCATCTGATCATTCGCCTGTTGTACTGGAGTATTCTTATACCCAAACTCTATAATAACAAAACGGATTGGGACGCATTCCAAAAATCCTTAGACTCAAATCGAAATACCAAAATACCTTTCAAATTTCACATGGATATTGAAAGATAAATCCTCTATTTAAATGACATAATCTACGAAGATGCGTATCGGATAACGCCAAAAAAGAAACCAAAAACAAGCGATAACTATACCCCAGACTACATCAACACACAGATAAAAGGTAAAAAGAAACTCAGGAAAGGTGTCAGACCACAAAAGCACCCGCGGATAAACAAAAATTAAACAGTGCTATAAAAAACTTAAAGGAAACACTAAAGAAAAATCATAATAGCAACCCAACAAACTACTCAAAAAACGTGTCCCCAACCTCTGAGACGAACTACTCACTTTGGAAAACAATAAAAAACTGAAAAATAATATAATTCACTAAAATTACGAGAAAGCAAATACCTTAGCGGAACATTTCTGGAAAACATACTCCTATGCCGACGGCAACAATGCCCTTCCACAACTGTAGACTCACAGGACTACAAACCTAGGAATCGATGGCATAACAATAACTGAAATAAACCGATGCAAAAGATACAAAATAGAAAACAAAAAAGCACCAGGCAATGATTCCTTAACAGGAGAAATAACAAATTAACCTACAAACGCACCCCAAAACTTTCGGAACACATATAACGCAATGATTACACCAAAGCATTTTCCAAAAGTATGGAAAATTGTCGATATAACAGCAATACCTAAATCTAGAAAAGATGCGACCCACCAACCTCATACAGAGCAATTAGCTTACTTCTTGTACTGTCAAAAATCTTCGAAAGATTATTCTGCAACTGTTTGACACCCATATTGAGCAGACTAAATGCAATACCTGACCACCAGTTCGGATATCGAAGACAGCACTCGACAATCCGTAGGAGTATTCTTTGACGTCGCCAAAGCTTTCAATACAGTATGGCACGCTGGCTTACTCCTAAAACTAGAAAATCTCTTACCGGCTGACTCCTATCTGATGATCAAAAGTTATCAAACCGATCGACACTTATACGTCAAGTATAATGGCGATCACTCTAAACTTCTTACAACATGAAGTGGAGTCCCTCAAGGCAGCGTATTAGGACCACTACTATATAACCTTTATACCAGAGACATTCCTCCACCAGCACAGACAACATCGATGATTGCCACCTTTGCTGATGACTTTACTGCTTTACTCCCACAAATGCTTACAAACAGCGACTTTGTAACTACACATAATCAACGACGAGACTACTAAATAGTTTGATGACTGTTACATAAAAGTAAACGGAGACAAAACGGTCCAGGTCATATTACAACAAAAACGAAATTTACACCGCACCACTAAAAATCGACAACAAAGATATCTCTATCGTCAAGGTAGCCTAATACCTAGGAATCTATTTAGACAGCAAGCTAATTTGGAAGCACCATACATATATGAATTGTACAGCAGAAGCGGAATCAAATGAAAAACATGTTCAGACAACTTTACTTCAACGAAAATCTCCATTATCTATCTATAAACAATAAAATTCTATTATACTAGTTGGCGCAAATTCTATTGTACTTTAACATTTGTGAAGTAAACATGTCTGGTTGGCATCGCTATACTCCTAAAGACGGCGGAATAATTGTTACAATTTTTGTGCGGAATAATAATTCGTCGGTGGGGTTGGCGCGGGGTGAATTTCGGTGCAAATTTCCCGGTCGTCCGACACCAACTGGGCAAACCCTGGAGTATCGACCAGTATCGACCAGACGACGTGCCATGGAATTGTGCATCAATCGGCCGTATTTACAGAGAACTGGCAACGGCGCATACTGCACGAACCACAACCAAAATTCAGAGGGCTTCATTTAGCCGTTCTAGACTTCTTTCGGTGAGGTTTTTTGAACTCATGAGCCTATGTCAACAAGCCTCTGACTCTTGAATCCCTCAAAGAGAATATCCGTCAAAAATGCGAGGATCTCTCGCCGAAAGTTCTGGCAAGAGCGATGGAAAATGCAACAAATCGGGCCCGAATGGTCATCAATTCTGGCGGCGGCCGCTTAGCCGAAATCATTTCTTTGACTTAATAGAAAAAAATTTAAGACGTCAGATAAATAAAATCCCAAAGCAGAGCTAAAGTTTTGCATTCACAAAAAAAATTACAGCCACAAAACATCAGGTGATAACTTTTGCGCCACCTTGTGTATACCAACTCACTTTAGTATAAACAAATCAGGATGAGTATTGTCCTCAGGGACACTAAAACGATAAATGGGCTTTGAGCAATTGTAGAACATTTTAACAGTCTTTCTTAAAGGTAATATACAAATAATTAGGTAAAAGTAAGTTACCATTTTAAAAAATTCAAGGCGCAGTGATGTACTCGTGTAATTCCGTCTAGACGGTTTTTTATATCTAGCTTAAGGCTTAAAATACAGGATCATGCAATTAAGATGTATTTTTGAATCCAAGTAATTTATCATGAATTTGCCTTGATGCGACGACATCGACACCAAGGTTATCGCGCCATTAATTCAAAAGCGCTTCTAGCAAGCCATAAATCTGATCTCGTGCACATTTTGATATCTTTAGTAAAACAACGCAGTTGAATGCTCGTATTTAATCAAAATCGTAAGACCGTAACACACATTTATCGTTGACAGTGATAGTTTTTGTGGAAGTTTATTTAGCCAAGAACTAAGAACTAATAACTACAAACTATTTATGAAATTCAAAAAAAAGAATTGGTCAGCACCGGAATCCGCAGATACGAATATTTTAGAAGAATTGCTGCGAAAGTTATGGGGAACAATGCAGTCAGACATAGCAAGCAGATTATCCTTGAACAGAAGTCTGCCTTAATCATCATCAAATTGTCACTTTGTGCTACTACCCTTCCTTGAATGGTATATTGCATTTGTATAATACAAATTACCAATAGTTACAGCGAAAAGTAATCAGCATGCAATATCCTCTTGCTGTGATTGTTCTCAATTTTACGACTGTAGATTTGAGGCCCAGCATCTGAAATCGGCTCAATGGAAAACCGATTATTATTGATTGGCATGAGCACCGAAAATTCTTTGGTTTTTGTTTTCTATCCGGAAGAAACCATAGAAGAAGATGTCATAAATTCAATTCGACACTTTGTCTGATGGCGCAAAAGGACGAAAGGTTCTTTGCATACCTGCCGCTGTTAACTCACCAGGTGATATGCGACGTGCCGAGATCTCAGCTAAATGACTTTCAAATAGGATTTTCTGGTTATATTAAGTTTTTTTTTATCCTTGAATGAGAATAGAAGAAATCTTTAGTCCTTTCAGGACTGTCTAAACCGCCGGGCGTGAATTGTTTGGTTGCATGCATTTTTCTGTATTGTCCTTTAGAAATGTCAATTTGACATCGGACCACTTGTGATGAGGTATTTTGTAAAAGTTTTGAAGTAAACGACAATGTAAGAGAGTTCAGTCACAATGTAACTGCTGTCGAAAAGGAATGGCCTTCGGAAATAATGCGAATACAGGGAATTCCTTTCAGTTTACTTAACATACATACATATGTACGAGTATGTCATATCAAATTTGAGAAGTGCTTGAACTGTATTAAAGGTATCTCATATGTATCCGTATATAATGCATACTGCTAAGACAAGAGTTTGTATATTTGATCTCTCTCTGAACAAGGGAAGAAATATGTTAACTCGTTTTGGATAACGTATGCTATGAACCCATTGATTAGAGGATTTACTAGAGATTCAACACTGAATGGCGCGAATGATGTGCTGGTTTTAATCCGATCTTACTTCCTTATATAGGTGGGCCTACTGTCCGGGGTGGACCAAGGACACTGCTCATATGACGCGGTCTTTTCCAGGTGCCTCAATTTGAGTACACGAAGTTTGTTATGGTCCCCTTCCTCTTGTGTGCGCCACCTAAGATGAGGTGCTCCTCGAACGGGTTGTTTCACCCGATCACCCTTATTAAATGCTTTGTTTAACTAAAAGTGTAGGCAAGCACTGCGTTAGGTGGCATCACAAGGCTTAGTTTTGTGTCAAAACTTTCTATATGGGTACAAATGAATTAAGGTAGCAAAAGGATCCGTTTTTGGACCAGTAACCAAGCTATTGTTGATGAAAAGTGTTAGAAAACGGCCTACGTTTACAATGGGGAAACTCCTCCGTCAACTTCAAAATCTGGTGTGAATAAGAAGCAAGTAATGCTGTGTTGTATAACTCCGCCTGGATGCCTATATGCAAGTGGCACTCGAGCATCCTGCCGGTCCCAAGCCCGGGTAAAGGAGGGCGTACCAACGGGGACAGGAGGAGTAATCTCGGTAAAAAAAAAATCCCTAATCCAGTGGTGGAACAGCAAGTGCATAGCTAAGAGGGCGCTTCCTGTGGTTAGATGGGTAGACCACGGGCAACAGATTATCCCGCTCACTCGTGAAAATCTAAATTGATAATTTTACCCCGAAAATAACAGAGGTATGGATATTTTAGAATACCGAAGAGACATCTGCCAATCGGGCAGAGTCAACTAGTAACGTCTCGGAGATGGAAGACCTAGAAGAGAACTTGTCTCTACTTAGCGACTCCGTCTCAGGAACCACAACTTTGAGCAATAGTGTACTATCGACAGACAGACGAACCCAAGACCTCTAGCAAATGATTTTCACGCCAGCTGAACAACTCAGATTCAAACGTGCGCAAAAGAAGGGGTGCAACTACGAGCAAGTCCAGATTTATGCAAACGATAATGTAGCAGAAAACGGTTCCACGGTGAAGCGCGTGCGAACCGAGGACAACCCACACCCTCAATCGGAAACGAAACGAGTTCGCACTAGGAACACAACCGTAGACAAAGTCTCGTATAGCGATGTAATGAGCTATGTCAGACTGGGTGTTGTACTAGTCGGCCTCGATCGTAAACTTCTCACAAATGAACAAATGGTCCAGATACGAGAGAGGATTATGGACACCACGATCGAGCTACGTGATGAGAAAAAGAGGACAGCATTACGCGGTGCGACCTTCAAAGCCGGTTGGCCTTTGATCGTCTGTGTGGATGCCTCTACAGCAGAGTGGATGAAGAGCAATTTCGCTAAGCTTAAATAGAAATCTGGGTTAGAGGTGATGCTTGTTGAGGAGGAAAATCTTCCAAAGCCGCATGTTATCAGAGCGTTCTTTCCACAAAGTATCAGGACAGCTAGCGAAAGAATACTGGCAACTCTCGATGGCCAATACAAAGAACTCAACACAAGAACGTGGAGAGTTCTGCAAAAATCAAATGATAGGGATAGCGCCCACTTGGTCTTTGCAATAAATGAAAGCGCTATGAAGCGGCTTGTAGAGCTGAAGGGCCGATATGGTCAGACCAAGCTTATTTTCAAAATCTCGAACAACACAACCAACCGGAGTTCTAAATCAGCGACCTTAAACACGACGAGCACGACGTCACTGGGAGCTGGCGGAAGGGTGAGCGATGTCCCACCTCGAACCAGCGTCAGCGCTACCGCAAACGCTGTAGGACCAGAAAGTGGTGAAACTGCACCCGCAGCTGCAGAAACCACAATACAGAAACGGAACCATAACCAAAACCAGCAAAAAAATCACCAACAAGAACCGTTTAAGGCCTAATCCAACTGCGGTTCGAGCAAGTGGCCAGATAAATAGAGGACTCATATCAACGGTACGAGATGTAGAAGAGATGGTCCCTTTCAACAGGGTGCCGTCGGACGTAGAGGCGATAAAAAACCTTACAAGGCACGGAACCCTGATTATGCACGCAAGAAATTACACCTCTTCTGAGCGTGCTGCAGGAAAATCTGCACCAAGCCATGGGTGTCACGGATACCTTTAGTCAAAGATGTGCTGAAGATGCTATCGCTATTGGACTTATCGAAGAGCCATGGGCAAATCAAAGTAAGTTTTTTTTTAAAAAAAGTAAAAGCAGAGCCAAAAGTCTTTTTAGACCGATATTAGCTCTCATTACGGCGAAATTGAGCGCCACAATGGTCGGGAACTACATCGGCTCGTATGCGAATCGGGGTACTTTGCTGGAGACACTGAGAAAGTGTCAGAAAGAAAGTGTAACAAGAAACTTGCGAACTGGAGGACATAACACGAAAATTTAGCAGTCAAAGCGCTACTAACAACTTCAGCTAAACGACATTATTCTATCATCTTTTAAAAACAGCTGTAATCTTATGAGAACTGTGGTAAAACTGTGCGTACTATGGTGCAATGAGAACCTAGAAGCTATTCGGAAAAGAGTGGGGAAGCTTCTTAACAAAGCCAAACGCACCGGGACTTAGGAACAACATATGAAAAGTTTCCGACCGCAACGTAAAGATAGCGACACTCGTCAATAAAAGCTAGTGAATGCTAGTTGTGCATCTTTTGACAGTTACTTACCAAAGTTTCAGTCATTTTGGACGCACAGTTTTTAGTTGACAGTCGTTTGAGTGAGTCCATGTGAATGTTTTTTGTGAAAATGGAAAAAATTGTGTGTCGAGCTGTTACTAAATTCTTGTTTTTGAAAGGCAATACGCCTACACAAATCAAAAATGAGTTGGACTCTGTGTATGGGCACTCTGCACCATCATTTACCACAGTGAAATTTTGGGCAGCTGAATTTAAACATGGCCATAAGAGCTTGGGAGATGATGAACGTTCGGGACGTCCAAAAACTGCAACCACTGACGATAACATTGCTAAAGTTCACCAAATGGTGTTAAACGACCGCCAAATTAAAGTGAGAGAGATAGTAGTGGTTATGAAAATGTCCGAAGAACATGTTTGTTACTTATTAAATTAAGATTTAGGCATGAGAAAGATGTCCGCGCTTTGGGTGCCGTGTTTGCTTACGTTAGACCAAACACGTATTCGAATGAACATTTCCAACGCTCTGTTGGCGCAGTTTAGGCACAATAAATCCGAGTTTTGGCGCCGATTAATTACTGTAGATGAAACTTGGATACACCATTATACGCCCGAAACAAAAATTCAGTCAAAACAGTGGACTGCAAAGGGCGAGCCGCCTACAGAAAAAGCAAAAACTGTTTTTTCGGCTAAGAAAGTGATGGCAACTGTTTTTTGGGATAGTAAAAGAGTTATCTTAATCGATTATCTTCAAAAAGGAGCATACTACGCATCATTACTTGTCAAGCTGAAGGCAGAAATTGCGGAAAACGGATACATTTGCAGAAAAAGAAAATCCTGTTTCACCAAGACAACGCGCCGTCTCACACGAAAATCCATGAATTACGGTTTGAACTGCTTGACCATCCGCCTTATTCACCAGATCTAGCTCAAGCGACTTCTTTTTGTTCCCTCATCTAAAAACTCGGATTACAGAGATTTTCTGTCAAATGAGGAGGCAATCACCTTCGTAAACAATTATTTTGCAGAGAAAAACTCCAAGTACTATTTGGACGGTTTAGAGAAATGGGAGGTTAGCTGGGAGAAGTGTGTAGAGTTACAAGGAGACTATGTAGAAAAATAAAAAAAAAATTTGAGAAAAAATATCTTGAACAATGTTCGGTTGCGAAGATCAGAGGGAGCCTCCTGGCTTGCTTACTGCGAGAGACTCGAAACACTTCCTGCGGTAGCACGACTCCATAAAGCCCTCTTCCATGATCATTCAAATTACATGGGATTGTTAATCAAACTGGATGGCACAATCACACGGGACCGTGAGAAAACCCTGAATACCTCGATTCACGTTCACTTCCCAGGGTCTTCTAATATTGACATGTCTTAAGGACAAGCAACGGGGGCTTCACTTCCAAGAAACCTCAGCACAATCAGCAGTTTATCCGGAAAACTCATATCGTCCTATAAGCTTGATATTGACTTTGCGCATTTCTCGACATAGAGGGGCTTCCGACAACACTCCATGACTTTATATCAAATGCGTTCCTCCATAGCAACATCGATCAACCTACCATCAACAGGGTCAAAGCGATACTTGGAAGCGGGATGATTACTACTTCATCAGGGCCCATTTCAGTATCAGTATTAGCCGTAAGGGGCTGCCCGCGGGGAGGCGTATTATCGACGCTCCTGTGGTCTTTAGTCATGCATGATCTGCTCAACAAATTAAGCAACTTAGGCTACAACACAGTTGGTTATGCCGATGGCCTAGTTATCATCATTAGGGGCAAAGAGACTAACGAAGTCACTGAACGTATGCAAAACACCCTTAAGACAGTCCTAGACTGGTGCACCAGACAGAATCTCTCTCCATAAACCCGAATAAGGCTGTCATAGTTCTTTCCAACAAAAGAAGAAACATAAACTTAGCTGAGTACTCCGACGAGGTTAAATATCTGGGTGTACTATAGCTAAAGCAACCAACGCTTTATGGGCCTACCGTCGCATGTATGGCAGCACATGGGGGATCTCTCCAGAGATTACTCAGTGGACCTATACAACAATGGTCTGTCCCATCATAACATATACTTCTAGAGTATGGTGGACTTAAGTTACGAAAAAGCCCCCCCTTTTAAAGCTCAACAGAGTACAGCGTCTTGCTTGTATCGGCAGTTCTGGAACCTTCCAGACCTGCCCCACAGCTGTGATAGAAGCAATAATAGAACTAACCCCGGTTATATATAAGCAAAGTGGCATTACGCAGCACAGAAAGGCTGATATAAATAACGGAGTTAAGTCTTAACGAACACTCTGACCTAAGGACTCTGCTCTCCGTGATACCGGAACTTGATATGACCTGTGCGGTAACACACCGCTTCAATAAACGCTTCTCCACGGAAACTCCCAGTAAAGATGCATGGGTTAGCAATAACCCAACAAACAGCCATAATGGAATAAAGTGGTATATGGATGGTTCTAAAATGGAATCAGGAGTAGGAGCTGGAATACACGGACCAAACCTAAATACAACCATAGCTGTGGGCATAAGTCCCAGTGTACTCCACGATATTCAAGTATGTACCAACCATATTTAAAACTTTGATATCAAAGGCGCAAATATCCATAGCCTTAGCTAGCGCACCATTGGCTCCGAATAAGTCATGTACAAGGAACAAAGTTAAACTGTGGTGGGTTCCTGGTCATGAAGGCATTGATGGAAAATAAAAGGCTGACAAACTGGTCAGAAAGGACTCAGAAACTCAGTACAGAGAAATCATGTTGTTTGTTTAAAAAAACCTGCGACCAGGAATAGAGCTATTGGAATTTATTTGAAAATCAATAGTTTCATGTTTTCAATGCAATAGAATGAAAAAGTGCTCTTGTTAATGAACACACTAATATTTGATCCTTTCTTTAATAAGTAAGTCGTTTGCTTATTCCAATCACACTCATATTGGGTTGAGTAACAAACAAAAGGCATAGCTCCAATAACAGCACCGTGCCCGCAAGTCGTCAGCTCACTTAACCACATCCAAAGAGGCTCGTTACGATTCCTATTTGCAACATCGTTGTTTTTTTTTTACTTCTGAACATGATAGACGACCGTCATCAATCAAAATCCTTTAAAATGCCGCCTTTATATCGCCACGTACAAAATCGAATTTCCCTACCAATTTTCTTGTCCATCTTCGCCATAAAAATGCACAGAACAGAAAAACAAAAAAAAATAATTCGGCGGCGGCGTGCGCGCACGCCTGCGAACAACTCAGCCACTTGTACGTCAACTCATCCGAATGTCAAACTAACCGAAACCTGATACACAAACTGTGCAATTATCCTCATTATAAAAAAGAGAAGCCGCAGTACTGAGATAAAAAAGAAAAACATTCGATGCAAGTACGAGTACGAGTACTAGGTTATACGAATATGTATCTGTACGAACGCCCATAAGGCTATCCACGAGATGACGCGTGCACGCGTGTCAGGCTACTGGGTCGGTAATTTCACCTGTTGACACAGTAAAGAATTTTCGTACCTACACTTAATATTCGAAAATTACGCCCTGCGGCAACGACCCGCTGACCGCTAACCACAAAGTTGACTGCCGTCAAAACGAGTCTTTTGCCAGAAATTAAACATAAATTAGCAGAGCAGGAAACTTGGTTTCAGTGAAACTGCTACTCGCACTGTTGCAGCCTGTTGCATCTTAAGATGAAACAGTTTACTTGCTTGAAGATTTTAATTAGTGATTTTTGGATACAGATACAAGTAGATGCAAAAGTCAGTTGATGTTGATCTTTTTTTTTGTTTTTTGAAGGGGCGCAGTAAAATGTTTAATTTTGTCGGCATTTTTGTTTGCTGATTTTGATTGCTTTGTAATATTAAGTAAGTTGTTCCCAGAATGGTATCTCCATTTGGAATTTGCCGGCCAATTTTCTTGTAGTCGCAAGTCTGTAAGTCATTACATATAGCTTAGTAGTTTTCGGACTTACGTATTCAAAGTCACGTAAGGGCAAATGGGTGAAAATTGATGATATTGGAGAGCTAAAATAGCAACCTAGGATCGATATAAGATGTACGTAGAATGTTACAACAATCGTCCCTACCCTGATTTTATAATCGATTAGTGAAGTCATATAATGTCTGTTACCTTGATTCATCTCAAATGGTGCAGAAAGATCCGCATTACATAAGGCCTCATCATTTTGTTAATGATGCGCGAATTTTTGTTACATTGTACATTCTATATAATCATAGATGTGATATACATATGTACATATGTAGATACTTCATATGCAGGCACGTAGATACTCCTAGCAGATAATGGGGTTGTCTTTCCTATGAGTTGCGCAGAGTAAAGATTCCTGTGCCTGAAAGTATGAATATATTTTTTGCAAGCTATTGTTCTCCTAAGCAGCACTGGCGGAGGGTTATTTGAGCCCGTTGCCTTCTTCTATTGAATAGTGACTTTCAAAGTTTTATTATGATCAGACCGCAGAACATCCATGACATCTTCAAAAGCGTTACCCTTAGGCACTATTATTACCCTCATTATAACCTTTGGGCATACTAAAGATCCCTCTGATGACACTTGGAGCATAGAGCGGGAGATGTGTTTTCACTGTGCGTATTAATACTCGCATACTTTTTAACGCGAATGTTTTTTACTGTACCTAATACTGGTTCGATTCAATGACGGTGCCCTAGGTCATACGTAGTACGTACCTACTGGAAGTGTTCTTTCCATATCCCAAAACGTAATAGATTTGACTACGCATTCTTTTATCAGCAAAGTTGATTTGTACATACGGAGATGTTGCAGTCTTGCGGTACTAACTCGAACATTCCAAATCCGTTTTCAGATGTTTGAAAAATTTTGTGTGCAAAATCGTTCGAATATCTCCAGATTTTCTGTTTTATCTTGAAGCTAAAGGCGCTTAATACTATTGTAATATCCTGCTGTGGACATCAGTCGCACATTCAAGAAGGTTTCTATGCACTTCAACGTTGTTATTTTCATTGGTGCATGGGCTGTGGGCACTAATCAAGTTGTTGTTACTGACATAAACACATAGTAGTCAGCTGCGCATATGTAAATTGCCGGAATCTCTAGCCGACCACGAAACGAACGCCAAGTTCATACAAAGGTAATTGTAGTAAATGTCACAAGGTTCCTTTTTGATCCCTCAATCTTATAAGTGTATCTAGAGACGTGAATAGCAGTTGAATAGCAGAATTGTTCGGTTTCCTAAAATGTCACTTGTATCTACATCGGACCGTTGTGGCGCTTTTGAAGTTGTAAAAGCATTCTGGCAATGATTTTTACGTTTAATATGATTTTGCTTGTCAGCAGTAGCCAGAAAGTAGTTTATGATTATGAGTATGCTCCTTCCCAAATGTTATAAGTTGTATTTCTCAAGAGCAGTTTCGGTCATCATCTGTAGAAATGCAATACATTCAGTTTGCTTATCTACATACACTTTTAGACATTTTTTGCCATACCAGAAATTTCAGGTGGTATTTAGCAAAGGAAAGATAGGTAAATATTTCAAATTATTAATAACAAGGGAAGTTCTTCAAACATGGAATGAAACAGAAGAACCAAATATTAGAAATAACCCTATAACCACGTGAATTGCGTTCAATTCGAGTGTGGTAAGCAACCAGTAGATTTTGTCAACTGGTCAAAATATCGAAATAGTACTTGTTTATTACAGAACATTTCAAGTCCATCTGAACACATATCAGGAAAATTTTCTCAGAAGCCTTAGACTAGAACAACTCCGAAAATTCAAAGGTTTTTCATACACTCGCTGCTGTGAATATTGCATTGGCGGCAGAAATGAAACCGTTATACTTTATAGAGGATAAGTCTCCTAGATAATCACCTCGCTTTCAGTGTGAAAGATCTACTCTCAGTCAAATCCTTATTTTAAATCAAATTCTTCCAAAGATTAAGAACTTTTTACTGATTTTACATAAAGTTGGACAAGATTTTTAATTTCTTTTCTGTGAAGCATTCTAAAAACGAACTCTTGTGTAATATGTTACATACTTTTCCTGAATACTAGAAATATTCAGTGACTTCTTCAGCGCCTAGTACTACAGTATAGCTAAATAGTACTACAGTATAGCAATAGCTAAACTTTCACATATGGTATACTAATCAACACGGCTTTCTAAAAGGTAGATCAACTACCACTGACCTCGTCGAATTCGTGTCCTCTGTTCTCTCAGTCTTACAAAATGGTAAAGAAGTTGACGTTATAACAAAGACTCCAGCTTTTGACAAGATATCTCATAAACTAATCCTGTTCAAATTGTCCGTTCTGGGCTTTGAACCCATTTTGCTTAAATGGATATCTTCTTACCTGGATAATCGTTTTTAAAGTGTTCGTTTCAGGTCTGTCATATCGGCTCCTTTCTTGGCCACTTTAGGTTTTCCTCAAGGTAGTCACCTAGGTCCACTTCTCTTCATCCTAAATCTTAACGATCTTGAAAGGGTCATTCAACACTCAGCACTTTCTCGCTATTCTAACGATACCAAATTTTGTATACCCATTTCCTCACAACATGACTCCATCCTCCTTCAAATAGGTCTGAATAGTTTTTCCACTTGGTGCATCAAGAGCTGCGTATAGCTCAATGTCACCAAATGTCAATTGATTACCTTTCTCACGTAAGTGCAACAAGTCTCCTCCCCGAATTTACCTTCTCCAACGCTAATCTATATTCCTTGTTCAGTCTATCCTCGACCTTGGCATATTATGCGACAGGAGCTTAATTTCTGCTCACATATTGATGAGATAATTACTAAAGCAAACGCATCACTTGGCTCCGTTAAAAGATAGTCCAAGGAATTTTACAACACGTACGTGACCAGATCACTATACATCACTTCTGATCGCCCCCTTCTTGAGTACGGCAGTCAAGCGTGGAGTCCCTTTCAATGAGTTCATATATCCCGAATTGAGAGCATCCAGCGTCGTTTTCTTTGATTTGCTCTTCGGAGTCTAACTTGGAACGACCCTCTAATCTTACTTCCCTATCGATACCGTCTCAAACTCATTGACCAGAATACCCTTGGGGAACGAAGGGACCCAGCAGATATTTTTTTCATTCACCGACTCCTCTCAGGATCCGTCGATTGCATGTCTCTCTACAACTGCATTTGATTTTACACTAACAAACGAAATCTACCACCACATACTCCTCTAACGAACCAATCTCCCGTATGCTGTGTAAGATAAACATCAACCTCTCCGTTTTCGATTTTAATCGCAGCACTCTCTCCCTCAAATTCGATCTACTTCACAATCCCTAGCTTTAAGTCCTAGTGGTAAGTCCTAGTGGTAAGTCCTAGATTTATTCCCCTAGTTGCCAAACCTTAATTTTTATTAGTTTTTAAGTCTTAGTTTTTAAGCTTGTATTAAGCGTTAGCCTCCACCAAAATGAAATTAAAAATTAAAAAATCTTTCCCGCCGACTGTCAGTATAAAGGCAGTAGAATTTTTAGATATTTTCCGAAGCGTTTATCTATTCACAGACCCCACTGCCAATGGGAGCTCTAACTGAAGACTACGGTAGTCCCAAGATGGTTTCTGAGTCGCCTTCGTATGAGCCCTACTTTGTTTCATCTTATCTCTACCCACAATGCTAGTCAACTTTTGATACATTGAGATGAAAAGCGGGGTTACCCTATTCTAAAGGTAATCTCGATCTTCAGGGAGAACCGCTAGAAGGCATCTTTTTGGAAAAGCAGGCACATTACGGAGGATAGTTGCCATATTTTTGCTCATAACTCATAAAATTTCTAGTATCTTCTCCTACCCCCGAGCGCTCGACGTGTTTTTTAAAGGTTTCGTTCCCTAAGTTAGGTGTTATGTTGTCAGATTTGGTGTCCCAATTCCATGAAGTTCACGCCTCCTTAAAATAAAAGAAACAACTTCACTAACTCCTGACGTAGCACGACGCTAATATCGTTAATAGTAATTTTAGCGCTAAGTTAGATATGAAAAGGATATCGACAACTGCAATCTTACCGGGGTTACAACCAAGCTGATGACCTCCACCTCTGACATCGTGTCGGAAATGGAAACGGACGATGAATCAAAGAGAGTTCTTTTACGATCAGAGGATGAAGATAAGCTCTTGGGGGCATTTTCAGAATCGGAGGACTCAAATGACACCTTGGTGGGAGTTTCTCTGGTTGATTGTGGCAATGATGCTACGGTTTTCTCAGATTAACCTCCATCACTCTAAAAAGGCTTCGGACACATTCATTCCGCGTCTATCTAAAGACACAGAAGATATCATCCTAGTCCTGGAACCATGGATTGTAGAAGTCGTGGTTAGTGGATTTTGGACACCCCTACACCGCTGTGCGTGTACGTATGGAATACACACTTGGAGCGCTGGTAGGATGTTCTCCAACGTAGGTAAATATATAAAAGAAATAACAACGTGTTTTATCTTGCGGTAACAGCATTCTTTATTTCTTTAAGAGGTCTTACCTCGTTGAAGGTTGGTAACGGAAGAGGCGGATATTAAAATGTTAATAAGTAACAACTAAATAGAATACAATTGAGTATGGTGAATTTTAGAGCGACATCTTACTGTTCATGTTCAAAACTTAAAGTAATAAATTATTGCCGTCATGTAATAGAACACAAGAACATTTACTAATTCTTACGTGAACAACCGCTCTATACAAAAGACAAATGTAAGATTAGAACTTGTTTATTAGAGAAACGTAGAATTTATGTGCTCTTACTTCCTAATTTCAGTGGCCTTGTCATAACCGTAGCTAGACTGAAGACTGCAAAAAGTTCCTACTGGCTGGTTTCGGCTTATCTTGGCCCTTGCCCTGGTAACAGCCTAGAAAGCGTGGTTTTGGAAGCTGGAAGTTAAAAACCTGGCCTCAACATCGGGTGCGATAACAACTCACATCACACGGTATGAGGAGGTACAGACACTAACGATAGAGGTGAGTCACTTTTAGATTATATTATAAGTACTAACCTCATTGTTGCATTGCAATATTGGCAATGAGCCCACCTTTATAACAGAAAACTGACAAGAAGTTCTAGACATTACTCTTGTCTCCGACAACCTCACTCAAATGATAACGAACTGAATGGTATCGTCTGAACACTATTATTCACATCACAAATGCATCCATTTCAGCCTGAAAGATGCTTCTCCCCGCCAACTAGCATTCCAAAATTATCAGATGGATTACCCGTCAAAATACAGGGGAACACATTTAAAACTACAATACACCCCTCTGAACTCTTAAGCCCCCCATGTAATACCACTGAGCTTGTCATGAAAGTTAAAGATTGTACCCCGTCTCTCAATCAGGCAATGGCTGCTACCTGCCATCTTATTCAACCAAGTCTTAAGAAAAGGCCGCACTGGTTTGCATCAGCACTGGGAGCACTTAGAAACGTTTGCAGGAAACATTTCAACCAAGCAAAAAGCACAAGAATCCCTCAAAATATATAAAAACAAAACAAATAAGGAAGGCAAAGCGAGAGTCTTTTATGTAATCCTGCCTGATTACAAGAGACAAGCTGTTCTGGGCGCAGCATATTTTCATACCATACAGGTCTGGGCCTGACTGTATAACACCTGCCGAGCTGTAAATGTCCTCAGATATCATCCTGCCGACGCTAGTATAAATAACCATATTCCCTTGTTATGGAGAGAATTTAGTGTAGTTTTCATTCCCAACGCCCTTATATGTTCTCGTGCTGTCCCAAGGGATCTTAGACCTATAAGCCTATCATCTTTCTTTCTGTAAACTCCAGGACGACTGATTGATATCCATATACAATCCAGAATTGATCCACGACTTTTGTCTAAGGCTCAACATGCCTACTGTAAAGGAAGGTTAGTGAAAACGGCTCTACATTCATTGGGAAGCAACATTAAACACTCGTAGTCCCTACATTATAAACAATACACAATACTCGCGTTCCTGGACACAGAAGGTGCCTTTAACAACGTCAACCGATCCGAATCACAACTGCGCTGTCAATTCTGAAGGTAGACTCACTTGGGGAGTTGATTCGTTTTTTGCTAAATACGAGAATTATCAACTCCAAACTGTGTTTTAGGTACGCTGCAAGGCAGTGTCCTTCCATCCCTTCTCTTGAAACAGCTCAATACCATTAAAGACGTTTTGCTGAAAAATTTTATCAAATTGCCCCTTTGGGCAGATCGGTGTAGATTGGCAGCAAATCCCCAAAAAACTTGTCCTCTCTTCAGGAAATATAAAATTCTAATCAGAGACTCTGCGTCAATCAACGGCATGTGCTTAATCTTTGCCTATACGCTCGCGCGGAAACTAAACTGAAAACATAATACATATTCAAGAATGACTTAAGAAAGCTACCGTAGCTTTATCCTCTTACAAAAACCCCTTGGGAAGAAATGAGGCCTTCAACCTCGCATTACCCGCTAGCTATACGTTGCTGTTATAAGATCTATACTCGCCTATGGGGTGATTATCTGATGGATGGCCTTAAACAATCCAGCTAACAACAGCAAACTATGCAAAGTGCATAAGCGAATCCTTACTCGCTACTTTCTCCGCGGCACTGGATATTCGACGAGTATTTCACACCCATCGATATTTTCATTAGGCAAGTAGATACTAATGCAACTATTCGCATAAAAGGGACTATACATTAGTTAGGCCGTTATTAAATTCCTGGGCTCAGTCTCACTGAATCTTAGAATAGCTCTTCATTTCCGATTATCAGGCAGAGCAGTTTCCGACCGAACAATGATACAAGAAATTTTTTCTCAAATTTTTTTTTTATTTTTCTCATAGTCCCCTTGTAACTTTACACACTTCTCCCAGCGATGCTCCCATTTCTCTGACCCGTCCAAATAGTACTTGGCGTTTTTCTCTGCACAATAATTGTTCACGAAAGTGAGGGAACAAAAAGAAGTCGCTTGGAGCTAGATCTGGTGAATCCCAAAAAACAGTCGCCATCACATTCCCGCCCGTTGCAATCCACCGTTTTGAGTAAATTTTTGTTTCGGGCGTATAATGGTGTATCCAAGTTTCATCTACAGTAATAATGTAATCGGCGCCAAAAGTCGGATTTAACTGCGCAACAGAGCGTTGGAAATGTTCATTCGAACACGTTTTTGGTCTAACGTAAGCAAACAGGGCACCCAACGCGCGGACAACTTTCTCATACCTAAATCTTGATTTAATATGTAACGAACGCGTTCTTTGGACATTTTCATAACCTCTACTATCTCTCGCACTTTAATTCGGCAGTCGTATAACCCCATTTGGTGAACTTTAGCAATGTTATCGTCAGTGGTTGCAGTTTTTGGACGTCCCGAACGTTCATCATCTCCCAAGCTCTTACGGCCACGTTTAAATTCAGCTGCTCAAAATTTCACTGTGGTAAATGATGGTGCAGAGTCCCCATATTTTGATGGGGGCTGAGGCCCCCATTTATTGGCTTAATACAAGCTTAATCTAACTTGAAAACTATGACTAAAAACTAACAGAACGACTTAAGAGCTAGGGACCAAGGAAGTGATGGAGGAGATCTTGTTTGAGACGAAGAGTGCTCAGGTGGAAATCAAAAAGGGAGAGGTTTGAGTTGACCTTTCGGAGCATTCGGGAGATTGGTTCGTTGGAGCCATAAGAGGTGCGGTGGACCGGTAGATAGAAGAGTCGAGGACAACGCGGGGATTGGTATTGAAGGAAATGGAGTTCAAAATGGATGCACAGTCGATGGAACCTGAGACAAGTCGATGAATGAAAAGAATGTCAGCAGTATTCCTACGTTCTTCTAACGAATTCATATTTAGAAGTTTTAGGCGGTCCCGATAGGGAGGTAAGATTAAAGGGTCGTCCCACGGCAGAGCACGGAGAGCAAATCGGAGGAATCGACGTTGAATACCCTCGATTCGGGAAACATGAACCCGGTGAAGGGGGACCAAGCTTGACTGGCATACACAAGCAAGGGCGAACAAAGGTAACATAGAGAGATCTGGTTACATACGGTTTGGAAAATTCCTTGGACCATCGTTTAATAAAGCCAAGTGATGAGTTAGCTTTAAGGATCGTCTTATCGATATGCGAACGGAAATTAAGCTCACAGTCGAATAATATGCCAAGGTCTTGAAGAGACTGAACCAGGTGAATTGGTTGACCATGGAGAAAATAAAGTCGGGGAGGAGACGGGTTGCATTTACGTGAGAAGGTTATAGATGGAAATTTGGCTATATTAAGCTCTAGGCAGTTTTTGAGGCACCAGATTGAAAACTAGAAATCTAGTAGAAAGCCGAGGGCAGACAATTTGTAGAGGATCAATTGATGAGATATCTTATCGAACGCTTTTGTGAAATCAATTGCGATAACATCGATTTCTTTGTCATTTGCTAAGGCTGAGAGAGCAAAAGACAAGAATTCAACTAGATTTGTGGTAGTTGATCTACCTTTCAGAAAACTATGTTGTCGGAGTGAAATAAAAGGCTTGCATTTGAAGCTTAAGGCTTCGTATAAAATGCTTTCAAAGAGTTTGGGTATGAGAGAGCTTAACAATGGGACGATAATTGGTAACTTCATGTTTAGATCCCTTTTTGTGTATCGGGATTATAAAAAAGGTCTTCCAAATCTGAGGAAATTCTCCCTGTGGAAGTAGGAAAGGGGAAGAGACAGGTTGGAAGAGCATTTTTTAGGAAATACGGCGGGGAGTCCATCTGGGCCAGGTACAAATTCATCTTTAAGATTTAGTAACTTTTCTTCAATAACTGCAGAATCGAAATTTGGAGTGTGAAAGGGACCAATGGAGAAATTTAGTAGATAATTGAAGTAAGAGGGATCTGGTACGAAGGAGTTGTTGGCAAATGATTGTTTGAAAAATGTGGCAAAAAAGTTGGCGATGGTAGGAGGATCGCTTGAGAATTAAGTTTCAAAAGTGAGTGAGGAAGGATAGCCATAAGTCTTACTTTTGCAATTAACAAATTTTTGGAGCTCAACACATTTTTGATTTGCGTAGGCGTATTGCCTTTCAAAAACAAGAATTTAATAACAGCTCGATACTAAATTTTTTCCATTTTCGCAAAAAACACTCACATCGACTCACTCAAACGACTGTCAACTAATAGCTGTGCGTCCAAAATGACTAAAACTTCGGTAGGTAGAATGAAAAGGAACGTGCAAAGAACATAAATCTCGAATAAAAGCATTCAGGGGTAAGGATTAAGTCAGTCGTTAATGTCTCTAGGAATTGCTTATTCTAACTGCCTAACTGCGACGACTAACAACGTTTCGCTAGCAGGCACGCTAAATGCGGTAATAAAGATGCACCGATATTCCATCTACCGAGTCTAGAAGAAGTAATGATAGCGATGTTTGAATTAAGGTAACAGAGGTTGAATTGCCAAACAAAATATGGTAAGCAAAAAAGCATGATATACAAATGAAATCTCAAAATCGTTTGCGTTATCCCCAAATAGAATAATAGACTTTCTTATAGGTCTTTATCAATCTAGATTTTGCCCTTGTAAGTCTACCATTGACCAGGTATTTACTAACTGAAGATCTTGATGAAATCCCAGAATGATGAAATCAATACCATCACTTGTTCCACTCACGAACTATTTGTAGCATATCTTCGCATCTTCGATAAAAATATTCTTCAGTTGATGTTTGGTCCCTTTTGGTTAATTAGAATTTAAAGGAAAAGTTACCAATAGCTGTGATGGTTTGACTTCTTTGAGTCATGTCCAGAGGGACAACACGCTAATGGTATAAATTGAGAAAACCTAGAGCTGAGGCTTACCTCGGACTGTACGAGCAGCTAATTAGGTAATGTTAGGCTTCTAATGCCAGAAAATGTTCTATGAACTGATATAGCAACGATGAGATATGCAACGATTTTCAGTTGAATAAACTTTCATTTACAATATATGGTATACGCTGTACACTTTTACAGTATTTTCTTTAACCTTTGAGAATAGTTTGCTTGGAGCATGTTTTTGCTTTGATGAACCCAAATGGATCAGGATAGAAGCTTAACTCTGAACTTAATTTTTGCGCACAAAACTGTATTACCTCAGTAAAATATTTTTCGCCAGAGACCCTAATATTATTTAATCTGATTTACCATTCTCTAACCGTAAAACTGCTTGAGGATAAAATTCCAACAACTTTCGATGGACATTGGAATCAAATCAATACCCCAAAGCGGGTATTACTGCCGCTGTAAGATATGGAATAAACCAAATCATGCAATGCAATATCTTAGATCAGTTATCTTGGTAACCACTTAAAAGCATCCACTTAAGTAGCACGTTACTCTTCCTTAAATTCCCTTCAATTTAGAACCCAGACCACCATAAATACGGAGCAATAAAACCATCGATAATAAACGCAACATCCAGATTCCGGATTTCCAGATTTCAAATTTAGTAAGAGTCCAATGAAACGATTTCAGTGGCAATGGCGATGCTGCACACACTATAATCAATTCACCAGCGTCCAGATACTTACTTTGTTGCAAGAATTATCATAAAGCAATTGACAACGAGATGCCTTGATGGAAGTTACATACTTGCATCAAGCCAACGTTGTAAAAGGTGCCCTCGCATGAATCAGTGCTTCTGCCGGAAAGTTCATCCAATGTATGCAGTATATTTCATAGCCAGTGATACAACTTAAATGCATTATTGCATGCCACCTGCCATAAAACATTTTCACCGGCATCAAGTTCTGATACGCATGCCGAGTATCGTGTTTAACCAACAGCAATCAGGAATCAAGGTAAAATCCTAAATATTTGGCTCACGTAGGTATTCACATAGTTTTGTATCTTTTAGAAGGTAACTGATTGAGATTCTCCTGAAATGCAATCGTTGTCATAAAGTTAGCCAACCTCCATACTCACCTTGCCGATTAGACGGCGTTATCGCCTTTCAATAACTCCATTTACGAAGCTCAAAAGTAAGCCCTGTATCTATAACCCACAACCGCCCGACAAATGATAATAAACTGATTATATTCCATCCACCAGATAAGAGGGTTCTGTGCAGGCCGTCATATTCTGGTACATGCATATAAATGTCATCGTGGGTACATTGCCCTGGTATCCGTACCTACCTACAGATATATCCCGTCCCGCATGGAACATGAACATGTGTTACCAATGATAAAGTGCAGACTTTTGGTTTAATATCCCAATGTAAGGGATACTATATGAGTAATCGTAAAGTGCTCAACTTGACTGTCATAAACAAAACACGGCGAACTGTTCGGGTTTAGATTCAAGACATCCGCGAAGTTGGTCTTTCCGGTCCGGTCTTGGTACGATGGCATTGGGTATCGGCTTAAGATTGAATTGAAGAAGAAATAAAAGCAAATAATAAAATAGTAATACGATGTCTCAAGGCCGACAATGTGGTGTTGCCTCTTGTTGTCGGCGTTGGTGGTTGTGGTGGTGGTGCGCTGTTTGTGCCCTGATGTCTGATGTCTGATGTCTGATTCCAGTGCTGTGCGCACTCAGAATAAATATCGAGCCAAGTGACAGCTCCTGCTCAATTATTCTGTAGTTTATTGCTGCTAATGATCAGTGCGCATGCATACGGGCTGTCAATTAATTGACTTCTGCTTCATAGACCAGGTGTCTGCGCGACATCGGGTTGAATTGACTTGAGTTTGTTTGGCGTGCGCCATCCAGCAACTAACCAGCCACCAACCAGCTCTTGTCGTTGGTTGCATTAAATGACAAAACACGTTTCATTCATCAGTTGCAGTGTGTGAGGGCTGCTGTGCTTCATATGCTTGAATGAAAGCGTATGTGAAGTGTAAAGTGAATTCGAACTGAGGAGGTGGGTTCTAGTACATTATCTATTACTGAGATTTTTTTTTGTTTTATTGTTTAATTGCTGACGCTGACAAGTACTGTAGATAGAGCGAAAGGGTGCCGTTAATTCACAAGTGAAAAAGCTAGGGCATTTTGGACAGGTTGGATTATAATGTGCTGAGCCTTCCGTTGAATATCGGTCAATTGACAATCTCTTAAAAAGAGCTAGTTTAATGGATTTCAATAGTTCGATGACCCTAGACATGTGATATGGTGCTATGTGTTCTGCCAATAAGCAGCCATGAGTAATTATGTTGATTTGTTGACCACATTTGACTTAATATCGAAAATAAGGGCCGGTTCATGGCAAGCTTTCTCCATGTAATTTTTTTTCTGATTCATTTCCTTCTTCAAAATTGATTAACATATGCCCATCTGTGGCCGCAGTGATCTGGGATTCTTTATACCACCTCCCACAACAATTTTATCTAGTAACACAGTAACAATGATTACAGAACCACACTTTTCGTGCGGAGAATAAGGGAAGTGAATACCAACTAAGGAGTCCGGAATATGTGATTTTGCCAAGCTCAGTAGTCTGTGAGCATACCCGTAATATATCTATACCTATACCCTCGGGTTCCCTCCAGATGCCCTGGTACATATTTTTGCAGTTACAGGATAACATTCCTCAGAATCCTGTCCACGGATGCTAAGTTTCGAATCGGCAATAGAACAGATAGCCGGTTCAGATTCTCAAAAGCCTTCCTCTGAAGTTTTTGTAGCAACCACATTCAGAAAACTATTTTGTAGGAGCACAAGGTTTGGAAATTGCTATAAAACATTCATGGAAACATCAGTGGATTCATGGATAATGCTTGGGTTTTAAATTTCGCTTTAAAGGCAGAAGACAGCCTTTGGAAGCATTAAATTCCGTTCTGTTGATGATTACCCAATTGGTTATGCTGTTAATATCGGAATTTAATTAGCTTACTATACGCTGTCGTTCCCGTTCCACAAAGGGAACACAAAGCAAAGGGATGCTTATGCTTATATGTAGAATGTCATTAAAGAGAATTAAAAAAAGTATCGGAGACAAGCATTTATTTTGTGAATATCAGACTTGAAACCATCCAAGGCAACATGAATTGAACGTTCCGAAAGGTAATTTATATTTCATTGAAAAGGAGAGTCGTCGATCCCAAAAGCACGCATTTTCGACAAAAGAGCCTGATGCCAAACTCTGTCAAATGCCTTAGAAATATCAAGTGCAACTATCTTGCTTTCCCCAGATTGATGTACGCTTTGGTTCCACTTTTCGGTGGGACATACCATCAGATCACCAGTCGACCTGTTGCTACGAAAACCATACTGCCAGTCATTACGAAGTTTTCGTGTTTCGAGATATTTCATGAGCTGACGGTTTATCAGCGTTTCAGTGACCTTGAAGAGGAGGGACGTAAGTGCAATGGGTCTGTAGGAGGAGAGAGAAGAAGATTCGCCTTTTTTAGGGACGGGCTGGATAAATGTTGTTTTCCATCTGCTCGGAAAGGGTCCTTAAGAGTAGGCCACCCACAATTGTGTATATCGAAATCGGCCGTAATGACGATTTCAGTATGAGGATACAGGGATACAATTCTTTGAATGGAGTCAGACAGCGCATCGAACTCCATTGAATACCTATCCAATTTGAGGCTTCTATAAATAATAGTGGATAATTTGTTTACGGTGATGGAAATTCAACCATTGAATTCCAGATTGGAACAGGGAGTATATTTTGGTGGAGTAGGTAGCTTCAAATCAGAGTGAACTGAGAGGTGTGGGCGGAGATCTACCTGTGTTTCATTAAGTGCCAAAATTGCTGGCCTATACTTACAGATGTTGACGTACGCAGAAAAGTGATTACTTTTTAGTCCACGTGTATTTTTGCTACGTCCACCCGGAATTTCCTAGTCATAACATCAAACAAACACAGAAAAAAAAAAGCACCAACAATTCTCGATCATAGACCCATCCCTAAGCATTCAGTAAGTTCAATTCTAAAACAATACTGCACATTTTCTATTTTCAGTGTATCAGAACAATGTGTACATACATAGAGTCCCTGAAGAAATGAACAAGAATACTGTATGAAAGTCATTTATGCATATTAGACACACAGCTTTAATCCCGCGAAACATGATACAAGTATCTAATTTTGGGGCTTATCGAAGCAGCGTAGGAATGCTGGGGAACCCAGTTAAGCCACTCCAGTACAGCAAACCGGAGTGTAATGTAATTAAGAGAAAGCGAATAACAATTACCAAACATTTCCATATTTTTGGCTACATTAACATTTTCACGCAGCTTAAAATGCGTTGATCTGAGTAAAATTGAACCCGAATTTTTATCACTACATTAACCCTTAACCACCTATCATACGTCTGACAGACCCCGACGAATTTTTAGGCTTGTATATTGTTGTGCCCAAGCTTTGTATAAACGTGTTCGTTCTTGTACATTTTTCTCGTGCTACTCAGTGCCGCGCAACCCCTCCTTGCAGACAGACGTGAGCGCTCTTGTCTCTGGTAAGTAAAAAACTGTTGCCGGTTACGTGACTTTTTAACATTCGTGTTTTTTTTATCGTTTTGGTTGATAATGGCGAAAACATCCAGCTGTAGTTGGAACAAGGCAACGAAAATATACCAAACGATGAATGCAGCGATGTTGAGGCCGATGTAGGAATATGTGTTAGAAGAAAGTTGTGAGCCAGACTGAGAATGCGAAGAGACAAATGAAATCGAAAATAACGAAAATGCTCCTCTCGAAATTGATTTATCTTCGACTTTAGCTGATGAGCAAGAATTATCACCTGAAGATGATATGCCTTTATCTCGAGGCCCAGGAAGAAGAATTATTTTGGCAAGAAACACTTTTGAAAGTCTGGATCTTCTTTCATCTTCTATTGAGCACAAGCTGTGAAAGTTCTACAATGCACAATAACTATTTAGCTTTAGCTTTTGGATCAATACCTCAATCTTATATGGACATAGAGCAAAGCCTTTTCGCGAAATAAGGCACAGTGACTTTCGAGACAGCTGAAGTGTACGAGTATACGTTTGCTTGATTTCCATTGGTAGACAATCTGGAATACGAATATTGCATTTGTCAAAAGATGGTATGCGTCTGTTCAGCGAATCCCTATAATTGGGCGCATCATATGGAATTTCAGCTAGAATTCTCTTTCATGGGGAATTCAGGCTTATAGTTCTGAGAGAAAATATTAAGAACTATACGGGCAGTGACGACCATAAGCACATAACAATAAAAACATCACATGACCTTCTGGGCAGTCCAAAATCGTGATGCGCTCTTATTATGCTGGTCCGACCATCAACTAGCAGTTGCTACGGAGCTCAAATTGTTTCAAGCTTTCTAGCAGTAATGAAGTCCATCAGATAGATCTGACAAATTTAACTATGCGTTAGTATGCTGGCGAGAAAGATTTTCTTGAAAGCCAGCAGCAGTGACGTCACGCTTTATTGCATCACAGATTGGTATATTCCACCGATGCCAATCGACTTATAGCCATCGTATGATGCAATTGAATATACAATAATGACGTTTACCTCTGTTTTGGATACAGTATGTACTATAGAGGAGACTTTCTTCTGGAATTAATGTACGTTCAGTGTTATTAGCTTGAAAAATGTTTTTTACATAGGAGGCATAAAGGGTGTTTTTTCATGGAGGTTTTAATTGTCTGCTTAAATAAAATATAAAAAAATTAATTTGGTGACGATTCATTAAATTCATTCGAAAGATTAGTTAATATTTGAAAATATAGTAGTTCATGGCATATTGCCTCGCACAAAGCGCAGTCTTAAGGTAAAATATTCGACCACTTTTTCGAGCAATTAGGGACGTATATCGTGTATTATTCGAATATTTTTTAACACCAAATCTTGCTATAAAGGCCATAAACTAGTGACTTGGCATAGCCCAACAGAAAATAGTCCAATGGCGTCAAATCGCACTATCTTTGTGGCCATTTTAAGGGTTCATTTCTTGAAACGACTTCATTTCCAAACCGTGTTGTCAATAAAGCGATGTTTTCGTTGGTAGAATGAGGTGGAAATCTACCCTTTTGAAACCACAGTTCTTCCACAATGATGTCACGCAAATTTGGGAACAAATAATATTATAGTTTATAATCGCATTGCACCAGTGTCTATTGACAGTAACTTGAGCTCCGGCCTCATTTTTGTAGAAATGACGCCACCGGCGAATAATCCACACCATACGGTGCATTTTTCCATATGCAATGGCATCTAGTGAACTTCTTGAAGAATATAGGCGATTAACCAGAAATAAGGCTTATAACTGAACAAATTGTGCGGTAAAAGGCTGGGTCAATTTTCACGTGATTTTAAGCACATTCACTGTAGACTCGATACGATAAATGGTTACTCGGCTTTCTTTCCTATACCAATTGGATGTTGTAAGCCTTGAGGCCAAAATGTGCACGCAGAATTTTCCAGATAGTTGGTGGACATAGGCGAAATTGCTGTGAACGATGATGATTCGATAAATTGGGGTACTCTTCAACACAAGATTCTTTCGAAAGCACTGTTATCGGTCTTGTTGGTAAACTCGGTGCGGAATTTTTCAATAATTCGATGGATAGCACCTTCAGATGGCTGATGAAGTCTACCGTGAATTTTACGAAGTGCGAACAAAGCTTCGATTTTGAAAATAAATTTCAATGATTTAAAATCGTTTTTGTGGCGTCAATTTTTCCATGATGAAATGACAAACTGTACTAAAAACAAGCAAAGCTTAGAAGCTCAATATGACAGCTGATTCAATCCCTGTTAAAAATCTGACACTTCAAGAAAAAGCACCCGTTATGTTGAATAAAAGTATGCAGAAAATTTGTTCAATTAAGTTTAGATGTACGTACGTTCCCATCTTTTTTTTTGCAAGGTGCCGTTGTTCGACATTCTTTTTTGTCTAATATTTGATAGAAGCCCTTCCGGGTTTTTACGATTTAGCCGTTGTCAATAGACTCAACTCAATAGACTAAAGGCTAAGGCTTGAAAAAGAAGACAAATAAGTCTTTTGAAGCCGGCTACGAAAAGCGCAGAGAGGTCGTGAAGATGTCGAAATCGCAAATTGCCACAGGTCAGGTAACGACTGCTGAGACTAAGAATCATAAGCAGCTAAAAAAAAAAAAACTCAATAAAAGGAATGTGGTTAAACAAATCTTTCTAGAAATTGAATTTGTTTGATTGAATTTTTTTTTATTAAATTATTAAATTGTTAAAAAATAAAATATTATATTATTACAATGTATTACCAGCTAAGGAGATGTGTATCATTTTGTTTACAAGAAGAATAATTATACTCAAAATCGTAATGAAAAAAATGAGAGAACAAAACCAATGAACATTAAAATTAACAAATCAAAAATCTCTCATCACTAAAGGAGAGATAAATTATTATTTTTTTCATTTTTGTAGAAAAAAGTTTACAATATTAATTAAGAGAAAAATTAGGAGTATATAGTAGTTGTCGTTTCTAGTTCTAGTTCTATTCTATACCGAAATCCTTGAAGCAATATAGAAATCATTCCCTCACCTGTGGCAGGTACGAAAGGCTCTTTGTACTCTTCACATAGCGATTGACCGCCCTCAGTTCGTCCATTGTCATGTGGTGCAGTGGTTGATTGTTGCCACCGCCGACACCGCCACTGCGAGTGGACTTGGAGGAACGTGTCGATGAGCAGCTGGAGGAATGCTTAATGTCCAATTCGAATTCGCCACTTCGACCAAAGACGGGGATCTTCCCAATAAGAACTTTTTCAATCCACTGGCAATGGTGTACATGGAATAGTTGTCCACGTTGATTAATCGACCATCTTGCGGGGAATGTAACACCTTTTTCATGGCACACTTGATGGCCAGGAACACGGAAAACGTCACGACGATTTGGTGATTCCTTGTTGATCCTCTAGCGGCACAACAAATTTTACCTTCTCCAAACGATATGACGGATAGGGTGCTCCACCGGATTCCGGATGACCATACTGTCCAGATCCGCAGCACGACGATGTACTCGTTACGCCCAACTAGACATTTTTGCTTCTCCTTGCTCTTCTGTGCACACGTTTTCTTAGTTTTTTATTTTTTTTATTTTTTGTTTTTCCAAATGATTCCCGTTCAGGACAATGCAAGAATTCCAAGCGCAAAACCGAAAAGAAGACGAGAAAAACGCATAACAAGGGGGTTTCGTGTGGAATAAAAATAAAAAACACCGCAGGCGTAGTGAAAAAATTAAAATTTGTAAAAAAAAAAACAAAAAGGAAAATAGGAAAAATGGTTAATCGTTTCCACTTGTGTATCACAAAATGCGTAGATTTTTAGATTTTCTTTTATCGCTCACAGCTTTTCCTTGACACGCTCCGATGCGATGAAGAGCCAACGAGTGTCCGGGGGAAGATTACAATTTTCGATTTCCTATGTGAGCGTTTTTCACTGGATTCTCCGCTTGAATTTGACCATCTTATTCAATTCGTTGAGTGCGAGCTGTGCTCGTTTGGCTTTAACGAAAAATTTAAATGTGAATTTAGTATAGGGTCATCAATTCTGGCTGCCGCCACTTAGCTGATATAATATTCTCGATATAATGAAAAGAAATTTAAGACGTCAAGTTAACATAATCTAAAAGTAGAACCAAAGTTTTTCATTCATAAAAAAAGAAATTATACCCAAAGAACATCGGGTGACAACTTTTACGCCACTTTATACATAGACCTTTTATAGATGTCAACATCAGAGCAAACTCTGTCGGAAACGTTTTTCTAGAGAACTAATCCGGAACTACCTCAGCGAAAAATTTCAACAAGTTTCTAAAACGGAGATGTTTCAACCATGCTGGGACTTTGTAAGAGCGATCCACAGGACTCAATCCGTGAACCTCTGCTCTTCGTTTTATATGTATATTAATGACCTCTTTGCGGGTGATATCCAAATATACTTGTTGTCATAAACCGGGAATTGTGTCAGTGGATTGAATGAAGACTTAAAAGCAATAAATCTCTGGGCAGTTTCGAATCCCAAGAAGTCCCTATTCCTACGGATAGGCAAGAACGTGGGGATTATAGATGAATCCAATGATGTTCACTTATCTAGAGAGAAGATTCCTTTTGGTAAAAACCTTAGGGTTATTTTAAACAACCGTCTTAAATCCTGTGACCATATAAAGATACTGCAAAGAAATATTTATAAGTTCAGAAAGTCAATCCTGAACTATCGTAACCGCTTATTTCTTAGAAATACAATAACCCATTTTAGCCGTTAGTCTTATTGCGAATAAAACAAACACAATCCTTTAAAAAAAAATAGTTTACTCTCTTTATTTGGTTGCTTATAGGCGTCTGTACTTTATAGTGTTTGACTTACGACTAATCTCCTACCTACCGGCAGACTCTTTTCCTAGTGTGGTCACTTTACAATCACTAGTTAGTGTTGCGACTTCATATTTCTTACATTCTTATCAGTTTCTCTCCTATGGCTTGCTACACCAAGACCCAATTATTTATACTTAAACTTTCCTAGATCTTCCAAGACTGGTACTTTAATTCCAGTTTGTCATAAATGCTTAGGAAGTATCCGTACGTGCTTTGTTCACGCTGTTAGGCTTTGAAACTAGTTGACATACCAAATCAGGCGTATGATAAGGACAAGATATTTTGCTTATTCTCTCTTCAAGCATTTTAAGAATCTATGAGGCAAACAGGGGCACAAATAATCAACATAACACTGTTTAGATAAGTGTATTCAAAATTTAATGGATATTTGAAAAAATTAAACTTGAAATGTAAAACTTAAACTGAAACATCAAGTGGATGCAGTAAGTACCCGAGACCACCGTGGGCTTCTAGTCACCGCCAAAAAAGGATGTAAAACCAGAGGGATAATTGTGTGGAGTCAAAAGGCGGACGGAGAAGAAAAAAAAGGGCCCATACAGTCTTCCACTTCAAGGTAGTCACAGGATCTGACGATCTTGTTAAAAGGCCAACCAAAGAGGTGAAAACTACTAACGCGATTCATCAAAATAGTGAAGAAAGTCTCGTAGCCGACAAAGAGCTGGTGAATCGATGTGTTACAAGCGGGATACCCAGGACGAGAATTCTCCTCCGGTCAACGAAGACGCAGTCCACTCTTGAATAGAACAGGTTGGCATAGCCATTCCAAACAATAAAGCCACATTGTTTGATGACTTTCTTACAAGGCTATGCAAATACGGAGATGAGGCTTTGTTGGAGTCCGTGCACCAGTGTATCAAATGATTGTAATACCTACTCCATATGTTCCATACCCATAAAAGTCAAATGCCTTCTAAATATTGGTAACAGGATCCTGTAGGAAAGTGGAAATAATATCATATCAAACAAGTTGAAGTAGAACAATAGTAGCATGACATAAAAATACATGAAGCGCACAATATTCGATACTCCGATTCTTGAAGTTACAGTATCTTTCCTCTCGAATAACAAAAAAAAAAAATGCGGAACGAATACCGGTGGTAAACTAAGAGGGCTATCGGAATGGATGGAATACCGAGCTTCGTGCAAACTTCTATTAAAAAAAGCGTGGTGGAAGGAAAATGTGCACATCACTACAGGTATATACTCGTAGTCGGTACTATAGGTAAGAAACCCTTAAAGCAACCATCGCCGTAAAGACCCTTATCCAAGCTGGACACCATCAGCTCAAAAAAAAACCAAGCACCACTCATGACATACATACGAGCAACAAGTTGTATCGTGCTCGAAACAATACCTGAAAAAAAGTTGAGAGGAGACAACAAATAGAATTGCGATGACCTTTATTGTTAAAAACGCTTTTAACACATCCAGGTGGAAATCATCATAACAGCGTAACGAAACATACCGCAAAATTGACAGAATCTTTTCATACGGTGCAGGCCAAGGCCTAACACATCCTTTTTTGTCTTATTGATTTTTTTTTTTTATTTTTTTAACTAGCGAAACAGAAACGATCGAAGGAACCAACTGGTAAATGTGGTGGACAACTCTATATCGAGAAACAGTTTGGATGAATCAATCAGGAACTGACAAGTAAAGTGTCAAAATAATATTGAAAAACAATTGCCTCGAATTCTAAAAAACCATTTGTTCTGGAGTAGGACAGCGAATAACTTAAAAACAATCAAATGGTTTGCTGAAGTTGTTGGAAAGCTTTGAGTTGGAGAATCTGTACATCTCTGACGAGGTATGTACTAAGCTCTCTGTAACTAGCAAAACATATGGTAAAAACCTGGTTTTGCCGAAATAATGTTTACAGCCATTGAAGTTGATTTTAGTTAGAACCTCTACTGACTTTTTACTTGAGTCTTTCCGAGTCGCATTTTGTCGTTTGATGAAAGATGCGGCAGATTGTTCTTTCCATAGAATTCATTTTGTTACTTTTTCAGTTATCAAATTGCGGGTGGGATAAGATTTGAGATGAGGGGTTTTACTAAATGTAAGCATTTCAGTGGGCTCTCAGACTCAGTCTGAGATTATAAATTAGAAAGGAGCTTCTACATCTATGTTCAGATTGAACATACATAGTACTTCTTTGTGGTTCCCAAATGTATTCTGATTGGATAACTTTAAAGTCTTCGCTATTAATTTTAAGTGTAATTTCTTACTTACACGAATTATTATGGTTAATAGCATGGAAATCAAAAGAGGTACAGCTCGATTATTGATTTTCCTGCTTTCTCTTAGAGTAGGAATGCCTTGGATGGCAGTGCGTTATTTTTTGATTCCAGTAGCGTTATCAGATGTTTGCCTTTATCCAGCGGAAATGAGTTATCCTAGGATACAAGTTCTTGGCTACCCATTTTGTATTATGTAGGTCGTAAATAATCAACTAAGTGTTATAATTCGGATCCAGAGCTCTTGAATAAAATTTTTTTTTAATTAGATTTTCAAATCCGGGTCTCAGACGATCTTATAGATGTCGATCGTGCTGCTTTGTCTTTAGTAGTGTTTAAATCTTTTAGTAATAGTGAGAATCTTTTCGCTAATAGGAGAAATGTGCCTCTCTTCCTCTGTTGTCTTGAGGAAATTTATTGTCTTCTCACTTAGTATGTACTCGTAATATTGTTTCTGTAAGAGAAAATATATATAATGAATGATGTTGTACCAACTACAAAAATATTTCCCTTTTTAATTCCGCGTACAAAATGCTTTTGGCTGTATGAATACATACTTTATTATAGACTAAAAGTACTACATTTATTTAAGCTAAGAATATTGCTACCATTCATTCCATGTATATCAGCATGATCTATATTTCTGCAAATTGATGCTGAAAGTCCGCTTTTCCGTGTTAACAAAAATCACCTCTAAATTATAATGGCACTTAGTTGTTCTGGCCAGACCAAAACTAATTACCCTCACTGCGTCAGGTCAGTGGCGTTCTGCAATCATTTCTTGATGAGCTACAAACAGCTACTTTAAATCCGATTCCCAGCTTCTTTAGTACTGTAAATTGACCAAGAACTATCAATTAAAATTCCAATGAAATATCAGGGATTCCCCATGAGGCTACATTTATGTGGTTCTATTCAAACCATCACTTTATGTAATTACGGCAGACAATATTCTTGTTGCTTTTGACTATCCGTACATCATTGATAATTAAATTTTCTTATGCGTGCCTGTGCGTGGTAATATTATTGCGTGCATAAAATTGCATTGAACGTCGCACTGTAGCGTAACCTTTCAATGTTCATCAATTAATGATAATTTGTGAGCAATTTGCCATTAAAAATTATATCGATCAACTAACTGCTCTCCATCATCGAGTATCGAATTTCTTTTCCTAATTAAATCTGGGTCACATGCATGCTGCTGCACGCATTCTTTCATACTCAGATCTGAGCATAGCCATTGCCAGTCAGTAAGCAATGCCATACTCGCAAACCAAACCATTTTGCAGAATTTTACCCTGTGCAGTGATGTGTTGTGCCTAACCGCTAAAATGATGCCAAAGATACTTAATGATCAGGTGTGAACAATCCATCAAGATACACCTGTAGGGCTGCAACAAGTACGCACGACATCTGATTGCGCACGAGAGTGACCAAACCAAAGTGGCAGCAGCTTAAAGGAACTTCTGCGGGCAATTTCTGCTGCCGTTGTTGTTGTTGTAGGTTTTTACTGCCCATGGCAGAAATTCTATAGTGTATCTGCCAGAATTAATGAAAGTCAGCTACGTATACAGGACAGGTATTCCCAGTGGTCTCGATTGAAGAAAGAACTTATCAAATGTGGATAGGGAGATACGGATAGCAAGGGTAGAGGATCACTTTGAATGGTTAACTTATTTAGGGACTTAAAGAATCGTGAGACAGGTAAATGAGTTGACCTCAATCTTGTGAGTTTGGAAAATAATTAACCGTTGTAAATGATGATGACAACGGGTACTTACAGAAAGAGATTTTTGAGAGTTGGTACATATCTAAATGGGAAGAAAAATCATAAACATACATTTTTTCAGAGATGCGGGATGATAAATTGTAAATTACAGCGTAAGCATCGAGTAAGCTGCAATGTCTATATGACAAGTCGAGTGCATAGACTCCAGCAATCGGGGACAAACCCCGTTGTGTATTTACCAATAACAGTAGTAAATTCTAGCCACAGGAAGATTGTGGCCCACACGAGTATCTTTTGCTTCATATTAGAGAACTTACCGGATAGCGATTCCCAAAGACTCAATATCGAACCAATAAATTCAAATGACAGTTGGGCAATTGTCACGAAATCTTGCCTTCAGACTTTATGAAAATTAGTCTTTCTTACTTGCGGGATTAATCGTCTCGAAACTGGCAAGCCAACTTTAAAGTTTGAAGATACTAGATTAGTATTAGCGGAGGGTCTGGTTTAGAAGAAGATCTTTGAATATATTTAAAGCTGGCAAATTCAAAAAGGATACATTTTCTGTGCAGATGGAAACTTGTGCAGAAAGGTGAACACTACTCCGAACAAACCCGCTGAGTAGAGTGAATTACAGTCTCATAGCAAAGAAATACATTTTAGAGGTCAGATTGCTCAAGGTTAACAATTTTCTCGGCGTAGATAAAATCTTACCGAGAAACTGCTGAAGTTACCTATATTTTTCAAGGAAAGCTAAGCGAGATTGCAGAGATTGCGGCTAAGGAAAGCTAAGTGAGATTGCAGAGATTGCAGCTGCGGCTGTAGATGCACTTTTAATCATGCAATTTTGATTGTTCTCTTTGCAGTTGCCAAAAAAATCTGTTATTTTGGACGCTTCCTCAGTGGCATAAAGTTTTGTTATTACCCATTCTACACTGAACCGCAGAAAAAGGCCATTAGGAAGTGCTATGCTTACTACTCTCCAGTGTCTACGTTTTAATCCTTTCCAATATCGGACTTCGTCTCGCTTTTATGTTCACGGATGCATGGATAAGGGACCTACATATTATTATTATGTACGTAAAGGGTGACCAGATAAGAACGACAGGAATCAACTAAAACAAAAACGGTGTGAGGTATAAAATTAATTCTAGCTTAATTTTGAATGCCATTATGTGTGTAATAGCACATCATTCAAATAACCGCCTCGGCTTCGCTTGCAGTGCTTCAAGCGGTCCGTCCAAGTTTTGATTACTCGGTCCAATATGAATGGCGTTATGCCGGTAATTTGGTGCCGAATATTGGCATCGAGTTCGTCCAAAGTGGTTGGCTTGTTAGCGTAGACTAAGGTCTTGACGTAGACACGGAGAAAATAATCGAGTGGTGTCAAATCACATGATCACGGCCGCAAATTGATGAACGTTCTCTGTGAGATGACGCAGTTGCCAAATTTCTTCTTCATGGCATGTAGCGTCATCTTGTTGGAACCAGGGCTCGGATATATCGATGCTGTCCAGCTCTAACTACAGAGCATCGGTTAACATCGCTCTATACCTGACACCATTAACGGTAACAGTGTCTCCTTCCCCATTTCGAAAGAAATAAGGTCCGATAATCCCGCAAAAGGGCACCAAACAGTCAATTTCTGTGGATGCATTGATACTTGGCCGAACACTTGTGGATTGTGTTCGCTCCAATAATGGCAATTTTGCTTGTTGACATAGCCGCTGAGCTTCGTCTGAGAAGATGACTTTTTGGCCAAAATCCGGATCTCCGGCCAATATTTCCAGCACCCAATTAGCGAACTCACGACATTGTCTATGGTCATCTGGCTTCAATTCTTGCGTCAGCACAATCTTATACGGATGTCGGCCCAAATCCAACCAAAAAAATAAGCCGGGTTGACTCTCTGGCAATGCCCAATTCAGCTAACTGACGTCGAATCGACAATTCTGGGTTTTCTGCGATACTGGCCGCTACGGCGGCTATGTTTTCTTCATTTCGCATCAATCTCTGGCTTAAGATCTAAAAGAGTGTACTTACGCTCAAACTTTTCCACGGTGAGACGAATCGCCAGCACACTGAAGCCATGCTGAAGACCGCACTTTCGGCAAGCGTAAAAGGATGCATGATGAAATGGCAAACCTCACTGAATATTTCGACACCTAAATATTATTGGTAACTTTGACAGCTGCTGAAACATAACAATTGATCTTGTCACCCGATATAACGGGTATAGAAAGTATTGCAAGAAAATGTGAACAGGGGATCCTTCCACACCGTTCACCGAATTGAGCATTCAAAATTAAAGTTATACATACTCGTACAAGGTGGCGCAAAATTAATCAGCCTATCGGAATAGGGTACACTCTTTGCAAATAGCGTCGTACGTCCATCATACTTGACAATTGCAAACTAGATAGGTGCAGTATACAAACAGATAGGCAAAGGAGCGCTATTCTCCTTAAGAGCGTGGAATAATTGTGTCGATGTCTTTGATCAATAATCGATCGGTAGTGTTAGCGCAGCGTGAATTTCTACGTCGATTTCCTAATCGTCTCGCGCCAACTGGGCAAACATTCCGGCCCTTAGCTACTAGACTCAAACAGAGTGGAACCACATGAGACCATGTAGTGCGTGGCCGTCATCGGACTGGTGGTTCGGCCGAGAATATCGCGGCTGTGTCTGACGATGTCGCTAAGAACAAAGAAACATCAACCAGAAGACTGGCCACGCAATTCTGCATCACCAGGCGGACCCTACAGCGAATTTTAGTGAAAGGCGTACAAAGTGAAAACAGTGCATCAGTTAACGCCTCCTGACCGTCAGTTGCGTGTGAATTACTGTATAGCCATCCTCAATCTCAACAACGAAAAGGACGATTTTGTGTCGAATGCCATCATGAGCGACGCGGAGCATTTCCACTTAAATGGTTACGTCAATAAGCAAAATCTTCGTTTCTGGTGCACTGAAAATCCGCGTGTGATGAAGAGCCATTACGTCCACTCAAAGGTACTGTGTGGTGCGGTGTTCACGCGGAGGAGTGATTGGGCTGTATATTTTTGAATGACATCATGACTCGCCTTGAAAATTAATTGATTACCCGGAACTATATGTTTGCCCGCAACCCGCTTAGTCAGGACTGAATTGATTGCATTCTCGAAAACCTTATTGATGTTTAGAAGAAGCCTGATCGATCGGAGATTCGCCGGCTTGGAGATGGGATGTACCATCGCAGTTTTCCAATGCGCTGGATAATGGGTATTATTCATTGAATTATTAAACAGTGTGGTATAAATGTCTACCGCTTCTAGCGGAAGATATCGAAGCCCAATGTTCGGTATTTTATCGGTTCTCACTGATTGCTCTTCCTTCGAAATGAACGGGGGTAGTACCCTAACGTCGGCGATGATAATATTTGCCATATTCTTATCACTGAACTGGGTGAAACCCGAACTTTCGAATCGCCAGTTAACTATTTATTTTCGAAAGTAGAAATTGTGCACAAGGACTCGATATTCCAGGTCTTGGTTCGGTTCGGGCCAATGATGGAATTCGCCTTGTACACTTCCTGGAAAGTCGCTCCTATAGCCCCTACCTTCTCCTCTATCACAAAGAAATTTTCTTCATCAACTTCCTCATTTGGATCTATGCCTGCTGCTACACATCGTTCGAGCGCTGTTAAGACACGAAAGGTGATTTTGATCTTTCCTCCGAAATATTTATTGTTTGCGGGAACATACTCAGGTTTCTGGTGTCTGCAGTCCGAATTTTATTGTTCCAATTAAAACTTACAGAATTTCTGTAATTTTCTTTTATTAATGATTGGAGGTTTTTGTTCGACGACTTCAGTGTCATGATCTCGGGCTTATGTCTCTCAGTAAATTGTCTGTACAAAGTTTTTAGTCTAGACAACAGTCTCCTTTTATGTCGGTGCAGTGCGCTAATAGTTGCATTGCGGAATAAGTCTTCATCGTCAGTGTGTTGGTACAGAGGTATCGTTTTGTCCATTGTTCGTTTGATTGTCTCGTCCATTAGTCTAAGATACCTGTCAATCTCCTCATTTGGCAGACTTCTGTTGGACGGTGGGTAGAGTGAGTTCGAGGAGAATGCTTTCGTAAGTATTCTGGAGAAGTGTGTCCAACGTACCCGACTATAATTGTAGGAATACATTTGAACAAATTCCTCCAATTCCGCAATTTCCGTTGCGAAGTGTTATTTCGGTACTGAGACCGCAATGGTCACTGGCGTAAACGAAAGTGCGTAGCAAGTTTATGGTTTGTTGGTTTGTACCTCTCAGTTGCATCCGTGTGTTGAACATCAGGAGATCCAGATAGGACCCGTGTCTGGGAAACGACGGGCTATCTGCCGCTTTAAGACCGGGTCGCTGCATAACACTATGCTGACCACACCAATTGAGTAGCAGGTTCTCTCATGTGCTTGTTCTTACTTACTAAAGTTACGCTATAGTCCGGATGGCCTAAACTATGTACAATGCCGCTCTATCCAGCCTTGTTGTTTATTAACTGCTCTTGTGAAACGGCGAAGTGCCTTCGTATTGTCTTTTTTCAAAATTCCATATCTCTGTGCCATAGAGGAGGAATGGGGCCATCTATGTTTTATAGAGCACTTCCGAGAGAGTGTTCTGTTATTCAATCGCCTTCTCACTTCAATACAGCGATTGGCAAGAATTACTATCCGAATGATCTCTACACTGATGATGTTGTGTATATTAACTGCGGAGCCTAGGTAGGCAAAGGTCTTGGCTTTTTCGGAGTCATCGATATATTGTGGCCTTTTTGATAGCAGCAGGTACTTTCGTTTTCCCCCGTTTACCACCACTTTCGCCGCTTCTGTGTGAACACTTCTAAATGCTTCACAAACTGTTCACCGTGTTCTGCCGATTATGTTATGACAGTGGATCGTCTTATAGCATTTCTTGATTTTAAGGCTCTCATTACCGAGCCTCACGGAACAACGAGTTTTCCCCATGCTCATTAGTCATTGCTTCGTTCGACTTTTCTCAATATGCGCAGTCGTATACAGTCTTTTTCGAGTTAACTTTGTATATAGGTATCTTCATTTCTTCGAGGTAGAGTAGACAGAATTGCTGCCCATCATCATCTAAGTGGAATGGTTCGTTTTGCCCGACAACGGAAAATTGATCGTCGTCGCTGTTAAACAGTTTGCAGGAATGTTTAATGGATATGGTTCAGCGCTGACAGCAAATCTACCACTAGGTTCTCTTGCAGGCGTCCGTTCGTACATCATGTTCCATTTACATTCTGCGAAAATTTGCGAATGTCTTGCTTGCTATATTTTTAATCGATATCAAACCACTGGTTTATTAGTGGCGATCGGTTGAAACTCACAACAGAAGCGGTATTTCTTATTGCTTGTGTTTTCTTCTCAGCGGCATAGGGACATCCGCATTTGTCCAAAACAAGGTATAATAGATTGTGGTCCGGGAAAATATTGCCCCCTGGAAAGTTCAGGCGTCTGGAATACTGAAGGCGCACCTTGCGTCGATAGCAAGATGAATATTCAGATACAAAAAATACGTGCCTGCGATGATGACATTTCGCCCAAAGTGTAGCTGATAAACTTGAATCCATTGTCTGAGGTGGTGGTAGCATGTAGGCTATATAAATCGACTGTGATTTCCTCGGACGACGCACGGTATCTTACTTTCATACTTAGTTTTTGCGTAATATTTTTAGAAACGTCTTTGCCTTCACTAATTCCTGTCCAAATCGCACTGATCAGCTGGATCTTTTCATTCCAATTATACGAGCTCCTGTTTTCCACTACGATGAATCGATTCCGTTTGTTGGTACACACATTTCTTGTCATCAAAAATGCTTTTACTCTCTAGTTTTATATTTATATTGTTGGTTTAAGCTCATACATATGTAGGTGAATATGCCATTCTGTGCGAGGTATTTTCTCGTCGTATGTACAGAGTACCAACCAGTAACTTTGATGGCCAAGGCAACGAGCTTGTAGGGTTTTATTTTTAAAGATAGTATATTGAGTATTACTATTTTCCGCAAGGTTACCATTTAATTAAAGCCACCACTAAATTATATAAAAATTAATATTAAAACATTCTTTGCAACCAGTAACATGTAGGAGAATACTCGTACACTTCCAAAGTTAACCATTAAATGGCATCTTTCAGGTTCGCATATCTTTCACTCACATAACATCCCAATTAGTAATTGAAATGGTACTGTCGCATATCCGGGGGCTCTGCTGCCTTGCTTTCATCAGATTACTCTGGAATTCACTTAAACGTCAGCCGACAGTCCGGCCCACAAAGCTACAGAGTACACCTTTATCATGAGCACTTTCGACGCATGTTGTCGGTATCCTATGATGTACAACATGTGCGCTCGGTCACAAGCACTTTGTGTCCGATCATTCGTCCTAATTATGAAATTATTTCTGCACTTCGATCTCTTTTTCCAATTTAATTAAGAGAGACATGTCTAAAGGGACAAGCTTCAATCTGCACCGTCGTACCCATCCCAACAGCCCCCATTACTACCAGTGACAAAGTAACTTTGAATGCTTAAATTGGGATGGGGTGAGGCCATATTGAATCGAATTGTGCGATAATTGAGGCGACTTAAGTCGCGTTACAGTTTCTCGTTTACAGCAGTAGCGTGATCTGCCGCCAATCAAGGTAACACCCATTAATTGTTGACAGCATTTAAAGTTGAAGGACAGTGAAAAATCGAGCAGTATTCCTACATAAAGACGCACTGGAAATCAAATTAGGCGGTGATGTGACAAGATTGAATGAAGACAGATCTCTGATGGCTATTTTGTTGCATCCACTTAACAGCCATATGAAGATATGTAATTGGAATTTTGGGCACATAGTGTCTCTGGGGGCAATTTTTAATTAAGATTTTAAGGTTACTTGAAGCAGACTTCCAATCAGATCTTTTAATTATAGTTCATGTTGCATACTACTAAACAGCAAACTGGACTGCTTGAAAATAAGTAATCATACCATGTGAAGGGTGGAAAGTGGAAATCTAGAGAGGATGCCTTCCTTGACCAGCAATGTGATCATAGCCATCTGCTTGCGCAGTTAAAGAATCCCAAATTGGTACTCATGGTTTATTTGTCAATTAGAAGCCCTCGAGGATAACATTTGTCTTGGCAAATTTGTGCCACATTTGTGAATATAAAAGCAAACGCTAAATTCTAGAAATAATTTAGATTAATTCGAAGCTCAACCTTTATTATTGTACATCAGCACATCACTGCTCTGCACGTTGAGGGATAAGTTTAAATTTAACAGTATAATACAACATAGTCGAACAGGATGTTTTGGATTACCTAACAGCTTCGGATATGAATGATTTAATTGCTGACGATCCGCACAAATGAATCCAGGACTACTAATATCACTTGAAGCATTAGGTTTCTTAACAGTTTGTGGATAGTTGAACAATTAGTGGGTACCTCCTGCTATAATGCACATATCGCCACCACGGTGATTTACGTTGATAACGCATGTTTCTAGAATATCTCGCATGAAGATCCGCATTTCGAATTTATTATCCAATATATACTTGATATAGGTTCTGAGAGCTCGAAAGGCAAACAATTTTAACAAGCTAATACACATTAAATAGAGGATGCCCTCCTAAAACTTTAAAACGAGAATGTGTTTGATATCACTGCCAATACTGCAAGGTGGGACACAAGTTACGAATTGGTTTGCATCTTGTTAGAAATGAAAAAAATTGCTCTCTGTTTTCACGAAAAGCTTACTTGAAGATATAAAATTGATGACATTATCGGTCAAATAACCATTTCCTGATTTATTGCACATTTGTGCTCGTTTTACGGCATTTTGAATTGTTGCTCATATAACATCTGACTCCAAATTCGTGATTTCTTCTTTAATGTTGACTTTTAAGACTTGCAAGGTTTGTGGTTTGTTATAGTAAACGCGAGATTTCAAAAGGCCAGAAAGAAGAAGTCTGTCGCCGTCAAATCTGGCTATCTGGCCAGCCAGTTCAACTCGCCAGAACGGAAAATCATATGTCCTGCAAATTGGTGATTCAAAATCTCCATTGGGAACAGGAAAAAGCAACATTTGCCAAGGGCTCCATGTAAGCGGATCAAAAACAAATGAAGGAGTTGGGGTCGGAGTATACGGTCCTTGCACTAAGAAATCCATACATGCTAGTATGGATACGAGCAGCTCAGTATTTCAGGCTGAAATCCATGCAATAGAGCTTTGCATTCGAGAAAATCTAAACAGACATGTATCACACAAAAATATTTATATTCTTTCCGACAGCATTTTCTTTGCGACAGCATTTTCTTTGCGACTTGCAAATAATGCCTTTGAAATATAATCAAAACTGGGATTGTTTTCAACTCCTACAACTACTGGCCACCATAAATAAAGCTTACCTGATCTGGGTGCCAGGACATGAAGGCAATGAAAAAGCTGACGAACTAGCCAGGAAAGAATCCGCATTTCAATTCATGATGCCAAGACCATTCTGTGGGCTATCAATTAATTCAATAAAAGGAAGCATTAAAACCTGGCAAGAGAAAAAGACGCTTCATTTCTGGAGAGAAATCGAAGGAAAAAGATAAGCCAAAACTTTATGCCAAGCTGTTGCCACAAAAAAAAAAACAAAACAATCAGTACAACTACGTAGAAGTCAGATTTGAGTGAACACAAGTTTTTCTTACAAGACACTGCCGTGTGAAAAAACACCTGATGGCCATGGGCATAACTCAATACAATACATGCAAACTGCGCGACGAGGACGTGGAAATAGCGGAACACATACTATGTGACTGCAATGGCTTAACTAAAACACGTCAACGTTACCTAGGTAAATTCTACCCTGAAGCGGCGGACATAGCTTACCTAAACACGTAGCCGACTTCCTACAAATTGCGGCCCATCTGCGGCCGCAGTAATCTGAGATTCTTTATACCACATACCACAACAATCTATCTATCATCTATCTCCATTGTGGCACGAGCTATGTGAGCGGTTGCCGACACTAACTGGGCAAATACTACGACGTTTAGCGGCTCGCTTAGAAAAATAAGGGACAACACGAGATGCCGCCAGGTCTGGCCGGTCCCGGAGCAGCCGTTTTGCTGAGAATATCGAAGCTGTGGTTAAACATGTCACAGAGGACCCCGGACTACAGTCAAGACGACGTGCCACGCAGTTGGACATCAATCGAATTTCGGGGCATGGTGTGTTGTTTACACTGGAGGCGTCATCGGGCCTTATTTTTTTTTAAAACGCCGTTAGTCAAACGACTACTGTGTACGGCGAGCGCTACAGAGCCATGATCAACGACTTTCTCCTTCCTCAATTGGATGAATTAGGACTGGAGAACATACATGCATACTGCACGAGCCACCAGTGAAATTCTGAGGGCCGTATTTCCGGGTCACCTAATCTCCCGATTTGGCGATTTGCACTCTGGCCGGCAAGATCGCCTGATTTAACCGTTCCAGGCTTATTTTTGTGGGGTTTCTTGAAGTCACGAGTCTATGTTGGAAAGTCTCAGAATCTTAAACTCCTTAAATATCCGTCAAGAATGAGAGGACCTATAGCCGGAAGTTGTGGTAAGAGTGAAAATACTATTACCTATTCGTGTACTTAAAATACAAAATCCAACAAACCGAGGTCCACTAAGTACTAGTGCATTTTAAAATACATGAACAATTTGTATCTTACTTTAATATAAATTGAGGTAAGAAATCAAATAATTTTTACCATTTTCATTCAAATCTTATTTCGACCTAAAACAATGTTCTTGTAGTTCGTATCACTCTGATCGTACAAACATGGGTATTTACGCACAAATTCAATTAACAACTCCATTGTTTCACAAAAAGAACCCATATCAATGCCGCGTTGAAATGAAGGATTTGTATTTCAACACAACACTGCGTTTCAGTTTCTATAATTTCAATAGAATACAACGCAGTATTAAAACGCACACTATTTGACGGAGCCTTTACTCAGCTAAACTTTAAGATTCATAATCATTTCACAACAAGCAGAACTGATGGGGGTACATCGATACATTGTTTTTCCTTTTTCTTTTAAATATGAAAAGCTAGGACCAAATCTTAATATATACAAAACCGTCCTAAATACTTAATAGAGGCGTTTCATTACAAAAAAAATTCGATTGCATTCTCTTCATCATCAGTTTTTCAAGCCGGAAAAATCACTCAGAAACTGATCTTATTCACTTCCAAAGCGAGGTGTTTTTAAAAAAAAGCCACGTTATATAAGAACCGATGAATAAATACTTCCACACAGTTACAGATGCCTGATTGACACTTAACGTTTTTTTAATGGACAGCAGCATGATTGACAATTTCATTTATCACCTCTTTTCACGAATCAACAAAAAATAAATAAAAAAAAAAACTCACTCGAAAAGAAGTCAATTTTATGATGATGTAGGAATCAATCAGCGCGAGACATGTGCCATTGAATCACATGCAATTGTCAGTTTCATCCTGTGATACACATGGAATGTCTTTAATAAAAATTCAGTTTTCCCCTTTGTCTTTTCCTCTTCTTCATCTGCCTTTACTTCGTTGAAAACGACACGAAATATACCGAGGAAGGATTCGTCGGTTCTCAGTCTGACTTATCCTGTTTGGTGGTCCTTTGGAACAGTGAATCCTTTTCAAGTTAAAAGAAACCTTATTCTGTTGTCATGGTCTTTAATCGCAAAGAATGAAGTTGTAATTGATAATATGAGTCTGCAGTTAATGGCACAGAAAGGACAATCACACATTCATTCAGATTCAGAACAATGAATCTTATCCGGTGGATAAGATGAACTGCACTTGCATAGAGGAAATACTGACCACAAGCAGGACATTGGTTTGAAGATAAGTATGACGCCAGTGACTTATCTAGGAAGTAGGTTCACGCTTTAATTAAAAGGATACCGGTGTTAAGAGATTAAAAAGTGATAGATGGAATACCATACATACGGCGTATGAAAATGTCAACCTCATGGCTTATCGGCTAAGTTCGGGACTAAATAGGATAGCGAATAATTTATTACACACAATGATTCCTTTCGGATAGAACTTTGCTTTTGTTAATATCTGGAAGGCATTGAAAGATTCCACCTGAAACAGGTGGGTATATTTCGTTAGCCCAAGGAAGAATCCGGATGAACTTATTTTCTCGTGACTCCGATACACATATATACATACATTTCGGCTTTAGTTTAGAACACAAAAGTCATCACCGTTGTGTTAGAAATGAAGATGGGGACAAGATCTATGCATGCAGCTTCTGTTATGAAGGAGTATTTTCTCTATTAGTTGGCGTCTAAAGGCAATTTCAAGAACGAAAATCGTATCGCTATGCCCGTACATTAAGGTGCTTAACAAAAAGGTTGTGTAAAACGCCAAAAAATAATGTGAAGACTTTTGTAATGAGAGATACCAAACAAGCTACTGAATTCGTAGAGACTTCCGAAAGAATTCGTTTTGTCTGTCCACTACCTGCAGACTCACATCGCTCACAGTTATACAAACGAGAAACAAATTTGTTAATGAAAGCCTTACAGAGAGGCAGGCAAAATGCGTGATCTGGTTCTGCAAAGTCCACCTCTGGGTATTGACCTACAATTTTAGATGCTGAAAGTGATTTTGGATAAATAAGATAAACAACAGTCTTTCAAAACCCTATTCTGAAGTACGAGTACATATGTACGCGCTATTTTTTTCAAATTTATCATTCCGAAATGAGTATTTTCAAGCAATGTGTACTCAACACGTATAACCCGCTACACAGAAAAGTAATAGAAACCCTGCGAAATATTAGTCTAAATAGGTTCATATCCTACTTACACTTTATGGTCTAAATAAGCAATAGGAAAATACAGATACGGATTTATTTCATTCTATGGATTTTAGTTAATGCATTTCTGTACCAAACCTGAAACGAGTTTAAACTACGGGATCCACTGCTGCAGTAGGCACGCCATTATACATTCAACTTCTCTTTTCTTTATAATTTGCGCGTGCTCAAGGGATCTAAGTACCATAAAATTCTTGCATACAGTGCGGGCGAAGGAAAATGAGGAAGGACGGAAGGAGAGGTACCGATGAATGTTGATTTTAAATGTTAGAAATAAAGATCTAGGCAGTGCATTCCATAAGTGAGTTGTACGGCTTAGGAACGAATCACTGTATTTTAGAGTACGTCCGGTTGAACATTTATAGCGAGACGGTGTTACGGTTAAAAGTTTGAAGGGACGGATGGAAATAGCTATAAAACAGAGTGAGACACGACACTTTACGTCGGTGTTCGAGGGTGTCTATTATCTGAGTGATACTAGTACCATCTATGAGTTTTATTGCATGTCTTGGAATGTTATCTAGCAGGTGCAGAGATGTTTTAGGTGCACACGATCAGATGTGGGCAATGCACCCCAATTTCGGGTGGATGAATGCCTTATATATTGAGGCCAGATCAGAGTGGGTGGTATATTTCTTACATCGCTTGAGGAAACCTAGACATTTCGCAGCATTCTTGACGTCACCGAATATATCGTCATTCCAAAGTAAGTTGTCATTGACACTGTTTCGCGTAGAAACGAGCAAACTTCGCGAGGACTTTCTTAAAAAATGAAATTTAAATAAATACTCCAAAGGCAAATGGCGCCACTGGATCTAGTCAGCTGTTTTAATTACTCATACAAAAAAAAGGGAAAACACTAACTGATTGAATTGATATTATATATATTTTGACTCTTCCTTTTGGTGGTCTACTGGAGAGTGTTACAATTTTTTTCTTCATCTCTAACGAAAACTATCGATGTCATGGCCTTGAAAGTGCATCTCGGTCATTGCTTCTTAATTCCGCAGTTGATGCAGTTTAGGAAACAGCTGAGCGTGAACGACGTTGTCACAGCGTATTATGTAAACGGTCCGCCGGTCATTGACATTGATGGCTGGGTGTTTAAATTTGGCTTGCACGACAGCAGAGTGCTTTGTATTTTGGAAGCATTAAATTCAACCCTTAGTGATTCCAAAATTAGTTATGCTGTTAATATCAGAATTTAATGAGCTTACCATATGCTGTCGTTCCCGTTCTACAGCCGAAGAGCAGTGACGTGAGTTAAGAAAAGGATATGAAAAGCAGAGAGGACTGTCGTCAGCAAAGGAATGTATAGGATTAGAAGTAGCGGACAAGTGATCGTTGATGAAAATTAAATAGAGTGTCGGAGACAGAACGGAGCCCTGGGGCACACCAGCATTTATTTTGTGAATACTAGACTTAAAACCATCCAAGACAACTTGAATTCAACATTCCGAAAGGTAATTTCTTATCCATTGGAGAAGGGAGTCATCGATCTCAAAAGAACGTATTTTCGACAAAAGAGCCTGATGTCAAAGTCTGTCAAATGCCTTAGAAATATCAAGTGCAACTATCTGGCTTTTCCAGATTGATGCACGCCTTGATTTAACTATTTGGTGAGATACACCATCATATCACCAGTGGACCTGTTGCTACGAAAACCGTACTGCCGGTCATTAAAAAGTTTTCGTGCTTCGAGATATTTCATGAGCTGACGGTTTATCAGCATTTCCATGGCATTGGAAGTGCAATGGGTCTGTTGGGGGAGAAAGAAGATGATTCGACGGACAGCACAGATGCTGTTTTCCATCTGCTTGGAAAGAGTCCTAAAGAGTAGTATTGATGAAAAACCTTATGCAGTAGTTTACCGGCGAGGAAGAACACCTCTTCAGAAGAAGGGGAGATATAACTGAATAAATCTGAATCAGCGGATTTATGGATGTTAAGATCTTTAAGAACTCTTGCAACTATACGAGTGCGAAAGTGGAGACAAAGCACAATTTGGAAGTGTTGAGCTGGTCGCAAAGTGTGCAGCGAGGGGATTGGCCTTGTCCAAAGAGCTGAGAGCTGGAATGTCATAATAAATGAGCGTATCTAATGTTTTCAACGAATGACCAAAAATGTTTACTACCTTTGGGACATTGTAGTGTTTCTTGCCTTAGCCTTTGGTCGTATTGAAATTTCACATGCTTAAGAAACACGATGTTATCATTTCTGGCTCGTTTAAACATCTCTCTAAATCTGACAGCCTTTTTACAGCTCGAGAGGTACTATGCATTTTCTTTTGGTTTGATACTCTTCATCCGATAAGAAATAAAGGACCTTATTCCAAAGAGAAGCAAAATGACCAATTAAAATTCCCGTATTGCCATACGATTCTCTTAGGAATCTTTTCCTCTAGATGACTATGATGGCCTGTACCATATTTCATCAGAAAAGTTATCCTAAAGTAGACCCGTCTCTAAAGAGGGGATTCGTTTCAGCTATTCCGTTCATACAGAATAATGACTACGCCGTACATTTTCCCATTTTTTGCAAGCAGCTTCAGTGTTACAATATGCAGGCGAGACCAGATTAACACTGTTATGCCGAAAACTTCTGTAGTGCATATACACTAATGACCCAGAGCTCGCACTAGACATTTGTAGTTCTTAGCTTAGTGGGAATATGATATCTACTTGCTTTAAAATTTAGGTTTTAACAAAGTAGAAGATAGTTTAAAACTTTAGTGTGTCCTTCATTCTATCCCTATCCGTAGGGTACCCGATCAATAAGGCATTCAGAGAAGCTATAACAGTTTTGAATGGAAGTTTAACAATCCAAGTTATTCATTAAATCTCCAAAGACATAGGGTTGCCACTCGCAACATGTATACTAATGCTTAAACTGTTATAGATGCTATATATGGGGCTAACGACAGCTGATCAATCAGGTTATGTAAACCAAGGAAATCTGGCCTTAACTACATCCGAGATATGAAAAGGGTCTTTTATCTGTGAAAAAGCCACTCATACTTCTAATCATCTTAGTGTCTTCTTCAACATCGTTCACTCTTATCCCAATAACCCTACTAGAGGGGCTGGAGCACCCCACTGCATTTTGGTTTTTGATTTATTCAGTTTGTTTCAAATGAACCGCTTCCGTGTATTTAACTCGTTTCTTAGCTGCTCCTAAATGGTTAGTCATATGACGACAGTCGTGCTGTGTACAGGCATTAGAAAATGGCAAGCATTTTTGAGGGCTCTTAAATGGAATTGGAAGTTCCTGCTTCCTGATCAAGCAAAGTTTGAGGAAGGGATATAAAATAAATTATTTAAGCTATAATCAAAGAACCTGTGCAGTTTGATTCTTTTGGATCACCGTCAGAGTCGCTGTGATTTCTGTCCAAGAAATAAAGACCAAAAGAGCAACACCAAGTTCAGTAAGTGCATAATTCTAACTTGTCTGGAGCATCAAGTAAAAATATGCCAAATGAGCTCAAATTAAAAATAACAATATGTCAAAATATGAGCTCAGCTCCTAACTAATACTAATAAAGAAAAACTAATTAAAAAGATATGGTTTCATTTATACAAAAATAGATTAAACAATTTAAAGTGGGTACGCAATTCAGTGTAGGGTTCCTGGGTCTTCCTGCCACGATAAGGTAGCCTAAAGGGACGACTCTAAAAGCATGCAGAGAGGTGATATTCATAATATACCTCCCCAAGTGTTCTAAAAATCATGGTCCTTTTTACAACACACTCTGGAGTCTTTTATGACCTGCCCCAACTGTCGCTTAACACTGGTATATTCAACGTTCCGTCTGATGCAATGACACCAGAACACTTGTTTGTGCAAAAATACGAAATCGAATATCCCTGTCCCCAGAAATAGTTTCGAGTAAAATCTAAACCAGAAAAGCTAGAAAGTCGGGACTTCACAGATGCCTTCAAAAATAATGAAAAATTCGGCTACTATGTCTTCTGGCCTTTCCGCCCCCACTGGGACAATACGTCCCAGCATAACTGAATAGTGTGTATAAATTTTATTTTATTGGAAAATGCTAAAAAGTCTCAATAAAAGTTTAAATACTTTCAATGGTTTTCTTAAGTGTCCCGTTACTTATCCGGAAAAAATATACCGTGTGTCCTTGTTTTGCATGTACGTGTCGTTAATTTTCGGCAGTTGAGATGCGCTTTATTCACTCTAAGTACAATTCGTTAAGTTATTTTTGTGTAAATCTTCAATAAATTGGAGCTGAAGGAGTGAGTTTTTAATTTTTTTGTTACACTGGGACCTATAATCCCAATAATGATTTTAGTTGGGATAAATAATCCCAATATTCAAATATGTCTTATTTATTTACATTTTACATTTAGATCTCTGGAAAAAGAGTGTGAGAACAGGAGAAATTGGGCTATGTGGTAGATGATGAAAGCGACGGCGAGAATTTTAGTGCTTCAGAATCTAGCTATGAACCATCGGATGATGACGAGGATTCCATAGAAGAAGCTGATGAAATAATAAATTCTGGAATTATTCATGAATCGGAAATTGATGACGTAGTTGATCAGGCTATTGGTGACGAGAGATCTGTATAGGAAAATCTGGCCGAGGATGGAGGGCAGATAACAGGTAACAATTATTGTGCTTAGACCAATTATATAGAAAATGTAAATTTTGAACTTAAATTCAAAATGCCCTTAAAGAAAGAGGCTGAGGTACTTGATCTTCCTCACGGAGCTTCAGAGTTTATTATTTTTCGAAAAATCTCCCCGAAAAGTTTATGCATTCATATTGCAGAGTGCACTAATCAAAGAATAAAGAAAATGAGCCGAGATAAATCAATGAAACGTGCCCTTACCGATGAGTATGAAATTCTTGTGGTCCTTGGAGTATCTTTGATAATGCATTACATCCATCTATCATCGATTGCTGATTATTAGAGTAAACAATCATCGTTGGGCAATTAGATGATTAAAAAAGGCATTTCTCGTGATCGTTTTACTCCATTGATGTCGAAAATGTATTTCAATGATTGCGATAAACCTAATGATGCACAAAAGGATTACTATATATCGGAAGTTGTGTCATGTATAAAAAAAAACATTCCCAGAGGGACGAAGTGAAATTAGTGCCCAATCCATGGATGAATGCATGACAAAATTCAAAGGTCGCTCGGGTTTGAAACAGTATATGCCTCTGAAATCCATCAAACGAGGTATTAAATTATGGTTGGGTTGTGATGCCGAAACAGTTCCGAGTTTAATCGGCACTCTTGGAGAAAGAATTGTTCGCAAATTAACATCTTCTATTCGAGAAGAAAATGTAGTCCTTGCATTCGATAGATTTTTCACATCAATGACATTGGTAAATTCTTTATCGTACCCGGTTATCGGTATATACATGAGAGTTCATAAAGGAACTTCAGTATTCAATGGTGGTTGGAAACGTTCACAAAGTCAATTTCACATACAGACCGACGGAATAATGGCCGCGCGTTGGATGGATTCAAAAGAGATCCTCCTGGCTTCAAATTGTCATAAGCCTACCATAACAAAGGTCCAAAGAAAGCAGAAAAATGGCACAAAGTTAGAAGTTAATTGCTCGTTGGCTACTGCAGATTATAATCGTATCATGGAGGCGTCGACTTGGCAGATCAGAAGGTAGCCATATACGAAATAAATCGAAAGTCACAAAAGTGGTGGAAAAAAGTGTTCTTCAAAATTTTGATGTTAGCCGTAGTAATCTCGCGGATTTTATTCGCACAATGTCAACGTCGTAAGACGCCTCTAATTCAATTTCTAATACGCCTGGTCGAAACATTGATAGCTAGAGGAATAAAACCTTACAACTCGTCAATTTGGTGTAAGACCAACAAAGAAATCAAGCACAGAGCTTGAATATTGGTGCTTATTTACTAATTGAACTGTCTTCTCGTCGTCGGTGCGTGCATTGCACTTTCCAAGAAAAGTAAACTCGGACCAAGTACTTATGCTCTGGATGCAACAATGCCTTATGCTACAAATGCTTTGCTCCTTTTCACAAGTAACTTGAAATATAAAACAAATAAAATCTTGATTCAATGTATTTTCTAAAACACCTTGTCTTATTTATTTTTTTTTTGTGAAGTCATTATTGTGATTTATACGTCACACCTTCAGATATTATTGGCATTTTATTTCCCAGGACTACGTTATCCTAATACACACCAACAATCTTCTTTGCAATTATACTTCCAGAATTTCCACAAAAGTTGCTATAATTGTTTCTAGTTCTTAAATAAGAACTCAGGGCCGAAAGGGCTAGTGGACTACAATGCTAGATTTCACACCTTTCACATTAGGAAAACTTGCGTATGTCTTTTAGACCGAGATATGCGCAATTCTAATGCAAAAATTAACTATTTTGTGAGGGTGCATAGTATCTGCGGTTGTAGCAGCACATAAGGCCTTGCTGACTCCTATTATGCCTTCCTAGCTAGTTCGAGAATACAAGGCTTTTCTTAACTGAGTCGGAAGGCTGAATTCACTAAGTCTTGTTTGGGTGATCACCAATGAACTTGTTGGGCACGAGTCAAAAGAAAGTTTTTAGGAACCCGGATTTGCGTTGGCATTGCCTGCGTTCCCGGTTAGGGTTTCCATTGGCAGTTATATTTATATGCGCGTATCTCCAGATTGCCGGCAGACGTTTCTAAGGGACTTTCCTGCTGTTCCTTAGTAAGAAAGACTGCAGCTTGCATACTCGCGCCGTGACGGAGTATTACGCTTTTGCTAAGCACTTTTGTGTGCTGGACACAGGTGACACAACATCCCTTGGAGTATTATCTCTATAAGCGTCCGGCCTGTGCCCGTTCCAGGCTGCTGGTACTCACCGCTGGTGTGGTGGGTTCTGGTACGGTAGCACGTTACCATTTAAGCACTTAATCTTTCTGCCATAGAATGTGAAGTTGCAGTTAAAGGAACAAGTGAGGAGTTCAGTGGATAAGTTTTTTAACGACGAAAAAATTAATAAATAAAAACACCTCCCCGCGTGCCGTCATGAAGGCTTACATGATGATTGCAGGCCAAGCAAAATGATAAAAATGATGAACGAGGCGATCCTTTAACCTGTATCAATGTGATTTCAAAAATCCTACGCAATACTTATAGCTCCTAGGTTCGACATGATTAAAATGTCTGGATCTCTGTTCCAAACAAAAGCTTTAGATCGCAGGGGGCTAATCCGTCTCAGGCAGGAAATTGTTGTGTAAATTGACGCTATTATCCCCTCTCATTGGTACAAGAGGTGAATCATACTTCCCAAAGTATTAATAAATCCAAGCGCTGATTTTCGAAATCAGTTCTTAAAGTGTTTATTCTCGCGTCTTTCCTTTAAGTTCAAAAGTCAACGACATTGACAACAAAGTTTGATGATAAGCAGTAGCCAAATAACTATATTCCTCAAAGTAGGTCACAAAAATTGACTCAACATTTCGTTCTTCCACATTAAATTGGTTTTAAGGATCTTATCATGAAAATCCATAAAAAAGTGGTGCTTCAAACAGGTGCAGTCTTACCATATATTGCCCACAGATTGCAGGTATAAGTCATTTATCAATGTGCAACAGGTTAACTGATCTTAAAATTAAGAAATTGAAAATCACATGCAGCGCACTGTGTCAATGAAACACACTCGGGTGGTCCATTATTCTTCCTTATGACCAATGAGACCGCAACACTCCCCAGATCGGAGAGTACTTTTTTTCATCTTGACCTTTACCAAAGTAGCGATAACCCAAAATGAGAAGTTTAGCCCCCAAATAAATTCCAATAAGCGATGGTTTCACATATCACACCATGGTAGTCCGATTGTACCAATTTGGATCTCTCTTTATCGGCACATTGGTGGCCTGAAAATTTTGAAACCTAATTAAATCGATTAATTGAAAGCAATAATAACTGAGATCATTGGCAACATTCCAGTGAACTTGCCAGTAGCACTACAACTTTCTCGGGGTAGATATGAAGAATCTTTTTTTTGTTTTATAAAACAAAAAAATCCTCTCCCCAAGAAAATCAGCAGGCGCCAACTTAATTGTATTTTGACACCCTGCGTGCAAATGTCAGTCGGTTGGTCAGTTGGCAGATACAAAGATACTTGTCCGCTGTTTTCTCGTAACGATGGTAATTGCTAAAACAGCGTCAGACTTAACAGCAGCAGCGACAGCATTCTGCTGTCAGGGTATGTGCTTTCGTGAGATTAATCCTTTTGGCAAGTTTAACACTGCCTACTGGTGCCGCTGAAGATTTATTGGACTCACCCACGAAAAGGAGTATATCAATTTTAAATTGACAGTGAAAACAAAAGTGTGTTATTGAACAGATTTATCATTGCTTAAACGAGGTCATGGAGGTATCTATCACAGGGTTTTAGTTTCTTTTTAACGAGCTGTGACAACACAATTCAGAGCGACGTAATGGAGCATTGCAAAATCAGCACATGGTTCTTGATGTCTTACTCTAAAGGAAGGACAAGGTAGAGCTATTTTAAAATATTCCTATCACATTCCTTAAGGGGTCACTGGAAGGATACTCGAAAAAACACAAGATAAAATCTACTAAATGTCATTGAATTTCGAAGCTGGTTGGCATTTGTGAACTATTACTCGTATGATTAATTCCTCCAAAATACAAATGTCTACAACGTTGCAAATATAGTAATTATCGCCAAAATGACAATGTTTGTGGTGCTTTTCGTTTACGATACAAGGCAATCTTTGTCTTTGGATATTGGCGCGAGTCGTTAAGTCGCTTCTTGCTAGAAATCTGTGAGAGTCTCAGAAAGGAAGTACAGTCAAATTGGCAGCCATAATAATATTCTTGGGATCGAAAAGATTTTCTCCTTTACTGCTATGGCCAGATGTGAATGTGGATGTATGTAGTCTGAAAAACCAAGATACGTCGACATCTTTGAATGATAGTCCTTAAGCATGAAGGCCAAGCCCCCGTTCTAAAGATCAAGCAGTCCCGAGTGCAAGGATGCTTGGTCTTACAAACTGGCAGCAGCGTGCCCGGAATCGAAGAGGATGGAAGGCTATGATATCTCAGGCAGAGACTCTTCACGGGTCGAGAGACAGTTAAGTAAGTGAGTAATCGACTTAGCGCCGTCAAACAGATGGCTAAGGAGATTACCATCTGGAATATAATATCGGATGCTTTCATGCCAGACCGTAGGTACATTGAATTCAAAATCAGATGTGATGTCTCGACATTATTGAAAAGGAGGAATCCGCGAATAACCAACCGAACACCTTCTAAGTAGGAGCTTTTAAGAGAAAGCAAAGCATCAAATGATTTGAATTTTCATATCCAGTCAGGAAAAATATCTGCAAATTGGCCATTCCTTAGTGAACGCAGGAAGCCGAAGCGCAAAAACATCTAAACAGATCACTTAAAACTACTTTTAAGAATTGAAGAAGAAGAATATAAGAACCTAGTTCAGATTTCGAAAAATGCCTCTTATAAAGACTCTTCCAAAAAGATAGAGGTACTCGATGAAATCAGCAGACTGGTGAAAGTTCAAAAAGTTCACACCAGCCAGATTGGAACTCGTAGAAAATCTACGGTTGACAAGCCGCTACCAGCGCGTATTAGAATCTTCACTGTTAAACTGGCAAACATACCGAAACCCTGGCGAACAGTGAGAGAAGCCAAACGAAAATCTGAAAGTTGACTACACCCACGCTGCGACCTTCACACCTATCAGTCTGACGTCCTTTATATATGAAGAGGATCTTTCAACGCGAAAGATCCTGCAAGAGTACGCTTCCAAATCTGGTGGACAGAATAAGAGGCGCGCTCTGCAAGAGGGAATACGCACTGGGCGTTTTCATCGCCATAAAGGTTGCTTTCGACAATTGAAGTTTTGGCGCATGCCTAACTTGACCAAATAATACAATGTAGATGAATCACAAGTTAGTAAGCAGGGATTGCCCGCAAGGATGCGTCCTGTCTTTATTGCTTTGGTGCGTCTTGGCTGACTCAGGGTTTAACCCTCTCAATATGCTCACACAGATGATATGGCTGATGCCTAGCGGCTATCGACTCTAAGCAGTAGGCAGCCCTAGACCTTGTCGAAGATTGTAGAACTAGAAACGGATCTAAAATGGCATCGCCGTTTGCTTCTATAATGAAGCTAGGTATTTGTTTACCACCATGGGTAACAAACTTCTTTGCACTGAACATATGACGTCAACAATCTCGAAGGTGCTGTGGGCTTTCTGGCAGTGGAACGTTGGACAAGACACGGAGCTTGTCATCAGCGAGGGTCGGCTTTGATAAGACCAATTTTACCCTCTGGTTGACCAGGCTGCATTCCCAAGGTTATGGTTACAGTGGCTGTTGGAAAAAAATTAACCCACTGAGGCCTATTGACCCAATGTGATGCCACGTGCATCTGTGATCCTTCTACTCTTGGAACCAATTTGAGCTTCTGACGAAGCGTAGGAGATTGTTAACGTATACATATACTATTTACATCGCTTAAGTCATTGTAAAAGCTTCCAAGTGGGAGCTCCCACTTTGGGAGAGAAAGAGCTGGACATGTACAGACTAGGTGGAGGATGATCTATTCCTTCTCCTCATCCATACCGCTTCTGCAGAAGTCGTTTGTAAAAGCGCCAAGCCTTTTTGCATGCTCGCCAGTAAGACAGTGTCCACTGTTGACAGCTACGATAGCGCGGAGATATTTCCTGTTTTGAAAGATCAAATTCTTAGAGCGATTCGGATCCAGTTTTTGATAGATTTGTTTGCTTGCTAGACTTATTGACACACCAGTCCACCTAAGGTTTGTTCTTCTAATAGCGTCTAGCTTTAGTACTAGTCTGCACTCGGTTTGAGTATCGATGATACTTTTTCAGGTAGTACATCAGCTATCAGTCTTGGATTCATCTGAAAATGGATTGACATGTCGTCTACGAAAGCATCTTCCAGCCAGAAAAATCTAAAACAGATGCCGGTAAGGAGTTCTATTGAGCGTTGGGTTTTATATGAAACCCAATGTATCCAGATGCTATATCTAGCAACGCTTCTAAAATGTCAGCCACTTTCCTGCTGTCCCTAAAAATATTGACCTCAGGCTGCTTACTGTCGTCATGACAGATACTCTCGTTTCCCAAGCACTTAAATATACAAGTAACACATCATTCTACGACGCTTGCTGTAAGAGTGATAATGACACTAGCGGGCATTTCCTCTCTGAGTGTCCTGTCAACGATCACGTGAGTCTGCAGGTACTCGACGATTATGTGGTCGGTCCTAGTACTGTAGGAACTTTATCACTGAAGCGCTTACTCACCTCTACAAAAGACTGTGAAATTTGGGTAAAAGGATGAAATAGGGAGCACAATTGGTTGTACAACGCTGCTCTGTATGCAAGTGCCACAATTTTTATCTGCGGCATTTCTTAAGACTTCTTGGTACCGATGCCACTGATATTCAGCTCTTAATACACATTATATATTTTAGTGCACGTCCAAATATGCAGGGATACGCAATCGGCAAAGTTTCTCTCAGTTTTGTGCTATTGCTCTCCCAACTTCCACTAGAAATTGGTTTTTAGTAAATTCTGAAATAACTAGAGTTGTACTTTTCACGAAAAGGTCTGACTCATCTATATCTTTAAGGTACCGATAAGCACTTTTCCGATAAGGGTGATAAAGCTTTCATCCTGAAAAGCAAAGTTCTTGAGCCTAGTCTATATTGCGTAGGAAACTGCCAAGGTATTGTCGGTGTTATTGTGTAACGTACAATGCACAGTACACTCCATATCTTTCACACGATATATCTTATAAATAAAATTAAATTTTATTTTATTGGCAATCAATAACTTGGAACAAATCAGTGCTTTTAGTCTCTCAAAAACGAATTGTTGTGAAACTTACAAGGATGCATCCCTGAGAAATACTCGTATGTATAAGTATCTACTGATTGAAAATAAAGAGCCTGAATCAGCATACGAAAGCTAAGATGCTCAATTATTTTTGTATTGTAGGTTTCATTGAATGGTTATTCCTGCTTTAGTATGGATTGCATACTTATTTCCCTGATTCGCATTTTCCATATAAATGCATTGACAGGAAGTTATGTCACTTAGCCATATATTGTATCTTCATGCAGAAGTGTGATGCAGCATTGCATTATTCGTTTAATCTAGAACAGGGAAATCTTATAAATTTCGAAATATTTTTTTTTTAGTTGTCGATGCTCATTCAAAGAGGCTGGAGGTTGTGCCTTGTATAGCCTAGTATTCACTCTATGAATATCCAAGTGGAATGGCTCATGCAGGGCATTAGAGTTGCGACTAAGGTTGAAAGGGGGTAGTCTGTCCTTGAAGCCCATATTTGAAAATCCCCAAATGCCACCACGATTTTGGCTATATATACGTTAGACAGTGAGACATTCACATGGTTCTGGTCAAACAAAGTGACTTTGCTATTTTTTTTCTATTTCTCATCTCTAAAGCCTTGTATTTAGACCTTACAACCATATCTGTTGATGCTGTGATATTTTAGATATCAAACAGGACAACAAAGAAGACAATATCGGGGGGAATCAACATACTCATCCAAATTAAATACATTTTCGTTGACAATTAATAATTCGTGTACTTTCGTTTGGAAAATTGACGAACAGGGAGATGGCCTACAATTATCGTTCTCGGTTCACAGACCAGCTCCAATTTCTGATTGATCCCATAGCGATTAAAAAAAACTGGATAATAATACTATCTTGCTAGGAAACTGGAGAGAATCATTCCTAAATCGACGTCAATGCTGGTATCTTCGTCTTCTCTTATTAACCGCTCACATTTGAACTGCTATGTTACATTTTATTTTACATATTTATTCCTCACGTGCATTACTACTGTGCCGATTGAGGGGTTAGCTAAATTTATCAATCTTTGTATCATTTTGCAAACTGCCCGATCTTTGCTTCTCGCTGATTCGAAGATCATATGGAACTGTTCCTTCGAAATGAACGAGTGTAGCTCACTTTCGTTGGCAATGACATTACTTTCCATATTTTCGTCATTGAAATTAGTGAAACCTGAGTTCTCGAATCGCCAGTTCTTCATATCATTTCAAAGGTAGGAATTGCGCAAAAGACCTGATTTTCCGGAACGCGATTCGGGGTAATGACCTCAAACGTCTTGTACACTTCCTGGAAAAACGCTCCTATGTCCTCTTCTGGCTCTTGCAGATCTTCGACCACAAAGAAGTTGTCATCATCGATAGCTTCTTCTGGATTAATGAACATTCGTTAACATTCGTTGTTCATCCTTCAGGCTTTCTGTAGATATGGCAGGTCGTTTTGACATTTTCTCCGAATTATTTTATTTATTTGCGGGAATATACTCGGGTTGCTGGTGTTTATAGCCCGAATTTTATTGTTCCAATACAAACTTACAGATACCCTGTAATTTTATTTTATTAATACTTGGAGGTTTTTGATCAACGAATTCCGTGTCATGATCTCCGGGTTATGTCTGTACAAAGATGTTAATCTTGATAGCAGTCTACTACTACAGTTGATGCAGTAGTTGTGTTGCGGAATGTGTCTTCGTTGACAGTGTATCAGTACCGAGGTATCGTTCGTTTTATGGTCTGGTCCATTTGTTTGAGGTACCTGTCAATCTCTTCATTGGACAGATTCCTGTTGGACGGTGGGTAGAGCGAGTTTGAGCAATGTGCTCTCGTCAATTTTCTGGAGAAGTGTGTCCGACCTACTCTACTGTAAATGTATGAATATCTTTAAGCAAACTCATCCAATTCTGCAATTTCGTTGGGAACTATTATGGTTACTGCCATACCGAAAGTGCGTTGACAGTTTGTAGTTTGTTGGTTCGTGCTTCTCAGTTGTAACCGTATGTCGACCGACAGAATATTCACATAAGAGCCGCGTCTGGGAAACGACAGACTATCCATCGTTTTTAGACCGAGTTGGTACATAACATTGTGTTGGCCCTACCGATTAAGCAGTAGCTTGGTATATTATTTCGCCAATCTCTGTGTTTGGCATTAAAATCTCTGCCGATTCCTAACTTAGGAATCGAAAAAGTGTCTCGAGTTCTGAGATAAATAAAGTAGCTCCAGGCGCATAGAAAGATACCATGCCCAACAGCTTTCCACTATGGTGAGGGCACATGCACTACACGGAGGTACACTCTTTTAAATCGTAAGCCTTTTCTAATGATGGTCGCAACACCACGGAGGTACGCAGTTGGGTCGGTTTCTTCTTACAATTTTATATTATCTGTACCTTGTGAGTTTTGATTTTTGTTTAACTTTGTTTCGCTAGCAAAAAGCACGTCAAGAGCTTGGTCTTTGAGCAACTTAAAAAATGTGGCTCTTCTTTGGATACTTATCAGTGAATTTACATTCAACCCCAGGACCTCCACGTTCGTACCCATTACGGCAGGAAGTGCGATATATAGACGCGGCAGTAACGCATAGATCTGATCCACGCGCGTAGCCTGCTGTAGTGTCTGATATTGGAGCTTAGCCATCTGCCCCTGTATAGAGACCAAAATAGCCAGCAACTCCGGTACAGCTTCCGGTGCTCGAGGCGCTGAGGACTGAGAAGCAAGCTTTGATTTCTGCACCGTACTTTCACTACCTGCCACCATTTGGGCGTAAATAATTTGGGGAGTTATGGCTTGTGTTTGACTGCGCATTGGGGATTGTTTAAGCTCCGCCTTTCAGTGCCCGATAATTTGCGGTATCTCCCACATTTTTACAGAAGGCGCACAAGAGCTAGCTTTTGCCAGACGTTAGCTATATCACTACCTAGAACGTATTCCTCGGGCACACTTTACACACCGAGGTTACACATCGGAGTACTCCAATCTTTGGCAACGGACGCATTGTAAAATATTTTTCTATTACATGAAACCCATGTGTTAGGAGGAGGTTAGATTTAAGCATATATTTTTGGATTATCAAATGGTAACCGGCAATTAAATCATCGATCTTTGGACGAGGTAGTGGCGGACAATTATTTGGATATCGTAGAGACCTATCTGGCGTAGAAGTTAAGTTTAAAGTGTTGGATGAATGGGCCCTGGAAGTAAATATACGAAAGAAGACGCTTTAGATAGTCCACATATATATGAACTGAAGCCACTGGCAACGCGACTATGATAAGTTAAACAGCGAGCTTCAAATTTTAAACGCAGCAGATCTAATGCTTGTAGGAGATTTTAATGGTCGGCATAAATCACAATTTATGCACATGATTCGCAGATCGAAGGATGAAGTCCGGGATAACAAGGGTGACAAAATTTTTGAGCTTGCAGATGCCTACGACGGTCGAGTTCTTAATGGAAGTTGCGAAGGAGATTCTAGCGGTGAGTACACTTTTATACGAGGAACATCTTGTACAGTAATAGATTACTTTTACATATCCGGTGATTGGCATCTTTTCCTGCATGATTTTTGTGTCTGACTACGTTCTCGGACCACATGCCTCTGAAAATAACGTGTGTAATAGAGGTAGCCTTGAACTTATATAGTAATTCGGAACTTAAGCTATCACCCAAACTCATATGGAAGGAGAATAGTCGATCTACATACCGTTTTAACTTGAATATGGAATTAAGTACACTTTTCACTTCGACCATTTCACCAACTATGGAAGAGCTCACTGATCTAATTAAAATAGCAACACCACCAAGAAGCCCATCAAATAAAAATATTTGTAAACAAAAGCGGTTTGACCGTGAGTGTTCCAAAGCAAGAGAACAATCGTTTGTGCTTCTTAGGCTATTGCGGATGCACAACACTAACATCTTTCAATTGCTGTATGGAGCACTTTAAGCATATTTGCTATGTAAAAAGGACGGCATTAGAATTTCAAATTATTGACGTAATAAGCAACTCAAACTCCTCGGCAGAATTCTGGAAAGCGGTGAAATATATGTATAAACGGCCATAAAAATGTAAGCGCCTCATCGTTGAAAGCACCATTAGTGAAGGATCATTTTGATCATTTTAGCCATCCACTTAGTAATGTATGTAATGTAACGTAGCACCAGTTTAATACGATACTCCATTTTTCTACGAGTCTTTGGATGCATCTTTTACAGCTCTAGAAGTACAAAAAGTCATTGAAAACACTAAGACACATAAATATCCCGTGACCGACCGAATTCCTGTGGAATTATATAAAAATTGCATAACGGAGCTTTTATACGCACTAGCAATGGAGTTTAGCCGCATTTTCGAACGCGCAGCAGTTCCTGATAGCTTCAAAAAGGCAATAAATTTTCCGCTTCACAAAAAGGGTGACTGTAGCGACCCAAACAATTGCAGAGGAATATCCTTCGTAAACACCTCGGACAAACTGTTAGCCTCTTTGATCTTCAGTAGACTTGCAAAGTGGGTCAGAAATCATAAAATATTATCAGAGTTCCAAGAACGATTTAGGGAAAACTACGCTACTATTGACCAAATTTTTTTTTTGATTAAAATCGCCGAAATTTACAAAAAGAAGAAAAAAAAATTGTATGCCTTCTTTGTGGATTTCCGTACGGCTTTCAATTCAATTGATCGTGGATCACTCTTCTATAAACTATATCAGATGGGAATCTCAAGTAGCATGCGTATGGGATGGAGATACAGTATCCGAAGAATTTCTGATAACAATGGGTGTGAAACAAGGTTGTATCTTAAGTGCTCATCGATGATATAACTGAGTTCATAGGAGGTGGCATCGATATCGGAAGCGCTATAATACCCGCTCTGCTCTATGTAGACGACATTGTTTTCTTCTCAGAGTCGATAAATGGCATGCAGCTTATGATGAACAGACTAGACTCATATTGCAAACGTTAGAACTTAAATGTTAACTTGAAGAAGTCAAAAATTATGGTTTTTAGAGGAGGTGGCGGCAGATATTCTCGAAATGAAGAGTGGACGTATCAAAGAGTCCTGATATCGGCCAACCTAAACATGAGAAAGCATCTTGAAGGTAAATTAGTTGAAGCTAAGCGAGCAATTTCATGTGTGTGGGGCCGCTGTTTCAACAATAAATACATATCTAGCTCATAGCGCTAAGCAAAAATTATTTCGTTCAACCGCTACCTCAATTCTTTTGTATGGTGCTCAAGTGTAGGGATACTGCTCGTTCGATGAAGTGGAGAAGTTTCTTTGTTACTTTCTTAAGCGCACTTTTCGGTTGCCAATGAGCTTACCCAATTATATGATACACCTCGAAACCGGGACGGCACCACTGATTTTAGAAACTTTGTAGATGCATTTCGACTACGTCGTTAAAGTGATGGTGATGGATGAAGAAAGGTTGCCCAGGATAGTACTTACATATATCCTTATAATATGCGGAAACCTCATCCAAGAATGGAGGCACCTAGCATCTAACTATGGACATGAACTTTCATTAACACCGGCAGAGGAGCCCATATCATTAAGAAGATAGTTTGACACTTTATTGGAGAAAAATAGTGAAAATTACGAAAAATATGCTGCTGAGGCTCGAGCTTTTCCATATCTGTTGTACTATAATCGATTGAGCTACAATCTTCAGATAAGTCTTATTTCTTGAACCAAAATTTAATTGACAAAATAAGTTTTATATTTAAACTGAGAGCGGAGCTTTTGAATTTAAATTTCATCCCACATCAAGCCAAACTTCCAATTTTGTGCAGTCTCTGTAATCAAATAGCGAGAGAAGACGTCTCACATTTCCTAGGAGAATGCCCAATTTTAAAGGAGTTTCGCAAAATATATTTCAGATCAGAGCTCCTGTCTGCTGGCGAAGTAATTAATATTTTGAATGGACAACAAGGCTGGGATGTTTTATACTACTATGCTGTAAATGCCTTCCGCTACAGAAGGCGTATCATCGAGGTAGATTTTTAACCTTTATTTCCATTTTCCACTTACCTTAAAATAAAACACAAACAGCTGTTAATCTGGTAGACGGCGTTATGCCAAAATAATCAAGACTAGGAAACTTATTATTTATGTTAACCTTTTAAGTGAAATAAAAGCCTTTTACAAGTCTATCGAAAAAATCTAATAAGTTTTTTTATTTTATTGTAGTGCTCTACTGAATCCGATGGCCGACTTATATGATCGAGTTGAGTCCTTTAGCTCCATTTTATACGTATTTATTGTAGGCACCCTTTGTTTGTTGTTTTCTGCTGTTGTTGTTGCCTCTTCTGCTGCTCTTGCTGTTGCTCCCAAGATTTTGACGAATCAATTGTTTTATTAGCAATTTCAAGTATGTAGACAACTCTCTCCCGCCGTACTCTCAGAATCTTCAGCAACAAATAATTGATGAACCTCTGTGCGGATGTATGTAGCATAAAATAAAGTTTAAAGACTGCAACGCTTTATAGAGTATTCTTCATCTTATCATCTCATGTCTCACTGCTAGAGACTTCGATTAGTGAAAGCTGGATCCTAAATTATTAACCATAGGTATATTTATTTAAAATAATTATGTCCAGTGTCACATAATACAAATTTTAAGCATTTCAATTCTATGAAGTCAGATTAGGTTTACAATATACCAATGATATCCACTCATATATTTAACCGATATTTGATCATGAAATTACTCTTAATGGATTTTGAGCTTAAAAAGGTCTGCAAAGGATTTGCTTTGGATGTTTTAAGGTCAAATTCGAAATGGTTGGCTTGCTCTATTTCTCTGAAAGCATTGCAGCCGTTAGCAATATTCTTAAGATAAAAGAACCGCATCTCAATATGCACCTCGTTCTACTAATTTAACAAGCCATTAACTGAGTAACATCTTCCATATACCCTCCAGAAAACTAGCATCAAATATCCATCTTCAAGGCCAGTTCCCATAAGCATTGATTGTTTGATCGGTGTCCTTAGCTAGTAACCTACCGTAACGACTTGTATGTTCTCACAAAACATGCACAAAAAAAAAGAAGAAAATTATCAAAACGTTGATGATGGCAAGAACAATGACTATACAAGACGACGATAACTTCTACCATCACCACCACACACGCGGTTGGTGGTCCAATTTGAACGTGGATCCGTTCGTAACCAAATCCAACCCACTTTTCAAGTTATGCCGCATGACATGACATTGGGCCGATACCAGCCATCAATCATCGAACGCATCCCTTTAAATTAGAAACCGTTTAGTACCCATCACTTCCAAAGGGTAGAGGGCTAAGTAAAGCGTTTAAGCTTGTGAGTACGCGTGCGTCGAATAACATGAAAACTACTGCATCAGCATACAAGTAACTGTTTATTCAATCCTTGCCGCCACCATGAAATTTGTATACGCATGCCCTGGCGAAATATGTACCTCATCAACTTGAAGCTGTTCAACGGTGTACTGCTTCCATGTGAAGGTATCATACCTTGCCCTGAGATCAATGATTAATGGTGTTCATTAATTTGGCGAAACAAAACCATCGAACAGCATGGCACTTTGATTGATGTTAAGTCATCCGTGGTGCAAGTGGCACTGGTCAAGCGAATTCGCCATTTTTGCACTCCTTATCCGTATTATCGTAAATATCGTGTTCTCGCCACCGACCACCAACGATGACTGTAACTTGATCCAATTCAGAATAGACCGGTTATGAAAATTTTTTTCTGGATTGACCAAACTTTTTGTTTTTTAAAGTGTCTCATAAAAATAACCCTTTCATGGTCTTTTTAAAAATTTCAAATCTTTCTTGTAAAGGTTCACAATCAGAAGTATGTACTCGTAAGGTTGTAGTTTGTCGTAGCTCAGATTAAAATAGTAGTATCTACTCGTATCTACGGATATCAACAACAATATCGCAGATATCATGATGCTATATTCTTACTGATTGAAAAAATGAAAATTAAATCTGTCCGAAGGGATCGACTCAACAATGTCATTAAGAAGGACGGATACCCACTAAAGGAATTGATCATTCGATGGCTGTAGGTAAGGATCCACAATAAAGGTCGTGAAAAAACTGCCTTCACTACGTGAAGCTGATTTGAGCGATTTATTTATTATTTGAACCATGCAACGTTCCGGACATCTTTAAGCAATTAATGCAATGTACATTTCAAGAATTTAAGTGGAAAATCTGTCTGGAGTACTTAGATTGCGATAACATTAAAAGCAAGAGTTGGAGTAGCTTTCATTGCTGCTTATTCTGGACCACATCATTTGATCAGTTCCGAAAAGTGAACACTAATAGAGAAACTACCGGGGCTTGTCACGTATTATATTAGGCTCGTAACGGACAGTATTAAAAGGGGACTGCATCAGCTTATGGAAAAAAGAACAGAATTCAAGGGGTATTGTGAATGTGAAAAGCTTTTCAAGAAATCAAACAGAGGCTATGCAATGTTCCTATCTTAACATCACCCTCACTCGAGAAATGTTCATCGTAGATGCACATGCCAGAATGACAGGCTATTAGGGATAGTCTTTCAAGTATCTAAAGAACTCGGTGAGAAATTAGAACAAGGTACGATCTTGAGAGTAACTAGTGTATAGCAATGGAAGAGGTTCTTGCTCTGATTCTGATGACAAACCACTTTTGTTTGTATATTTGGACATCAGATTAAGATAGCAGTTGAAGGGTTATAATTAAAAGTGGAATTCTTTTTAATTTTAACTCGCCGCCCGTGTAACGCCAAATGTGGACACTGTGATCAACAAAATGCGAAGAAGCATATGTATATCCAAATACTCCGAGCTGAGCTATTACTCGTTAGACGGTTGAAGTGTAGACGAAATCCATCTCGCTCAATAGGATGGCAATATTGCAGTATGAGGAAAGAAAGGGCTATCAAGAGATACTCGTATACGCGTAAAACCAAAATGATATTGCATATTGGCCACGGGGGAACTCGTTCCATATAACATAGAGGAAACAAAGTGGTCCGATTAATGCAATATGATTCACGAATATCACTTAGGCATCAATAAGACACTGAAGAATGAAGAGAAGCTTTTCCTAGATGAGTCCATAACAAGTTTTTAAAGGTTCGTGTAGAAAAGTATAATACGCGCCGTTAGAAGGGTGACATACATAGATGATGCACCATTTGAACGTAACGTTCTTGACACCGCTAACCCGTTTCGTGAAACCTTAAATGGTATCCGATACACACACATTGTCATGGATCATTTCAGTCAGAGGTACTCATATTAACCATTCAAAATCAGGAGCATAAGACCGTAGCTGACCTGACTGTCAAATAATTTTCTTTATTCATTATGTGAAATTAATCTTTAATTCATTCAAAATGTTCCAGCCATCTTAGTTGCTGGACTTAAATTTAAAAAGGTTTACACAATACAGCAGGAAATAATTTGTACTCAGTGGTAAGGATAGAGGCTTGCAGTTACCACAGTAATGATGGTCAGTATCGGGTAAATTGGCTCCATCCATCGGGCACATTTTCTTCAGATAAGGTACTGCAAAAAAGTTCCGTTCGATTCCGATTCAAAAGTATTGATCTAGTAATCCTCGCTTCACCTGTTTCAGATCAGGTCAGAGACAACGTCTGATATTATCGTCTGTATGGGTCGAATGGGTCGAATGGGTCGAATGGGTCGAATGGGTCGAATGGGTCGAATGGGTCGAATGGGTCGAATGGGTCGAATGGGTCGAATGGATCGAATGGGTCGAATGGATCGAATGGGTCGAATGGATCGAATGGGTCGAATGGGTCGAATGGGTCGAATGGGTCGAATGGGTCGAATTGGTCGAATGGGTCAAATGGGTCGTTCTCTATGAAAGCTTTATTTTGTTAGTCATCGCTATTAAACAGAGCATTGAAATTGTTTTTCGATATCTTTAGCATGCATATTTACTGCGATTCTTCTAGAAGTACCTACAAGCTTCTTCTCTGGCTCTACAACATTTGCATGTGTCTTCAACTTCTGCCTAAATCTTGGAAATTTACATCACAATACTTTACTTTGCATTTCTTAGCAGTTTACAGATTGGGGCTGTCCTGGATCTCGACCAACATGTACATATGTATCTCTTGCATTTCGGTGACTGTAGTTATGCATGCCGTGTCCGTTTAGATCCTCTTCCAATTGCGATCGCAACCTGCCTTGTCATGTTTTTATAGAATGGACTCGAAGATTCGACTGGCTAGAGCACTCGTGTTAATGCGTCTACATGACATAGGCATTGTAAGGCAGACTATTGACCAGGGATATGCTGTGCAAGCAATATATGTAGTTATTCGCTGTATCTTCTGCTAAATACTCCGTCAATGCAGAAAGTACCAAATGATAACGAGAAATCCTACGCTTAAGCCAACCAAGAGAGTTTACATCGTCTGCAGAGAGTATCTATGCCATAGCGCTGTGTAATAGAATAGGGGTGATGAGTGTTGCGATTTCTTCGTTGTTTGATTTAGGAACTTGCTACTCAAGTACCTTTTTGGCCAATAGATAAAGTGGTTGATGGCAGTTATTCTACGTTGATGTCATTGCTGGTGTTCATTCCGTATGCTTCCTTGAAATTAAATCTAAACATCATTGTGTTTAGCCGGTGTTAGTTGCCATTGTTTGGTAACCGCATATATTTTGTTTTCATTACCAGTCAGAATGATATTTACTATATTGGGGGTGGCCGTGGTGTAGTGGTACTAGCAATCGCTTCTCACTCGGAGGGTCAAGGTTCGAATCCTAGCCACGACAAAAGTTTTCATTTGTGTAACTCAGTCAGAAAAATCTGCGTGTGAAGGCATAACACTGACACGTAGATTTGGCTGTTGTAGGGTTTTCAAGCACAAAACAACCGTTAAAATTCACAACCTCACCATTCCGAGTGAAGAAAATCTCTCCGTCCTATCCCACCCCTGGAGAGTCAATATCGAAACCAAACATACCTGAGTTTCAAACCACTACATCACAAAAATGCTTTCCTTTCTCCTCTTTCTATCTTTCCGCCTGCGCCTTGGCAACAGTAAAACGGTATCAATAACCCCTTAGGCGCGCGTAAATTATAAAAAAAAAAAAAGTACTCACAAAAGCCAAACTGAAAGCGTGCCGTTTTCTACCAGTTCTGTCAATTGCAAGAAGTTATATAGACTTTTGAAAGAGTATGTCTCTGGTGTTAGATTGTGATTTGTGCAAAATGCTCATACTTTCAAACCTAATGTTTAAGAAGTAACATTAAAGTGGAAGTCCAAGACTTTTTCGACCCTAAAAGATTCGGTGATGTGTCCTCCAACTTGCCTCTATGGATATTACTATGAGCTTAATAAATTCTGCTTGAAATAGTGAGTCGATGTCGTCGTGAGTTGTGAGTCATTTTTCCACAATACTCCCCTCCAGTCGCCTTCTCCCGCAGTTCTATCTTCTTACAATTTGCGTAAAGCTAATTTCCGTAAAATCAATACCTATCTAAGCAGGGCTTCTTTCGAGTTTATCAATTTATCTGTGGTCCCTGCCGTGCCCATTTTTTACAGAGAAATATTCAAACCCATCTCCTTTTACGTGTCATATTCCCGCCATAAAACGTCTTCTACATTCCTTCCTTGGTATAATCGTAGACTCCGCTCTCTACGAAACAAAAAAAAAACAAGTTATGGGCGGTATTCCTTCGCACCCACTCTTCTTCCGACTATTCAAATTATCTAGGCACATATCTTCATTTCATTGAACTCTATAACTATGTCTATCAACGCTACCTGAATAGAGTGCAATTTGTCAATTGCAAAAGTAAGACTTTTGCTTCCTCCCTCGCTTTCGAAACCAAATCTTCAAGTGATCCTCCTACCATAGCCAACTTTTTTGCTACATTTTCCAAACAATCATTTGCCAACAACTTTTTCGTACCAGATCCCTCTTACTTCAATGACCTACCAAATTTCTCCATTAGTCCCTTTCTCATTGCGATCCTGCAGTTATTCAAGAAAAGTTACTAAATCTTAAAGATGAAATTGTACCTGGCCTAGATGGACTCTCCGCCGTTTTTCTTAAAAAATGCTCTTCCAACCTGTCTCTACCCATATCCTGCCTATTTCGTCTATCCCTTACGCAGGTAGAATTTCCCCCGATTTGGAAGACCCCTTTTATAATCCCAATACACCAAAAGGGATCTAAGCATGAAATTACCAATTATCCTCCCATTGCTAAACTCTCTCAAGCTCTTTGAAAGCATTTTATATGAAGCCTTTAGCTTCAAATGCAAGCCTTTTCTTTCGCCCCGACAACATGGTTTTCTAAAAGGCAGATCAACTTGTTCTCGCAACCGTAGAAAATAATATACAAATCGAATTATCATAACTGAATTCACTAAGGCGTTTGATAAGATATCTCATCAATTGATCCGATTCAAATTGTCTTCTCTCGGCTTTGAACCTCTTTTACTAAAATTAATTTCTTCTTACCTGATAAACCGTTATTATAGTGTCAGTTTAGATACGCCTTTTCTGTTCCATTCCTGGCCTCATCTGGAGTTCCACAACGCAGTCATCTAGGTCCTCTTCTCTTCATTCTTACTATTAACGATCTCGAGAGGGTCGTTAAACACTACTCCCTCTCCTTTTACCCAAAATTTCTAAATAAAATGTTTACTATTTCTTCTCCCCATGACTCTGTCCTTCTTCAAGAAGACCTTGATCGGCTTTCAATCTGGTGCCTCAAAACTGCCTAGAACTTAATATAGCTAAATGTCAATCTATAACCTTCTCACCTAAATGCAACCCGTCTCCTTCGACTTTATTTTCTGTATGGTCCACCAATTCCCCTGGTTCAGTCTTTTCAAGACCTAGGCATATTATTCGACTGTGAGCCTAATTTCCGTTCGCATATCGATAAGATGATCCTCAAAGCCAACTCATCACAAGGAATTTTCCAACCCATACGCAACCAGATCTCTCTATGTTACTTTTGTTCTCCTCCCGCTGCAGTATGAAAGTAAAGCTTGGTCTCCCTTTCACCGAGTTCATATTCCCCGAATCGAGGGTATTCAACGTCCATTCCTCCGATTTGCTCTCCGTGGTCTCCGTGGAACGACCCTTTAATTTTACCTCCTTATCAGGACCGCCTCAAACTTCTAAATATGAATTCGTTAGAAGAACGTAGGAATACTGCTGACATTCTCTTCATTCATCGACTGCTCTCAGGTTCCATCGAATGCGCATCCGTTTTCAACTCTATTTCCTTCAACTCCAACCCGCTCAATCTATCCTGTCCTCGTCTCTTGTATCTGCCGATCCATCGCACCCCTTATGGCTCCAACGACCCAATCTCCCGCAGGTCAACTCAAACCTTTTTGATTTCAACCTGAGCACTCCTTGTCACAAACAAGATCTCCTCCATCGCTCCCTTGATTCCCAGCTTTTACTTCAGTCTTTCTGTTAGTTTTCAGTACTAGTTTTTAAGTTAGATTAAGCCAATAAATGGGAGGATAAGCCCCCACCAAAATTAAATTAAAATTAAGTATAAAGTTATTTGCAATTTGCTTTTACATAATAATATGCCAGAAAGAATTTTATACTCGATGGTTAGAGGGATTTTTGTCCTAGTGGTTAATACAGTTCAATTGATCTCAAAAGTAAAACATCGCTTAATACTGAGATTCCATTCACCGGGTATACCGTTGTCTGATAAATTTTTACTTCATTGTGGTAGTTTCTGCCAGCTTTGTTTTGGGTGGAATGGAATGCTCTACCTAACAAAAGAATGTTGGTCGTTTTTGCCTTTTAAATTTTCTGTAGAGGTGATGCCTTAAATTTCAAAATCGTTCTTGAGGCTCTGTCTATAAACTGCTACTGTTCGCAAAAATCTTCCTTATTAGGGCAGTCTATCTGATGATCCGTTGGCTGATGTTAAATTTAGCCCTGATAAGCATTGCTGCTGGTCGCTCGCCTATATACATGTATGACTGAACCACATGAGTTTGTTCTTAAGTCTCCTCCCAATGACAAGTTCGCCGAGGGCTATTTCAATTGCCGTATTAAATGTCGCAGTCTTTAATTCTCGGGGGGTCCATCCCATCGCATATTACAATACCTATACTCGTATATCAGCCTTATACAATAGATCTCCAGTATTTGCACTAGATATTCGGGAGGACCTGGCCTATTCATAGTCCTCAAATTCTGAATACATGCCATTCGTCGTAGTTTTCGTAGTCTGCATGGGAGTTCAAAAGTGAAGTCAATGTTATTCTTACATTTGAGCAGATATTTGATACTGAAAGTATGTTATGTATTGCGACGGTTTAAAGTGAATTCAGCTTGCCATCTCCGGCATCCTTTGTGTAAATGTATTCATGGAAGGAACTGTGGTTCTTCTTTAAAGTTGGGCGTGTGATATCGCTACCATTCCTTCCTAACAACTACGTTGAAGTTTTCATATATACAACGGTTAGGATAATAAATGAATATTGGGCCTATATTGGTGGCGAATTTAACGCTGATGCAGAGTGCAAAAATGCATTGTTAGCATGCTATAAACTCAAGACTCATGCAAACAAGGCAATCCCAAAATAAGTGTCGGTTTTCTCTACTTTATCGCAACATTATCGCGTGAATGAAACAATAGGTTGGGACAAAAGGTAGAACTTGATATACTAGTTCACTACAGATAATGTGTTATAACGATAAAAATATGAAAAATTGATCCCTTCCACAACAAATATTACATACCAACTGTCATATGAATCAATTGGACTTTCTTTTAAACTGGAACTCTTGCCGTTATCACTTCAAATTTGTTTACGTTTAAGCTGCTCTTAGTAACAAACCGATATGTATGTTTTCGATAAGTATCTTTCAACAGTCCGGCCGTCTTTACTGTATCCGAAGGAACAAATTAATCCTCACCGTTGTTAATTTAACCATAGAATACAGCTAATTACTCGATATTTACACTGCCACATGATAAGGACAGTACGGACCAAGGCCTTGCCACAGTCATTGCCATGCCACATCCCGATTAAGCAATTAAACGAGTGCTACGCACGGTATCCTCCCTACCAGGACAGTAACATTTAAAGGCAATCTTCATTTAATCGTTTCGTAATTATTGGCAATAAATTCGTCCCGACATACAGTGAGTATCCTCGTGAAAAAATAAAGCGCAACACTGTGCGCCACTCACAAAGAGCAAAGAGAAAAATGTGACCAGGAATCTATTAATGACAAATAAAAGTGCAACCCAAGCATTCACCCGCAAACGACAATCTGCCTTCAACTTAAGCGGCGTCTTCCCGCACTTTGTAATAATTCCCGAGCCATCTTCCATGAAGGTTTTAAGTCGTTACCACTGAATTTCAGTGAAATTCCAGTTTAAATGCGGGCGATCAGGTGTGCAAGTGCGCAAGGGGTGTCGCATTGCAATTCGAAGAAACCGCACGCACGCTCGCACGACATCTTCAATAATAATGCATCATCGAGAATGTGGATACGTCAGACGTCCCCCCTATTGTATTGGGAGGCGGGGGTATGCACAGGATTGTGGCATTATTCGTATGCCGCCAAGGACTGACGGACGCGGTGTTTGTTTTGTAGGACTCGTTTCGTTATTAGTAATTAAGTGGAGAAATGGTGTTGCTGCCGCCTGGCGTGTGCCTTTCTCTCGTTGACTCATTGTATTGCGTACACCGTAATCCAAAGGGAACAGGTCTGTGGTCGAAGGATACAACCTCTTTTGATATATCATACGAGTACTCGGACGTAAAATGATTTGAATAAAAATCGAATATAGGACATACGCAGACTGGTTGGCAAGCAGTCGTGCAATCCGCATCAGATGTTTCGTGTGATGGTGGCATTCAGTCAGTGGCACTCAATGCTTTCAGTGCAATGAATTGTTACACCTGCTGGACTGCTGCCGGTGTGAGAGCTTCTTCCTGTTGCAGGACCAATAACTTTCCTTTTTTTTTTGTCTCTGTGTTAATGTTGTTTTCTGCTGTCGTTTCTGCTTCAGGGATTTTTGATTTGCATAACTGATGGGTATAGATACTGTTAAGTAGTTGAATATATGCACTAAGTACATTAGTATATATCGATCCCACCCCTGGCGAGCGCTCAGAAGTATCCTTTAATTTAAGGACTTCCTGTTTACATTGCAATTGAGATTTTGGTATTGTTTGAGTGAATAAAATTGAGAATATTTTGAAATATAATAGATAACAAAATGTGCGAACAATTTGAATCAGGGCAGACCATTAGGTTACCAACCTTTTAGTTATTTTATACCCTGCTGCTCTGTAGATGATTTGTGTAAGCTTAGGCATTTTTTCGGAAGCTGAAATAGTTTTATTGCAGATCACGCCTAATGAGAAATATCCACTCCGGCACCTTCAATTTTACCTTAGATTTGAATACAAAAGAATTCAATTTCCACCATTTGGCCATTTTGAATTTTAGTAAAATCTTCTTAGTGGATTGTTGCGTATTCTATTCGAAAGGCACCGAATTGAGAAACACATTATGCATGAGGTGTTGATCTCAAGATACCAGTGTGGTATGAGGATGATACGTAGCTTATATCTGAAGTTTCTATGAAGATTTTGCTGCAAGTATAAGGAGCGGTGCTTTCCACTGAAGTTGTTCCTGTGGCTGCCGATGAAAGCTGGACACGGAAATAAAATGAATCGCTGGCTGCAGTAAGTGCTAACTTAATTTTAAGAGAACAAGAATAAAACTAACTCCGTAGAAACAATTTCTTGTCACCTGAAACAATTTGGTGAAGTCCTGTCGCAAAAACAAGAAAGTCCCCCTTTTAGAGAATTCAATGTGTCATGTATCACCAACTTCAGACATAATGGTAAAGCTACGATAGCGCGTTCCGAGTGTATAGAACGGAATTTATCGAAAAGTGTCATCCAGAACAGCAAAACGTCAACGAGTGAGGACGTAACTGACACACAGTCTTGCTTGTTTTGATATCATGGCTTAAGTATGAGAAAATTCAAAGTAAAGTCAAAGGAATTTTTGAATAATCGTATGCTTCAAAGGGACAACCAAAAGCCATCATGGCGAATTGACGATTCAAGAACTAAAAATTGCGCGTTTAAGTTTCTTCATCATCAGTCGTTCTTCTTTCCATCCCTCCCCTGTGATATATATTAAAACTACCGATACAATAGCAGAGACGTTAATCGCAAGTCTATTTCTGAATACTTGTGATGGACTAAATTTATCTTTTTTACCAAAACGCTTCCGGAGTTGCTAGATATCATGCTTATTTTCCTTGGTAACTTATCAAGAGTGGTTTTGGATTGGAGAGGACTATGCAGTCCTTATTCTGATTGTCGATCTATCCTATTTAATATGAAACCGTGCCCTTCTGCAACACAGAATACTGGCTTATGTAACAGGCCCAGGGAACGACTCTCCACCGTAGCAGACTTTCAACAAAGCGAAGTCTACTCGACTGCACATGGACTGAGAGGACTATATAATCAGTCTTAAGATCATGAAGAATGAGACTTAAAAGGAGCAGCTTTGCTCACAGCCCAATTTTTGGGAGGAAATTGACAACTCCCCTGGAAGGTTCACATGGTTCTTCGGCTGACGCTTAGAAAAGGTCTTTAATCATGACTGCATGTCTCACACTACTTCTAGTTTATTTCGTCAGGCCTAATTTTATATGTGTCACCCCTTATCTAACAGAAGTTATCATGCATTTGGTACTATGTAAGGAGCTGTGTAATTCTAAAAGGGGTTGCAGGCAGTTAGTCTTTCTACCCGATATTGTCGACAAAAATCTGATTTCCAACGCAGCGCTATGAGTAAGTAGCATCAAACAATAAAAGAAAGATGATGTGTGTCAGGACAATATAATATAACGAATGTTATTTCACTGAGTGGACGGATCACTTTCTGCTTCTCAGAATCGAAAATTGCATAAATCTTCGTACTTAAAACTTAGAAAAATAGATTTGGGTCAGCTTTTGAAGCATAATGACGAACTGCGAAAAATAAGAATTTTTGTCCTGCCAGCCCTCTTGCCGGCAATAAAGTGAACACGGTGTTATGTGTAGCTACAGTTGAAGGGCAAGTTCCACACATAAAACTGCAAAACTTTGATCTTTAAACTGAAAAGCTTAAGCTCTTGCATATGAAACTTTAGGATGAAAAGTGTCAATTGACTGTGATATGGCCGCCTTTCAGTATTCTAGATCATGACCAGACAATTTCCATTTTATAAAACTAAGGTTTCTGCCTCCGCAACGATTTGGTTCTCGAACCGGAGATAAGGTTTTCCTTTACCTCTTAATAGAGTCTGGGTATCCAGATTCTCTTAGTGATTACAGTCGTCCAATCGGTCGATTTACCTGAGATAAGGGAATTTTCGTAGACTGGATTTTTAGACTTCATATGCCCATATACCTCATAGAGTTCACACGTGGCCTAGTATTGGACAGAAAACTTTTTATTTTGAAGGGTTTTAATTTAGCCCAGGCATTCTGCTTATCGTCAAACATTCGTCAAAGTATAGTGGACCTTTCCCAAGCGTAATCCAGACCGTAATTCCAGAAACATCCAGTTTCCTTGGCTATTTTAGTGCTATTTTGATACACTGCTATTAAAGTGGCTTCAAAACCAGCCCTTAAAATTTCAGAGGTAAAGTTGGTTGCCAAATAACTCAAATGACGACACTCATAAATTCGTTAAACTCGCCGGCATAATATACGAGAGTTGCCTGAAAAGTTTCCGACCGAACAATGATACAAGACTTTTTTTCTCAAATTTTTTTTTTATTTTTCTGCATAGTCTCTTTGTAACTCTACACACTTCTTCCAGCGATGCTCCCATCTCTCTAATCCGTCCAAATAGTACTTGGCGTTTTTCTCTTCAAAATAATTGTTCACAAAGATGATTGCCTGACGAAAATCTCTGTCCTCCGAGCGCAGTTTTTAGATGAGGGAACAAAAAGAAGTCGCTTGGGGCTAGATCTGGTGAATAAGGCGGATGGTCAAGCAGTTCAAACCGTAATTCCATGGCAACCGCTGAGGTGTGAGACGGCGCGTCGTCTTGGTAAAACAGGATTTTCTTTTTCTGCAAATGTGGCCGTTTTTCCGCAATTTGTGCCTTCAGTTTGGCAAATAATGATGCGTAGTATGCTCCTGTAATGGTTTTTCCTTTTTGAAGATAATCGATTAAGATAACTCCTTTACTATCCCAAAAAAACAGCCGCCATCTCTTTCCCAACCGGAAAAGCCAATTCGCCTTTTGGAGTCAAATGTTTTGATTGAATTTTTGTTTCGAGTGTATAATGGTGTATCCAAGTTTCATCAAAAGTAATTAATCGGCGCCAAAACTCGGATTTATTGCGCCTAAACTGTGCCAACAGAGCGTTGGAAATGTTCATTCGAACACGTTTTTGGTCTAACGTAAGCAAACGCGGCACCCAACGCGCGGACAGCTTTCTCATGCCTAAATCTTAATTTAATATGTAACAAACATTGGACATTTTCATAACCTCTACTATCTCTCTCACTTTAATTCGGCGGTCGTCTAACACCATTTGCAGAACTTTAGCAGTGGTTGTAGTTTTTGGACGTCCCGAACGTTCATCATCTCCCAAGCTCTTACGGTCACGTTTAAGTTCAGCTGCCCAAAATATCACTGTGGTAAATGATGGTGCAGAGTCCCCATACACAGAGTCCAACTCATTTTTGATTTGCGTAGGCGTATTGCCTTTCAAAAAGAAGAATTTAATAACAGCTCGATACTCAATTTTTTCCATTTTCACAAAAAACACTCACATCGACTCACTCAAACGACTGTCAACTAAAAACTGTGCGTCCAAAATGACTGAAACTTCGGTAACTAACTGTCAAAAGATGCTCAACTAGCATGCACTAGCTGCTAGATCAAAGATCTATTGTAATTCAGAACACGGACGAAAAAGGGAACCTAGTGGTAAATTCGTAGCCAGTGCTAAGGATATGGGAGAAGTATTTTTTCCCAGTATTATATAATGTTGGCGATCAACATTCCGCTATCAGGCAAAACGAACTACATAAATATTTAGTCATACGCCGTAAGGCAGGTCTTGAAAAAAACTCTCAGACTCCAAATCAATATCGCTGCGAAATTTGGCAGCTCAGTAGTGTGACATAGAGGAAATTCGCTTCTCCGTGAGGGTTGGTAATAATTTCTCCGAGATTCGGAAGTTGAAAACTGGTTCCGATAAGGCGATCCACTGCCACGCTTCAGCATCGTATGTTACTTAAGATCATTGTGTAAAACTCGCAATCAAACATAGACGAACAGTCCTTTAAAACTCTGCTTACGTACGATGACATTGAAATTATTATCTGCAGAGCACAGCGAGGTGTTTGTGAGGCACTTGCTTTGTTGAATCAGAATTAGTTAAGCGGTAAACGAGGGATAAACGATGTACGTAAATAAGAGTAAAAAGAAGAGAATTTCGAGAGAAAAGTGCCTAAGTGATCTTCGACACTGCCTACATTGACAGATTGTGAAAGTGGAGGTTTAACAAAAGAATCTTTTGTTCTTCATAAAAGCGCGCTATACTAGATTATTACCTTGTGAATTATTTACTTACTTACCTACTTTCTCCAATTGAGCACCCCAAGTCCGTTGAGCTCTTCTTCTACTTGTGCGGCCGACCTAAATTGAGGCCTTCCTCTACTGCGTTGTTCCTCCGGGTTAGATTGGAAGACTCTGCGGGCCGGAGAGTTGGTGTCCATACGTATATCCAAGCCATCTCAGATGACTGATGCGTGGTTTTCTGACTTGGTTGATGTTACTGTACAACTCGGATAATTCGTCCTTGAAACTTTTCACCAAAGCCCATGAACACAAACGGGATCAACTATTTTCGAATGATCTTTCTCTCGAAACAACCGAGGATATCTTCATCCGCTTTCGATGGAGTCCATGCTTCAGCCCCATAAAGTAGGACTACGATGATCAAGATCTAATATAGTCCCGCTTTTTCTTCGGGATAGTACCTTACTATATAATTGCCCTCTTAGGCCAAAGAAACAGCGAACGGCAAAAGTGTTTATTAGTTTAATCTCTGCTGAGGTGTTGTTAGTTGAATTTATAGCAAAGCCGAGATAGACAAAGTCCCTTACTACCTCGAAATTATAGCATATTGACTGTGACGTTCCGTCCAATTCGTCGATGGTGAGTGTCCCTTCTTGTTAACATCATATACTTGGTTTTGCCCTATTTTGGCATCTTCCGTTTCAATACTAGCGAACACACCGGTAATAACCCGCTGTCATTATGTCGATATCATCGGTGTAAGCTAGTAGTTCCACAGACTTTCGTTCACTTGTGAGTTCCACACAATTGTGAGTTCCACACAATTCTGTCAAGGATGATGTTAAAGAAGTCACGTGATAACGTGTCACCTTCTCTAAAACCTTTTTTAACACAACTACCAACTTTGATGGAGCAGCGAGCGTTTTCCATTGTCAATCTGTAGAGAAGGACGTGCTTGGCAGGGATGCCAAAACTATATCTGGGTCTTCTTGCCTTGACACGTTCTTTCCACCTGTTGGTAAAACTTCCGTAGGGTATTCCTACAGCACAATATCTTTGATCGCGCGCTTCTCGTGCTCTTCTTCCTTCTCGTGGATAAGCCAATGCTCTTCTCTGCTCTTCTCGTCTCTTCTGCTTGTAGAGCTCTAGAGCAGCTCTCGTCTTTCATTGTAGCACCGCAGTCTAGGCTTCTTGTTTAGCTATAGCACATATGTTAGATAGCATTCTTCACTAAGCCGTGGATTTCTTAGTGGTAGTCGGTTGAAACCCAGCACATCATTTGCGAAGTCTCTGATGGTAGGTTGCCAGCGTTGCCACCTTGAAGCTTCTGTACTTGAAGCTGGCGGCATAGGAGTTGTTGAGAGATTTCGTGATACGTGTTCGGAGAAGTTCTTGCGGTCTCTTGCGATTGCAGCTTTTCTACGTTATATCTTCTCACAGCAGTTATTCTTTATTGTAGTGCTTTGGAAAATCTGCATTCGCACCATTCAGATGCCCAGAATACTGGGAGCATGCCTTCCGTCTATGGCAAAATGATTAATTTAATTTAGCGTTTGATGATCCGAAGCCATGTCCTCTTGTGTATATTAAGAGGAGGAAACCGTGTGTTTGCTATTGTAATATTTCGTCCCGTTGGAAAGGCAATAAGCCTAAGTCCGTTGCTAGACATGGTGTCATGTAGGGTATGCTTACCAACTATCCCACGAAAGATGCCATCCTTTCTTATAGTGGCGTTAAAATCGCCTTGTACGATTAACGTCATACTCAGGATCTTGCTCATGTGTCTTATCGAGGAGGTCGTAAAAACCTTCTGTTAACGAATTTAGCCTTGATGCGGACTGTCATAAGAGGCTCGCTTACATGTTAGAAGCTTAAGATTTCTTACCAAAATCTGCCGCATATGGCGGCATTCCTTATAGCAATCTCCGTAGTATATGTATATCACAGTTTTTCGTCGTCTTTATGTCCGGCCCATCCCATCGCACTTTGTGGATGGCGATGATATCTGCATGATAATAGTCACGGGTTTCTTCTAATTGCTGCACGTGGCTGGTTAAGCGTCCGAATATTCCACGTGCAGATCCGAAAGTCGTTGTCCTTTAAACGTTTGCTAGGGTCGTCAACAGTGAACCCATTTTTATCCGAGGCCATTAGTTGGTTCGCAACATCTTTTTAATCTCTTCTGTATAGGGTTGCGAGCACTATGATGGCACAGGCCAGTATTATGCTATCGGCCGAGAATGGAATTGATATTTTATTCTGCATGAATAAGGGTTTACTCATGCATTTACCAGGGACCACCACTGGGAGGTTCGTTACGAACTGGGTTATTGCGCTGCAAGTCCAAACCAAGTTATAGAACCATCAGCTATTTCCCAATCAATAGCAATACATGGGGGGTACATGACTCCCCCTGTGGGAATTAGCCTGCTTTAATCTTAGATACTCATTGAACTTTTGATTACTTTTGCCAGTCTGAATAACTGTTTAGTGCCGCCAACGGATTGATGATTGCTTATTCGAAGCATTTCAGTTGCTTTGTCGTTCCCGAAGAACTTCTGTAAAATGCTGGGCCTATTCCTTATTTCAGGTAAAACCAGTTTCGATGTCTGTTAATAAATAAAGTTCGCACTTCAAGTCTTTTGTTTTCTGGTGCCATTTACATATATAGATACATTGATATTTATTGACTTTCTTCAGATTATAAAGATCGTTTTTGAACTTAGTGATAGGCGTTGCACTAAGATTTGTTCATTGAACCATACAAGAGACATGAGTTCAAATGCCGCCAATAAAACGGAAAACAAAAAAGAATATTGTTGGCGCCTCTAATAACATTTGCTATTCAGAGTCAAAAAAAAAAACCGTAGCCACCCTGACTAGTCAAACAACACAATAGGCCGTATGTGTCATACATTTCAGTCAAAGAACGGTTTCAAAATCTTCCTTACAGTTTCAGTTATTTAACTTGACTGCTAGAATTAATTACCTTATCCTTAAATAACAGTTTACAAGCAAATTACAGTTCAAAATACACATGTTTCCGGCCGCTGACGAGATATTCACTTTCCATAAATCTAAGGAACTTCACAATCAATAAAAACCTCGTGTTATCTCTTCATCTAAAGTGGTACCTTTAACTTTGTAATTTGATTCAAATCAGACCAACACACCGGCATACAACTTCGACAAATTCAACAAAACCAAAGCGTACGGACACAACTAAATCAATGTAAACCACAGCAGCACGTCTCGAATGCAAAACCACTTATCTGACGGCTTCCAACCGCAGCCAAAAACTTTGTTTATCCAATTCTGACACTAACTGGAGAGTGGCGACCGCGTTAACCTATTATCGCCTATCATGGCTGGTGTGGCCGACAATAATTTACGATGATCAACCGAACCAAATTCGCATTAAATTTGCATCTACCCTGTTTGTTGGTCCATCCGCTCGTCCGTGCATTCATAGTCCGTCTGGTCGTTCGTTTTGTTCTGGTAAATTATACAAATTTCCGTGAAGCAACAACCGTGCCACTGACATCCCCCAGATATCCGTATTTCGTATTTCAAGCGGCAAGCTCATTACTCATTCAGTGGATAGCATATCATTAGGAATGGTAGAGCTTGCGGATGGATGCATCACCTTCAAATGGAATTAGTTAAAAAGTAGAGCTTAGCATTAGAATTCAGATGCTCTTCGGCCGATTGCAGTGGTGCCAATAATGAGGTGTTATTTGCATAGACGGTAATAAAACTAAAAGATGAACCCTGCGGATTTGGAATTGAAAGAGGAACCTTCCTTCGCTTGAGGCCGCTAAAGTTTGAATAGTAATTGGTTCATTCAGGATCCAGATACCTGCTTATTTGGTAGAATTTGTTTGTTTTACAAATCGCTCATTTAGATTTGGAGGCTTGCGATAAAAATAATAGTCGACAGAAAAGGGCTTAATAAGTATCTTTAGTATGAAGAATCTTTAAGGGTTAAGGATGTGGTAGGTATATGCCTTACTTCTTGTGAACCAAATGAGATATCTGCTCGCGAAGATAATACAGTATTAAATGTTAAGGAACTGTCTCGATTCAAGCGGTTTAATCACCTAAAAATTGGAATTTAAACACGGAGTAAAGTATTCGTATTTAAAAAAAAAAATATGCAATGGAAAAGCGCTAACAGTTCTTTTCACATAGAGATGTGATAAATAGTCCAAATGATCACATTTATTACAATTTCTACAAAAAGCTGCAAAAATGAATTTTAGGAAAATCGTGGATATCAATTAGGCACTCAGTGGCGAAATAAGAGGCACCACTGATCAAAACAATCCGTATTAAGGCTAAATTTGCCAATAGTAGCGCATATTCGCGCATGGCTCTACACATTCTACATGCCCTTGGACAAGACCTACGAACAATACCATTACGAGCTATGACATTAAAATTGTCATCGGCGATTTTAATGCAAAGTTAGGAAAAGACGATAGCTTTGTCAGTACTGTCGGATACTGTACGATATCACCTCCGATAACAGATGCAGGCCAATCGACTACGCTGCGGGCCGGAACATTGGGGCGGCTTGCACGCGGTTACCGCATCTCGATATTCACTTTGACATAACCTGATTTATCAACCGGCAGCCGGACTCAACACAAGTCACACCTCAAGTATTATGGATTTCCGAACATGCCGAGGAGGAAAAATCGACTGGGACCATTACCTTGTTGTATCCAAGGAACAATTGGGGATATGCCGAACATCGCAAAGACAAGCTGATGCTGTGAGAAAGTTTGACGTCGGAAAGCTACAATCGCAAGAGATCGCCAAATACTTTTCCGTTCGAGTCTCGCTTAATCTGTCAAGAGGCCCTATGCCGTCAGCATTAAGTATCGGAGACCAGTGGCAGCATTGCGAAAAAGCCATCAAAGATGCCATATCTGTTGCGCTGGGTTTCAATCATCCACCATAACGGAACTCCTGAACGGCAAGTAGTGGAGTCGCAGTCGATGCTGAGGATTTGGAAAGGGCATTTCTGTAGACTGTGTAACAGCGATGACGAACCAAATACCGCTAACTTTATCTAAGTTTAAGTTCAACAAAGTTAATGGAGCGAGCGGCCAGTCAGACAAAGCCGTAGGCTATGGGTTGGTAAGGAGCATACACTAATTCATCTGTAAAATGTGGTCGGATGAAAGTATGCCCTATGAATTGAACCTCAGAATAGTTTGTTCGATCATCAAGAAGCGAGACCCTCTGCTCCACTACAGAGGCATCAGTTTTCTTAACATCGCCTATAAGATCCTATCTTCCTTATTGTGAGAACACTTGAAGTCGTTTGTCAATATCCTGATTAGTTCATATAAGTGTGGTTTCAGTTTTGAAAAGTCTACCACAGACCAAATATTCACACTCTGGCAGAAAACCCGTGAGCTCCAAATCGATGCACACCACCTATTCATCGATTTTAAGGCATATGGCAGCATCTATAGAGACGAGATAGTTTAGTTTTTGTATTCCTTCCAAACTCGTCCGTTTCTGCAGCATGACAATGGAGAATGCAACAGGATTTAGATAAGGCGATGCGCTACCATGAGATTTCTTTAACATCATTCTTGAAAAAGTAGTGCAAAACTCACGCGTCGACACCATAGGATCAATCTTTCCAAAGTCCGTTCAATTACCCACATACACCAATGATATTGACATAATCGGAAAAAAGCAGCGTGAGGTCAGTGGCGTTTTCGTGAGTATTAAAACAAAAGCGGCGAAGATGGGCTTAACGTTCAATAAGGGCAAGTCTAAGTATATGCTGTCAACATGAAAGGACACCAAACACCGGCGTCTCGACAGATATAAATTTGACATAGCTAAGGACTTTGCCTACTTAGACTCCGCTATCAATTCAGACAACGACACTAGCGCTGAGATTAAACGAAGAATAATTCTTCGAACTCTTTCTCGAACAACAAAAGTGCCCCTATATAAAACCTTAATAATCTCAGTCCTACTTTATGACGCAAAGCCATGGACTTTATCATAAATGGATTAGGGTGCTCTTGGCTGCTTTAACACGAAATGGTGAGTGGAGGAGGAGATACTCGTACAACGACGAACTGTTCGGAATCAGCGCCGTCGACTTATGCAGAAGAGTATAGGTCCAACGACTGAGGTGACTGGGTCATGTTGAGCAGATGGACACCAATGCTCCGATCCGAGAAGTCCTCGGTGCAGAGTATATAATCTTACTCAGACAGATGGATGGAAGTGCTCTTAATTTTTTCGAAGGAAAGGTTGTTCTTGTGACATATGTGTGATGGAGATTCGAAAATATTCCCTAAAGTAAAATCCAAAAAATGTATCTGCAGTGTCTAAAATGAGAGCGCTTTGATGGCAACGGTCTTATCGGAATAGTTTTTGCGCGTTAGAAGCTTTTGTCAATTGATCGGTCTAGCTAAATGGGGTGTTTTCTATTGGGATCTGGTCCTTACCACTTACTTACGTAAGGCCCAGTTCGGAGTAAACCTGGGCTTCATCTAACAAGCCATTCCAGTTAGTCTGGTCGTTAGCGAACTGACCCCAGTTACGCATTGGTTGAGGTCCCATTCTATTGTTTGGGATAATGCCTACGGTGTTATTTCCACCGACATGTTGTAGGAACGATAGATAATAGAGCCAAAGTAGACAAAGTCCGTTATGACCTCAAAGTTATAGCATCGATTGTGACGTCAATGTTGTGTGCCCCTTCTTGTTGACAGCCTATACTTGGTTTTACCGTCATTTACCCCTAACCCCATTTTGTCAGTTTCTCTTTCAATAAAAGCGAACACACCAGTGACATCCCGCTGTCTTCTCCTAACTAACGGTTGTACAATACAATAGATACCACCGGCGTACGCTAATTGTCATACAGACCTTAGAAAGATTGTGCCTAAGGTGTTCGCTTGTGAGGAACTCACAATTATTTCAAGTGTAATGTTAAACAAGCCACATGACAGCGCGTCACTTTGTCTAAAAATTTGTTTGCCATCAAAAGTCTCGGTTAGGTCGTTACCATGTCTAGGTATGCCAAAACTAGATATGGATCTATAAAGCTTGCTGTCATATGCTGTCTTAAAATCGATGAAAAGATGGTGGGTATCAATTTAGACTTCTTGAGTCTTATACAAGATCCGCCGGAATGCAAAAATTTGGTCGATAGTGGACTTTCTTGGCCTGAAGCCACACTGATAGCGGCCAACAGATTGTTTAGTTGTAGTTTAACAAAATTCCAAGATACTTACATACGTCCATATATTTTTAAAATACTGTGAGCAAACATCTCTGTCTATTATCATTTAATCAAAACGCAATTTTCCATTCCGTTTTCGAATTTGTGTGGGATGTGTATGCTATAGCTTAGACTTTTTGAGCATTGAAGCTGTTTTGGCATTAACATTTTTGCTACTTATGACCCTTCCTCAAACATTTTTAGCCTGACGACTACGGCTGTATTCTCCGCGTAAGTATCTGTGCTTGACTTCGAGAGCAATTCAGTAATAGTTATAGACTGATGTTTAATAGCAGAAGAGGTCCCAATTTCGATCCTTGCGGAATACCATATTTAAAGTGTTTTTCTACTGGTACGTTACGTTATCTTTACTTTAATGTTACCATGTAAGGGTTTAAAATGAATCACCACGAAGTGTGTGCTATGACATCACAATGATAATAACGAAATACGGTTCATCATGAGCTCCATTAAGAGTATTGCACAACCAATGTCAGTAAGATGTACTACACTTATATACACATTAAAGAAATGCCATTCTCCTTTGATCTTTAGCCTCGAGTGTTTCATTTCATGGTGTTAGAAGACATATTCAAATTGAAAGAAGTGTCATCTAAATTATAAATTAATTAAACCATCGCATCTAATCGAAATTTTCAATGGTGAATAACGCTTGACTTGTTGTGTAAACAACAGTGGAAAAATTATATACTAATAGAGTCGCTTTCTGAGAAGCCGTATGATGTTCAACGTGAACTCATGGAATCTGCATTGGATGATGAAGGACTTCGTCTCTACAATCAAATCATGGAGAGATTAACCTCTGAGGAAAAATAATCTGTTACAAAAAATTTACGCCTATTACATCATCGCGGTACAAATGTTTTGTCTTTACCCACATGTGCCAGGAAGAAGGTGAGTTCCTTGATTCGTTTGTGAGTCGTTTATAGATTGCAGTTAAACCATGTAAATTTGGAAATTTAGAGAACAAACTTACTTGTAATTAATATCGAGGGACACATATCAGAAGCTGTGAAGACGAATGCTCTGAGTCAAGTGAGAGTTAATGTGAAGTCATTAGTGCTGTTGACATGATAGGTAGTTTGAGTAGGTCGGAATGCGTACTGAAGGGAAATATTGGCATCAGAAATAGTGGTGGCCAGTATGTGGAAGAGCCGATTTATTGGGATACTGGAGCTTATCGGAGAAATTAACCTAAAAAAAAGTCATTAATGCTCTGAAACTTATGACCTCCAATGTGACACTCAAAAACTTTTCAGGAAATACAATCCGACCCATTGCTGAACCATTTTAAAATGTAAAAAGAACCCCAAACAATATAAAGTTTCTTTTGAAGTGGTAAAATGAAGCCAATGTATATCAAACTATGAATCTACATAGTAGCTGTTACTGCAGAAATAAACAAACTCTTTTCCGTGGAACGAAAAACATGACCATGGTTTTAAGAACATCCGCACGCTAATTTCCAAAGCTCTAGTACTTTGATACTATGATATGACGAAAGGAGGGGTATTCCAAACTGATGCCTCACGACAAGGACTAGGTGCTGTAATATGGGAAGAAAATCAGCAAATAATGTTTGCATACAAATCTTTGGTATCAACGGAAAAGAATTACTCTCAATTGGAACTAGAACTCCTTGCCATTGTATATGCCTGTATGCATTTTGACTCGTATAAGTGATAGAGACAGCACAAAAATTTAAACTAATTACATTTCACTCAAAGAAGTTTTCAAAAAGCCGATTCATAAATGTATCTAGCGTATTCAAATACTAAAACTAAAACTGCAGACATATGATATAGACACTCACTATTGCCTTGGAAAGCGATTATTAACTGCACACCTACTATCGCGTCTACCCACTCAAACTAACCCTCAGATTATTAACGAAGATGAAAAGGTCTTGAAAATCAAAACCTTTTAAGGGAGATAGAATCTGATTTTACAACTCACAAAGAAGTTTGTGATGATAAACAAGAGGATGAATTGTTGAAGGAAACAATAATTAATGATGTGACTTTGCAGAAGGTGATAAAGGAAATATGTAATAGCTGGAAGTCTAAAGCGACATAAAAAAAATGCTATTCGCTATTATAATACCTGTGTCATGAACTCAGACTTACAACAAAAGCTTCAAATGATGACCCATGAAATTCCGTCATTTCACTTTCAACGAATATCAATGGACTTTTGTGAAGCAACGTACAAAGGAAGAAAAAATAGTAACTGTTTGCTATTGCTCTGAATTTTTTGAAGTTACCTCTTTAGGAGCCACCACTGCAATTGATGTTATTCTGGCTTGCAAAATCAATTTTGTAAGATATAGCGTTCCTCAAAAAGTAATCACGGATGGCCGCACACAACTTCAATAAGAATTTTTTTTAGATTTTTCTGCATATTTTCCCCGTGGAAACGGTAAAGCAGGGGTCATTGCAAAAACTTTAAAGCGACTAATTAAAAAATATGAACAGTCAAATCAGTGCTTCTGGAACATCGAAATGCACCCAATTTCATCGGGTATCCACCAGCACATATGATTATGTCAAGATCTCTTCAAACAGCTTGCCTGTCTTAACTTGAAACCTACTCCAAGAAGTTCCTACTAACGTCAATGACAGAATCATTGAGCGGCGAACTAAGAGTAAGGAATACTACGACTAATCCACAAAATTGCAAGTTAAATTATCTCAAGGACAGTTAAACTAAAACCACATGATTCCAAGTATTCCTAAGGTGTTACCCAAAAACAACTTACATGAAAGTCATACTCAGTTGAAGTAAATAGGAAAACATATATCCGTAATCGCCAATTTCTCAAACCATGCCAGCAAGATGTTAGCATGGGAAGTCGAACGCAGTCTGCTGAAACTCATCATAACACTATTGGAAATAGACATCCAACAGACACTCATTCTTCAAATAGCGAATTAAGACTATCTATCTATCTAAACCACATTCTATTTCTAGCAACATCAACATAGAAAAGAAACTTGTACTGAGACAGCAGGGCTACGTGAGACGGAAAATAACATCGCGGAAGCTAATACAGATAGAAAAGAAGAAGAAGCGACTGCTGCAACACTGGAATCCACATCAGGAGTGACGACAGAGATGAGTTCAGTTTTTTTTTTCAGTTTAAATGCATTTTTATTAGACTTCATTAATTAACTCTTACATGCTAGACAAAAATACTCTTAAAAATTAGCTTAAATAACTATGCGGGCACTCTAAATGTCTTTCGACGTTTCTTACAGTCTATTTTTTTTTTTTACATTTATTAAAACTAAAATTAAGAAAATTCGTTTTAAGTATAAAAACTTAGTATCTGGACATTTTGGATATAATATAAAACTTAAAACTAAACCTGTACACAACCTAAAAATAAATCTTAACCTACTTAAGCTACTTTAAACTACCTAATTGTATATACATATATGTGCATATATTGTATATGTTACGTACGAGTATATACATATATGGAATGAAATAATTTTTTTTTTACCCATTTTTTAATTTTTTTTTCCTTAAGTCTACCCTAATCCTACCTAAAACTATGTAAGCCGGCCATAGCTATTAAAATAGACTGACGACCGACTTTGCTTCCTATGGAGCTATCTATTACTTGAGGAATTCGAGGACGAAGCTTCCCCTCCTTCAACTAGGCACCAAAATTGTTGGTGCTGTCGAGCAGCATCCTTCATGTCGCGACTCCTACTGAACCGGAGACGCTTCACACTGCCATGTGTGACGTCTCTGCCGTAGTTGAGTCGCCTGTCCGCAGTTGTTCAAGCGACGTGGAAGATTGGCGGCACCGCTAATCTCTCCTGGATCAAACGTTTCATATCGAGGTATAGGAATGCTTTTGAAGGAATAAAGCCGTCAAAGCGCACTCTCTCGTGATACATATAATTGGAGTAGTAAGCCCCGGAGATCAGGTTGTTCCATGAGGTCATTGCTCTCGTAATGTGCCTTCGAGTCAACTTAATGACGAAATTGTCCACTCTTATGAGGTTCGCCATATTGTACAAGACCTCATTAGGATAGAATTTTATGTACTCAGACTCTGGTTTTCTGTATAGACGAAGACAAGCCCTCTCAAACACCCGAATCTTTTCCAGTAAACTTGCTCTCACATTGAACCACACGGGACATCCAAATACAAGCAGAGACCGGATAAGGGCCATGTAGCACCTTCACCCTCGCATCGAGTTGGCTGTTATAAAACAGTCTCTTTGTAATGGCAAAAGCACCTTTGGCTCTGGCCAGAGCAACATCTATTGTATATGTTTGTTAAAATACATTTCGACATGCGAGTGGCTGCCCGTGCTGTCCCACGATCGAAAACTTGCGCCAATTCTTTCTGGTATCCCTAGAGGCCCCAGACAAAAGCGTCCTAAACAAAATTGTTTCCGATTTCTGAAAGTTGATTTTCAACTTTTGATTATCCGGAACTATATGTTTGTCCTCAACCCACTTAGTCAGGACTCTATTGATCTCCTTCTCGAAAACCTTACTGATGTTTGGAAGAAGACTGATCGACCGGAGATTCGCCGGATTGTATGTGTCTTTATCTCTTTTGGGGATGGGGTATACCACGGCAGTTTTCCAATGCGCTGAATAATGAGCATTATTCATTGCTTTGTTAAACAGGTTGGTATAAATATCCACCGCTTCTAGGAATGTCGAAGCACAATGTTCGGAATTTCATCCGTTCCCACTGATTTCTTACTTCTAAGCGATTCGAAGATCGTTTGAAGCTCTTCCTTCGAAATGAACGGGGGTAGTACCCTATCGTCGGCGATGACATTATTTGCCATATTCTCGTCACTGAACTGGGTGAAACCCGAGCTCTCGAATCGCCAGTTCACTATTTTATTTCGAAGGTAGAAATTGTGCACAAGGACTCGACTTTCCAGGTCGTGGTTCGGGCCAATGATGTTATTCGCCTTGTATACTTCCTGGAAAGTCGCTCCTATAGCCTCTACCTTCTCCTGCGGATTCTCGATCACAAAGAAGTTGTCATCATCAACGGCCACATTTGGATCGATGCCTGTTGCTATGAGTATGTGCTCGTTGTCCGTCGATCGGGAGATTTTAAGATACGAAAAGTCGTTTTGATCATATACATACATATACATATGATCAACTTATTCGGGTTGCTGGTGTTTACAGCCCGAATTTTGTTGTTCCAATAAAAACTTACCGAATTTCTGTAATTGTCTTTTATTAATGTTTGGAGGTTTTTGATCGACGACTTCAGTGTCATGATCTCCGGGTTGTGTCTGTCAGTAAACTGTCTGTACAAGGTTTTTAGTCTTGACAGCAGTTTACTTTTATATCGGTTCAGTGCGTCGATAGTTGCGTTGCGGAATAGTTCTTCGTTGTCAGTGTGTTGATACCGAGGTATCGTTTTGTCCATTGTTCGTTTGATTGTCTCGTCCATTAGTTTTGGATACCTGTCAATTTCCTCGTTTGGCAGACTTCTGTTGGACGGTGGGTAGAGTGCTTTCGTAAGTATTCTGGAGAAGTGTGTCCAACGTGCCTTTGAACAAACTCATCCAATTCCGCAGTTTCGTTCGGAACGGTTATTTCGGTACTGAGACCGCAATGGTCACTGTCATACGCAAAAGTGCGTAGACAGCAAGGGATACAAATGTTGAAGGTGTTGCTTGGTGGCACCCTTTGCTTGACTGTTTTCTGCTGATGTTATTGTTGCTGTTCCTTCTGCTGCTGTTGTTGTTTCTGGTGTTTCTGCTGTAGTTGCTTTTGTTGTTGTTGGTTTTCTTGTTGTTGCTGTTTAGCTAGCTTTTTTGTTGTTTGCTTTACTTGTTGTTGCTGTTGCGGATGTTTTTGAGTTTGAGTTTGAGTTTGAGGTTATTGCTGTTGCTGTTGAGAGCTCTCTGGTTCTTGCTGTTCTCTCGCCCTTCTCGCTATTTGTTTAGCTTTAATGGCTAGATCTCGTTTTTTCAGCTGCATTACGCTGCTGTTTAGGTTCTCTACCTCTTCATCTTCGTCGTCTGATTCGGAGGCAGCGAGACAGGCGAAGTTATTGTGGGCACCCATGTAATAGCCTTCACCTCCGTCGGAGACGTAAGGGTATTTAGCGTCCACAGGTGTGTCCTCCTTTTTAGCTGCTGTAGTTGTAGTTGTATTTTCAACCGGCAACTTTTCGATGGAAGCTGATAGGGAAAGGTGTTTAACAGTTTTTACAGTTGGCCTTAGCTTCCTCCTTCTTTTTACATCCCTCCACTCTCTGATGTAACTGGCTGGTTCGACATTATTGCATCATCGGCTGATTTGATCACGCCATATATTGGATCCGCTATTGCGTGAGTGGACCGCTTGTTTCCCGTACCAGGAGTTGAACTCGGGTAGCTTGATTTGCCGATCGATTGTCACTTCCACTAGGCCAACTTGCCACTTTCACAATTCTTGTTAAAAACTTTACTTGTACTATGTGCACTGTTCTAATTCACAAGCGTATCCGAAACACATCTACTCGCCTCGATAGTCGGTGGACGAATGACGACAGAGATGAATGCCATACCTCTTGAACGTCCAAGAAGACATAGAAAGCAGACTCTATCATATCCAATGAATTAATTGTATCTTATGAATTATCTCCATTTTTGACTTTATTATTAAATTAATTACATGTGAAATTAGTACTGGAGTTTGAAGCATAGAAGTATAAATTTGAATTGTTTTTAACTTATTGCCAACATTGGAATTGAATTGTATGAAACTATCAACATTTGACTAAGCTAAGTAAATAAACAAAACTATATTCGTAAAGTGAATATCTGACCAATGATGCCTTAAGTCACATGTACCAACTTAGCAGTCTACAGACGTAATCTTCCCAGTTGTAAGGTATTGCGTTCCAAGTCCTATATCCGAAGATGGATTTTTTGCATTAAGTACTTAAATATTGTTATTAAACGTATTAATGAACATTATTTATATACTCCGCACCTCGGTATGGTTGAGTGCGAGATCACCTATACTGCTAAGGATGCTTTCCTAGGTTGGCAATGAAATCAGTACGACGATCTTAATGTAGTTGCTTGCGCATTGCAAGTGTAGGGTTAGACCGGGTAAATCTAAACAGGGGTAAATGAGAACATCGGTTATAACTTTTAAAATTCGAACGTTACAGAATAACATATGTGTCAGCTGATGTTATTGGATCTGGACTTTGACCTGCAGCTGCAAGATTGTCTCTGCTTCGTACGAAAAAGAGTCATTTCGATAATCGTGTTGTGGCAAAAGGTTTTGTTTTTTGTCAATTTCTAGTTTTTCTAGTGTAAAATATTTCTAGAAAACAGTTATTGGGATTGGGGTAAGTCCAAAACTACTCCTTTTGTATTTATTAGGTATACTAAGGTTTGTGTTTTCTTAAATATATTCAAAAAAAAAGTAACTTGTTTTTAAAGTTTCGAAGTGTTTACCCTGTTAAATTTATCATATGGGTTAAATGAAAACAGCAAAACGGGGCAATTATAAATATGATAGGGCAAATGTTAATAAACTGGGGTAAATGTAAAAATAGTTGTAAAGCTCATTAGGAGGTATTTAATTTAAGAACGATGTTTATTGCAGTGCAGGCAATCATGCCACGGAATTACAATATATAAAGAGAAAAATGATCTTGGTTACACCGCACAAAATGTATCCAGCGCTGTTGATGATATCCTCAATAAAAACTGCACGTACAGGCAAGCATCGGAACTTCATGGGGTTCCAGTTCCTGTTATTTGTAATCGGATAAATGGAAGAAAAAATGCCATTGGAAAAGTGGGGGAGGGTCGTTCTAATGCGCTAGCCTCGGAAATAGAAACGGAAATTTGTTGATGCCTTTTTTTTTTTGTTTTTTTTAAATTTACGCGCGCCTAAGGGGTTATGAATACCCTTATACTGTTGCCATGTCGCGGGCGAAAAGATAGAAGGAGGAGAAAGGAAAGTTGTGATGTAGTGGTTTGAAAAACTCAGGTGTGTTTGGTTTCGATATTGACTCTCCAGGGGTGGGAGTCCGAATAGGACGGAGAGATTTTCTTCACTCGGAATGGTGAGGTTGTGAATTTTAACGGTTGTTTTGTGCTTGAAAACCCTACAACAGCCAAATCTATATGTCAGTGTTATGCCTTCTCACACGCAAATTTTTCTGACTGAGTTCCAATTACACAAATGAAAGCTTGTCGTGGCTAGGATTCGAACCTTGACCCTCCGAGTGAGAAGCGATTGCTAGTACCACTACACCACGGCCACCCCTCATTCAAAGATCACAAATGCGATATCCATGTGACAGAGAAGAGCTCAAAAACTTGGCAGGGAACTATGTTAATACACAAAAACTGACAACTCCTTTCAAAAATGGCATAGCAGGTGGTGACTGGTATTACAATTTTATGAAGCGACACACAGACTTATCTCTTAAAAAACCAGAGCATCTTCAAAAATCCAGAATGAATGCAAGAAACTCGGAAATAATATGCGATTTCTACGAGAAACTTACTTCTTTTATCACACAGAATAATTTACAGGACGGAACAGAATTCGCTTTCATCAGCATTAAAAATAAAACAAGCAGTTTCCTTAAAAGCAATTGGCGAAAAAGGAAAATCTCTGAGCCGGGTATCAGGTGGATCTGGTAGATAATTGACTACCGTTTTAGCATGTGTTGCAGCAGATTGGTTCGCATTGCCACCCCTTATTGTATTTAAAGGTGCCGCTGTTCAAGTTTGGAGGACCTCTGCAGACGCCTATCCTGGAACATTTTATGGAGCATCAAAAAACGGCTGGATGGAAGAACTACAATTTTTTCATTGGTTTTCTGACAAGCTTATTCCACATATAATCATTCTCAGGACCTTGTACAACATGCCGAATCAAAAAGCTCTTCCACTTTATGATGGCCACATGAGTCACATTAGCGAGCGCATCATTCAGACAACTATGAGCAATAAAGTTTGCCTAATCCGATTTCCGAGTCATTTAACGAATAGGCTGCAACCTCTTGAAAAGACTGTTTTTGGCCCTGGGAAAACAGCTTAGGATAAGTTACTGGTAGCTCATGGAAGGTCTGTGATGGGAAAAGGCACAGGGCGAATAACTAAGGGAAATTTTGTGAAACTTCTTGGAGAAACTTGGGCGTCATCTCTTCCGCCATCAAATATAATTTCAAGATTTGAATCAACAGGCATTTTCCCATTTAATCCTGAGAGATACCCAAAATCGCAATTTAACGGCAACGATTTAAAGGTTTACGAAGACTCCATGGATTCGTCCATTACAACAATTGTTTCGGCAACCGACCCCACGTTAAACAGGACAGTGGAATTGAATATAAATGTGATTTGTTCCTCATTAATAAAGCTTCTACCTACAATAACATTTAATTTCAGATACTGTTCATATACAGTATTGTGCAAAACCTAAGCAACCATCTGGATTCAGTAATTCATAGTAAATCTTTTCAACTTTCTACCCCACCAAACAAAAAGGAATGGATATGTAATGATATGTAATAGAGTGTATTTTGGAATTCGCAACTTTTTATAAAAGTAATAATACTTCAGATTTAAAAAAAAACGCAAAAAACAACAAAGCAGCCAAATTGAGCTGTGCAAAGCCTAAGCAACTTTGTAACCCACTGTAAAAAAAAATTGCTAACACTATTGCAAAAAACCTATGCTCACAAAAAGATATTTAAGGAACAGGTAGTGCAATTAAATTCTTTAAACATAATTCAAACTAAAATCTTTTTTTCATATTAGGCTAAATTTTGCAAGAAAATGCCAACACTGGTGTCCTGAAAAATGGAAAACAGTTGTTTTCAGCGACGAGTCAAAATTTAATTTAATTAATTCTGACGGGATATGTAATGTGAGACGTCGTAAAGGGCAGCGACACAGCTACGAATAGAAATAGGAATCATGGACCGGGTCAAATATAAATCAATTCTAGAATCAGTACCACTCCACATGCGTAGTGGGAAATGCCACTTCGTTGGGTGTTTCAACAGGATAACGATCCGAAACACACATCGAAGTTGGTAAAGGAGTGATTAGCGGATAGTGGGATTCAAGTCCGTGATTGGCCGGCCCAATCACCCGAATTGAATCCCATCGAAAACCGGTTTGGTATACTTAAAAGCCGTGTCGCTGGACAACACTTTTCCAGTAGGTCTCACCTATTCAATGCTTTGAAACTTGAGTTGGAAAATATACCAGGATACACTTTCAAAGTTAATTACTTACTTAATTAAAGTTAATTACTTCCATGCCTCGTCGTTGCGCCTCTGTTCAGCTCAATTTGGCTACTTTGTTGGTTTTTGCGTTTTTTTAAAATCTGAAGTATTATTACTTTTACAAAAAGTTGCGAATTCCAAAATATACTCTATTACACATCATTACATATCCATTCCTTTTTATTTGATGGGGTAGAAAGTTGAAAAGATTTACTCTGAATTGCTGAATCCAGATGGTTGCTTAGGTTTTGCACAGTACTGTAGGTGATGTTATCGTGATTGGCTCTTCTCTTTCAACGACAGTGAACTTAATCTCACTGCGCAATGTTGCAAAACCGACACCGTCAACTTCCAATGTTGAATTAGGGCTTAATTTGAATACTAATAACACTCATATCCTCAAATCCACAATATAAAGCTAGATATTTACTTAAATTAGAAAATATCCTAACATATTCTTCTTATTTTTAGTTCCCATTAATATGAGAAATATTTTTTTCTCATCATGCCCAGATGAATAAAAGGCTGCAAGGTCTTTCCCTGTAAAGACTATAATACCACGTCTAAAACAACTAAAATATGGTGAAATACTGACGTCTGGAGATGTTCTTGCGCGCCTACAGGAAGCGGAGAAGAAAAAACTCGGTAAAATTAAGACTAAGCTTGAAAAGAATAAGCCGCGCAAGAAACTTCAGCAGACAGAAATTTCGTCATCCGACGAAGAAAATGATCCTATCTTACCAACCAGCAACCACTTTTCATTTGGCGCTGAAGAAGTAGATGAACTTGAGCTGGGACCAATAAATCATTTGAGAGATCTCCAACCTGGACTATTTGCATTAGTAGCATTTAAAGGCGGTAAAAGGAACGGAATTTTGTTCAAGTATTTGTGCAGCGTTGAACTAGTTGAAGCCGCGGAAGATGAGGTGAAAATCGTAGGCTTCAAGTCTCCTGATTCATCAAACACATGCTTTCACATTGTCGGAAATGACGTCAACTACGTAAAACTAAGAAAAATTGTCTGAATTCTACCTGAACCGTCGGAGCATATAGACAATACTAGCTTAATCAGTTTAATATAGAAAGTCCCAGTTAAAGAAAAAGGAACAACTTAGTTTCCACGTAACTTTATATACATACTAACTCGTACAACCTGAATTACATAAAAACTATTGCTTGTTTTGACCAAAAAATTAATTGTTTTATTAAAGTACTATTTTTTGTTAAATAAACCGAATGCTTTAATTCTTTGGTCGATCATATATAAATTTGGGTGTAAATGTAAACATGGTCTAATTGTATTCATAAAATCAGAGATGTGTCTTTAGTTATACGATGTCACGATCACCCTATGGAGGGTCTAGGTCATGAACAAACTGTATTCATTTACCCCAAATTGGGCACTTTCATGAAATTGTTGATGGGGGAAATGTAAACAGCAAATATCGTGATTCGTTCCTAAGCTCTTTATTTCCTAGTCATTATAACCTTCAACCATTTAAGACCAACGTTCTCTCTTTCTATCCTCCCTGATTTTCCTTCGCCCGCGCTGTGTGCAAGCATTTTAAGGGTACTTAAATCCCTTGAGGACGCGCAAATTATATAAAAAAAAAGTTCTGCTCAGTTTAGGTATATTTCATATTGTTTCTATGGTAATACTGTACAAACAGCAGGGAAAAAGTAAGGGGGGAACTTCGTAAAAAATGTGTTCATGTTCACAATTGCCGGTCTAACCCTACATATATAAGGGATAGAGTCATATAAGTAGGGTTTAGTGAGGCCGCCCTTATCATTGCCCTAACCGAACTAAGCCTTGATGCGATTCATTATCAAGCTTTTGCTGACATGACCGAAACTCGAAACTTCTTGCCTTAGATTTTCTCTTACGATAAATAGACAATAGACAATCTTTATTAGATGTAATTGGCATTGGCTTAATGCAAAATGAGTCCTCCAATGAACTGTGCTTCGGATAAGTCGAATAATCTCAACTGAGGTTCTCACTCATCCGACCACTGACATTATTATTGACTGCTTTTAAAGATTTTCTTCACTAAATCTTTATAATGTGACTTATCTAGACTCTTCTCATGAAGATCAGTCGCATTTGTGGTGTTTTGTTCCGCGGGTTCTCTTCTTTCTTCAGAACAGGGCCTGAGATAGACTATGATTCAGTTCACGAATACCAAATAAGCTCTTAGCGTCTCAGCGTCTTTAGTTTCAAGACAACGAGTGTATTTACTTCCCTTTAGTATGCGTTGATTGTAATCATCTGAAGGATGGTAAGATATCCTTGTTTAGTAGGTTTACTATAAGATTGTAGCTGGGAATAACACTAAATCGTATTCATTATTTTCATATCCAAATTGCTTCTGCACAAAGTCTTGCTATATGTAGCTCCTACACTTTGTCTCTTTGAAAATGCAAATTGAAGCCTGTGCACTTAATAAGCTAAACCAGTGTTGCTTTTGAAGACATTTTTGTGCGACCAAAAATTCAGATGTGTACAATAAGACAGCGCACGAGGATCAGAAAGAGAAATAAGGAGAACTATGTCTTGAAGTTGTAAGCAAAGTTTTAAAATATTCTACTACACGCCTTTTCATAGAAAATTTAAAAGTTACATTAAGTGAGCCGAGTTACTGAAGGCCGAAATATTTTCGCAAAGGCCGACCTTTCGTCACTCTCTCCCTACACATAAATGTCAAGAATGACAGTATGGTTTGAACGTTATGCCTTTTGGAATATCTACCAGTAAAAGCAAACGCCCTTTGAATAAAATTCCGTCAACGTGCTGTCCAAAAATACGAAAAACAACAACAACCAAAAGAGTTTTAGACAGTTTCGGGCTGTTTTTGGTAGCTTCGGACAGTACGTGAAAAGACGTTAAAATTAAGAATCGAAAGCCTGCCATCATGGCAACCGTAAGATTGTAATGTAAGTGTGACCTAGCGGTGACTAGCACTAGATTTGCAAAAAGACGAATTTTACCTCTTGGTTTACGTCACTGCTACAAGTTATCGATAACAAAGATGAAAGACCACCATCTTCCGCCTAAAAGTATGCTACATCTTTGAACACATCAAAAGAAAGTTAAGTAGCTCCTAAAGGTATGCATGATTTTAAACTTTTAACTAAAACATTTCGTTGGGCAGATTTTAAATTTTGTTAAAGTTGCTTGAGGATGTCATTTCTATTCACAAATTCATATAAAGGGTGGATCAATTTGCGTGACCTTGGTGTTATCCATAAAAAGTTTCTTTCCGTTAATATAGATATTGAGCCAAATTAATTAAATAAATGCTTTGGTTCCACTTCTGTATCATGTCGGAATATAGACGGGACATAGCAAATATACACGGGCTGAAATGTAATCACTTTTCTGCGAACGTCCACGTAAATACATGCCAGCTGCTTTGACACTTAGTAAAACACAGGTAGATCCTCGCTCACACCTCTCAGATCACTCAGATCTGAAGCCACCCGGCTACGAGCTAGTGGCATTATTCTTTGCTCACCGCAGTCTCGCCTTGACGTGCGTACTGATGTAATCCCTGTTCCAATCCAGAATTCAATTCATGTGGTTATAATTCCATCTCCGTAAGCAAATTATTCACTATTGCTTTATTTACAGAAGGGGCAAACTGAACAGCAATTCGACCTTTTACGAGTTTGATACAAAGAACTGTATCCCTGTTTCCTCATACATAAATCGTTATTACGGGCCATTTCAATATGCACAATTCAGGGTGGCTTCTTCGACATTTAGGATAGACAACACCTGAAGGCGTTGTGTTGAGATCTTCGTTATGGGGAACGACTTAGTCCAGCTTAAAATGAAGAAACACGAATACCAGATCTTCAACACTATGGCCTTTTTTTTAGTGTGCTATCTCCTCTAGGCTCGCCGGGCACTGCGTCGCATTAGCTAATTTCTCGTATACTAACCACACAGTTAGACAAAAGATTCCTAAAACAACCGTACGGCAATACGAGAAAGCCAAACTATCAAACCAAAAGAAAAGGCATGGTACGACTCGAGCTGTAAAGAGGCTGTCAGGGTTAGAAAAATGTTTTTTCGGTCCTACAAGACCAACCCGACAGAGAAAACCGGAAAAAATTTAAACGAGCCAGAAATGACTTCAACGCCTTCCTCAAGCGTGTGAAATTTCAATAGTAAAAATTTTTAGTCGTTCTTCAAAAATTTTAGAAATTCTGCCTCATCCTGCATCCTAAAGCTCATTTACAATGGCATTCCAGATGTCAGCTCTTTGGACAAGGCCAATCTGCTTGCTACATACTTTGCAGCCAGCTCAACACTTCCAGATTGCGCTTTCTCCCCGCCTACAATTGAGTGCATCGAACCTTCAATGGGACGAATCCACTTTCGCCCTAAAGTAGTATCACCATCTGGACCACAAATCCGGTGGTCCAGACGGTATATCTCCCCTTCTTCTGAAGAGGCGCAAAACCACTGCGTAAGCTTTTTAATCAATCCCACTCTTTCAGCTCTTTCCGAGCAGATTGAAAACAGCCCGTCACTAAAAAAAGGCGAGTCTTCTTATCTATCCTACAGAGCCATTGCGCTTACATCCCTTCTTACCAAGGTCATACTCGTAGATACGCTAATCGTCAGCCCATGAAATATCTCGAAACACGAAAACTTCTAAATGACCGGTAAAACGGTTTTCGTGGCAACAGGTCCGCTGGTGATCTGATGGCATGTCTCACCGAAAAGTGAAACCAAAGCGTATATCAATCTGGCGAAAGGAAGAGAGTTGCACTTGGTATTTTTAAGACATTTGACAGAATTTGGCACCAAGTACTTTTGTCGTAAATGCATATTTTTGGGATCGATGACTATCTTCTTCAACGGATTAGAGATTACCTTTCGGAACGTTCAATTCAAGTTGAATTGGATGGTTTCGAATCTGATTTTCGCAAAATAAATGCTGGTGTGCCCCAGGGCTATGTTTTGTCTCCGATACTCTTGTTAATTTTCATCAATGATCTCTTGTCCGCTTCTTCTAATCCGATGTATTCCTTTGCTGGCGACAGTACTCTCTGCTTTTCATTTGCTATTCGTTCCTGGACTCACGTCCCTGCCCTCATCTGTAGAATAGGGAACGGCTGCTTATGCCTAGCGCATTAAATTCCGATATAAAATGGGAAACCAATAACAGAGCGGAATGGAAAATGGCTTCCTCATTTTCAATGTAAGCAATTTTAGCTCTCCCATTCCATAAAAGTCTAATCCATTGGAATGCTTCTACCTATAGATTCGTCCAATAAATATTTGACGTTTCACTTGTTCTACTGCCTGTCGCCTGCTTATCTGTTGTGAGGGTACCTCTTCCAATTCCAGTTACTATATAATGCCTCTACTGCTATCGCACCTGATCTGCCTACCGGTTTGTCGTCTATTTTTTGTTCGTAGCATAACTCACTATAATCTAATGAAAATCTATTGAGGCTAAGTCTGAAGATCTTAGGGTCCTCATAAGATGATCCAACCTATCCCCAATTCGGCGTTTACTAATTCAAAATATAGTGGTGTATAGGTAATTCCTATTCATTCAATCAAAAGATGGCATGTGTCGATTTTTTTCTCATTTGGTAGATGGTAGATTTGGTTGATGGTAGATTTTTCAGACACTCTGATAAAACTCCATCAGCTCGTTGATGATGGAGTTCAGTGTTTCTCACAATATATCATACTTGCTAGAACTTAAATAATCAGGACGATTCTGTGGTAGTTGGCGCAAATAGGGGATCAACACTCTGATGGATTGAGAAAGTTTCAAACGTTCGTCATGGCTTTTAATGATCATATTATGTAATGTATGTATGTAATATGTAAGCTTTTCGATTCTAGCCTTGAATACGAGTACGTCAATCGCAAACCATCGATTCCCACATCTTGTTTATGTATTTACTGGCGCTGTTGATTCTCATACCTCGTCATAGTCAATTGGTGGGCAAACAACTACTCGTATATTACCAGCAACATTCATTTGAGTACCAACTTCGTCCTTTAAACATTCCAATTGGGCCTTAGCACTCGTTATGCCTTTTCTCCTCTTTTCATAAATATAATTCCTGCATAGGTCGTGTCATCGCGACAATATTGGCCATAACAATCTTTCATTTCTCTGGAGGTATTCCCTTTAATCAATCGTAATGTGAACACGATGAGAAAGCGTTCGTCGATCAGGGGATATCCTGGTAGTTGTGTGTACTATATATTGATACATACTCGTACTATATATTGATTATAGAATTTGGTTCTATAAAGTATAAGGCACCGCGACGAAGTCGATCACCTTACTCCGGTGTCAGATGCTTCATCTCGGAGATTGATTTCTGCGACGGTCGGAGCAAATTCCCCTTCCTTGGCATTCAAGCTTACACGCACGATTCTTATACTTGACGGAAACAACGGTCATGCTCTTGTTTGAGGTTTTCGATTGTGATACGTTGTAAGGCAACTGTATAAGATGTTTGCCCTTTTAGAACATCGTTGGCCCTTCCACCGCATTATCTAGCTAGCAGTGACATCAGCTTATATTCTCTAAGGGCATCCATAAACAAGATAGAGCTACTCCTATTTAGTCTGTACGATGTTCGCTAATTTCAAGCGCACATTCGAAAATCATTTGCGAGTGCATCAACATTGTGTGGGAGTCGTGTCTAAGGTATTATTTGACTGTTCACTGAGAGTTTTGTTTTCAATGGTAGGTTTCAAGTTCTTCTACCATGCAGGTTTCGTACGTATGACTGTCAGTAGGCATCCAGGCGAAGTAGCGTGGATGCAATATGTTAATTTGTGTGAAAACGGAATAAGAATCATCTCGGCGATCACCAGGTTGAAAGTAGCAAGACGCTTTGTCCTATATCTTGCAGCCAGACCTCTCGGATGATTCCTTTATCCAAGTTTCCGAAAACTTTAACATATGCACCGTCATTTTAGGAGTTTGAAAAGACAGATGCAACGTAATCCTGAATAATCTTTGTAATGAACTAAGTGGACAAGACTCCATGTCATCCTCCTTGGGCTGAGTAAAATTTGATTCAATCAATTTGACAAGTTTGCTCATTCTCTTTAATTTGGATTTATACAGATACAGATACATTGATACCTTTGAAGATTGTATTGGGTCATAGTGCAAACTACACACCATGTTTGAGATACTACAATGTGAAGAGCAAAGTTTCCGTTAATTCTTTTTTTTTTTGTACAACAGTTATTGCAAAATGTATTCGGCAATTTATTTTATTGGTTTATCATCTTTAACTCTTTGTCAAATCATACTGATCGTCTACTTAAGGTCAGTGATAAAAATAAAAATAGACAATCAAAAACATAAAAATACCATGCCTGTTTCTTTTTTTTAATTTTTTTTTACGGTTTAAAGTAAACAAATTGTACAGCAAGCAAATTAGGTGACTATCTTGACTATTATCTAACAATTTAGTGTAATAGACTAGTTATTGTGATTCATTATCTGAATCCACTATGTCGAAGATTAACAAAGTCAGGCATTCAAGTAGCCCGAAGCACACAGTACACAAACGTTTTCAGTCAAATGAAACCACTAAACTGACTGCATGTCTTTTCCATCATATTAACTCCTTTTTCAAATTGATTAATTGGTGACATTGGTACGAATACACAAGTGTTCCCAGCTGGAAGTGGGTACTGGTATTTCTTCACATTTTAGTCAGCTATAGCATGGCTTGTACCTGTATAAGAGAATGAATATAATTAAGAGATTATCCTGTAGTATTTAGATAAGGCTGTCAGCAGCTTTGGAAATTTCGTTCAATAAGATTTTAATTGAAACATATGTTAGACAAAATATAAATAAATGGTAAAAAACCAATCGTATGACATCTGGCCACTATTGTGTGCAATTTGTAGAGCATTAAACAAAACCGGCTTCTCTTTAAATACCCTATATTGCTATTTAGAGGCAATGATCAAGAAGTATCGGGTATCCAGAAAATGTTAAATAACAGGCTTTTCTGACTAGGTAAATGGAGTTTAGTCCATACAGTTCGTTGTTATACTCGTATCTTCTTCTTCTAATCCCCTTTATACAGAGGAACCGTAAATCACTCAAAGGTCTTTTTTCTTAAACCAACTAAAGGTATTTACATCATCCACTCTAGATAGGGTCATGCTTTCGTGCGGTTGATAAGGGTGATTTCTCGCTTTATCTCTAAGAAAGTATCGTTGTTAGACAGTAATATTTTCCTGTTGTGGCATGTTGTCTGTGCTGTTGGTATTGGCTATCGTTTCCTGTCTACAGCATATACATTCTTGGCCCTCATTTACCACTAAACGCAACTGTACCATTTCTGCTTCAAAGCTCGTAAGCGCTCCAGTGACAGCTCTTTGACTTCTTTCAGTAACGTCAATGTTATCTGCATATAGCAGAAGATATGAATTTTGCACAATTCTTTGAAGTATGGTTTAAAGAAATCACATGACAGCGCTTTACTTTGTCGAAATTCTATTTGTTTTTTGTACTTTTTACCGACTTTAGTTTAGAGAGTCGTTCTTCTTGAGGATCAAGCAGACGATGCTGAAATTTCATTCACTGAATATTCGATTATATGTTATAGATAAATTCGTACATGCACCAAATCAATCCAAATCAACTAACACTGTGTCAGTTAGTTGCTAGTTAGTCTGTATGCAGATGCAGTCTTTAGTTTGTATCGCTACCCAGTCCTTTTCTTTGTCGGATGGACGAAGTTCTTGTGGATCATCATTCATATTGAATTGTTCATCCTGTCTGACTGACAGTAACTTCTATTACTTTGCTATACTCATCTCCACATGCTTTTGTTTAGTATTTTTGTCCTTGCAAGTTTTATTTACACTTTGATAGAACTTCCGCATAATTTTTTGAAGTAAGATGTTAAAGAAATCAGAAGGCAGGAAACATTTTTGACATCAAAGGTCTCGATGAAAATACCCGAGTTTGTCGATTTTTTCGTTTTAAAGGAATTTCTAACAATTATATAAAAGTTGATGAAAGCTTCAATCTTTTCTCCAATCATTTTCCAGTCATACTGACAATGAGTGACACACTCATTAAAAAACAAGAACCGCTTCGACTAACTGCAAGAAATACCAACTGGGAAGGATTCAGGAAAGAAACCGAAGATAAAGTGGAACTAAACGTCTCAATAAGATCACCACTTGAACTTGAAATCGAAGTTGACTCCTTCGCGGAAATCGTTCAAAGTGCTGCATGGAACAACACACCTCATCAATGAAAAAAAACGGCGAAAAATAGCACAAATTACCCGCCAGAGATAAAAGAAATGGTAAGGGAAAAGAGGAAAGCACGCAAGCTCCGCAGGATAAAAGACGTCTAAATAAACTTTGTAATCTGCTCAAGGAGACTAAAAAACCACAAAAAATGCGAAGTAAATACGTATGTTGAAAACTTGACGGTAGGAAAAGAAACCAATTACTCGCTTTGGATAGCATTTAAAGGCTTCAAACGGTCCAAACCCACAGCGCCACCGCGAAGGAGGATAAGGAGAAAGCAGAGCTCTTCGCGGAATATCTAGAAGAAACTTTTAAGCCCTTTGATGCGCAAACACTAGTACACTATACTAGTATATCAGAAAAGGTGTCTGATAACTTTACAATAGCAAACGTAACTTTTGGTTAATTAAGGAATATTACAATGAACTTAAAACCGGAAAAAGCTCCCGAATACGACCTGATAACCGGAGAAGTTCTAAAAATGTTGCACTTAAAAGCACTCACTAAGTTTTACATATCATTAACGCGGCTTTTAGGCTAGAATACGTTCCGTGCCAATGGAAAGTTGCAGAAATAATTATGGTACTAAAACCAGGCAAACTTCCGATTGATAAAAAGTCGTTTAGACCGATTCCTCTTTTTCCGATCCGGTCAAAAATTTTTGAGAGGATCCTGCTCAAACATTTAATGCCAATTATTGAAGACAAAAATCTTATCCCCAACCATAAGTTTGAATTTCGGATTAGGCATTCAACTATTGACCAGGTGCATAGAATTACCGACGTAATTGAAAAAGCCCTGAAAGAGAAAAAGATTTGCTCAAGCGTATTTCTTTACGTCTCACAAGCATTTGACAAGGCTTGACACGGAGGTTTCAAGTTAAAATTACTGCACATTTTGCCATCGCAACTTTGTAACATATTGACTAAGTATCTTGAAAATAGAATTTTTCGTGTTAGATACGGAAATGACGTATCGCAGTTTAAAGATATATAGGCCGGTGTACCGCAGGAAAGTGTACTCGGTCCACTCCTGTATCTCATATATACAGAAGATATACCACAAGTCGAGGGGACTGTTCTTGCTACCTTTACTGCCGACACTGCCATTTTAGCTGTCGGAAAAACAATAGAACAATCAACGGCGTAATTACAAAGCGCTCTAAATAAAGTATATGACTGGACAAAGATCTGGCGAATCGCTCTCAACGAGACCAAATCTGTGCAAGTAAAACTCACTTATAGAAAAATAAGTCACCTGCTGCCCATCCACATAACCTCGGTCTGTATTCCGTTTGCTAATGAGGTTAAATATTTGGGCGTGACACTCGATGTAAAGCTTAGCGTAGAAAACACGCTGCTTTTATATTGTATAAAAAGTTGCTAAAACCGTTGTAGACAACTCTGGGGTTGTACCAAGAAAACAAATATTAGTATTTTACAAACTTTTGAAAATAAAGTGTTAAGAGAAATTGTACATGCACCGTGGTTTATAAGAAATAATGACCTGCATCGTGGCCTTGGAGTTACTTCTGTCGAAGATGAAGCAAGAAACTACGCAAGAAAACAGAAGATCCGGTTAAACGGGCATATTAATAATACAGTCCTAGAATACAGTCCCGGACGAACAAAATTTATTGCGCCGTCTCCTGGAATCTCTGGACCTGGCACGATAAATTGAAACCGCGTTAAAAAATTTGAACATGTGGGATCTTTCAATGAAAAGTCACCTACAGCTTATATTGTGATGAAAAAGCTGCTTGATAAGTTTTACTTAGTTGCAGTATTAAACATAATTATCGAAGGGAGGTGTTTTTAGTGAGTAAGTATCTCACACTACTTTCATACTGTCTGATGGAAGATTTTCACCTACCCTCGCGGGCAAAAAAAAAAAAAAACAGGTCCCGATTTTTCGATTAAGTCGTTACCGACCTTGACGGTCTTTCTCAGTCGTTATTCAGCACAGACGGGCGCGTTTGGGACGTATGCCAAAACTGGATATGCCTCTATATAGCTTAAGATCGATGAAAAGATAATGGGTATTGATTTGGACTTCTTGAATTTTTTCCACGATCAGACGGAGTGTGAAAATTTGGTCTGAAACCGCACTGATAGAGATCAATCAGGTTGTTCACGAAGGATCTTATACGTTCATACAACATTGCAGATAAGATCTTATATTTAATGTTGAGAAGATTTATACCTCTATAGTTGGCGCAGTTGAGCGAGTCTGGTTTTTTATGGATCGGGCAAATAATACTGAGTATCCATACTGAGTATCTGACCATATCTGAGAAATGAGTTGGTGTATGTTCTCCACAAAGTCATTTCCAGCAGCTTTGAATACCTCACCCGTCAGGTCCAGCTGCTTTGTTGAATTAAGGCTTAGACATTGCTTCCCTTACTTCATTTTGATCATGTGGACGGAAGTTTTGGCTATCATCGTCTCAGTTGAGTGGTCTATTCTACCTGACGGCTGCATGTTGCGCTTCTCTGCCGTTATATGTACAGTCTGCAGAAAAGTTATTCCATATTCTCAGCACCAACTGTGACTCTACCACGAAGTTTTCGTTTTCATTTCTACGGGTCTTCTTACCTTGACATGTTCTTTTTTCCCCCTTTGTAAAACTCCCGTGCGTTATTCTTGGAGTACAACCTCTCAATATTTTCGATTGAGCGCTTCTGGAGAAGACGATGCTCTTCCCGCCTCTCCTGGTCGCAAAGCTACGAGCGGCTCTCGTCCTTTGTTGCTGCGAAGCTTAGTACGTTTCTTATTTACCTGCATGCGCTTGCGGGCGTTCTTCATTAAACCGGGAATTTCTTGGTGGTAGTCGAGTGAAACCTAGCAAATCAGTTGCGATGTCTCTGATGTCACATTGCAGTGTTACTACTGGTCTTCGATACTTGATGCTGATGTAATAGGAGAGATTCCCGATTTCTGAGAGATTTCAGGATACACGTTTGGCGATGATTCTGGTGATCTCTTGCAATTACAGCTTTTCTACATCTTCACACAGTAGTTCTTCTTTGTTGTGGTGCTTTGGTAATCCGCAATCGCGCCCTGGCTGTAACAACGCTCAGAATATTGAAGGCATGCCTTACATCTGTCGCAATGTGATCAATTTGATTTAGTATTTCATGATTCGGAGACCGCTAGGTCAATTTGTGTATACTGACTTGAGTATGCTGTGTGCTTACTATATTGATAGTCGCAAAGTCAATAGGCCTACTCGTAAGTCCATTGCCAGCTACATTCGTTGCGTGTAAGCTATGCTTACCAGTTATCCTACCAAAGATGTCTTCCTTTTCTATCCTGGCATCATACTTCGAACATTGTTCATGTGTCTAGTAGAGGTGCTCGACTCGACATTCTTTGGTGGCGTCGTGCTTGTCCTCTGTAGAAGCATTGGCGGATATTAGGATCATATTACAATAGTAAATTTAACTTTGCTTTGGGTTGTCATAAGACGCTTGCTAATGTGTTGGAAGCCCAAAACTTCTTGCATAAGTCTGCCGCATATAGTAAATCCACATCCGAATAAGCGCTGTTTCCTTTCCCTTTAGCAATCACCATTGTATACGTATATCACAGTTTTTCCTCCTCCTTATGTCCGGCCCATCTTACGGAACTTCCAGAAAGCCGGTTATATCTGCGTGATACCAGGGAAGGGTCCGAACATTCCACGAGCAGATCCGTAGGTCGTTTTCCTTTAAACGTTTGCGAGAGTCGTCAATAGTGAATCCGTATCTATCCAATGCTATTATTTGGTTCGTCACATCTTTTAATACGATTTTGTGAGCCCTATGACGACCTAAGCCAGTATTATGTTACTGGCCGGGCAGGTCCCCAAAAACGTTTATTGCCTACAAGTTATACGTCGATAGTGACATTCTGTCCAATCAGGTTAGTACTTATTTTAAAAGAAACTCAACCGTACTGTTGCCAGCATTGCTGTCCCAGGCAAACCCATTAATTACATTGATGTCTCGCCGGTGACCTGTGTAATTTTGCCATCATCGCGTGAACTTTTCTCACTTTGACGGATGTTTCCGCAAGGTAAAAGTACGATCTATTCATGGGGGACAAACCAATGAATAAATAAAAAAAAAATTGTTTTCGCAACAGTCAGGTTAGCCCCACCCAGGGGCTAGTTTCACCCACTCACTTTGTAGTTCGTCTTTGCCGACTACGAACGCCGGTAGAGTGAGAGCCTTTTCCGCATGCAGAAGATTCAACTTTCGGAGATTTGCCATTGCCTTTTTCCTCTTCTGTGTTTGAATTCGACGAATTATACTATTGCGTCACGCAACCACCTCTCACTTTATATGGGCAATGTTTAGACAAGTAAAAAGAGAAAGATGAAATTCGTAGATATGTTTTATACATGAAAATACATACTCGTATATTTTACTTACGATAGACTGAGGCTCTCGGCTTACATGTTTCCTTCGCAAGGAAAATATAGCTTTTTACTTTCAATGCAATCCGACCATAAGTATTTAGCGGTGATGCATACGCTGTAATAATGTTAAGAATTTTTCAGTAGTAAGGTAAACTCTACAAGATCTCTGTAAATTGAGCAATAGTTTTCAAACTTATATATAAATTTGTGCTACAATAAATAAAATTAAAGCAATGTGATAATTTTTGACAGCCTTTCCGTGTTTTCCAGACTGGTTACTCCAGACGATTGGGTTAGTTCTAAATCCAGCTTAAATGCAATACCTGTTCACAACATGAGCATTTTTCATCTATTCGAGAAAATATTCTACTGCTACGATCGCATACCTAAATCTGCATTCTTGCTAGTCCATAAAACTCTTCCTGCTCATAACACTGAAAGGTTTCATCACCGGTCGCCTTGGCTTTATTTTGGGTTTTGAAAGCTATATCTAGGAGGCATTGCATACGCACTTGTTGAAGACCTATCTCTATCGAAAAGCCTTGATATCCCGGTGAACTTGATCATAAAATCATCATAAAATGGAGTTTACACACTTTGTGGTTAGAAGAACCAGTAGCAAGTGCTTTTTGAAATAATTGAGTACATGGAGCCGCACACAAAGAAAGAAAGACGCTTTGGAAGGGAGCAGATTGGGATGTATAGACATTGACAAGCATTTTAGGTAAGAGAATGGAGATAGTAAAGAAATTAAGCTAATATTTTCGTTAAAAAGCTTATTTCATATGTAAGGAGCAGCCAGTTTCTCAAAGTTTTTAGGAATTTCGATTTGTGTCCTATCTGAATGCGTACATCCGGAAGTAATCTGTTGTACATAAAAGGAACAGTGTTTGTGGCAACTCGGCGACAGTGTTCTGTTCTAACTCTATTAATAATCACTTAATTCCTTCTTATGTAGGTGTGACCACCTCGAAGGTAGAACAATCTCAAAACCTTGTAAATATACAGATTTTGCAGCGGTAATATTTTTGTTTATTGGAATGAAGGACGGGAGGGCTCCCATCTTGGTTTAAACAACATAGTCCTGATAACCTTCTTTTGAGCAATGATAAGCGGATGAAGGTTACTAACATACACACTTCCCCAGCAAGTTATGCCGACTCCAAGCGAGAATTAATTAAGGCATTGTAAATTGCAATTAGAAGTCTTGACGGTACAAGTTTGCGGAGATGGCAGATCTTACTTAATCCTATGTAAACCGTTTTTTTAATCGCCTTTATATGAGGCTTCCCATTCAGTCTGCTATCTAGGGTTACACTAAGGTATCTGAATTCAGAAACCGTTTCTAAGGCAATGCAGTTACTCTTGCAATTTATATGATTACATTTGGAATCATGTAGTGCAATCTCATTTATACCATTCTGACTCAACAGAGAAGATAGCATGACTTTTGACTTGCTACTCAGTACCATTTGATGACATCTTAACCAGACATTCATCAAGGATACGATACGTAAGTCCAGATTCATCTGATTCACTAAGTCATTTGTGCAGAGAGCAGAGTAAGAGACAGCCAGGTCATCAAGGCAACAATTTTTCCATTTAGAGGCAACTTGAATATAGAATTTATATATGTGGATTATGATAAACAGAGGACATAGCACTGACCCTTGTGGGACGCCAGCTTCTACATAAAGAAGAGCCTCACTTAGAGTGCATTAATCCTGAAATGCTGTTTGCTATTGGAAAGCTATGATAAAAACCAACCGAAAATATTACTTTGGAAGCCAAACATCAGCAGTATCTTCAAAAACGTTTTATGATTAACAAGATTAAAAGTTTTCGTTAGATCTATAAACATACTAGCTGATTTTTTATTTTTATCCACTGTTTCATTAATGTTTTCAAGAAAGGATACTATAGCATCTTATATTGATTTGCCTTCCGGAAGCCGGAAGACCATACTTATCAAGGTATTTAATCATTCGAGAACTTAATAGTTTTTCGAAAATTTTTGAGAAAACTGAGAGCAGGAGATCGGTCTCCCTTTTTATAAACAGGCACAATGATAGACGTTTTGAGACAATCAGGAAAAATACTGGTTTCAAAACTCCTATTAATATGGTATGGAAGTGGACTTATTATGACACTGCATATCCTTTTTATAACCAAGCTACTTATTCCATCAAGCCCACAAGACTTTTTTGATTTAAGGTGAGATATCACATATACTACTTCAGCTTCACTAAATATACTTAGAAAGAAAGAGGATACCCTTCCACTATCCGCGAGAAAAATTTCTTGTAGTCCTACTTGAACTGGTTGAACATTAATCGGTATATTTTGAAAAAACATATTCAAACTATTACTCATCTGTAGTGTGCTGAGTATCTCTCTTATATTCCTGGCAAGAAGTACTTGAGCCCATTCAGAAGTTTGTATACTCCATTCCAGTAATAAACTAAACAAGCTTATACTTTTTAATTGGACTTCAAATGAACCATTCCTCACTTTTCAACGTACGTACTCGTATGTGTGTTGTGTATGCATATTTACAAATCATTCATTTGATATTTATTGTAGGCTTTCCCCGTTTCATGTTGCATGCGGCATATACTTTTTACAAAGCCATTCTGCATTCGTTTTATTACCAAATGCAGCAAGTCTATTGAAAGCCGCCAATCGGACCGACAAATTAAAGTCATTTAATGTCAAACCAGCGACGGATATACATAACCAGCTTATAAGCACTCTCTTCGTAAAAGCTCATCCCGGTACCATTGATCAAGCTACTTTGCGATTATTTACTTCTCTTCCCAGCGCAAGCCATTTAGTTAGGTACACTTCAGTTTCAGTTCATATATATACATACATACGTAAATAGATATAAACCGTATGATACTAACGAGAAAACGAAAACAATTTCTCTACTAGACAATGCAATTTATGGAGATGTTGTGGATGGAAAAAGAGTTAGCATGACCATTTACCCTGCAGGCTATTGGCATAACGTACACGTTTAATTTAGCTTTTGAGCACGTTTTTCTTCACCTGTCTTAATGGAAGAGACATAAGTTGTTTAACTTGATATATGGAGACTGATTAAAAAATAAAAAGGCCGTTTGTTTCCTTGAACTTGGAAACGGCAACAGTTTGGAATAGATGTATCTTTTGAATATTTATGTCTTTTCTCGAATTAATTATTTTCTCCAGTAAAAAAAAAAGAAACAAGACAATTTAAAATAATTATATACAAGTGCACATAATGCCATCACACTTTGGGCCAAAGCTGATTAACTTACATAGAAGATCCACCTTATGCCGAGTCAAAAGGATGGCTGGATAAGGAAGAACTGGGTATAAAAGTATAAAGTAGGAAGTCTTATATGGATACATATTATAATATTTACATCCTTGTATCTTTCACTTTGCAGTTGTTTTAATGAGATTGGATAGCTTTTCTTCTATTTTCGTGTCGTAATGGTCTGCGATTGCGCAAGCGAAAGCAAGCAAAGCATGATGGATCTTACCTTGAAAAACCGCAGTGATTAATTAATTTACTTATTTGTTTTTTTTTTTTTTCCAATGTGGTAGGCTTATGTTTAGGTTCGAGTTTGATTTACACGCTCCAAATGACGTTCGTTTCAATTTATAAAAATCGATTTCACATTGTTACTGTGCTACTGAAGCTGTGTATCTTGGGTCTTTGTAGAGAGTGAAACAAGGCTAACCTTGATTGACAGCATAAGCAAAACGGTTGATATTGAAAAAGAGATCAATTTAGGCCAATTGTTTTTTACAATAATAGGGTGGTCGTAGGTACATTTTCGATAGCGATGGTGATTAATCATACTAGGATGTGGAGATATAGTTACATATATATACATCAAATGGTTATATTATAATACAAACACAAGGCACGGTCGATTTTAATTCCGCTTTGTTCTTGAGGCAATTTGGTTTTGATATTACAAAAATCTTGTCAGAATTCCGTGGAAGTTTTACTTTTGCTTGCTTATTGTTTCCAGGGAATAATAATTATCGAGACTGCATGTTGTCTTTTTTACATTGTTAGCTATAGGGCTATAGCAGAAAGCATATAACCTTGTTCAAAATTAATAGTTATTTTGAGTTCCGTTTTTACAAGTCATTTGTTATTAATTCTAAAAAGAAAGGTTCAAGCACAAAAAGACTTTGAGAAATTTAAGGAATTGATACTTAACAATTTAACACGTTGACTACCATGTGACCCACCGGCGGGTCGCGCATAAGTTTCCCAGGAGGCCATGTGGCCCGCCAGTGGTCACAGTCAGTACATTTCTGAATGGATGTTTTTTTATCTGGCTTGCTAGTAAGATTTATTTTTTTCTTCTTTGGCACCTAGTAGAACGTCCGTTTTTGATAGTATAAAAGGCGAAATTTACGTTTTTAGAAAAAGTCTGGTTTTTATTGGCCCATTTCTGGCAATGTTTGTTTTGTAATTTTTATCTTAATTTTAACATACATATAAATAAAAGAAAAGTAATAAATTGACTTCAATAGCAAAAGAAAAAAAAATTTTAAGAAAAAATCAAAGCGGAATGATGGATTTCCCTCACATGAACTACAATAAGTTGATGCTTTCTTAGCTTGTTTTGCAGCGGCTGCTCTTCCTTCGTTTTCGCTGAGCTCATTGTAGCAGTTGAAACATAGTTTTCTCGTTTTTCTGTTTGTTTTATCCACGGCTTCAAATTCCTTCAATCTGTGTTTTCTGATATGTACTGACTGAGTTTCTTCAACCCCTACCCCACAAAGATTTTCACAAATGGAGTGTCTAAGCTGGCCAATTTGTATGTTTTTGTAAACAACTAAAGCATTTACAACTGCTGTCGACTATAAGAACTTCAAAGCAATCTTATGGTACCAGCGAATTGTTTTTCGTAATGGCGTGAAATAGCTAGCCATTTGGCCGGGCACATCTATTCCTTGTTTAGCTTGTTGGACTCTAAGATCACTTCAAGCTATTTTATATCCTGGCCATCACGAGTTCTTTTTCCAGTTGAACGTTCTTCCAGACCCTGTTTTGTGCTCAACATCAAAAGATCGCATTTATCTCTCCATTTGGAAACAATACAACAGTAGCACTGTTGTATCCTGGCCAATAGTTTCGTGTTTGCGAAGCTTACAACATCTTTCGGATTGCCAGCTCTATTTTTGCGAAGAGTTCCAATAAGATGCGTTTTATTGCTGAGCAACAATTTTGCAAGGGATACAGATGTATGTATAAAAATTGTCTGCAGTAATTATTCTGCCCTTGTCCAAATACCTTCCTGCCAGATCTACGACAATTTGAGTGCTGTGCGAAGTTAAAGGTATTGGTTTTCTTCTCTGATTGTAGGAATAATTTTTCACGGCGTAAATATAGCTAGTGTATGTATATACATTCGGATGGCAGAGTTTATAAACCTTGACTCCGTATTTATGTGACTTACCTGGATTGTATTGGCGAAAGTTAAGTGTTCCACGCCAGGGAATCATTGACTCGTCTACAGCCAGTACTTCTCCCGGGGTCTTAGCTCTGACAAAATTTTGTTCCAACATTTCCACTTGAGGAACTATCTGATGTCATTGCCATGATGTTGTTCTGCTCTTTTTACCATATTTTGCATGCTATTATGAATGCAATTTAGCCTTCCCAACTATGGAGCGTTACCCCAGGCAAGTATCCCATACTTCAGATGTGTATGATGTTGAAATTATTTTATTCACCTTTAATGGCAAATTTGGCAGGACGCAGATTTGTAGCCCGGATAAGACACGTCTTTGAACTCTCTTAAGCAGATTGGGAATATTGATCTACAATAAATGATTGGCCAAACCTATGTCGAGCCTTGATAAAACTATTTCGAAATTAAAGGTTGAGCAATTAGCGAACTCTTCCGGCTTCAATTCTTGCGTCAGCACAATCTTATACGGATGTAGGTCCATATCCAACCGTAACCGAAGCCGAATCGATATTTCTGGGACTTTTCGATACTGGCCGCTCCGGCGGCTTGTTTTCTTCATTTTACACCGATCTCTGTCTGGTTGGTAGCTTAAGATCCAAAAGAGTATACTCACACTCAAGCTTTTCCATGGCCCGACGAATTGCCCGCACACTGAAGTCATGATGACGACCAACCCCAACGAAATTCACATTGCGTATTTACGATAATAGTTTTAAATAGATATTCCAACCATTCATCGTTAAAGTACTTCCGGCACTGTGGGCCTTAATTTTAGGAATATTCAAAACTGAACCAACGTCACAAAAAAACGTAAAAGTGATCTACTCTTCTGACATCACTAGCATCGATTGCAATTCCAAATCAATTTTAACTGGATGTGACTAAGTCATTTAAGCCAAAATGTGTTAAATACCAGTAGTCTGGCAGCCAGTTAAATCTAAGTTCCGTCACGTTTCCAAAGCCCGCAATCCATTTACAGCTCTTTATAATGAGCAGTGAATCTTAACTTCCATCTGATCAAATTAATCGCTTTATAGCCAAGACAAGAAATGCCGTATGTGACTAATTGCTTAAGTGGTGATATTTTTTCTATACTGCCGCAAGCGAGAGGCAAGACACTTCAAATACACAATAGCTAAACAAAAAGACCGCCTAAAGACCGAAAATTATTACCGTCAGACACATTTCGGACTTAAAATGAACTCATACATGATACTCGTAGCTCTGGAAAGCCCAATTAAGATATTTCTCACGGAAGTGCATAAGCGGAATTGAACTGTTATTAATAAATGGAATGTAGTAGCGGAAAATAAAAGTCTACTAGACAACTTGCTAGAGGAGGAGTCATTATGAAAGAATGAAGTTTATTTTCCGGAGTCTTAGGCAGCAATGTACAGGGTCACACGAGAACGTTTTGTTCAGAAAAAATAATAGATTGAACATTTATTGAATGTTACCAACCAATATTTGGCAAATTTCTTATTGAAAATGGAAACAGTTATTAGTACGAGTCTGGTAATGATGTTTGAAATTCCAAGATTTTGGTGGTAGACTGGTTTCAATTACTATGTATTATGGTTGCGGTGATAATCAACTTTAGCTGTTCCTTCATGTAACATATACTTTGAAAATCATTTTAATTGATTTGATGAAATTGTGTCACCTGTCACTTGAAAACAATTTCAGTCTTTTGCTCAGGAGTAGTGTATACGTAAGCCAAGGAACCAAATGTTTTCTCTGTTTAAAGTCTCCCTGCTATAACAGGGGTCGAACTAAGCTAATAATATGCTTTCTCATCCAGGTCGATTACAAGTTAGCTGCCTCCTGTTACGAACGCGGAGTTGGATGGGGTAGCTCCACCTGATTCATTGTCGTTTTTTACTTCGCCGTTCCTCTTGGGTGGATTTTATGATTCTGATTATCATTCACTCTACATGCCCTACCTAATGTATTGTAGTTATTCTACTCAAATCCTTTTGCTAGGTTGATGCCGTTATGCAGTCCATACTGTTTGCGGTTTCTAATTCATTTAACGTCTATGCAAATACTTACTTACTTACTTACTTAAGGTGGCGCTACGGTTCGGGTGGACCTGGTTCTCCAAGTAGCTGGATCTTTAGCTAGCTGCCTCCAGTTTTGCACGCAAAATTGATTCAGGTCCGTTTCCACTTGTGTGCGCAACCTGAGTCGCGGTTTTCCTCTACTGCGCTGGCCCTAGACTTTTCGGACCGGAGCTTTGGTGTGCATTTGCTCTACGTGACCTAGCTACCACAGTCGTTGGACCATCACTTTTCTGGTTAAGTCGATATCGCGGTATAGCCCGTACATTTCGTCGTTGTATTTCCTCCTCCACTCACCGTCTATACAGACGAGTCCGAAAATCACTCAAAGCACCCAAGAGCACCCTTATACATTTTTGATAAAGTCAATGAATTCGCGGTATAGAATAGGACCAGGATTATTAAGGTCGCTTTAGTTGCTCGAGAAAGGGCTTTGGTAGTCAATTGCCTTCTTAGCCCAAAGAAGCAGCGATTGGCAAGAGTTATTCTTAGTTTGATCCGAGCGCTGGTGTCGTTGTCTGAATTGATAGCAGAGCCTAGCTAGATAAAGTCCTTAACTACCTCATCGGGAGTGACGTTCTTTCCGAAAGGTCGGTGTTGACAGCATATGCTTGGTCTTGCCCTCATTGACCGTGGTTTTTTCCAATTAGCGCGCGCTCAATGGATTTGTGTACCCCTAAAATGTTTGTACACAGCGTGGACGAAGGAAATGTATAGCGGAAGAAAACAAAGGTACCAATTTACATTGTTTTTAAATGTTTGCAAGTTATAATGAATACGAAATAGAGAGCTTGGCAGGGCATTCCATAAGCAAGTTGTATGGCTTAGGAACGAATCACGATATTCTAGAGTACCTCTGAAAGTGGACTTGAGGGTATACTGATGAGAATACATAGCGAGACGGGTGTTATAGTTGAAGGTTTGAAGGGATGAAATGCTACTGGCTATTTCAATGAAGCACTTCCACAACCAGTGCGTTAAAAGAAAATGAGACAGCAGACACTACGTCGGTGTTCAAGGTGTCAACTGACTGACTGCTATTAGGATTGCCTATGAGTTTTATCGCACGGTTTTGAATCCTATCTAGCAGGTGCAGAGAGGTTTTAGGAGTACCTGACCAGATGTGGGCATTGTACTCTAATTTTGGGTGGAGGTCTGATCAGAGGGTTTGAAATGTTTCTTACATCGTTAGACATTTCGCAGCAATTTTGACGACATTGAATATGTGGTCATTCCAACGTAGATTGTCATTGACACATATACCGAGAGTAAAAATTTGTCGGTCTCGACGATGCAAGTGCCGTTTATGGATAATGGCAGGGTGTTTAAATTTCAAATTAGGACAGCAGACAGCATTGAGTTTTGGAAGCATTAAATTCCACTCTGTTGTTAATAGTTCCCCAATTGGTTATGGTGTTACTATCGGAATTTAATAAGCTTAACATACCCGTTCCCGTTCCACTGCCGAAGAGCAGGGACGTGAGTCCGGAAACGAATATGAAAAGCAGAGAGTACTGTCGTCAGCAAAGGAATATATTGGATTGGAAGTAGCAGACAAGAGATCTTTGATAAAAATTAAAAAGAGTGTCGGAGATAGAATGTAACCCTGAGGCACACCAGCATTTATTTTATTAATATCAGACTTGAAACCATACAAGACAACTTGAATTGAACGTTCCGAAAGGTAATTTCTAATCCGTTGAAGAAGAGAGTCGTCGATCCCAAAAGCACACATTTTCGACAAAAGTGCCTGATGCCAAACTCTGTGAAATTCCTTATAAATATCAAGTGCAACTATCTTGCATTCACCAAATTGATGCAGGATTTGGTTCTACTTTTCGGGAGACATGCCATCAAATTATCAGTGGTCCTGTTGCTGCGAAAACCATACTGGCGGTCATTGAGAAGCTTTCGCGTTTCGAGATATTTCATGAGCTTGGGGTTTATGAACGTTTCCGTGATCTTGGAAAGAAGGAACGTAGTGCAATGGGTCTGTAGGCGGAGAGACAAGCAAATTCGCCTTTTTAGGGACGGCTGGACAAATTCTGTTTTCCATCTAAAGTCCTAAAGAGTAGGATTGATGAAAAAGCTCAAACAGCTTTTCCCAGGGAGGAAGAACAGCTCTTCAGAAGAAGGGGAGATATACCATCTGGACCAGCGGATTTGTCTATATTACGATCCTTAAGTACTCTTGCAACTCGTAGTACACAAGTGAGAAAGTGGACAAGTAGGCGCGAACAAAGGACAATCTGGAAGTGTTGGGCTAGCCACAAAGTGTACATCAAGCAAATTGGTCTTGTTCAAAGAGCTGAGAGCTGGAATGTTATTATAAATGAGCATTGTAATCGATCGAGGATGAGGCAAAATTTCTGATGTTTTTAACGAACGATCACCAATTTTCACTACATTGTAGTATTTTTTGCCTCAACTTTTGGTCGCATTGAAATTTCACTCGCTGAAGAAAAACATTACAGTCATTCCTGGCTCGTTTAAACTTTTTTCGGTCTTTCTCTGTCGGGTTGGTCTTGTAGGACCGAAAAAACAATTCTCTAACCCTGACAGCCACTTTACAGCTCGAGTCATACCATGGCTTTTCTTTTGGTTTGATACTCTTCATCCGATGAGTAATAAAGCATCTCATTCCAAACAGAATAGTTTCTGTGCATCTCAGCAGGGGCATCCACGTCGTTATAGAGGAAACATAACTACCAGTTACACTTCCTAAAGAAAGTGTCAAGTCCGCTCCAATTGGCTTTCTCGTATTGTCATACGGTTCTTTTAAGAATCAATCTCTAACTGGGCGGTGGGTGTAAGAGAAATTAGCGGATATGACACAGCGGTCCGGCGAGCCTAGAGGGGTAAGCACATCAACGGTGTACATATCAGGCTGGGAGGTTAAAAACAAGTCCAGAGTGTTGGCGGGAGATTGAATCCCGGATTGGAACATAGATCACATTGTAGAGGAGTTTGGCAAGCTTCATCACTATGCGCGTAAATGGCGAGACCGAGGTGAGAAAAGAATAATGGCACTAGTTCGTAGCTAGGTGACTTCAGATCCGAGAGATCTCAGAGGTACCTGTCTTTCATTGCCAAATCTGCTGGTCTGTACTTACAGACGTGGACGTACGCAGAAAAGGGATTAATATTAGCCCGCGTATATTGTCTACGTCCACCCCGAATTCCCTAGTCATAATCCCAAACAAACACAAATAACACAAATACCGACGATGGTAAGCAAGGCTGCGAAGTGATAATTTTGACGTTGGTTTACTGAATCAAATTGCTGTAGTGAGGGTTATGCCCTTATAACAATATGAAATAGTGCCCCAACAAAATTCACACTCACAACCGGCTATCAGTCGGTTGTTACATACACTCAGTCACTACCCGTACGATAAATACAGTAACGGCAGTGACCGCGTGCAAGCCATAGTACTTCAACCAGGAGCAAGAGAGGTGGGATAACCACACTGTGTGGTATTGCTTTTTTTCTCTATTGCACTATTTTAATTTTTTTTTTTGCGTTGCGCTGTTGATTTTTGTTTTCTCTTTATAGCACACGAGAATTTACGAGTGCACTGTTTGCGCACTCGTCGGTGGTCGACTAGGTACTCCATTAAACCCTTTGAATGATTGTGCCTCTTGTGTTGTTGGCACGTAAGTTTTGCACTATTCTTTCAAGAATGATGGTAAAGAAATCGCATAGCAGCACGTTGCCTTGTCTAAATCCGACATTGATGGAGCAGTGTGCATTCTCCATCGTCATCCTGCACAAACGAACGAGTTTGGTAGGGATGCCAAAACTAGACATTGCTTTGTATAGCTCGTCTATATACGAGTAGATGGTGTAATATGCGGCTTTGAGATCAAGATCTGCAGTAGTGTGAATATTTTGTCGATGACGGACTTTCCTGGCCTAAAGCCACACTGACATGGACCAATCAGGTTCTTGACTAACGGCTTCAGGCGATCACGCAGATAGGATCTTGTAGGCGAAGTTAAGATGTTCAGAGGATCTCCTTTCTTGAGGATCGCACAAACAAAGCTGAGGTTCAATTCATCGGGCATACTTTCGTACGACCATATTCTACAGATGAGTTTTTGTATGCTCATTACTAGATCATCGCCTGCCGCTTTAAAGAGCTCGGCAGCCGTGTGCTCCAGCAACTTTGTTAGACTTAAGCTTAGATATGATTCATCTAGGTCGGGTGGACTTAATTGTTGATCTACATCGTCCAGGTTGAAAGGTTCATTCTGCTTGACAGCGGTCATCACCATTATACAGTCTACAGAAATGCTCATCCCAAACCTTCAGAATCGATTGCGACTCCACTACTACGAGTATGTTATATTGTTCGTCTCTATAGACTTCGGTTCGGTGTTTGTGTCCATGGCATATTTTTGGTAAAACCTCCGAATCTCATTCCTGGAGTAGCATTTTTCTACTTTCTTGACTGTGCGCTTCTGATGTTCCTTCTTTTTCCTCCTGAGAAGCCAGTGTTCATCTATCCTCTTTAACTCGTAAGCAGCTCTATTCTTTATATGCAGCGCGGCTTTGTATGCCTCTTGGATAGCTGAATGTTCTTGCCGGGACTCGCCGCCCGGGGTTTCATTGTGGTGGATAATTGAAACCCAGCGCATCAGAGGCGGCATCTCTGATGGCATTTTGGCAATGTTGCCACTGATCTCCGATACTTGATGCTGGCGATATAGGACCTCTTGAGCGATTAAGCGAGACTCGATTGAAAGAGGGTTTGGCGATCTATTGCGATTCTAGCCGTCCGACGTCAAACTTTCTCACAGTATTAGCTTGTTTTACTATGTTCGGTAATCTGCAGCCGTACGTTAGATACAAGATAATAGTCCGAGTCGATGTTTACACCCCTCGGAACGTTTAGAAATCCATAATACTGGTGCCTTGCGTCGGTCGTATTGTCTTAAATCCAGCTGACGGTTGATTGATCAGGAGATCTCGAAGTCCCTTATGAATATCGAGACGCGGTAACCATGTGTAAGCTACACCAATCTTTCGGCTCGCTGCTAAGTCGATTAGCCTGAGTCCGTTATCGAAGGCGGTGTCGTACAAGCTATTTTTTCTGACAGTACTACCAAAGATGCCCCTCCTTCTAAATTTGCATTAAAATCGCCGAGGACAATGTTAATGTCATAACTAGGGCACTGCTCCTAGGTCTTGTCCAGGAGGTCGTAGAAGCTATATTTGGTATCGTCATGTCTCCCTCTATGGGGGCGTGGTGGCATATAATGCTAATATTGGCAAATTTAGCAGTAATACGAACAGTTCGTGAACATGCCGGAAACTCTAGACCCCTTGCTTAAGTCTGCCTCTAACAATAACTCCGCACCCAAACAGACGCTGTTTTTTCCTTCGATAACAATCACCATAATAATTGTCGCGAAGTTCTTCACCCTCTCTTTTTACACAGCGGTAACACCTCTTTGCAGCAAGTAATGGGAAGTTGTCCTATTAAAGAATCTAACGTTCAACGTGCAGATCCGAAGTTCATTAGCAGCTAAGGTAGAAAATAACATCACAAACGCAATGACGTGTAAACACCTATAGACCCATATTTCTTCATCAGGCTTCGCATCTTTACCAAGCGTTCAAAAATGCATACAGTTAAGTAAGGCTATATAATATATATACCTCAGTTCGCTAGCAAAATCTGCGTTACTTCCACATACAAATCCAACGCCCACCTCAACAATGTCGTAAATAGAGTCAAGTAAATTGAAGTCATCTACATATGTATATCTGGACGTCGGGTCACATGGTGGGGATCAACCGAATGCGAACTATGCTGCACTCTGACAGGAAATAGAAATGTAAATTTAAAGTTCTGACATTGTTGCACGAAAGAGTGAAAAATTAAGCTGAGACTGTTCTACTTCAACTTCGCGTCAGTACCGCTTTTGAGAAGTAAATTTGGTATACTTTATGCATTGATGTCGGTTCATAAGTGACATAGGTGACAATAACGACCTCATCTGCATTTCAATCCATAACAAAATTTCGGCACTTGGCTACTGCTTTACCACAATAGATGTCATTTAATTTCTGGTAACCTAAAATCAGTTAAACTTTTAACTAACAACCACGACAAATTGTATCATTAATCACTTTTACGAGTATGCGTAAGTGCATTGCTGGTTTTCTTAAGCTCGCCACACATAATGCACACGGCTTAAATTTTATATAAAGTACTTCAACTTACTACACGACATGTATGGATATATATCACCAAGTCAATATTTTTCAATTAATTTTTTCTTGTCCTAAGCCAAGTTCCCTGAACTTGAACATGATCTCCATCCGTATGTTCGGGAAACTCGAATATAAATTCCAACACAAACTATTCTAGATACTTTACACTTTTTGTTAAGTGCAATGCTATGCAATTTATCATGACATATCCGTTAATAATTCATGAGAAGAAAAAATGTTGGCACTAGATTTGTTGCAACACATAACTCACCATTTGGCAGGCAAACTACCTTGCACCACTTCATATTTAGATTCCTAGTATTTGACCGAATTGTTATGCAATCGAATGGAATGGACTGCTTCCAAGTGCTTGTTGCGTTGGCGGAAATTAAAAGTTGATTGACAGTGACACAGACCAAACACACCCCGAAATGCGACCTGATACATACAATCAATTACAATATCCGAGTATGGATAGGTACATAGGCAATACATTTCAAAAAAATTCCAATGGCTAAATGGCTTTATTTATTGAATGAGTGAGTGGAATGATTAACTCTAAATTATCATTGAAAGCCATTCGCAGAATACCCGGCCCTTGTCCATAACCGCTTTACTAATTAATGTTCGGATTACATTTGTAGTACAATGATAAATTCTAATTTGAGTAGATACTTTTAAGGATTCATAGAGCAACTACATAAGATGTCAACAACATCTCCCCGAGCATTCCAAAATTGCAAACTATTATTTTAAGGAAACTGATCTGCATTTTTCAAATTTGCTGTTCGCATTTCGAAGTTTGAGCAAATGGTAAGACTCCCATTTCTATTTGTTACACTCGATTTGTGAAAACTAGTGCTCTTTGGTTATATGCTTCCCCCCGTGTACATACTTAAACACTAGGTGGTGCTTTATTTGTATTTATTGGAATACTTTGGACCGAAGCACCACTCCGTCAATCAAAATGCGGTCGAAATTAATTAAAACTGTCTTAATAAATCAGATTGAATATTTGTTAAAACACTCATCCAAATATGAATAAAATACAAGAGTTGTGCCATGAATGTCTGCAATTTTGTTTAATTGAGGCGTGCGTTTGCTGTAAGCCTGTTTTGGTTACCAATGTGTCTCTAAAAGACACCTCTTTCAAAGAAGCCAAGAATGGGTATCTTCTGTAAGAATTATCTGTCTTGAATATAAATGATGTTATTGGTGATGACAACAATTTGGTAAGCAGATTATTACCTTTTTTTGCGGAAAAAAAGACAGGTTTGGTAATTGCATTAGGCATATTTTAAGTGGTGAACGGTGAACCCCAAACAAGAAAAAAAAGAAAGTCGTTCGGTTGGGTATATGAAATATTCCGCCACTTCTTCTTAATTGATTTGCTAAAGAAGTAATGTGTATAATCATATCTTATGAAGTTATAGTACATATTTCTTCCTTTTTTAGCTACATCACTGCTACCCTGGTAAGGTTGGCTAAATCTTCAGACCCTAGTACTATTACAAAGCCCGATTTGAATGATTAAAATATTTTTCCTCGAACCTCGGTTGGAACTTGGGCTACTATTAGGAATTTTTGGGGATTTCATGGAACACGTCAATACCATCTGATTCACTCAATTTGAGAATTGTACACTATAGGTTACTTAATATGGAGACTCTTGTATTGTATATGCGATGTGTATATGAAAACCCGATGCACAACAGGCGTATACATATAGCAAACACTTAATTCCATCCGTTTTTTGTCTACGTCCTTCGTTTAAGCTGTGGGTGGCCATGGCTCAAGTGGTAGTGTGTTGGCTTCCCAAACGGACGGTTCGGGGTTCAATACCAGCCGTGACCGAAAACTTTTTTTCATTGTGAGATGAATGGTTGCCTAAGTATAACATCAAGTTCAATTTACACTAATAATTTAGTCTCCCCATTAAATGTTGGATGCCACCCATGGAGCGAAATAACCACTAAGCCCAAAAATCTTTCTCTCTCTCTCTATCCAATTTTCCGAAAAACTTAACACGTGCTCCGGCATGTTAAGAGTAGTAATATCCTCTTGAGTGTTAAGTTCTTTAAAAAAAAAAAAAAAAGCTATTCGTGATAGGTTACTATTCTTTTATCAGGCATTCTTAAGACATTGGCACTGTGCATACTAGACCTTTGGGATCTTTTTCTCCAGATCGATGAAGAGCTTCGCGATTTTTCTCCATCGTTATCCGAAAACTTTGTTTCAGTTCACATATCGCGCAAGCTTTCATAAAAGCCAGATTGACTGCTATGAATATTTGTATACGAGTAACGTATGGGCGCGGTAAGTACCTAGATGGAGGACAAAGGATCTATGGAAATTGCGCTAGCCAGAGTCACCGCTTTCTTAATCTTTTTTTGTACTGTTCACATTGTAACTCAAGAATCAATCCCCTATACTCAGTTAATGTTTGAAATGCTTGTGTAATGTCTAATACTAAATTTTGCCGCTTGTTGTTCTACAATCAAATTACCGAACAGAATTTTTATACTAAATCACAAATATCTACAAGGCAGCGCCGAGTAAGTGCGATAGGCTAATACAGCAGGTTAATGCAGCAGGCTAATGCAGTAGGCTAGCAGACCTCTTTTAGACGTCGAGAAATATTCATTTGCTGTGAACGACGGCATCCTGGAAAGTCACGCAATCTACGAAGCGGAACTATCAATGGAAACGCTTACCGCTAACCCAGTTCTATCGTAGATTCTGGTCCCTAGAAACTCTCCATTGAGCCTTGTCTTAACCTAGCAAATTAATCGGCGATATCATTTCTCATCAATCCCATTGTGACCTGAGATCCAAAAAAAAACTCAGGGATTTCAACCGTCCGACTGTTTTCAGTGAAAACTTGTATTTTCGAACTAACATGAAGTACGGAACGGCCAAACAAAGCCTGAAGCACATCTAGTCTAACGCTATAGACGCAGATACTTCGCCGCATCCATTGATTTTTTACAATATAAAGAGTAAGCCAACAGGTACTGTGGATTTGGCTGTCAATTACTATTACTTACTCAATTCAAAGTGGTTGACCTTTTTGAAAAATGTCACAAAATCTTTGGCAATTTTAGTCTAGGAGGGTAGGCATTTTTGTTATTCAATCTTATTACGTAAACCGGCGATCTGTAAAAGTAACATTTCGTATAATTCGATAATTTTTCGGGCAACATAATCGCTCTAGTGAATCCGGAATTCATTCAATGGTAAAGGGTTTTGAAGAAACTGGCTAGGTATCGGGTCAAACTCCATATCGGCATAATCGGCCAGAACAATAAAAAAATGTTTCGAGGATTGGATCAAGCGCTGGCATAAGTGTGTTGCAGTCGATGGGGAGTACTTTGAAGGCGACAATATAGATTTAGATGAATAAACTTGTATTTTAAATTTTCTGAATACAAACTTAAGCAATAAATCTTTCCAATTGGATCCGTTTGGGCACTCCAAGTTGTATAAGGTCCTCCTCCGCTACATCTTTACTACAGCGTTTTTCTCTGAGAAGAAGTCGAAGAGACTTTGGGTTAGAGCATTAATATAAATAGATTCACTCTGCGTATCCTATCTATCTCAAAAGAACAGCATATCTATGCATACGTGGAACCTCCCTCTGCGGCATTAGATATTCTGTTTCATTTGATACCCCTCGATATTTAAAACGACTATGCAGTGGACAAATAATTCATTTGGCCACGCCAACATTATTAATACATTAGGAATCCTCACAGTGAACATCGAGTACACCATACCTGAACTTTAGTTTGACAAAGACTTTTATGAAAGCTTGCCCTCTAAATCCTTCTAGGAGGAGGATGCTTTCATGGAGGACAAGTCAACCCATTTCTACACAGGTTGATCTAAAACCGATAGCGGGGTTGGTGGCGCTGTTTTCTCAGATAAGCTAAATCTAAGCCTCTCTTTCCGTCTTCCAAATCACTGTAGCGTGTTCCAGATGGAAATTTTAGCAATTAAAGAGGCTCTGTCCTGGCTGAAGAAAAACGTGATATCTGCGGAGGATATCCGCATCTTTTCGGATAGTCAGGCAGCTATTAAGTCCCTGGAATCAGTCCCACTAACTTCGAAAACCGCCCTTGAATGCCGATCATATCTTAATGAGATTGCAGAGTAGTTCAACCTTCACTTTTGCTGGGTGCCGGGCCACAGAGACATTCCAGGGAACTGTAGGGCCGATGAAATCGCCAAAATTGGAACCACTCTACCTATTCAACCGGAAAAGGTTAGCATAGGTATACCAATCGCTACGTGCAAACTGACATTAAAGCTGAATGTCAATAAAAGAACAGACCTTAGGTGGACTGTTGGACCAACATGTCTAGCGACTAAACAGACTAAAGCTAGATCCGAACCGCTTTAAGAGTCTGATCCTTCTAAATATGAAGAATCTCAACGCTATCATAGGTGTCATCACTGGACACTGTTATATAGGCAAGCACGCAAGACGGCTTGGCGCCTTTACAAATGATTTCCGTAGGAGCTGCGAGGAGGATGAGGAGACAATGTACCACCTTCTCTGTACATGTCCAGCTCTCCCCCAGAGAGAAAAACTTCACTTAGGAGATTTCTTCTGCAATGACTTAGGCGATCTAAAAAATATAGACGTAAACAGTCTCCTACGCTTCATCGTGAGCTCAAACTGGTTCCATTAGTAAGAGGATTATAGATCCACGTGGCATCACAATGGGCCAATAGGCCTAAGTTGGTTAGTGTTTCCAACAGCCACACTTACCTATCTACTCTACCTACCCTATCTATCTCAGGCAACTGATGCGGACCTTTCTGACTAGGTTTATGGCACCATGCAGCTTGTTATATCATCTTGTCCAAAGACAGTCAAGGCAACATAAAATCATTCGAAGAGCCTTGTATTCAATATGGCCAAGAATATCTTTCATTGTTATAGAATGGAATTGGGATGGTTTTTGAAAAGGGCTTGCCATATTACTTAATTGACTTCTTAGGCCAATGAAATAGGGTTTGCCAGTTTTGAGAAGATATTTTATTTGAGAAGATAGGCAAATTCCCTAACTACCTTAAAGTGTTTGCTGTCTATTGTGATATTCTACTCGATTCGTCGATGTTGTGCATCCATTCTTGTTAAAACCATATATTAATTAAACCATTTCATGTTGTATATGTTTCAATATTTACACAGGCTACTGGAGGTTCAACGCGTTCTGCCAATGATATCAATATCATTCACGTATGAAAACAGTTGCACAGACTTTTTAGAAATTGTCTCTTTGGTATCAACTTCCGTGCTTTACATAATTTTCTTAACTATGATTGTAAAAATGTCATATTACAGCACGTCACCTTGTCTAAACATATTTTGACATCAAAGGTCTCGGTGAGCTCCCTTTTGATATTGATAGAACAGCGAGGGTCTGTGGATCTGTATAGTTGGTCTCTATATGTAGATAGCGAGTACCGATCTGGACTTCTTGTGATTTTTGAGTCTGCCATTGTGTAAATATTTGTTAAATTGGCAACCAGATCATTGACAAGTGGTCCTATGTGTTCATATAATGCAATACGGTCTGCTGTAGACAACAACTTGTAAATGATGCAAAGGAGACTTATGCAACACTCCGCACAAGTGATTATTCCATATCCTCAACACCGACTATGGCTCTAATACTAAATTTCCTTCCTCATCTCTATAGGTTTCTGTATGGGTCTTATTGACTTAGTACGGCACATTCTTTTTACATTTTCGTAAAACTTCCGAAGGTTGATTCTTGGCATTAGCCTCTCCATTTCTTCGAAAAGCGAAACACGACTTGTTGCAATTGCAGCCTAACCAAAACTAATTCTAATATAATTGTACAGCTCTACGATTGTGTTTCATAAGTCAGCTGACTTTAAACGATGTGAACTTATTACAGACAAGCACACAAGACGAGTCAGTTTAGCTGCTTCCATTGTACATGATAGTATGAGGTCTCCGTATGTATAGAGCTGGTCATCTTGTATAAGAAAAATTGCATAAAAAGACTGCTGCTATAAGGCTTAGCTTTGACCGGCTTTTTTTTGGTCTTAAAAGGGGGTAATTCGTTTATATAACTCGTCGTCGAATCATGTTGTAAAACAAAGACCTTCACAGCATTACTTACTGTTTGCTTAAGGGGTTCCAGAATATCAATTCATTGGGGTAATCTCATGATGATACTATAAACATAGGTGCATTATTTTATACTGCTCATTAGATGCAGTACAATTTGTTCAAATGACGTTGGAATAAATTCCTAAGGTGATCATATTTATTTGGCCCCTTTCTCTTATTTTGCGGTAGTACTCTATGCAAATGCTAACCTATAGCTATGAATTAATTGATGCTCAAGGCTAACAAATTGCTGCATACAATACGGAATAAGAATAGGAGCTAACCGAAATGCAACATAATTGACGTAGACTAGACCAAAAACCCTGATGTTATGGTTTAACTATTTATATGAACCTACGAGTATAAATGACAAACGGTCTTCTTAAGAACTCATACTGGTTTCATTTTTATGGAAACAGAAAAGCTTGTAAATTAAATACAACGTCCGCCTTGCATTCGCGAATTTGGTTGAATTTTGATAAATTTAGAACGCGTACGTTCTTTAAAATTAAGAGTTCTCCATCGCGTTGCTATGCTCTTTCTGATTTTGCATGATAGCGACAACACTTTTGCAATATAAATTTTATATCAGAGCAGGAAAAAAGTTAAAGTCTCTTAAAAGGGTTTTGTTTATTAAAATAAATTAAAAATTGTTATTTGTTTAAAAAATTAAAAACCAAGCCATAAATGCATTCGCATACGTTAAGGGTAACGGGAGAATTATTATGTTCTAAGTCTGTTGCATTTGATTTGACAGACAGCAGGGCTGCAACGATGTCTTCATCTGTTACACGAGCAAAGTTGAAATTTCCTTCAATGCTATTTACTCTACTTGGATGAGCCATAATCCCAGGAATATGATGATTTTGTGATAGCGGGACAGCGACAGATATAAACCGCGAGTTGAAGTGATTGCAATCTACGTCTGTCGGTGCTCATGATTTTTACTTATCATTGCCTAATTCCGTAACTTTTGGACAAAAATCTTTTCCAGTTTGAATGTTAGGATTTAAATAATTTTCATAAAACTCTCGCTTCGTAGCTTGGATGCGTAGGACAACCAACTTGCGAACATAGCGATAGATGTCGTAGAGCACATGGAGCTTATAATGTTTCTAGCGAATATAGGCAAGATTACGTTTGTGAATCAATTCTTAAGTACCTCCCTCTGTTAAACCAAGGAGGAGAACTACTTTTAATTATCCTAGGTCGTTGCGAAACGTGCTAATCGAAAAGTGTTTTCAAACTAGCTTCACGAAATGATCAACTGAGGACATAAGGTAAATATCTTCATTCAGATAGTTTATTTTTTTTTAAAACCTCGGTAAGAAAATACGGTTATAGTTGTAACTATCTGCATGTCATAGGTTAAGTAGATCAAATCGTGTTTCGAGAAGCCCGCCGTTGTCATTGCAGTTGACTGTAAAACAGAGCCCTATCAGAATTACCTAGAAAGAACACAGCAAGGATAGTGGCAGAGTCGTTTGATAAGTGAGTTACTGTTGATACGTTAACAGTCGTTAGGTCAATATTCTTGAAACTTTCAACAAGTTGAGCAAAGGTCGTACATTAAGTAGATTGCAGTTAAAGTATATTCGGCGTCGAACATGATATCCGTTCTAGGATTCTGAAAACTTGCTCTGCTCTTGACCTGCAAACGGTTGTAGATACTAATCCGTCGCGAACATAAGCAGTCACACCCCCGCCCACTCGACCAATCTGATCGCCACGAAAAAGCTTATAATCATTAACCTTGTACGCGCTATCTCTGATATCAGAATCGAACCACATCTCGGATACACAATACAAATAACATCAACCCCATAATCAACAAACAGCAGACGAAATTCATCCAATTTTGGCGTCTAGCTTTGTGCATTTATGTGGCAAACATGCAGGCCTCTTTTTTGGGAATGTAAAATCCAAATCATCCGATACATAATTCAATCCATATTACTCTCGCTAGAACCGACTGATATTGTGCAACCCGAGTCTTGTACAAAAGAAGCTTAACTATTCGCACTAGAACGGAAGTTAGACTTATGGATATCATAAGTCAACCACGGCGAATTGTATCACTGAACTAAATTTTAGTTCTACTTGAAGAAGCTGGTTGTGAGCCAGGTTTGGTCTGATTACCAGAAAATTGAGTTTGAAGCATGAGACAGAGACTCCCAACTTTGGATTTACTGAGTACTTCCCTGTCGTTTAATAATCGTGAGAATACTCGAGAAAAAATGCAGCGCATATAATATAAAAATTCCGAGGAACTCCGGGCAGATACATTGCAGATACAATTTGTATCTGCAGGCTGTCAAAACGTACGAGTATATTAATTACTTAGAAAACCAGCTAAAACGTTGTGTAAAATTGAATTTCACCAACGAATCGTTATTTTTGTTTTGTTTTTTTTTATTATCAGATAACATGGTATGTACGTTAAGACATACGCCTCTTATAGTACTTAGGCTTGATATTTAAAATAAGAACTTAATTCTATTACATTAGATGTTTAAGTTAAAGATATGTAAGATTTCAAAAGTAAAAATAAGTCATAAGATTACTGAAATAAGCAAGGTTAGCATTTTTAAAAATATAATTTACAATATATAAACGATTAGACAGAAAAAAGAACAAAAAGAATAGAAAAGAAAGGAAAGTCAACGAAGATGAAAAGTAAGAAGGAAGAGAAAGAGGAGTTAAATACACATTAATCTTTATTGTTGCTGAGTAGAAAAATGCCTAAATATTGAAGTGTTAAAGCTTGCGGCATTGCTAATACCCTTGATATTCAAGGGCAGAGAGTTCCATAACCTCACGGCGTGAACGAAAAAGAACCTTGATGAGTTGAGATATTCAAATTTTGGTAAGTTTATATTAAGTGTTCTGCGAGAAGAAGATAACTCAAGCGTGCAAAACAGATAATTTGGCGTTTTTGTCATTATAAGTTTGTGTAAGAATATACAATTTCTTGCATACATGTATTGTACTAAAGTGCAACCCAATAAATCTTTCACATAGACCGATAACCGATCGTATCTGCGTAGTCCGTGGATGTATCTAACTGCATCATTGAAGGCTATCTGTAACTTATTACGTGACAACGAATCCAAGCTACAAAAACAACATCGGCATATGTTATTATGGGAAGTATAAGGGCTTGGACGAGCTTCCGTCGAGTTTCAAAGGGTGTGAAGTTTGCAGCCAACCACAGTCTACGCAAACAACCATAAATGCGACCAATGCCGTAGTTTATATGGTTGTTGTAGGACAGATTGTGGTTTATTACGAATCCAAGGCTAGTAGCCGACTCCACTATCGCCAATTTCGATTCCAATATGTATATATTTGGCACCAGACTCAGTTCGAAATTGCTTTTTGAAATGGGTAGAACATGACACTTAGAAGGATTTAGCAGCAGCCCGTGTTTGTCTGCCCAGTCATTAATCGCTGACAAATCTCCGTTTAAACAAAAAACAAATTCGTCAAGCCGATTCATAGGCATAGACATGTATAATTGAACATCATCTGCGTACACATGCATACGAGTGTGCACACATGCCAATGGCAAATTGTTGACAAACATGGAAAATAAAATCGGTCTAAGGATGGAACCATGAGGAACATCTTGTAATAAGGGCAAAACAGAGGAAATCCTTCCACCAACAACGACCCTTTGAAATCGGTTCGACAAATAACTTTGCAAATGTTTAACAGCTCTTTCGCCAAACCCGAAAAAGTGTTTAAGCTACCATAAAAGAATTTTGTGATTCACTTTGTCAAAAGCTTTCGAAAAACCAAGAAAGCAAAGTAATGTCACGAGCCCTTTGTCATAGTCTTGCCTTACATCATCCAAAATCTTCACCATTGCCGACTGACAACTGTGCCCTCTCGAAAGCCTGACTGAGAAGAAGTCAATAGAGAATTGAAGGATAAGTGGCATTTGATCTAGCGGGATAAGACTCTCTCAAATACTTTTGATAGGCATGGGAGAATGCTTATTGGCCTAAAATCGTTGACAGAACTTGCGATCGATTTTTTGGCAATCGGAATAACCCGTGCATGTTTCCAAGCCTGGGGAAAGGTAGATGTCATAATACACGAATTCATTATATGGGTTATATGGCTTACAATACTGGGTAAAATTATTTTTAGAAATGTGACTGGTATGCCATCTTCACCGATTGCATTTGACTTAATGGAGGTAATGATTGAAATTACTTCAGTCTCAGTTGTTACTTCACAATCGGTTTGCCTTTGCACTGATTTAGAGGTGTTCGGATGAAAACCAATCATACCGCCAGCCATTGCATTGTCTACAAAATGTGCATTTAGCTCATTTGGATTTAACGAATAGTTATCATTCCCTCCTTTGCTAACACCAATTTGCCGAAGGTTCCTCCATAGTTCCTTTGGAGGCAAAGGCATACTAAGTTTAGAGGAATAGTAATTTCGTTTCGTATCACGCACAATGCTAGTGGCTGTATTACGAGCGTTTTTATTAGCGACCCAATTAAAAGAAGAACGATTTCGCTTCCATTTGCTGTAAAGCTTATTCCTGATTTTTAGCGCATTTAAAACTTCCGCAGTAAACCGAGAGAAAGTCTTATTGCGAACAAAAACAGTCTTAACAGGCAAGAAATCTTTATAGAGTTGGCAACACATAACTGAAAACGATTAATTTGTTCATTTGGAATAGGGCTCTGTCTACAAGGAAACCAGGGAGTTGTTGTTTGTGCTGCAACTTGCAGAGCATTGATGTTAATAGATTTAAAAGCTTTAAATTCAAAGGTTGTAGACTTATTGATATGAGAAAAATTAATATCGTACATGCAAAGCAACATATCATGGTCGGAAACACCACCCAGGCAAATTTGGTTAAATAGAAGAATTACTGATTGATCTGAAACAAGACCAACATCAGGAAGACTCGGTGGTGCATCTGTAAGAAAACAAATTGGATATGACGTGTTAACAACATAAAGACCACTCGAAGAGGCATGATCCACCAATTGGCGCTACCGAGAATCGTTGTTTAATAAGTTGGCATTAAAATTTCCTTATACAATAATATTTACATATCTGGGTGAAAACTCCGACAGAGCAGGAAAAAATGGTTCACATGAAAATCTCCGGTTAGAGTTATAACAACAAGAAACCAAACATTTAACATTTCCATCATGAACCTCAGCAATAATGTATTCAACATCAGTGTCGTCAGATTTTACTAACACATCACATTTCAAAGACGACTTGCAATAAATTGCCACTCCTCCGCCCGTTGTAGAGGTTATTCTGTCGTTGCGATATAATTCGTAACCCTCAATGTAGTACACAAAGTTTTCAAACTTGGGTTTAAACCAAGTTTCGTTAACACAGATCACATATATGCTTGAATTTGTAAACAAATAGCGAAAGTAGTCTCGCTTACGCTGGTTAAGACTTCGAGCGTTTATATGACATACATTGAAACCATTCTTGTATCTCGACAGAACATTTAACAGACATAAAGTTGATCTAGCATTCACACCGTGGTTAGGATTAAAAATACTGTTGTTGTTAACCATTCTCAATTAACCTATCACAACACCACAACTTATTAAACACATTTCCAAATATATATAGTAGATAGCAAGAATTAGAAGAAGGAAGAGCATAGAAATGGAAGAGGACATTTATAAATACCTATATAAAAATGTAATAATAATAAAGATAAATTAGGCCTTAAAATTCAAGAAATTAAATGAAAATAATAATTATGCATTTAAACAAAAAAGCAGAAATAATTGAAAAGTAAATTCTGACGATGACGATGTCGATTTCTTCTTCATGCTGTGTGTCGGCGGCAGCGGCGCGGAGATCGTTGGAGCTTCCGATGGGAAAGCTCTTCCCATTTGGAGTTTTTCTTACGAACAAAGAGCCAAATTTCGTGAACACAGCAAACAGTTGTCGTTTTCTCTTCATCTGAGTAGCGGTATGTAAAAGCATGCCAATTCTCTGTTTAAGGCTTTCGTTGATGTAGCACTTGTGTGGCGAATCCATACCGACGTTAGTAAGGTTCAACTCTCTGTGTTGGCTTTTTCGATAGAGAGCAGCTGACTTCAGCACAAAGTTTCGCTCTTGAGGGCTACCAAACTTAAGTACGATCGGTGATGGCGATGGCGATGGCGAATCGTTGTTCAATGGCTCGTATTTTTTCACACGGAATGCATTTTTAAGTGTTGGCGGTTTGCATTCAATAGTGTGGCATAAACGATTGAAGATGGTAGATAAATTTTCTTGAGGTTAACTTGGAATGCCAAAGAGCACGGCATCACAGGCAGTATGCTTGCGTTCAAGGTTGTCGATTTGTTGTTGGAGGGCAAGCATTTCTTAGTTCGCAGATGTGGTTTCCACTGATGGAGACGTAGAAACAGCTTCAATGTCCTCAATTCTCTTTGTGATGTTTTCTACCGCCGCATTGGCTGATCAAAAGCGTTCTTACCACTTTTTTTCCATTTCTTCAATTTTGAGTTGTAGACCGTTGCTTATTTATTGCATTCATCTTTTATTGTTGAATGAATTTACCGAATTTATCAAGGCGGCTCTTCAACATATCGATTTTGATGATTGAAGAGTTGGTGTCATTTCGTTTCAAGGAAGGGGAACTTACTTGGGAGGACGTTGTCGGTTTATTTTGCGTCGTGCGAATGCGTCGTTTTAATCGTATATCCATTTTGAAGCAACAATTTAAGATCATATTGGGGAAACATGATCAATTTCTACACATCAAATAAGATTAGCCAGCATAGAATATGAAATGAGCACAAGGTCGATTACGGAAATTTGTTTTCAACATTCCTTCTTTCATTTGATTATTCATTAACCAGACGGCAATTGGTAGAGACTTCAATGCTCTGCAAGCAAGTTAAAGTTATGCAACATGTGGGCTTATGTTAACACTATGGGTGACTTAGCAAAACTTGTGTGCTAATGCACAAATTCCAGTTTCGCAGTTTTCGTTATGTTGGGACATTACTTCATCAATCATCCTTTCAAGTAATTATCGGGAATAGCTTCCAACCCACGTATATATGTATGTATGTGTATATAGATTTCTTTTTGCAGTTAATGCTGGAACTTGTTTCTCAAAGTCCATTTTAAACACAAATTTTTGATTTAGTCCATCGTGAAGATCTTATTGCAATTTTATGTCTCGAGATAGTTGATGCTAGTTGAAAAGACCCACTTTCGGATTTTCAGCGGGACAGTGATTGTAGTTTCATGACCGAAATTAAAAATTCAATAAGATTAGCTTCGAAATTGACAGTTTCCTTCAACATTCAAACAACAGTTAATCGTCTTGATGCACACTTTAGTAAAAGTAGACAAGCTCATAATAATGTTAGCAAAGAAATTAAATAAACTTGCCTGCAAACGGAATATCTATTTTCAGAGTTCAATTGCAATGTAGACATCGATAGCTGGATAACATGATAAGATAGATAAATATTTGCTAAATGAGTAACTCAAATTATATTCAACTGAAAAAAAATTCATTTTTATAATTAGATGGTGTGGCGATAGTCAATTAACTGCACATCTAAACAGGCTTGTACTGAAAAACACGCGTCACTCTAATCTAATTGCGCCCATTATTAGCAATGAGTGCTGGTTTAAGTGGTAAGTAGAGGAGATCATATTAGATATCTACCATTCAAAATAAATTATTCAAATTTTCACTAAATAATCTTAATAAAGAAGAGAGTTAATAACTTATATGTATAAATGCTCATTAACGGATGAACACAATTTGAATTGCTAACCAATTCAAATATCAAACATGGGTTGGTTACTTTTTATAGTTTCTTTCATTATTTATTAGACCAAGAAAGATATTAACAATATATCTTTCATTATTTATTAGATCAAGAGATCTTATACAAGTCAACACTTGAACGGGTCCAAAGCATCTGATCCAATCGGCTTGTGAATCATAACAGAACTTTGGTGAATAATTTTCGAAATTACCTATAAATTCTCTACTTCTGGAATTAGCAAAGGACTTTGACATAAGGTCATATGGAAAATACACTTTCACCATAAGTTTTCTTTTTTTTTAGTGGGTAGGTGAGATATCTTCATCGACACTTTAAGGCTTCGATGCTTATAGTAGTTTGCGATTCTTACTCACTAAAAACCACCTCCCTTATACACACTACGACTGAGTTCACACTCAACAAGCAGTTCTTCTTTCGCGTTTTATTTTGCTAACGATTTTCCATTGGAAATTCCTACGTACTTTAAAAATTAAGCGCTACTGATCGCCGCGCTAGATTGAAAGGCTTAGTCCTTTTCAGACGGTGCAATAAATTTGTCTCGTCAAGGATCTGTTGAACAGAAGTATTCGTATGTCCTCGTAGTCGATTTCTGCGTTTTCGCGCAAAGATTTTAATTTCATTCTGAACGTTTTCGACTCCTAGGTCTCTGCGGATATCATCGTTCCTAATGTATCACGGTGCACTAACAAACCTTCGAAGAGCTTTGTTTTGGAATATCTGTAAGACGTTAACGTTACAAATTTTGTACAACCCCAAAGCTGTATACCATATGTCCAGACCGGTTTTAGCACTTGCTTGTATAGCATCAATTTGTTTTCTAAACTGAGCTTGGAATACTTTCCAAGAAGCCAGTACATGTCTCTATACTTAATCTCAAGTTCTTCACGTTTTTTCTTAACGTGTGCTCTCCATTTAAGTATAGCGTCGAGTGTCATACCAAGATATTTGGCCTCATTCGCGAAAGGAGTTTGTACTGCATTGATAAACACGGGTAGATTGTCAGTTTTCTTGAGAGTGAAGTTCACATGGACAAGCTTGTTTTCATAAAGCGTGATTCGCCAAGTCTTTGTCCAATTGTTAATCCATGTAAAGGCACGTTGCAACTTAGCAGTTGCTTCTTCAACGGTTTTAGCTGTTGCCAAAATGGCAGTGTCATCAGCAAATATAGCTAGAACGGTATCGTCCGTCTGCGGTGTGTCGCGGGTAAAAAGGAAATATAGCAGAGGGACAAGTACACTTCCTTACGGCACCCCCGCCTTTATTGCCTTAAAATTGGAATATTCGTTTCCGTGTTTAACACGGAAGGGTCGGTCATATAGGTATGAACAACTGCTCGGGTAGGACTTGTCGAAGTTTATATTCCAGGCCCTCGTATCATACCTTATCAAAAGCTTGCGAAAAGTTAAGGAATGCGCTTGAAGAGACTAACTAACCACTCGATCGCTCGTTCAATTACATCGGTTATTCGATATACCTGGTCAACAGCAGAGTGTTGGCTTCTAAAGTCGAATTGATGATCCGGCAAGATTGAGTAAGATTCGCTCGAAGACCTTCGATATAATCGGGAGGAGCGATATTGGGCTGTATGACTTGACTTCAGTCAGCTGTTTACCGGGTTTCGGAACCATAATAACTTCGGCAACTTCCCACCGATGCGGTACATACTATAATCTTATGGTGGCATTTATAAGATAGAGCAGGTTTAGCAAAGCTTTTTTCGGTAGTGCTTTAAGTATCTCTCCCGTAATTAAGTCATATCCGGGGGTTTTATTGGGCTTAAGCGTGTCTATAACTTGTCTAAGTTCCCTAAGTGTAGCCTTTTCTATTGGATGTTTCGTCGTCACATCTAGCGTATTGACATTATATGGAAGCACTTCCCCGTAGAATGGTTTGAACGTTTCTGCAAGATGGTCGGCGAAAACGTTAGCTTTATCTTTTTTCACCCAGTCATCCTGGTTTCTTCTTATTGGCGCCACGTGTATTTGGGGCTTTTGAAGACTTTTAACGACTCTCCATATGGAGTAATTGGTATCTTTTGTCGCTATAAAGCTTTCTAGGTAGTTATTAATACCATGTCTATTGAAGTCCTTAATCGATTTTTTCAACAACCTGCAGAGCCTATTAAAGGACGTTTTATCTTGTTGAGCCCGAGTTTCATGCCACTTTTTCCGCGCTCTTCGTTTCTTCCTTATCATTTCCCTGATTTCCGGCGGATATCTTATGCCGATACTGGCAATTTTGTTCGATTTGCGTTGAGTGTTATTCCAGTGAGTTTTTTTGTTGGATAATCTGGGTGGTCTTTGTTTCTTAACCCACGATTGGCACAATGAAAGGATAATTGGAGAATGATCGGAGGAAGAATCGAAGCTTTCTTCAACTTTGACGTAACTAGCGTTTACTTCTTTTCCGATAAAGAAGTCTATCAGATCGGGTCTTTTGGCGATATCCAAGGCCATGTAAGTAAGATTGGCAACCACATTCCAGCCCTGTAGAGAGTTTTGCCTTTATGTGAGATACATCTTGAGCCCCAAAAGGTGTGCTTCGTATTAAGGTAGCCACCAATAATGAAGATTGGTCCAAGAGAAAGAAATAGATTGGCAATGGATTGAGAGTAATTTTTCTTTTTATCGCGCACCGTGGTCATTTGAAATACTCGTATGTCAAGTTCAATTTGTACTTCCAGAGAGTCGTCAATACAGCCTTTTATAAATAGGGATGACCAGTCTCTTGCATTTCCCGATAGATGATGAGCGTGGTAGTCGCGGTAACCTTTTAATTCCACACGCGATTGCGTCATACTCGTATATCAACTGCTTTTTCCTGAATAAAAATATTTAGTTCATCAAGCCTTTTCAGTAGGCCGTTGGCATTCAACGCAAGAATATTGAGCTTCTTTGTCATGATTATTTACACAGATCTGCTTCAAGGTTGAGAAGCCGTTCAACTATTATCTTATTTGTTTCAGTCAGTTCTTCTAGTCTCTCGAGAATTACTGAGAAAACATTTGAGGCAGGATCAGGTGGTTCACAGTTGGTCGTATTTGCTCGCGCCACTATTTGCGCGTAAGTTTTTACACTTCTCAATTGCGCGTTGTTATTTTTGATGTTGTTGTTATTGGTAATTTTAGCGGCCATCACGGCGTTTGCTATCTTTGTCTTCTTTAAAGGCTCTGGGGTTGGATCGCTGTTATGATTTCTCATACTCGCTGGCTCTCCTTCGCGACTTCGCAGCCTCGACAGCTAGCTGAATGTTTTCCCCTGTAGTTGATGCATATCGCTGGGGACTCCTTCGCGGCACTGCACTCCGGCACATTTTACACAGCGAGGCTCCTTGTGGCAGTAGGCCTGAGCATGGCTGAATCCCTGACAACTTGTATATTGGGGTATCAGCCTCGAGTTTTTTCGCGGAGGTTCAATTTTGACAACAAGTCCCAAAGTTGAATTTATAGAGTAAATCCTTTCTAGGATTTCGGTTTTGTCGAAAGTTTGCCTAAAAAGCGGGAGATCGCGTCTTGCGATGGCCCTCTCGCCTTCAACACTGCACTGTTCTTGCGCAAGTATATTAACGGCGTCGAATACTTTTAAGCCTTTATTTTTAAGGTCAAATAAAATGTTTTCTTTAGGGCAAGAGGCATGCAAGCCTCTAGCTACCACGCGTATGAGTCTTTCCGCTTTATTTTCGTACGATTGCAATTGAATCTTCTTCGGCATTTAATTTCTGCGAAAGCGAACGGTAATTGTCTGGATTGAGGACATTGACAGTCAATGTATCGTTATTGCGGGATCTTACTCTGTAATCGGTTGAACACAGTGATTTCAAGATTGTGTGCAACTTGTTATAGTCCTAGATTCCAAAAACGTTTATTGACGGCCGCGGTCTTTGTTTGGATTGCTTTTTTTTATTGACCTAGTATTAGAGCTGGTTGCAGTCTCTTTTTGTGCAATTTCAGGCGAAGAATCAACTTTGCGTTTTTTACCTGGTCTTTCTTTGAGTATCCAGTCTGTTTCTCGGACTAGCTCTTCTTCGCTTCGTGAAAATTCAAGTTTTCCGAGTGGTCAAGTCGCTAATCAGACTCAATTTTAGATTGCGTCTTAATGGCATCTAATTCCTCTTGTAGTCTAGTGCGGAGATCAGAATTTTCGCGTTCGAGATTTTGTAGCATATTCGGTGTAATACTATTGTCCAAAGCTACCGACTGTGCTTGGTCTTTGCTTCCGCACGATTTTTCCAGCGATCCGCGTGTTGTAGATCTCATAACACTTGAACTTTTTTTGAAGAGGTCCTGGTTTGCATTTGTATTGTGCTGTATTGTATTTGTTGATCTCATTTAAGTTCCCACTAGTAGCGGAGAAAGGGTAGCCCGTCTGTCCAGAGATCCGCATTAGACAGATAAGGCCGGCTGATCCGGAGGTGACCAAGTATCCGGATGCTCGGTTAGAGATTAGGCTATTTTTTATACTGGGCCCCAAACCTGGCTGATTATAGCACGGGTCGCTTAACACCTTAATCCGGCCCAGTGGATTATAGTCGCCTCTTTCGACAGGCATGCCTACCGTCGGCATGTATTTTAAAAATCTACAGCTTCGCAATTCAGGGATATCACTATCCCCATTATATTTTCGCTTAACCACCTTGTTTTTTACATTGGCAGAGTATACTATTATGTTATTATTTACGCTGAAGAGATAGCGGTATACAGTATAGTGAAACCTTGTGTTACTATGCCGCATATAATACTCGTACAACGTCAGCACAGTGATCTAATTCGTAGGAAATATGAAGTCAAACGTAATAGCATGTTATCCTACGTATGCAATCACAGACTATTATGTGTGACTCTAGATTTCCTACGAATTCGATTGCTGTGCTGAAACATGAATTTTTTTTACTATATCGGGCTCTGATAAGTATCTCTGTCCGGAATATTCAAATTATTGAATTTCATTTTCTATATTTTCTGTTACCACTCACAATCAAAAGAATCCAACCAGCCTGTATGAAGAGCGGAAGCTTATCCTACAAAATAGCCAACCGATTAATGTCTTCAACCTTCTATTTTTTTACGTCTGCAAAACATCGACAGAAAAGAGCAAATGGTAGAGAGCTTTCGTTTGTGCTTCTACATATAAGGCTTCGTGTAAGGCTTTTGTCCATGAAATTGGTTTTATATTGGAGTACGATGTATACGGCTAAAAAAAAATACATTATCAATTTCATAATTGGTTCGGTCGGTTTTGCTTGCTACTCTATATGAGATTAACCTTCTTCATATTTAAATTAAGGCCATTCTCATACCATGCTCATAAATTACTCTGTTAAGCCTTCAAGACAAAAATTAGAACAGCAGCGCAAATTTCGAGTTTCCGTGAAGTGCTTGTTTAACCCTTGAACTGAATTTTGAAGGATCTCTAACTTCATTCGGCCTTTGCTGATACGTACGGAGCCGAAAGTGGTTTGAACTTGGCTGCTGACATCTACTGGGACCAGTATATATTTAGGATCTAGTCCGCTGAACATAGATTAGTATAGGCTCTAAAGTAATATAATTTTTTTCTGCAACTGGCCCTAACGTTGAGCTATACATATTTTTGTGCGTTGATGCACAAGTGAAACTGGAAATTCTCCAACTTCCAGTAGCTCTTTTCCTTGCATGGATAAGTGTTTATATATTTGGCATTCATAATTGACTCCAGAATGAGCTTTTCAAACCAAACGCAAGACTTAAGGAAATACAAGGTGTGGCATATTCATCCAGGAAACATGGGTGTGGAACAAACGCATCTGTGGTTTCGGATGTTTAAGGGGTTTCACACCACTTTATGACGAGCGGTCTGTAAGGCCGAGAGCTATGTGTGCAATTTACTCTCATCATCTAAATTTGTGCAATTTTGTAGCCAAAATTTAGTTGTTGCAGACATAAGCTACGAAACGAATGGAGAATGGCACAAATTCCTCTTTGCGTCTGCTTATATTCCCTATAACTCGTTACTGCCGCCACCGCCTGAGACGGTAGCAGAACTCATTGAATATTGTGACACCAGGAAAATGGGACTAATCATATGCTGCAATTCTAATGCTCAGAACACGTTTTAGGGCAGCAGCAAATGCAACGTGAGAGGTAATTATCTCCTGGACTTCATATTATCGTCTGACCTGGCTGTCAACAATGTTGGCTCTCAGCCAACTTTTGTTACGAGAGTAAGACAGCGCGTAATCCACTTAACTTTATCCAATAGGTATGCTAATTAAATTACTGGCTGGAAAGTGCAACACTATCGGAGATCTCCATATAATATATACATCGAATTTAGAATCGAATGCGAGGTCTCGACCTTGTTGAAGAGGAGGAATCTGCAGAAAAACTGTTGGAGACGATTTACGGGGGAGCTCGACAGGTAAAATAGTACTCCCCTAAGCTCAGGACAAAATAAAAGCTTGCGGAAGCTGTTCAGAATATGAACGGCATCCTCACCAAGTGTTTCAAAATGGCATGTCCAGCTAGTAAGCAATCCTGCAGATCGCCCGTTTCTTGGTGAAACGCAGACCTGCAGCGTCTCCGTAAAGAATCCAGAAAACTTCTAAACATGCCACTTAAGACTAATTTGGAGGAAGCTTGGAATCTTTAAATGTCACAGCAAAGAGATTTTAAGAGGCTTAATCGGATTTAGAAGAGAGTCTCGGTGAAACCAGTAGGCTGGTGAAAGTCCTGAAAAGGGGAAGATCAACCAGGCTGGAACCACTCAAAGAATCTGATGGTACCTATACCGAGTCGAAAGCAGAGACTCTCCATCTCATACCTGAGTCTCACGTAACCTAATCGGAACCAGCTTATAACTAGCTCCTATCAATGAAGCTGGTAGTGAGCTAAACAACACAAGACGCCGTAGCTGGTATATCCCATCGGTTGTGGTGACGGATGAGGCCATTAAACATGCTGATGCTCCCTTTGATGGCTTCACGTCTCCTAGCACCGATGGTATTTACCCTGTAATGTTACAAAAAGGTATAGATGAGTTGCTGGCAACTTTGAAGAGAATTTTCACTGTTAGCTTGGCACACTGGCATACATACCGAATCACTGGCGAACAGTGAGAGTTGCCTTTATACCAAAAATCGTAAAGGAGGACTATAAGTCTGACTTTTCACGCTGAAAAGCATCGAGAGAATGGTCGAGATCTATGTGCGCAAAATCGCCTTGCGAATGCTTCCTCTGTCGGCGATGCAACACACATACCAACGCGAAAGATCCTGCGATCCTGTGTGCTTCAGAATCTGGTAGGATGAATTGAAGCCGCACTCGACAAGAAGGAATACGACTTGGGCATTTTCATCGACGTTGAAGGTGCTTTCGACACCGCAACTTTTGACGGCATGCGTAACTCGGCCAGACAACACGGTGTAGGCGAATCACTAGTTTTGTGGATAAAAGCAATGTGGGTGAATAGGACATTGATTGCGGATGCTGGCTGCGGCTATGGTGGCGGGTGTAAACAAGGGTTGCCCACAAAGCGGCGTTCTGTCTGCACTGCTATGCTGCATGTTGATCGACTCACTGCTCAACGCGTTCAATAGTTCTAACGTCTATGCACAAGCATACGCTGATGATGTAGCTGTACTGTCTGTTGGATCATGTCTAGCGACTGTCTGCTCTAAAGCGCAGGCAGCCCGAGACGTGATCGACGACTGGTGCACAAGTAATGGGCTTTCAGTCAATCGTCACAAAACTGAGGTTGTTCTCTTTACGAGAAGGAGAAAGCTGCTGTGTCTGTCTCATCTAGTGCTTAAAGGCATCACCATCCAATTCTACAAAGAAGCTAAATATTTGGGTGTCATACTGAATAACAAACTTCTCTGGACTAAATATGTTACGTCGAAAGCATCAAAGGCGCTGTCGGCCTTTCGGCAGTACAGAGGAGTTATCAGTAAGACATAGGGCGGCTACGGCTACCCGGCTACGAAAAAAGCCAATTATATCCTATGCATCGGTTGTCTGGTGGAATAAGCTCTTGCGAAAATACGTGATTGCGGCTTCTACCAGACTCCAAAGAACGGTTTTTCTCGAATGCATAGCGGATTTCCCCAGCACTCCTGGCACTGCTCTAGACGCAGTGAATGAATCCCCTTGATGGGCTGCACCTTAAAAGCTATCAGTCGCTTACAAAGAAGTGGTCTTTGCTACAACACGCACTGGAGCTTTGATGACCTTGCGTCCGATTTTGGTGAATGAACTAAAGTGGCTCCATTATAATTCACAAATTGTCAAATGAGGTTAACTCTGTTAAACCTGGTGAAAAAAGAGGATGATTTTGTATCCAAAAATCATGATTATCGACGAAGCCCATCTCCACTAAAGTGTGAATCAACAAAATTTGCATTTCTAGCGCATGGAGAACCTTCATGAAATGTCCGAAGAGTCATTGTATTCCCTCAAAGTGACTGTTTGGTGTGGCATTTGCAGTGAAAAAGTGATTGGCCCTTATTTTTTTGGCGACGCCGTTGTAACCACCGTAACCGTAACTCATGAGCGCTACAGACATGTGTTAAACGATTTTTATTTTTGCCACGAGTTGATCAACTGGGTCTCGAGCATTGTTGGTTCTAGCAAAATGGAGCAACCGCTCACACAGCTCGGGCAACGATGGAGATTATGAATCACCAATTTCCAGGTCATGTGATCTCCCGTTTTGGGGATTTGAACTCCCCAGCCAGATACAAGATCTGACGGCGCCAAACTTCTTCCATTGTGGCTTTTGAAATCCCGAGTTTACCACAACAAACCGCAAACAAGACCGCAAGTCTTGAAAGTCAACATTGAAGAAGACACCACCAATTTGTTGCCAGATATTTTGCAAGCAATAATTCAAATTTACGTCAACTCAGTCATTTGGCTGATATAATTTTTCCATCTTAATGTCATCAATTTTACGCCTTCGTGGAAACAGATTCCAATTTTTTCCATTTCTAACAAAATGGCAGCCAATTCACATTATGACATTACTTTTGCCCCACCTTGTATTAATCAATAAGGTATTGGCTATTTTGTTCGATGACCTTCTGCCATCTCTCGAGCAAGAAACTTGACCAGGTGCTGTTTGATGAGGTCTTCAAAAGCAAACGTTCTACCACTCAAGGAGTTTTGAAAGGAGCGAAATGAGTCGAAGTATGATGTTACAGAAACTGTCTATACGATGGATGTGGCAACAATCTCAACCAAGCTTCAACAATTTTTGCGGAGTGCCAAACTTATGTGACCATCTCGGGACGTTTCTATATCACGGCATCATTTAATTTCTGTAGTTGCTCACAGTAGACATTGCAATTAATCGTTTTATTCTTCAGAAGTAGCTCGTAGAAGACTGGTCCTTTCCAATAGCACTAGATTGACTGCATCAACTTCTTTTGGTGCGTGTCTGCTTTTGCTTACCTTTCCGATGCTTCCTCTTTTGCATACTATAACTTTTTTCTCGGCTAATATTGTTATCGGGAATCAATTTTTCGCCGCCCGTGATCATACGCTTCAAAGGTGGATCGTTTTCTTCACGTTTGGTGAGTTGGTCGCAGACGTTTATGCGTTTCGCCTGATGATTTTCGTTCATCTCATGTTGCACCCAAATATCGATTTCTTTACGAAGCCAAGCGATTTTAAATGGTGATGAATGCTTCCAATAGATACTTTTAGAGCGGTAGTAAGCTGTCGAATAGTTCAATGCTTATTTGCGTGTACAAATGAGTTGACTTTATCGTTTCCAGCCAGCTGCCTCCAGTTTCGCAAGCTAAGTTCACCTGAGTCGCGATCTTCGTCTACTATGCTGTGGCTCGGGGGCCGATTTGATGACTTTTTTAATTGGAGCATTCCTGTCCACCCGCTCTACCTGACGCGGTTACCTCAGTCGTTGGACTTTCACTCTTCTGGTTAAGTCGATGTCGCTATACAGTTCGTACAGTTGGTTATTGTATCTCCACTCCACGGGACCGAAAATTACACGAAGGATTTCCGTCTCAAAGCAACTAAGAACACCCCCATCAATTTTTGATAAAATTCATATCTCTGCGCCTAAGGACAGGTCTGGGATTATTAAGGTCTTATGAAGAGTCTTTTTTGCTGTTCGAGAGAGGGCATTGCAAGTCAATAGCCTTCTTAGCCCAAAGAAGCAGCGATTGGCAAGAGTTATTCTTCATTTGATTAGACACAATCTCTAACTACCTCAAAGTTATTTTTGTCGCGTATTTCCAATACGGCGGTGTTGGGTGTCCTTTATTGTTGACAGCATATACTTGGTCTTGCCCTCATTGACCGTTAAACCCATCTTCGCCGCTTCCGCCTTAGCACACGCCAAAGTGCCACTCACATCATGCTGCTTTCTTCCGATTATGTCAATATCATCGGCGTATGCGAGTAATTTGACGGACTTTTGGAAGATTGAGCTCTTTGTGTTGGCGCGTGAGTTTTGCACTATACTTTCAAGAATCATTTAAATTCTTGTTTGATGTTAAAGGTCTCGGTGAGTTCTTTACCGACCTTGATAGTGCAGTCTGCATTCTCCATCGTCATCCGTTAAACCTACAAGTTTGGGAGGAATGGCAAAGCTAACACTGTTTAGTTCGTCTCATACGCTGCTTTAAAATCGATGAATAGGTGGTGTGGATCGATTTGGAGCTCTTGGGTTTTTTCCAAGATCTGCAGTAGTGTGAGTATTTGGTCAGTGGTGGACTTTCCAAGCCTAAAGCCACACTGATATAGACTAATAGGCGTTCTTCAGGTGTTCACATAAAAGGGCAGAGAAGATCTTGTTGGCGATGATAAGGAGGCTGGTGCCTATATAGTGGCGCAGAGGGTCTCATTTCATGAGGATGGAGCAAATAATGCTGAGGTTCCAGTTATCGGGCATAGTTTCGTTGGATCATATTTTATAGATGAGTTAGTATATGTTCGTTACCAAGTCATAGCCTGCCGCGTTGAAGAGCGTGGCAATCATGCCGTCTGCTGCAGCATTTTTGTTGGACTTAAGCTTAGATGTGGCAATCTTCATTTCATTCAGGTGTGATGGACGAATTATTGGTCTGCATTGTCCAGATTGAAAGGTTCATTCTGCCAGATATAGTTATTGGTTCTTCATCGCCGTTATACAGTCAACAGAGATGCTCTTTCCAAGTCTTCATCATAGGCTGTGATTCCACTGCTATTGTATGGCCTATTGTTGGTCTCTACAGGTCTCGGTGAAATTGCTGAGTTTCATTCCTGTAGAGCTCGTAGCATATCTCAATTTTCTCGACCGCTCGCCTCTCATGCTCCTTCGTTTTCCGACTGAGAAGCCGGTGTTCGTTTCTCTTCTTTTGGTCGTAATATTCGGGAGCAGCTCTTGTCCTTCTACGCAGTGCCGCTTTGTATGCCCCCTACTAAGCTGCATCTGCTTTCCGGGACTGGTCATCAAACAAGGGTTTTCGTTGTAATGGCCGGATAAAACCAAGCACATCAGAGGCGGCATCTCTGATAGTGTTGTGGCAATGTTGCCGCTGGTCTTCGATACTTGATGCTGGTGGCAAAGGACCTCTTAAGAGATCCGACGTCAGATTATTAGGGTATTTCCGTTTTTTCGAATCCGCAAACCCAATTTCTGACATCTATTCAGAAGGTGCCATTGTGCTGGCGCAAACTTAATTTGCATCGTTAACCACTAAAGGCAACTGTAAGGACGATATCGCACATAAATTAAGCGGAAAGTGGTTTAAATGGCACAAGAACTCCGCAGTATTTTCTCACAGGAAAATGTCGCTTAAACTTAAAGGTTTGTTTCACATAACAGTCTTTAAGATACGTATTGTACTTCTACGAGGAATTCAAATGAGAAATAACAGCCACAGCAATAAAAATGTTACGAATGCGGGTATAACAAAACGTGAGCTTATAAGAAGTACGCGCATATTCTTTGTTAATGAATTCCACAATTTTAGCATACCCTATCAACAGTCCTTTGATTTGTTTTATTTCGTTGTTGAGTATGGTTGCAAAAAATACAGCATTTTAGGAATCTTAATTCCTGGGCGAAACTGCTGAACTCCATCGATTGACTTGCTGTGTTTTTGTTTGCAGTGTCTATTGCGGGTACTTCTTCCCCCAACAAAAAAAATCACTCCAATGAGTTTTTTGAGGCTACTAACCACTTTCTTTCTTCAGGTAGTATAAGATACGAATATTCGTGATGATAATGCCCCCTGTATTTCTAGCAGGTTATAAGCTCTCCATCCGTCGGCAGTGGTTCGTTGCACAAATTGCCATTATAAACAGGAAAGAAAATGTCTTACCACAAGAAAAAAATTACTTGGATCGGCTGGTAAATGATTTATGACTTCAAACAAATTTAAATAACGTGTAAAAGATAACTAATTAAATAAAATCGTTAATGTATTGTATTAATAAGGAATTGTTAATACACCATAATATCTTTTCTGAGAACTTTTCTGGAGAATACTAAGAAATACAAATAGTCACTTCGTGAGCTTATTCACAGTTAGAATTTTCAGAACAAATGATCATTTTTTAATTTAACTACAAGTTGTCATTCCAAATGAAATTTAATTAAGTTGTAGTTTATTCTACTGCTAAAGAAAGTGCTCGATCCATTGGTTTTGATGAAGATCATATTCGCAATTTTTTAAAGAATTCATATTCCGCAGTGACTGACTGACGTAAAATGCGTGAATGAAAATATCTACAACTTTGATCAATATGTAGAAAACAACACCATTTAAATGTCCTTCATTTTCTTGTTGACAAATAATGTATGCCGCGTAATATTTCTTACTCCAAATTTGTTATGCGTATACGAAAATTTTCATGCTAATCTGTTACTTTAAGTAGCCCCACAAAACTAAATCCGGCGCTGCTAAATGTTTGAATTAAGGAGGTAATTTGTCTAATTTTCACCGAAAGGCTCTCGAAGAATATCCAGTGTCGCACATGCAGAGTATGCTGTGGTTTCATCCTGCTGGGACGATATTGAAGGAATTATTTTGAACTCTCGGATGATGTGATAATCTATTGGCATATCGTAAGCCAATAGATTATCCGTTGTTCTGCATCTCCTGGTATAAATTTTTGATCCAATTTAATCTTGTATGAAAACAACTTCAGATCAAATTTTAAAATCCTTCTAACCGATATTCTAGAGTTGCTCAATTGAGTGGCACGTCGACAAGTAAGCACAGATGAATCGTCCGTTGATACTCTATCCTCCAAAGCTTCTTCATTGCGGTTTTATTTGCATTATACTATAATAATAAATCGTTGTGAAAAATAATTAACTCGTTCTTGCACTGAGTATGTAGCCACTATGAATACGTAGGTTGCTACTTATGTTTCGAGAAAAAAAGTATGAACAAATATTTATCATCTATCCAAGAAGATTAATATACTTTTCAAAGCGTTTGAACCAATTTTCGAAGCACCTATTCCACCCCGAACGTTGTAACTCCTAACATGCGTCGAAAAACGTTGACCTCGCAATTTATTTCCGATGTGCGGGAATAAAAATAAGTCATTGGGTGTCATTTCACTGAACCGTGTTAGGCGGTTCCTTTTCCTTATTTCTCCAAAGACTTATGGTAAACAGATAGACCATTCTACGTCGCTCTAATGGCACAAGCGACCATTTACTTTGAAGTGCTTTACACGCGTAAAACTTTTGTTGGATTTGGCTCGTTTGAAAGACTGGTGTTTAATTTTGGGCTCATATGCATAGATCTATTATTAGTGGCCTGAACATTTTTTCGAAGCACCACTATCGAATTTATACATTTCGACACGATAATTTTTATGAACGATGCCAAATGTCCATACAATTTCAAATGTATGCGAATGGAACTAATGCCCATCTCAATCTCAATTTCACGATAACTGATAAGACGATCTACCCCGCAAAGTTCCCACACAGCATCGATGTTTTCTGGCACTACAACTGATTTTGGACGACCTTCATGAAATTCGTCCTGGAGCGAACGACGACCACAACTGAATTCGGAAAATCAGCGAAACGCGGTGGCCCGGTGTGGTGCTTCACCACCAAAAGTCGAAGCGAGTTGATTGGTACACTGTTATTGAATTAATCCACGTCGAAAATTAGAAAACGTCATAATTTAAGTAGCAATCTCCGTATTTACAAATTTGTTTATAATCTGCCAAGCAAATATAATCACACACTTTAAAAGTTGAAAATATTTAAAAACAGTCAAATTTGGCCTACCCGATGTTTCTGTTTGGAGGCATACATAAGGAGGCAACTTATAACAGTCTGCTTAGAAATGCAAAATCAATGAATCACAGAAGACGCATATTGAAGTGACAGAGGACATAAATTCAATATTAATAAAATAGTTCTTTAAGTATGGCGGAAAACGTTAGTTGCATAGACAAATGTGTGAGATTCTTTGATAATGCAATCTACATCTTTTCGTGTCAAGATCCAAGGTGTTGAGTCAAGAAAATATGTCTTTTACTTCACAGTGGATTATTGTACATATATGTTATAATTAACTTCAATGGCAAACTAAATTTAAATTACACTTTAAGGATACAATATGCGACAGAAATTGATGGTGATACGAGATCGAATGTCCGATCTATGTATATCCATGATGATGGCTGTCAGCTTGTAGTTCAATTTGTTGGGTGTATCGACGGAACGATAAGAGCCTCATCCATATCACAAAGTTAAGGTGCTTGTAGAGGTAATATGATCTGATACAGAACGTCCAAGGAGAATTTTATATTGGAGTTCCGCTTAATACAATTTAATATGCAACCCCGGTAGAAAGTCGAGAGCTTCGAGTTTAAAACGGTTGACTATTTTTAATGGTTTATTTTAAGTATCCATTTCTTTTACCATCTTTTAAAATACAGAGATAAATTCAATTACTTTTCTTGGTTGATCCACTTATGAGAGTAGATAGGTTTCAAATTAGAAAACTTCAGATTATAGACTATGCTCTCAAACAATGTCTGAAAAGTTGGCGCAACGTAAAAATAGCGGCACTCGTCAATAAAAGCTAGTTGTGCATCTCTTGATAGTTACTTACCGAAGTTTTAGTCATTTTGGATGCGCAGTTTTTAGTTGACAGTCGTTTGAGTGAGTCCATGTGAATGTTTTTGTGAAAATGGAAAAAATTGAGTATCGAACTGTTATTAAATTCTTGTTTTTGAAAGGCAATACGCCTACGCAAATCAAAAATGAGTTGGACTCTGTGTATGGGGACTGTGCACCATCATTGACCACAGTGAAATTTTGGGAGCTGAATTTAAACGTGGCCATAAGAGCTTGGGAGATGATGAATGTTCGGGACGTCCAAAAACTGCAACCACTGACGATAACATTGCTAAAATTCACCAAATGGTGTTAGACGACCGCCGAATTAAAGTGAGAGAGATAGTAGTGGTTATGAAAATGTCCAAAGAACATGTTTGTTACATATTAAATCAAGATTTAGGCATGAGAAAGCTGTCCGCGCGTTGGGTCGGCACCCATCGTTTGCTCACGTTAGACCAAAAACGTGTTCGAATGAACATTTCCAACGCTCTGTTGGCGCAGTTTAGGCGCAATAAATCCGAGTTTTGGGGCCGGCTAATTGCTGTAGATAAAACTTGGATACACCATTATACGCCCCAAACAAAAATTCAGTCAGAACAGTGGACTGCAAAGGGCGAGCCGGCTCGAAAAAAAGCAAAAACTGTTTTTTGGCTGGGAAAGTAATGGCGACTGTTTTTTGGGATAGTAAAGTTATCTTAATCGATTATCTTCAAAAAGGAAAAACCATTACAGAAGCATACTACGCATCATTACTTGCCAAGCTGAAGGCAGAAATTGCGGAAAAACGGCCACATTTGCAGAAAAAGAAAATCCTGTTTCACCAAGACAACGCACCATCTCACACCTCAGCGGTTGCCATGGCGAAAATCCATGAATTACCATTTGAACTGCTTGACCATCCGCCTTAATCACCAGACCTAGCCCCAAGCGACTTCTTTTCGTTCCTTCATCTAAAAACTGCGCTCGGAGAACAGAGATTTTCGTCAAATGAGGAGGCAATCACCTTCGTGAACAATTATTTTGCAGAGAAAAACGCCAAGTACTATTTGGACGGGTTAGAGAGATGGGAGCATCGCTGGAAGAAGTGTGTTACAAGGAGACTATGTAAAAAAATAAATAAAAAAAATTGAGAAAAATGTTTTGTATCATTGTTCGGTCGGAAACTTTTCAGAAAAACCTCGTAATTTCTCGGGGCTTTGTTATAAAAGCGCAGAGTGGATGCTACAATACTACACAAAGTAGTAGGATAATAATAGGCTTTTTTATAATTTTTAATAAATGAATCTGTTTGCAATGATAAAGACTTTTCCATGCCGCATTTTATATGCATGGATAGATTAATAGCGGACTTACGAAATACGTTAGGTACTATTTTATTTTTAACGATCTACGACGATTTGTTGACAGAGCCATACAGGGTATTCGATTCCTGCCCATTTTTAAGAGGTTATTGGATGCTCTTAATGATGTAGTGTGTATTTTCAGACAGGTTCGGCAAAAACTGGATGGATTAATTTTGTTCATACGGTCCTTGCATTAATCAGAGCAGGATCTATTTTTTTTTTTACATAAAAGATTTTCCTACTGACTTTTGCACTCCAAAATAAATTATAGTTCAATTGACATCGGAGTAGCAGAAATCAACATAAATTTTTTAAACAAGAACATGCCAAAACTAATAATTCTTAACTCATAAAAGTAAGAATTTAGTAAAATTGTTCTATTTTGCAATCGCAATAAATTTTATGTACTCTAATGCGTGAGTTTTACCAATAACTGAGGTTCTTGGACACAGTGCTAAGATATCTCTATTATTCGTAAATCAGAAAAGATGCACCCAAGATGAGAGCTTCTTTTCTTCCTTAAATTATTTTATTAAGTTCTGTTGAATTAATTAGATCGATTATTGGTGCTCATTGAATTCATGTACTTCTCGATGTTTATATTGTCATTTTATTGTACAGTGAAAATGGACCTAGGAGCAACTTTTTCATAGGCAGAATATTTCACTTTCGGTAGTTTGTCATTACCGGCGGGAGGCTGATGACCTCAAAAGAGTAGATTCATTTTAACCGTTTTGGGTTTTGAGTAGAAGTTAGCGAACATATCCACAACGCTACGCCGCCGCCCATGTTTTTTTGCTGCAATATTGCAGCTGATGCTGTAGCTTGAAAAGGAGCGACATTAATATATCAAGTTTATAGCAGTAGCGGTTCTATTAAAAATAGAATCCAATTAGCATAAGGTGCCGTTTCATTGCCACAATTCATTTTAATATTTTACTTGTAAATTGAAGTAACCTGAACAAGGGCTTACGTGAAGCCCGATATTTTGCTCTGTCTAAATCCGGGCAGGCGCATATATAGCGCATAAGAGTTTCTTTTCTTGAAACTACTACAGACTGTGGACTAATTCTTCATGTGAATAATGGAAAACAGAGCTTCGTCTGGCAGTTTATCAGCTTGGTCATGTTCATACATATACCAGGGTATATGCTGTCCTTTGGAAAATGTAATGAGCCTTACCCAGCTGGGGGTGTAATAGTGTATGTAAGAGAGTGTTATACGTTCAATTTTACAAAAAATTAATATTTCCAGTGTTGATGTGGTGAAGTTGTCGTTTGAATACCAAAATGAATTCTTCACTATGTTGTGCATATATGGTACAGATTACAGGAAGTTCCCAAAGCAATTTCTATAAAAGGTTTAAATGATATTTCATGTGCTACTTCTACAAAGGATTAAAATTTGATTGTTTTGGGTGACATCAACAAAGATATATTAGATCACTCAAATAACTCCACAGAAAGCTATATGTTTCTTATGTCGTATTGTGAATGTTTCAACTCGAGTTATCGATTTTACTTCTAGTTGCATCGACCATATATTTATTAGGGTGCATAAAAACTTTAAAAGTATTCGTAGTGGTTCAATTCACGACTATAGGGTTACTGACCATCATATGATTAGTCTGTGCGTCCATGAGAAATTACAGACAAATAATCTTAATAATCCCCAAATTACGCAAATTATAGATTATAGGGCGTGGAGGGTAAATCTTACCTACGAATTTTGGTAGTGTGTCTTTTCTGAAATGGATCCTTCAATTGCTTTTGACAGATCCTTTAAGATCTTACATAAGCATATCCTATCCTGCACTAGTAGGTCAGTAGATACAATACACACTGATATTTCAAATAGAGCAAAACATTTAAAGTCTGAATAACAAACGATCTTCTTAGTCAAAGGTCGCTAATCATCATCATAACGGAAGGTTAAAGGGGTACTATGATAAATTGTGCAAAAGGGTAAACAAGAACATCAATATTACTCGTAATAATTATTACTTAACTATGTTTGATAGAGCAAATGGCAATAGCAAAAATGAATGGAGAGCTGTTGATAACATATTAGGTAGACAAAAACACATTGTAGAAACAAGTGAATTAAAAGTTGAAGACTTATCTCTTATCCCGTTAGTATCTCGAAAGTATTCAACGATCACTTTACAGAAATTTCTGAACAACTAAAAATATCCTTTGAATCCTGCAGCTTATACATATAATTATAGCTTGTCAACAAATATATGTACATACAATCGGGGACAATGTGCAAACAAATAGTTTTGCGTTTAATAATATTAATAGTGGTCAGATTTTGAAACTCGTAATGCCGTTAAAAAACAAAACTTCATGCACAATATTAAAAACATTGGTTCTCAAGTAGTTGATATAATGAGTTACTTGTTTAACCTAAGTGTTGCAAGCGATTGTTTCCCAAAATCGCTCAAATGTGCTGAAGTAATTCCATTATTCAAAAAAGGAGATAAAAGAAATGTGTCCAACTATAGACCTATGTCTCTTCTACCGACTGTCGCGAAATTCTTTGAGAAACTTATCAAAGTCAGGATGTTAAGTTTTTTTTGGGCAAAAACGATTTCTTCAGCATTTATCAATTTGGTTTTAGAACTGGGTTGTCAACAGAGGGTGCCATCAGTTATATGAGGAGCTAAACAATAATCAATCTGCAATAGCTTTGTTCTGTTACCAGTTACTGCTGAGTAAATTGTATGTTGTAGGATTTAGAGACTCAATATCTGGTTCAATACGTACCTTAATGATAAAAAGGAAAGCTAAATGGAATCTTTAGTTTTGAAAAATGGCGTTCCCCAAGGTTCTATGCCCGGGGCTCTCTTATTTTTAATCTACATCAGTTCGATTTTCAATCAGCAATTTCATGGTTGAGCTACAGCATTTGCTGATGATATAATTTTCACATACATGTTTGGAAACTATTTTGAATGTATTGCGAAGATTGTAAGATTTGGCGAAGTTCAGGCTGTGGTTTACTGCTCACAAATAAATAACTATAATCTCTATTCTCACGCACACGACTCTAAGAAGTTCTGCTTACCGCTTCATATATATGGCATCCAAGATTACCACGATAACAACTCGTGCTCTTATAAGTAAGAAATATTAAATACCTTGGAGTTCTAATAGATAATAACTTGAATTGGAAGGATTACTTTCAAGCATTGAAATAGCATATGAATCTTGGAGCTCGTAAACTCTATCGCATTAAGCCATACTGCTCCAAAACCGTTTTACATGAAATCTATTATGATCTTGCACACTCGAAGTTGCAATACGGCTTTACTTGTTGGGGTGGATCGTACTTTAATGCGCTTAGACCAGTCTTGACGGCACATAGGCATATAGTTCGCCTTCTTTCTAGTGTTAATGGTCGTACTCATAGTAGGCCCATATTTAAGAGACTTGCAGTCCTACCGTTGATACACCTGTATATTTTCAAGATACTTGAAGAATTTCTCAAGAAAAGTGGTAGCATCCCAAGTAGAAACAATCAAATTTATGTATAACTTACGAATAAATAGCATGGCTCTTGTCAACATACCAGTTGCACGTACAACTCATTTTACAAATTTTTTCACGTTTACTACCTCAACTTATTTTAACAAACTTCCATATTTCATCCGAAAAACTAATTCCATAATTTCCAAAAAAAAAATCTCAAAATCAAAAATTAGCATGGGCAAACAAAATTGAACAGGCTTAGAAATTGGATAAATGAAGACTGAAACAAGATATCAACTTTTTTTAAACGCAGTTATAATGGCTATTATTATATATTAAAAATAAAGTCCTACACAAAGTTTCTACCATTAGTACTAACAGAGCAATTTGTGTTAACATGGGTCAGGCTACCCCAAAGTAGGCCTTTTCTTAAATCCTCGATAAATGATGTCAACAATTTTTTTTCTCGGAATATACCCAGGAATAATTTTCCAAATTATCGTTGAGGAATTAGTAGACATCCTGTATATATCTAAAAGGTACCGTAGCAGAAATATCTTTGAGCTTTATTTCTTCATAAAATTTGGAATGTACAACTTTTGAATTAAATTTATTTTATTTTAAATCTTTTAATCTTAGTCACTGAGTGTCACCCCACATGAGAAAGCTTTTAAAATGCGTAAAATATAGTTGAAGTGTTGTTTAACACTAGTTTATAACTACTTGTTCATTAAATTGTATAACGATAACTAAATTTATTCATCATTTGACAATTTTTCAAATTGTAATTAGGTTGTATTCTTAGCTATGTGTCAGAATGAATGAATTAATAAGCAAAAATAATAAAAAAAAACCCATGAATCCAAAGCATGGTTGGAATTTAAAGGATACTATCAGCCGGGTTTGATAGCAGTTTGGTTATCAATGAATGTGGTAATTTTTTGCTTTGGCTTAACTTTGTGTGTAATTCAATATGGGTGTAGGCTTTATAAAGAGCGAGAGGTTCTAGCTAGAAACTACTGGCAGTATCTGGAAATCTATATGATTTTGAGCTATTTAAGAATTTAGAAAAAGCACCTGTACCGAATGCACAGACCATTTTTAAATCATCTGTGTAGATTCTTAAGTTGAATTGTTGTTCATTTTCCAACACCCTGACTCTTTAAATTTGTTCGCACTATGTTGGCGGTAAATTATGCAAAAAACCATCAGGGCATATGACGGAGGGAAGACGGAGATACTGTTCAATTGTAAAACAAGAGAAGAAGAAAACTAAGTGAATTTGTGCCACTTTTCGAAATTTCAAGAGGGTGGCACAAACATCCTTTACATTCTACAAATAATCTAGTTATTTGCAAAAATTATATTCTAAATTAATTAAATTAAAAAAAAACACAAACAATTTGTTACTGGGTGAAGTGTTATTTGTATCATTTTTTCCATAGTGATAGATTTTATCTGATATTTTGAAGTCATAAATAGATACGCTTGCATTGAAATTGTTATTTTCACTTTTGACTGGTACATATTTGATGACAGTTATGTGCATACATATATGCCAAAATTGCTCCCTCAAATTTCGGTTGCAAATTGTCTTCGTTATCATTATTACTGCTTTGAAATTCTATTGGCTGTTAAGCAATTCCGTCAATTAAAATTCATATCCACATTCATGTAGTATATGTATGCACTCGTGTATGCGTTATAGCTAGGAAAACTAACCCCCTGGATGAAAACATTCGATTTCTAGACACGAAAACTTGTTTTGTCACAATCGGAGATGATCAAGTGTATGAGTGACATCTAGCTTAATCCAATCACCTGTTTAACAATAAGAACATCAGTATCTACGAGTACCGTCAGATGTCTGCTGCACAATTTGTATCGGTGTTATTTGAAAGAAGACCATTTTGAGCTACAAGTAGTTGATCTGCAAAGACTTTTGTTTCCTTCATGTTTTTCACTTTTGTTTCTTTGCCTTCGTGGTTCCGTGGTTTCTCTCTTTATATTTGTTTCTGACTCTTTACTTTCGGTAGGGTGGTGGATGGCAGAGCATTACATTTTTTTTTTTGCATTTTACCTTTTCCTTTCAGCTCAGATTGGTGAATATCTACTACCATACCATCATATTATGAGTGTAAGTTTTAAAACGCCAGCCAAAACTTATTGTTAGTGTTCAGTTGAATTTTGAATTTGTATAGTAATGCTGCTTGCCACACTTATAGTCAGTGCGGTTCGATTTAATGGATTACGAATATGCCTAAGATCGACGGTGATTGTATAGTGGGGAGTTAATAAAACCCGGTGCTAAGTGCATTTGGGCAACAGTCACGGCTGGGAGATTAACAGCCTTAGTTGTGAAAAAAGTTGCGTTAACCGAGCTGTTTTGTCTAAACTTTACAAGTGAATGTTAAAAATGAAATTGAGTTCGGTGAACCGTTGGTGCTCCTTGTGGAGTGTGATCCTTTTAATTTTTATGGATTTTGGATACGCGGCGTATAAACTACAAGAACGTTACAGTTGGACGGAGTTGGATTTTGCTTTCCCTAATCAGAGATTAAAAGAACAAGCAAAATCGGTTGGTGATTATATACCACAAAATGCACTTCCTGTTGGAGTTGAACATTTCGGAAATAAATTGTTTGTAACAGTCCCCCGATGGAGAGATGGTAAGTTGTAATTATTGGTTTATAGAAATTTCAATGATGTTTCGAATTTTCTCCAGTGTTTAATACGGAGAACTAATTTGAATATCCACCGTTAGCTAGATGTAAGGTACAGCCTTTGTTTGTGGCTTTGAAGAAACATTTAATGTGATATTTTATTAAGTTTCCATTCGCAAGGTTTAAGTGATTTCTAGAAAGAAAAAAGTTGCAAGCGACTATGATCTAGGATCTGTTGATTATAAAAAAAAAAGTTAAAAATTGTTTATTAGATTTATTAAATAATTTCTGATTTTTATAAATTTTGAGAATTCAAACGGATGTGTCACAAATTTAGTTGAATGCCTTTTTCTTTCGCGTTTGTTTATACAGAAACACTTTATTTATTGATGACGTTATTTTCTAATTGTAATTTTAATTACCATTTAGTGAATATTAAGAATGATTGGGTAAATGGGCATAATTTTTGATTTTTGGTTTAGACCAAATAAAACTTAATTTTAAAAAAAGTAAGTGGTTCATTCATGCCTTTCTTTGTTTCTTTGGATTACTTTACAAAAAAGGAACAAGAAATTTACATTTGTATATGTAATAATACTGATTAGTTTGAAGACACTTCAACTAATTTTTAATACAAACAGTGCAAGGTATGTCTGTGTTTTATTTAGCAAAACAAGCCCGTCTTTCCTCTCATGCAAGAGTTTTTTCATTAATAATAAGTCATCCTCATATTTCAACTTCGCATGCCTACTTGTTTTTCCAAATGTTAATGCATGCTCGTCTATTAAAAATAACGTTTGTAAGATCCTGAAAACAGCTAAACAGTTATTAGTTACAGATGATTTTTCGTTTTTTATTTTTATCTATGCTTTTCTTTATTTAGAGAAAAGATATAAATTTAAATATAATTGCAAAAAACTAATACTAAACTTAAACGAACTGAATTTGGAAATGTTGAGATTTATGTATATACAAATACAGTGTTGGCCAAAACTATAGCACGAAAATTTCTCACTTAGGAAAAAAGTAAGGAACGTTAAAAAAACTTGTGACAGCTTAAAAATGTTCATATTTTCCTATTCACAAAATATTACTCTTTGATTTACAATTGCTCACTTTACGTTAAATCTTATCTAATTTTTAATAAAATAAAATAATTAAAAATCCATTGAAAAATAAGTGGACATAACTAAAGCACATGCACCCTGTTATTGCCTTCAGTCAGCAAATTTTACCGTTTACTTATAATATTCATCAAAGATTACTGTTTTTATTTTCAAAAACATTCTAAACAATGGAAAAAAAAATTATTTGTGTGTGATCGGCGGCGTTTTAAATCGGAAGCTTAAATTGTGTTTAACTGTGACGAAAAGGTAATAAAATGGCTCGTAATAAGTATTCTGGCGAAACAAGAGAAGAAATAGTTTCTGATTTTGAAAGCGGTAAATCAGTAACATTTATTGCAAAAAAATTTGGCATAAGCCATTTGGTGATTTCGCGAGTAATAGCTCGATTTCGTGCTCAGGGAAATGTCCATACGGTGCACAATGGCGGTAGACCCCGGAAAACGACCAGTCGCGAGGATAAAAGAATTATAAGGCTTATTAAAAAGTACCCCTTTATATCCTCAAAATGTGTACAAAAAGAACTGGGCCTTGAGATCTCAAGTAGGACAATCCGGCGAAGAGCGCTTGATAGTGGCTTAAAATCATATCGTCCTATAAAAAAGCCATTTATTTCTCTAAAAAATCGACGGGCGAAAATTGAGTTTGCAAAGGCACACCTTAACTGGACCGTAGCAAAATGGAAAACTGTACTTTTTTCCTGACGAATCCAAATTCTATTTAAAGGGATCTGATGGTTTTCATTCGGTACGGAGGCCGAAATGCGATGGACTAAATCCACGATTCACCAAGGGTATAGTGAAACACGGTGGTGGCAGTATTATTGTGGGGGGATGTTTTTCCGCTCATTGAGTCGGGCCAATTCGTAGGATTAGTGGTATAATGGATCGTTTCGTGTACCGGGATATTCTTCAAAACGTCGAGCTTCCTTATTCTGAGGAGAATACGAGTATGTCGTTGCGATGGATTTTCCAACATGACAAGGATCCTAAACATACCGCTAAACTTGTGAAGGATGGGCTTAACGAATGCGAAATAACTGTAATGAAGTGGCCAGCACAATCCCCTGATCTCAACCCCATATAGAATCTATGGGGAATTGTAGATCAAAGGGTTGATCGCACGAAATGCAATAATTTGGACTCACTGCTACGACAAGCACAAATTGCCTGGGATAACATCCCAATGCATACTATTGACAATCTAATTGCCTCAATGCCTCGTCGATGTGCTGCGGTAGTCAAAAATAATGGATATGCCACTAAGTATTAGTTTCAAAAACTTTTTTGTGTTATTTGTTTATAAATTCGAAAATGTGCTTTAGTTTTGTCCATTTATTTTTCAATGGATTTGTAATTATTTTATTTTATTAAAAATTAGATAAGATTTAACGTAAAATGAATAATTATAAATCAAAGAGTAAAATTTTATGAAAACGAAAATATAAAAGTTTTTAAACTCTCATAAGCTTTTTTGATATTCTTTACTTTTTTCCTATATGACCATTTTTTGTGCTATAGTTTTGGCCAACGCTGTATGTTATGTATAAAGGGCATTTTGGCAAAATCAGTAGAATTTTATTTTACTCACTGACGTTAGGAATGACATTTTAAATTTTTAACTCCACTTGCGGCTTACATCTTCCTCAGTTGTTTTTGACGATGTGCACTCTGTCAGTTTCGAGCAATATAACAATTGTTACCAATAATACGTTTAATATTAGCTTCCTATACATTAGAAGTTTGCGGCTTATCAGTAAATACCAAAGATTTTATATAGCCCCACCAAAGTAATCGAATAATATCAAAGCGCATGGTCTCGATGGACATTTGCGATATACTGTTGTTGAATTAAGTCCTCAGTAAGTCAATGACTTTGTGAGCAGTATGGCATGCATAATTTCGATCCTTGCCGGTAACATTAACCATTGACGAAAGCTCTAAAACTTGATTTATCGATAAAAATAAGAGTCGACTTCAAGTTGCTCAAGAGCTCAATCAACGATTTCCCATTGTAGGCGTTCAATCCAATCGGGCGTAGTGCGAATTTTACACCTCGTAGATGAACAAAGGCCAAACTAAAAACTACAATTATAATTACTACGGTCACTACATTGACGCTTTGTTGACTTTGTGTCACAGACAGGGTATGTGGAAGGAAATATATCTACAGAACGACAGTATGAGTACCAAAAAAATTGCACAATCTTCTGTATGTTTCGTGCATTCAAGGTCTATTTTAAGAATATATTAAGTTTGATAGATACAGAAGTTTGCTTCTTGTATAAATTTGTTCATCATGTTCAAGTAATGCACAAACTTTTAAGAGATATGTATAATCAATTCATGCCGTTGAATCTCTAAAATACATTTTAGATGAATTTTAAAAGAAAAAAAAATTAGAACACTTAATTCGATATTGAGGCAAACTTTCAAAGTTTCAGATTTCAATAAGTTCTTTTTGTTACGAATGAAAAACATTGGTTCTAATTTTGGATTATGTTTATTTGATGTCCTAAATTTTTTTTCCATTAAGTCGAGAAAGCGACATCGGATAAGTAGCCGCAGCCATAATTGATGACCATTCGGATTCGATTTGTGGCATTTTTCATCACTCTTTCCAGAACTGCCGGCGATAGGTCCTCGCATTCTTAACGAATATTCCATTTGAGGACTTTAAGAGTCTGAGGTTTGTTGAGATAGATTCGTGACTTCAAAAAACCCCACAAAAAAAAGTCAGGAACAGTTAAATCAGGCCATCTTGCCGACCAGTGTAAATCGCCAAAACGAGAGATTAGGCGACCCGGAAAGGCAGCCCTCTGACCCATGGGATGTGACCCATGCAGTTTGTGCCGTTACTCCATCCTGTTGGAACCACATGTTCTGCAGTCCCAATTCATCTTGACTATGGTTCTGTAGCGTTCGCCGTCCATAGTACTCGTAGTAGTTTGGTCCGCGGCGTTTTCATCTTCAACCACAGCTGCCAAATTCTCAGCAGAACGGCTGCTCAGTGGCCGGCCATGCCTGGCAGCATCTCGTGTTGTCCCATACTCTTCTTGGCGAGCGGCTAAACGTCATAGTGTTTGCCTAGCTGGTGTCGGACGACCGGGAAATCTACGCCGAAATTCACGCTGCGCCAACACTACCGACGGATTATTCCGCAAAAAAATCGTAACAATTATTCCGCGATCTTTAAGGTATAGCAATTCATGATTACTTCACAAATGTTAAAGTGGAATTAACATTTGCAGCCAGTTCCAAAAATTATAGCATCTTGCAAGAGGTAAAACAGAGTTTTCTTTTAGATAATTAAGCTATCGAATCCAGAGTGATATGCAAATTTAGCTACCTAATTTCTTCAGCCTCTCTTTGTATGTGATACTTTGTCTGCTGAAGAATACTAATCCCAACCGTGTCTAAGAACTTATTCATTACAATAACGAAACAAATTTTGAATAAAACTTGTAATCTTTAAAAAAAAAAAAAAGGTTTGTGAGATGGATTAAGAGGGATGCGAGGTTTTACCACAGTTTCTTCTTTGAAGCATATAGTAAAGATTGTCATTCCTGCAACATTTGAATTTTGCGCCATTTGTACGGTAAAGTGTTGCCAATGGAAAAAGAACACCGTGACATCTGACAGTTCAGGGTTGTTAAAAATGGAGCACTACGCGTTTTCATTGTTGAGCAATATTTTAAAAACAATGAAGGTTTGGCAGCTACAGTTCGCAATTTTCGTACAAATTCCCACTAGTGATTTAGCTTCATCAACTCTGAAGAGGCTAACTCGAAAATTTATGGGGACTGGATCAATTAGTGATCTTAGATGCTCTAGCTATCCTTCAACAAGTCGTACAATACAAACCATAGAAGCAGTTCGTAAGAGTGTTGCTGATAGTACAGGTACATCAATTTCTCACCGTGGTCAAGAATTGGATATTTCGAGAAGCTCTCTACAGAGTATTCTCACGAAAGATTTGCATCTTCATGCATACAAAGTAAATTGACTCAAGTACTGAAGTCTACTAAACACGCACACCGAAGAGAGGTCATTGAATGGGTTATGAAGCAACAACAAATGGATGGTGATGTTTTAAACTAAACCATCCTCAGCGATGAGGGTTATTTTCATCTTGATGGCTTTGTTAATAGTTAAAATTTTCGAATTGCGGGCTAAGCAAATCCAAGAGTGATTGTTTGGAAACAAATGCATTCACAACGTGTTACTGTTTGGTTTGGGTTTTGGGCTGGAAGCGTCATTCTTCTTTGCTAAATATCGCGGCATTGCAATCCAGTTTTTTGTGGCTAAATATGATTTTAACATGACGGTGCCACATACTACGCAGCCCTAGAGACAATTACTGCGTGAGTCATTTGGTTGTCGTGTAATTTCCCGTTTTGGTGGCCAGAATTCCCTGCTCAGATTATGCGATTCAACGCCGTTGGACTTCGTTCTTCGGGGTTTTTTGAAATCTAAAGTGTATGCCAACAAGCTCACGACCACCTACACCTTGAAGGAGCAAGTTGAGCGCTGTAACAACGAAATTTAGGCACATTTATGCATAACTGTCATGGAAAATTTCGATAAAAGGTTGCGTATCTCTTCTGTCGGAATTTTCTAGCCAGCAAAGCCGTGGAGGCCATTTAGCCAATGTGTTATTCCATACATAACCCTACACTGTATTCTTTATAAATCAGTAAAAAATTCGCAATTTTTAATCAAAAATCTGTGTTTTCTATTTATATCACATTCTTGTTAAGAGCGGTCACTTGCCTGATCTACTGTCCGGTGTCATATTGTGCCAAACCGCTATTTTTTTTAAGAGTAACATTTACACTATTTGAACACTTTCTTTATTAATTTAATTGCATTGCAAAACTCGCCATCCTTATGAGTCTCAAAAGCCCCAAACAACTCAAACGTACGCGAAGAAATAACCAATCGATTATCAAGATCTTCACCATTACGAGTATGTTCACGTCTTATCTTCGGGAGACCACTATCTGCACATATGTATTGGTTGTTGTTATTTATCGCTACTAAGCGAGTTAGCATTGAAAGTGCCACAAGACGAAAATTTTCTGTAATCTTAGGATTACTCATTAATGTGATAAAAATGTCTTTGCAAGGATTGGTGACTTGATCATTACTCGTAGATCCCGTTTTGGTTTGCGAATTTCGTACAATCTTTTCCAGAATGATGTTTAAACAAACGGCGTAGCAGCGCATCGCCTTATCCTAATACTCTTTTGACATCTATTCGGTTTATGGAGTAGTTCGCAATTTTAATAGAGAAGCGAGCATAGCCAGCTGTCACTTTGCACATTTTAATAAATTTTGTGGGGTGCCCGATCTTTTTATTTGGTACTGCCGCTTTACGGCAGGTTAGGGTATATACGATACCATGTCTAAGTTATCGGAATTGCTGGGTTTACCTACTTTGCCTTTGAATGGTTCAAGGAATAGCGAGTTTAAATAAATAAGGAACAAAATTGAGCCTAATACCGAGCCTTGAAGAACACCAAAAGTAATATGTTTATCAAAGCTCATTCAATTTTCGATATTGACCCTTTGTTTTCGGTTGCTTAGATATGAGACAGACCACTTGTGCACAAATCCACTGAGCAATCCCAGCATTGAGCAATTTTATATGCAATAGGTCTTGATCCACCATGTCGAACGCTTTTGTTATGTCAATAAATAAGGTGGCAGAGATTTCATGATCATTAAAACTGTTCTAAATTTCTCCACATAATTTTAGTGAGGCTTCTTCGGTAGATCTGCCTTTTCTCAAACCAAATTCAGTGTCACTAAAGAAATAGGTGTGATTTAGAAACCGGCATATCCTTGATTTCATCCGTTTTTCAAATATTTTAGATGAATAAAAGTGAAATGGGCCGTTCAATACCAACCAATGTCCTTTTAGGGCTTCAGGAAATACTCCCGACTGAATGCTTAAATTAAAGATAAAACATAGGATATCTGATACGTTGAAGGAAATATTCTTGACCAGTGTATTGGAAATCATATCAAAGGATGTGGAATTCGAGTTTTTGAGCAAAAATATAGTTTCTTGGACTTCCAAAGAAGTAAAGGGCTCAAAGAGAGAGTTTTCATTTTGTCGGACATCCTTGGTAGTAGTTCCATCCAAATGACGGTATAGCTGAAAACTACCTTCGCTTGAATCGAAATCCTTAGTAAACCTTATATTTGAAAAAAAGTTGTTAAGTAAGACGAAACTCCTAGGGGCTCACAAATAGGAATAATTGTTACTTAAAACTTTATCAAACTTAGGTTTCTTCCTATTTAAAATATCGTTAACAACTTCACATTCTTTTCTTTTATTACCAGCATTTTCATTTAGTTTGGTTTTGAAATAAGTATCTTTGCAAAGAGGTATTTCATATTTTATTTTATTTTTTAAGTCTGATGTTATTAGGATGCTTCCGAATTTTTGTACAGAGCTTTTGCTTTTTTTTATTTTTTTTTTAAGAGTGTGGTAGTCATCCAAGGCTTGAAACAATGTAATTTTCTTACTTCTGTGTTATTACCAATATTGTTTTCTAATATGAAATATACGAGTATGTTTGCAATTTGCGTAAAACCAAATCAAATTTTCATGATAGACTTCATCCCAGAATTCAGAGGTTAACTTACGGCTTTGGGCAACAAAATTAATTTTTTGAAATACATTTTGTCATTAAATACATTAAAATTAAGTTATATGGTTGTTAAACAGTGATCAGTTAACTTTAGATCGTAAACTTGAGTAAGGCCCTATCCCTCCAACATCACTAAGGAGGCTCTGTATAAGAGAGTGCAACATGCACTTTATTGAAATCGAATGACGATATTCTCAGGAGGAGAGGATACAACTACAAACCATACGAGCTGTAAAGCGCATCAGTTGCCCAAGATTACTAGGACATATAGAGCCAATGGATTCTAATACTCCGGCCAGCAGAGTCATCGAATCTCACCAAGAGGGACAACGCAGTAGAGGAAGACCTCACGGTAGATGGCAGGTACAAGTAGAATGAGACCTTCAACCGACTTGGAGTCTGCAACTGTAGACAGACCGGACTAGTGGCATGTTAGTTAAGACCCAAGTTCAACCCGAACTGTGACGCTACCTGAGTAAGTAAGTAAGTAACAGCCCTGAACGCTTGTTTACGAACTCCGAAAAAGTGTGCGAAATTAAGTCGATGGATTGCATAAACCAGGCGCCATGAAAGAAAAACCTCTGATGAGATAAACAAGAATCAAAGAAGATTTTCCTGCATTAAAGCTGGCCATATTTTTGGTTAAGTCTTGGGGGCTCAATATTTTGAGGCATCTTATTGCTAATGCAATTATCTCTTCTTTTTTCTTTAAATGATACGAATCATCATTAAAACGAATGTAAGTATAAGCAATAAAAAGACCTAATTCCTTGATTGAGTTCTCTTCCTTGAGTTTTGACATAGGAAGAACTAGAAACTTTTTGGTATTCCATCCTTCTCTTTGACGCTCTTTATCAACTGGCCTCAAAATTATAATTAAATTCTATTATAAATACAAGAAGATATACATATGTATACACATAATAAATCTTTGAATATAATGCAAATGCATATTTTTCTATATTTCATTGAATTTAAATTTTCGCATCAGATACAATGTGTTACCATGCAAGCATGCCTACCCTTTTAAATTAGAGATCAAAATGAATACATAATACAAATTCCCCATATTTCTGATCAAGTAAAAAATCAGAAAAGAAACAATAGCAACTACTCGTAACTGACAAGGTGAATGACAGTCGCCAACTCCACTAGTTGAAATATCATTTGGAATAACATACGAGTATCTGTGTAATAGTACTCGTATATGCCATCCATTTGCGGCCGTCTCCTGGTCCAGACCGGTTTAGTGTCACTTTGGTGATTGAAAGCAAGAGTTGATGCTGTGCAGACAGTTGTAGCCAACTTTGGGTCAAGTTCAGTGTCAAAATGCAGATAGGCAAATTAAAATTCATTGAGCCGAATTTATTGAGTAATGGAGATATTTGTGTCTTTCGTCTGTGAAGTGGTAGACGTTTTGATGGATGGGCGTAGCGTTTTTAATGGCCAGGCATGTCTGGTATCTGCAAGTATTAATGATGGATAGTTTATCGTTCGATTATATGGGACGGAAGTTATTAACTTTCAAATTGGGGAGTTACGGCTTTTATATGTAGACTAATTATTTTAAATACTTTGGCTCAGACTTGCATGATGTTTTGACTTAAATTGTAACCTTTATTTATGGTGAGTACGTATGAGAGGATGTACATGGATACCAGAAGTGAAACGATTTTACCCCCAAGCGTGTATTATATGCGATTATCAAAGCTACCGTCATCTGAGCCACGTTAAAGAAGATATCTGTGCAAAGATAGATAGAGGGACCTTGACGGACTCTGAACCAAACAGCAAGACAATGAGAGATACTTTCATACATTTTCGGTTTTCGGTGCTTCCTTGGTGCTCAAACGTACTGACGTAGTTGAAGAACTAAACCTTTACCGTCATGTAACTACTTTCATTCCTTTCAAATTAAATCTTTAACGTATGCTATTCCTACTTCTTTCGAGTCAATACATAAGTTTCAGGAATAAAACACTAAATATGAAATTAAAACGTTGTCATATTCCAAAAAGCCTTTTGTTATTATAGAAGGCGGATTTTTCCCAACATTTTGTATAACATACGAGTAAGATGTGCTCGGTTTCATGAGCTTAAATCAAAGTATTTCCCGCAATATTGATTGCTTTGTATAGGTATAATATATATGTATATACTTTATTATATTATAGCAGGCACTTTGCCGATTATTCCGATCATTCGGAACTCCGTCGTACCTACATGCTTTCACAACATGCTCATATAATTTTTATTGGAACCTGAATTAACATTAATGAAATCATTGAACTTTTTCCAATTTTTCTGTTCTATTCAATCAGTATTAACAGACAAAAATAGCAGAAATTGTTGCAGTTGAAATAAATTGGAAAATTGTTATTTCAATTAAAGGACAAGCACTCTATTCTTTCTCAGTTGTTGAATGTTGCACTATCATAAATCAAATTCGAGATGCTGCAGCCAATTGTTTAGCAATTCTGGTACTTAAATCTTCATAATAAATTAGATATAGTTAAACTTTATTGCAGGAGCTTTATGATGCTCCTAGTACCAGATATAAGGATATTATTAAAACAGTATCCCATAGCATGATACTCAAATTACAAAGTATTTTGTGTTGAGTATGCCACATGAGAGCGATAGATATTATTGCATAGCAGACTGAATTTTTTTTTGTATGACATTAGAGCGTATGCTGACAATTTAGCCTTGGTGTCATTTGTAATCAAAGGCTCGCTGGCATACCCGAGGATCAGGACACTCAAGACCAGATCGTTGCTATTTTTGTTCTCTATACTACCAATTTGGCAAATATTACAATAAACATCAAACACTAAAAACACTTGAACTCAATTATAACATTTGGTAACCACTAGGATCACATGTTAGTGTCACACAAGGTCGTTACCAGTTTTCGAACTGTTTCAGTTCTTTAACGATTTTGCCAAATATTATGGATTCGATACCTGGACCATACACCGAAAAAGGAAAAATTAATTACCATTGAGACTTGTAACCCTCTCGCAAGGGCCGAAAGTATAATGTCCGCTATTCTGCTCATTTTTCCGCCGTTCATCACTGTGTACAAAACGGCAGTATTAACAATATAATGAGTGCAAATAGGGCGATTATTGCTATGATTTGCATCGTTCTATCTCAATACACGGGTTACATATTCTTATGATATTCGCTGTAGGAAGTCGGCCCAGATTTAAATTCCTAGATTATAAACCGATAAAAGGTTTTCTGGCCATTCGCATATCACCATCAATTAAGACCCGGCCACATCAAGGCGAACTATATTGCCTCAGCTTCTGGCCTGCAAAATTCGCAGCTGCATGAATCTGGTAATAAGTGCATCTCCAACAAATGAACTTAGTAAATTGCGTGGCTATCTTCAAAAAGGCAGAAATGGTCAACTACACCGACCAACTGCTGAAGACTTAAAAACATACATACGTCTATCAAACTGGATGCATTCACTTTCAAATGTTTAAATGTCGACATATTTTTTTTCTGTAGCCGTCAGATTTTGAGTCAAAGTGTTCCACGAAAATATGCTCTCACATGGATAAAAAGAAGCTTGTTATTCAAAAGACTGATTTTTATCTTATCATGTCTTACCCTTTGAACATCACTCCAGTATCATAACATAATATGTACATATTGTTTGATTTCCTACTTGTTTGGTAGGGTTCTTTGTTGACAGTTGAATTTGCTTTTGGCGCACATGTTTTCCGACACATCTCCGATTTTTTTTTATTAAAATGGTTTTTCGAAGTAACTGCGGAATTAGCAATTCAAAAAATTATAGAACAATTTAGACACAGTCTAAAAATAGGGTACATGCCAATAGCTTGGAGGGAAGTTGAACTGGTTTTTATACCTAAAGCTGGAAAAAAGGAGCATATAACAGCAAACGATTTCAGACCAATAAGTCAGTCATCATTTATGCTTAAAACATCCTGCATATATGGTATAAAAGGAAAATATGTAGAAAACGCATAACGTGTTCAAAATAGTTCAGGGAAAATACTTAAATATTTTAAGAGACATTATGGAGGTTGCTCTGAAGACAATCAGCAGTTGAGCACAAAGCTGTGATCTCCATGCCAACCATTCCAAAACGGAACTGGTTCCTTTTAGCAGAAAGTACAAGATACCACAATTCAAACTCCCAAAACTCAACAGAGTGCAATTGCCCCCTTCTACAGCGCAAAGTATCTGGCTGTGATTCCGGACAAAAAACTGAATAGGAATCTTAATGTAGCGGAGAGAATCAAAAAGGCATATAATACTCTTTCTATCTAAAAAAGAACGGTAGGAAAACATGCTATGGTGTACTAGCAGTATACGGTGGTAGTAAGACCCATGCTCACATACGGCGCACTAGGATGGTGGAAAGCAACAAACAAGAAAACGGTTTACGGAAAATTAGCGGCGATTCAAAGAACGGCTTCCATAGCCATCACAGGTGCTCTCCGTGTCACCACTACCGCAGCATAGGACACATTTTTGCACCTAACACCACTTGATTTACAAATCAAAAAACTTGCTTGCAACAATGCGATACGATTCACTAATCTGGGCTACTTCAAGAGAATCAAGAACTACTGCCAGGCAGTCCAATTCTAACGGATGAAATTCCTTCCTAGGTTGACTTCGACATTCCGTATGATATAATATATCCGGAGAAGGCGGTTTGACAAGAAAATGCAATAATCATGTCAAACGAAAAGGCAAACTTCACAGATGGCTCAAAAACAGAGGAAGGAACAGGTTCTGGTATCTTCTCAAAAGACCCAGAACTAAAAGTGTCTATAAGACTAGCGGACGCAAGCAGTGTGTTGCAATCAGAGGTTCCGGCTCTCATCAAGGCGGCTGAGCTAATGAAGATGAGATCGGTATCCGAAAGAGATATCGCTATCTATATCGTCAGCCAGGCCGCAGTCAAGGCAATGGAGTCAACCAACGTCAACTCTGATACAGCCAGATACGGATTTTTGCAGATTCTGCGGTTATCTGCAACCTGTTCAGGATATAACACATATACTGTGTGAATGCGAGGCAATATTGCGTAGTCGAAGAAAATTTTTAGAGAAATACTTTTTCGAAAAGCTATAGGAAATAGATGTCGCGAACTTCAAAGCCCTTCTTGGCTTTTGCAGGGAAATTGGGTGTTTCACCAGGGAGATTGCTTAGGTTTTTACCATTTGAAGGCAAATTCAACTGACTCCACAGGGATCGCGATGGGCCCATTTTGGTGATGGGATATCCTCTGTTTAACCTAGCCTAACCTAACTGAGGAATTCTATTTTATTGTAAAATGAATCTAGTGTAAAATGCACAGCTCCAGCTGTTGCCACCCCAGCTTCTGACGTCATTTCTGATAGTGCCACTGCTGGTGTCTCCACCAGTTCAGCAGATACAACCGCTCCGGAAAAGGTTAATGTAATTCCAGTCGCTTAAGCGGAAAGTGAAAAGTTTGTGAAAAAAGTGTAACCAGAGAAACAAAATTACACTTTATAGAATTATAACAAGAAAACAAAATTTAAAATTTGCTTAGAGTTATAGATACGGTTGGAAAGTTCGGGGACCTGGTACCTACCAGAGTCTGACAATGTTGATCTCGACTAAGTCTAAGAGGGGATTGAGGCATACTTATACAATGACAATTCAGAGGCTTAACTGACAATGTTTATGCCTGTCTTTTGGTCAATATTGCCGCGTGTATATATATATATAAAATAGCTGAGCCTGAAAAATATTTGAATACATCCCCACTGCTTGTAAGTCTTTGTGGTTTGGACCAAAGATACCTTCATCGACACTAGACTCCATAAGTATCATATACTATATCCATGATATGATCCTCAACGTTCACTAGGTGGTCCTATATTTCCTAGTATACGTTGTTCATTTTTTTCTCAGAAAGATTCGATAGTAAAAGCACTGAATTGTCTACTCTATTCCATAATTTTTTCCTCTGAGAGAATTAAAGCCTTTAAGGCTGGCATAGGGCAAGTTTGTATGGCTTCTGTGATAGTTTCATGTTTGTTGTTAAATAAGTTCTTGCTACAATATATGACGCAAATCTTTACGAACAAGAGAGTATTTCTAGTTGTCTCATACGATGGACAATACTCGCTGTTATGTGTGGCTTGAATGAAGCGAGCAAATGACATTTAAAGGTAAACTTAATTTTATTTGTAAGGCATGTCACTTACATATATACCATATTTTCTGTATTTATGTTCCTCAGGCATTTGACTCTCATAACAAAATCAAGTCACTACATCTTGAAGACCTTTCACTCACTTGAAACTTCAGGAAATGTCATAATACACATATTCGTAAATTCACATTGTAAACATATATTAAGTTATTTCACCTTTTTGAGCTCTGTCAGTGTGAAGTTTCTATTTAGCAAAATAACATTTCAACATGCAATCCTTGTTCGCTTTTCCAACTCTATAACTAATTATTTAACAATTGCCTAATCGTTGAAACAAAATTCAACAATAGCTTGATTGGTTACACATTATAGACTTGTTATATCTTTGCGTGTTATTTTGTTGCGGTTCTCGATTTTTAGTCATGGGCAGTTAAGTATGCTGAACGTGCTGAAATTAACTTTTCATCAATTTGGAAGTGTGGATAGTCAAAGACAGTTTAATTGAGTCCAACTTCGTATCATAATAAAATTTGATTTAATTGCACGGAAAATGCACATTGTTAAATAGACGATAAATGATATTACCCAACGATATTATGAAAGTTTCAATCATTTTACGATTGCACCTGCGCATATGGATGTAGGTATGAAGATTGCAATGTTCAAAAAAATATTCCAGTACTTCCTTAAATACGTTGTAACAACAATTTTCTAAGTGTATATTTGAAAGAAATAAAAACTCCACATATTCATTTTTTATAGTGATACGAGTATCACCAATAATTGAAGACTTTCAAAAATGCCTTGTTATTTTCTTTACACATAATCTTATCATTTGACAGTACGGAACCAATTAAACCATTTAAATTATACTGCAAAATATTTTCTCCTAGAAAAGCAAGCGGATATACGAGCAGAGTCACCGATTACCTAAACAATTTTTACCTCATTAGTTAACTTGAATTAATTGACAATCTACAACAGCTGTCTGCTTGGTAGTGGGCAGTTTTCCATTGACAGGCGTATTTTTACTGCATGCACATGGGGCTTAATTCATAAAAACTGAAACAACAGAAATACCGTCATCCTTTTAAAAGATAGTGGAGTTTCTTAGGAAGCTGAAAAAAAAAGGTTTGCGTGCAAAAGCCATAGATAACACTTTCACACTATTCATCCGTATCTGGAAAAAGTCTGCCATTAGGCATTGGAGAAGTACAAGAAAGGATGAAAGAGGAGTATTATGTATATGTATCTGCGATACATACGTTAAAAGAAAACAAGTTGATAAACAAGATTAATGGTGGGGCTGTATACTTTGCACAACTTGATATAAAATTTAAATTGAAAGTTCAGTGGACTTTAGTAGGAAGCCCACATGCTTTATGAAATACCTTGGAACTAGTCTAGCTAACTAAAATATTTCATATTTATTTACGACTCAGACTTATAAGAAAGTGGGACATTTATTCGAAACAAGTTGAAATAAATAACTTGTTTAGATGCTGGACAACAGCATGTGGTCTTTTCTGTTTACAAGTATTGATTTCTGCAATCTGTCTGAAACTCGAAAACTTGTGTTATCACCGATTGCGCCATAAAAAGCAAACTCTCCATAGAATACGCTAACCAAGAAGAATTCAAATACTTATTCATAATTCCTTTTAATACTTAAGTGGCGTTACAGGTTAAAGTGAATATGGGCTTTAAGTACTCGTAGTAGCCCGGTCATTATTTTGCTACATCCGATTGCGCCCTTCAGGTTCTACTTCTGCCTTGGGAATTCTAAAGAAAGTTTTTTAAGAGGTCCGGAAAATAAATTTAAATGAAAATACACTTTGATTTCATTGCATTGGAACTCCATATCCACATCGATGTGGATTTGAAAATTAATATTCATTGACCATATTTCTGTAACGCGAGCACTTGATGTACAAACCACACCTAGCAGTACATACAAGGATGGTGTCTGAGACGAGGTCACTTGCGGTCACATGTTTCTCATCCAATATTTGCACAATGAGTATTTCGTGGAAAAAAACTGAAGACACGATGAATTGCAAGGCTTAGTCTGTATTAAACCTATACCATGTAGCTTGTCATTCGTAAAATCGATGTATTTGAAGGTGACAAGCTTTTGGCAGTGGGACAATAATAATAATAATAACTTCAAAATTATACTATGCCTCCTGTTTTTTAATGAAATGAAATTTTTTGAAATTAGTGTCTTCTGTGTTAGCACCTGTCGTGTACCTGCTCGAAATTCAAGAAATCGTATGGCAAATGGTCTCGTCAACAGGTGTACGAAAAACTTCCAAAGGACTTTTTTGATATCCCGATATTAGCGACCACTTTGTTTAGCTCAAGTCTGACAATACTAAAATATTAATATTCGGTTAATTCAGTCTCGAATTGAAGCCCTTGGTTTTCTCTGGGACTTCCCTAAATATGCTGATTTGGTCTTTCATCAGTCTGGCGGACCATGTGCAGCAAAAGGACTACGGACTTTCATGCGATGCTTATGATAAGATCTTGTAAGATCGGTAAGAATATACCCCGACAGTTCTTACGGCACTACGCCACGTTTTTTCTAGTTAACTATACATATACTGCTTAGGACGTCTTCTTTTCTTGGAAAAGGCCAACACAGAATTTTTGAGAATAGTTTCATTCAAATTATATAGTATAACGGGTGAACAGATGGCAAAGACAATTTTTCCAAATGTTATGTTTCAAAATATTCAGTAAGGCTTATAATTTCATCATGCATCGTTTTGTGCTTGCGGAATTTATTAAAAAATATTATCCAAATTCCGGCTTAGTTGTAAATACGTAACATGAATTTCGTCGTGAGGTCGGTCGTCTTCAGGCAACGGCAAAGTTTAGGCTGAAGTAAACTTTCTTGGATCTTAAGCCACCAACCAGACTGAGATTGGTGCTAAATGAAGAAAACATAGCCGCCGTTACGGCCAGACCCAGACCCAGAAATATTGATTCGGAGCCGATCAGCTGATTTGGACATCCCCAGAGTATCAACCCGGCTTATTTTGCAGTTGAATTTGGGCTTACATCCATATTACATTGTGCCGACGCAAGATTTGAAGCCGGACAACCAAAGGCAACACCGTGAGTTCGCTAACTGGGTGCTGGAAATGTTGGCCGCCAATCCGAATTTTGGCCAAAAAATCATCTTCTCGAACGGGGTCCATTTTTGCCCTGTGTGACTGTTTGGTGCGGTTTATGAGACGGCGGCATCATCGGAACTTATTTCCTCCGAAATGAGGAAGGAGATGCCGCTACCGTCAATGGTCTGAGGCATAGAGCAATGTCAACCGACTTTCTGTGAACAGAACTCGACAACATCGTTATATCGCAGCTGTGGTTCCAACAAGAACGTCTCATGATTTTTAACCACCAGACATGTAGACCTTATGTTTACGGGATGCCCATCAAATTTAATTTTGGAAGTGCGCCATTCGGCTAAAGATCAATACCTATATCTAAAAAAATTCTATGTACTTCTCTAGCTGTTGTTATGACCAATAAAAAAAAATTTAGTGACTCATCAAAATTCAAAATTTGCAGGAGGTGTTGGTACGGCCGTAGAGCCTTCCAAAAAAAAGGTCATCTGAGAAACGTTGCACAACCGCCATTTTTATATAAAATGTTATTCTACATATAACATATATATAAAAATGATGATTTACAGTGAATCTTATGTATAATAAACTCCTGCCTTTACAAGGCCGATTTATTTCATATTTTTCCTGTAATAAAAAACAAAAAAAAAAGCCTATTTTTACAGCCCATAGAGTAGCCTAACCTCTTAAATGCAGCCAATATTTTCGGAGTCCGTTCTCAATGGCTAGCATTAGTCCTCATAGATGTAGCATCTTTCCATGAATTTTTGTTTTCCAATTAAGAGAAAAAGCCCTTTTAGCCGAATACTATGTAACAGCTCTGGTAGTTAACCCTAATTTATAATTAAACATATTAGAGATGGAAACGGGAACATTTGGTTGGATTGACCAAAGATGCTGATTAATGATGCGACTGTTGGAATGTTTATGTCCTTACCAGAGAGTTTAATGACCGCGAAAATTAATAACTCGTGGAACGCGGTCCTTTGATAATATCGGAGAGAAGTCAGCTCACAAAATTTTGGGTGCACCTTGCAATGATGAGAAGTTATCTGACTAGCTACTCAACAATTTTAAAAATAAGTGAGCCTTTCAAATCTTTCGTATTTTTCAAATATGAACCTGGGGCTGGAGATAGAGATTGAGACCCCGATTATTGAAAACACACCTGTGAAATTTTTTCAAGCTGCGCAAAATTCATTGGAAAAGTTGTTGAGGCCCACTATAGTTGGCGCACAAGAAAATTTATGTTTTCCGGAGAAATGGATATGGCCGTACAGTTGTCGCATAAGACAGTAACCGAGTCCACTCTACTTGCTCTGTTCTCACTTTGAGAAGAATATGGCAAAGTAAATTGGGAATGCATATGGAGAGCCTTCCGATGGAGAGATGTTCCTAGCAAAATCATCGCTATTGTCAATGATATGTATGAGAGTGCAGTGTATTTAATCTCCACTTCGTTTCCTGTTGCTCGTAAGTGATGTTATCTGAGTAGCACATCTGAGTGAAACAGAGGAATCCAGTGAACAATAACATCCAACCTGAAACACTGCGATATTTGACTGATATCGCTTTTGTTAAATAAGGAACTAAAATAGATAAATAGATGGATATATATATTTTATTTGTTTACAAGCTTTGCTTTTACAAATTGATTGGTATAAAATTTCATGAAATAGATACATGTAATTTTAAATTAATTTTATATGCATGTTACATAGAATAAAAAACAAAAGAAAATTTTTGGATTGTTCATTTAATATTAGAAGCACTTAGCTTAAGTGAGTTTACAACGTACTTATAGATATTAAGCAATGTTATGATCTTCGGCCAATAAGTCAGACAGGGAGATAGAAAACACAAAATGGTTTCTCACTGCATTGAAAATTGGACATCTTAAGAGGAAGTGCTCGATTGTATCATCTTCATGTGTATTGCAAATCGTACAGATGTTCACAAGGTGGAAAATATGTCTATCACCATGTAAGATAATTCTAGTATATGAGAATACCTATTGGCATACCTAATTTTCGTCATGACTATATGAACGAACGGTTTGAGAGTTGAATTCATATAGAGACCCGGCTTATAATGTGGGTCCTGTATATTTACTAAGCAAGAAGCAAGTAACAGCAAGAAGTTGAGCTAGTTGCTTTAATAAAATCTTCATCCAGCAGTAATCTCTTATTGGCTCTTATTGTAAGATTCTCGCACACTTTCTAAGTTTTGCTATCCCCATTTCGCAGTTTGCTCGTTGAGTATTAATATACAATAGATTCATAAAATTTTGTTATAACATTTTCGTGGCAGGCAGTCATCAGAGATATTTAGAAGTTTCATACAGAAATATAATCTTCATTTAATCCCCAGCTTCCAGATTCCATATCTCGGCACAGTAAAGTGCAGTCGATTTAATTGTCGATACACACACTCTGATTCGTTTATCCCAATTTTCCGAATAGGAACTACTCAAAGCCTTTTCAGTTATTGCTCCAGCTGTTCTACCTTTGCTTTTAAAAATATTTATGTCTTCATTCCAAAAACCAGTGTGATTCAAGTTTACTTTCATATATTCAAAATTATGTACACCTTCAATTCAATCTGTTTTATATGGAAAATTTTCCGGTCAAGATATGCTTTTTTTTAGCAAGATTTGTCATTTTCGATTTCTCTACATTTAACATGGTCCCTCGTTGCGAAATATTTGGTTAACGCTTCTAAACATTACCTTCAGTTCCGAATTTGATTGTGCAAAGACAGCAATATCATCAGTATATGAAATCAAAATTACATTTGTAATATATGAAATGTCCACTTGCTTCTTAGAAATGCCCCAAGATCTTTTGTATATAAATTAAGTAGATGGATGGATCATCCTTTAATACACCCATCGTGTATTTACGATTTTTCAGTTAGGCCATTTGTTGTTATTATAGCAATCCAGGTTTTTGAGTAAATGTTTCGAAACGCACGGATTATGTTTCCGCTTCCTTCAATAGACCTAAGGTGAGCCCATAGTATTTCGTGATTCACACTATCGAATGCTGCTTTAAGTTCAACAAACACTACAAAAAAAAACTTAATTCCGCTTCCGCAAGAGTAATATCTGGAACTGCATTTAGGATAAAGAGAGTATCAACACATCCTCGTTCCTTTCTGAAGCCGTTTTGAAAGTCAGGGATTAATTGCGCCTCGTTTGCCCATTCCTAAAGTCGATTTGACTTGATTTACGTATAAAATTTCACCTTCCTCGATAATGACGTAGACGCCGTTGCTGATATTGATATGATCACAGACACTATTCTCTTTGGAATGAGATCCTTTATCCTCATCAGATGAAGAGTATCGAACCAAATGAAAAGGCATGGTACAACTCGAGCTTTAAAGAGGCTGTCAGGGTTAGAGAAATGTTTTTTCGGCCCTATAAGACCAACCCGACAGAGGAAAACCGAAAGAAGTTCAAACAAGCCAGAAATGACTGCAAAGTCTTTCTTAAGTGTGTGCAATTCCAACACGACCAAAAACGGAGGCAAAAAAAACTACAATGTCCCAATGGTGGTAAACATTTTCGGTCGTTTGTCAAAAATGTTAGAAATTCTACCTCGTTCTCCTTCTCAACGATCATTTATAACGACGACTCTTTGGACAAAGCCAATCTGCTTCTTGCACATTTTGCGGCCATCTCAAAACTTCCGGATTGTGCTTTGTCTCCGCGTAGCAAGAGTACTTAAAGATCTTAATATACACAAATCCGTTAGCTCAGATGACATATATCCCCTTCCTCTGAAGAGGTGTTCTTCCTCGCTGGGAAAAGTACTGCGCTAGCTTTTTTTTCAATTCTACCCTTTAGGACTCTTTCCGAGCAGATGGAAAACAGCATTTGTCCAGCCCGTCTCTAAAAACGGCGAATCTTTTTCACTCTCCTCCTACGGACCCATTGCACTTACTTCCCATCTTTCGAAGATTGATAAATCTCGAAACACGAAAACTCCTTAATGACCGGCACTACGGTTTTCGTAGCAACAGATCCACTGGTGATCTGATGGCATGCCTCACCGAAAAGTGGAACCAAAGCGTACATCAATTTGGTGAAAGCAAGTCAGTTGCACTTGATATATCTAAGGCAGAGTTTGGTATCAGGCTCTTTCTCGAAAATGCGTGCTTTTGGGATCAACGAATACACGGATTAGAAATTACTTTTCGGATCGTTCAGTTCAAGTTGTCTTGGATGGTTTCAAGTCTGATATTCACAAAATAAGAGCTTCGTTCTGTCTCCGACACTCTTTTTAATTTTCATCAATGATCTCTTGTCTGCTTTCTGTACTTTTTGCTTTTCATATTCATTCTCGGACTCACGTCCCTGCTTTTCGGCTATAGAACGGGAACGCCGTCGTATTTTAAGCTCATTAATTCTGATATTAACAGCATAGCTAATTGGGGAACCACTAACAGAGTAGAATTTAGTGCTTCCATGGCACAATGCTATCTGCTGTCCTTAAAGCATAACTTATACACCCAGCCATTTTTCATGAATGGCACTTGCATGATCATAACCGATAAACTTTCCATTCCCGGTATGTGTGTCAATGACAACTTACGATGGAATGACCACACATTCGGTGTCGTTAAAAATGCTGTGAAATGTCTAAGTTTCCTCAAGCGATGTAAGATATACTTTATCCCCTCTGATCAGGCCTCAATATATAAGGCACTTATCCGCCCGAAATTGGCGTACAATGCCCACATCGGGTCGAGTACGCCCAAAACATCTCTGCACCTGCTAGATGGGATTCAAAACCATGCAATAAAACTCATAGGTGAAACTAATATCACTCAAACAATGGACACCCGCGAACACTGACGTAATGTCTCGTATGTCACTTAATTTTATCGCTATTTCCACCAACAGAGCTCCATAGAAGTCGCCAGTAGCATTGCGCTCATTCAAACTTTTAACCGTAACACCCGTCTCGCAATGAATGCACATCAGTATACCCCCAAGCCCACTTTCGTACGTACTCTAAAATATCGTGATTTGTTTCTAAGCCGTACAGCTCGCTTGTGGAATGCCCTGCCGAGCTCCCTATTCCCTAGCCATTATAACTATTAAAGCCAACGTTCAGCCATCCTCTCTGATTTTCCTTCGCCCGTGCTGTGCGCAAGCATTTTAAGGGTACTTACGAGTAAATCCCTTGAGCGCGCGCTCATTATAAAAAACAAAAGATACTTATTTCGTCTTCTAAATATCATCGACTCCAAGTATTTGTACCAGCTTATTCCATCGATATCGAACAGATTTTAAAAGAAAAGGCGCAGGTTTCAAGCCATATATTTGGTGCTTCAAGAACTTGTTTGCAATCTACTCGTAAGTATTACTTTTATTAACTCCTCTAGGGTTATGTGCCTGGCAAGAATTGCATGATACGAATGGCAGGATAAACTATATTCGGTAACATTACTACTATAGATTTCTTGAAGATAACTCTCCCAAACTTCTTTTGAAATAGTGTTTTGTGCTTAAGAGTTCGGTTGAATGCTTTTGATTGCTCCTCAAAAATCCTTGCTGTTTTTTGTGTTTTGAAGTTGTTGGGATAGGCTCTCATTGTACTGCTTTTTGGTTGCGTGTATTAATGATGCATATAATTTTCTGATGGTGATGTATTCGTATCTTTTTTCTATGCTTGCATTGGTGCTTATAATATTTCATCATACTGCACTCTTCTGCGGCATACTTAATATTTTCGAATATATGTTGGTGCTCTATTGTATCTGCTCTAAACTGTCAATTTTCAGCTTCGATTTACACACACTAAGTGTAGTTTTCAGGAATACCCTGGAAGTCATCAATGTTCGATGCTTCTTCTAAATTTACCCACACAGTTCGTGTCCCCTACATGCATACGGTTACCTTCTTTTCGTAGCATGGTTTCTTGTATATTAGCTTTGGCTGATTCTTCTTAATAATGATTTTGTCATACTTGATTTTAACATCTGCTCGTTCATTCCTGAAATGATTTACTTTTTTACGAAATATTCTTCTAGTAACCCCTACTTCTTTGCTATTGTCATCATCATTATAAATCTTTGAGAACTGTTTCGTATGATAATGAGTTTAATCCTATATGAGGTAACTGCAACTTTGACAGTATGGGAATTTTGGTGCCGTGTTCCTATGCGTATGATATTGTCTATATTCGATAACAGGATTTTATTAATATATCTGCACAGGAGTTTAAGAGAAGCAATACCACTTTTTCTAGTTCTTCAGAATTGTTTTCTTATTCTGCTGGGGCTCTTATGATCATATTTCTCCTCCAAGGTTCCCTGTGACTCTAAAATATGTAGAGTGAATTTTGTTTGGTTCAATGAATTCTCTATGGATTTACATACAATAAAATGCATCCATTTTAACTATGAATATTAAAACTAACCACTATCTGATTTATTTATCAAAGACGATCTCCCTAATGGGCAGTATTCCGTAATTTTTATCACGTGCCACAGGTGTAGGTTTAAGAAAACCTGTTTTGTGTTTTAGTTTCCTATTCCCAGCAACTGGTCATAGTCAAGCACAATCAGATATCTATCCAAGACATAGCTTCATTATGATACACATCAAGTAGTTATTTCACAGATCGCAGCTGCAAGTCGTATTGCCAATTCCAAAACTTCAAAAAGACATTCAAGACAAGACACTCTACTCCGTTTAAGTTATGTACTCGCGAATCGCATAAAATTTATTGTGGATATGCTCGTACTTGGGATAAGGAGGTGTGAAATTTATATTAAATGTTTTTCTGAACGCATTGTCTTGTCAAAATTTTAAATCGTATAAACGTTTCTTCACACCGATTTGTCAAACATATAATTGAGATGTTGGAATATGAGGCGGTACAGAATAGTGTAAGCGGCCGCTGCTTAGCGCACCATGGTAGCTCAACTCAACTCAAATTTGATTGGTGACACATTCAAACTGGTTAAGATACATGATTTCAAATAAAAAAAAAAAGCTTTAAGGTCTTAACGCGACAGGGTAAACACACGACAGCTTATCGGACATAAGAGCTTTGGAGATAAATCACTTATAGTGGGATATGGTAGTGAAGTAATTTATGCAATTTATAGATAACATGACATGTCAGGGGTAAACAGATGTTCTGTCGGTTTCGCTTTTTTTTTTAGTTTTTGTAAAACATACTAAGTAGTGCATACACAAATTATATCAAGGACCGAAAACTGGCCTTACGCCGTCCTTCTTTCAAATACACACTTACTCCAACCAAAAAGATGACTGTGAATATACTCATATAAGGGTTTTGAGAATCCTTTACCTTGTGCTTACAATGGGCTCCAATCAGAGTTTGGGGTAAATTATTGAAGGAATTCCGATGGCTTTTCATGAATAAGTCACTGAAGTCAAGAATCTTTCGATCCATTAAAAGTTTGTGTCTCACTGTTGATATTTCGTCAGACCAATCATCTTTGCAATGGGACGCTCGGTACTTTTGGTAGCCGCGAATGTGAAGGCTTCGACTTGATGACGTGCTGATCTAGAAGTGAACAGTAGTAAATGAATAAACTTTATCAATCCAAATCACTAAATGTAGTAAAGATGTATTACTTTCTGGACAATATCCACTCCTGTGGATTGCAAACGTGTAGAATGAAGAAGGAAACCTTGTAGTAGAATTATAGTCGGTGCTGAGGATATGAAAAAATAGTTGTGGACTGCTAAACGGCGAAGACGACACAAATTCCGCTGTCAGGCAGAGCGAAGCATTCAATATTGACGATACAAATCAAGAATTCATCCTCATCATCGTTTGCGCGTTCTACAGAAAGGAGGCCATCTCTAACTATCCTAACTAAGTCTCCTAACTATCGCATATAAGATCTTGTCTACCATATTGTGGGAGCGCCTGAAACCATATGTCAACGATTTGATTGGACCTTATTAGTGCGGTTTTAGGCCCGCTAAGTCCATAATTGACCAAATATTCACACTACCGCAGATCCTGGAGAAAACCCAAGAAGTTCAGAGACGAGCTATACAGGCCGATAATGATCTAACCAAGACCTTAGATGTCAAAAAAGGATTTAGGCTAGGCGACACGTTGTCATGTGACTTCCTTAACATCATACTTGAAAAAATTATGCAAAATTCATAAGCCAACACACGAGATAAGATCTTTCAAAAGTCTGTTCAATTGCTCGCATACGCCGACGATATTGATATTATTGGTAGAACAGTGCGAGCTTTCACTTGCGAGTATAGGAACAGAAGCGGCAAAAATGGGTCTACCGGTAAAAGAGGGCAAAACAAAGTACATATATGCTGTCAACAAGAAGGGACTCCCAACCTCGACAAATGGGTTAGAATAACAAAATCGACAGTTATAACTTTGAGGTAGTAAGAGACTTTGTCTACCTAGGCTCTGCTGTCACATTTGAAAACGACATCTCTTCAGAAATCAAACGAAGAATAACGCTTTCCAATGTTTCTTTGGGCTGAGAAGGCAACTGTGTAGCCCCCCCCCAAACCGAACAACCAAGGAAACTCGATACACTTGTAACCCCAATCCTGCTCTATGGTTCCGAAGCATAGACTCTTTCTAAAGCGGATGAAAATACCTTGGTCATTTTTAGAGAAGAATTCTTCGTAAGATATTTGGTCCCATATGCGTCGACGGATTCTGGAGGAGACGATTCAACGACGAACTCTACGAAATGTACACCGACATCGACTTGTACAGCGACATCGACCTGTACAGCGGCATCGACCTGTTCAAAAAATTGCGCATTGGGCATTTGAAAAGGGTGGGATATGTAGAGCGAATGAACGCCAACACTCTAGCCCGCAGAATCTTCGACTCTAATCCGGAGGGACTTGGAAGCGGACCTCAACCAACTTGGAGTGCACAACTGGAGGCAGTTAGCCAAATGTCGCGCTAATTGGAGAGGCTTATTGGTTGAGGCCCAAGTCCACCCCGAACTTGGTATGGTACACTAAAAAGTAAAATAAAAATTTGTCTTAATTGTACTATTTAATTAGATTATTTATGTTTTTTGGACTCCTACCGAACGCGGGATGGTATACAAGTTCCAAGGGGTCTCGATTAATTACTTCAACCGTGCCCAACGCTACTAATTTTAGTGATAGTGTTGCAACCGATGCTTGACATTGACAATATTAACCTTACGTATGGTAAGAAAGCAAATATGTCAGTATTGAGAAGTATATTCTATGAGTCGTACAACAACCGTCCTAGATATGTCATCAGGATGATAGATTTTATGTAAAGTCGTGGGAAAAGAGTATATTTCGTAGTTGGTGCAACTTGTGTGGAGAGGCTAGTCTATTTTGCAGAGAGAAACATTTCACGAGTTCGATTTGGACTGTGAAAACATCTGATTTTAAGTCTGACAAAGAATCTGCAGCTGACAGTCCACCAAAACTGTGTATAGCAAACAATTTAGTAATGCATAAAATATACAATTGCACTAAATTATGCCCAATAAATGAATCACTATTGCTTGCTCGATTTTCAAGAAAGGAAACCCTCTAAACTGCTTTAACTATAGAGGTGTAACTTCCCCCGATATGCTATTGTCATCAGTTGGAAACAGTGTGGCTTTAAGAAGTGAAGACCAAGAAAGCTCATCATATAGTAAATGTTCACGTCTTGGGGAAAAACTAACAAATTTCGAAACGTTACGCACTACCTTTTAAATTAAAAGCCGCGTATAACAGCATTTATAGAGACGAGCCATACAGAGCAATGTCTTTAATTGTATTTTTCACAAACTTATCAGGTTGTACCAGATAACGATGGAGAGTGCACGCTACTCTATCAACATCGATCAGAATTTTACCGAAACCTTCGTAAGAAAAAAAAGGACTAAGGTCATATGAATTCTTTAACATCATTTTCGAAAAATGTGGAAAACTCATCTTCTAATGCTAATTTTTCAAAATCTATTGAATTACTCGCATACGCTGATGATATAGGTAAGTGATTGATTCGGAAGCAGCAATTAGGTCTGTCGGCCAAAGTGAGTAAAGCGAAACGTATGTTTGCGATCTACAGCACAAATGTTCCAGACGAAGTTTCACTTTAGACAGATACCACTTTCAGTTAATAAGGGGCTTTGTATACCAAATAAAGAATAACCCTCGCCACTATTTTTTTTTTGGGCTAAAATAGCAATGGAGTAGAAAGTTCTTTCTCAAACATCTTAGGCGACTTTACGTAATACACTTAAAACCGAAGTCCTGCTCTGTGATGTGGACTCATGGATTTTGTCAAGGTTCGTTTTAAGGTTCTTTTGAAAGAATTTGATTAGATAGAGAGGAAGCTACAACGAATTGTGCGGGCTATCAAGCGGCGTTGATCTAGCCAGTACTTCCGCCCGAAAAATGGTAGAAACTTCGTCGGATGATCGATGAAATAGCAGAAAATATCGACGTAGGTGTCACTCAGGTACACCAACGACTGCAGCGCAATAGGAAGTAACTTAAGAAAATTGATTATGAAAGGCAATCATCTGGTTTCAATAAGCGTATAACCCGTGTCCAACACTATCCATGTACGAACCCGAAGTATGAATGGGAATATCTTAAGGTCACTAGGATAAATACTATTTGCTGGCTAGTCATGCAGTTAACAAATTTCATTAATTCTAATTTCACAAATTTCACAATTTCTAAGCCTGCATACCATATGATCCGAAATAGCTGAATAACTTAAGTAACTTTGCTCCTTAAAGAGAAACGTAACCGTCATGGATGTAACACTAAGTGAATCGCAAAAATAACTTGGCCCTGTTACAGCTATTCTGGCTGGAATAACCATTCATATTCAGCCGGAAGATTGAGTTTGAAGCTACGGTTGCTTCTGTCGTGAAATGTAGGAAGTAAATTGAAGTTCCTAATGGTGATGCCATATTTGTTTTCAAAGAAATTTGAGATCCGATCAACATCAGCGTTTGGGGGGTGGCGCCTTTGATAAGAAGCGTATTGACCAATTGATTCTTCGAGGCAAGCTTGTCGAGTCTACCTTGCCATTCGCAAGGTGTCCAAGTTGAGTTACAATGATTGATAAACTTCCGTGGGGATTACTCTTGCAGTGTTAGCTGACATTATGCATCCGCTACATACTACCCTGAGAGAAGCAGTTCTTAGTAAACAAATCAGATGTAAGTGTTCTCCCTCGCCCATAATTAACATTTCATTCCTACTAGCAACCCACATAACCGGAATTTCAGGTGCTCCTTCAATAACACCGTTTAATCCTCCACCGCCTTTGAAAAGGAATGCGCTAAATATTAATACCAGTTTAGCGAAGTATAAAAAGAACACAACTCCGAAAGGCAATTCCAAGCTTTACATCAGGAAATGATTTCCGCTTTCAAGGCAGATAGGGTTTTATACAGCGATGGATCGTACAATACAGGGACAGCAACTCTTCATATGCACTTGTTGAACTGAATGGCGGAATTAAAATTATAAATCAAGGACTTCTGCGGGCTAACAGCAATCAAAAGAGGGATGTTAGTTACTCAAGTTACTGGCCTGAAAAAGCAATAATCTTCACCGACAATTTAGGTATCCTAAATGGGCTACGGAGTGGTCTGAATAAGTGTTTTTCTTTAGAATACATTCTGAGCAGCCTCAATTCCAACCCCAATGTAACTTTAGCATAGATTCCTGCCAATACTGGTGTTAAGGGTGATGAAACAGCAGATGCAGCAGCAAAGGAAACATTCAAGTACCCTCTGACCCTGAGAGTTCCTAACTCTTCTCAAGTCACCCGTTTAAGTTACTAAAGTCTTAAACGACAACGTCATATGGCCCTGCTTCCCAGATGTGTTATATGTACATGTATAAAATAGTTTATATAATATATTAGTTTGTAAGTTATTAAGCTTTAAATAATTAAATGAATAAATGAATAAAACTAAAATGCTGGCACAATGACGGGTAAAAGTTCTGAACTAAAACAACGTTAAGACAACGTTAAGTACAATATAATATGCTCTAAGAGAAGCTGGTGTCGAAATGTCGGATACACACAAAACTATAATAGATTCCCATCTATGATGATACAGCATGAAACGATGGATAAAAAATTGTAAATAGATCTTGGCAGAACCACTATCAAGTCAGCATCAACTTTTCCTAACAGAATTTTTCATGAAGAAACCAGAGAAAAATTTGTGAAAACCGGCATCTACCATATATCGACTGATAAATCATCACAACTTAAACAAGGAAAGGGGTTAGCTTGCTAAATATGCGAGAACGGCTCTTAAATGCCATGTAACCATAAATCAAGGAGAATTCTCATAGACCAATTGCTTTTGGTTTCAAAATGCTAATAACCAACTTCTGTTATTTTGTACCTGAAAGATCCCATAATCTAACATACATAAATACAATACATTTAAAAAGGATACAACAAGTTTATAGAAATTATCAACTCTGCTTCAGCAAAAGGCTTCTCTGTCACTGAAAGAAACCGAACAGGCAACGATGAATAAAAAGTATTGTAGAATGTCAAAAACCAAAAAAAAATCAAATTCAGGTTCATTTTCTAGACCCCACACTTTCATAAATCCCACATAATGTCAATTCTGAAGCCACAAGCTTTTCCAATAACAACAGAAATAACCAGCCTATCTGAAAATACGTGCAGCACAGACAAAATTGAATGCGCCGTAAACTCATTCACACCGTACAAGGCACCTGGAACAGACAGAACCTTACAAGTACTGATTCAAAACGGTCTGGCACATATTCCTCCTACTTAGGTTACGTTAGATTAAACAGGGCTATGTTGGATGAGCGATCACGCAGACACTAGTCACCAAAAGGGGCCCATCGCGATCCCTGTGGAACCAGTTGAATTTGCCTTCAAATAGCAAAGACCTAAAGAATTTTCCTGGTGAAACATCCAATTTCTTCGCAAAAACCAAAAAGACCTTTGAAGTTCGTCAGGTCTTTCCCTAAAAATATTCTTCGACCACGCTATATTGCCTCGCATTCACACAGTATGTGTTTTATGTCCTCAACAGGTTGCAGATCACCACAGAATGTACAAATATCCGTATCTGACAACTTCAGTCTCTTTGCATCTTTCCGTATGAGGCAGTGTCCTGTCACGATTCCTATAATATTATCGCCCTAAGCGTATACTTGTTTAATTTTACTAACTCTCTAGATCTTTTCCCGTCAAAAGGTGGCCAGAGGACCTTGAATACCCTGTGCCCTTCAAGACTTGACCACCTTAGGTTGGCAGTCTTTGTGATTTTTTCCTCAATAATGCAAAGGGGTGGTTTGATGTTGGCAACCTCACTATTGTCGAGTAGCCCTCCTTTTCGTGCAAGCTCATTCGCTCGTTCATTTCTTTTAATACCGCAGTGTCTTGGCACCCAGCACAGTTTTACACGGTTCTGGCTGCATAGTGCTTTGAGCACTGTGTGACAGCCCCTGACTGTATCAGGGTTGACGTTGGTTGATTCAATTGCCTTGATTGCGCCCTGGCTATTGATGTAAATAGAGATATCTCTTTCGGATAGCGATCTTATCTGTATTAGCTCAGCCGCCCTGAGGACAGCTAGAGCCTCTGATTGGAAGACACACACGCTTGAGTCCGGTAGTCTTATAGACACTCTTAGTTCTGGGTCTTCCGGGAAGATACCCGAATCAGTACCTTCCTCTGTTTTTGAGCCATCTGTGAAAATTGCTACTTATTAGGTCTAACTGGGCATACATCCAACCAATATGCATACAGGAAACAAAGATCCACGGATGGCACCCTACTAAATTTGGTAACACAGATTAAAGAGGCCTACCGACAAATTACACCTAGATATTGAAGGTGTCTTCGATAATACCCGATATAAATCCATTTAAGAAGCCATGCACAAAAAGTGTATTGACCACTCCACTAACTGCTCGGTTAGAGCGATCCACATCTTGCTAAAAGACAAAAATTTCTGTCTCGGCAGTCAAAGGTTGTCCACAAAGAGGTGTTCTGTCATCGCCGTAGGTCATTGATGACCTACTCGTAAAACTTAGTAATGTGGGCTATCAAACAGTAGGATATGCCAATGACTTATTCATAATATTGAAGGGTAAACACTCTTAAGACGTTTGCTATACGATACGGACTGCCCAAAAGATATTGTAGTAAGCGACTGGTGTGTCGCTATACTTATTCCCTTCACTCGTAAAACAAATCCGAGTTTTGACCAGATTTCACTTAACGACATATGAATTGTGTACTCCAACGAAGTAAAATATCTAAGAATGATTTTCGGTAAAAATCTAAATTGGAATTCACATATTACGTAATAATGAAATTATCAAAGCGACTAAAGCCATGTGGGCTTGCCGTGATATGTATAATAAGCCCTGGTTAATCCCCAAAGGTCACCCATTCGATGTATGTACATATACAATGATGATACAACGCATCATCACCAACTTATCAGTATCCACCACTTGAGGTGGAACAAAACAAGAGAGAAATCTGTCATGCAAAAACTGCAGCGGCTATAAAGATTGGCATGCCTTGGCATCGCGCGCGTAATACACTCATGCCCCATAGCGGCTATAGAAGCCTTCATAGGTTTAATGTTACTCCATATCTTTATAAAAAAAGATAGCAATTCGTAGGGTAAGATTACTACAATAAAGCGAGCTTAATCACTCAGATCACCTACATGAATCTAATGAATCTTCGCTTTGAAATACCCGAGCTAGACATGGTCTGCGTGGTAAATAACTCTATGCCTCGGCAGAAGGTTCAACCTCAAATTTTAAAGATACAATGTGGGCTAACGGATGGATCAAAGATGAACACGGGGGTGGGTGTTGAAACATTTTGCCCAAAGAATATCGCAAACTATGGGAAATATAGATACAGCGTATTTCAAGCGGAAATACGTGTAATTTAGGTGTGCGCAAATCTCATCCTCGATAAGAGAATGAAAGGTGTCCCCATCCATATACTAACGGACAGTCAAACAGCCATTAAAGAATTAAGCTCTAACCTCATTGACTTCAAATTAACCTTCAATTAACCTTGAGAACAAAATGTGGTTATCTCGTTAAGAAGACATACGAGGGCTTCGTCAGGCTAAAAGTGTCGTCAAACCCTTCCTTAACAAATCTAAAGAATCCCTACACTTCAAAAAGGATGATATCAAAAGATTGGTTGGATTTCTAACCGGGCACTGCCGGGCATCTACACAAAATAGATCTTATCCTGGAAACTGAATGTCGTCTTTGTATGGACACATTTTATGTGAATGCATGCTTTTAAGTTCTTTAAGTGCGAAATTCTCAAAATCTCCACCAGAGAAATTCTCAATTTCATCAAAAGAGTTGAGCCCCTCATGGCTTCCCAACATTGATTTTGTTGCATAAATATAGTATAGCAATCTTTAAAAAAAAAACTAAGTATCTGCGTTTGTTGGCAAATGAGATCGCCAATGAACTTGCTGAGCAATACAAATTCTACCGCAATCTTAAGAAATGACCCATATTTGAAGACGATAAACACTACGAGTAGTTACGCAGTTTTTAATAGATACGAGTAAATACTTCCCAATTGCAAATTTTTTCGTGAGGCAATAACTGGTTTTAGAAAAGATTTATTTTAACTTGCCATCAGCAAAAACTTCTATCTTCCTACACATTCGGTGATATCTGGGGCGCGTCTTGTGCAACTTGATCAAAGCAGACCGATATTGTTTGCCAACCCAAGCATTTAAGGCAGATCTACTAAATTTGGATTGGAACGCAAAGTTGGTTTTTTTACTAACCAAAACTCAGCTTAAGTCAGAGTTAGCTTATCATTATAGCTACAGATATATAAGTATAAAATGGGTAATAACTTTTAAATCATTGGATAACATAATTTGTACTACTAATCTAATCAAAAAGTCAAGATAAATTTCTTATGTTCGTATTGCTTAATTTATGTCATTAGTACGCCATACGTCTGTTGCGCACAAATCTATCGAATGCGCACACACAGAAGTAATCATGATCTCAACTATCTCCATAAATTTCATGCTATCAGCTAGCTAAGAAATGCATTTTATCAAATCGATTAAAAGTTGAATGCCTTACACACTATTAATCCACGACATGTGATGACTGCGTATTTACTCCCTGCACATGCATATCGATTTAAATTTTATTTACTAGTTGGCCTAATGAGAAAAGTGAAACCGTCGCTCATAATTTATGAATAATTACTAACGGAAAATCTGCTAAGTAATCGAAACTGAAATTGAATTTAACTTATTAACCAAGTAAAAGAACAAAACAAGGAATTCTATAGGAAAACCATGCCAATAGACCATAACACACGAGACGTCTTACATAAGACATCGGTTAAAAAACCAGGACGGTTAAATTCCATGAGAAACATCAGCACTTTAACTGATTCACCAGGGAAGCGTGAAAAACACGTTATGGTCTTATAACCTGGTTTAAATGTGTCGTCGTCAGAAGAAAAAAAAACAAAAAAACACAAATATGCGCCTCACCAATATGCAAGCCCAACTGATATAGGAATACCACTTCCCATTCGAGTAGTTACAAACTACCTCAAGTCATTCAAATGGCTTGCACTTATACAGTATGTATGTATCTTCTTCGTGTTAAGTATCCGTATGAGTAAAGTGCAACCACCAGTATATTGGTATATGGCCAAAACCAATTAACACGTCTGTATTTAAGAAGTATAATGTACTATAGTACATGTTTTTGTCTTTCATCGCATTTTAGATTCGTATATGTATCATAACAAGAGAATGTGGACAATTTTGGCTCAACTAATCCGTATTCCAAAGATTGCAATGGCCTCATGAGCCTGATGCATTTCCCTGTTGGCAAGATACTCGAATGTACGAAATAATTATATTGTATGTAGAATACCAACAACTTGGAATGCGTTTTGTCTATTAATCAACAATTGCGCAATGGTACTCGTATATAAGAGTTGGGCCAAACCACACGGCGTTTGAACATGAACTATTGCAGACACTTGTTCTCAAATAATATCGAGTTTCGGTAAATCGTTTAATCGTTTTATAATTATTGAAACGACTGCCATGGGAAAAATACGAAGTGGGTTATTGCCGCATTACACCCCTATTTCGTGCCCATCAGCGTTTCATACTTCAATACTGATAATCGATAGGGGAATTTAAACTTAGATTTTGTAATGCGAACGCTTGATATTTTCTGAGACGCATTCAAATGCTTTGCATCAAGAGGTTAGTGTTACTGTTTATTGCAGCTCTTCTTGAGTTGTGGTTTAACTGCAAGCAAGACTACCTGTATTGATTGTACGAGTTAAAAAGTGAGTTAGCATTCGAATTGATTTCTGACATTAGTACTTTGTAGGATGTGCCGCAAACGCTTCATTAACAGCACGTTGAGATCGAACATTGATATTTATACCTTCTGTGTATCTCAAAAGCAGTGTGAACTTACATTCAAGTAACGACTTCCTAATGCACAGTGTGTGAAAAAGTCAATTGTTTGAAATAGGACGGGGGTTTTAGTTCCAAGCTGCATCATAGATCGTGAAGTGTACAACGCAGTCCGTCGAGGTTTTTTTTATTTTTTTTTTTTGTTGATATTGGGTATCCCAGTTATTGCAAAACACAGGATTGCAGTAATTATAGATGAAAGACATAGAGTTCATATTCCAATAGTCAAAGAAAGCAGAGCATGTGAATGCTTTTAACAATATTGTCTGCCTCCTTCATCGGATAATTATGTACATATTAAACATCGTAGAAATAAAGGGGAGCCAACAGCTAGTGTGGGTCACTACACTTACTGTCAAATCAATGTACACTAGTATTTTACTGATTAATACTTGTAAAGTTCGGTCTATGGCAATTATGAATGGAATACAACACAGTTTTCGTGACTACCACGGCTTCTATAACAAGTGACCATCAGAAGGTCAAAATTATCGATGACCTTTTGAAGAATAAATGGGTCAACAGCAGCAAATTTCAGTTTGGACGTTATATTTGAGATCCTGAATTGTCGCTCGGTTATTGGCATAGACCTGATTCTTCAAATAACCTCACAGGAAAAAGTCTAAAGGTGTTGAATCACATGACCTTGGACGCCAATCAACTTCTCCTCTAACCGAAATAATGCGATATTTAAATTTTGGAAAAAAATAGTCGGTCAACATGTTGCGGTAATGTTCTCCATTCACTGTAACTGTCCCGCCAGCCACATGTTCGAAAAAGTACAGGCCAATGAAGCCGCCAACCCATAATCCGCACCATGCAGTGAATTTTGTGGGATACATTGGTTTTTCGTGAATTTCGCATGGGTTTTCCGGTCCCCAGACATGACAATTTCGTTTATTTACGTACCCATCCATCGGAAAAGATCAAATTCGATGACAAATTGTCCTGGCGATCCAACATCCAGTTAACAAATCGACGACGTCGTAGATGGTTCAAGGGCTTCAATTGTGTGTAATTTAGATCTTATAGGCGTGGAAATGCAGATAAACTTTTAGAATTCGCCGTAAAGTGCCATAAGTGAGGCCCAATTCTTGACCTCGGCTGTGTTTGGACACTTTCGCTAACAGTGGTGATGTCGAGGATGCTGATATGGAGTTTCACCCGATACCGAACCAATTTCTTCAAAACGCTTCACCGTTGCACGAATTCCAGACTCACTAGGGCGGTTTTGTTGACCGAAAAATTCACGAATTTTACGAAATGTTACTTTTACAGATCGCCCATTTTCGTAATAAGATTGAATAACAAATATGTGTTGTTGCGTAGTAAACGGCTCTGTGACTAAAATTGCCAATGGTTGTATGACATCTGTCAGAAGATCAACCACATTGAATTCAGTAAATAACAGTAATTGACAGAGTTATCTCAGGTTTGTAATCGGAGGTAGCATACTGGAATTTTCTCCGATCACTAGCTCTTTATAGAGCTTTACTAATTGATCGCTACCTTATTCTTTATCAGTGTCGTGTTTAGCCAATTCAGACTAAAAACAAGAAGTGTTTAGAATTGATCATGCTTCTCTGAATGACAGTTTTCACGTATTTTGTACTAGACAGTTCAAGATAAACCTGGATCTCAACCAACAATTATCTATTAGCCCAGTGCTAATCGATGTTTCTTTCTATCTGTGACAAAGGTTTTCCAAAACGTAGCGTGGACCTTAAGGATAGAAATCAAAGGGTTAAGATAGGTGACGGTTTCAGTGAGTGTTTGAGTATTCGGATTAGTGTTCCATAGGGCTCAGTACTTGGCCCAATGTGATTCCTTATCTACATAAATTCAATCTTCAGCCTGCAATTGAAAGGGGATGTTTGCTGATGATATTGTTTGCTCATACTCAAGTGCTTCTGTACTGGACTAAGTGGCGGATATTAATCACGATCTTGAAATCCTAAGGCACTGGTTTGGTTCTGATAAATTAGTTATCAGCGATAAAACAAAACTCATGTATTTTTACCTCCACTCGTTTGAGTATCAATCACCAAATTTAACTTTTCACAGTATTGACTGCAAAAAATTTAGTGTTGAAGCTGATTTTTGTAGTATGCCCAGAAGCTGTTCATCATACTATGATTCTAAATTGAACTGCTCTTCTAACTGTTTTTCTATCGAAAAATCTGTTTTCAAGTACTTGGACGTAAGTACTGACAGCAAATTAAATTGGGGTGTACCTTATTGAAAAATGTATTTACTAACAGCTACTTATGTTATGTATCATCTAAGACAGTTCTGTTCTCGTAAGCACCTAGAAACAGTTTATTTTGGCTTGGTTCAATCTAAGCTTCAATATGAATTCAGTTGCTGGGGATCTACCTTTAACAACAAACTACAGCCCTTATTCTTAGTACAAAAACATATTTTAAGGATTATTTTGAAAAAAAAAACGGCGCCATGAACATAGCTTTTGTCTCTTCTGTAGCTCGCGGATACTGCCACTTAGAAATCTTTACTTTTATATCGTCTTAAAACCACTTTATATAAGAAGTGGCTATCTATTAAATTAGAATTTTTCTTCCTGTAACCTCCGTAGTAATCAACATTGTTTGGCTTCTATTCGTCAACATAACAATCAATGCTTCTTCAACTTTTATACGTCATTAGCACCTCCACTTTTTAATCGGCTACCATTTGATATTCGTAGTACTCGCAAATCCTTTTCTTTCAATAAACTAATTAAAGAGTGGTTGTTTAATTTTGTTTTCAGTGAAATCAATATTCTTGTTAGACTTTTGGTTTAACTTTGATGATTTTATTTTCTTTTCTTTTTAAGTAACTATTTTCGTTTCCTAATTTTTGAAATACAAATTTAAAATTAAATATAATATTGTCACCCCACTATAAATTTTCTTTTGGCTTTTATATGTTCCATAATTTCGCCACTAGTTTATTACTACGGGATGTATCTGTTCTATTTCTCAATAAAATTTCATTTTAAAGAACACGATTTAAGTTAGTTTGTAAGACTGTATATATGACTATGAATGTATTAACCTGTAATTTTAAATTCCTGTAAAGTTTTTGACGCAACACAGCATAATTGGGATTATTAATGCCTAATAAAAAGTCTATTAAAGTACCTAAGACAGGACTTTTTTCCACTTAGTTGCTGGCTTAGCCTGAAGAAACAGAAGTTCTTTTTTTTCTTTTTTACATATATTATTCATTATTCTCAAAATTCAATATAATGTTTAGAATATCAATTTCTACATGAAAATAGGTAGAGATATTTTATATTTATTAAAAAAAAAAAAATAGTAATAAATGTCACATTATTTCAGTGTGGGGTTAACAGAAATTCATTTTATATACAATATATACATATATAAACTAGTATTCAAGAAAATTACAAACGGAAACTACATCGATAATAATTTTAAGATCATACCTTAACTTAATATGTTATTTTATATGGCGAAACGCAACAAAATTCCAAATTCATTATGGTTAATTATCCAAAAGTCACAATTTTACTTTAGATAGAAATTGCTCTATCTGATGATTCGAATTTCTTCGGAAGTGTTAAAGCTTCTTAAGTTAGAAGTGCCGGTAGTTTCTATGCAAACCAATGAACCAATATTGCTTCGAAGGTTGTGGGTGTCACTGATGGGACTCTGCATTCTAATAAAAAAAAAATGTTGAGGACCTTAAAATAATACAAATGTCTTGCAGGCAGAATTTTCTGTTTATTAGATAGGACTAAAGTATTGGCTAAATGAGACGAATAACATATATTTCTATCACATATTTTTGTAAGACAGTTAGTTGTTGGATTTTATTAACGTAGGTGCCAACCCATCAACTAATACCATGTTGTAATCTAGAATGGAAGATCTCCAAATAAATATTTTTTAAGATACTTGTGGAGCAATACTTTCCGAGCCGATAAAAACTTCGCAGAGTGCAATGCCCATATCTGGTCAGGTGCACCTAAAACCTCTTTGCACTTGCCATATAGGATCCAAAACCGTGCGGTAAAACTCATAGGTGATGACAATATCACACAGTCATTCAACACCCTCGAACACAGATATAATGTCTCCTGTCTCACTTTGTTATATCGCTATTTTCACCACCAGTGCTCCACCGAAACTCCCAGTACCATTCCACTCCTTCTAACATTTAACCGTAACACCTGTGTCGCTATGATGAGCATCATCAGTATACCCTCAAGCCCACTTTCGGACGCACTAATCGTGATTCGTTCCTAAGCCGTACAACTCGCGTATGGAATGCCCTGCCGATCCATTTATTCCCTAGTCACTATAACTTGCAAGCATTTAAGACCAACGCACATCGGTATCTCTCTTTTTCCCCTCCCTAACTTCCCCTCGTCTGCGCTATGTGCAAACATCTTAAGGGTACACAAAATCCCTTGTGCGCGTGCCAATTATAAATTTAAAAAAATAAAAAATATTTCTTCAAAATGGAAATGTGATCGCACCAACTCAAACAGTGATCAATCATGGCACCGAGGTACTTATAGTTCTTCACTACAATTTCAATTTTAAAGCAAATCGCATTACAGTCAATGTTTTCGTTGTATAAGATATTACATCCATATTTAAGCAGAACGGAATGATAATTTCCGGGGGGTTTTTAGCAGTAAAACTAAAACACATGAGCTAAGTTTTACTTAGTCTTAACAAATGGACATCATGGTTAATTTCAGCAACTAAGTCAAAGAGGTTATTAGAGCTGTACGCAAACGAAAAATCATCCGCAAAAGCCTTTAGCTTACCGAAAAATGGAAGACTGAAGATTGAGTTTACATATTATATTAAGAATTTTATATTTAGGGACCAAAGACAGATCCTTCTGGTGCTCCTGGAATCACTTAAACTGTGCCCGATTTTTACTTTTTGCATTCTGTTCTTAAGGGGTTAGGCCACTCTAGCATTTTCAAAAAATCGATTTTTTTTTTTTTTTTCAATTGACCATTGAAAATGATGGACCTCAAAAATAATATCCCAAAAGAATATGGCTGGAAAATATCTCAAAGTACTGGTATAGTACAAGGCCGCCAGGTGGGCAGCGAGCTTAACTTAAAATTTTAAACGCATTTATCTCAAAATTGCAACTTGAACAATTGTCAACTAACTCTCTTCAAATTTCACTAGATCCTTAAAAATATATTGTCTAAATAAGTGGGTAAAATTTTTTTTTTATATGGAATAGTTCATTTGTTTTTAACAATTTTCTGGCGATTTTTCTATGAATTTTACAGAATTGACTTTGGAAGTACGCCATTCGGCCAAAAATCAGTATATGGAAAAAAAAATCTTACCTACTTCTCTAGCTGTTATTATGTACAATAAGAAAAAATTATTGACTTATTATAATTCAAAATTTACAGGAGCCGTTGGTACGCTTGTAGACCCTTCCAAAAAAGAGAGGTCATCTGAGAAACGCTGCTGAGCCGCCGTTTTTAAATGAGTTATTCTATAAAAATTATGTTTTGCAGTCAATCATATGTGCAATAAACTCGATTTATTTGATATTTTTCCAGGAAAAAAAAAACAAAGAAGCCTACTTTTACGGCTTCCAGTGTGGCCTAACTCCTTAAGATAAGCTATAAACCAATCCATGATAAGCCTCGAAATCCTACACGGTAAAAATTACCTAAGAGAATTTTATGATCTACCATGTGGAAGGATTTGGTTTTGTCTACAAAAAGTCCTGCGCAGGATTTCTTCTCGTCGAGTCTCATGTAGATATATTGATAAAAATCCAGAAGTGCATCTTCTAAAACCAAATTGATTTTCGATAAAAAGTCAATCTTAGTAAGAAATTTCATAGCTCTAAATTGTATAGCTTTCTCAAAACTTCTAGATACTATGTATCAGAGAGTCTATCTATATCTATTATACTTTTTGAAGATTGGAATCCCATGGGCTAGTTTTAACAATTCAGGAAAGCCAAAATATCTACCACGTTTAAAGCGATTGTTTTAAAGATGGAATCAAAAATTCCATCGTCGCCCCGAGAATTTAAGTTTTTGAGAGAATTGATTGATTGGGTTTAGTAGTTCAAAACCTGGAATGGATGTGAAAACGAATGTGTTTCTGGAAACTGTGCAGTCTAGGAGTTGTGTAGCTAAACTACTAGATATACAAGGAGAAAACGTCTGTCCTACTGAGGCATTTAATTCGTTTGCAACAACTACAGGATCTGTTACGTTAACGTTATCATCTTTAAATGTAATGGATACATTGGTTTTTAGTTTCCCGATTAATTATGCAGTTCACAAATTCCAATTCTTTTTTAAGGTACTCTTGTATGTTCCTTAATTTGTGTTCAAAGTATCTGTTATGACATATATTAATTTGTTATGACATATTTTAATTTTTTGACACAAATGGATGTAACGAGTTTTTAAAGCAAAATTTAGAAGGTGCTTGCAAGTTTTACTACGCGACTTATGTTTTAGTTTAATTAGTTTATTCATTCATCGATGATTTAAATTTAACTAAAGATTTACTGTCATGCATGGAAACGCTTGATCTATTAATGTGTTTTTTAAAGTTTTTAAAAAGAGTTCATTGGCCAGCGAAGCATTTTCTTCGGCATATGTTTCATCCCAGTTTTCTTTCAACAGTCTTTCATTTAGTTAATTTTTATTATTTTTTTTAGTAATTGTGTTAGAAATATTTCTATTTTTTAAGCTACTGAAGATTAAAACCTGTCATGCAGTGATCAGTAATCTGAAGCGACCAAACACATGGTCAAGACAAGTATGTGAGTCTAGTTGATTCATTAATAAATGAGACTAACGCATGTGTAGCCAATAATTTCTCCTACGTATCTTCTACAGCATTAGAGCTTAGAATATCTATATTTCATTCCTTAAAAAATCCGAGAATTCATCCAAAAACAGTTGCATATTTTGAAATCTATACACACAAACAAAGTTAATTCATAAATATCATGCTGACTACGTATAATTTATTTAGCAAAATTGTTAGTATTATATTTTCTCGGTTTTCTGGTTTGTGAGTAAAAGGGCAACACGTCTTAGTCCTTTTTCGGAGTCAGTGCTATCATTGAGGTCACTTCTTATCATTCCGTACAAACATACTAATTCCGCAGGGGCATATAAGTTCTTTATGATACTGCAAGCTCTTTTCTAGAAATGCGGCCATAGATATTTTGAAATTTGGTTTTTCTACATTTTTTGCCAGGATTTGTCAACGAAAGACTTTTAGTGTTCACAAAATATGGTACAGATGACCTTTGAATGTGATGTTGTTGAGGATGATGCCTGTGTGGGCGGAATATGCAGCAATTTGATTTATCAAGCATTCATTCATATTGATATGAGTTGGGATACTCAACTAGTTCATATTCATGTACGATAAATGCATAGTCTTGCAGCATGAATAATGCAGCACGTCCCTATTTACATCGCGATAACCAAGTTGATTTACTATACATTTTGACTATCAACACCCGAGTAAATAGGTACTCTACTTAAAGCAGAATTTTACTCAACATCACCATGTCTACAGATTTCTATCCAGAACTCGTTCCTCTACATATAGTATGCAGTATATAGTTGGTAGTCTCTTCCAGTAACTTCGACCATCCGCCATCACTGAGCAGGGCTTGAGGTTTTTTGTAGCGCCGATTTATAAGACGCAAGATTTGGTGTTTTGCTAAGTTGACATTCTCTATCAAAGTAAAGACTGGAGTCAGCTAAAACTCTAGTCTTCAGTTGAACTATTTCGAATGATTTCTTGGTATCGCTGCCACTAGCTCCTAGACCAATGTAGCTTTAGTAGGTGTTTCTGATGGGCTGTTGTGTTTTTACCTTTTCAGTTTGCATCTCCCTTTTATATTTCGTTGACGTGAGCTTATTTAAAATATTCGAATTTATACTTTGCTTTGCACCTTTCGAAGCATAGTCAACTTACTAAATTGTTTTTTATGTATTATGTAAATGTGATCACTCTTATCCAAGATTCTGTGTAAGCTACTAATTTCTTTAGAATTGTGCTGCATTATTATTTTATTTGGTATTTTGGAATTTCAATCAGCCTGAATACTTTTAACGTCGTATTCGGGACATCGCTTGTAGAATTAACTTTCTTGGTGATATCTTTTCTCTTTACAAGAACATGTCCAGGTATTATGGGAATGTTGATTTTGAATGTCGTTATATGTTCTCTCTCTGATGCAAAGTCTACCTCGGACACAAGTTCGTATCCAAATGCACGCCGGTAACCTCAGGCGTTATTAGGCTGATAAGTTCCGAATGTAAATTGAAAGAAAAAACCTTATTATCACAGGTGGAAACCTTTATGATAATCACTCTGACATTGAGAATTATCTTACCAAATGGCACTTATAATCTAACCTTACACCGACCCAAAGTTTACATAATTGTTGATGTTATTTAAATTTTGAATTTTTAAGAAGATACAAGTACTTTGTTTTTGAACAATTTTGTAGGAAAAATTAAGAGACGACGTTTAAGAATTGAGTGTTCCACGAGCCCTGGATTTTATTAGTGCAAGATACTCACTTATAGCTTGTAGATAGGTATCGCTATGTTACGGTTACAGGTTACTTCGAGATCAGACGTATTGTTAATGCAATCGATATGCAACCGGAACTTCAAACCAATTTTATGATAACGGGTGACCAGATAGCAATGATAGTTTTTCCAATTGTTATGTTTCAGCAGCTGTCAACGTTACCGATGACATCTAGCTGTCAAAATATTCATTAAGGTTTGCCACTTCATTATGCATCGCTTTACGCCTTTCGAACGTGCGGAAATTATTAAAAAAATATTATCGAATTTCCGGCTCAATTGTAAATACGCAAAGTGAATTTCGTTCCAAGGTCGGTCGTTAATATGACTTCAATGCACGGGCAATTCGCTGCACCGTGGAAATGTTCGAGCGTGAATCTTAAGCCACCAACCAGATAGAGATTGGTGCGACATGAAGAAAACATTTCCGCCGTAGCGGCCAGTATCGAATAAGACCCAGAATTGGCGATTCGGCGCCGATCAGTGGAATTCGGCATCGCCAGATAGTCAAGCCGGCTTATTTTGCAGTTGGATTTGGACCAACATCTGTATAAGGTGGTGCTGGTGCAAGAATTGAAGCCGAATGAGCATAGACAACCCCGTGAGTTCTCTAATTGGGCGCTGGAAATGTTAGCCAGAGATCCATAAAATCGTCTTCTCGGATGAAGCCCATTTTTGGCTCAGCGGCTATGTCAACAAGCAATATTGTCATTATTGGAGTGAACACAATTCACAAGTGTTCGGCCAAGCATCATTGCATCTACAAAGATTGACTATTTGGTGCGATTTATGACATGGCGGCATCATCGGACCTTATTTCTTTCGAAATGAGGAAAGAGACACCGTTACCGTCAATGCTCTCAGGTATAAAGCATTTTTAACCGACTTTCTATGGTCAGAGCTCAAGGATAGTTCAAGGATTTTCTAGTTAAGCGTATCGGTGCAAATACAAATGCCATTAACAGATTACATAATTTACTAAGACCGGGAGTGGGTCTGATTATTGACAACCTTTCATGTGCTTTACAGCTAGATCTGACAGCACTGCTCTTATTGTCTGCTCTGTCAAAAGTTTTTTACAGAACGGTTTCTACTGTGTTACTTGATCGCTTGCTGTATTTATGTTGATGCATCGAATAAAGTTAGATGGAAATACATTTTATTTCAATTCATTTATTTATTTCCTTGATGCATACACATTAAGATAAATAGATATCTTATAACATAGTGAAGATTGAAGTTGCTAGTTAGAATTTTGAAAACAGCCACTGAGTAAACGCCCAAATTAAATAGTAAAACCAATTTAGGATACTTAACACGTTCGCGCTCACTTTTAAATGCGTGGACTTGCTCATTTATACACTTTTGGTAATCATGGTAGAAATACCATTTAAAGTCTGGCAAGTATGCAGAAATGTTTGAAATTGAAATATAAATCGACTGGAATAATAAAAAGCGTTTTTTAAAATGACTGCTATAGCCGTCATTTGTGCCACTCATATGCGACTACTGATTTGTCATGCAAATAACGGCTATGGGCGTCTGACAGCTATAGCTGAAATTTGTACGGTTGATGTAGCTCTGATGGGCACTAATGTTAAATGACGGCTGTAACCGTCAAGTTAAATTCTCAAATAACAGGTTGTAGTTTAGTTAAATAATATTTATTAACATAAGAATGAACAAAGTGAAATAGGTTTTAGTTATTATTACAATATTATTCAGCACACAAAGCAGGATTCTTGGGGCAGGCTTTACATCTGTATTTAGTCTCCTTTCGTAATTTTAGCATAGTGCACCTCGAGCATCGAAGAAAATATATTTCGTTTACAAACTTGCGGTGCTGGAATTTTTTCAATAAAATGTTGTTCTTGAATCCAAGAAGAAGAAGCTATTGAAGGACTAGATGGTAAAGTAGATGGAAGATTGTTTGCTCCTCGAGGTCGTTCGCCTTTGGGTATATTTCTTACAAGATCGGTTCCACACACTATGTCAACAGGTAACTAAATAAGTGAAGTTATCAAATTGTCTCTGAAGTCAAGGAAAACCATTTGTTTTTGATGAGAATTTTGATGAAGAAAGTATGCGTTCCAAACACTTATACATATGTATGATATCTAGTAAATGAAAAATCACTTTCTTGTACCACTATAATTGTTTTTCGTGGAGAAGAATATAAAACATCCTTTATTTGCAATTGGTACGACAAAAATAAACTACATTTCAATATTGATAAATGTTCGGTGTTATTGTTCACTCGTAAATCAACTCGAATAATTTTCGAGTATAATATTGGCAATATAGTTCTTAATTAGGTTGTTTTCAAAAAGGACTTAGAGTTTATTTTTGATAACCAGTTAAAATATGCGCAGCACTATGACTACGTTATAGCTAAAGCTAACTCTATGCTTGGTTTCTTTATTCGAAATTCTAAGGACTTTGTTGATCCGTATTTTCTCTTGTTTGTTCGTTACTTGAATATTGTTCCATAGTTTGGTGCCCCTGTCATGTGAATAGTATTTTAAAGTTAAAAAGAATACCGGAAAGGTTTATCAAATATCGATTTTGTAAAATATATATTTTTTATAACAATCCTGACTATAGTATTAGATACAAATTAAATCCTACCTCTGTTTAAAAGAAGATAATATTTTTTCGTTATTTTTGCCCGTAACATTTTATGTAGTCGCATTGATTATCTCGCCATCGCGTACTCTCAGGCCTAGAGAAAATGTCTTCTTTTTAAGTTCTAGACATGCGGCCGCTTATTGTTGAAATAATACCGTAATTAACGCTTCAAATACGATTTCAGCATTAATAGATTATAACATGAGCAGAGTAAAATGTAAAGAGATTGTTCGAGACTATCACAGACGCTCTTAGTGTAATTGTCAGTGTCCTTAATACTTTATTTAAACTTATTTCCTATTACACAATATTTTCTTTATTATTTATATATTGTACATTTTTTTATTGTTTTATTTTTTTATTTTAATAATTTTTGTAAAATTAGTCAATCTGAGAAAGTTGTTTACTTAATAGACCAATAAATAAATAAATACAATTTTGCATATGTTTTTCGTGTCCCATAGAATTTATAAAAATAAAGTGTTCGAAAAAAATCCGGTGTATTTTGCACAACAGTGTATGCCTGATCAAAAAGTTCCGGGAATGCAGTCAGAAAATTGGAAATACAAGTTTATTCATCTAAATCTATATTTTCCCCATCAGAATAATACCCATGAACTGCAACATACTTATGCCAGCGCTTGATCAAATCCTCGTAACATTTTTTATATTCGCTTTTCGGTATGTCCATCAGTGCTTCCTGCGATTTTTCCATTACTTCCTCTCGGCTGCTCAAACGCATTCCCCGTAGTAGTTTTTTTATTTTTTAACTCGATTGAACAGAAAGAAGTCACAGGGAGCCAAATCAGTTGATTCGGTGGCTGTTGGATGGTATTTGTTGCATTTTTCGTCAAAAAATTACGAAAAATGATGACACTGTGCGACGGTGCATTATCATGGTGCAAAATCCAAGAGTTTTCTGCCCACAACTCTGGTCTCTTTCGGCGAATTGCTTCACGCAAACGTTTCATAACGCCCAAATAATACCCGTACTCTTTGTTTACTGGCTGGCCTTCTGGCAAAAATTCATGATGCACTACACCATTGTAATACATGAAAACCGTGAGCATTGCCTCTTTTTTTGACTGAAAACGACATGGTTTTTTTGGTCTCGGCTCATTTGGTGAACGCCATTCACTTGCCTGATGTCTGGATTGCGTGTCGTACTCATAAACCCACGTCTCGTCTCCAGTAATGATCCTTTTGATGAATGTGGAATCGGATTCAGCCTCGCAAATCATCTCTTTTGCGACGTCAACACGGTCTCTTTTTTGCATGAAATTGAGGTCTTTTGGTACCAACTTTGCTGCTACATGACGGAAACCCAAATCATTAACCAAAATGTCTTGGACGGATCCATAGGCAATGTTCAAGTCCTCCGCTATCTCTCTGATGGTTAATTTGCTGTTATTGACCAACATTTCTTTTACTCGTACTTCATCAATGTTTTCGTCGGTTTTCGATGTCGATGGTCTGCCACTGCGTTCATCATCTTCGATTAACTAACGAACACTTTTGAACCGCTCGTGCTGCTGGTAAACGACCCTTTTCTTTAGAGAATCGTTGCCGAAACACTTTTCCAACATTTCCAACGTTCGCGCACCATTAAATCCGTTTTTTACGCAAAATATAATACTCGTACAAGTTCGTTGTTGCAGATTTAAATCCATTTTTAAAATTGTAAAAAATCGTCAACACACACGGAGATAGAAGTACTCTTGGCTACGTAACTTTTGCAAATGTCAAGCTATAATGCTAGGATTTAGAGAGAATATCAATAACAGATTTACCAACTTAACAAAAAAATCTGAACTCAAATTGGAATAATGGGAGCGCCACACGTTGGGGCCCCCGGGAACTTTTTGATCAAGGTGATATTTCCGTCGGAAGCCTCTCTATGTGTATTTTCTCTGCTAAAGAGCAGTCGACTTTCTCTTTTTACCAGCACAGTTTCTGCTTGGGCTCTAAAGAGAAAGGTTTCTTGAAAATCTTTACTGTATCACTTACCGATGTATAATGGACTTAGTAAAGTGTTTTGGAGTGTCTGAATTGTGATATAAGCTGCAAATGTTGGAATAGTATATCAAATTGATCACATGCAATCGCCGGAAGACACTCGGGGAAAATGCCAGATGTGCAATAATTCTAAAGATCGGAGAGTCCAATAAAACATAGCTATAAGGGATGCCTTTTTCCATCAGAAACAGCCGGAAAGAAATAAGAGCTATCCAGTGTTTGGAAAAATCACATTAATCATACTATTTATACTCATTACATCCTTTATCGGGACATATGACAGTAATGTTACAAACCCTAATATTGACCCAACTTCTCTATTATGTTTAAATTAACGCAAATTGGTTAGTGTAACATATGTATCTGCCACGAACTGTGCATCATATAAAGCTTATGTGATAGAGCGAAACAGCCTATTGTTCACTTTTTTTTCGCGCTAAAAGTTTATATCAAAAAATTTTACGATAGCACAACACATGTTTAAGTTTGCTGATGGAAAAAGTTTTATATATCGCAATAAACAGAGTTTTTTTTTTAAATACAGTGCACAAGCATAACACTAATTAATTCTTACCTAGTGTGTAATTGAAAGTAAGTGATAAATAACTTTTGTGTGGTTATTTTCCGTTTGTAACATTAATGTCACATTGCCTTATATAGTAGCGCCAATATTTTATTAGGATCAATATCCAGTATGTCAACCACTTTGGCCAATGATGAAATATTACAAATGCTTGACGAGTGTGAAGATGGGTTCGATTTTGAGAATGTTAGTGTTTATAATCAGTCCTTTTATTTTTACGTATTCTACGTATATTTTATTTTAAAAAGGGGGTTAATACAATATGTCCAAGATTACTCTGAAAATTAACAAAACCAAGAAAAGCACGTGTGTGCGCCAAAAGCAAGAACAAAGAACACTCCCAAAAAAGAAAAATGATACATTCATAATTCACAGTAGGGGTCAAACTTTTGCTGAGACACAGAGTGTTTCTAAATCTTAAACATCCTGCCCGATCGAACCTCCAGGTTCTAAACATTGTGGTTCCAGGAGTCGCCATAGTTTCTGCACTGCCCGGGTGCGCATACCATTTTCTGTCTTCAGAATCGCATTGCTTATCAATCCGTTGCTACCTGGATGGACGTCGACCACTTGACCCAACCGCCAGTGCATCGGTGATAAATTTTCATGACGAACGATGACAATGTCTCCCACCTTAACATCCTCCATACGCCGCGTGTTCACAAGGTGGACAGGTACTCGTCGCGCCATCGTTGCCAGAAGTGTTGGTGTACTTGGCGTAACCACTGCCAATGTTTGATGCGATTGATGGGAACCTTGTTGATATTTGGCTCTGGAACGGCAATCAGCGGACACCCAATGATGAAATCGCCTGGAGTGAGTGCAAACCTTTCCTCTGGATCGTCATGGAGTAGTGTAAGTGGACGAAAATTGAGGCGCGCCTCGATGAGCACCGCCAATGTTTGCAGCTGGCTATACCATAAACTCTGTGCTCCGACTAATAAAACCAAATGCCGTTTCGCAGGCTTGATTGCAGCTTCCCACAAGTCGCCCTGATGTGGAGCGCGGGGGTGATGAAGTGCCAGGTGGTCCCCATATGCGTCAATGGCTGTTGGGTCTGCTCGCTTCGCCAACTTGCCAAATCCTCCTGAAGTAGTCGGTTGGCTCCAATAAATTCTGTACCATTATCACTGTATAAGTTTCGGCTGGGCCCACGTCTACTAATGAACCATGTATAGGCATCCAGGAACGCTTGCGATGAGAGATCATCCACAACCTCTATGTGCACAGCCTTCGTTGCCATGCAAATGAAGAAAACCAGGTAAGTTTTGACTGTAGATCGGGACCTTTTGACTCCAATTCGAAGGGTAAAGGGACCGCAATAATCTACGCCTGATGCGATAAAAGGCCTAGTAGCGTTGACTCTATGCTCTGGTAGTGGTGCCATTTGCTGGTTAATAGTGGCACTACGGTAACGCCGGCAGTTGACACAATTATGCACATAAGTCCGTATAGACTGCGATAGTAGCAACTGCGAAGTGTTTGCAACATTAGCTGCATGCCATCACGTAGAGTGCTGTCATGAGCATGCTTAATCAGCAACCAAACGAAAGCGCCTTTCCTTGGCAATATGATTGGGAAGCGATGGTCATGAGGAACAGATGCTTTGTGGAGTCGACCACCTACCCGCAAGATGCCAATTTCATCCAAATAAGGGTTGGATGGAAGTAATCGGCTACAGCTGGGAGGGCTGAAATTCTCACGAAGTCGGTAGATGTCAGAACTGAAAGCCTTGGACTGCTCGATTTTGATGAGGTAAATTAAGACTGCTTCCAATTCATCGGCACTTATGATACGAATTGGTAGATCTCGTCCTTTTGGGGACCACCGCAAAATAAATACCACAGTTTGCAGAAGTCATGCAAGTGTACTGAAGCGCTCCGTCGGAGGAATAGCTTGACCATCCCGTCGTCGCGTTAGCAGATCGGACACAACTGGAGTAACCATGGCTCATAAAAACATTTTCTCTTCACCCTCCATGACATCTAATTCATTTTTAGTCAGCGATGTAGACTTCTCCAAAGGTATAACGTCATGTATCAAACATTCCGAGCCTTGTAGCCACAACTTATGTTCTAAGAGCCCCAATACCCCGACTCGCGTAATCAGCAGGGTTTTGAGCCGTCCGAACATGATGCCAGCGTACGGGAGACGTCAGCTCCTGTATTTGACTTACCCGATTAGCAACATAAGGCTTGAGCGTAAAAGACTGCTTGTGAATCCAACACAGGACGATGCTTGAGTCTGACCACAGACAGTAAGGTGTATCTGTAAGTCTCAATGCTGTACGAACATTTCGAAGCGTTGCAGCTAACAGAATCGCTGCACAGATCTCCAGGTGAGGGATCGTAGCACCATTAGTGCAAGCAATCAGTAACGATACTCGGGCTCTGCTGTCTAAACCAATTGTCTTTGTATATATGACTGCAGCGTATGCACGCATACTAGCATCACAGAAGCCATGAAGAGTTGTTGTTTCTCTATCTACCAATCCCAACTATCGTGGGATCCGAAAGCGATTTAAAGCGTCAAGTCAATTGCGCAATTTATACCAAGCATCACACAGTTCACTTACAAATGGGGCGTCCCAAGTGATGCTCTTGGACAAAAGCGTTTCAATAAAGATCTTCCCAGTGACAAGCACAGGGGCCAGTAAACCAGTTGGATCGAAAATTCGTGCCACTTCAGTAAGCACGCGTCGCTTCGTTGGAGCTTTAGGCTGTGGGTCTAATGCCACATGGAAAAAGAACTCATCGGTAACTGGATCCCATCGCAAACCAAGAACAAATGCTGTCGTCGAACTGATAACAAGTTCCTCTGTAGATGTCGTCCCACTGATTATATGGTCTAGCACTTGCTGGTTGCTTGAGTTCCATTTGCGCAATTTGAAGTGTCCACTGCGAGGATCCTATCGACATTGGTCGCTAAAAGTATGGCTTTGCAAACTGAGTCGCAGCTCGTAAGGAAATCATCCACGTAAAATCACGTCAGTATGGTGTCCCGCGCAGCCAATGCCTGTTCGTCGTTGACGACTTGGCTATAGTTATCGTTCACACATTGATGTAGAAAGAGAATTTAGAATACTAAAATTTTGTCGAGTTCGATGAAAGCTAACCAAAATTATGGCATTATGCGTTTGTCTCGAAATTTTTAACTTCTAGGTTAACTTTTTTTATCAAAATTTTTGTCTTCTCTTCATTATCTACGATTTTTATGTATAACTTTTCCACCTACAAATAACGGAAGCTATTGCAAACCACTATTTTATTCAGGTAAATGGGTCACAAGATAAATAGAAAAATATAGCTTTGGAGGAGCATCAATTACGTTTTACAGGAAATATATCATTGCCTGATGTAATAAGCAAACTTGATACGCCAATACAATATTTTCCTTATTTCTTTCCAAAAGAACTAATACGGTTAATTGCTGACCAAACGAATTTTTATATTGTTCAAAAAGACGTCTATGAGACAGTTCCGAGTGTAGCAAGTCACTGGAGTAGCAAAATTGGAAAACAGGCAATCCAAGAAGTGATGCCTCTTAAAAAATTTGAAAATATACGACATCATATACACTTCAACGACAGCACCAGTAATCTACCATCAACTGATAAAAATTACGACAGAATGTTCAAAATACGCCCGATCATCGAGAAGTTGAATAAGAATTTCGGGAAAGTTCCTCTTGAACAACATCTTTTCGTTGATGAACTAAAGCTCGAAACTTTTTGAAACGATTCGTGCCAAGTAAACCTCATCAATGGGGCTATAAAATATACGTTCTCTGCAGCTCTACGGCATTTGCTCACAAAATTGAGCCAGAAACCGGTAAAAAAAATATTGCGATTGACAACGAGCCGGACTTAGGAGCATATTCGAATGTGGTATAATTCCACGTAATCAAAACTTTCAACTTTATTTTGGCAATTATTTTATTTTATTTTATACCACTGCTCGCATACTTGGCAAATGACAGAATAGAATACCAAATTGTAAGCTTCCAAGCGAAAAAGAAATGATGAAAAAAGAAAGAGGATCTTCCGTGGAGCATCTTTGTAATGCTGAAAGAATCGATATTGCAACTGTTTCGTGGGAAGATAATAAAATTGAAAATCTATCGTCCACATTCGTTGATGAAATGTCAAATCGCACTGTAAAGAGATATGACAAACTTCAAAACAAATACGTCGAAATCGAGCGTCCGTCTATTGTTGGTCAATACAATGCGCACATGGGAGGTGAGGATCTCATTGATGCAATTATGGGAAGATACAAAATTAAACTTCGCAGCAAAAGATGGCAAGTTCGAGTGTTATTATTATTATTATCAAGGGAACGATAAAAATTAATTTGTAGGGTCTGGGATTTAACGCCGGGGTACAATGCCCATGTGGCGCGTTTTGTCAACAGCACACGGAGTACTGAGTTCCCATGTGGTCACCCACCTCGTACGTACTTACCGCGCCCAACACTGCTTGATTTCGGTGATCACCTTTTAGACTTAGCTACTGCGAACGTATGGCTTCTGTATAAAAAAAATAAGGAAGCTAATAAAGCAGAAAAGTTGCTGGCTGTGGCAGAGTTTCGTCTCCAGTTTTCTGAAACTTTCTTGGAGCTTCGTACAAAGGCCAAATCAAAAAAAAACAGGTCTATTGAGCCACTAATACGAGCTAATAAACACAAGGGACCGGCTCAGCATGCTATGCGGCTGGACCATATTAGTCATTGGCCAACATGGGCAGATAAAAGAATAAGATGCAAGGAGTTTCGCAAACGCTGTGAGAAAAATGCTGGATGATTTGACAGTGATCAGAACCGAAATTCATACAAAAAATTAATTTATAATAAAAATACATAGACCAAGATATAAATTTCGTGTTTCGTGTTTTTAGTTGTCGATTTTTTGCGGTCTTTAAGGAACACTTGTCAAAAAAGAAATTTTAATTCTATAACGACCACAAACGCGTCCAACCTTTAGCGAATAAATGTTAAAAACCCCCTTTTTTGAACATTAAGCCCTGATAGGATGAAGCGAGAATTTTGATTAAATGCGAACGGAAAGTAACCCTACTTATTCAAGCGTGCTCATATCTTTTGAATTTGTGATTATATTTTATTGAAGAGCGTTCTCACCAGATCCGACAAAAAAAAAACTAAAAATATGGTTGCAACAGAGCAGACTAGACGCCACCAGCTTGGAGTTACACTTTTCATGAGCTGCTCTTTATTAGTGAAGTTTTTTTTCACTTCAAGTAGAGAATCTAATTTCATAAGCAAGACTTTTATATTCTTTTGAAAGCAGTTAGAATTAATGTCTAAGTATATTTTCACTGCGTATTTTTACATATCACTAAGCCCACGTTCTGCTGGGTCAAATTAGCCAAAACTAAAAACACACAAGACTTTAATTATAAGGCAACTAACATAGAGATTGCGGTGTCGTAGATTAATCCAATGAGTAAAATATTGCAGTCGTCAAATTAATAAAATACAAAATATTTCGTATTGCATTACGCTAAGACACTGCAATCCAATAAAATATACGAATATCAATTTTCATATATCATTGACATGGAAAAGCGACTACCTTTAAACTGTTATGCATGAAGCACTTTGTGCTCGTACGCCTCCGTTCACAAATTAGACTGTCCTTGCCAATTTTACGATAACATAAAGTCTAGATTCAGGTGCTATTTGGTGTCTACAGAACACGCAGACATGAAGGCTTGCCGTACTAATAACAAATTGCATAATCTTGTAATGAAAAAAAAAAGAGTAAAAGTGGAAGACTAAGCCAAATATACTTGTACGCGCCCTCATGAGGGATATCTCTGATCAATGTGCCGCGACAAGTTACTCGTATGACCTCAACTTGTTGGCACCCACTTAGGCGACATTTCTTAGTTAAAACTATTTACAAACAAAAAGCTAAAGCTGGTTTTTACGTGTCTCAGAAAAATAACTTGTCACAATGATAATATTCATATGACATGAGAAATGATCAGACTTATCGAATGAATGAATTTCATGCAGACCTTACCTTGCACAGACTACGGATTTATGATTATGATGGTGCTGGATAGAAACCCTGTTTTCCTTTAAAGTATCGGTTTGCGGAGGTAACGCTTGAACTAGGCTGTAGATATTATCAATACAAATTTATGTAGGTACATATAAAGTGTTGTTTGCATATACTCGTAGACAGCTTTGAAAATACCCTGTAGATACTTTCGTAAGACATGCGCCATGATGTTGCAACTGATTTTAACGAGAATAAGCAAAGTGCGTAGATGAGAGTATCTTTTCAATATATTTTGCACAGCATCATATTTTATTGGATAACGAACAGGTGCAACGAATAGAGTATGTTTGTTTTCTTTTTTTTTTGAAAGTAAAATATTATAACAAGACCACAAGAAAAGCAGTTAAAGTCTAATGAAAAGTGCTTGTGTAAAAAAACACCATTCAGTTGTTTATGCACATACGAGACTTTGTGAAGTCATGATCATCCGTACACAGAGGCAATTAAATGGTTTTTCAGAAATTAAGAAAAATTTATTCATAAGAATAATTTACAAAACAATCTCACTAATTGTTTAAATTGAAACTTCAGGGCAAATGTTTTTAAAAGGACGAAATTCCGAGTTAAACTCGAAAAGAAAATCGTTACAAAAATAATGCAAGAACAAATATTGAACTTCAAGTAAATATGTATATTAATATTCTTATATCTAGCGGACTCATTAGATACCACTTCAATTATGGGGAAGTATTGTGGCTGGTTGATGTGCTGAATTGATTTAGGGCTGTTTGTATTTAGTGAGTGCTCCAACAAGTAGTGCGGAAATTTTTATTAAATTAAATACACACATTTGTTATGAAATCAATATAGTACTTTATCCATTATTAAAGTTCGATCTATGGCAATTACAAGTGATATACAACATCGTTCATGTAATCACCAGAGCTTCTGTTGTAATCGACCATCCGAAAGTCAAAATTATCAATTACATTTAGAAGAATAAGTCAATGGCCGCAATTTTAGTTAGGATGATACGTTTAAACTCCTCAATCGTCGCTGGATTATTGGCATAGACCTTACTCTTCAAATAATCCCACAGGAAGAAGTCTAAAGTTGTCAAATCGCATGATCTTAGAGAACAATCAACTTCTCCTGTAACCGAAATAATTCGAACTTCAAATTTCGTGCGCAATAAATTGATGAATTGATCGCTGGTCTGGGCGGTAGAACCATCCTGTTGAAACCATAGATCATTCAGACCCAACTCATTTAATTCTGGAAAAAAATAACCGGTCAACATGTTGCGGTAACGTTCTCTATTCACATCGGCGAGGAATTAAGGTGCATGGCTGATTTTGAACATTTTCGCTCACAGTGGTGATGTTTTGGTGTGTACGTACTGGCCGAGCATGCAGATGGCGTTTTGCCCGATATCGAACCCGTTTCATCAAAACGTTTCATCATTACACGAATTCCGGACTCACTAAGGCGATTATGCAATTTTGTCTTGGGTCTGACATGTGCGCAAAAATGTTTGGCTATTTCCTCACGAGGTAACTATATTCTTATCTAACAGCGTTTTAGACGTGTTTTGGATTGTCCGAGCAGAATTTGCCATTCCCAGTTAGCACTTTGACTAAAACTAGACATTTCGGAATTCGGGATTATTAGTAATTTCAGTCAGTTCGGGTTGCAGTCCTTTGGTGGATAATATTTCACTATTACGTATTTTCCACGGGTTTCTGAGGACTAATAATTGACGAGTTATTAGGTTTTTTACACGATACTCGTCTATGCACATGCACAACGGGTTAAGTGTATCTTTAATATGTTTGCACATATTCGCGAAAAAGAAAATCATGAGTAGAAAAGAGAGATAAAGATGTACGTTGGTCTTGAATGTTTGCAGGTTGTAATGAATAGAAAGTTAAAAGGTAAAGGATCAAATGAAACTAATTGCAATGAACAGCAAAAGTTATTGGAAAACGATTTTTTTGTTTTAATAGCAATTTTATATATTTAGATGATGAAGCGCAACAAAATTTCAATTTCATGATGACTATAATTCAAAAGCCACAATTTTACTTTGAATAAAAATTTCTGTAAAGTCCTGATCGTGGGTATATCTTCGGGAAGTGTTGAATAGTTTGCAGGATAGAAATGAGTAAATGTTTCTTAAGTTCGAAGTGCAATGAGGTGGAATGTTAACCATGGTATTTGTGCTGCTTCGAATGTTATGGATGTCATTGATTGCACTCTGCTGGTAACCAATTCTAATGAAAAATTTGTTAGGACTTTGTAAACGTTGTGACTATACGATACGAATATCATATTTTGTTTTATAACGATTTTTCGTAATACACTTAGTTGTTGATAATTTATTAAAATAAGTACCATTCCAGCAACTAATAACATATTGTTATCTGGAGTGGAAGATCCCAAAATAGATGCTGTTAGAACAGTTCTTTTGAAGCCGATAAACATGTCGTAGTGTGGATAACAAGTGCTGCTTCAATATAGAAATGTGTTTGCCCCAATTTAGATTTTGGTTCATTACAACACGTTAAGCTTAACTGATTCAAGCTCGAAGCAATTAATATTACAGCCAACATTTTCATTTTACAAGGTATTACAATCGCAATGGAATAACTTAAATTTGCTGCAACGTGCTGCATTTAAAACGATGCCGATTTTCTGGGATTATTTAGCATCAATACTAAAATACCTGAGCTTAGTATTAACGAACGTCACATTTTCCAAGATATAAAAAAAAAACACAAAAAATATCTTCTGTTCGTAATGTTCTTGAATCTGTCTTCAGACTGACTGCAATAACTCTTATAACTTGCGAACTAACCAAATTAGCTTTCCTTGCAAGAAGGTAAGCGATTCCAACAATTGTCACAGATCTACCCGATGAATGGTCATGCACTCTTCTGCTTTTGACATTTTCTTTATGATAAAGTGTTAGTGGAGTCAAACTATGTTTTTGGTTTTTGTCGTGGGAAGTATTGTATTTGTATTTGTATTTATTTATTATTCTAGGTACAATATATAGAAGTATGGATTACATAAATTCAAAAAATAGTAAATTTCAAAAAAAAACCTTGAAACAGTCTATAGCCAAGTTTAGAACTACAAATTCATTCAATCTGTTGGTGGTTAGATTCAAAGAGCCATGTTTTTACTTTAGTGAAAGGTAACAAATTACGTATATGTTGGATGAAATCGGGTGACTTGTTAAAGATTGTCGGAGCTACTAGCAAGAAAAAACTGTTTAAAATGCATTTTATTGTGCAGAGTTATTTGAATGAATTCGCAGGTTATGAGTAGAATTTCTTCTAGCTGAAGGATAGCCACTTCTAATAAAGAAAAGTTTTAGCACGTTATAGAAAAAAAGATGCCTTAAGGGAAGAATTTTCAGTTCTTGAAATAAAATAAAGCTATTATGGAATCGATTTTTCTTACATATAATACGTATTACATGTTTAAGAGTCAAGAGCAGAGGGTTAATTTTGTTAGCATGAGTTCCACCCCAACAAGTGATTCCACACTGAATTTTAGAATGCACAACACCATAATAGATAATAACCAGTAATTTTTTTGAACAATATGAACTGAGATTATAAAATTGTGTGGAACACCATAGCAAATATTTTTTCAGAGCGTTAGTATGATCGAACCAATTTAATTTGCTCTCCAAGATCACCCCAAGATACTTAAAGGACTGAACAAAATCTATTTTAAAACAATGATTGGAGCAGAATTAAATGTACTGGTGCTCGATGCAGAGTTAGTTTCGAGTTTAAATTTAAGACAGCCAGAAGCGTCATAAAAAAGATTACAGTCAAGCAGAGTAGATGACCCTGATAAATTGAAATACAAGTACATCACTGATACTAACTGATGCAGCAATTGATGACGCTTCGAGAATTCAAATTAAAGTTGTTGAGAAAACAAGTTCTTTCATTCTTCTCCATATAAAGATCTTGCAGGCCAATGAACTGGTCCACTGCTACCTATCCAATCATTACTATACTCTTCAATTAGTCTGTTCTTAACCTCACGATCATAGTAGGCTGGAGCACTATCCTGTTGGAAATATAATGAAGCCAGTTGAATCACTGGAATTGCATCCAATACTTCTGGTAAACCATTTCGCAAAAACTCCAGATAGTTTGTAGAATTCAGTCCAGGTGCTAGTTTGAAGGGGCCGATTGATTTGTTTCCAATTACACCTGCCCACATACTGACGCTGAATTTTGTTGAAACGATTTATGTCTCCACATCATCCACGTACAGGATTGTCCGCAGCCCATGCATGAAGATATCAAAAATTTCTGATCCAATCTCTTGTAAATTGCGATTCGTCCGTCCAAAGAATTCTGCTAATAAACTCGTTGTCATTCAAGCTCTGCTCCAGAAACTAGTTAGAAGACTCAAGTCTCTTTTCCAAATCATCGGGAAGCAGTTCGTGCACAGGTGTATGGTGGTATGGATCAAGACTTTCCCCATGCGGGACATTAGAAATTTTATGTCTGGAAACATTGAATTACAAAGCTGAACACCTGATGCTGATTGATGAATCAGTTTTAACAGCTCCCAGTATTCTTTCATCAGTCGAAATTCTTTTTACTAAGCTCCCGCCTTAGGTCGTGTATTTGAAACTGATCCCGTTTCTCGAAGCCTTCTGTACGTATTTCCAAATACTCCTTCACAAGGAAGTCGTCGCTCGGTTAGGAGTTAGGATATAGTTCAGGATATCTTTGTCGCGCACTAGTTGAACTTCCATTGCACACCCCATAAACGTAAATAATGTCTGCGTATTCTGGGTTTCAAAAAGCATTTCAAAGCAATTGTAACCTTATCGTAAAAAATTAAACTGATGAATTAATTTTTTTTTCTAACCTTTTATAGCATTTTTGTTGAACTTTTAAGGAACAGGATAAGGAAATGAGAGTTTTGACAAGTAGTCAAATCAACAAACACGCTTTAAAACCTTTTAATAGCTTTGCAATTTTGCAAAATTATTGGAAAATTATTAATCCTTGGAAAACCACTCTTATTGTCAAGTGTAGTTAGAAACGTAGGTAAAAAGTCTTAAATTTCTTTTGTCACATGTAGCAGGCTTTCTTAAGTATCATAAAATCTATGGGTTTTTCTGAAAACTTGTTCATGATTTTGTTTTTAATTATTGATACGCTCAAAAGAAAAAAATATTAAAACGTTATGTTCGTTACGCATTTTCTGAAGAAAGGTGACCTCAAAGTCCAAAATTAGCATAGGCAAGGAAAACGGAGCATGCTTAGCAGTTGAATATCTGAAGACTCAAAGACGATATCAATTTTATTTGAACGCAGTTACGAGGGCTGGTATTTTTTCTAAAAGCAAAAAATAAATAATGAAAATTTCAAATAGTGTCGCAGGCATAACAGAGCCCTGGGGCACTCCGGCAATAATTTTGTGGATATCGGACTTGTAACTGTCCAAGGCAGCTTGAATTAAACATTTCAAAATGTAAATTCTAATCCATCGAGGAAGAGATTCGGCAATCCCAAATGCCCGAATTTTCGACTAAAGAGCCTGATGCCAAACTCTGTCAAATGCCTTAGAAATATCAAGGCAACTATCTTGTTGTTGTAAGATTATTGTAGCTTTCCGGGGAAACATGCCACCAAGTCACTACTGTCCTTGTTTCTACGTATGCCGTATTGCTGGTCATTTAGAAATTTTTGTGTTGGTACGAGTAGATATTTCATGAGCTGACGGTCTCAGCGAAGAGACGTAAGTTTATAGAAGGAGTTCGAGTTTTTAAGTATGAATATGGATTCGATTCATAGGATGCTCTAGTACAGGTCGAAACATGAAAAAATTTGAAAATCTTGACCTGCTATTGAGGGAGCAACAAACAGATTGCCCTTATCCACAGAGCTGACGGAATGCTATTATAAATTAACGAGTGGAATCGTTGTAATCATTCCTGGCTCATTTCAACTGTTTTAGGTTTTCATCTGTCGGGTTGGTCTTGTAAGTTAAAATAAATGGTCCTGTATCCCGAATTTGTCTTCCTATTGGAAGCCAAGCTTATACGTGTATTTTTGGTACTCCCTATGAATAAAGCTGTCTAATCCAAATTCCACTCTCTCAAAAAACTTTTCATGCTGTGCTGACACAATAACTCTATGTTTATAAATAGAAAGGCTTTCCTCATACAGGAGTAAGAAATTTTGGAGACCTCTATATATCCTTCCCGTTACATCAAAAGTTCAGGATATATCATTTTCTCTATTTCCAACCTGATTTTTGTCGTATTAATTTTCTAAAAAAATCTAGACAGGATTGGGAGAAGTGGTATAGTGAGCTATCCTTTTGCTTGGAGATAATTAAATTCTCCGGTTACCTGCTGTCAGTACATACTCGTATTTTCATAATTGTACCAAGATGTTGGCAATCATTTTTGTACTATTGTTCAGGATTTGATGCGATGGTATACCAAAGATTTGTGGTCGTTTTGAAGATCGAAGTGCTTTAATTCTTTTCCATAAAGTTTTTTCATCTAAAAATGAATCTATTTTGTTGACAAAATTTTCCCACGATGCTCTCTTTTGGTGTATTGGTCCCCCTTTAATTGTTTCAAAGCATTTCAAATGCGGAATGCAATTTTCAATTTCTTGTGTATGCTTTTAATGAGTCCTTTTCACTGGATATTTCTTCTCGTAATAGGAATACTCGTACATTTAGCAGCTGCGACCCCTGTGGAGATTTTTTTTATTTATATTATAATAGATAAATATATTAATCTGCCTTATAGGTTGAAATCTTTCAACTTCGGTTGAAAATATTTTGACTACAGGAGCTCAAGAGCATTTTGGAAAAATAAGACACCTTTCTCGGGACTGGTTCTATTGACGTCCATACTCTCAGTCTTATTTACATCTTCTTCAGCATTCACCTTTAGATCGTGGCCTCTGTTCCGATATCAGCTACGTATTTGTTACGAACATCTTAAATGCAACTTCCAAAACCTCGGAAAATGGTAAAATGAATGATCTGATCCGATGTGCGTTGTCCGTCAGTTAAGATCAAGCTGATCTTGAGGCAGTCCTCATGCGACCTGGCTAATGACATTCCAATATTCTACAGATTTTTTCTTGTATTCCCGAGTCTGTGTGATACACATACCATATGGTATTTGAATTCGGTGTTACCATTAAAATATTTTCGGTAGGCGTTGAGTTGGTGGATGCGATCGGTATGCTATACAAATCCTCCTTGTCATCCGCATAGGTTGGGTGAGCGTAATATATATTATTCCTGACCTTACCTTTCAACCTCGTCGCCAATATCATGTCACCATAAGGTGAATAGGACATAAAGCTGTCTCTATTCGCAAGTTGTTTTTATTGGCTTCCCAGGATAAATCAGCGAGCTTTTACCTGTTTCAGAGTACGAGATGCCTTGTTCACACTATCTAATTTAGCTTAATCTTGGATGTCCAACTGGTAACCCATAAATTCCCGCTCTAGCCGAAGGTGCCTAGAATTTTGGGGACTCTCTTTTCTGTTGTCAGGGATCAATATTCCAGAACTCAATCGTTTTCCATGATCGATTATCAACAGTCATCGGGTGTCGACATATTGATGCAGTAAAAAAATTTATATTTTCAGCTTGTTAGGTCACACACTAAGTAATACGTCTCCTCTTATATAATCGCACAGGAGACTCGCAATTCGTCATCTTCAAACTTTTCAATTTCCGAAGAAATTCTCCCACGTGCGTCGTGGATTGGAGTAACACCTACTGTCAGTGCTGTTGCTGTTCGTCTGTAAAGGCTACATCTCGTTTTTTAGCGAGCCAGCATTCATTGGCCATTGGTGCTTTTACCAGTCCCATTACTAATCGTTTCCCATTCCAAGTCAGGGTCGTATGTAGGGCCATTTACGGCCCTACATACGGATATTTGAGAGGCAGTATTTTAGAACATCGGAGTCTAAGTATGTAAAATAGATTCTTCTTCATATTCTACTTTATCCCAATGAAATGTACCTTAAGAGTTGTTGCTGCTTTGTTCTCTCCCATGATATTTAGTTAATACCAACCAATCTCAAATTCGAATTGATTAAATTTTTAATTTATCGCACAATTTTCTTCTTTAGTCGAAATACTACTATTCTTGATATGCAATAAACCAAGTATCGTAGCACAGCTATCACATTTAACTTGTCGTCGTCTGATCACTCCTTAACTGGCATGATATGAATATATCATAATGATACAGTACCCCATAGATTCTTGTATCCCAAATTTGTGGTTATTTACAAACGGCACATAGCTGGTGCCTCATAAAACAAACTGGAGGCACTTTTGAAATAATTCATGATAGTCAAACATTACTTAACGATATTATGTATACAAGGAGTAACCAGAAATTGTTTCCATTGCATGCATATATGTTACATATAAAGTATTCATAACTGTTCATAAAGCTTAGGAGACAACCTTATGCAACGGCTATTGCAATGAGCCAACATCTGCAGATACTTTTCCCAGTTTGGTTAGTCTGCATCTTTGATGTTTATTTAAAAGAGTGTGCGAGAAAACTGGCTGCATAAGTGAATATGCGCATCTACAAGCATTTCTATTGAAATAATTGTAAAGCGTGTAACAATGTGCTGTCTTCAGATGCCGTTAAATGGATTTAAAGTCACACTAATTGACTACTGCTTTCCAGATTGGCTGGTGTAGAAAATTCATTTTAAGATTAACTGCTGTTGACTGCATGGCAAAAAAAGAGTTAGCACCTGCAATATCGTGCCTATTTTGTCTAAGACCTCCATGTGCATGTAATGTGAAATTATGCTCCATTAACATTTTATAAGTTTTTAGACAGATATGAGTAACAAGATTTATTATTGTTAATTAAAAGCGAGATCGACTGTCGGTAACAACTTTTTCAAAGCAAGTTTATGAGTCTGGAACTGCGGCTGACATTACTTGTAGTTTTCAAACACAGAAAAGCCTTTGAATTTGAAATCTTTTCATATCGGGAGAAGTGCAAGATGAGAAACGTATTCAGAGAAATATTAATAGAATTTCCCATTTCAAAAAATACATCTATCTAAAATTTTTATTGCGAAATTTAATTTGCATTTTACATTTTAGTAGAGTTTACCAGCGCCTTTCCTATAATAGTAGTACATATATCACAGTAGTATATTGTCATTGCTCTGATACTATCTTAATTATAGTAGTCCGACGTCAACATTTCTAATAAAATTTCAACGAGAGTCTAGCACCTCTGCATAGTCAGGGATCTAAAATCACAATGCGATTGACTTGACTGACGACAGATGATAGTTGAACCTCATTGTGAATGTATAAATGAGGAAACCGCGTGGTGGCAATATTTTTACTCGTACAAAATCGGTAAGCCCATAATCATTTTCGGAGGTCTTGTCGCACAGGCTGTGCTTAGTGACTGTGCCATAAAATAACATGAAAATAACTGAAAACGAAATTTGTATGGCATTTTACATAGCACTGCCTGGTGTGTTAACCGACGATCACTCAACTGCGCCCCCTTGACTAGCTTGTTCAGCTTTTATATCTTCCAGTTATCGCATTTTAGATGACATGGTTGATGATGATGATGGTGATTCGTTCCGATGGTTTTATTAAAGGGTGATTATGGTGTGATGTGGCGGGCTTTCTGCATAGCTGCATTTACTCGTAAGTCTAATGTTGATAAATTTTGTGCTAATACTGATTATAATTTACATCCCGATAAAAGACAAATCCGTTTCCAATTCCGTTGGCGCTAGATTTGGTAATCGTTTTACATTCGATTTACAATAAATCGGTACCCCACTACCCATAGTGTCGGTGAGTCAATCATTCCTAAACATTTCATAGTTAAGTATTTTGTAAATAAAATCAGATATTTTGGGCTGAAACCAAGTTTCACTTACACGGACTAAATCAGCACATGAATCGGAGAACAAATACTTTAAATAATCTAGTTGATAGTCGTTCGAACTACATGCATTTATACGCACGATGTCCGTTTGTTTACAGCAAACATCAGAGACATCAGTCACCTAAACATCGCATAAAAGTTCTTGTCTGGTTTGGTTGGACTCTATCAGTGCGGTTTTAGGCCCGGTAAGTCCACAATTGACCAAATATTCACACTACGCAGATCCAGCAGGAAACCCAAGAAATTCAGATCGATACTCACCATCTCACCAGCACTGCATCCATATAGACGAGCTATACAGAGCTACTCGTATGTCTAGTTTTGGCATCCTTGTCAAAGGCGTCCGCTTTTGCAGGATGACGATGGAGGAGCTCGTTGCTGCATCAAACCCAGTAACGACCTAACTGAGATCTTTGATGTCAAAAAAGGATTCAAAGCTGTCATGTGACTTCTTTAACATCATACGTGAAAGGATTGTGCAACACGCACAAGCCAACAGACGAGATGCGATTTTACAAAAGTCAGTTCAATTGCTTGCATCTGCCGACGATATTGATATTATTGGTAGAACACAGCGAGCTGTCATTGGTGCGTTTGCGATTATAGGAACAAAAGTGGCAAAAAAGGGTCTAGCGGTGAACGAGGGCAAAACAAAGTATGTATATGCTGTCAACAAGAAGGGACACCCAAAATCGACGAATCGGCCAGAATGTCACAATTGACAGCTATAGCTTTGAAGTTATAAGGGACTTTTTCTACCTCGGCTCTGCTTTTACATATGAAAACGACATCTCTTCAGAAATCCAGCGAAGAATAAAGCTTGCCTATCACTGCATTTTTGGGCTGAGAAAGCAACTGTGAAGTAAGGCCCCCCCCCCCCCCCCAACGGAACAACAACGAAACTCCATATAAGACCCTTGTAATCCCAGTCCTGCTCTATGGTTCCCAAGCATGGACCGTTTCTAAAGCGGATGAAGATATCCTTGGTCATTTTAAGAGAAATTTCCTTCAAAAGATATTTGGTCCCATATGCGTTGACGGGTTCTGAAGAAGACGATTGAATGATGAACTCTGCGAGATGCACAGCGGCATCGACCTGGTCAAAAAAATGCGCATTGGGTGTTTGAGATGGCTGGGATATGTAGAGCGATTGAACACCAACGCTCCAGCCCGCAGAATCTTCGAATCTAATCCGGAGGGACAACGCATTAGAGGAAGGCATTGCCTTAGGTGGTGCTCGCAAGTGGAAGGGGACCTCAACCAACTTGGGGTGCACCAACTGGATGCAAATGGCCAAAGACCACGCTACTTGGAGAGGCTTATTGGTTGAGGCCCAGGTCCACCCCGGACTGTTTTAAATTGTTTTCTATTAAGTCGAGAAAATGATACCGGCTAAGCGGCGGCCGCCAGAATTGATAACAATTCGGGTCCGATTTGTAGCATTTTCCATCACTTTTGCCAGAACTTCCGGCCATAGATCATCGTACTCGGAACGGATATTATCTTTGAGGGGGGCTTCAAGGGTCTGATGCTTGTTCACATAGACTCGTGACTTCAAAAAATCCCACAAAAGAAGTGGAATGGTTAAATCAGCCGATCTTGCCGGCCAGTGCAAATCGCCAAAACGAGAGATGCAGTTCTCAGAATTTCGGCTGAAACGACATTTTATCCAGTCACAATCCATCCAATTGAGGAAGGCGAAAGTCGTTGCACATGGCCCTGCAGCGCTCGCCGTCTACAGTAGTCCTTTGGCCAACGGCGTTTTCATCTTCAACCACAGCTGCGATACTCTCAGCAGAACGGATGCTCCGGAGCCGGCCAGACCTGCCTGCATCTCGTGTTGTCCCATACTTTTTTGGGAGAACGGCTAAACGTCGTAGTGTTTACACAGTTTGTGCCGGACGACCGGGAAATCTGCGCCAAAACCACCTACGAATTATTCCACAAAAAAAATCATAAAATTGGCATTTAGATTTATAATAGATTTTAAGTCCATCGTAACTTTTAGAATATTTAACATAGAGTACGTGGGTTTTTCGTTCATACTGTATAATTCACCAGCATCTACAAAAACCATAAAAGAAACAGACAAAAACAAGAAACAACAAAAGATAAAAGTGCATTCAACCACCAGGTTTTTGAGAAATTTGAGAAATTTGAGAGCGGGGTTATACAGAGGAAATAAAGAACAACAATATACATACTCGCACGCGATAAATTTGAATAATAATTTACATTTGATTAATCGCAGCAGCAGAAAGCAGATCTCGGAGCTTTCAATGAGAAAGCTTTTTTCATCCACCGAACTTCGTTACACACACATGTCTAAATTTAGTGAATACAGCAAACAGCTGTTTTTCCGCCGGAGAACGAGAGTAATATTCAAGAGGAAGAGTGTTTGCCCCGTTAAGCTCTTATTTAGATGGCAGCTTTTGTATGATTCTGTAGCAAGATCATAGTGTCGGGGTTCGTTGTTGCATTTCATTTACGGTAGTTCGCTGCAGTCCTGAGAACCTTGTTTCGCTCTTGAAAACTGCTAAACTTTAACACGAGACGTTGAAGTGTTGTTGCTGTTACGCTTATTCGGGCGGAAAACGTTTATTAAGAGAGGCAGCTTACAGTTGATAGTGTGACAGAGACGGTTGAATAGTGTTTTGAAGTTCTTGTTGGGTAGTGCAGGTACCCCAAAGAGCACTACATCACATCCAATGCATTGCGACGTTGCTGAAGACATTTGATCTCGGATTCGTGCAATTGTGGAGCTGGTGTTTAGTTCGACTGCATCGATGCGCTAGATTATTCCGGAGATATTGGATTTCAGTTCGTCGAATTTCTGACTCCAATTTCAGAGACTCAAATTGTCAGATACGGATATTTGCAGATTCTGCGGTGAAGACATAACACACATACTGTGTGAATGCGAGGCAATATCGCGTAGTCGAAGAAAATTTTTAGGGAAATACTTTTTCGAAAACCTAGAAGAAATATATGGCACGAACTTCAAAGGCCTTCTTGGCTTTTGCAGGAAAATTGGGGATTTCATCAGGGAGATTGTTCAGGTTTTTGCTATTTGAAGACAAATTAAACTGGTTCCACAGGAATAGCGATGGGCCCGTTTTGGTGTCTGGTATCTGTGTGATGGCATATCCATTATACTCCTGTTTAACCTAACCTAACCTAACCTATATTTTGCAAAGAATATTATTTTCTTACTTGGAGATAGTTGTCAGATGGCCGTCGGACCGGTAAGTTATAGAAATTATTAATGCAGGGTACTGTAGCACCCCTGGGGTACTAAAATCGGTAGTAATTGGAAAATTGTTTTGCGTTTATTTGCAAGTGTTTATTCCCTGGGATGTTCTGTTTTTGCTATTAGAAATGTGTTACTTTTAGGTTATGCAGTATTTGTGACAAAATGACGAGGACTAGGTGCAGTGGAATGACTGAAGGCGAATCTATTGAGCTCTTACTATTCGATGAAGATGACGAAAATTAACTTTACGTTGGCAGTGATACATCTGATAACGAATTAGATCAACTTATCGAGGACTTTCTTGAAACTGCATCATCTGGCTCCGAAGATGACACAGCTCTCTCGACTATGCGTAGTAAAACACAGAATTTACAGGAAGCAATGAAAGTGCCGACAAGATTATATGGTGCATATAGATACAAATGGGATGAACTATAACCTCTTTCGCCTTCGGATTCCAACAAGAAACATAACATTGCAGGTTGTAAAGGACCCGCGAAAAATATTTATACGGTAACAGAAGCTTGCTCGCTGTTTTTTGATTCAACGACAATTGATGATGTTGCATCGTACACTAACAAGAAAATAAGCCTCCAAAGGAAAAAATATAAAGGAGACCGAAACAATTTCGAACAGTACGAGTATAAAGCCCCGGGCTGTATACGACCATCATTTACGCGTGATACAACGACAAATGAATTACTAGCCTTACTTGGTTTGTACTACTTGTCTGGTGGTTTGAACACGAATGGTGTGACAACAAAGGAATTGTTTGACGAAGCTAACGGAACTCACAATTTGAGTTACTAAAAAATTGCTTACGACTTGACGATAGAAATACAAGAGAGGATCGCCGTAAAAATTACCGTCTTGCTCCAAACAGAGAATTCTTTGACCATGCAATTCAAAAGTCTAAACAACTGATGGGCTTTCGCGGGCGTTGTCCATTTCATATATACTATACATTCCAAGTCAGTCTGACAAATACGGTGTAAAGATAGTATTACTTTGTGAAGCTAAAACATCTTGCATGATCGATGGCGATGTGTATTTAGTCAAAGAATAAACGCCGAGGAAGCAACCTGTTGCAGATTATTATCTTCAGACCTTGAATGAACTTATTCACGGATCAAACCGAAGCCTTACCTGTGATAATTAGTTCACATCCATATTATCTGCAACCACTCTTCTGAACGAGAAACTATAACTGTTGTTGGAAAATTGAAACAGAATAAAAAACAAATACAGTTTTGAAGAAAATTATGCAATGTTTGCTTTTAGGGTTTTAGGGGACCCCTAACTTTACTATCATACTGTCCATTTAAAAGCTCTTAAAACAAGATAGTAAATTTATTATCTACAATGCAAGTTTAGCAAGTTTAGAAAAAATTCTCAAGAGAAGAACTTGTTTGAAGGCATTAGCATTGAAATTCATACTACCGTGGCATGAGGAACGAAAAAATTGGCCGAATTTACATAGCAATACTGCCAAATGATTAATGAAATTTTGAAGATACCTGATATGCTAGTACCACCGACACTTGACGTTCCAAAACAAGGACGATGTAGATTTTGTCCGTACTCGAAGGACCGAAAAAGTAAAACTTTTTGCAAGCATTGGATACCTTTTCGCACCTAACTCTGCTTGATTTACAGATCAGGAAACTTTCTGGCAATAGTGCGATGCCACTCAGTAATTGGATTACTCCAAGAGCAGTAGTATTGCTGAATTGCCACATTAAAGACTTAAAAAATACAAAAATAGCTGTCCAATCTATGCACAAGTGTTATACTTTGATGCGGCCTTCTGGCACATGCCAGAAAAGGCGGTTAATACGTTGGTCTGAGAAAACAGGGCAATATACGATTGCTGACCATTTGTTCACCACCTTCTAAAAATAAAACTTTGGTCGCACCAGTAAAGCGTGAAGCACAATAGCAATGAAGAGCTAAAGAGCGTGCATTAATAAAAATACAGTACAGTTTCATATGTATTGACAACAAATAATACTGTGATTATAATTCTTGCGGTAAGATGGAGTATCGGTTGACTATCTCGAAAGTGATGACCACCTTCTCAAACTCGCATTGCAGCCAGTTAAAACTCTGTACAGCGATTCAACTATCGGTGGCTATTCTATTTTAACCAAAAGTCAGATCAGACGGACGCCTTGTGTTCAAAAGTGCAGGGTCGCAAACGCAAAATACACAAGGAGTTCACGTGGTGCACATGCGATTAGCATTGTAAAAATTGATCAAAATGTCTTATCTTCGTCGCTATACAAGGGTTGGCTGAAATGTTTCCGACAGCAACGTAAAGATAGTGGCACTCGTCACTAAAAGCTAGTGAATGTTGTTGTGCATCTTTTGACAGTTACTGACCGAAGTTTCAGTCGTTTTGGACGCACAGTTTTTAGTTGACTGTCATTGGAGTGAGTCGATATGAGTGTTTTTTATGAAAATGGAAAAAATTGAGTATCGAGCTGTTATTAAATTCTTGTTTTTGAAATTCAATACGACTACGCAAATCAAAAATAAGTTGCACTCTGTGTATGGGGACTCTGTGCTATCATTTACGACAGTGAAATTTTGGGCAGCTGAATTTAAACGTGGCCGTAAGAACTTGGGAGATGATGAACGTTCGGGACGTCCAAAAACTGCAACCACTGACGATAACATTACTTAAGTTCACCAAATGGTGTTAGACGACCGCCGAATTAAAGTGAGAGAGATAGTAGAGGCTATGAAAATGTCCAAAGAACATGTTTGTTATATATTAAATCAAGGCTTAGGGATGAGAAAGCTGTCCGCGCGTTGGGTCGGCACCCATCATTTGCTTACGTTAGACCAAACACGTGTTCGAATGCACATTTCCAACGCTCTGTTGGCGCAGTTTAGGCGCAATAAATCCGAGTTTTGGCGCCGATTAATTACTGTAGATGAAACTTGGATACACCATTATACGCCCGAAACAAAAATTCAGTGAAAACAGTGGACTGCAAAGGGCGAGCCGCCTCCAAAAAAAACAAAAACTGTTTTTTCGGCTGGGAAAGTGATGGCGACTGTTTTTTGGGATAGTAAAGTAGTTATCTTAATCGACTATCTTCAAAAAGGAAAAACCATTACAGGAGCATACTACGCATCATTACTTGCCAAGCTGAAGGCAGAAATTGCGGAAAAACGGCCACATTTGCAGAAAAAGAAAATCCTGTTTCACCAAGACATCGCGCCGTCTCACACCTCAGTGATTGCGATGGCGAAAATCCATGAATCACGGTTTGAACTGCTTGACCATCCGCCTTGTTCACCAGATCTAGCCCCAAGCGACTTCTTTTTGTTCCCTCATCTAAAAACTGCGCTCGGAGGACAGAGATTTTCGTCAAATAAGGAGATAATCACCTTCGTGAACAATTATTTGGAAGAGAAAAACGCCAAGTATTATTTGGACGGGGTAGAGAGATGGGAGCATTGCTGGGAGAAGTGTGTAGAATTATAGGGAGACTAAGTATGTAGAAAAAAAGTGTCTTGTATCAATGTTCGGTAGGAAACTTTTCAGACAGCCCTCGTATATCCATAGCAGAAGTCACAGTTGACCAAGCGCTTATTATGAAATATGTAATTACCATACAAAATATATTACAGTGCCTGAGTGCCGCAGCGTAATTAACTATTATTTATCTTGCCACTGTCTTAATTTTGCGTAAAATTTTATGGCCGCTTTCTATTTTTTTATCTTCAGATAAGTTTCATTTCCATTCATTATACATAGTTACATGTCGAATTTTATTAGTTTATTTTTAATGCAGTCGTAACTAAAATCGAATATAAAAAAAAAATACCGCCGATGCAACTCAATTAATTACAACATACATTCTCTCTTTTACAGGTATCCCAGCAACACTCACTTACATTAACATGGATCATAGCGGAACAGGATCTCCAGAATTGATTCCATATCCGGACTGGAGAAGCAACACTGCTGGCGACTGTGCCAACAGTCTTACCACCGTCTATCGCATTAAAGTCGATGAATGTGGCCGTTTATGGGTACTCGACACAGGTACCCTGGGTATTGGTAACAGTACAACGAACCCATGTCCATATGCAGTCAATGTTTACGACCTGACGACAAACACACGTATCCGCCGCTACGAGCTACGTCCAGAGGACACAAATGCCAACACTTTCGTGGCAAACATTGCCGTTGACGTTGGCAAGACTTGTGATGATGCTTTTGCTTATTTCTCAGATGAATTGGGATATGGTCTGATTGTTTACTCCTGGGAGCAGAACAAATCGTGGCGATTTTCATCACATAGCTATTTCTTCCCGGATCCATTGAGAGGTGATTTCAACGTTGCTGGCCTCAATTTCCAATGGGGCGAAGAGGGTATCTTTGGCATGGCATTAACACCGATCCGTTCAGATGGCTACCGAACTATGTATTTTAGTCCATTGGCTAGTCATCGAGAATTTGCTGTCTCTACACGAATTCTACGCGATGAGAGCCGAGTAGAAGATAGCTACCATGATTTCGTACCTCTGGATGAACGTGGTCCCAACAGTCACACAACGTCCCGTGTTATGAGCGATGATGGAGTTATGCTGTTCAATTTAATCGACCAAAACGCTGTAGGATGCTGGCATTCCTCTATGCCATATTCACCGCAGTTCCATGGAATTGTAGACCGAGATGATGTTGGCTTGGTATTCCCAGCTGATGTAATAATTGACGAGAGTAAGAACGTTTGGGTGCTGTCCGATCGAATGCCAGTATTTTTACTCTCTGACCTGGACTACAACGATGTGAACTTTAGAATTTATTCGGCTCCCTTAAGCAACCTGATTGATAATACAATTTGTGACTTGAGAAGTAACATCTATGGGCCGTCAAATAGTGTAGCTTTGAAGCAGACAACTATTCTTCCATATGGCGCGAAAACTCTAGGTCTACCTCAGAGACCCATTCTACAATCACGACCGCTTAATCCTCCCAATAAGGAGTACCTTCCACCATTGCTACCACCTGCCCAACCAGTGTCATATACAACCCAAAAGATTCCAGTGGCCAAGGCATTCGTATTTAACCAACACAATGGACTGAGCTATGAAGCCGGTGGTCCACAAACATTTCCTGCCATCGGGTTTAAGGATTATGTGACAGGCAGGAACACCTGGTGGAATTCGTAGTCAGATTTAATTTGTCATTTGGAGAGGGCAAGGAGATGTTGTGGAGCATGTTGGAGTGCTTAATGGAACGGATATTCATTCGAATGGAAAGCCCACGAGGGAGCTCTTATTGTATACGTATCAAATCGGCCAAAAGTCAAAAAGTTTATTGTAAATATATTATACAACTACATACTCAATTTATTTAGTCATATTTGTTGCCTCCTCTACTCTTGTGTATATTTAAATTTTCATTAAAATAAACATTTTATTCGTAGCCATGGTTTGCATTGTTTTTATTGTTTTTGTTTCTTTTTGTAATTCTCCTTTGGAGCTGAGAGTGTATTAATTTAGCGGACACACATTGATAAAGAATATCATGGCATGGATGCACAGATGTGGTATTTGAAGTCTGTGTTTTTGTTGGGTGGTCTTAAAGAATTTAAATAACCGTTGATCCATGGCTATGACTCAAAAAAATTTAGGATATAAACGTTGTCTCTCTTAAGGACTACATATTTTCCCATTTTTTCCTATCTGTAATTAGAGGAGCGACTCTGAAAAGCTCAGGTGTCAAAAGTTCGTAACAGTTAAGTACGAGTATGTTGGTGTTAATGACTCTATTGGATACTGGCAATCCCACTACAATTTTTTAGACATTGACCAGGATTTATTAAGATGTTTACTTTGTAGGTCACCGAAGTATCAATTAAGACAAAATCGGTACTTTAAGCTGTGGCGAAGGAGATAATGGGGGAAAGAATTCATCTCTGTCGAGGTTAAATTTTATCCAAATAAAGCTTGTAAGGTAGAACATTTTCAAGGTATGACTGTAACAGCTCAAAAACTAACAAGGTGACGTAAGCGGCGAATATTTGGTGGATCGAGGCAAGCTTTTTGTTTGTTGCGCCAATCTCGTATATTCTGATTCGAGGACTGCATCATTGTAAAGGGTGGCCCGATAAGAATAATAACAACAACGAGAACAACAACGGTGTGAGATATAAAATTGGTTCTGGCATTATTTTGAAGCTATGCTCATGCCAATACGTGTAAAAAAGCACATCATTCAAATGGCCGCCCCGGCTTCGCTGGCAGCGGTCGGTCCAATTTTTATTGACGCAGTCAGATATCTGCGGCGTTATTCAAGCAATAGCGTGCTTAGCTTCGAGCTCGTTCGAGCTCAGAGAACATAATGGTGTAAAATCGCAGGATGGCGGCGGCCAATTGATGAACACTCCCCGTGAGATGACCCAGTCTCCAAATTTCTACTTCATAGCTTCGAGCATTGCGTCGCTTGTATGGCATGTAGCTCCGTCTTGTTGCAACCACAGCTCGGATATATCGATTTTGTCGAGCTCTGCCCACAGAAAGTCGGTTAACATCGCTCTATACCTGAGACCATTCATCGGTCTCCTTCCTCATTTGCAAAGAAAGAAGTTCCGCATAAACCGCACCAAACAGTCAATCTTTTTGAATGTATTAAACCTTGGCCGAACACTTGTGGATTGTGTTCGCTCTAATAATTGCAATTTTGCTTGTTGACATAGCCGCTGAGTCAAAAATGGGCCTCGTCCGGGAGGATGACTTTTTGGCCGAAATCCGGATCTCCGGCCAACATTTCCAGCGCCCAATTAGCTAACGCATGCCATTGTCTATGGTCGCTCTCCTTCAATTCTTGCGTCAGCACAATCTTGTATAGATGTAGGCCCAAATCTAAACGCAAAATAAGTCGGGTTGACTTTCAGCTGATAGGCACCGAATCAACATTTCTGGGTCTTCTTCGATACTAGCCGTTACGGCGACTATGTTTTCTTCATATTGCACCAATCTCTGCCTGGTTGGTGGTTTAAGATCCAAAAGAGTGTACTCACGCTCAAACTTTTCCACGGTACGACAAATTGCCTGCACTCTGAAGCCTTGATGACGGCCGACCTCACGACGAAATTCAAGTTGCATATTTGAGTCGGAATTTCGATAATATTTTTTAATAATTTCCCCACGTTCGGCAAACGTAAATCTATGCATGATGAAATGACAAACCCTACTGAATATTTTGACAGCTGCATGTCATTGGTAACTTTGACAGCTGCTGATACATCACAATTGGAAAAGCTATCATTGCTATCCGGTTCCCCTATATAATCTTACCAACACAAACCTTACTGATCAAACGCATCACCAATGCAAAAAATAACATTGGATCGCCGCTGCTGATTCCATCACAAAGACACCCGTTCGTTGGTAAACCCGGCCTCTCCAAAAAGACCCGTACATAACCATAACCTTTCTTATGACTGGATGTAGGAATGTACGCATTATCTTTGTAATGCGTCGACTCAGTAGAACGTATCAACGACAATTTTCTCCTATCATTACAATCTCTAGACGCTCTTATCAATGGGATTCTAGACAAAATTATTTCCGAACTTTCGTCGTAAGACCCTTTAATATGATCCAAATTATGCTGCAAAAGAAGTTGATGACCTCGATTGTAGAAAAGCCTTTCTAACCAAATGGTGCCGAGATCCTTCTCAAGATCAGCCGAACAGGCGGATCCTGCAAATTTGTATTCCACTCTATGCCGGAAATCATTTTTAGCGGGGAACAGCGTTTACGCAGCATCGAATCCGTTTCAACAGAGCTTTATAAACTATGTATCTTTTCGGATACCTTGCTAATGTTTGGCAGGAAACTAATTGACTGGTTTATCTGAACTTCATCACTTTTTGGATTATTTAACACATTGTAAATAGCATGCTAAAAATATGCACCGCTTCTAAGGCAGATGGCTCCATACGCCATTTAAGATACCGTCTACTCCTGCCAACATTTTGAGATACTCAAAGATGCATGGGAGCACATCTTTCCGCGCTAACAAATAAGGAGTAACTCGTCCATCGGCGATAATGACACCCAGGTTTTCTTCACTGAAACAATTTAATCGGGGTAGGTGCGTTGCTAGTAATTCCTTGTGATGCCTTCGAAAATTCAATTGGGGCCACAGAGTGGCGAAGCATTTTTTCCAGTAACATACTCGTATGCATAAAAAAAAATCTGGCCACGCTTGTGATCGAGTGGCTCCAGAGCTCCTTAGACAAGATTCGACAATAATAATTCGTATAGTAGAAGACGAAACCTACGTTCCTGATTTTATCTCGCATATCTAGATCATTACCATGCCTGTTATTATTAGTAATCAAGAGCTGGCACATGCAAGAAGAACGAAGTTGAGTTTAAACAACTTCTGGCATAACTGACAGCATTCATGAGTCCAGAATTCGTGCAATGGTAAACGGTTTTGAAGAAACTGGTTCGGTATCGGGTCAAACTCCATATCGGCATGCTCGGCCTGTACGTATACGCCAAAACATCACCACTGTGAACGAAAGTGCTCAAAACCAGCCAGGCACGTCAATTCATCGTCGAAGTCAACAATTGGGCCTCACTTATGGCACTTTACGGCGAATTTAAAAGTTTGTCTTCATTTTCTGGCCTATAAACTCTAAATTACACAACAATTGAAGCCATTGGACCATCTGTAGAGTGTGTAGTGGATGCTGGATCGCCAGGACAATTTGTCATCGAATTCGATCTTTTCCGATGTAACCCATTTTTGGATGGATGCGTTCGGAAATAAACAAAATTTTCATTTCTGGGGACCAGAAAACCTATACGAGATTCACGAAAAAACCAATGCATCCCAAAAAAGTCACTGTATGGTGCGGATTATGGGTTGGTGGCATTATTGACCCGTACTTTTTCGAAGATGAGGCTAGAGAGACAGTTACAGTGAATGGAGAACGTTACCGTCTATTTTTTTTTTCCAAAATTGAATGAATTTGATTTGGACGATCTCTGGATTCAACAGCATGGTGCTACCGCCCACAAAATCCATCAATCAATCAATTTATTGCGTGCGAAATTTGAAGATTGCATTATTTCGGTTAGAGGAGGAGTTGAATGGCCTCCAAGGTCATGCGATTTAACACCTTTAGATTTCTTTTTGTGGGGGTTATTTTAAGACTAAGGTACATGCCAATTACCGCGACAATTCAATCCAAACAGAAATTGCGCTCATTGACCCACTTATTCTTCAAAAAGTCATCGATAATTTTGACCTTCGGATGGTTGTTTCCAACAGAAGCCATGGTAATCACATGAACGATGTTGTGTTCCATTCATTATTAATATGTGTTTCATTTAATGAAAACTTTCACACTAGCTGTTGGCTCATCCTTTATAATGGCTGGTCCGAATACAAGTTTATTTTTGAATCAGATGTTATGTTGACACCGCTCAAAAGTCTTGACTGTCAGTCAGTATGATACCTCCGCAGAATGAAATGAATCACTTTATGCTTGAACAACTTTACGAAATATCGTAAGATTACTTCAAAAGTGAGTGCTGTGTTGCCCAAAAGGTGTGTTTGTTGAAAATTTTTTTGACGAACCGCGTGCAAAAGGTGGCTGAAGGTGTTCGACTCAACTCAGGAACACCGACTCGCCATCGATCTCAACAACTCAACATTTCACGCACCAGCCGGATGAGAATTTTGCACATAGATTTCGAATTATTTCCTTACAAAGTCCAATTGACTCAGCAATTGAATCAAACGACCATCCCCTTCTCGCTTCTCAGATTAGGACATACAACAGCCGGAATTGGACGTCGAATTTGGCTGAAAAATAATTTTTCCTGAGGAGGCGTATTTTCATCTCGGCGGATTTGTTAACAAACAAAATTGCCGTATCTGGAGATCGCAAAATCCGCACGTGATTGTCAAAAAGCCAAACCCATTTTATTTCAAAAATGCTGCTGGAAATGCCATAACGGTCAACGGTGAACGCTATAGAGCCATGATTACTGAATTTTTGTCGACTGAAATTGAAGCCATGGACTTGGACGATCTTTGGTTTTAGAAACACGATCGGTGTTTTGCGCGCTATCAGCAGCCTCGAAGCTGCGATCTGTCCCAGTTACACTTTTCTGTGGGCTACCCTTAAACATCAATGTTATGAGGGCAATCTAAAAACAATCCAAGCCCTTAAAGCTAATATCGTTCGAGCCATTCATGAGACAGAAACAGCCAACAAGGTAAAACTGAGTTGACAGGATGCGCTACCGCGAAGCCAGCCAAAGCAGCCCCATGACTAAAATCGTATTCTGTAACTAATGGGAATAATCGCTCTTTCTAATAAAGCCATAGCACACTGAAAATTGTAGACTTTTGTTAATTTTATTTTATTTTTAAAAGGAAACTTGTATTTGGACCCCTTGTACACGTACTCGTATATCTACAAATTTTTTTTGACCAACGTGTGTTCTAAACTGGATTCATAGAAATCGCGATGGACCCGTTTTGGTGCCTAGTGTTTGTGTGATGGCATATGCATCACACCCCTGTTTTAACCTAACCTAACCTAACTTGTGTTCAATGCCCCAGAAGTGGATTTTAAATAGTGAATTAATAGATTGATTAAGTGGTTTAAGTAAAAGTTAAAGAAAAAGTAAAAGTGGTTGAGAAAGGCGATTGAACTGTAAATGGTTAAATGGTAATTGTATTGAATAAATCTCTTGTATTGAAAGGAATAAGTTCTATCATTTGTACCCACACAAACATTTTGCAATAAGCACGTCAACAAAAGCGAACTGGAGAAGTGGCTGGAAGCTGACGCAAAGGCAAAGTCAGATTTGATAATAGCTATCGACCCGAGTCTGTTGCGGCTGATGAAAGGTTGGGACACGGCCAAGAGTGTCTGGGAGCGATTGAAGTCAGAATTCGCTTCCACAGGACCAGAGAAGTAGGCGACACTTCCGAAGCGTGTGGCAAACTACAAAATGCAGGAAGGTGATGATCTGCGGAGAAATCTAATGGAGTTCTTCAACGCAGTTTCACAATTGAAGTGTATGGATGTTGATATACACGAAGAAATCTTGTCGATACTTCCGCTGAACGGACTTCCACCTAGCTTCGAGTTGCTCCGATGTGCTATGTGAAGTCCCGAGGGAGAAAATTCCTGAGAAGAACGATGCACAAAACCAACGCAAAGCGGAGGGTGAGAAGCTATGTATGACCATCGACGCACACGCCTGAACAGATCAAAGTTTGAATGAAGTGTTCCACATTGGGAGGCGACAAAACGTTCAGGTATAAGTGTTACAGGTGTCATCAAGTGAGCCACAAGGCGTCTGAATGTCCGGAAAATAAGAAACCACGGAGCTACTCAATATGCGAATCGTCATCAAAGGCAGAAAGTACTTTCCACACAGCCGAAGTGGAAGATCAGGCTTTGGGGATTTTGAAGAGTGGCGACAGAGCACGATGGGGCTTGGACTGTGGTTGCACGTCACACATGTGCAACGACGAACGTTTGTTTTCATCGTCATCTCCGATAGTGCAAGGGAAGCTGCTGCTGGCAAACGATTCTTGTGAGACGGTAGAGGCAACAGAAACAGCTGCGATTGTCACTACAGACGGGAAGATTGAAAGGTCAGTAAAACTCCAAAATACGTTGTTAGTAAAAAACTTGAGGACTAATCTTCTTTCTGTTGCGAGGATAACGGACCGCGGAACTACCATCACGTTCAACAAAGAGAGAACGATTGTTCACGGAAATGATGGCAAAATCAAGGTGATGGCGAATTGAATTGGACATTTGTCTAAATCCAGGAAAGTACTCTACAGGCGTGTGTGGTCAGTCAGAAGGCATCGAATTCTGGGTTGTGGTATTGCAGGCTTGGCCATTTAAACGGACGAGATATGATGTCTCGGAGAAAATTGGTGACTGGACTAGAGATCATCGAAGACGGCAGGCGTGAATCATGAAACATTTGTCTACGAGGAAAAATGACTTTATTGCCGTTTCTCAAGAAGTTAAAGAGGTGTACAAAGCTTTTGGATCTGGTGCACACTGATGTCTGGGGTCCATCCACTTTCATTGATGATAACAGCCGATGGTGCGAAGTTTTCTTTTTGAAACAAAAGAGTGACGTTTTCAGCGCTTTCAAGGAATAAAAAGCTCGTGTAGAGACACAAACTAGTCGCAAACTTAAATGTTTGATATCAGTTAATGGGCGAGAATTCCATAACCACGATTTTGACGAGTTCCTCGAAAGAAATGTTATTAAACGACGACTTTCAGTTCCAATACGCCAGACTCTCGTCAAAATGGCAAGGTGCATGCTCATTCAATCAGTTTTGGGCAGAAGCTGTAGCAGCGTCAAATTACCTGAGAAATAGATGTCTAACCGTCAGTTTGAATGGGCACACACCGTTTGAATGTTGGAACAAAAGATTGCCGAACCTGAGTCACCTGAAGATGTTTGGAGCAAGAGCATTTGTATTGGACAAAGCTCCTAGTAAGGGAAAGTTCGAGGCGCGCTTAACTGAATTGATCATGTTCGGATACTCTGAAGCATCCAAGGGGTGTGTGTGGTTATTACCAGAGACGTCAATTTTATAGAAAACGAAGTGATCGGCGTGGGGCGTCAAGAAAAATATTTTGCAATTCCTGGTGAAGGATCTGAGAACAAATGCGGATCAACTTCAATTCAGATACCGATGACCGAGAAAGGGACCGTACCACAGGATTATAATCGAGTTTCAAAAGGTAGCTCCAAGTTCCAAGAGCAGAACAAAGAGGCTCATTGGACATATCAAACGAGGTCTGTATCGCGCACCACGAAAGCAAAAGAATCCGAATAATAGAGTGACAACAAAAGCAAAGAGAGAGAGGACACATATGACGAAGATCATTTCGATTCGGTGGATGGGGCCGAAACAATGGAGATGGCGAACATTGGAGAGCCATGTCTGGAACAGAGGCATAAGGATGGCTAGAGGCGATCAAAGATGAGATCCGAGGGCTTATCAAGAATAATACGTGAGACTTGTTCACGCGTCCAGCGAATAGAGCTGTTGTGACCAGTAAAGTTTTTCTGTGTAATTAGTTGAAACCGGATGGATCGCTGGATCGGAAGAAAGCTCGAGTTGTTGCCAGAGGATTTTCGCAACTCCAAGGAATAGATTTCGTAGAAACATTTGCACCTGTAGCTCGTCTTGAATCGATCAGACTCCTAATGGCATTATCTGTTCGTGAAAACTTAGCAATTTACCAGATGGACATCGTTGGGTCTTATTTAAATGGCGACCTAGAGGAGGAGATTTACATGGACCCTTCAGAATACTTTCGGCAGGCGTTGCAGATGATAGTAAAAGAAGATGGGCGAAAAGATGGAGCAGGAAGAAAGGCCGAGCAGATGCTCCAGAAGCTCAGAGAAGGTAACAGCGTTTGTGGTCTGAAAAAAGCACTTTATGGTCTCGGCAGGCAGTAGCGTAAGAAAGTAGACAAAACACTTCAGGATCTAGGCCTGAAACCTGCGGCTAACGATGCATGCCTTTACTATGTATCAAACAAGGAAGAATTCACAGTCGTTGCAGTGTATGTCGATGACATTTTGTATGCATCAAGAAGCCAGAAGACATTGGACAGTATCCGCAGAGGACTTGCTACTGCTTTCCAACTTTAAGATCTCGGATTGGCACGGTACTGCTAAGGCGTCGGGATAATTCGAGGAGACGGTGAAAGAAAACTAAAGCAGAAGGCGTACGTCAAGCAACTATTAAACAAATTTAAGATGGACGAATCGAAACCGATAAGCACACCGAACGATACAAAGGCGAAATTGCCAAATGGAAAGCGTTGTACTAAAAAGCAACAAGCCGGAAAACCATATCGGCAGTTCATTGCGTCGCTTATGTACCTGGGAATTTCGACCAGGCCGGACATCGCTTTTACCGTGAATCGACTGGCACAGTTAAACAAGTGTTATCAGTGGTCAGCTGCGAAGCGTGTTCTACGCTACTTGCGATGTACGGAGAACAATTGGATGCACTTGGTCTTCGAGGATTTTCAGATGCTGACCATGCAAACGACGAGACAGACAGAGTATCGTACACTGGATACGTTTTTAACGCTAATTGGAGCAGCAATCACCTGGCGTTCTCAGAAGCAACGGTCAGTGGCTATATATACAACGAAATCAGAATATGTTGCACTATCCGAATCATCCAGAGAAGCGACGTATCTTCGAAACCTGTTGACTGAAATGAATTTGCTTAAGTTGGCTGGTATAGATTGGGATAGATAATCGAGGAGCAAAGCACATAGCCGAGAATACAGTTTGTCATTCGCGTATGAAGCACATTGCAAACAGATATCATTTTGGTATTTATTATTATTGTTTCCATAAGCAAAGGTCAACGGCAGCTACGATGGCAGTGGCAATGGATGGCAATGGCAAACGGATGATGGCGAGATCTAGGGTAGGTTACAATTTGTTTGGCAGTTAGAATAAACGAATTCGTTTAGAAAAGACTAATCGACTGATATTTTCAAATAAAGATCGGTGTCAATCGACCTAAAGTTGAGGATTGACGGGAAAATGTGACAAATCTTGCATCCATCCTTAAAGTTAGACTTCTTATCAATATCAACAAACCTGAAGAAAAATGGAACGGTTTTAGCTCGACAGGGACGAGTTTTTTTTTCTATCAAGACTATATATATATATAGTACATAGGTATTTAGAGATATAGGCCAGGGTTTTGAAATAGGACAAATGAGAGATGTCACCGACGACCTATTCCACATCTATCAATCTACTAACCATTTAAGCAGTTTTTATATCTTCATACAGGCTTATTCGGACCGTTCATGGTGTTCAATTTACTGAGGCCACTCGCAATCATTAATTTGCTAATTTGGAATGGGCTTTCAGAAATTCGTTCACATTCCTCTATCGAGGCGGAGGACTGTGACTAGGATCGAAGCGAAAAATCTTTTCTATTTATGCGAGCTTTTCCTCAACTTGTCTAAAGTAGCAGTTCAGCAATCGGGTTTTCAGCAGTTCCAGTAAAATCTGGAGTGAAACTCAGCGCACCAGATGTAGAATAACTGGAGGATTTTTTCACAATGTTGCCACTGGTTTTCTGGCTGTAAAACTTCTAGGAAGACAACAACTGAAAATATCTGAGAAACTAGTCATCCAGTCATAAATCATTGGGTCTGGTCTGGTTCGCAGGACAGGTTCAAAGGAAGATTATGTGAAAGTTTCCTACCGTCTTTCAAGAAAATGTTATGTTACATTTGCAGGCCACCAAAAATTGCGAAGCTTTAAACGGGTGGGGAGAAAAGGATTTAATTGTTGGCTATCCTGAAGTAACGTCTCTGATTTTAGGTGGCCAACATTTGGGGCTAGTAGATACCAACCATGAAAAACAAACTCCTTTCTCTTCAGATTGTACACATTCATGTTGACTTACGTCTTGGTGGTGGCCCGTCACAGTGGCCGCCTTCGTCTACTTTCACGCAAGAGGGTCTAGGTTCAAAACTCGGCCAACGACAAAAAAAAGCAGAAAAGTAAGATTGTTTTGTGACGTCAGCACTTCTTTGACGGGCAATGTCAAACCTACGAAAGTAAAGTCTCTCCCACTCGTTTTTCGAAGTCAGGTACTGGGCATAAAGTGGCAAAACAAAAACTACAATGGGTGGGAAACACTGGACCTTGTCCCACACGGATGGTGCCACCAATAATTTTTATTTTTTTAATTTAATAAGTACATCTTTATTATATTTCATGAACCATAGATAGTTGTCTTTCCCGTAAGACATATTAAATTGCAACAAAAGTTTAGCTTCTACACACTCTTCTACCAAACTGGTAGGGCAAACAGTCAAGAATACGTTGCTCTTGGTATCGGATGAATTGAGTACTTCAGTGAATTGAGTATATTTGCTATATTTACGGGACAAAAATTAAAAAAGTTAGTACCCCAGCGTGTTTTAGGACGTATCCAGTTTAGACGTAGAATATCATTCACTTTTATCGAACGTTTGAGGAACATTCAACAAACATCCAAGTCCGAAAAATGTTAAGAAAAGTCCTATAAATGTATTCAAATAAATCCGGAGTCCGAACAACACTCTAATGTTTTACAAAAAAGCCAATTAGTTGTCATCGAAGCACAAGGGAAATCCATGGTTTAAACCAGCATTGCCATCTACTGAATGTGGTTTTTAGGAAGAGTGGGTAATGAAAAAAATTGAGGTTTCACGTCCAGGCAAAGTGGAAGTAATCCCGCCTAGTAGTGTAAAAAAGATTAGGTCAGCTATTCATAGCTAAATAATAATAAGGTTTGATTAATGTGAAAGCCTGCCAGTGATTTTTCAAGTCCAATTCCTTAAAGAAACCATGATAATTCTAAATATCTACAAGGGGGTGGTCGGGGTCTACAAACTAATATAACATATTCCCATGCGTGCGAGTACCATACTTGAACACCACGGAGCACCGACAGCATTTAAAAGCTGTTTCATCTTCTTCTAATTGACAGGAGGTTGGACTATGGTTGAGAGATAAAAAGGGACGACAGAACATTGGCCATGCCAATTTACTACTCAAGTTCGCAGAGTATCTATGTACCTCCGGAAAATGGCTGGATTCGGTTTAAATTCAATTTGGAATTGAACACTAGATACTGGACAGATCTCAGTGGGCACAAATTGATGTGCTATACAAAGTATGACTGTTAATATGATATTTATGAATGAATCCAAGACCCAAAAAGCAGCCGACACGAGCGATTTTCCAAAAGGCCTGGCTCAGGTTTCTCAAAACTCAATCGGAACCGGTAATTGACAAGTTGCTGAATGGGTGAAGATAACCACCGTGTGGCGCTCCCGTTGTTCCGATTTGAGTTCTGTTTTTTTTTTTTGTTATCTGTTGGTAAATCTGTTGTTGACATTCCCTCTAAATCTTAGCGTTATAGCTTAACATTTGCAAAAGTTACGTAGCGAAGAGTACATCTATCTCTATGTGTGTTGGCGATTTTTTACAATCTTAAAAATGGATTTAAATTTGCAACAACGAACTTGTATTAAATTTTGAGTTAGAAACGGATTTAATGGTGCGCAAACGTTGGAAGTGTTGGAAAAGTGTTTCGGAAACGATTCTCTAAAGAAAACGGTCCGTTACCAGTGGCACAAGCCGTTCAAAAGTGGTCGTGAGTCAATCGAAGATGATGAACGCAGTGGCAGACCATCGACATCGAAAGCCGACGAAAACATTGATGAAGTAAAAGAAATGTTGGTCAATAACCGCAAATTAACCATCAGAGAGATAGCTGAGGACTCGAACATTGCGTATGGATCTATCCAAGACATTTGGGTTAATGATTTGGGTTTCTGTCATGTAGCTGCAAAGTTGGTGCCAAAGACCTCAATTTCATGCAAAAAAGAGACCGTGTTGAGGCTGAATCCGATCCCACATTCATCAAAAGGATCATTACTGGAGACGAGACGTGGGTTTATGAGTACGACACAGGCAAATGAATGGCGTTCACCAAATGTGCCGAGACCAAAAAAATCACGTCGTTTTCAGTCAAAAAAGAAGGCAATGCTCAACGTTTTCATGGATTACAATGGTGTAGTAAGAAGGCCAGAAGGCCAGACAGTAAACAAAGAGTGTTATTTGGGCGTTATGAGACCTTTGCGTGAAGCAATTCGCCGAAAGAGACCAGAATTGTGGGCAGAAAACTCGTAGATTTTGCACCATGATAATGCACCGTCGCACAGTGTCATCATTTTTCGTAATTTTTTGACGAAAAATGCAACAAATACCATCCAACAGCCACCGAATTCACCTGATTTGGCTCCCTGTGACTTCTTTCCGTTGAATCGAGTTAAAAAATAGAAAACTAGTACGGGGAATGCGTTTGAGCAGCCGAGAGGAAGTAATGGAAAAATCGCAGGAAGCACTGATGGACATACCGAAAACCGAATATAAAAAAATTTTCGAGGGTTGGATCAAGCGCTGGCATAAGTGTGTTGCAGTCGATGGGGATTAGACAACAGCCACATAACATAAGTTTCATTTTCAAAGAAACAAGGATAAATTGTTAGACAGGAGGCGCGAGAGACTGCACCAAACAGTATCACGATGTGGATAGAGGGGCCTCTCGGCAATCATTCTTGGATTTTCTAAGCCCTATATGCGGTAATTTAGGTTTTTCATAAAAGCTTGAAGATATAAGTTCATACTCGTATGTAATCAATAAAAAAATACATGAGGCCACTATTATTTTAATGAATTAAAATTACGTTTGTTTTTATTAATTTTCTTCACTTTTTGGTTTTATACATTATATATCTCGCATGTTATGTATTCAATAAATTTAATTTCTGTTATTATATTTTTTGTTTTTTTTTTGTTTGGTTTGTTATTATTTTGTTTAAACCTAAGTAAATCTGTTTCAATATTTGAATTAAAATGTTTTTTTTTTTTTCATCTTTCTTGTATAATTTTTTCCATTCGTAGCTTACGTAATATATATTTTGTTTTTATTTAAACATTTTTATGTCTTAACAACATGTAAAATAAATTATAAAATTTTAAATATACTTTTATATATAATGCTTTACGTTTTTCTTTTACCTTTTTAAATAGCTGTTCAAAAACATGTTCACTTTATTTATTGGCTTTCGACTACATACACATATAATCTTATATAAGTTATTTTTTTTTAGTTTTTGTAAATTGTTGGTTTGTTTTATGTTGTTTTGTTTTTTTTTTTTTCGAAAAATGCAATTTGACTGTATACATTAAGTTAGTGTTTTTATTTATTTTTTTTTTTAATTTCAATATTTCCGCAAAATCTACAAAATGTAGTTTTAAAAGTTATTTGCAATATACATTTTGTTTAAAGAATGTTATTTGATTTTTGTTTTAAATGTATTTTTTTTTGTAAGGTTAAATAAGTTTTCTTTTTTGTTTTTATACGGCAGTGTCTTGTGTTTCATTATATTTTACATGTTGTTCTGTAATTTGTTTAGCTGTTTGTTGTTCGTTTTATTTTATATTTTTTTATTTGTGTACGCTACAGAGTTATTGGTCAATATCATTTGATTAAATTTCTCTCGATAAACAATTTAACCTTAGAGTTGTATAAGAAAAATGTTAACAACAAATTATTTAATTATCGTGTTTATGGCAATGCCATTAGTAAATTAATTTTTCTGTTTGTTTATTTATTTTTATTTTTCATTTGTAAGTTTGATGTTGTTTCGTTTAGAATAAAGAAGATGAAAATAAAAATTTTTTATTTAGAAAGGATAAAATCTGTAAAGGATAGTGTTGTAATTGTAAGTGAGTAAAATGGTAAGATATTTACAAAATATTTGTGTTGTATTATTTTGTCCGCGGCTATTTATTACCGTTTACAATCCAATTTATTTTGTTTTAATATTGCACTTTTTGTTTTTTGTAAATTAATACTTTAAATTTAAGATACTATTGAATTTAATTTTGTCAACAACCAATAAGAAATTGACAGTGTCGTTCAAAATTCGAATTAAACATATTTTGAGTAAATTAGATGATGTACCTACTCACGACCGTGTAAAAACTGTCAATTTTTATAAATGCAAACGTGTCAATTTTTTGTTAAGTTTCATATATTTTTGAGACTTTTTAACGATTGTTTTAATTATGGTTTATGTTGTCTGGTATTTAATTTATTATATCTTTTGTTTTGATGTGATTTTGGCCTTAACGTTTCCATATTTTTGTAAATTTAGGTGGGTTCTAGCTTCACCTTGCGCGTGATATTTGCCATTTAAAGGACGGTTTGAATTATGATTACATTTTAAGCTCACGATATCTTTCAAATAATAACAACAAATTGTTTAAATCTGAAATATTCAGTAAATGTCGAATTGTTAAAAGTAAAGATCTCGAGTACTAGCTACTTTTTTTTTATTGAACTGGCCTCCAATAATCTTCTCCTTAATTCTTGGTATTTTGGTATAGCTTTTAATAGAATTGTGGGAAATCCGGAAAGAACTTTCACCACTTAGCTTACCACACGGTGTATCATTTAGTAAAAAAAACAACCTCTATTTCTTATTAAGATACGTGGAAAATCTTTCTGATGCCAGAAACATTGAAAAAAAAAATGAATCTTCCATAAAGTTCGATTACATGAAAAATTAATTTGTTTATTTAAATTGCTAAAAAACAAAAAAGTTGCCAATTAACAACTCCAATTCTCTTAATATTGTCAAAAAATTCTGCAAATACCACGCGCCATTCTCAATATTACCATTTCGTGTATAATGTTTTTGTTTTTTGTTTTTTGTTTTTTTTTTAAATTGCTTTCTTGTATTTTGTTGTTAAATTTGTTTGTAAATGGAAATAAAAAAAAATATTCTTATACAAATTTAGGTAAGTGTAATCTACTAAAAACGATGAGAACCGTGTTTTTCTGTGAGTTAGAAATACTTCTTTTTATTTTTTACATATTGTTAAAACGTTTTATTTATTTGGAAAGAATGTTACAATTGTTTTTCCTCTTTCAAATAATATTCTTGGTTTACTTTCTTCGGTTTTCAATTAGAAAATGTAAAAATGTATTTTTTTTTTCTAGCTCAGAGTGAAAATGAAAAGGTTTTCCTTTTTATGGAGACTTTTTCGAAAAGGAACGATAAACTACAATTTCGATAATATTTTGGAATTGACTGTGAAATGGATGTGTTAAAGTTATGTGTGCGCTTGAAAGATCTATTCACATTGAGCTGTTAGATAGTATCATCTTTGAAAGCGATCCGGCTGCCCAAAGTTATATGACATTGACTTACCTGGAAATTTTTATGCAGTTAAAGTCCCCAATTTCTTTTCATTTAACTTGGCTAAAAAATTCATACTTATGAGTCGCGGTTAGCACATTCAATTCGAAAGCATGACTCCCATCCACGTAGAACTTCGTCAATATGGTGGTGATATCTATTATGGACGCCGTTAATAAGATCCTGTTCCATATATTGAATTTTGTGTCACTATGAACAGAAGTTGCTTCCAACTTGTCAAACTATCTGATAGTTGCAGTACGTCTCAAATCCACGGATATCTTATTCAAATCAAATGATGACAGTAGATAGGGCACGCATACGAGTATTGAGAGAATGAGTTACAGACGCTGATGCATTTAGCTAATGCTTATTTCCCAGACATCCTGATTGATCCTCAGTCCTCATCAGACTATATAGAGCAGATTGTAAGTAGTTAAGAAAGGTTTTCATACACATCTCACAACCCTTTAAAACTACTACAGAAGACGGTGGTCCACACTCCTCTTGCAAAGGAGCATTCAACATGAAACACCAATACTTATCACTGTTTTCAGAAAGACCTATACATGCAGTTTGGTTTGAAACAAAAAAAAATATAGAAAGTCATATACTCGTAGATAGAGCGTCTCGCGTGCTTTTACACAAAACTATGGTAAAATAATTCGCTGGTGGTCTCACCAGAAAGTTCCCTCATAAGTATCAATATGCCCACAGGAAAATCAGCTAAATAAGATTTTCATTGCCCGAGATTAGGAATAACAAGAAAGTTGTTGGCCGATTTGATAGATCCGACTTAGCCCAGATATACATAGAAGCCAATTAAGTACGAATGAGTAAACATCACTTGAGTGAATTAAATTTATATTAAATAATGTGGTTATAAAAGACACTGCCACAACCACACAACCACACAACCACAAAAGCTGTCTATCTACTCAGGCAGCCTCCACATTAATGTACTCAACATTGTAGCCGAATTACTCGCTTAGCCTGGAATAACAGTCAAGCTCTAACTTGAGGAATAATATTAGGTTCATTTCGATCGATTAATCATTTACAATAGCAATCTACAATATAACAACCTTAGCACATTGTTGCTACTTCGATGTGGGAGAAATTGCCAGAGTTGGAAGCTGCTCAACCGAGAAAGGAAAATGATCCTACTTAAAATTTATTAATCTTATTGTAGAACTCCAAGTACAGATCAATGTACAAGCAGAATCAAATTAATGCTGTTCAGTGAGATACTTAGAACTGTGAGTTCAGTTTCGTCGCACAATAATAATAAAAGAAAGTGACGTAAGTTTGAGATCCAAAATATTTCAAGAAAAGGCAAGCATCCAGAAAAGCGCATCAGTTGTAAACTAGAAAAACGACTGAAGATTTTGGAACCAGAAGAAGGGAAGAAAATTTCATAGGAAAATAAATAATCTCTCAAGTACGTTCAGATTTTATATTAGCTAGCGATATCGACATCATCAGTCGCTAAACAGCGAAATAGCTAAAATACCTTCTCTGAAAATAGATGAAGTTAAAACGAAATTATTTTTTATCATTGTAAGGAGGTTCGCTTTCTCATTGCTTTGGAAAAACTGTCTCTGTCAGAAGCGATATCTTCTGAGTATTAAAGGACCTGGCCTTTTTCGGAATACAAGTCAACTCTACAAATTACAGGACAACAATTTATCATGATAAACAGTTTCAACTTTGGGTGTGCTGGAGAATCTTGCTCATCTCATTTTTCTCACTGTACCAATGAATGGATGTAGTCTTAAAAGAAAATAGACAACAGCACTCCTGAAGAGAGGGTTCTACGAATCTCGGTCTCATGGTTTAAACCATCACAGATGCCAATAAGTGACAAAGATATAGCTGTGTAAAAGAATTCAAAAAGGTGGCTGCGTCTTTTTCAGAAACTTTCAACAGGGCGAGATCTGTTAAGCAGGTATATGTTATTCATGAAACGAATGGATAACACCGCATTATTTAAAAGAATTTTATGATCCCATCACCCATATTTTAGACAAATAGGTAGACACAACTTTCAGATTGGGTGAGTACATAAACGTCAGCATTTCTTTTTTAGCATAATCGCAGATGTTTTTGAACGCATTTACTGCCACAATATATTTTAGTAAGATCGTAATTTATTTTGCGCTCAAAAACGCCATGTTAATGCAAAAAAAAGTAACATTCAGCCTAGTCTTAAGCGCCCTGTAAACGCTAAAACCTGGTACTAGTAAACATTTAAAACAAACCAGCTTTTAATTGATGTTGATCGTCTGCGGGCTGGTGCGCGTACCAATTTTTTGGTCTCACCAACATCAGAATTTGGTCTCACTAAAATCAAAAGTGGCTTGATTTTTGTGGGTGGAGTTTTGTATTGCTGATACTATGTTTGAGGGTCTGCGCTCTCATCTGTCAACATTTACTCGAACAAGCCATTTTATCAGTGAATTTCGTCATGTGAAAATAATCGGGAAAAAATGGCGAACATTCCACATACTGATGTTTGGAAAGAATTTTTCGAGTGTTTTCACAGTCTACCATCTATGTTGGAGTGAATTCAGCGTCTGCGGGTTTTAGTGGTACCATGTTTGCTAGTACCATGTTTTAGCGTTTACAGGCCGCTTTAGGTTTGCGTTTGTCAAAAAAAAAGGCTATTTATTTTTATTACATATTATATCTCTTACATCTTATATTTCTTACATCCTTCCTCTTGAAAAAAACACAAAACTATTCTGCACTAAAATCGTCTAACTTTTTATACAGCCACAATTGAAATGCTTAACTAATCTACACAGATATGACAATATGTTGCCGTATATGAACACAAGGGTAATACTCCTTTAGTTAATTGCAACTAATGCAGTTCTTTGTTAGTATGACGTTCCAAAAAACACTCTTTAAAAGCCAAACTCTGCGGATATCAGGATATTTGGTTCAACCATGTCGATGTGATTTCTTCAAAACTGGAGTAGATTTAGAGCCACCAGATCATGGGATAAAAGCAACATATAACATTTTCAAGCCGCGAAAAATATACTAGAAAATCGATTTAATTTTTTGTTAGTTGATACTTTAACATCTCAAGTTTTATTATTAGTTTCCGGATTAACTGTTACTGCAACTTTGTCCAAATTGTATTGTGGTTAGTTGGTCAAAAACCAAAACATTAATTCAAAGTAAAAGGTAATAAAAATAAGAGTAGCTGACCATAACATTACTTTGAAATCGATCACCAGATAACTGCTAGTAATGTTGGATACGAGGATAGACCTCATACTCAAAATTATCATTGATGAACGTTTTATAGAAAATTAGAAAAGAGGTGAAGTAATCCGTTCCACACTACATAAATAAGTTTATAGTCTCATAGAAGAAATTGATCGAATTCCACTTTCAAAATAAATATGTATACCCAATGTGAACGCACGGTATGTGTATGAAGTACTACAAATTTTGAAATATGTATGTCATTATGATTCAGTACTCGTATATTTTAAAATATTTTGTTTCCATGTATAAATCTTCTACGTAATGAGCTGCTTTATCTAAACGATTTGATATTCATTGATCTATATCTTAGTATCTGAAATTACTTGAAATATATATATTTATATATATATATATATATATATATATATATGCGTGTATATATACTATATATATACTCGTACTAATAAATTATTTTCAAATCTAACACCTATACAGAGATGGGAACAAGTTTTATTAACTTTTTTTTTTCTTCTTTTTCAAAAAATGTAATGCTCTTTCGATTTATGAGATTTTTCTTTATAACACTATGTTACCCTTACCTAATACTAAAATTCTTAACGTTAATATATTTTATTTTTAATGTTTTTTTTGTTTTGTTTAAAAATTTACGATTTTCTCTTTATTTAAAAAAAAAAAAAAAATGTTACTCATTTCTTTTGTTAGTAAATAAATAAAAAAATAACTACACAACAGTTTTTTGTTTTGTTGAATTGATTTTGTTGTTGGTTTTATTGAAAATCATAAAGTAACGTTATTAAATTTTTTTTTTAATAAATAATAATTATTTTTTAGTAAATAAATTGTTTTTTATACATAGATTTATATATATTTTCATTTTTTGTTTATTTTTTTTATTTATAATTAATGACTTAGTTTATAAATATGAAGTTTTTTTCTTTAATTTGAATAGATGAACGATACTTTTTTTCATGATTTATTTTGTATAAATGTGGTTTTGTTAGTAATTTTTTTGTTGTTTACTTTTTTTTTTTTTTTTTTTTTTTTGTTAATAATATTTTTCGATCGAGGGGTATATCTATGCTAAGACATGTCCGAAAAAACAAATTCATAAAAATCACTCTATTCCTGTGCACAGAATTAAGTTCTTCAAATTATGCTACAAGCCAACGTATCCTAGTTTGCTTTTGTTTAAAAAAAAAGAAAATTGTTTGAAATTATAGAAAAGTATACAAGAACTTGATTGGTTTTATTTTTATATATATATTTGTTTTTTTGTAATTAAAAAAATCTTGGGATTCATTTTATGTGAAGAGACCGTAGCAATGATTTTCCAGTTGGATAATTTACTCCAGTCTAGCTTTGTATGTGGTCTTCCAGATTTCGGCTAGTGTAACAGCACTATGGAATCGATGGAAAATGCAGAGGGGCAGTGTTACACGTTGAATTATTGACCATGGAATGAAGCCGTAAAAATCGAGTTGAACCTACAATGAAATAGGAAAATAAAAAATCAGCAAACTATATAAAATCGTGTATATCTTTCGTATGAATATGTTTAGGCATTGTATTGTATATGTTAATTTAGTTTAAGATTTAAAAAATAAAAGAAGCCTGTAATAAATATAGATCTTTGGTTATAATTGAAAATTTGAGAGATTTTCGGATATTTAAATTAATTTCACTGTTTACTGTTTGCGGCTGTTTTTTTTTGTAATTTATTTAAGAGTTAAAAGAAACTAATTAAAAAACACCTTTATCTGACCGAGCTTATTGTTACAAAATATGCAATTTTGTGTGATGCCTTCCACATTTAGGCCGGGTCGAAGCCGATTCGACGAATAGCGCTGCTTAAACAATTCTCGCAACTAGCTCTATTCCTCAGTGTATGATTTTCAAACATATTTGCCCTATTGTGGAGCAACTCTGATGATCTTTTAAAAAAAAATTAAAATATTTAGGAAGGAAATTTTATCGGGCAGATTTACAGGAATAGGTTGCGCAACCTATTACAAGCACTGCGATGGGAAAAAAGTTTCGGAACAAGGAACAAGAGGACAGATTTTTTCTTGAAGAAACTACAATAGATATAAAAACCAACGATAATCGACATCAGTCCAAAAAATAAATTGGCACCCTTTAAAAAAGAAAGTCGGCTGCGGTAGGCGCTTAATTTGCGCGATCCACTCCAAAAGCTAAGACGAAAAACTAAAAACACAAAGCACCATATGTAAAACAATTTCGAAGAAAAATGTAAGAACTCTTCAAAAAGTGAATCCCGCATAATTAGAGAAACCTAATAATGGAACGATAAGACGAGAAGGGCGATAAGGAACATACGAGTATGAGAAGACTTTCAAGCGTGGACGAAAATGGCGAAACCGATGAAATGCGTCTTCAATTAGACTACGAACGGAAAAAAGAGGCGAAGAAAATTATAGATAGATAAAATAGTTTATTTCTTATAGATAAATTACAATGTAAGCCGTTAAGCAAAAACAATATTTTTTTTAAAACAAAATTTATAAGAAAATATGTGATATTCGGTATTTTTGCATATATTAAATGAAAAAAATAGTATTCAATGTGACTTCAGAGTTCAATTCACAACAAGTAATTAAATTAATTTATGTAGTTTGGGTGGTGTGACACTTTCGAAAACAAATAAAAAATTAGAAAAAACAACAAGATGGAATGAACAAATCACAGTAATGAACATTAAAACAAATTACAATGAGAGCAAAACAAAATCAAAATCAGGAAGAGAAGATACAAAGATATAAATAAATAAAGAAACCAGAATATCAGCTGCTTGAGAAAAAATCAAGGATTCAACACACAATTAATGATTCTAAACTACTATAATCTAAATTATAAAACTAAAGCTTCACATGTTTTAAAAACATACCAGACATTGAAATTGATCTGATCTCTGAGGAAGTTTGTTAAATAAGCGATACGATGAAGCTGAAAAAAAATTACGATACGCAGTGGTACGAAAGATGGGTACAGATAACATCAGAAAGATTTACAAGTACAATAAATAAATAAATTATGAATATAAATTAAATGAAAATTACGACGACCAGACCTCATAAAGGAAGTCTTCAACACTTTAAAGCAATATAAATGACGAACTGGCAGAATACTCAAGACACAGAACAAAGTAGAAATAGAATATCTTCTAGGCTTTTGGCAAATATTCCTTAAGACATACTTCTGCAAAATTAACAAAAGTTGGATTTTATTAAAATAAACATCACCCCAGCAAACAATTCCGTATTGCAGTTTTGAATGAAAAATTCCATAGTAAATACTTTTAAGATCTCTTGAGTAGATATTTAGCAAATAAAAAAATGTCTAAGAGTGAATCGAAAATAGTTTCGCAATGATTCCGTGCGATTCTAGAATTTTCAATTAAGAAACACAACAGAAAGAAGGAGAAGAATGAGAACACACAAGATTATTGCAAAATGACATTTTAAATCGCTCGCTTCCAAATTGTTAACAGATGACAGACTGAAATACATTATTTTAGTTTTAGAGCTTGTTATCAGGTTATCTTCTCCGAACCAGCTTCTCACTAATTCCAAATCAGACCTGTAAGGTACTTAACTGTTTCAGGACCTTAGTCCTTGTACCTTGGTACTGGTACTTGAAAAAAGGTAAATACCAGTATTTTTCAAGTACTTGTGTACCAAGTATAACGTACTTGAGCAGTTCTTCCAAGTACTTGACCAGTACTTACAAGTACATAACCTATACTTTCAAGTACTTGTTTAGTTCTTCAATTCAAAGTACTTTATTTTGGTCTTGCACAATTTTTATAAATAGAAATGTTAACATTTTTTGACGAATTCAGGATAAAACATTGTGTCTAGCTTTTAATCATACTGTTTAAATTTTTTCTTTATTAATTATTTTTGATTAATACTTTTTAGAAAAGTCAGTTAGCTTTTAACAAAATTAATTTCTGAAAATGTTGATCAGTAAGTGCATAACGGAGAATTAACCAGGCCAGCGAATGCGAAAAGTCTTTCTACAGGCGCTGAAGAAGTCAGCAGCGTATTCAAGTTCATAGTCAATTTTTTTCAGAATTGGATATTTGTCCAGCATAGTCATTTCACTTCCAACGCTCGGGGCATTTGTATAGGTCGAGTATTCATACTCAATTTTTCTGGATAACGACAAATTACTACTTTATGTGGCAGTTGGCAATGAAGTTCAAAGAGTCAAGGATACCTTTGAAGTGTTTTAACAAATCTTAAGAGAAGTAGATCCCCCTTCTTTTTTTTTTTTTGTCTTATAGTTAAGACCTACCACATTACAAAGTTTGATCATCTGACAAGGATTGAGACTAGAGACTAGGTGATTTATGAAGTACCTGAATTGTTTTACCTTTCTTGTAGAATAAATAGTAAATAAATGCATTTGTACATACATAAATGGCTAATCAATCGCCAGAAAAGTGTTTGGAATCAGAAATTGCGTAATCTTTTAAAATTTCCAATGGATTGTTTTTCGGCAGTCCGCTCACTTATGATTGCTATAACAATAACTGGACTAACAGTTTCTAGTCTGCTGATCAAAGAAACACTTTCGCCTGATGAAGTACATAATAATTTTCCTTTATAAATTGACTTTGTAACAAATCTTACTCAATATGCTAAGAAGTATTGCTCAAGGACTTGGAAGTACTGCTCAAGTACTTTGGTACTTAAGTACTCGTATGTGATACATGGTACTTGTACACAAGTACTTGAAAAATACTGGTACTTGCCTTTTTTCAAGTACCAGTACCAAGGTACTGACGTACAAGTACCAGTACCTAGTTCTTGTACGTGAGAGGACTGAAGTTCTGAAGCAGTTAAGTACTTTACAGGTCTGTTTGAAAAATACTGGTGCTTGGCTTTTTAAAGTGCCAGTATCCAAGTACTGAAGTATAAGTACAAGTCCCGGTACTGGTACTTGTACTTGAAAGTTTAAAGCTCTGGTTCAAATCCCAGTTCATATCAGAAACCAGATCAAAAGGGACTATCACAGGTATAAGAAAACCCAATATCATCCCCAAAATCGGTAGGACTACCCTTATAATCAAGTGAAAACATTCAGTTTATATAAATTAAGAATAAAATAGGACCCAAAACAGGGCATTGCGGCACTCCCATTTTGATGACCTCTACTTCGCTTCTAAACTCATCTATCTTTACCCTTTGGGATCTATTTTCAAGATAGGACCTGAACCAATTAAGCATGAAGCCACGGAACTCAACTCTTTCTAGTTTTTTTAATAAGACATTATGGTTAACCATATTGCAGGCTTTAGTGATGCCGATAAATAGGCCAACAGTACACTTTTTCTTAACAAGGCTTGAGATAACCGGAGATCAAAACTGTAGTAGGGCATCTTCAGTCCATTTACGCTTCTGAAATCCAAATTGAGATGGATTTAAAAACTTAATTGCATTCAGAAAACTCAGTAAGCTATTTTTAATAAGTTTTTTCAAAGATATTACTGAAGACAGTAAGAAGTGAAATTGGCCTATAGTTAGAGACTTCGACAGGAGAACCTTTTTTAAACAGCGGTACAACATTTGGGTGCGTCAGGGAAAACTCCCATCAAACTACCATCAGCACCACATGAACTCGGGTTTTTTAATGTTCCGACTTCTTTTTTTTCTGGTTACGTCCAGCACAAAGAGAGGGTCAGCTGAGGTTTTTTCCAGTCGTGAAATTGTTGATATTCCGAAAAGCATTTTTTTTTTTTTGAAAGTTTTGCTGTTGTAAAGTATATAGAGTAGACTGTAAAGTAAAATTCGCGTGTTTTGCTTTGGCCAGGAAAGGAGGGTAAAAAGAAGGAGAAAAACAGGAAAAAGGACAAAAGGTAGTCGAGAACAAAGGGTCATAGGGGTAGAGGGACGGGAGGTTTAGGAACCCTCTGCCAGGAAGGGGCGCAGCACCGCCAAGGAATAAGAGCTAAGTATAGTGTAGTGCTGTGTAGTGCGATACTAGTTCGTTTTTTTGATTGGTAAATTGAGACTTCGGTAGGCCGCGCGTGAGATAGAATTCCCAAGAATAGACGGGACACGCGACCCGTCATCTAGCGTTTTAGAGTATCGGGACTGGAAAAAAATAGCGAGTAACTCTATCGACAAGTGTACCGCTAAGTAAATTAAAAATAAATCGTCGATCCCCAACGGGACTTTTATAACGTAAAAAACAATCTGTTCCTTTTATTTCCTTTGTCGGAAAAATTTTCTTTCGTTTTTTTTTCTCTCGAAAGGTTTCGTGATTCCGAGGGAAAAACACGTGATGCCCTTTTTATTTTAACAAGGTCTAGCTGCCGTCCAAGAGCTACCTAGAGGAACCCACCGCTGGGATAGCGGGATCCCAAGGAAGTTATCGTCTGATTCGGGGCATCGCTCTATCGGTGCCGGGAATCAAACCACAGGTACTATAGGTAGGGACGTAGACATTCAAAGTAGGGAAAAGAATAGGGAAGTTAGAGAACCAGATATACCGGAGTTAGGTAGGAGATTCGAGATTTTGAGGGAGGATATTCGTAGGGAATTTGCGGCGACAGCGAAAAAGTCGGCGAAGGCCTACAACCTCCGGCGGCGAGATGTGCAATATCTCCCGAACGAGTTAGTATGGCGACGAAACTTCGTGTTGTCTGACGTGGCTAATTACTACGCGGTCAAGCTTGCTCCGATATTCGTGGAACCATTCAGGATCCTGAAGCGCTTGTCAGCGTGGACATACAGTTTGGTGGATGCGAATGGTCAAAACAAAGGTACCTGGCATGCTAAGGACCTGAAGCCCTATAGCGCTGAGCCTGAAAAGTCTGAAGTCCCATTAGAGCAGAGTATCGTAAAAGACCGATTGGGTCAAAATTTTTCTTGTTGTTGCAAAGACTGGCGGTATTGGCCTTGATGGGAATGTCCTTCCAAATAAACCTTTAGTCTCGGGAAATGGTTTCCGCTTCTTAGGAACGCAACTCCATTTCCTAAGAGGTGAGGGGGGGGGGGGGAGGGGCTTTATTGCGGTAAATTTGTCCGCAACAAGTTTGGCTCTCTTTTCCTTATGAAGTCCCCTAGGTCCCTCTTTTCATTGAGTGGGAACACCGAGCTCTGGCGGAGGTGGAGGGTAGCCATGGTCCCATCAGCCAGCGGAAAACAATCCACATTGGTTCACGGGCGGTTTTCCCTGCAGAGGACAACATGGAGGTTCGGTCAATGAAGCCCTAAGAACAGTAGGGAGACTCACGACGAACCAGGAACCCCAGAGTGCGACAGGAGGTTCACCAGGAATGAAAATCGCCGACGGGTGGGGACGGACGGTCCTGTCAATGCGGGTGGAGGAAGACGATCCCTGGAACTTACACCCCAACGAAAGCCAAGCAACATTAGGCTTAAATAACACCCCATCCTGCTACCGATGTGGGTGCGAACATCGGCATCACATCCCACAACTGATATGGATGCAGCTAGCCAGTGCTAGCACCGAGAAAATCGATCGATGGGTAAAGAGACGACGATCAACACCCTAACGAGGGAGCAACAGTGGTGTGCAGGCGGAACGCCAAGTCAATCGAGCACACCCCAACGACGCAGCAACTTTAAGAGTCAGATTCGATGGGTGAAGGGATGACGACCCCTTTTAAGCCAGCACCCCACCAATGCTGAGAGAGTTTATGCAAGCTGTGGATCCTAACTATGCCAAACTATTTTCCCTACCATTGGATTCTACAATTATATTGCGAAAAGCAGAGCTTTTTTTCTTTCTACTGCACGGGTATTTTTCCCCCATAGGATTACACTAATAAAATTTGTTTTTCAAAATAACCAAACGCGAAGGAGAAAGGGTGTTCGAGGGAAAGGTAGTTGGAGTGTTGGGACGAAAGGCAAAGAGTATAGATAACTTGTAGAGGGGAGTTATAGGCTCAAAAGCAAAACAGTACCGTCGAAACTCTTCAGCAGTACTGTGAGAGCGTGAAGGTGTACAGCAGATCGGAAGAACACTGCACGGTTGAGGGCTGCTAGATATATTACAATAGTAAAATATCTACTGAATTCATTGGCTATACCAAGTTTGTCAGAGACTTCACGGCCTTCGATATTAATAATAGTCGGTTTTTTACAGAGCGATGATTTATTTAGAATCAAATTTACTACACGCCATTCATTTTAAATTACCTTTTGCAAAATTAAACTGGATACAATAATATGTATCGCGACAAAGTGGTATCTCCTTTTTGAGTTCAGCGAAAAAATTTTGATATATTCTTTTTAAATTCGTTTCCGGGGATGCTTATAACAAATAATTCTTAGTTTGTTTTTACATTTTTCTTTATTCAATAAATGCCTTTTTCAAAGGACAAAAAGGAGAAGCAGGACAGAATGTGCTTCTTAAGGGTATCAATAAATATTGTAAGAGAGGGTTGAGCATCCCCACACGAATGCACATCTTCCCAAAACTCATGAGAAAGAGTGTACTTTTGCTGGCAGAAATCGATTTTCAAGAACTTGCTATTGCTGCTATTTTTATTATTTTCGAACGAAACATTTCCTAGGAGCCCTATTATGGAATGATCAGTTATCACCAGATCAAAGATACATTTTTCGCAGTTACTTACACATTTGTTGGTAAAATGTCCATAAATATGATCTAAGCATCTTCCAAATACAGTTCTATTAGGCTCATTAATAAAGTTAGCAAGACCATAAGATCCTAATACAGCTAAATAACTCGAAACTGTATCACTACATTCCAGAATAATTAAAATCACATAAATTGATTAAATTTTTAGAAAAACACAAATTCCTTTAAGAATATCGAAACATTAAATATATGAAGTCTATAGACACAAATAAAGACATACACGTCATGATTAATTACGATGGAAACTTTATAGTAATGATAGCTAAAGAACTTGCCATAGCAGTAGAGGCATTGTATCGGGAATTATAGGAGATTCCCTTTAAACCTTTGAAGAGGCAGCAAGCTATAAAAGAAGTGCAACGTCGAAAAACAGGCAACGTTTTAATATTTTTAAGATAGCGGTACAACGAAGAAAAAATTCGAAAATGATGCAATCGCCAAAATTTATTGAAGGTCAAGCGGGAACACCTCTACAAGGGGACCCTTAAGGCATTACCTTATAAAGAATTTCCGCGCAGTACCATTCCTTCGGCCGTCGCGCATGAACATGAAACGGGAAATTTTGCGGATGCCAATGTTAGTGAAGCAGTAAAAGGAATGACCCAATCAGTGTGGAATCACGCTGGATCACATTCTCTCCAAAGTATGGGAGACAATCGGAAATCTTGTATCTAAATACCTGCGATTGCGATTTTGCGCAATAAAACTGTGCAGGAAAACTTTCTTGCTCCACTGTATAAAGGCAAAAGCGACACGGGAAATCACAACGACTGCTTATCGGCGAAACTAATGCAAGTTTATGAAACTAACGCTTTTTGCGTGTTCAGGTTTGCGTGGTTATGAAAAAGTGTTTGAAAGAAAGGGGAACATTTCTAATAAGTGGGAAATAACGGATTAATTGCACTGAAAAACCACGTATAAACTGAATTTTCGGTTGAAGCATGACGTTTTTGCCCATATCGTTCCATTTCGAACATATATTTTTAATGTTCTTGCATTCATCTCGAAAATCGAGGTAACATAGCAAAAATGTTAGAACCGTCAATGCAGTACTAACTACAATTTCGTTAATACTGTGAATCTCACATCTGACCGGTCAAGCTTTTACTGGTAATAGGTTTCATAAATTCTAATAGGATATAAAATACCAAATACTATTGGAGAATGTTACAAGTTCTCTTTATCAGAGTGACCCATCGACTGCACCCATTTCGGCTAGTTAATTTTAGTTTTTATTGTTTATAGTATATACAGGGTCTTCCAGCAGGGACTTCCGGACATTGACAATTGATAGCGGCCATATTGTTGAAGCTACATCTGTCGTATTAGCTGTGATTAATTCAGTTTGTTTTGCCAAACCACAATGGATGAACATAGCGTTCAACAACACGTGCCAAAGATAAAGTTGTTTTATCAAAATGGGTGTTCTGTTAACGCAACGTTCCGCGCGCTTCGCGCGTCCTACCGAGAGGACTATTTGCAGTGTGGTGGATAAATTTGATTCCACTGTTTCAGCAAACAATAAACCAACACCCATATGTCGACGAGACGCAAGATCTGCCGAAATCATCGCCGCTGTCCGTGAGAATGTGAGGAGAATCCGAGGCAGTCGATTTCGCGTCGCTCACAAGAACTCGGCCTTTCGCAGACCACAACTTGGCGAATTTTGCGTCGTGACTTGGGCCTGCATCCTGCACAAAATTCAACTGACCCAGGAGCTGAAGGTAACGCTGAATGAGCGTTGTAGCAGTTGGAAACTGACCCTAATTCTCATCGAAAAATCATCTTAAGCGATGAGGCCCATTTCTGGATGAATGGGTACGTCAGCAAACAAAATTGCCGAATTTACGACGATACCGATCCATATGAGATCCAAGAGCGTATCGGTCATCGGTCCATATTTCTTTGAGAACGAAGTTGGCCAGGCCATCACCGTCATCGGCTAGCTCTATAGGTCGATGATTACCAACTTCTTTTTGCCTGAATTGGATGATATAGACACCAACGACATGTGGTTTCACAGGACGGCGCTACGTTCCATATGGCTCACGCCACATTGGAAATTCTGCACGAGCGATTTGAAGTCGCAAACCACAGCGGCCCTCAAGCCAACATACGGTCAAATTCAGCCTGATTTATACCCAGAGTCATAGAAAATTGTACATTTCGGATGCGTGCCACCCAGGGAAGCCGCGGCGGTCATTTGAACGATGTTATATTCCATACATAATGGCATCGATAGGCCTTTCAAACGAATAAAAAATTTCGATAATATCTCACACACACTTTGTTTTATTTAAATGTAAAAATAGGAAGTGCTTGATGAAAGATCCTTTATAAAGTGTAACATAAAGAAGAAAAAAAATATTTTTCATGTCACATTTAAAAGATGAAAACGGTCCGATTTAAGTGTTCTGTTTTTCAAAAAGTCTTTCATGCCCATGAAAATCTGAACATGACGTTCGTGGTAATGTAAACGGGCTCTTTAAGAATATGTAATAGAGTTCTAGACAGCCGAAAACGCAATATTATTGAATTTAAGGGGTGGCCGTGGTGTAGTGGTACTAGCAATCGCTTCTCACTCGGAAGGTCAAGGTTCGAATCCTAGCCACGGCAAGTTTTCATTTGTGCAATTGGAACTCAGTCAGAAAAATCTGCGTGTGAAGGCATAACACTGACATGTAGGTTTGGCTGTTGTAGGGTTTTCAAGCACAAAACAACCGTTAAAATTCACAACCTCACCATTCCGAGTGAAGAAAATCTCTCCGTCCTATTCGGACTCCCACCCCTGGAGTTTCAAACCACTACATCACAAACTTTCCTTTCTCCTCCTTCTACCTTTCCGCCCGCGCCATGGCAACAGTGTAAGGGTATTCATAACCCCTTTGGCGAGCGTAAATTATAAAAAAAAAAAAAAAAAACTCCATGCTGCCATGGAGTTTGCGGGGAACTTTAATTTAATCTTTTTAATTTTGGTGGGGGCTGAGGCCCCCATTTATTGGCTTAATACAAGCTAAATCTAACTTAAAAATAGGGCTAAAAACTAACAAAAAAACTTGAGAGCTAGGAATCAAGGGAATAAAGGAGGAGATCTTGTTTGGTACGAGGAGTGCTTCGGTGGAAATAAAAACGAGGTTTGAGTTGACCTTTCGGAGCATACGGAAGATTTGTTCGTTCGTTGAATACTCTCAATTTGGGAAACATGAACTCGGTGAAAGGGTTACCAAGTTTCGCTGGCATAGCCAAGCAGGGGACGAACAAAGCTAACATAGAGAGATCTCGTTACATACGGGTTAGAAAATTTTATCAAAAATTGATTACGGCTTAGCTATTTATGGAAAATGCTCTAAATCTCGCCTACAACTCGTCTCAACACCATACCATGGAGCAATCAGAACAAGCTTAAGAGCCTTTCGGACAACTCATATAATAAATCTACTCACGGGAGCAGGTCTACCCCAAATTACGGAACGGATTAAACTTCCTTCCTCCCAGATCATACAAAACATCAATTCCCCGTTGACATCTCCCATTCACGACGCTGCGAAATCATTACTATCTCGAAAAAAGACTCAAAAATATCCTTCAACGTTAGCCCAAACACTATTCTCCGCAAAAGCTCTAGATATCCCAATAGCTATCCAACACAAAATAAATACATTCCCTCCCTGGTTTCTTCCGGATGATGTAATAATCACTGACTTAACAAACTTTCCAAAGGCTACCACTAACAACGACATGTACGTAGCTATTTTTTCGGATTTAGCAGATAAATATAAACACCGTGGATGGAATTTCCTATTTACGGATGGATCAAAGACAACTTAAGGGACATCATTTGCGAATGTCAACGGAAATGGTTTAATCATCTCAAAAGGACTTTTACCTTCTTTTTCTTCCGTCTTCACAGTCGAGGCCTTCGCCATCCTTAAAGCTATCGAAGCAGCTTGCAACAAAAAAACGATTATTTTTACAGACAGCCTGTCCTCAATCGCCGCTATTAAAAACATAAATAATTCTACAAGCATCATCGGATCTATTCGGGATAAACTTATTGCGAAACACGGCCACCTTAAACTTGGTTGGATCCCGGGCCACGCTGGCATCAAAGGCAACGAGGAAGCAGATGCGGCAGCAAAATCTGCTATAATGAAACCCCTAATAACATTTTATACCTACAACAAAAAAGACATAAAAAGACACGTCGTATCAGACTGGAAATTTAGGAGAAAAGTTAACTGGTCTGATTACCAACACTTCTACAAAGAATTTAACCTCACTGCTGAAAAAGCCATCTTTCCAACTAACGCACCTATAATAATGTTAAAAACTTTCATTAGACTTAGAATGGGGCACACTAACATCACTCACAAACATATAATCACTAAAGAACCACCACCTCTCTGTCACCTTTGCTAAGAAAAACCACACTTGACCGTAAAACATCTTTTAGACTGCAAACAAGTGAAAACAATTTGTTATCTGAAATTTAACCAAAGTCTTAGGGAACTCTTAAGCACTATAAGCGAAAAAAACATCAAAAATGTATATTACCTGATATCAGCCATTAAGATAAATAATATCCAATCATTTAGCCGTAGGCCATAGCAGCTAGCGCCACTACCATATATATTAATATCATAATTTATTTATACATTAATATGCTAATAACATAACATAACAAATTCCTTGGAACACCGCTTAATAAAGCCAAGTGATGAGTTGGCTTTGAGGATCATCTTATCGATATGGGAATGGAAATTAAGCTCACAGTCGAATAACATGCCAAGGTCCTAAAAAGACTGAACCAGGGGAATTGGGTGATCACAGAGAAAATAAAGTCGGGGAGGAGACGGTTGCATTTAGTTGAGAATTTGACTATATTAAGTTCTATTAAGTTTGGCTATATTAAGTTCTAGGCAGCTTTTGAGGTACCAGATTGAAAACCGATCAAGGTCTTCTTGAAGAAGGCTAGAGTGATTGGGAGAAGAAATAGTTTTAAAACATTTTATGTCATCAACGTAAAGGGAGAGGGAGGAGCGTTTAATGACCCTCTCAACATCGTTAATAGTAAGAATGAAGAGAAGAGGACCGAGATGACGGCCTTGTGGAACTCTAGATGAGGCCAGGAATGGAAGGGAAATTGCAGATCTAAACCTAACACTATAATAACGGTTTAGCAGGTAAGAAGAAATCTATTCTAATAAAAGAGGCTCGAAGCAGAGAGCACGAAATTTGGAGAGGATCAATTGATGAGATATCTTATCAAACGCTGTAGTGAAATCAGTTGCGATAAAATCAATTTCATCACCGAATCAAGCAGTGTTGGGCGCGGTAAGTACGTAGGTGGGTGACCACATGGGAACTCAGTACTCCGCGTGCTGTTGACAAAACGCGCCACATGGGCATAGTACCCCGGCGTTAAATCCCGGACCCTACAAATTAATTTGTATCATTCCCTTGATAATAATAATAATAATAACATCAATTTCTTTGCCATTTTCTAAAGCTGTGAGAGCAAAAGGCACGAATTCAACTAGGTTTGTGGTAGTTGATGTGCCTTTTAGAAAATCATGTTGTCGGGGTGAAATAAACGATAATTGGTAACATCATGCTAGATCCCTGTTTGTGTATCAGGATTATAAAAGAGGTCTTCCAGGTCTGGGGGGATTCTCCCTGTGTAAGGGATAGACGAAAAAGGCAGGAAAGCTGTAGATGCAGATTGAAAGGAAGAGAAAAACGGCGATAAGTCCATCTGGTGCAGGTACAAATTTATCTTTAAGATTTAGTAACTTTTTTTGAATAACTGCAGGATCAAAATGTCGATGTGAGAAAGGGGCCAACGCAGAAATTTGGTAGATCATTGAAGTAAGAGGGATCTTATATGAAGGAGTTGTTTCCAAATGATTGTTTGGAAAATGTAGCAAAAAAGTTGGCGATGGTAGGAGGATCACTTGAAGATTTGGTTTCGAAAGCAGGTAGCGTTGATAAAGAGAGTTATAGAGTTCAATGGAATGACGATATCTAACTACATAGATAGTTTGAATAGTCGGAAGAAGAGTGGGTGCGAAGGAATACTGCCCCATAACGTGTTTCTTTTGTTTCGTAGAGACCGGAGTCTACGATTATACCACGGAGGGAATGAAGAAGAAGTTTTATGGCGGGAATATAGCACATAAAAGGAGATGGATTTGAATATTCCTCTGTAAAAAATGGAGAGGGCAGCGACCAGAGATAGATTGGTAAACTCGAAAAAAGCACTGCTTAGATATGTATTGATTTTACGGAAATTAGGTTTGTGAAAATTGTAAGAAAATAGAAATGCGGCAGGAGGTGACTAGAGGGGAGAGATGTGGAAGAGTGAAAGAAGAAATGGAGGATGAAAGTTATCAATAGTTGAAAGAGATAGGCGACAACACGATACTGAGGGGTTGATCAGATAGGCCTAATTGCCTTTCCATATAGTTGCAAATGACACTGACTTGGCATAGGCTACAGTCTGTTAGCCGATCTAAGAAGAGGCATTCCTTAATAGAAATGGGATTGGAAGGGATGAAAAAAAATAGGTCTTCAGATGGAGTCCACTTCAGCTGAGGTAGATTAAAATCGCCGAACTTAATGATATCATCACGCGCGTCTAATAAATCCATTAAATTGTCAATTGCTGCAATGGCAAGTTGGTGGGATTCGATAGGTTGCGCAGGAAGAATGTAACAACACATAACATACAAGCAACTACGAGTAAGTATTATTTTAACCGGCACAGTGTTATTTTAACCGGCACAAAGTCGAGCTTAGGAGAAGATGAAGTTGCAACAAGAGAGGAGTTTAGGCTGTTGTGAATAGCTAGTAGGACACCTCGACAAGGAGATTCAATCAAGAGGCGGGTTGCGTTCATCATCCCGAAAAACATTAAAAGAAAGAGGGAATAAACATCGCGCCGCTTCGAAATAAAGAAATAATGGCACAAGCGTACAGTAGAGTTGCCCGAGACTAAATATGGACTGCGCTAAGGTCATAAGACCAACGAACAGTAATAATTGTATTATGCTGCAAATCCATATTCGATTATGTTAGTGCAATTCTCAGAAGCTCTAAGACTCTAAACGATATGAAAGGGACAGCACTGTGATCCTAGAAGTACGCGGAGGGTAAGAGAAAATTAAAAATCCTAAATTTATGACATTTACCACAATACATTAAAAAGCTACAGAGATTGGCCATCGAGACACCTTATGGGAGATGGACGACACGGCCAAAAACTGATTGTTGCTGATTTTAATCGAAATTAAAAGTAACAAGATAATTTTTGGACACACGGTTAGAGGACGCAGTTTCCATGACATAACAACTGAATATAATTAGCATAAGTTTCCGAATCTATGATATCTATAAACTAACTAGTGCTCCAAAAAGCTTATATTTACGCGATCCACTACATTGATGGGACAGAGGTGCAAATACAAGTATCTCGTATGTCAAAACATTTGAAAACCGTTCTAATACAATCTGACGTCGAACCGCCGCAATCTGCCGGCATCAACGACGCTGGATCTGATATCACAAACCACATACCATCGATAACTGCAGAGGAAGAATTTGCATCCAATTTGTATTAAGAAAGGTCGCAACAAGAGAATACACGGGAAATGTACATCAACATGACGGTTTGGATAATATGGATTATATTTATTTTACTCGTAACTTGTATATAAACACTATCAAACTAAACTTATTCATATTTTTGTATTCAAAATGAGCTGCGGTTTTACTTACCGGATTTGCAAACACCTTTTGAGCTTCGAACGTGTAGATGGCAAACATAGATACGTTGCATATGAGCAAAAATGTAACAATCTGTCTTCCTGGTTTACTGCGATCATGCTCTGGTAAATGCACACGACGTCTTGAAACATCAGCAATGAACAACAATTGGAGAACAACTTGGAATACAGCAACAATGCCAGTGGTCATGACTAGAAGGTTAGGTTCACTCTCCAAAGCCTTCAGTGAACCGGCTATTACACTAAAAACTGAATAAGTGAAGAGACCAAACGCTGATATACGTAAAAGGATGTCATTAAGGTTGCTCTGTTCCTCGCAACGGAATTTCAACGATTTCACCCTAAAATTCATAGCAAGTTCATTATAAGCTTATAATTTTAAATTTAGGAAAAATATTAATGACCTTACCTTATAAAACCTATAACGATGGCCAGAACAGCAAAAGCCATTAATGCACAATGACTAGCATCGGCCAAGTAAATTGCCAATAACGAGAATTGCGGATGACGGACGAGTACAAAGAACAAAATCAGGCAAATTAATGAACCAACCAACAGTAACAGCCCAAAGAATAGGCCTTTAGATGAGCCAACACAGTCTACACGACCAGATCGAGCTGCTTGTTGTGCCATTGCAACAGCTCTGCGAGACAACATTACTTCAAGACGATGTTCGAGATCTTCATCATGTACATGTCTTGGATAACGTCCAATGTGTTTCCACATAACATACAGGACCACCGCTCCGATGAGGGAGTACTCAATGATGAAAGGATACAAATATGGCGCAGAATCATAGACAATGGTGCCCATAATGTCAACCCGTCCGCATGCAGTTGAGTTTAAGGTACCAATACTAGATGACAACGCTGCTGGATAAATATTGTCTAAACTTTCGATTGCTTCAATGCCGTCAATTGGAATCACAGGTTCCGGATGAGAAAGACCAGAGAAGGTCTGGTAACTATTTTCAAGACCGCCAAACATGTTATTCAAAAGAAAAGCGTTTTCAGTAGACGATGGCGGAGATGTAGACGATGTGAAGGCTGAGAAAAACGACGCCAAACTGCTCGTTGATGGTCCTAATGTTGTTGTGCTAGGAGTACTGGCCACGCTGCTGGAAATCCTATCGAATGCATCTGGGACTATTGTCGATTGGAACAGATGAGTGGCTGGAGCTGAAGTTGTCGTCGTGGTGCTAGTCGTAGTTGTTGATGTAATAAATTTCTTCAATTTTCGCATCATGGTTGTACTGGCCCATGCAATAGCAGCCGTAGTAGAAGGTAACTCTGTAGTTGTTGTTGAAGTTGTGGAAGCAGTTGTACCTCTCGCGAAATTACTCGTATCATCATTGTCATCAGCGGTGAGACCTCGTGTAAAACCTTCTGCGGTAGCTCTTACCATTTTTGATAAAACTGTGTCAGGTTCAACTCCAGTATCGGCATCAATCATCTCAAAATCATTATTTGGTCCAATGTGTGTTCTTAAGACGGTACCGGCATGACGCAGAGTATGACGGCGAATGGACTCAAGAATGATAGAGTCTTCTGGTGTTGGTCCACGACGTTGATGATAAATCGTTATTTCATGCAAGGACTCCTTTACCATTGTACGAATCCAGACACAAATATTGGTCGCTACTACGTGCATCAAACCAAAACGGGCAATAACCTTGAATCGGTGAATGTTAAGCTGCAATTGATAATAGATATTATAAGTGATGGACCTACGAAAGGATTTCAGTATAGGAGCTTGGGTTTTTGGGATGTAAAGTGGGTTAACAATTTTATGGGAGCAACTATCCAAGGTTTGCCATACCTGTAGCGGATTAAGGGCGATCCTGGAAGTCTGTGTGTGGGTATATAAATTAAATCTACGTATTGTAAACTACTTTAAGGGGTTTGGAGTTGGGAACAAAATGAAGGCGCTAGGATGAGGATTTTTATTATTGCCAATTGATAGAGTAATTAGAGATAGTGGAGGTTTAATTTAAGATTTTTTTTTGTTTTTGTTTTTACTCACTCTTGCATTCATGAATATAAAGTACATCTGCATAAATGTAAAGACCATCTGTAGAAGTGGATTTACACCGATAAGGATATGGTGACATGGGGATTCAAATGGAATTTCAAAGAACGAACCAAACTCTAAGCCAATATAAATCATGGCTCCTAATCCGAAAGCTGTAAAACACCATTTATTTTTTAGAGTAAATATCTTAAAGATTTTATTGAATTTATTTAGTATTCTTACCAATTGCACCAACTCGAAGGAAGAAACTACCATGGGTGGGATCACTGTGGGTCGTTTTTCGTTTGCGGACATTCTTTGGTGTAACGGCTGCTTCAATCTCGGCTTGAGAATCCTTAAAATGTCGTCCAAATGATTCATTAGTTTATTTTCTTTTTTATAAAAGGAATAGTTTTTATCTTGTAAAAATAATTTTTAAAATAACCATGTTATAAATGAATGTTGTTGATATGTGTATGATACATCAGGAAAGCGATTGATTTCACATTTACGAATACAATCAGAAACAATGTGATGATTAAGTGATAATAATCTCCTTTTGCGGGTATAGATTGTGATAAGACCTAGGTATCTTATTTGGTGATCGTAAAGTGAGTGAGCAATTTACATGGGATAAATACAATAATAATACAATATACAATGATACAAAGGTCGTCAGTTCAAGATACAACCCCCGACTTCATTTGCACCTCGGCAAGATGATATTTGCACAGAATCTGAAACACTGCAAGGCATTCGAAAAGCGTTCCCTATGCCAAGATAGAAGAAGAAGGTGGCTCATTCTCAGCCTGAACGACATTGGGTATATGGGGTATATACATAATTTGTCCAAAATGAGTGACGAACAGATCCAAGAAATGATGGATTCAATGCCTACTGATACTGAATCTGGTGATGATAGTGATTCGATCGGCGACTTTGAAGATGACAACAATGTAAAAGATCCAGATTATCGCGTATCGCCAGAAGATGAGGAACAAATTGACGATTGTGTCGCTGAATTGGGAAAATCGTCTACTCATTTTCTGAATAGAGCTGTAGATCTGTGCTTGAATTTCGGAAATACTTCGATTTTAGCAGCTGAATTCATACAGCCTTCTTCTTTGATTGATCAACAGCAATAGGAGGAACATTTTCCAGAAACGGAGCCGTCATCTCAAGCAGGTACATCCTCAATGCTTGCGTCTATGCCAACTGATCATCCACGCTTGAAAAGAAGATGTGAAAGAAGACCTCGTTCACCACCACTAGAAAAAGAAGAAGGAGGGACCAAATGTGTAGCCGAATAACGGGGGGCTTACTTCAAATCTGGTGTTTGAAGAGTTTCAAAAAATAACTTGGCGAAAAAAAAAACTTGCAACTACAACCACGACATAGTATTTCGTGGAGATGACAGATGTCCTGAACGGTTCCATGAATTGAAAACACCATTTGAATGTTTTCAATATTTTTTCCGTGATCACCTGTTAGAAAAAATCTGCCATTACACTTGAATGCTCGGAACCGGGATGTGAACACCAAGTTCCAGGTCACATTAGGCAGTACATTAGGATACTGATTTACATGTCAGTATATCGTTACCCAAGCCTGGAAGAGTACTGGGGAGAATATTCATTTGAAGCGATACGTAGAACCGTGACATCGAGGCAATTTTATGCTATTAGAAAATAATATTCACTTTAATGACTTCTCACTAATGAAAGATCGTAAGGACATTGATAACGATCAGAAAATCAGACCAGATTATGTTCCTAAGCTTTGTTTTTTTTTTTATAATTTGCGCGTGCTCAAGGGATTTAATTACCCCTAAAATACTTGCACACAGCGCGGGCGAAGGAAAATCAGGGAGGACAGAAGGAGAGGTACCGGTGAACGTTGATTTTAAATGTTTGATGGTTATAATGAGCTAGGCAGGGCATTCCATAAGCGAGTTGTACGGCTTAGGAACGAATCACGATATTTTAGAGTACGTCCGAAAGTGGGCTTGGGGGTATACTGATGAGCGTTCATTGCGAGACGGGTGTTACGGTTAAAAGTTTGAATGAGCGCAATGCTACTGGCGACTTCTATGGAGCTCTGTTGGTGGAAATAGCGATATAACAGGGTGAGACACGAGATATTACGTCGGTGTTCCATTGTATGAGTGATATTAGTATCGCCTATGAGTTTTATTGCACGGTTTTGAATCTTATCTAGCAGGTGCAGAGATGTTTTCGGGCCAGCCGACCAGATGAGGGCATTGTACTCCAGTTTCGGGCGGATAAACGCCTTATATATTGAGGCCAGATCAGAGGGGGTAAAGTTTTTCTTACATCGCTTGAGGAAACTTAGACATTTCGCAGAATTTTTTACGACACCGGATATGTGATCATTCCAATGTAAGTTTTCATTGACACACATACCGAGAATGGAAACTCGGTTTCGACGATGCTAGTGCCATTCATGGATAATGGCTGGGTGTTTAGATTTCGCTGACAGAAGGCAGCATTGTGTTTTGGAAGCATTAAATTCTACTCTGTTAGTGGTTCCCCAATTAGTTATGCTGTTAATATCAGAATTTAATGTGCTTAACATACGCTGTCGTTCCCGTTCTACAGCCGAAGAGCAGGGACGTGAGTCCGGAAACGAATATGAAAAGCAGAGAGTACTGTCGTCAGCAAAGGAATATATTGGATTGGAAGTAGCAGACAAGAGATTTTTGATAAAAATTAAAAAGAGTGTCGGAGATAGGACGTAACCCTGAGGCACACCAGCATTTATTTTATTAATATCAGACTTGAAACCATCCAAGACAACTTGAATTGAACGACAACTTGAATTCGACAAAAGAGCCTGATCCCAAACTCTGTCAAATGCCTTAAGAATACCAATTGCAACTATCTTGCTTTCGCCAGATTGATGTACGCTTTGGTTCTACTTTTCGGTAAGACATGCCATCAAATCATAAGTGGACCTGTTGCTATGAAAACCATACTGCCGGTCATTAAGAAGTTTTCCTGTTTCGAGATATTTCGTTAGCGTTTCCACGACCTTGGCAAGACGATATATAAGTGCAATGGGTCTGTACGAGGAGAGCGAAGAAGATTCGCCTTTTTTAAGGATGAGCTGGACAAATTCTCTTTTCCATCTTCTCGGAAAGAGTCCTAAAGAGTAGGATTGATGAAAAAGCTTACGCAGTGGCTTTGCCAGCGAGGAAGAACACCTCTTCAGAAGAAGGGGAGATATACCATTTGGACCGGCGGATTTGTGAATGTTAAGATCTTTAATAACTCTTGCTACTAAACGAGTGCGAAAGTGGATTCGTCCCATTGAAGATTCGACGCACTCATTTGTAGGCGGAGATAAAGCACAATCTGGGAGTGTTGAGCTGGCCGCAAAGTGTGCAGCAAGCAGATTGGCCTTGTCCAAAGAGCTGACGGCTGGAATATCATTATAAATGAGCGTTGGGTTGTGCATCGACGAGCAGATGTTGTCTACAAAGATGACTAGCTCATTCAGACAGTATAAGCCCAATAAGCCTCATAAATGGGGCATGAAGCTATTTGTGTTATGCGATTCTACTGGCTTTTCGTACCGGTTCGAAGTTTATTGCGGCAAAAATGGTATTGTGGTGCTGGCGAATATTACCCATTTGGGAGCAACTGGTAATGTTGTCGTCCGTCTAACACAAACAATTGCGGAATTCAAAAATCATAGTTTGTATTTCGACAATTCTGGTTTACCGAAGAGGTGCTCTTGTTGAGCACAGTTCGTGCCACTCGAGTAAATAACTGCAAGCTGTAATCTGACAAAGCACTCCAAGACCAGGTTATATGGAGGAGTATGTGGGCACTGGTAATGGTGTTGACATAACGAGTGTACTATGGAAGGATACAAAAAATGTTCCGCTGATATAAAGATAAGTTGGTGTTTAGCCGTTTCATAGAGCGAGTCCGCAGGCTCAACCTGAAAAAATAGCTCGGTTTAATCGAAAAAAGAAAAAATTTATTGAAGTTCATTGGCCATGAATTATTAGATGGTCTAATAATTCGCCTCAAAACAAAAAGCGCTTCATTAAAATTATTCTATCATGTCATCGATATGGCAATGGTCAATGCTTATCTTCTTCATAGACGTATCCATACTGGAGCTGGAGGAGGTACTGCGGAGCTATCGAAATTCCGTGCCCAATTTGCTAATGCCTTGTGCCACTATCAGCAAAAGTCGGAAAAGAGATCAGCTGGTAGGCTTACAAAAGAAGCACCCAAAGCAGGACCATCAGGCGTTAAAAAAATCATATGAATTGTCACTGGATGCCCATTACGATGACAGTGGTCATATACCTGATCGATTAGATCGTTCTGCCAAACGCACCTGTAAATTAGCCGGTTGCAAATCGGAAACCCGAATGTTTTGCTTAAAATGTAAGGTAAATTTGTGCCTATTATCCACAAAAAAATGTTTCCAGATTTATCATACTAAGCCATAAATAGTGTTCCTTTGTTCGTTTTCCTAACTCTAATAAATCAAAAGAGAAAAAAAAACACGCTTGCATTTTTATCCACAAAAATACACCCGTTTTCTTGGACTACCCGCCTTTTGGCGGTTTAACTATTTTCTCACCCACAACTCAAACGATTAATCTGATTTTATTTTCGGTATCATTTTTGCATTCTACGCACTAAAATAATCAAGAATAATTTGTTCGTAAAAAACAAAAATTGTCCTGCTAACAGCTAGAGGGTTAAGCAATGCTCGAGAGTATGCGCATAGAATTGTACAAAGGCCGATTGTGCTCGATATATTATGACAAAAGTCAACAACCACCGCCCTTTCGGCTGGTGTTATATCTCTGTTGTGACGGGTTAGCTGGATCTGCTCTAGGCGCTTTGGCGTTTGGCGAATCTCCTCAAATTATTATTTCTATTAACTTAACACTTAGCCACATCACAGATTAGAAGAGAGAATTTTGTGTACCACTTAAAGAAAACATCCTTATAATCCTGTCTTAAGGATATACTATAATAGATACATCGTTATGATAACGTCGACTTTCGTTAGGTAATCAAACCGAAACTCGTTAATATCAAATAGCAAAGTAGCATTCTGTAAATACAATAGAAAACACTTTCAAATGCTCTCTTAAAAACAACATACTATGTATTGTCTTTAAGAATGCTGAAGGACCCCCATTATCTTTGACTATACCCGCAAATAACCTTTCTAATGGTGATTTGTTTTTCAGAAATATTGTATCATACATTCTTATACATATATAGTTCCCAGTATAAATTGTGGAAGATTATCTGTCAAGGGCCTGGTTAAATGGTGAGAGATATTACACCGTCACAATATTGTATAAGTCATATTTTTTGATGAAGAATTTCTTTGGTAACCACTCTCTAAGACGGCAGAATAACTAAGGTACGCATGCCGCTTAATTTCTCAAACTTATTTGCTTTATTCATATACTTTGTCTGTTGTTCGCATTTAACTCGTAAGCCGAATAGGATTTTGTGATCCTTGTCCTTAGCACAAGACCATAATACTCGCTTAGTTATACATATACAGGTACTGGGAAATTAAAGGACAAATTCTACTTAGGTAGACTACATGGCTTGTTAGGTACACAAAATAAGCTATCGAGTGGGTCTATAAAAGGCTTTACAATGCTTACCGGTTCAGAAGTGTAGTCCGATATTGTTTCATTTATGGTGCAAAAATCTGAATTTGCATACCCTACGATGGTGCCAATAACAGTAAGTAGCCATTTTGTATTGTTTTAAGTTAAAAAGACAATAGGGAAGTAAAGTACTCACCAAAATCATCAGCTCAAAAAAAAACCGGCCAGTTTTGAGCTCAACCTACCTGGCAATCTCTGTGCTGTAACATTTTATTCTTAACTGGTCTAAAGTTTAAGTGGTAATTTGATGGATCGAAAAAGGTATTTTGAAATAAAAATTCGTAATCAAATGAAAATTATTAACTGCGGAAAGGTATGCCATTCTCTTGACATTGAAAGCCGCCAAAGAACTGTAGGTATTTTCCTCTGAGCAAAAAACGTCCAGAGAAAAATCATGGTCCTTGGAGAAAATAGGCCAGAGCTCGCAATACACTCCTCCGCCATCAATTTATTTATTTTATTCACGACCACCGCAATTTAGGGTTGCTCATTCTATCAAGTTTTGCTTGCTTTTACGAGCATTTTTTTAAATTGTCGCTGATTTATCAGTTTACATTTGTGGTATCACTTAGCCCAACAGAATAAAATTGAGAGATGTCAAATTCAATTGCTTGGCGAAAGGGTGGTGAATGCGATTATATGAGAACACAAGCGTTCTCGCTCTAGCCTCACACCATCAACTCCTACTACTCACCTCCACGTGGAGACTGCTGAAGGACTGACTAGGAAAGTCAGAGTGTTGGAAAAGAGTTGGTGGCGGATGAGCCCTTAATAAGGGCCAACGGCTCCACTCACATACCCGAAGCGGGTTACTGGCTCCGGAATTTCGTCCGGCCTCTATTATATTAGGAGTTCAAAAAAGGCCAGGCCTTCCAGGTTGGGGGCTGTGCTGCGGTTAACTGTCCAACCACGTAAAAAAGTTTTTGTTGCGCGACCAATAGCCTCGGATAAGGACGGATTCACTGTTGATGACAATTAGCGAAGGGCCTAAACTGCTATAAAGCAGATGTCACCGCTCTCCAGGAAGTGTGGTGGGATGGGCCGGGCAAAAGAAAGATCAAAAACTGTGATGTTTACTAAGGTGATTGCTATGGGGAACGAAAGCACTGTCTGTTTGGATGCGGATTTGTTATTAGCGGCAGACTTAGGCAAGAAATCTTGAGCTTTCGACACATAAGTAAACGCCTTATAACAATACATATCAAAGGTAAATTCACTGACATCAGCCTTATATGCGCCTACGCTCCAACATAGGACAAGGAGGATGCTACCAAAGAAAGTTTCTACAATCTCCTCGACGAAACCTACGAGCAATGTCCGATGTATGACATTAAAATCGTTCTAGACGACTTTAATGTAAAAACTGGAAAGGGGGACATCTCTGGTAGCACAATCGGAAGACGTAGCCTACACGACACCACGGACTTAGGGTAATCGATCTTGCTGCAGGGCATAACGTTACTGCAATAATCACACAATTTCCTCACCTCAATATTCAGAAGGGAGCATGGCAGACACCAGATCAGCAAACTTTCTACCAGATTGAATCATCTTGCGATCATGTCCGAACATCCCGAGCGGCCAACGTAGACTTGCAGCTAAGATACGTCTTGCAATCGCAACAAGCCGCCAGAAACTTTGCCGATCGTGTATCCCTCAAACTCTCGAGAAATCCTTTTCAGCCAGCATAAAGTGCTGAAGACCAGCGGCCTAGATGCCGAGAAGCCATCCGAAATGCCGCAACTGACGTGCTGGGTTTCACCTGCCCACCACCACGAAACCCCTGGTTTGATGAAGAGTACCGGCAATCACATGCAGTAAAACCACGTGCCTGCAAAGCAGTGCTACACAAAGGAGCTCTACGAGCAAAAAAGAAGGAAGAACATCGGCTTCCCCAGAGAAAAAAGAAAGAGCATGAGAAGCGCGCGATCGAGGAAATAGAGGGGTGCTACTCCAGGAATAATGTTTGTAAGCTTTACCAGTAGGTAAAAAGAACGTGTTAGGGTTATAGGATCCGAACGGAAACCTGTAGATATGAACAAGGAAACCTTATAGAAGGGTCACAGTGGGTGCGGCGAAGATGACACAAGTTCCGCTGTCAGACAGACCGAACCATTCAGTATTGACGATGTCAAGAATTTCGTCCACCCGACTGAAATAGAGTCTAAACTGAAGTCGAACAAGGCTGCCGGACCGTGTATCCTACCCGCCGAACTATTTAAGGCAGCAGGAGATGACTTGGTAGAGCGCATACACCAAATTATTTCCAAGATTTGGTCGGATGAATGCATGCCTGATACATGAAACCTCAGCATCGTTTGCCTAGTTCACAGGAAAGGAGACCTTCTAAACTGCGCCACCTATAGAGGTATCAGTCTATTAAACAACGCATGTAAGATCTTGTCTGCCGTAAAATGGGCGGTTGAAAAAATTTGTCAACAATCTGATTGGAGCCTATCAGTGAGGTTTTAGGCCCTGTAAGTCCACAATTGACCAAATATCCACACTGCGGCAGATCCTGCAGAAAACCCAAGAAGTTCAAATCGATACTTACCATCTTTCTATCGGTTTTAAAGCCGCTTATGACAGCATCTACAGAGACGAGCTACTCGTATACAGAGCCATGACTATTTTTGGTATCCCTGCCAAACTCGTCCGCTTGTGAAGGATGACGATGGAGAAAGCTCGCTGCTGCATCAAGGTCGGTAACGACCTAGCCGAGATCTTTGATGTCAACATCATACTTGAAAGAATTGTGCAAAACTCACAAGCCAACATACGAGGTACGATCTTTCAAAAGTCTGTTCAATACATACATACGCCGACGATACACGTATTATTGGTAGAACACAGCGAACTGTCACTGATGCGAGTATAGGAACTGAAGCAGCAAAAATGGGCCTAGCGGTAAAAGAGGGCAAAACAAAGTATATACTGTTAACACGAAGGGACACCCAAAAATGACGTATCGGCCAGAATGTCACAATCGACAGCAATAGCTTTAAGGTAGTAAGTGACTTTGTCTATCTCGGCTCTGCTATCACATCTGAAAACAACATCTCTTCAGAAATCAATCGAAGAATAACGCTTGCTAATCAATCGCTGTTTCTTTGGGCAGAGAAGGCAACTGTGTAGTAAAGCCCTCTCTTGAACAAGCAAGGAAACTCGATATAAGACACTTGTAATCCCTGTCCTGCTCTATGTTTCCGAAACATGGACCCTTTCTAAAGCGGATGAAGAGATCGTTGGTCGTTTTGAAAGAAAAATTCTTTGTAAGATATTTGGTCACATACCATATGCGTTGACGGGTTCTGAACGAGACGATTCAACGATGAACCCTACGAGCTGTTCAGCGACATCGACCTGGTCAAAAAACTGCGGATTGGGTGTTAGAGATGGCTAGTACATGTAGAGCGAATGAACACCAACGCTCCAGCCCGCAGAATCTTCGACTCTAATCCGGAGTTGTCCCTCCGCAGTAGAGGAAGGCCTCGCTCTAAGTTGCGCGCGCAAGTGGAAGGGGAATTCAATAAACTTGGAATGCTCAACTGGAGACAGTTAGTCAAAGACCGCGCTAATTGGAGAGGCTTATTGGTTGAGGCCCACGTCCACCCCGAACTGCAGCGCTGCCGAAGTAAGTAAGTAAGCAAATTTAAATAATTTAGAGGTAAATTCGCGAACTCAAATATCAAAATCAACTTTTCGAACAATTTTGATTTGAAAAGTTCGATAGTTTTGGAGTGTGCATGAGTGGAGCCAATATCGGGATGTTGTGCGACCATCATCTTTTATTAGCCACTATACGCTTCCGTACTGCATGCGTCAATAGCAACCGCTCAAACTTGCTTCGAGCCACAAGGTGCAATACCGCCAGACTTCGGGAAACCCTAGTTCGGCAACAATTCCAGGATCATCTTACCATAGAAACAGAATCAATCAGCAGTTCAACGCATGAAAATATGGATAACCATTGGAATGCTGTGAAAAATCTATGGCAGTTGCCTTCATTGGTATAAGGCAGAAAAGTCAGACTACATAGTTATCGGCAGACACCTGGAGACGGATCAATAAGCGTATTTCACTTAAGGCCCGAATTGCAGCTGCACCACTAATAGAGAAAACGGAGTGAAGAGCCCAATATCGAATTTAGAGGAAGGAAGTGCAGCGTAGTGTCAGACGTGACAAACGTTCATGCATCAAAGCACAGGTCTGAAAGGCTGAAGAGGCAATTAGCAAGTGTGACAGCAAGACCGTCTACAGCATCACAAAATAACTTACTGAGCTCTAAACAACATTCAGTGAAAAGTTTACATGGCAGTCTGCTGATTTCGGATATTCTGCTCAATAGATGGAGGGAATAAATTTCCGAATCCGAACCGGACCTCGCAGTAACACGGAGATAGTAGCCGCTATCAAATCCCGCAAAAGAAACAAAACTGCAGGCATTTATAGTATCCCAACCGAGCTTTTTTAAGCAGCGCCAACTACATACATCGGCAGCATTACTCCAGCAGCTCATTTTTAGAGCTTGGGAAAATGAGTGGTTCCCAGAGGAGTGAAAAAGGATGATCATAAAGCTTCCAGAGAAGGGCAGTTTGATAGCACGTGAGAACTGAAGAGGAATAAGGGTTCTACCAACCGTAGCCAAGATCGTTCTAGAGCGGATAAGAGACCATCTAAGTAGACCAAACACTTGATGCCGAATAGGTGGCTACTATTAAGGCTGCTTAGTAATATGTCAGATGACTTTAAACTCCACAGTGGAGCGCATCAGGGCTGTACACTTTCACAGTTGTCACCAGCGATGCATCTCGGGCAGCACTAACTGAAAGAAACCACAGATTGAGGTGAACAATCACATTTTACCTCAAATACCGGGACTACGCTGATAATGCTTGCCTCCTTCCACATAAAATAATGGATCTCCAGCAAATGTCACAAAATGTGTAAGCTGAGGCAAACAAAGTAGGGCTTAGTATAAATGCGGGAAAAACAAATTCCCTAATATTCTTAATATTCACAAATCCCCTGGTCCAGATGGTATATCTCCTCTCCTTCTGAAGAGGTGTTCTACCTCGCTGACAAAACCACTGCGTAAGCCTTTCCATCAATCCAACTCTTTAGGACTCTTTCCAAGCAGATGGAAAACAGCATTTGTTCAGTACGTCCCTAAAAAAGACGAATCTTCTTCTCTCTCCTCCTATAGGTTCATTGCACTTAAGTCCCTTCTTTCCAAGGTCATGAAAACCCGCTCATGAAATATCTCGAAACACGAAAACTTCTCAATGAGCGTCAGTACGGTTTTCGTAGCAACAGGTGCACTGGTGATCTGATGGCATGTCTCACCGAAAAGTGGAACCAAAGCGTACATCAATCTGACGAACGCAAGACAGTTGCACTTGATATTTCTAAGGCATTTGACAGAGTTTGGCATCAGGCTCTTTTGTCGAAAATTCATCCTTTTGAGATCGATGACTCTCTTCTTCAATGGATTAGAAACTACCTTTCGGAACGTTGTCTTGGATGGTTTCAAGTCTAATATTCACAAAATAAATTCCGATATCAACAGCATAACCGATTGGGGAGCAATCAACAGAGTGGAATTTAGTGCTTCCAAAACACAATGATGTCAAAACCGAACTTAAACACACAGCCATTATCCATGAATGGCTCTTGCATTGTCGAAGCCGAAGAACTTTCCGTTCTCGTTATCTGTGTCCACGACAACATACGTTGGAATGACCAAATATTCGATGTCGCCAAAAATGCTGCGAAATGTCTAGGTTTCCATAAGCGATGTAAGAAATATTTCACACCCTCTGACCAGGCTTCAATATAAGTATAAGGCGATAGGTGGTGCCAGTATTACACAGTCACTCGACATCATCGAAAACCGGCGTATCGCTATTTTCACCACCAGTGTTCCACTGAAACTGCCAGGTAGCATTCCGGCCCTTCAAATTTTTAATCATAACACCCGCCTCGCTATGAATGCTCATCAGTTCACCCTCAAGTTCATCTTGGGACGCTCTCTGAAATATCGCATTCCATAAGCCCTACAACTCGCTTATGGAATGCCCTGCCGAGCTCTTTATTTTCTATCAAGTATAACGTGCAAACATTTAAAACCAACGCACATCGGTATCTCTCTCTTTCCCTCCCTAACTTCCTTTCGCCGCGCTATGTGCAAACATCTTAAGGGTACATAAATCCCTTGTGCGCGCGCCAATTATAAAAAAAAAGCAAGTCTTCCATAGCCATTACCGTACCACCCTTAGGGTTGCATTGGACACATTTTTGGACCTAACACCCCGACACTGCGTATTAAAAGAAATGAACAAGCGGATGAGCTTGCAAGAAAAGGAGGGCTACTCGACAATAGTGAGGTTGCCAACATCAAAACAACCCTTTGCATAGTAAGGGGCACTATCGAGGAGAAAACAACAAAGACTGACAACCTAAGGTGGTCAAGTCTTGAACGATACAGGGTATTCAGGCTCTGTGGACGGTTTGAAAAGATCTAGGAAGCTAATAAAATTAAGCAGGGATAAGTTTCTGAGAGTAATACATAGGAATTCTGGCAAGACACTGTCTCCTGCGGAAATTTGCAGATTCGACGGTGATCTGAAAGCTGTTGAGGACATAACACACATACTATGTGAATGCGAGGAAATATCGCGTAGTGGAAGAAAATTTTTAGGGAAATACTTTTTCGAAAGCTGAGAGGAAATAGATGGCACGGACTTCAAAGACCTTCTTGGCTTTTGCAGGGAAATTGGGTGTTTCACCAGGGAGTTTGTTTAGGTTTTTGCCATTTGAAGACAAAATGTTGGTGCCAGGTGTCTGTGGGATGGCATATCCATCATACCCCTGTTTAACCTAACCTAACCTACATTAAACTGTTATCAGCAAAAGCCAGATCCAAGAGTTTATTTAATGATTACAGAATACAGCGGTCATGACAAAAATGCAGGCGCAGACATACAAACCCGGAAAGGATCTGCGTCAATATTTATAACGCCAAGATTATTTAACGGGATGCTCAATTGCTCTGTAAAAAGCCGCGTCAATAACTGACTAAAAGTAGAGACACTTCATTACTTAAGGCTGCTGTAAGCATAGCGTTTGCTCCTCAAACGGCCCAAGCGTAACACGAGGACTTTTCCCAGATAAACCGCACATTATGGCAGAAAATATAACTGATAGCTGATGCAAACAAGTAGCTGAATTTATTGATAAAAAATAAGTCTATGAGTAAACTCTAATTCGAGAATATTACATTTCTAACTACGAGTGTGCTATAGTGATAAATCGCACCTCCCAACGAGTAAATCGATCATTAACGCCAAAAAGTGCAGGTAAATTGACAGCACAGTTTGATAGTTAACCTCGTCGTAAACTGCCTTTAACTTCACCATTAATTCTTACAACATGGTTGTAAAAATTACACGTAGACTAATGAACATACATTAATCGTTCGTTTTTTTTTGACGCTAAATATTTTCTTTTTATTTTTAGTTTAAGGCCGTCGAAAGAAAAATTATCACGACCTCCATGAGCTATGTTTTAATGTGTTGTATTCCAAAAATTTAAAATACACCGACTACATCACATGAATGGATTCTATATGCCCTTCCACAATTCTTTACCTAAGAGGGTATCTAGTATAAAACAGCAATAGAGACGGACGTACTTGAAGTTGCTCTTGGGATAGGTATTCAGGTTTTTTAAACTGGTCCTTTCAGAGTTCAAGGCTACTTAAATAAACAACTATTAAAGAAAAAACAAAATAGGATTTGCATCTTTGACTGCATTGAAAAAAAAGGGAACCAACATAGGTGTAGGAAGTTTCATTAACCAAAAACAGCAGCGCAACCAAAATCATGAATGGAGAAACTGTTCAAGAGATCAGGTTGCCGATCTTGAACAAAATATGTGACAGGACCAGAAAGAGTTTACGGTAATTACTCACGCAAATACGTGGTTTCTCTCTGTGATTAGCCAACTCATCAATAGGACTCTAGAAATAGTTAACTCCTGGGCGGCAACGAGCTGTGGACTCTAGGTGAATCAAATGAAAACTGAAACGATGCCATTTACCTAAAAAACCAAAGTAGAGGATTTCATGAATGTTCAGTCATTCTCCTTATGCACCAGTGTTAAGTACTTAATCACGCCATTGCGAAAGCTTGAATTTGAACATTCGGGTCAGGCTTATACGCCTGCAAATATGCTTTTGGTAAGAAATAGCGACTTCAGGCAAAAATGACCCTATGGATGTGCACAGACGTTGTTCTTCTGATTGTTATGAATTATGTCATCGTGTTATCGTCTGCACTGCTTACCAAACTCCACCACAATGTAATCTCTGTTCCAATCCGGAATTTAATTTCATGTAGTTAAAATCCCATGTCCGTAAGCAAATTATCTGCTACTGCTTTATTTACAGAAATCCCAAACTAGACAGCAATTCGACGTTTAACGAGTTTTATGCGCTGTCCTACCCCATTCAATGAATTGTGTCTCTCTATTCTCATACTGAAATCGTTATTACGGCCAAATTCAGTATACACAATTCTGTGTAGCTTCAACATTTTGAACAGACGATACCCAGAGGACGCTGTATTGAGACCTTCGTTGCGGCAAAACAACTTGAACCAGCTTGTGAATGAGTCCAATCGAATAGCAGACGTTGATAGTCATACCGCCAATACCCGGGACTTGTTTTTAACTCCTCACTCTGATAAGTATAAGGTCGATGTTCTATCGCCTCTAGGTTCGTCGGACAACTGTGTCATATCAGCTAATTTCGCGTATACTGGCCACACTGTTTGAGAAAAGATTCCTACACGATCTGCATGGCAATACGAGAAAATCAATTTGGGAGCACTTAACAAACTTTTTAGGAATTTTAACTGGTCGTCATCTTATTCTATCACCATTTTTAACAACAGTGCTCCATCAAAATTGCCAGTAGCATTCCACACCTTCAAACTTTTAACCGTGTAACCCGTTTAAGCCTACTTTCAGACGTACTCTCAAATATTGTGATTCTTTCCTAAGGCGTACAACTCGCCTATGGAATCCCCTGCCGAGCTCTATATTTCATAGTCATTGTAACTTGCAAACATTTAAGACCAACCTACATCGGTACCTCCCTGGTGGCCCTTCCTTAACCGGTTTTTACTACTACTAAATACTAAATACTACTTCAACCTTCAACGTGGGACACTTTGCGATTTAAAAGGCTTGCTAGTTACTCAGAAACCTACCAACTTACAGTCCAAATATTGCTAATAAATATCAATCTGATCACCATTCAATTTTTTCTACTTTTAATCAAGAGTTAAGATCGTCTGGATTTCAAGCACAGGCACAGCAACTTTAACGGGGGTGAAGAACCGATGAGCAGGCCATGCGGCGATCAGCCTTTTATGGCTTTCTTTCAATATAAATCTGTACTTTCGCAATCTAGCCCATCTTGAATAGCATACATAAGCTTCCTCAATGCGTTATACGTATCCAGGAAGATATGGAACAGATACATAAATGCATTGGAGTTCCTAATCAAATCTGAACACAATATTGTAACGCACGTCCTGCACCAATATAACGTTTCAGTAATCTTCTTGTTGATGAGTCATAAGAAGTACGAGTATCACATAAAACTTTTGGAGAAATGATTCGCCTTTTAAGCTCTAATGGATGGCCCTAGTTTTCCTAAGCGGCATACTATAGTGCTGGTTTCCCATACTTTCTCACCTTTCTATGTAGTATACCATAGAATACAGAATAATATCATCCAAAACACTTCGGAGAGAAAACTTAATAAAGAAAAAAGAAATAATGATCGGCCGGCAAGTGACTCGAACTGTCTTTTGAATTGACCGTAGCAGAAGACTAGTTAGTAACCATATTCATCTTTGATCTGCAAAGGTTTCTCAAATAATAACAATCTGGAATCTCCTTATTTAAAGAACATACATATATAAAGGATAACATTATATTCCATATAACCATTTTACAGTAATATCATTAATAATTAATCTCATTCCTAGAAATATTAGTTACTTCACATTTTTCATAATCATAACATGAGTATATGTTACACATTTCTCAGCTTAAGTTGGGAATTCAAATCCACAGATACATTTCGCAAAGTGCGCAAAAGTCTTTATTTCAATTTTCACAAGCGCTGTCACCACATACCACAAAGACAAAATGCTAAATTAAACAAATATTACAAATCAATTTAAAAAAAAAAAAAACGAAAAATTAAAAGAGGATAACTAAAACCACATGCAGAAAACAAAAATGGCAAAACACCTAATCACAAAAAGCATCTATTGCACATACATATACGAGTACGAGTAGTTGGAGAAATAGGAGGAAAGTAGGACACATATAGTAGATATTACACACAAAGCAATCGCAAAAGGTTTCAAATTTTAACGTAATTAGACGATTCGTGAAAGCCGTCAGAGTTGTAGGTCCCGATCAAGTGACACAAGGTTCTCAATTTACCACCGGATTAGTACAGAGCTGCTAAAAGTAACACACCACATCATATTAGCACACACACAACAATAGATATAATAGATATTCACACCGTTCGCAGCTTGTGGTTTTTTCAAGGGAATCGGTTACAATCGGTTTTAAGATTCATATATATATATATATATATAGATATATTTGTATATATATACATATATATTTTTGTAAATTAGATGCGAAAGATAAGAAATATAGGACAATGCACACATAATCAATTAGTTAGTTACAGATGCCACAGGAAATGGTTAGTAGATAAGTGTTATATAAGTACTAGAGTAGTAGTAGATATTGTACAATGGCAGTAGTACTTAGTAATAGAAAATTAGTAGAGGAGAAGGAGGAGATTTTATGTTTGCAAACACTCAATCATAGGCATACCTGACTTAATAGCGACTGTCGAACCAAATCACGTTTCTTGATCGGAAATCGTTCCTGTGTGTGTTTTTGTGTTTTTTTTAACGAGTTTTTGTTGATACATGTACATAGGTAGTGTAAGTGATTTGATTGGTGATCGATTGTGTGATGAAAATTATTTTTTGGTTTTTTTTTTGTTTTTTTTTTTCAATCAATAAAATGTTAAATTTAGTTAAAAACGTATTTTGTTGGTTTTATTTTTGTTATATCAAATAAATAAAAAACAAAAATAAAGTAACAGAGATTAAAGAAAAATCCAAAAACAAAACAACGGTAACATAACTGTATGCTGTAAGGCGAAGCTTTCTTAATTGAACGTTTTGCCTTCCTTTTATGGCAAGAACAGAATACAGGTACATAGGTACATACATCGACAAGAGCACAGAGCGTAAAGTGCGAGAGTTAAGAGCTTCGATGCAATTGAAAAAGCTCCACACCCACAGCACATGCATTTGTATTTAAGTTTTTTTTTTTTTTTCTTTTTTATCTGGCTTAGGATAAAATATCTCATTTATCCTTCCTAATAGATATACATACGTACGTATGTATGTAGATATTCGTATATAAGGTTGGTTAAAGTTTATACCTGAAACGGGCTGGGTTTGCCGCTTTTGACGGAATCCTTGTTACCCTTTCCATCCTTGGAATCGGCTGGATCCGGTTTCTTTTGCTTTTGCTTCTTTGGTTTTTTCTCCTTTGGTGGTGATTTTGGTTTGCCACCTCCATTGCAGCATGTGCTCTCTATAAAAAAAAAAAAAATCATAAAAAAAAAAGAATTTATTTAATCCATTCTTGAGACAGGCAGCAACTGCAAATGTAACTGCGACAATGCACAAACCCAATGAATCCAGAATAAGAATACCATCCCTTAAACTTACCTTGAAGCAGGAAACAAAACACATACAGCAGGAAGAGTATACTGGCGCCATACAAATAGGTGAAGAATCCTTCATAATACAGCACTGGTAAGCGATGTGTTGTCACATCGCTGATCACGTATGCAATGCAAACAACGATCAATATAATGGCGTACACCAAACTGGTGACGATAAAAAGCGATGTCCTGAAAGAATTAAACAAAATACCATTAGATACCAGGCGCTTAGAATTCATTGGAATTTTTATCGTGTTAGTTTTTGTGCAAGAGTGTGTGCGAAGCTCATCTATATGTATATGTTTACATGTAAAAAAGTTTACTGTGATCTTCAAATCCGTTCTGATCGAGCTTATACTTCGAATACAAGCGTTTTTTTTTTTTTTTTTTTGTAATTTCCTCTGTGTTTTTTACCTTGAACAGTCCAAGTGTCTTAAGCTTGATGAATGGTGTGATGGTTTTATAAAATTATGCAAACATAAAAGTCGGGCGTGTATAGTATACTAAAAAAACTAAATTCAACTAAAAATGATTTTATATAAGGTTTCTATAATACAATACGTTAACCAAAACTGCAAATGCGTAAAATGAAAAAAAATAAAAATAAAAATGAATGATACTTATAAGGCTTTAGTTCATCCCGAATTTTATGGGCGATTGACACTACAAAGGATATGCATATAATTACTGTTGATGTAATGTAAGAAACTCTATTTTTTTGACCTTACATGGGTAGATATTCCTCTTAAATAAATTGTACAAAGGCTGATGTTATCCTTGAACATCGCAAATAAGTCAAATATTTAAAAACTATTCAATGACTTAACACAGCAACCAACACTGTCGTTGGACAGAAGGTAAACCCTTTAATTTGATACTCAAAATCTCTGTAATTTATGATAGCCGTATCCCTGACCATAACTTTTATATTGGAGGAAGGATTAATCAAGACACAACATTCTTAAAACTGTAATTTCCTCAAATATGTTACATATAAGCATGTCTGGACATCGCAAGGCATATCCGGGTTCATCCCCCGGCAACCCCACAAGGGCTGGTGAATTTTTGAAATAATTGTCCCTTTGTTCGTTAAGTTGGTTTTCCTTTCTTCATAATTTTCATCTTTTTTATTTCGTTAAGAAGGATGAAAGAACACAGCTTTTGAAGGGTGATTTGATTACTGTTTGGTTTTTCAGTGTTCTATTTTTGACAGCTCATGCGTGATTTGTGACATGTGTCAAAGTCAAACATATTCAGTTAGTATTGCCATTTCATCACGGTAAGACTTACATCCGAACAACTCTTACAAATTATTGAAATTTATTATCAAAATTCGTGCTCTGTGAAAAATGTTTTTCGCGCACTTCGATCATTTTACGGCCGTCATAATCGATCAACTGAGCAAGCAATTCAAACCATAGTGACCAAAGTTCGCACCAATTTCATGCTATTGGATATCAAGCCACCTACCCGTATACGTAGAGTGCGTACAGAGGAAAATATTGATTCAGCGACGTTCGCAGCAATAATTGGTTTTGTATTAGTCGACTGCGTGGAAGATTTTACCCAAGGATATTGGTCTAAAATCTATGACTTTAGATGCAAAACGACCTGCCACGGCGTCGAATTTTCGGTGAGTGGTCCTTAGAAAACCTGGAGGAAGATCTTGGTTTGATGGGAAACCTCAGGCAATATAAGAGCTGCCAATGTACCCGGAAAAATGCACTGTTTGGTGCGGTTTATTGTCCGGCGGAATCATTGACCGGTACTTTTTCAAAGATGACCGTAAGGACAACGTCACCGTCAATAGCGCCCGCTATCGTTCAATGACTTCGAACTTTTTTTTGCCCAAAAAGCACAAGCTGAACCTGGTCGACATGTTGTTAAAGCAAAATGGCGCTACATGCCATACAGCACACGAATCGATGGACCAATTGAGAAAAGAATTAGTGAGCAATTTATCTCTCGTTTTGGGCCGGTAAATTGAGCGGCTATATTGTGAAGTTTGACGCCTTTAGACAATTGCAGCCTTGGAAAAAAATATTATATTATTTGCGAAATACCAGCCATTATATTCTAAAAAGTTATTCAAAATTGGGCTCTCCGTATTGACCACTAAAAACGTAATCGTTGTCAACATTTACATGAAATAATCTTTAAACGATACGGGTTCCAAAAGGAAAGTACAGGCCAGCTCCTTAGTGAATTAGCAAATGCTATCAACGTAAGCCTGAAAAAAAATAATCATGTCGTTGTCATGTTTATAGACTTTAGTAAAGCGCTCGATACCTTAAATCATGCAAAACTAATAGAAGCATTAAGCCAACTTGGAATTAAGCATGCTCTAGGTGAAGGAATTACCAGCCCATTTGGAGTCCCTCAAGGACTCCTGCTATTAATAATCTTCACGAACGAGTTGATGCATGTATAAAGCGGATAAAGCGATAGTCGTCAGGCATAGATGTACTGCCACTAAAATGTTCACAAAGAGAAACTCCGCTCCAACCTCAGACAAGCTCTTTACGCCGTGGTGTACCTTTGATACTACTCAACATTTGAAATACAAAAGCAAGTGTACTACTCCCTTGCGGAGTGCAAACTGAGATACTGCAGACTAGCATGGGGTAACGCTTTAACCATACACATTAACAAGCTGCAAAACCATCAAAACCCCATTGTGAAGAAGATACAAAATCGACATCCCAGCAATACTATAAGACACAGAATTTTCTAAGTGTCCAAAAGGTATTCTGAAGACAGTAGTTTCAAAGACCCGATAGATCATCAGCAACATACCGGAAGAAGAGCCAAAGGAGTGTTAAAAATCCCAATGATCAACAAGCGCCCAATTGTACTCAACCAGATGCCAAACTTCTTACAGAACATCTTGAACCCGTTTTTGCGAAAGAAACGCCTAAAAGAATTGTTCTGTTCATAAAAAAAATATGAAAATTTTGTAACCATTCTGTATTTAACTATATTTTTTTTCTTCCTTTCATTTTAAATCGTAATATTAACATTTAATAGATCTAAAACTCATCCTAGCAAAACAATTTTCTGCAAAAAAGCCAAAAGGCTTCGCAGAAAACCAAATGTAGATTAATAATTTTTGGAAAATAAATTTATTTAAAAAAAAGGGAAATTGCAAGCATAGATTTATCAACACAAATAAAAACTGTGTACACTTTGCATTTTTCCCGTGTTTTTTCGTACAACCAAAAACCAAACGCTTAAAAAATCACCCGTTATAGCACATGAATGCATATGTTCGTACTATGGCCAACTTTTGCCCGGTATTGATCTAACGATCCATTGAAAATGTATTAATTTCTCAATATTCAAATAAATAAAATATAAGGAACAATTTATATCCGACTTTTTATGAGCTGTCGATCTTGGGTGTACCGTTAGACCAGAGAGGCGATTTATCCTTCAATCCGAGAACATGGGGTTGAACTCATTTGTTTAACAAAAAACTTCAACAACCGACGACAATCAAGGCACTTGATAATTCTTCTGCATCTCCCTGAATTAGAAATGATCACCACTGTGTTGGAATTCTCAGACAAAGAACTAGTCCTTTGTACTGTTTTTATACTCCGTTTAATGTCATTCCTCGTAAAAAGATCAGTAAACGCTGCAGCGATAAGACACAGGACACTCACAGTTATTCGCAGTGTCGTCATTACTCACACACCAACCTTCTCAGGATATAGTGTCGTTTATGCCTTAAGTGCATATGGAAAGAGTGGTACCTCATTACGACGTCAGTAAGTAGACTACAGTCTTTTCTACTGAAAAGAAAAATCATAGACTTAGGGAAGAATTCCTTTGGTCTCTCGACATCTTGAAGTGTAATGCCATCTACATGAAATCCAAGTTCATCGGTGATTTCATTTACCATGATCCCATTGTGACCTGCAACCAAAACAAGACTCAAGGCATTTAGCCCTCTGACAGCAGACCCGCATCTTATGTAAATCGGTTTTGGAACCGTCCATGAAGAACCGACTACATTCCTTTCCTGGTTCAGATTCTGGCCGAATAGTACTTGGAAAGTCAATTTCATACTCCCCAGCAAAAGAAATTCTGATGTCATTTCTGCAGACGGCATGTCCAAAAATCTAGAGTCAAAAGACAGTCGCGCGTCAGGTAATCACAACTGCTGTGCGTGTTGAACCAAAGAGTTCCTTCTAGTAGAGGCGGAAGATCTTGTAGTGAGTATATGGGACCTGTGGAAGGTGTAGCAACAAAGGATAAGGATAAGAACCCCTCCCCAGAATGCCTAGAGTTACTTAATGGTACCTAGAATGAAACCAAGGGTAACCCCACCTTTTACATTAAGGTGCCGGGAGTAAACCCAACTTAAAATCCTATTTTTAAGCCAAAGTGTTGAGTCAGCCGTTCCGATGGCTGCGTGACCAGTGAGTGGATAAACCGAACTGGTTGCAAACTGTCCACTCCGACATCCAAGCAGTGTCGGTTGTATCGATGACTTGTCCCAATAAGACGGCTGTGGCAGGATGGACTCTCTTACCGGTCTCACTTGTGAGAATAAAATTTATAAAACTAAAATATGAATCATCTGCCCATCAAGCGGCGTGAGTGTTAAAGCTAGCACCACGACCACTAACCAGTCAACAACAAAAAACAACAACAGAAAAAACATAAGCCCACAATGAAAGCTATGAAGAGGAAGTACCAGATGGCCCTTTTCATCTTAGGTCGGGTCGTCAAAAATGAAGCGGCTGGAAAGATCCAGGAAAGGGACTAGGTGGACAAGGTGAAATACCAGGTAATCATTGACGAGTACAACGAGTACCTGAATAATAAGCCAAGACACACCGAAGTGCAACAGGTCTCTGGACGAGACCTCCCAACGCTCATCCCCAAAGAAAACCAAGCCATAGATACGTCTGCCAAAATCACTTCCAAACCAACCACGTCATCGGTCAATGCAGTACAGAAGCGACTCTTCACCGAGGTGATATGTGATCACCTCCAGGTCGCAATAGTTGGCGTTGGGAAGCATTAAGCCCAAATTTTCCGTCATCGTGATGGATTACCTCATCCAGAACCAAGGTGGACCTCTACCTAGCTTTGACTCCGCTGAGATGGTTAGGAAATATCGAGTGATCAAAATAACATCCCAAGGACGCCCGTATTTGGTTGCCGAATATGAAAATAGATGGGGGAAAGCTTCTTCAATGTCTTAAACTCTAGAACCTGGCGGTTCCAGTGGATGACTTGACAGTCCAATCATTAAAGAGAAGGAACCCCATAAGGACACAATGCGCTTCCTGCTCCTCATCAATAATGTGTGCCTGCACTTGAAAAAGTAAACCACAAACTTAGGTTTGGAATCAGGCACGCCAAGCTCCTGGGGACGAAGTGGACATCGTCGAAACCGACGAGTTTTCGGGGAACTTGGTGATGGCCGACAAAACGGATAATGCTGTAGGGCATACAGATTAATGTGAGGCACTCTAGGTGTGCCTCCCATAATCTGCAAGTTTTTATAAGGGAGGAAAATATTGACATCGACATTATCCAGGAGACCTGAGTGAGAGGCTCGGTCATAAAGGGACTTCAAGACAAATAATGCTCTGTAAACATCAGGCAATAAGTAAGCCCAGAACATGCACACTTGATAAGGAACATATTAAAGCTTCTTTATATCATAACCTTAGCTCAAACGATTTAACAGTTGTTAAACTGGCGGGTGCTAACCAAACAACAAACCTCTCCACCGAATATATGGCTCATGAGAGACCATCACCGCCAGAGGAAGTGGAGCAACTTACAACAGTATGGAAGATAATGAAAAATATGTGCAATAAAAGCACGACCCCAATCTTTATCTTTCCTAGTACGGAAACATGCAGGGGGTGAGAAGAGGTCCTAGATGTTACACTGAAAACAAACAATTACAACTTTAGGGTCGAACATTCTAAAGTTTCCAATCTGGAGGGACTCTCAGACCACATATGGATCCTCTACGATTAGAGTCTTCAGGCCGAGATCACTAAACCGCTTAGAAGCTCTGGGAGAGCTAATTGGATCTAGTTTGGTCAAGTCCTTAGGAGAAAACCCAAAAACATACTCGAAATAAACACCGAAGAACTGGGGACAAGCTAAAGACTTTCAAGAAAGCAATGGACGTTGCAGACAAAATCTCTTGTTCAGTTAAACATAGTAAAAAAAACCCCTTTTCCCATGGTGAAATGAAGATCTCTCTAATCTCAGGCAGATGACTGGAGCGATTTTCAATATCTGCTACAAACACAACTGCTGGCAGCATTACAAAGACTGTTTAAGTCTGTATAAAAAGCCATAAAGACATCCAACAAGCAGGCCTGGATGGACTATTGCCATTCAATAGAAAACCTCAAGACTGCACAGGGCTAAGGAAAATTCTGTCCAAGGTATACTCCAACCATTCCTTTCTAAGAAGGTCAGATGGAGGATGGACAGAAACCTCTGCAAACACATTACGAATCCTGGTGAACGCACTCCTTCCCGGATACAGTGATATCAGAACGGAATCCAGCAGGTTTCGGCAAGTTCATCCTGCATCCCACAGCTACATAAATTTATTCATAGTGTGTCCAAATCTCACCTGCGGGTCACTAGTATGGTATCTCGCGTTGAGCAAAAACTCCAAAGCTCCAAAGAACAGCCAACGCTGTACCAAAGACTACTACTTTTTAAACGCAAAATGCATGCACCAACTAAAGCTTAGTTGCAGAATTGCCAAAGTTAAGCTGCTGAGAGGAATTCGGGATAATAAGACAAGTTCTCGGTCTTTCCGATCGCTAGTCATGCAATATTATGAAACCAAATCCAAATTAACAATCCCAAACCATGGAGTCACACTCATGATTCCTGTGTGGTATTTACGGTATACTCATGGGCCAAAAATGTATTATTGTATTGCTGTTAGTATACTCTGTCCCAATGCCTCACCTGGAGTAATGTTCACCTCTGTATTGAACAAATAATCTAAAAATATCTTTCCATACAATAGGAGTGATATGAAGACACTGAAGTCTGAAATAACAAAATGCTTGCACATACTTTACTCGCGAAACTGAGTGCCACAGGTCGACAAGTGAACTCGAACTGAAGCCGAATTTAAAACAAAACCAAACGTTAAATACATAATTCACAATAAAAGTTATTCACTTTTAGTTATTCAAAGTACCATATGTAGTTCATTTGTATTGGTAAGTCTAGGAAACAAAAGTTCTTTATTTTACAAAATCGGAAAGGAGGACTACTCGCTCGCCAAGAGTTTCAGACCTATAAGTCTGACTTCCTTCAAGCTGAAAAGCATTGAGAGAATGGTCGATGTCCATGTGCGCAAAACCGCCTTGCGAATGCATCCGGTGTCGGCGATGCAACACGTCTACCACCGCGGAAGATCCTGCTAGAGTGTTCTGTCTGCTCTAAGGCGTAGGCAGCCCTAGAAGTGATCGACGACTGGTGCAATAGTACTGGGCTTTCACTCAGTCCTCTCAGAACTGAGGTTGTTCTCCTTACGAAAAGGTGGAAGCTGCCAGGTCTGACTCATCACGTGCTTGAAAGCATCACCTTCCAATTCTCCAAAGAAGCAAAGTATTTGGATGTCATCCTTGATAACAAACTTCTCTGGACTAAACATATTACATCGAAAGCATCTAAGGCGCTGTGGGCCTTCGGCAGTGCAGAGGAGCTATCGGCTAGACATAGGACCTATCACCGAGAAGGGTCCTTTGGATCTACACGACGATGATAAGGCCAATTATATCCTATGGGTCGGTTGTCTGGTGGAATAAGCTCTCGTGAAAATACATGAACGCTGTTTTTACCAGACCCCAAAGAACGGCTTGTTGCAGGTGCATGGGGGCTTTCTACAGCACTCCTGGCTCCGCACTAGAGGCATTGATGAATTCCCCTCCCCTTGATATTCATATCATGGGCTGCACTTTCAAAGCCATCTTCCGTCTAAAAAGAAGTTGTCTTTGGTACAACACGCACTGGAGCTTTGATGACCTTTCGCGCAGGCTGTATTATAACTCTGGTCTTATGGACATGCCGTCCGATGCAGCGACAACAGAACACCTGTTGCGGAAAAAATACGATATCAACTTTCCTTGTGCCCAGGACTGGTTTCAGCGAAAATCTGAGCCAGGAAAGGAATGTAGTCGGGCTTTCACAGAGGGCTCCAAAACCAATATAGGAAGTGGCCCTGGTGTCTTTCTGGATGACGACAACGTTATATTTCACTTCACGTTAGGAAAGCTTGCATCTGCGGAGAACCGGGGGAGGGAACGAAGCAGTTGCTTCTGTAGCGACAGCCAAGCTGCGCTTAGAGCATTGATGAACTCTCTTACGACTTCCAACCTGGTTCAAGAATACAAGAGATCACCGAACGCAGTCGGAAGGTGATGAACTTGTCAGGCAAGGTTCAGAGGAGAGTTTTTCAGGACCCGAACCTACGTTGGGTCTGCCTGCGTCCTCGGTTAAGGCTTCCATTGACAGTTGGGCCTCATATTAGCACAACTGCAGATGTCATAACTCCCCGGGATGCAGGCAGACCAAGCGAATTCTTCCCGACATCTCTAGGAAATCAGCGGCCTTTCTGCTGTCCTTCAATAGAAAAGATTGCAAGTTGCTTACTGGCGTCAAGATAGGGCATTACACTTTTGCAAAGCACTTAGATGTGCTGGACATAATTAAAACAACATCCTGCGATGCAGGACCAACAGCTCTCTCCATTCAGGTCTTATGCTATTCACTTCAATACCCTGTTCAACAAAACCCTACAGTACAGTGAAGATAGGAATATTTGCCTCTCAATCTGGTTATAATGAAGCACTTCACTCTTGAAAGCTCTCATAGGTATACCATGATATGCATATTTTTCGACAGGAATTTCTGAAGATAATTACCATAAAGTTGCCATCCACCTGGTTTGATGATATTATTTAACATTTTTTATTCAACAGGTTGTACTCGTAACATAAGTAATATGCGCTTTTTTCTGGGATTATTTTCCAAATGCCATAAAATGCACAAAACGTAAAACCGCTATAGAAATTTGTATTTGGAATACATTCCTCATTTAGTCTGCGAATTTGGTTGTATTAATCTCCTTGTAAGCATTTTTAACTGAATTTTGAAATGGATGTATCGGAAGAGAATATTCGGGATATTTTATTGTTTTTGTTGCGGAAAAAAACCAGAATGGACATGAAGCCACTACAGAAACCCAAAATATGTATGCAGAGGGTATTCTCAGCGAGTCCGAGTGTGGGAATTGGTTTGCGAAGTTTATAAACGCCAATTTTGACCTAAAAGATGAACCTTGTTCGTGTAGGCCAGGTGAGCTAGACGATAAGCTCCTGAAGTTCATCGTCAAAAAAATCACAACCACAGATATAGAAAAGTCATAAAGTAGGGAAAATAAGTACTATACCACCTATCGCAAAATAATCTTCAGCAAAGAATCGAAGCTTGCACTGCGCTTCAGTCACGTCATAGTAAAGAGCGGTTTTTGAACCGGATCCTGATGAAAGAGGGGTTCTTTACAATAACTTCAACAACGTCACCACCAATGGCTTAGTCCAGAAGACAGACCAGCACAACATCCCATTGATGGACTTTACCCGCTCAAGGTGATGCCGTCTATATGGTGGGATGCTGAGGGAATAATCCATTTTGAGCTGTTGCTGTTTCAGCGACAAAATCTACGTTCCACATCTTAGATTCAACTTTTAGTTCAACATGTTCGACGCAATTAAGCCATTTTTTCACTGTCTTTCTCAACTGTTTCTGTTAATAGTAGCTTCACGTCTTTCATTTTGAAAGTTTTGCCTTGGCTTGCTACGAAAACTTTTACTTAAGCCCATATCAACTCTATGGGATTGAGCTCGCAATGGTAAGGCGGCAATCGTGGTACTTTGTATCCTGGCATTTGATCCAGTACCACAGTTTGTTTTTGTGACGTTTGATAACCTCCAACAACATAGAATTGATTAATTCAGAGACCAAATCCACGAGTTTTGAAAGACTTCCATGAACTCATAGCTCTGTTTTTGCTATAAGAAAGCAAGGTGAAACAAAGAAAACGAAGTGAAACAACTTGAACACTCTACTTAATGCTTTGATCAGTTATTTATTGATTAACGTCGAAAAGTGCTCGTGTAAATATAGCCACGCAATGCGCATGCATTCTGATAGAATTTGGCCATGCGTATAATCCTTTCGCTATAATCACACATTCACAACTGATCTTGATTAAGGCTATACATTAGCAAGTATTGTATAATATTTGATATACGTATATCGTTTCACTTAATCTTTATACATTATTTGTAAAGCACTAGTTTTATTTCAGTATTTCACTTTTTTAAAATGGCAGTAGCCACTCATAATCAAAGAAAACAGAAAATTATAAATTCCTACGCTTGACGTGCCTTTACTCAGAATTCATCCATTCACAAATTTTGTTTACCAATGTGAATTTCGTCGTGAGGTCGGTCGTCATCGTGGCTTTAGTGTGCAGGCAATTCGTAGCACCGTGAAAAAGTTTGAGTGTGAGTATACTAATCAGACAGAGATTGGTGCGAAATGAAGAAAACATGGCCGCCGTAGCGGCCAGTATAGAATTGGATTTGGGTCTACGTTCATTCTCTGAGGCTACATCGAGTCCTTAGTCTACGCTAACAAGCCAACCACTTTTAACAACCTCGAGGCCAACATTCGAGACGCTATTGCCGGAATAACGCCGCATATATTGGACCGCGTTATCGAAAATTGGGCCAACCGCTTGAAGCACTACCAACGAAGCCGGGGCGGCCATTTTAATGATGTGCTACAATATTTCACACATAATGGCATGAACGTAGCTTCAAAATAAAGACAGAATCAATTATATATATACGAGTATCTCTCACCGTTGTTGTTTTATTTAATTTTTTTTCTCTATCGTTCTTATTTTGACATCAGACCTTTTATTAGCTTCAGGCCAAGAGGCTAGTAACACAAATACAAGTTGATTTCGAACCTAATTACTAAGCTCTCAAGATATGTACCTATGTGTGTTATTGTTTAGTTTTAAGCGTGTACTTCCTTTTGTATCTTAAGTGTATCTTAAGCTTATCATATTTATATATTCTAAAAATATTAGACATTGCACATAAAAAGGGCTTTCCAACTTTACCTTATGAAAATCAGTTCTGTATGTAGAATAGTTGTATAATTAATTACAAGATTCGTGGTTACTTATTAATATATATAGAAACCACGAAACGCACTTTAGCATCCATCTAAAACTTTAACCAAATAAATGTATGGTACATTCACATATTGCAAATCCCACCGCTCTTTTCGATTACTGAAAGCTGGCGACAGCTTTTAAAAACAACAAAAACGAAGAGCTTATGAAAATACTAGCAAAAAACAATATCGCTTTGTTAAAATTAATACTGGTAACTCTGGTCCTGTTAGAAAATCCAGAGGATATCAATGGCGGATACACATGCAATTGATCATTCTGTCTCCGACTTCGGGGCAGAGTGGTCGCATAGTAGTTGTATCCGGTTGTAAAAGGAGTTAAAACAAAATTTTTCAATGTAAGCCATTGTAATATTCTGAACCGAAAACTAAGCTATAGGCACCCATGTGTATTTTGCCTGTACACTAGATTTTTGTTGAGCATGATATAGTTGTGCAAACAAAGTTGGCTGAGGTCCCTTTCCACTTGAGAACGTTATCATAAATGTGATCTTGCTTTATTGCATTGTTTCTTGAGTCTACATTCAAAAACACTCTAAGCCAGAGCAACGATGCTGTTTAGCTCAACATCCCTGAACTGTAGGACCTGGGACGATAATGGTCTGATACAGCGCTTTCTTCGTTGTTCATGAGAGGGACATATTTTCTAGTTGTCTTCTTCGTCCAAAAAAACAACTATTCGCATGATCTTCACGATTGTGCCGCTGTTTGAATTTATTATCATAGTCCTGGTACATGGCACCTTGCTTTTTGTCGGTTGGGAAGTTTGCTACATAAACCCTTCTAAGCATTTTAGTAGAAGACTACACCTTGTAATTGTAATTGTTTTTACAAAACCAAACTAAGTAACAGTGAGAATGCCATTCTACATATACAGCACACATAACAATATAAGCAAGTTAATCAAGCTGAGTAACTTTTGTAGCCGTGCTTTCAGAACTGTTTTCAGCAATGGTTGTTTGCTAAATAAATTAAAGCTGGTATTACTACAAATTGGAACTAGGGGGTCTGAAAAAAACACCTGATCAATTATTTTAGAAAGATTCATGTTCGGGATATACAAATTAAATGCTGGTGTACTTCAGAGCTCTGTTGTGAACTACTTTGAGCTTAGCGCTCATTCCTACCTTCGTTAACGATTGAAATTTTTTGTTGAAGAAGGAAGTCTTAGGCTCTTAATTGGTTCCCAGTATGACGTCACTGAAATTCAGATTTTAAACGGAAGAAAACACTTTGAAGGAATTAGAATGGAGTAAAGCCTAGAAATACAATGTTGCCATCATTTATAAAATCAAGTTTAAATGCGCCAACCATTATCCCAGAATTAGTGAAACGCTGATTTGACCAATATCCCCCGAAGTACGAGTATTGCCACTGTTATTCTGAAGTATTTAAACCCCGCTGATCTGAGTATAAACACATGTGTGAATGTATCATTTACTTATTAACCCGATATATGTACTCGTATGTACTTCACTTGATTTCTTTTGATCCCCGCTGTGTAAAGGCATTGGGAGGCCTTGGAAGGAAACCAACTAACATAAATAAATTTTGGGGAAAAGCTATACATTCCATCACCGCTTTGATTAGTTTTACTCCGAAATACTCGTACAACTAAAACAACATCGCTGTACTGATTCAACCTCCGTTTATGAATGTTGCTGATTTTTTTTTAAGTTGGACTTCGAAAAGGTAAAGAAAATTTAGACAAGATACAGTGCAGATTCAATTATATATATAGAACTGTTGAGTTTTTGTTGTCTGGAAAGAGTAATACTCCTTTTATTCGGTTCGAAGTTCAACAAATGAAACTTATCTTTTTTATACTATAAATACAAACTAAGCAGACATACACTTCAGTTACCAACTGACCGTTTACACATTTTTTAAAGTCGTTCCTGAACAAACCGACAAATCGAAATTTATTTCACGAACACTTTTGCATTACGTTAATTGTACGCAATGACACGTCCGACTTGACAAACTTAACAAGAATCTGATTATATTCACTAGAAAAATTCTACTAAAATTTATTTTCAATTTTTTTTTTTTTTTTGAAATCCATGATAACGAAACAGATTTTTAGATCCCAGACACGGCCGTTTTCGTGAAAACTATTTCTAATATTAGAACTCTGATCCCACGCATAATTTTCATTCGCAAAGTTTATATTTTTTCGTTTGTGATATGAAAATCCCCAAAACATATAGTAGTTGTCATGTTCTTTGGATTGGCCTGTTTACTAACAACATCGAATGAACGCAATGAATATTTTAAACTTACAGAAGCGTGCGCTTGACACATTTCCCCAAAATATTTGGGTGCGAGATACGAGTATTAATTTAATTTGTTTTCAAATAAAAACAAACAGAGAAGCTTCAATAGTGGTCGCGGTAAATTTAACGCCGAAGTTTATGAGTTGTTTAAAGAGATACGGTATTTAAAATATTTAAAAACACATTTTGTGGCCAAATCGAAAACCAGTGACGAGAGTGTTGTTTAGCAATAAGTTTATATCAAGGAATTAAGTTTAAAAGCCAAAAGAAAAGGGGAAAAAATACAGTATATGACATTCAGTGTCCGAAGTGGCGGAAAAAGTTGCGGTGGGAGTCGAAGTAGGCAAATGAATTGAACGAGATATGAGAATGAAAGTTGCAATGGAAATATTTAGTACAGTTGACTAAATCGTTACTTGTAAAAGTGTCTCCGCCTCAGAGCCAAATTTTGAGCTTTTTAAGAAACCTGAGACCGTGAGTAATTTGACTGGATAGTTCCGCAGTTTGTTGAATATGAATGGTGCAATTGTTGACTGTTGAGGCCATAACTTGTTTCATGAATAACAGCATTAATTGGGAAAAATGTATTGACATATGTGTGTAGCGACGGAGCCGCAGCAATGGTAGGACAGATTAAATGGGTCGTGTCAAAAATTAAAAACATTGCGCCGGGAAGTAACAGCAGTCATTGCATGTTTCTTTTCATCGTTATGCGCTTGTAGGAAGAAGAATGCCAACTGATTTGAAAAAAGTTCTTGATGAAGCTGTGAAGATTGTAAATTTCGTGAAAAGTCGTCCTCTCCAATCGAGATTGTTCAAAAAAGTGTGCAAATACCATATGTAACATATGTTATATGGGAAGTCAGTACGAATCGCTTCTTCTTCGCACTGAAATTCGATGGCTTTATTTAGGTTATTTCAACTTCATGATTAGTTGAAAGTTTTCCAACTGGACAAAAATATGTCTTCATCTGCAAACCTTTTTGATGTATTGGATGATGAGCAATGGATTACAAAATTAGCTTAACTTGCAGACATTTTTGGAAAGATCAACGAAACTGCTACAGCTTTGCAGGGAAAATCCAAAAGAGTATTTTTTACCAGAGACAATCCGGCATCTTTGAAAAGAAAAATTAATTTCTGGCTTACCTCTGTACAAAAGAACAATGTTGAATATTTTCCAGTTTTACATGAATTCTTGCAAAGAAACATGCTAGAGCTCAGAGCAGATATTGGCAATGTAATCGCTGCACATTTGGTAAGTCTACAAGGGTAAGTCTACAAAATCCATTTCTAATGAAAACCCAGCCTACGACATTAAGCATACAGGAAAACGAAACCCTTATAGATCTACAGAGTTCTTCTTCATCAAAATATGTATTATGTACGATGGTATAAGAGTGAAAACCCTGAACTTGCCAAGAAGGCTGTATTAAGTTTGCTTCGTTTTGTCACATGATATCGCTGTGTAGCAGGCTTTTCAGCATATACTTATGCAAAAACTAAATACAGATCGAGATTGAACGCTGTCCCAGATATGCGAATACAGGTTTTGGGCATAGAAATCAATTTTAAAAACAATTATAAAACAAACAATGAAACAGTTTCATTCTTTACACTAACCTTGATAAAATATCTTAAATAAAAAAATTTGATTTTGAAATGTGTTTGTTTTTCATTTATTGCAATCGTTAAGAGTTGGGGTTCCGAAATGGATTTGGGCCTTGTTTAGGGTTCCACATTTTAAATTCGTAAAGAAAGAGGGTTCGAATTTTAACTGCCGACAGCATGGTAAATAATTCCTAGAAAAAAAATAGAGGTACTTGTAACGAACCCTAAAATTCTCACACCTCAAGCACACATACCATTTTATTTTATAAAAAAAGAAAATTTAACGTTCTGGCGCAGATGTTCACTCGAGAACTTCTTATTTCCGACTGAGCGAAAATCGGACATTTCATGTGGTACAGCCCAATATACGTGAAGGAATTAGGAGGATTCTCAACGATCAAAAATTATTATAATACCACTGTCTAGTGACAGTATTGGCAGTTCATAAGACTGACTCAATAGTTTCAAGAAAAAACCGAAGAGAGCTAGCCACGTTCATAGAACAAATTCCTTAAAAATACTTATAATGATTTGTAAGATCATGGGGATAACAAAATTTGCAGACGTATTACCTGTATCCCTTAACTTTGGTCCTATTCTTGCACGCCATCCTTTTACATGAATTGCCTATAAGACTTGCACATCGATTCTCGGTATTGATCTTGGTCTTGGACTTAGCCCTGACATGAATCTTAAAGACTCTTTCCGTTGTCTATTCTATGTATTGTATATCAATTAACCTTAAATAGTTTGTGTTAAAAAATACAACGACGTGAGTAGATTTGAACAATGGGCACTGAAGAGATTAACGACAAACTGCAATTGGTGTAGCAATTTGTTCTTTTTCTTGACATCTGTTCAAGCATGTATCATACCATACACATTCAAGTAAATGTTCCAATTCATGCCTCTAACTATATGTATAGAGAAAAGGAAACTGCTAACGCACATGAACTTGTAATCTTGGGATTAGGCCACTCATTTCGAATGACTTAGTGGGGTAGACCAAGAAAAAACAAATCTTCCATTAATCAGCTCTTTTTTTCTTTAACTGTGACCCCAATCCCCAAAATCCCACTGAATCCACAAGAACACAAGTATTTCCGACAATTCATAAAATACAGACAAGTTGTATTCGTATTTGAATATTTAAATGCTTTTTTCCCCATCAAGCCTTTGCTGAAAGTTTCCCTCCAAGATGTGCGCAAATATTTACCAACTTATATAATGAATATATAAAAAACAGAATTGTACGAGTATGTATTTTTTTTTCCTTGACCTCGCATTAAGCAAAGATACACCACCAAACGCATACATGAAACTACTACACAAAAATGAAAAAAACACTTTTTATTTAAACTTGGATATAGATGTTGCTTTTCAAATAATAAGTATGTTAAAAATTCATGGATGGGGAGCTTTATCCAGTAGAGGCTTGTAAGATCAAACTGACCATAAAATAATTGAAAATAATTATATTTCCTCAAAAGACACGAAAGTTTCATTTTTGCATTCTACGGATGAAGTTTTTTGACAAAGGCCTGATTGCTTCTAAAAATGTTCGTACTCATTTTATGCATATTACTATTTCCTGTTATGCTTAAACTAGATTTATTCGATTACCTGTGTAACACAATTTTTTTTTTGGTTAAGAAAAATATCTCTCCACCTAAAACCAAGACAAAGACTTTCATGTAAGCTTCCCCTCTAGATCCTTCTGGGAGGAAGATGCCTTCATGGAGGACAAGTCAATTAACTTTTACACAGATGGATCTAAAACTGATTTCGGGGTTGCTCGCAGTGTTTTCTCAGATAAGATAAATCTAAGCCTCTCCTTCCGTCTTCCAAATCATTGTAGCGTGTTCCTGGCGGAACTTTTGGCGATTAGAGCTCTGTTCTGCCCAAAGAAAAACGTGATATTCGCTTCTTTTCGGATAGTCAGGCTGCTATCAAGTCCCTCCACTCAGTCTCATTAAATTCTATTGTAAAACCGGTGCCGGGCCACAGATACATTCCAGGGAATTGTAGGGCCGATGAACTCGTCAAAATTGGAACCGCTCTACCTATTCTCCCGGTAAAGGGTAGCATAGGTATACCAATCGCTACGTGCAAATCAATATTAAAGCTGTATGCTAATAAAACAACAGACCTTAGGTGGACTGTTGAACCAGCATGTCTAGCGACCAAAAAGATCTGGCCAAAGGTGAATCTGAATCGCTCTAAGTGTCTGGTACTTCTCAATAGGAAACATCTCAGCGCCATCATAGGTATCATCACTGGACACTGCCTTATAGGCAAGTATGCAATAGGGCTTGGCGCCTTTATAAACGATTTCTGTAGAAGCTGCATGGACAACAATGGAGGATACAATCCTCCACCTACTCTGTACATGTCCAGCTCCCTCCCAAAGAAGAGAACTTTACTTAGGAGCTTTCTTCTACAATGACTTAAACGATCTAAAAATATAGACGTTAACAGTCTCCTACTCTTCATCAAAAGCTCAAATTGGTTCCATGAGTAGGAGGATCACAGACTCTCCTCATCACACGTGACGAATAGGCCTTAGTGGGCTTGTTTTTCCAACAGCCACTTTTACCTACCTACCAACCTACCTACGACTTCTTATTGTAGCAACTCTAGCAATAGAATGGGAAGAGTTTGTTTCACTATTTCAAATAAAAGTGAGGAAAATGGAACAAAAATCTGCTTAGACGAGTCTCTGCTCATTTCGGACAGGTACCAACTTAAGAATTGGAAGAAGCGGTTCGCTATTTATACTGCCCGTTATTAAATCTAAAAGGTAATGTCGGTTTTTTGGTAGCGTAAAGGTGTTTTCGGTATGAAATGGACCTTGATACCGAAGGAACAAAGGTGTGCATCAACACGTTCTTACTGCCCAGACACCAAAAAACGGTATGTCTCGGCTGTACGGGCGCTTTTCCCAGCCTGGACTGCACTCTCAAAGTCATTTTCAGTTCAAAAAGAAGTGGTTTTGGTACAACACGCAGTGGAGTTTTGACGACCTTGCCCGGCATTTTATGACTGTCCTGTTGCCTTGAGAATATAAAGTCAATTTTTTTTGCGTTCAGGAATATTTCGGACAGAGTCTGAGCTAGAAATGGAATGTAGTCGGCTCTTCGCCAATGGCTCCAAACCGTTCGTAGATCCGACGCTGACGTTTGCTTTCACTCCACTCTAGGAAAACTGCGGCTGTCTTCCACGCGTACATATACGCAACTCTTCTGGAGACGAGCTATATTATGGAGAATCGGTGGAAGGTGAGCGACAGACAAGCTACGATTTAGGCATTCCTAAACCATCTCACCACTCCCAAGCTAGTGCGATAATGCAGTCAGAAGCATGAATGCACTTTATTATGTTTGGGTCCCAGGTCACAATGAGATCACAGCTGTACTTATGGCGGGTATTTACTTCAATTTCTACGAAAGGCTGAGAGATTCCAATAGAAGGAGCATAGAAAAGGTACAATGGACAAATTCTTTATTTGGGTCCTGTGTTCCAACAGAAAAAAACACTTCGTCTCAACCCGAAATGGTGAGAGTTAGACATTGGTCACAACTTAGCCCGTAAAACTACACTTTCATCAGGATTGATACCTGAATTCAACTTACATACCTAACCTAGCAGAAAAATGTGTGTGTGTAGTAAATGGGTACATTTGGGGGAGGGAATGGGATGTAGCAAAGTTGTTAGAGTAGTTGTTACATCTTGTGGACAAAAGACGGAGAATGATTATAACAATTTATATGAGGGTCCACAGAAGAATACAATAAAAGTTCCAGCGGGATCAAAATAATTACTTAACCTCTAACACAAGCTGTTTTAACGTATTCAGAGCAGAAGTCTCACAGACAACTATCAGGGTCCCAACTAGAAGTTACCCGTCGTACGTAAAAGCGTAAGTGTAAATAAGTTAACCTTGTTAATTTATTATACTTCTATTTATACCAGTATAGGTACGTACTATTCATATTACAATGGGAAGCCTCACATTTTTTTTTATCTTATTCGATAAGGTACCACCTGGCTTTAGGTTTAGCTTTATATAGACGTCTGCGTAGATGAGGTTCCAGATCATATCGGGGAGAAATCATTCGTCTTATTGGTGAACAAACTTAGCAACGTCTATGCCAAAGTTGGAATAGAAAACACATTCGGCGGACTTGTCAGTAGATATGATATCAACAGATTTTTAAGGTATCAACACATTTTTAAAACAGAATCTATTGTCATTGGTACATTCATTTACTGTGATGTGCAGACGATATGGATAAAAAGGACTCAAAGTTGCCAGCTGACATTTGAATAAATTAGAGGCGGAATTTAACTCGTTAAGAGCTAGTTCTGCAAAATATCCACAATGTGGATATCCGCATAATCTGGCTCAAACCTACTAGACCGGAAAACTTTAATTCTGTTAGAGAAACTAACAAGCCTCTAAATTTAAATTTATGGTGTTGAATGTTTGACAACTAAGTAGAAAGTAGCCAAGTATATTCTCGGTCCACCAAAATGAAAGAATGAAAGTAATGCAACCGCAAATTCGACAAACGGCCAAAGTGTTCAACATGGGATTAAACAGGACGGTCAATTGACATCGCCAAGGAGACTGATAAGACGATTACCAAAATTAGCACACAAAAGATCGATTGTTTGATGGGCTGAATGACATGGCGTGCCATTGAGCTGAAACCAAAGACCATCCAAATCCATATCTTTAATTGCATTCCACAGAAATCCGGTAATCATGGCTCTATAGCGATCATCGTTGACTGAAAAGGCATTTCTAGCACGAAATAAACGCACTGTTTGGGCAACACAGCGCTGACTTTTCGTTCTGCGGAGGTATAGTATGATGCCTGAACAGTTCGAGTAAACACCAAATACTTTACATAGCTCCACAAGAAGTAATCGAGTTCCGTCAAATCGCAAAATCTATGCTGGAACTACATACCGAAGAAATAATGACTGATCACTGTCGGGTTACTTTCGAAAAATAAGGGCAAATTATGCCACCAGAGTGAAGAATATAGTCAACATTGCATTCGTGTGAGTTAATTAAATCTCTTCTTGGTTTACCTGACTTTAGAAATGGCCGTATTTTTCAATAAAAATTAGCTGTTCAAAAGCCTAATTCGCAAGCTCCCACAACAAGTCAGTCTCGTGGCTTTAGTTTCCACACCAGCTGGCTCCTATGTTGGTGTACGCCGAGATATTTTAATATACTGGACGGACATGGGTAAAACAGTTACGGTCGACACTGAATTGACAATTTTGTATCTTCCGCCATACTTTCACTTACAGTGGCTAAAGTTTCATCGGCGCCCACATTAATTTGAAGCATTGTTGGTTTTGCGATATGTAGAGTGCTTGTGGCACGTCAAATAACGAGCTCAATTAACCGATTATGAGGAATGAATCCTCAATACATTTCATGAATTGAAGACTTAGTTATAAAATAATTTGAATGATGCAGATGCCACAGGGATTAAATGTCAAATCAGCTGTCACATTGAGCTGCCAACCTCCAGGAAGATTGACGCCGTTGAAATTTATTTCCAAAATCGAAGCTCTGTTCACGAAACGCATGGAAGACCTGGTGAAATTTATGGTGCACTTCACCGGCTAATTGAACATGCTACTTATCGAATTATTGAAAAATTTCACAACCAATTCACACAATTGGCTACTCTCACACCAACAAGAATAAGAACAGAGCATTCGGAAGAAAATATCGCGGCTGTGGAAGCTTGTATAGAAGAGGACCCCAATTTATCGATTCGTCGTCGTTTCCACTAACCCCTATCTCGAAAATTCTGCGTAAAAATCTTGGTTTCACGGTTTATAAGATCTAATTAGTCCGAGAGCTAAAGCCGCGTGGCCATTTATTGCTTCGTGTGTTCAGTGATTCCGCTTTAAATCAACTGGAGATGGACCCAATTTCTTACCGTAAAATTTTACTCAGTGATGAGTCTTATTTCCGGTTAAACGGCGACATAAACAACCAGAATTGGAGTATTTCCAGCGAGGACAATCCTAAAAAAGTTTAATAGATCCTAATGAAGCCAGAAAAATGTACGAGTACCATATGTTGCGGATTGTACACAAGTTACTGTCAATAGACACCGGCTCAATGCGATAATCAACGATTATTTGGTCCTAACTCTCCGTGACATTAATGTGGAAGAACTGTGGTTCTAATCATCCTTTTACTGAAAACACGATTTGGGAATACAGTCATTTTATGAAATCAACCCGCCAATTGGCCACCAAGATCGTGTGGTTTGACTAAATTGGATTATTTTTTGTGAAACTACGTCAAGTAACTTGTTTATGCCGATAAACCAGCAACGGTTGACGATTTGGAGAAAAACATTGTTCGGGTAACTCCCGATGTACTTCGACAATGCGATTTCTACGAGGCAATCGTTATAGGCATATGCCCAAAAGAAATTTTAAATATTAAATGGTATGAAGTAGCCTTTCGAATAAAATTAATAAATTGTCATTCAGTTAATTCCTTTGCTTTTTTTTTTTTTGTTTTTTTTATATAAAGTTATGTTTGCACACAGCTCGGACGAAGGAAATTTAGGGAGGAAAGAAGGATAGGTACCGATGTACGTTGGTTTTAAATGTCTGAATGTTATAATGACTAGGAAATAAAGTGGGCTTGAGGGTATACTGATGATCACGGGAGACGGGTGTTACGGTTAAAGGTTTGAAGACGCGGAATGCTACTGGCGATTTCTATGGAGCATTGGTGGTGGAAATAGCGATAAAACAAAGTGACACATGAGACATTGGTACCAGCTATGATTTTTATCGCACGGTTTTGAATCCGGTCTAGCAGATGCAGAGATGTTTTAGGCGCACCTGACCAGATATGAGCATTATACTCTAATTTTTGCTGATTAATGCCTTATATATTGAGGCCAGATCAGACGGGAAAAAGTATTTGTTACATTGATCGAGGAAACCTAGACATTGCGCAGCATTTATGGCGACATTGAATATGTGGTCATTCCAACGTAAGTTGTCACTGATACACATACCGAGAATGGAAAGTTTTTCGGTTTCGACGATGTAATGGCACATTCATGGATAATGGCTGGGTATTTGAATTTCGCTTTAATGACAGCGAAAATTGCACTCTGTTGATAGTTATAGTTATGCTGTTGATATCGGAATTTAATGAGCTTAACATACGCCGCCGCTCCCGTTCTATAGCCGAAGAGCAGGGACGTGAGTCCGGAAATGAATATGAAAACCAAAGAGTACTGTCATCAGCAAAGGAATAAATTAGATTAGAAGTAGTAGACAAGAGATCATTAATTAAAATTAAAAAAAGTTTCGGAGATAGAAAGTAACCCTGGGGCACACCAGCATTTATTTTGTGAATATCAGACTTGAAACCGTCCAATACAACTTGAATTGGAAGTTCCGAAAGGTAGTTTCCAATCCATTGAAGAAAAGAGTCATCGATCCCAAAAGCAGCAGAGCCTGATGCCACACTTTGTCAAATGCCTTAGAAATTACATCAATTGCAACTATCAGCTTTCCCCAGATTGATGTACGCTTTGGTTCCACTTTTCGGTGAGACATGCCATCAAATCACCAGTGGACCTGTTGCTACGAAAACCATACTGGCGGTCATTGAAAAGTTTTCGTGTTTCGAGATATTTCATTAGCTGACGGTTTATCAGCATCTCCGTGACCTTGGAAAGAAAGGACGTAAGTGCAACGAGTCTGTACGAGGAGAGAGAAGAAGATTCGCCTTTTTTAGGGACGGGCTGGATAAATGCTGTTTTCCATCTGCTCGGAAAGAGTCCTAAAGAGTAGGATTGATGAAAAAGTTTATACAGTGATTTTGCCAGCGAAGAAGAACACCTCTTCAGAAGAAGGGGAGATATACCATCTGGACCAGCAGATTTATGTATTTTGGTATCTTAAAGTACTCTTGCTACTACACGAGTACGACAGTGGATTCGTCCCAATGAAGATTCGACGCACTCAGCTTTAACTAGCCGCAAAGTGCGAAGCAAGCAGATTGGCCTTTTCCAAAGAGCTGACAGCTGGAATGTCATTGTAAATGAGCGTTGTGATGAAGGATGAGGCAGAATTTCTGATGTTTTCGACAAAAGACCAAAATCGTTTACTACCTTTGTATTGGTCGTATTGGAATTTCACACGCTTGAGAAAGAAATTGCAGTCATTTCTGGCTCGTTTAAACTTTTTTCTGTTTTCCTCTGTCGGATTCATCTTGAAGGATCGAAAAAACATTTCTCTAACCCTGACAGTCTCTTACAGCTCGAGTCGTACTATGCCTTTTCTTTTGGTCTGATACTCTTCATCCGATGAGGGATAAAGGATCTCATTCCAAAGAGAATAGTTTCTGTGATCATATCAGCAGCGGCATCCACGTCGTTATTGAGGAAACATAACGACCAGTTAAACATCCTAAAGAAGGTGTTAAGTCAGCTCCAATTAGCTTTCTCATATTGCCATACGGTTCTATTAGGATTTTTTTTTCTAACTGTGTGGTCAGCATACGAGAAATTAGCTTATATGACACCATAGTCTGACGAGCCTAGAGGGGAGAACACATCAGCGGTGTCCTTATCAAGGTGAGAAGTTAAAAATAAACTCAGGGTGTTGGCGGTATCCTATCATCGTCTATTATTCGCGTGGACTATTTTACAAGCTGCCTTAAGTTGTTTTTCGCAGCGAAGATCTCAACTCACTATCCTTCGGGTGTTGTCTGTCCAGAATGTCGAACCCACCCAGAATTGTGTATATTGAAATCGCCCGTAATAACAATTTCAGTATGAGGATACAGGGATACAATTCTTTGAGTAGAGTCAGACAGCGCATTAACCCCGTTAAAAGTCGAATTGCTGTCCAGTTTGGGGCTTCTGTAAATAAAGCAGTAGTAGATAATTTGCTTGCGGAGATAGAATTTTAACCACCTGGAATTTGAAATCCGGGTTGGAACAGGGACTACATTGTGGTGGAATTTGGTAAGCTACAGAATAGTGGCACTAGTTCGTAGCCAGGTAGTGTCAGATCAGTGTGATCTGAGAGGTGTGGGCGGGGATCTACCTGTGTTTCACTAAGTGCCAAAACAGCTGGTCTGAATTTAGAGAGGTGGACGTACGCAGAAAAGTGATTACTTTTTAGCCCGCGTATGTTTGCAATGTCCACCCTAAATTCCCGAGTCATTATAAGAAAATAAAAACAAACACAGAAAACACAAACACTGACGATACTAAGCAAGGCTGCGAAGTGAAAATTTCGACTTTGTTTTACCGAATCCAATGGTTGTAGGTGTTATGCCCTTACAACAATAGAAAACAGTGCATCAACAAAATTCTCACTCACAACCCGCTATCCATCAGTTATTGTCTAAACGCAGCCACTGCCCCTGCCGTATGAAGTCTGAAAAAAAAACCTTAACGTAACAAAAAAGTCAAAAAATTTGCTGACAAAAACGATAGCACGGTATAAAAGTTATGCTTATTGCAAGATGTATCAACCAAAGACAAAACACCCCTTAGCAAAAATACCAGTAGTCACAAAAATCTGATGAATCCAACCCAGGATCCCGGACAACTTACATTAAATAGCACTGAGCTTTATAAGTTATAAGATTGGATTATTAACAAATGACGTTAGAAATAAATTAAAAGCTGTAGTGCTTAAGCAGGGGATCTTCAAGAGAAGGACAATGAAGGTTTAAAATATGGTTTCCAATAAGTGTCCAAATCCACCCCATTATTTATTACTTCGTGTAGAAAACATTAAGGAAATTTAAGCTTATAGACTAGACTAGTGTGTAAAAGTATCTACAGAGGAAAGGTGTGAACTCTTGCGTACTAGCAACAAAATTATTTTGAACTTAAAAACCAAGATTGAATAGAAGAATGTAATGCAGTAGAATTGATTTGAAAAATATGTATCTACATGTATGAAATCTACTAACATATGCATTATGTACATTTGTTTGTTTTTTGTTGTTTTTTTTTTCAATTTTTTTTTTTTTTTAATTGAATTTACCATAACTCATTTGGATAATACATTGGATGCCGCTTGTGACTTCCACGGTTTTCATACGGAAGGCAACTTCGATTCATACCTGGATTGGTTCCATTATTTCTAATTGTATAACAATATGAACTGGAAAAATCATTAATTAAATTTTCTCTAATACTATCCAAACTTACAACTATCAAAAATTAACATTGAACATTGAAAAGAAAATAGAAACGGAAACACAAATTCGAACTAAACAAACAAAACTGTTTAACAAACATGGAACTTGATTAAGCAGCAATTATAACGAGGAACATGGGAAAAATATTTGACAGCACGAAAAGTATGTATCTATAGGATTTCTACCATAGAATGTAACTTGTAAGTGAATATGATAGTGGAAATTAGCTTAAAGACTAAAACAAATTTAACCAAAACCATAATCATAAACAGAACTCTGTCATTCCAAGTGATAAAAATGTGAAAAAGAACTGAATCTTCAATTTTGAAATCGCAAACACTCATGAAAGGAAACAAGTGAAGATACAAATAAAAAACTGGGACACAAAATTAAAACCCTGTCTTTAATCGGCTTACTTGTTGTTGTATTCCTCCGGAAACAAAGAATAGTTAGAAAGAGCCAGAATGAATTTTAGCAGCACATCCAAAATGACCTAATTTTTAATATTCATACTATGCAAAGAAGATGTATTGTACATCGGGAGAGTAACCAACCAACCCGGCTTTAGCATATTCGTACTTTGTGGTAGCAAACCCAATACGAGTACTACCACCATCACTATCTTTCGGTTCTCAACCCATGGAACACCATATTGGGGTTTGCTGTTGCAATTGCTTGCAAGTGATTTTCCCGCCAACATCACCGAGGAATAGGAAATATATAAAACGAAAAGGAATCTAGGTATTGTAGATACGAGTAGGCTGCCATATTCAAGGGATAAATAGGACCACACTGCTGTGGTGGCTTGGTGTGTGAAGGATGTTTTTTTTTTCCGTTCTTGTGTTTTTGTACGACGCAAAAGGCAAATGAACTCTTCGGGAGTGCTATTCAAAGTTTGGTTTCAGTACGCATGACAGATCACACGGAAAAATAGAGTATTGAAGCACATCTATTGTAGAATCTATGGTTTTATGTATACAGAAGCTACAGAAGTATATTAGCTAGTGACTGGTATCTGACCTGTAGGGTTCATTTAAAGAGAAGCAATTAGATAGAGTAGAATATGTTATGCAGTTCAATGCAGTATCAAGTATCATGGGTATTTATGTGATGCATCTAGGGGATCAAAGCTTTTAGGCAATTTCTTTCAAACATTGTTTCTGGTTTTGTTTGGTTTGAGGCAGTTAGTTGTAGGTGCTTGATTGATTTTTTGATAGCCTAACGTAATTCATTAGGGAAAACAAATATTACTGGCTATTATTCTATGACCGCTCATTTGTTGTGTTCTCTATTTGTTTCGTTTGGTAATGATATGCGCTACTAAACTGTCTACTATAGGCTAAGCGGAACACTAAACAGCAAATCCAAATCTATCTGTAAGTACAGCTCACAATATTGATTTTAACTGTTAGATCAGGATATTTTTTCTCAGATAGCTAAGACTAAGAACTAACATAGACATATGTTATTTTCCTCCAACAGACTAGATTTTAGAATCACCGTCCGTTGTACTATTAAAAAAAAACGTGTACCAGCGAGAACACTGAGATGAGTGGTACCAAAAATGTAACATCTAAGCCAGCGTAGACCTAGTGCCCTTCCCATCGACAGATCAAAACGAAGTAATAAGCCGCAATTTCTACCGCTGGAATGTGATATCATTTTCACTAAAAATATATGATGACCACCAAGTTCGGCAAATTAAGTGATGAATATCGTACGAATATAACAGCAACCCGGAGGAACTTGAATAGACAAATCTACGAAATTCTATGCAACAAATCCTACTAAATTCAGCCTAAAATCTTCGACATGTTACAATTAAGCAAGCAAAGGAGGTCTCGGGCAGTGATGTCAAAAAGCAAAATTGACACCTTAGCCTGACGGGCCTCAAGTCAGTCAGTAGCCACTAACATAAAACGACTGTTGTCACAAAAAAATCTTACCAGCAATACATCGACACAAATTTTGTATACTTAAAGCAGCGTCCTAAAAATGAAAGGAGTCTAACTTGGAATTATATGAACAAAAAAAAAGATGGGATGAACGCTGATTTGTACGTAGGTTGAAGCGTCATCGCTTTTTAATGAGCTAAGGTGATTTTTTCAAACGTCCACATGGAAAGGGTATATCCCAATTCATTTTTATACATACATATATCCGGCCAGAAGAATATACACATGACTCCTAAGGAAATCTCATCATAGTTTGATAAATTAATCACAAAAACAATTAAAATTCTGTGTGAAAAGGCTATACATCTTACCCCTGCTTTTAGGAGCTTAACTATGGGGTCTGCATACAAGAGACATTTGCATGCGTATATCCTCTTTGGTTCTAAGAAATATTCAGTTGCAACCTTCGTATTTCCACCGGTTGTTGATGATCCAGACCTAAGCAGGTGTCCGCGAATACCTAATACATAGATACACTGAGGGCTTAGGCTGATATCCTGCCATTCAAGAAGTGAACTAGGATGGACTGGATAAGAAGACGTATGAGAATAATACAGTGATTTCCAATTGCAGACGGGTGGCGATAGCGGGCATCTATATGTGTTTGAAAGATTCGGACAATAAGCCGTTTGGCGATTGTCGAGTCAACCGAAAGATGCTTCTGCTAGAATAAAGTTTGCAAATTTCGACCGAAGGTACAGAGAAAGTCTGAAGAGAACGACACAAGGACCAAAGCCTGCGAAGGCGACCACAGGAAAACCGTAGTAGGGACCCAACTGGTGCTGAAAATTTGGAAGGATCTCTTCTATAGTCTGTTAAACAGTAATGGCGATAAAAATATCGATGTCGGGACACTCTATTCAAACCGAATGGATGGAGAAAACTTACATCAATATCATCAATCAGGATAGCAATCAAGTTTGATAAAATAAACCCGAGTCTTTCGAAGCTGTTACTGTTAATAAGGAAAGGAGTATACATTAGTTTATATACAAAATTTTTACAGAATCAAATCACCTCATCGATCTGTCCAGTCCTACGGAAAAGAGATTCCATGAATTTCGCTAACTACAGAGGTATCAGCTTAATAAGAATCGTGTAAATGGTCATTACTGCAAACAACACGATCGTCAGCCACCTAATATGGTACGTCACCGTATTCAACTACTCGTCTCTATAAACGCTCACATCGCTGGAGAATCATGTCTAGTTTGAAATCCCTGCTTGTTCTTGATATCAATGAAGAATTCTTTCTGGTTTGTCAAAGCCGGAAGAAACATCTCCGAATCTTTTGATACAAAAAAGGTCTTGGACATGTAAAGCAACTATCATCTCACTTCTTTTAAATCGTGTTAGATATGCCTATTACTCACAAGTCAAAACCAGAAGTGCCTCCAATTTTTTGTAGGCACTAGATCACAAGGCCCTCGTTATCCCTGTTCTGTTTCAACGAAAAAAGCATGGATACTCTCCAGAGCTGATAAAAAACCATCTTGCTTACGGCCGAAGGATTCACCATGTGATCCTAGGTTCCGGTGAGTGAAATCGGAGGTAGTTAGCTGGGAGTCGAACAGGTTGCAGAGATATCTAGGTCGATAGTCCCGTTCTGTCAACAGCAATCACAAATAAGTAAACGGATTATAGCAGCTGTACGGCGATATTACATAGCATGCACTGGACGCCTGTTATTGTCGTACATAAACATATTTTTTGTATAACGAATACAAAACATCAGCCTTAGCCTCAAGACCTGGACATAATTATAACTGGAAAGAGATAGAACTTGACCAACTGAGAGTACATAAGGGACGTTGTGTGCAATGAACGAATGAAATGAGTAGAAGACTCATTTTTCAAAGTACCGACCCTTAACAATAAGAATGTAACAATACAAATGTCAGATAGGAAAATGGTTATACTTGTTAATTTGTAGATTTAACCTAAACTAAATTTAAAACACTCTAAAGTAATTCACGATCTCTACACTTGGTATATCTGCCTTAAGTAGTAGAAATTATTCAAAATGTAGGGCATCTCAGCTATCTTTTGTATTAGAGTATTGCACTATACTTGGGGAAGCCAAACTGGCGAAATCTCGAAGACAGCACTAGATCACAAGAGGGACATTAAGTTCCTCAACTTTTTTTTTTTAATATATGCCCGCGCTCAAAGAGTACCCTTAAAATGCTTGCATACATCACAGAAGAAGGAAACATAGGGAGGAAGAAAAAAGAAATACTGATGTACATTGGTCTTAAATATTTGCAAGTTATAATGACTAGGAAAAAGACAGCTCGACGGGGCATTCGGTAAACGATTTTTACGGCTTAGGAATAAATCACGATATTTTCGAGCACACCCGAAAATGGGCTTGAGGGTATACTGATGAGCATTTATAGGGAGACAGATGGTCAAAAGTTTAAAGGTGCGGAATACCAATGGCAATTTCAGTGGATCACTGGGGATGAAAATAGTGATTGAACAAGGTGAGGCAAGAGACGTTACGTCGGTGTTCAAGAATGCCAAGTGACTGTGGAGTATTGACGACACCTATGAGTCTTATCGCATGGTTTTTAATCTTTTCTAATAGGTGAAGAGATGTTTTATGAGCACATGACCGAGCACCAGCACTTGATGCTGTATTATGAGATAAATTGAGGAGATGCGGTCAACAAAATGCTTAGCTATTTCTTGCGATTGTAACCATCTTTGTCAGAGTAAAGAGTGTGATAATCAACAATTTTTATTTATTTTGGTAAATGGCTCATGACAATATGTTTTGAGTACAACATGAGATTTCCTCGGCTATTTTTGACGAAGCGCATCCCGCCGGTCCAATTCACACATTATGTTGGCGCGTTTTTGCCTAAGCACAATTACCACATTTGGAGCTTAGGAAGTGGTATGATCTTTGAGCAGGAGGCCTGATTGGATCTTATCTCTTCGTAAATAAAGCGATTGTAGTTGTTACCTTGAATGGATTGTTCAGCGGCCGGAAATTGAAAGCATGGATGTAAGTGATCCAACAAGACCGCACTAGTTGCTACTAAAGTGGTGAAATTTTTAAATTTTTGCGAGAAAAGTTTTCTAGCCATTTCGTTTATCGAATTGGTGATCAAAATTCCATTCAATACTATGCGACTTCTCTTTTTAAGGCCATGTGATGGCGGATTTATGCCAGCACTCGCTAAGCAATCGAAGTACTTAAAGCCAATATCTGTGCGGTTGACCGTAAAACAGAGGCGCCAATGTGCGGAAATGTAATGATCAATTTCCCCAAAACTCCTGGGTGTGCAACAGTGGTCGTGGATGTCACTTATCTGATTTTTTTTTTGCATTATTAATGGCAACCCTTCTTCTATCAATTAAAGTAAAAATCTAATTTTATCTCATAAAAAATACACATTTCCTTAATAAATCAGAGTTGAATCTCCTTTTGTCATTTAAGCTTAAGATATATACCAAACGCATTGTAAAATATATGTCGGTGAATAAACTGTAAAAAAAAGTTATACTGCCTGGTAATAATTTTTTTTTGTGTCGAATCCTTGTCGAATGTGTACTAACATTTTAAGGGTGTCTATAGTCATTTGAAAGTCCGATAATTATTAAAAAGTGCATCCTTGCTATCATTTGCATGTCGCTGAATCGTTGACGATGGCGGCAATTGAGAGTATTTTGGTTTTTTGTAAAAATTTTTTAAGCATAAATCGCAAGAAAACTATTACATTTATAAAATTATACTTCACTGATGACTTTAACGACCAATTTCAAACGAAGGCCTCAACTATCTTCAGAAAGTTTTGCAAAAACAAAAAAAAAAAAGAAATGCCTTTGAGTATAGCAGCAATAAAATAACTTTAAAGTGCAACTAGGGCAATTACGGGTAATTATGAGAAGTCTACTCTAGGAATAGTAAAAAAGATTTTTGTTGATTTTGCTTATAAATCACTTTAGAACTACAACTTTATTGCTTAATAATTGGATTCTTAAAAGTGTATGAGACCGAAATATCCCCTACAGAAATTTTGCCTCAGTTGTAAATGAGGTCGCTAAGGGGATAATAAAACAGATACCAAAGCTCTGTGCATGTCACAATGTTGATAGAAGTAGTTGTTTTCAATAATACCGTTTATTTACGCGGGTTGAAAAAACCATTTAAGTGTGAATTCGTTTAATGGCCATCCAAGGATTATGTATATTTCGTTTTGCACACTCTTCTTCCATAATAATAAAAACAGAGTTAGGGGTACTGAAATTGAATTGACCACAGACTTCCGAGTCTGACAAAGCAGGTGATTTCATATCCCACTCGTATATTAGTACTGACATATTATAAAAAAAGAATAGGTTAAGGCGGATATAGTTATATTCTGTTAAAAATTCTGTCACTGATTATATTGACATCAGAGTGGTAATTAATTTTACAAACTCTTGTGTGATTAACTCCCCCGACGTGTGCTTGTTGCAGGGTTAGCAAAAGTTCAAAGAGTATCAGCCATCCCTTTGAAGACAATACATAAAGCCAGAATAAAGTCTGTTAAATCGTTAAAATTCCCGTATTTTAATTAGCCCTATAGGTATATTAAGAATTATACAGAGGATCGGCCTGGCTTCGGAAAGTGTACCTATATTTCGCAGCTAAGTCTTATCAGCTATTTTAGAATCTATGCGCAGGTGGACTTAAATATATCTATGGCTGCAAGTTCCTTGCTATTGACGTTTCCAATTGTCAGCCTTTAATTTTTATTTACAATTGGTACGCGCTCAATGGATTTTGCATACGCTTAAAATGCTTGGACAAACAATTTACATCCAGGGTTCAAAACATACCAGCTGCAACTTTGCTTTAAGTTTAAAATTGTCTACATAGCTGTCACCAAGAACTCCGACTAAAATAATTTTGATTACCTCATTTAACCAAAACTGATCGAAACACAGAACAAAAATATAAATGAAAAAGGAACTGATGTGCGTAAACAAAGTTATCAAAGATAAGTATTTCATCTAATTTTCTTGAAAAAAAAACTTATTGATATAAAAATATTACCAAGCTAAACATTTGCATTTTATTTGATCTCTTTGATATTAAAAGAAACCATCTAGCGAATGACACAGTTTAGCTGTTGTGTTTCAACCCATCTCCAAAAAATTGTCCTCATGTCTTACCAGAAATATCAAAGCATATCACTGCTGCACATAATAGTGTATGGAGGAGAGACAAGATCTTTTTCAAATATTTTTATCGGCTCAAGATCAGGATGATACACGCAGAACTAATAATGCGTTAACATCATGTGCATACTGAAGAAACTGCAGCCGCTCTTAGTGAAAGGTCCGAAATTGTTAATTCGGCGTCTATCGCAACAGTTTAGCCATTGTCCATCCCCTACATGGAGAGTTTAATGAAAAGATTTCGTCTTACACCCAATTACATTCACAAGAGTGCACTGTTTGTATGCAGTGCTGCTGCTTTCTGCTTTCCATTTTCTCGGAAAAAAAATTAACTCACTGTTGAAACCCTAGCAAACGTTTAACGGACAATGATCATGAGCAGCCGAATATTTAGCAGAGGCCCTTAACTACTATCATGCAGGTATCACCGCCATCCAGGAAATGCGACGCGATGGGCCGTACATAAGGGGGATGAAAAACTGTAATATATAAAGGGTGCACCATCTTTTATGTCGGTATGTGAATATTGACTAACTTTAAAAAAAAAACAACCGATTTCCATATATGAGGTATTTTCCTTTACAATTTATTTGGACTAGTTTTTGAATACGACATCAATCAAGTGGCCGCCTTTATTGACCAAAGCAAACGGTGCAAAACGGGCACTATAGGAATGATTTCGGTTCAAATGATTGCCTTGAGCCCGTCAATGGTCTAAGGCTTGCTGCCGTACACTCTGCTTTTCAAATAACCCCACAAAAAAAAGTCCGGAGGGGTGAAATTTGAAGATCTGGGTGCCCAGCCAATGTCCTCATTTTTTAACAGCATAGGTTCAGGAAATTTTCATTGCAGAAACTGTATTGTTTGATTTGCGATGTGGCATGGCGCACAGTCTTGTTAAAACCAGTAATAGTCCAGATCATTTTCACACATTTGTGGGCAGACATAATGTTTCGCCTTCTTTGAAGGAAAATTGCCCATTGAAGGTTTTGGCGCAAACCCCGGCCCAAAAAGTCACATTTGGTCACGCAATTTTCTTTCATGGATCTGGTGTGGATTCGGCGTTACTCAAATGCAGCAATTATGCTTCTTAACGGCGCCAGAGAAAGTGAAATGGACCTTGTCCGTCATCAAAATTTGCTTCCAAAAATCAGGTTCAGTTTCAACCAATCGAGTGCCTGTTTGGCCGTATTCCAAGCGACATGGATGGTCTGCCGGCAATATTCTTTGTGTCAATTGCACTTTATGTGGAATCAAATGCAAATCATCCTTCAAAATGGCCCGCAAGGTGGTTCCGCAGACGCTAATGCTCTGAGCGTGGTGACGATACGACACACGACACTCATTCTTACCACGTCAACAAGTTCATTGGAACGTCATGGGAGTTGACGAACGGCATGTCGACGATCACACACTGTCCCGTGTTCGACAAAACTCGACACCAAACGGCGAATAGTGTTGTCAGACGGTGCTTGTTGGCCACAATAATTTCGAAGATATGCACATTGAGTTAACACAACTGAATGACTATTTTCAATGTACAGCGTGGCTATTTCGGCGCATTGTTTCGGTGCGAAGCGATTCAGAGTTAAAATTGTACTGAATTGCTGTTTCAAAAACATGCCTACTCAAGTCAATCGATTGATAAATGTCAAAGTTCTTTAATGTTTACATACCGACATAAAATATGGCGCGCTCTGTACTATGATGAGTTATATAGGGAAAAGAAGCCTGCACTTATTTTGATGCGAATTTTTCATACATGGCAGATTTAGGCAAGAAGTCATGAGCTTCCGACACGGGAGGGAGCATCTTATGACAATCCGTATCAAAGTTAAATTAGCTAACATAAGCCTAATATGCCAATGCCTCTACGGAAGATAAGGACTACGACACCAAAGAATATTTGTATGAGCTCCTCGACAAAACTTATGAGCAATCACTGAAGGAGGGCATCTTTGGACGGACAGTTGGTAAGCATAGCTTACGCCACATCACGTCTGGCAACGGACTTACACTTACTGACATTTCGACGGGACGAAATATAACTATTCCAAGCACACGGTTTTCTCAGGACAGGATGTCCAAATAGAAAACCAATAAAGCAGCTGCTTACGCTTACCCGTTAAGGTACTTAAAGTTGCTGGAAATGACTTTGTGAAGATCATACAAAAATTCATTCCTCAGATCTGGTTAGAAGAGTGTATACCTTATGAATGAATTCTTAACACCATTTCCCTGATCCATAAAAAAAAGAGACCCCTTCAACTGCGCCAACTATAGAGGTATAAGTCTCCTCAACATCGGATACAAGATCTTATCTGCCAAATTATGTGAACGCCTGAAACTCTTCGCCAACATCCTGATTGGTCCCTATCAGTGCAGTTTCAAGCCAGGAAAGTCCACAATCGACCTGATCCTGGAAAAAACTCAATAAGTCCAAATCTATACCATCTTTCCATAGATTTTAAGGCCGCATATGACAGCATTTGTAGAGACGAGTTATATAGAGCCATGTCTAGTTTTAGCATCCCTGCCAAACTCATCCGTCTGTACAGAATGACGATTGAGAATGCTCGCTGCTCCCTAAAGGTCGGTACTCAAAAGAATTCTGCGGAACTCACAAGCGAACACCGTAGGCACAATCTTTCAAAAGTCTGTGCGACTACTAGCGTATGCCGATGATATCTGCATAATTGAAAGAACACAGCGGGCTGTCATTGGTGCTTTGGCTAGTATCGAAACGGAAGCTGCCAAATGGTTTTAGGGGTAAATCAGGCAAAACGAAGTATATGCAGTTAATAAGAAGGGACATACAACATCGACGAATTGGACAGAATTTTATAATCGACCTTTTGAGGTCGTTAAGGACTTTATCTACCTCGGCTCTGCTATGATTTCTGCCAACAACATAACAGTAGAAATAAAACGAAGAATCACTTTACCCAATCGCTGTTTCTTTAGACTAAGAAGGCAATTGAGTAGTAAGACCCTATCCTGAAAAACTAATGAGACTCTATATAAAACCATGATCATCCAAGTCCTACTTTATGGCGCAGAAGCATGGACCCAATCGAAAGCATATGAAGGTATTCTCAGTCGTTTCGAGTGGAAAATCCATCGAAAAATATTCGGTCCCATTTGCTTTGACGGGCTTTAGAGCAGAAGATTCAACGACGAACTACGCGAGCGACAGAAAATGCATGTCAGTCGCCTGAGATGGCTAGGACATTTAGAGCGAATGGACACCAATGCTTCGGCCTGCAGAGTCTTCGAATCAAGTCCGGAGGAACAACGCAGTAGAGAAAGACCTCCCCTTGGATCGCGCTCACAAGTAGAAGGAGACCTCAAAAGACTTGGAGTGCTCAACTGGAGGCAGTTAGCTGAAAACCGGACTAAAGACCGGAGGCTTGTTAGTTGAGACCCAGGTTTACCCCGAACTTTAGCGTCACCTAAGTAAGTAAATAAGTTGCTCAAGAACTTTAAGGGGTTGACTGGCCATGACACTTGCTACGCCCACACTATACCATGAACCACAATACCATGAAAACGATTGTTACTTTTGTATGACTATGACACGGGGAAAAAAATAAGAATACAATTACTCGAATATATTCAAACATTACATCTGTACGAAGAACTGTTCTACTAACAGGAACAAACTTTGTCAATAGAGCCAATCGAGCAACTGCTCTCTAGGTACTTCTTCATTTTTATGTTCAAGCCTATCAAAAGAACTTCATCTCCTTACACAAACTCATTTCACTGATCCCGGTCGAGATTTAGATCTCTCAAAATCAAAGGCTCAACTTCTTGGATCGAGATTAAAACAATAGAATTTGTTGGATGAAAATGCGGAAGTCTCATATTTTCGAATTCTATGAGTTGCTTTACCAAAGACGGGGATTTCGTCTTTTGTAATAATGCTGAAGGACTTCTACGACAATTGGGTTTCTCTCACAGATATGACGAATTGCAACGTTTTATTGATTCGTCCGGAGTCAGCTTGTAATCAATTTGGATCATTCAGTCCCCCTCACACATGCAATAAACAAGAAAGAAAGCTATGGTTTTTGAAGTTGTTACTGAAAAAAATTATTTAATTAAATATTTACATACTAGTTTTTTAAGAGCTTTATAACTTAAAATAATAATATAAGATAGAAATATTATTGGGATGAATTTTTTTATCATTATAGTCTGGTAGATAATGGCAATAATTTTTTAAATATGATTTCTGGAATATGCCCGCCGCGGCTGTGAGTTACATTGCCCATTCGATCAGTCCAATTTTTCACTGTTTTTTCAATCAATCTGGCCATATGGCGTCAATGGTGGCTTGAATATTGGCTTCCAATGCTTCAAAAGTTGCTGGTTTGTCGGCATAAACCAATGACTTAGCATAGCCCCATAAAAAGTAATCGAGAGGCGTTAAGTCGCACGAACGATGGGGCCAGTTAACAGGACCACTTCTGGAAATAAAGTTGACACCAAATTGATTTTGCAATAAATTAATGGTTAAGGGCGTTTTATGGCAAGTTGCGATGTCTTGTTGGAACCAAATGTCGTCGATGTTTAGCTGATTAATTTTTGGAAACAAAAAATCAGTCAGCATGGCATACCGGCAGCTCCTTTCATGATGCCTCCAACCTGTAAACCGCACCAAACAATTTTAGTGGATGTAATGGTGATTCGTTAACAGCTTGAGGATTGTCTTCCCTCCATATATGGCAATTTTGCTTGTCGACGAAGCCATTTAACCAGTAATGAGCTTCGTCACTAAACACAATTCTTCGATAACAATGCTCATCTTCTGCCAGTTTCAAATTAGCCCAATCAGCAAAATTGCGACGTAAACGATAGTCATTTGACTTCAATTCTTGCACAAGCTGTATTTTATAGGTACAAAAGCCAAGATCCTTACGTACAATTTTCCACGTAGTCGAAGGACAAAGGCCAACAAGTTGAAAACGGCGACGAATCGACATTTCGGCGTCTTTTTCAACACTTCGCGCTACAGCAGCAATATTCTCTTCGGTACACACATTTCTTTGTATTGTTAATGGTTTTGAATAGCGAAGAGTTTGCTTCCTCACTAGGCCGATTATTTTGACCGTAATATTGTGCTCTATGAACTTCACGAACAGATTTATTTTTTTCAAAGTAAATTGCTACAATTTGGAAGCGTTGTTCTAGCGTTAAACAATCCATGATGAATGGCCAAACCTTACTGAACATAAATATCAACACAGTTTGACATTGACAGCTGTCAAGCCATAGACAACAAACACTTTTTAGTGCTCGTGGAACATTTGTGCAGATTTAAAAGTTGTAGGATTGTTAGCTGGAGGATATACCAAGCTTTGTTGTTTTGTTATGCGAATGTAACAGTCGTGCAAGAAATAAACTGCCCTAGAAGAGCGAGTCAAAATGTGCAAAGTAAAAAAAATTGTCTACCCTCACTCCATATAAAGATTTGTCTGATGAAAAACTTCGTGAAAGCAATAAACAAGGATGAAAAAGATTTCCAATACCTTAAAACAAGAGTCCTCCGAATCAGCGATGCAAAATCGAAGGAAGGAATATTTGTAGGCCCGCAAATACGAGACGTTATGAAGAATGCAAATTTCAATATGAAGTTGAATAAAACAGTAAAAAGATCATGGACCGCTTTTGTAGCAGTGTGTCATAGTTTTCTTGGAAACAAAAGAGCTGATAACTACCAGACAATTATCCAAAATCTACTTTCTACTTACACAGTTCTGGAATGCAGCATGTCCCTTAAAATTCACTTTTTGGACTAACACCTAAATTTCTTTCTGATAAATCTTGGTGCAGTATCAGATAAATATGGTGAATGGTTTCATCAAGACTTAGTGCACATAGGAGAGACGATACAACCGAAAAAGGTCAGAAGGAAAGATTATAGATTTTTGTTGGTCAATCCGCCGCGAGACTCCAAAAGGGATAAAACTAGAAAGTGAAATGCTATTTTTATAAAAAAAAACAAGAACCTAGATTATTTTGATGATTTTAATGTTTAGAAATAAATTATAACTCTTCTTTTTTTGTAATTTTTTTGATTATCATAATTTGTAAGTAAAAATAGTGATTATTTAAAAAAATCCATTTCATAGAAAATATACGTGTTATATATTTTTTATTACTACTATATATTTCGACTCAATAGCATCATGTCTATTATAATCGTGCCTAATAATAGTAAGAGGAAAACAATTATTTTTTTCTTTACAGAACCAGAACAGAATGTGGAGGATATGTGGTTCAAGCAGGATGTCATACAATTGACTTAATGTGGACTCGATACGACGACAACATTATATAGGGAAATGGACAAGGGAATTGGCTCCGACTTAAAGGCACTATAATTTTTTTTTATTGTGGGGCTATGTTGTCTTTGGCTATCCAATTTTCATCGGATTACTGGTAAGAGAGAGCCTTAAATGCTCGCAAGAGTGGCACAAAATTGGACCAACAGGATTCTCAGCTTAGGAAACCATATGCGTGGAATCCTGTTCAAGACATAATGTCTTTATAATGGAAAAAGATTTTCTATTCAAATTCAATACCTGTTGTCATCATTAAAAAAAAAAGTTATAGGAAAACAAGTAAAATCGGCTTTATACGTTTATAAATATATGTATTTACAATAATCTAGTCCTATTGCAAGAATCATGGATTGAGGGCAGGCTGGCTTCAATTTTGAACAAACAGTCGACAAGCACGATTTTAAAGAGCGGGATATCGTCTGTTTATGCATGAGCCAAGGCAGTAGAACTTTTCAGAGTGTCAAACAGGAAACTGACCAATACACAATAAAAACAGATGGCGACCCAGCACGCATATGTATTTACTTAGCCGTGACATCGTACATACACCGCTGTTTTCACGCCAGGTTCTTTCGTCTACAAAACGTTGCGTTGTCTAATCGCGTGCTCTCTCTGGACAAGTAAGTATTTATTTAATTCTTAACTTCTTAAACTAAATTGGATTATAGTCTCAGAAAAGCATGTTGCATTTTGGAAATAGGAAGTATTCGAAATACAACATATAGGGGTCGACCACCTTTTTCACGCTTATAAGCAGGACGGATCTCAGGCTATTGTGTTTTAAAGCACTTTACGAGTAAGTAATCTTTTTTTTTTTAATTTTCTGTACAAAAACTAATCTCATGATAGCTACATGATATCTGGAAAAATCACAAAAAAAGGCGATAAATTAATGCAACAGGATGGCAATGATCTTATGTACACCATGGCCAATAACAGCTACAGCTGCTGTAAATGCGGGTAACACCAAGGGTGCCCTAAAGTCAATTAAGGAATAGGCGATAAAAGGCAAAATTTAATTCTATTGTATCATTTGACCACCAATAACAAAAATGTCACATTTAATAGCATTAATTTCAAATTAGTTAGAACAAATTCAGACACTGGAACGACACCCTTATGGATAATTGACAATGATTTGTTATAATAAAGCGTCCGTTCTTCGTTACAACTCCAACTTTGTCCTGCTAGTACTGTTACACAGCATCGATTATTATGAGATTTGGTTTGATTTTCGTAGGTAATTTAAAACTTCAATATGGTCATGTGAATTATATATGTAGTAGATGAGAGGAGCAATGTTAAAATTCTATCCAAAAACGTAGCTACTGCTTTAAGCAGAGTAAGCGGTATCAACAGCAAGAAAAAGTGGTTAAAAGTGTGACATATGTTTAAATAAATACAAAATCTAGCCAAAGCCGTTTTAGAAAAATAATGATAAAAGACTATAGACAAACTATCCAGGAATTAACTGGAATACAATCTGAATTAAAATAAATAGCTTAGCAACTGTAGATAAAAGTTCTAAAATTCTAATTTAAAAGTTTTGTGTTGTGTATTAGTGAGAAGTTTTCCATTGTTTTTTTTAAGATGAATATCCTTGTATTTTTATTGTCAATATGGTTGACCTATATATCTGAACACTCTTGTATCTCGCACTTCATATGAAATATTTAAAAGAAATTGAAAGCAATTAACCTTTGTAATGGTTGTGGCATAACATTTTTCAACTCCATCTCCTTATTTGCAACGTTATTCTTCTCAGCACTATCATGACTAGCAGTAGTATGAGAACGAGATACAGGCAATGTTGCCATATTATCTCCACTCTCTACATCAACTGTGGCCACTTTAACTTCACCACCGCCCATCTTTCGTTTGTTTTTTTTTCTTTTTTTTTTACCACTAATGAGATATTCAAATGGAAGATGCTACACGACTACTCGTATTTCTATTTTTCACCGAATTATTTGTGAGATTTTTTAAATAAATTTTTTATTTTCTATTAAGGTTGACAGCGAATTCTTAGGATCACATTTTATTTCTCATCATTTTGGGGTAAATTTGTTTCTTAAAAAAAAAACAAAAAACAAAACACACACACTTAACTTGTTCTAGTATAAATGGACGAAGTCAAAAATAAAATTCGTTGTTCACTATTTTTCACGGGATTTCAAAAAGTAATTAAAATAAAATTAGAATTTTTTTTTTTAAGAACAAATATGTATTGTGTTTTACATTTTCGAATTTTTGAAGTCAGTGAGATTTACAAGAATTGTAAGCAAGCACAAGTATTCGTATTGTACATTCGTTCTTGTATTATCTGTGTTATCTATCTACCAAAAAAGTAGAAGGAAAGCAAACTGAAAGCTCTTTCTTCTGCGCGCTCAAGGACGTTTACGGAGAGGTACTAACCATCCGCCAAGCTTTGATTTTTATGTATAATAGATGTATTTGCACACACAAAAATTGAAGCAAAATAAAGCAGGAAAAACGAAAATGAGACAACAAAAAAACACATCTCAAAGAATTGTATGTTGTTTCTTGAAGATTCTCTCCACAATCCACAGAACTATTTTGTGTATACCCCTTGGATTCAGATTCAACAAGGATTCACAGGCGGGGTTTTGAGAAAAATTTTACATTTTTCTTACCCATAGATGGGATTTTTAAATTTAAAAAAAAAAATGGAACACAATTTATTTTAAAAATAAATTTAAGAGCATGTATGTATTTATGTTTTCTACATCGAGGGGTGGGGTCAAATTCGTATCTTTTGTTGTAATTAAAAAAAAAAATGTGGTTCCCGGGCGACCTAGTGACCTCCGCTTGTAAGATGAGAGAAAAAGGTGGGAACAACAATACACATACGCATATGTGCCAGGAAAGAACCTACATTTTAACACTTTTTTGTCATATCCTTAATCGTTTTTCTTACACCCTTTAATGGGGAATGGTGAGCTTGTTCAGAACGTACACTTTCTTATAAATAAATATAAGCTGGAAGTATTTTTTAACAGATAAGAGATGCAAGAACTCGAAAACGTATTAAATGGATCTAAATATTTATTAATTCTTTTATTGAAAAAAAAAAACATCAGTACTTTATCACAAAAAAGGGAAAATAAATTTTCTTTCTTGTTTTGAGCTATAAAGAAAAACCAGAAAAAGATATATAAAACAAATTCACGTCTGTTCTAACCGTCCAAAAGATCACACAAACTCGATTCCCTATCCAGCTACTACTGAACAGGGGAGAGCTTCATCAAGAATCCAATAGCTACAGAAAGGGATGCTGCCGTTGTCTTGGTGTCCTGATTCCTGCTGCTGCGCTTTACAAAAATGTGGAACGAAATCACAACATAAAAGTGGATACGAATCGAAGAATAAGTGTATACACTTGGGTGATAAGAGACAAGGACAACCGTTGTTATCAAATTCGTTGGATGCATTTTACGAATGTTACGGATATAGGGGAAAAATTGTCTAACTAGAGCGGGATAGTTGTAGAAATTATTTGATTTTTCACATAATCAGCAGGGGTGCATTTATTGTAGTTCGAAAACGAGGGTGCAATGATTTTGATGAGGGTGTAGATTTTGTCTACCCATGGCCAGGGTTGCAAATGAATGGAACTGCTGGAGTAGGGTTGCACATATTGTGTATTGTTTTGCACTGTATGGAATATTGGGGCGATAATTAAATAGCGAATAGTGCTAATTGAACAAAACCAATTGATCGGGAGTTGAGGTGGCTTGGGATTTAGTCAATTGTTTGGCATTATCTATGGCGACAGAGGCGAGCAATTTGAGTGATCAAATTTCTAGGTCAGGCAGATGTTTTCGTGAGAATTAGCGTTCCATTTGTTAATTCTTCTAGACAGATGATATGAGAGAAAAATATGTCATAAATAAGCTTGTGAGGAACCACAAAGTAAACATTATCAAATTTCTATAAACCCGGATATTACGTTACTTACTGAAGTAAACCATAGAGCGAAACAAACAACTTATTTAAATATATTCAGTTAAATATCTACAAGTACAACTGTGGGTGAAAGCTCTAAACATCTTCATAGCAGAAATCCTTGTCGTTGGTAAATAAAGGTCCTTTGAATACAGTTTCACCAAATGGAATGGAAAAGCTCACTGAATATGAAATAAATTAACCATCAATATATTTGGGCCTCATTTCTGAACTTTACGGCGCCTCTTTCTGTTTCAATTTCGAAGTAAACAATTTAACAGTTTTGCTAAAATTTACATCTCTTCATTTTAGCGTTTCGACCTGGTGGATTCAAATTTTGGTTAAGATAAAGCTGTACAAGTTGGGGCAAAAGTAATGTCATAAGGTTAGAAATCACATAAACTGGGCTCTGTTTTCACAAGAAGTTTACTTAAAGGTGTAAAATTGATGGCATTAAGCTCAAAAAAATGGTATCGGTCAAATGACCACCTCCTGAATTGATGCACATTTGAGCTCGTTTTACGACATTTAGAATTGTTGCTCGCAAAACATCTGGCTCCAAATTGGTGATTTCTTCTTCTTATTTGTTGTGGTAAACGCGAGATTTCAAAAAACCCCAAAGAAAAAAGTTTGGCCTCGTCAGATCTGGCCATCTGGCCAGTCTGTTCAAATTGCCAAAACGGGAGATCATACCGCATGGAAATTTGTGATTAAAAATCTCCATCGTTGCCCGTGCTGTGTGAGCGGTTGCCCCATCCTACTGAAACCAACAATGCTCGAGACCCTATTCAGCAACTTCCACTTAACTTCTTCTATATAGCTCACCAGCTACGGTTATGGTGGTGCCGTCAGCGTTCTCAAAAAAAATAAGGGCCAATCACATTTTCACTGCAAATGCTGCACCAAACAGTCACTTTGAGGGGTTGCAATAGCTCTTCGTGCACGTGGATTCTCCGTGCCACAGAAATGAAAATTCACTTAAGTGGAAATGGGCTTCGTCGCCAGGTTGGGAGTAAACCTTACCAGACGGTCAGCAGGCAGCAATTGGGGTACGGCTTGCACTTTATATGGTAACATCTCCAGGTCGTTCACCAAATGAATGTCTGCTGATGCCAAATTGTGTACATCGTTGTCTCGTCGATGTTTGTGGATGCCTTTGGACGTCCTCGTCCACAGCAGTGATATTCCAGTGAGCCAGCAATACGGACCAAATACTTTTTGCAACATCTCTAGCGGACTAAGTTTGCATGAGATAATCAGCCAAAAGCTTAATTTTTCCCGGGCGTGGTGTATGACGACGAAAATCACACTGACCGGAAATTGGTCGAATAAGCAGTAACACGTTCTTCAGCTGTTTATCGCCCCATTACTTGTTTTCAACTAATTTTCTATCTGTCTACAACATAAATGTCAAGGCACTTGATGCCATTTGCAAAAATTATGGCACATTCACATTATGACACAACTTCTGCTCTACCTTGTATAAACTCCAATCAATTATCCGATATTGCTATCTTATGCTGATAAATAAACCAACAATTATGGTATTTCTCCAACGATCATCTTTCAACGAGTTCTTATGATTGAGATGAAATATTTTTTCGGGAGAGTAAGACTCCTAGTTACGATATATTGATTTTGCTGTCTCCATCGAATTCAAAGCTTATAATTGACAAAGCATCACGAAGAACGTTTCAAGTGGTAGTGGACTGGCTTCCAAATCGGTAGGCTCGGTGTTCGAATCCCAGCCTCACCCGAAAGACATATCCATTTTTTCAGTTAACGAAAACCAAGTAAGATGAGTAGTTGACTAGAAATGATTTGTTAAATCAAGCCACCTTCCACTAAGAAGTTAGTCTACCCATTAAATGTTGGATGCCACCCATGGAGCGAAATAACCACTGAGCCCAAACATCTTTCTTTCTCACTATATCCCATTTTCCAAAAGCTTAACACATGCTGAGGCATTATAAATGTATTCATACCCACTTGAGTTTAGCTCTTTAAAAAAAAAATAAATTTATTTCAATGCACTTCGATTTCTCCATCTCTTCGAAGAGTCGTTTCGTTTAGTCTTTTCTACCCGCCTGCATTTTAAATATTCGAAGTACAACACTGCCCAAGCTTTTCACTTGACGTCTGTCATGTTGATCTGTTTACACAAAATATCACTCCTTGATTTGCCTAATCCTTCAAGAAAAGGCTCATAGAGTCGCATACTCCCAAGCAGTTTTAAAGAAAACTATAAAAACGGGGCATCTTTGACAGTACAGGCAAAATACGCAATCTGTCTGACAAGGTTTTCGAATGAATACTAATACTCAAAAGATAATTCAATGGTTTACCATCATCTAAGAGCCCAAATTTTATTTGGATGCCTAGCTGTAAGGAGTAACATACGAATGAAGATACCCCAAAATCAACGTAATTCTATACAGAATTATTGTACGAAAATTAGATTTATGACGACTTCAATAACGAGAAACCTAAGAAATCACAACCCAGTCATGCTATCAGCAAAGCTCCTTCTGATGCTCACAAACAAACCTTTGGCTAAACAACGAACAAAGGTTGCGCTGTGTAAGTAGTAAAATAAGGACCCACAAGGCTTAGCAAGGGGTGTTCAACAACTAATTTGAGAAATATGATCAGATGAATGCATGCCGGATGATTTTAATTAATTAGACAAAAAATGTGTAGACACCAATATGAACACATATTTATATATGCCGATGGCTCAAAGAAGTATTGAAGGAATGAAACTGGCAAATTAGCTGAGGTGTTAAGTGTTCATAGCTTAATCAGGTTCTGTAACCATGTTGGAAACACTTTGCAATAAGAATTGTGGATAAATCATGGAAACTTTGACCAAATTATGTTAAATCAAAACCAAAACACTTTAACGAAATGACAGGAACTCACTGCCAATATTGATATGTGTATTCATTTGTTATACTTTTCTAGACACCAGATTAAGTTTAGTTTAATCTCAATTATAACCACATTGGTATGATGAAGAGTTTTGCTAGGACACCTCTTGTATCCCATGTTACAACACTAGGACGGCGATCCTATCTGATTTCTCTATATTTCTGAGAAAATAAAATTGGCTGCACAGATTAATTTAAGCCAACATGAGACAAGAATATATTGACCGAGGCCAGTCCATGAGGACTAAGTGGAAGTGAATTAAGTTTGATTCTGGCTCATCCACTCAGTAACCTAACTTTACCTATGCTCAGTGAATATAATCTTACAATTGTTTATCCAATTTTAAAAAATAGAGAAGAATATTGCTATAGCTATTCAGCGGCTGTACAGCTTGAAACTGACAAGTAAGAAGGTAATCAGACATTCTCAATTAGCCTTGAATAATTTTGTCCAATCGCTTCGGTTCACATCTAAAGAAAATTCAATTGATTTAAGAACTGAAGCGATAAATTCGCTGATTAGACTCTAAGTCTATTGGATAAGCAATTAGTATTTTAAATAAAAGCACTTTTAAATCGCATAATATTTAAATCCTCTGAAGTTTCTGCCATTTTAAAAATAAAATAATCGTAAAGATTATAAAATCGAATTGTTTTTATTTATCAAGGCAACATTTTTTTTTTCGCTAAATCCCTTAAATAATAGATAGCTCTTGCAGCATTCCTTGACGGCGAATTCCAATTTCCATTTTTATCCCTTTTTTACCACAGATTTCCAAGTGGTGAGTATTCACACCACGATTATGTTGCTTGAAAATATGCATGCGCAAATACAACAACCACTGTCGTATTCAAATTTCGACCTAGCCATGGAGCGGGTAAGTTTATTTATCATATAATGGCTGTTCCTCACTTCCTTCAGATTTTTTGCATAAATGGCTAAATGCATCCAGACGATAGAAAAAAAAATCATCTTCCCCAATCAACTCTTTAGTCGCACTGAAGGTAGCTATCAGTTTAAGAAGAGTACGATGCTGATATATCCCTTGTCTGGAATTGTTGAACAGAGACTGTTTTGCCTTTAAGGGAATTAGCTCTGCTTCAAGTTGTTGTTAGGTTACTTCAAACCGAAAACAAAACCACCCTCGTATCGAAATCAAGTGAACACAAAATGAAAACATCTCAACCCAACCATGTACGGGTTTGTGTTGCTAAAATTCTGAATCAACAACGTGCGCAATAAATCCAACTCGTACAACGTAGTTTTAGATTCATTGTCCTTTTATAGACGCGTATGGTGTACTTTTTTTTGTACTTTGTGATAATTTTGTCACGCATTACCTTTTCATCCCTTGTGGCCATCACAGCACCATCAGCAGCACCGTCATCAAAAGCAGTAGAATACAAATAATTGAGCTACGTCTACTTTATTGAATTTATGCACAACGCAATTTTCCCCTCGTTTCACTGAATCTTCTTAGTCTACACCCTTTGTGAAATCGATAAAATAATGCACTTAAGGGTGAACACATAAATTTAGAACCAAGTCTGCAGCTACTTATTGTGGGTGGTATGCGAAAATGGCTTGTGCCTAGCCGTTAAGTACGTACAAACACGGCTGCAACGAAGGTTATGCAATGGCTTTGGTACTTTAAGATTCACAAGCAATGTTGCTCCTTTTTTTTGTTTAAAAAGGATGTGTGCACCCACAAAAATATCACTCTTTGAAAGAAAGAAAAAAAAACTTTATCAGATGCCTGAGCAAAGCACACTATGAGTGGTTCAAACGTCGGTCGGTCATTGACACATTAATCTCTTACTTTTGTGCTGAAGTTTAAACACTCACATTTATGGTGCTGTGTATCTATTAGCAAAAGAGATTTGCTGCCAAAAGGATACATAAACAAAACTAGGCGTGCATAGGGTCTATAGAATTATTAACCCAGTAGTGTCTAAGAGATATAATTCCTCTACCCACCTTTGCAATATCGCAATGACATGCAATGACATTTGATATTCACTACAAACCGTGGCAAATACCTCCATTGCTGCACTGAATGCATTCACCTCGCCTTTATGAACGTATCCTCAATGGTTGTTTAGTAATGTGAGTGTGTATTCTGTATGTTTGCTTATAAGATAAAATGTCAGCAATGCCATTTTAACCTCGAATTAGGCCAACATTAAGAGATGTTGTAGTACTTATATGTACTTGTTATAATTTTGTATGTACTTCTTATAATTTTTTACTTAAGACATTTTGCCAAATGATGCATAAGTATGTATGTGCCTACGAATAAATAGAGAGTACATATGTTATAATGGGCCAATTAAAACTAAATTGAATTTTTGAATTTAACAGGATACTTTATCAAAAAGACCAAAATGTTCCGGATATATTTGGAAATGTAGTGCTGCTAATAGGAATATTTAAAGTATGTACATAAGTAGCTAAGATAGAATCAAGAAACCCTTGTCGAACCAGTGAAAGATTTGGGTTTGGAAAGATTTAGTTTTGGAAAGATTTTATTTGCAACTAAATCCCAGCAAGTGTCAGACTATACCGATTTATCACACATCTTTTGATCTTAGTCTGGTGCCAGATATTTCCCTACTGAGTTTTAAAATAAATGCTGTGGAATTCTTGTCTTTATTATACTCGTAATCCGGAACCTTTCGTGTTATAACCATATCAACTACCATAAGACTACGTACAGCTGCAGTTTGGAGATCCCAAGAAAACACCCGAATGCCTAAATTTAATACCGATAGACTAAAGGATGCCGCAGTCCGCCAAAAACTAAGGACACCTTAGCAATTGGTCTATAGTTGTAAATATCATCTTTGCGACCTTTTTTATGTAGGGAAATAACAAAAGACATTTTCCAAGTTGAGGGAAATAATCCCCGGGTAATAGACACCTGAAAGAGAGCTGTAAGAAGTTGGGCTAGTTGCATTTCATATTCCCTCAAACATATAGGGTAAAGATCATCAGGTCCAGCATAATAATCATCTTTCAGGTTTATTATTTTGTCTTTAACTTGTTCTAAAGTTATAGTCACAGATTCTAAAGTTGTTTGTGAGTAGGAAAACTAGTGTCCTGTAAAAAATGTATACAGACTAAGATGCCTAGTAGTCCATTTATTGAAGAAGGCTATGAAATTAACCGAAGAATTGTAATTTCATACAATTACTTGGAATTGGTTTGCACGCAATAAAAAAGTTTTGTGCATTCCTGGAATTACCTCGACCTATCTTTCACTCTTTCTATGATAGGGCTGTCAAAAGAATTTCAACTGCAACAAAATTAGTTTGCAAAAACAGTATGAAGAAACCAGCGAAAGATGAGACAACTACTTCTATTGAAAAAGGAGAAAATGGAATTATGGTATCAGGCAATGGTTCATGGATAACTGGCTTAGTGACTCTTATTGGCAATTACAGGGCAAAAATTATAGATTACGCAGTGAAACCAAAATGCTGTAAGGCGTGTGAGTACTGAAAGGATAAAGAAGATACCGAAGAATATACGGTATAACGATAAGTGCGATGTGAATCACGATGGTTCAGCAGGAAAAATTTATATCGATGCAGTTGTTGAGATTTTTCATCGATCCGAAGCTTTGCACCAGGTAAAATACACCCATTATATTGGTGACTGTGATTCTAAGATTTTTAAATGCATAACTGATGATAAGCCCTATGAGAATGTGACAGTACTCAGGAATGAGTGTATAGATCACGTTCAAGAGCGAATAGGTATCCGCCTACGTAATTTGAAAAAGAATACAAAACGTCTCGGTGGAAATTGACGAGAAAAATAATAGACGAATTCTCTATTTATTATGGGTTAGCCATTCGTAGAAACTGTGATTCAGTTAAAAACATGAGAAACAATATTATGGGCTACACTCGATCATAAATTATCTACTGATGCAAAACTGCAGCACGATAAATGTGCGATTGGAAAAGATTCATGGTGCTCATGGAAAAAGGCTATAGCTACAAATAGTTTAGCTGAGTACGAATATAAGCCAGCTCTTCCAATTGAAATGTCAGTCTACGAAGAATTGACCAGAGACTATCTTTTTACTCGATGCATCGGCGGTTTCTCCATTTCTAGTGGTAAAACTGTGTTTGATATAGCTAGATAATGTAGTTTGCATGTAAAATAACGGCTTTGCTTCAATTTTGCACATAATGAAAGCGTTGGATTTAGCCGAACAGCTACGAAATGTGCTTGTAGATTGATAAAGAGCGCTGTCTGAAGCTACAGAAGAGTGGAGGATTGCATTAAAATCCAATAGAAAAGAAATGGAAGAGCGGGACACTAATCTAGAAGGCCAATTATATGATGCAGGCATCGCGGATTAAAGGTATTGCAAAATTGTTCATGACTTTCTATAACTTAAAATTTTAAACACATTTATCTTAAAACAGCATTTTTCAAGTCGGCCGTACCTATAACTTGAAAAGTTTTCAACTAATTCACTTCGAATTTTAACTAGATCTTTAAAAATATATTGTCTAGATAAATACGTTGAATTTTTTTTTTTGTCACATAGTTAATTTGTTATTAACAATTTGCTGGAAATTTTTCTGCGAATTTTGCAAGTCTGAATTTAGAAGTGCACCACTCGGCCAAAAATCAATATATCAAAAAAATCCTACGTACTTTTCTAGCTGTTGTTATGTATAATAAAAAAAAAACCCTTCCAAAAAAGAGAGGTCATCTGAGAAACGTTGCGCAACCGCCATTTTTACATAAATTATTCTACAAAAATTACTGTTTACAATCAATCATATGTACAATAAACTTCTATCTTTGTAAACTTTTGGTTTATTTTAATTTTTTCCTAAAAATAAAAACAACAAAAAGCCTATTCTTACGGCCTCTAGAGTAGCTGAACCCCTTAAGTAAACCCTAACTCAGCAAGGCAATACTACGCAATTGAACACCCGGACTAGGAAGAACACATGCAATTGCACTTTGGGCTACTTAACCAAAACAGCTAACACATTTTTTGATCGCCCGATTGACCGAGAGATGCCTATCGGATGTGGAATATTCGACGACACCATCACTTTAGTCAGGATAAGGTGACAAATATTATATGAGATATTTCGAATTATTCGTTAATGGAAATATTTTCAGAACCAAGCTAATTGCTTCTGCAAATGGTGGATAGGCCGTGCATGATCCAAAACCAGCTCTCAAATTACCTAAGTAAATTACAAACATAACCTATGGAACTAGTTCTCAAGTTTTGAGATTGTGCGGTACGCGTTATGGAATGGCATGTAAAAGTAATACTTGTTGTGGTAAAGACATTATTCTCGTACTGTAGTTGGGGATATATCATGTACACAGGAAGCACTGTCATGAAAGCACTATTGATTTTCGAACCCGCATGCTATTTAATGTCCAATTCTTCTCTTCGAGAATGACCTCAAAAACTTTCCAATATTTTTATTTAACTTTTACAACCTATGAAAAATCTATTCGTAAAAGGAGCACGCATATCTTCCAAAGTTTGAGTTCTTCAAAAGAATGTATTCTAATTGCATTTGAAAATCCTGTGTAATAAGAAAACGACCAATCCAGTCTTTCGACTTCAAACTAAGATACAGATTGATATGACAAAAAGAAAACCTACGTTCAGTCGAAGCAATCTCTACTCTCAGCAATAAAATTAAGATAAGATGACTTGCCACCTGAGCTCTTTCAACATGGAAGTGATGTTTTATAAGGTGCGTGCTGGCTGAAAACAACGTCAGCTCATCTATGCATTCGCGTCATTGTAAGTACTTTAAGATGAATTTATCGAAAAATATTCAAGTCGATTTGATATAAAATGGTTCCAAAACACAAAGAACATGGTTACTAAAGGTTTAGAAATCATATACTTCATATAACCAAATAGATACGAATCATACCCTTGTTAACAACGAGTAAGAGCTAGCCAAATTACTCTAACTATGTACCAAAGCAATCGCTATCTCAAAAAGTACAATATTCCACTCTCTGCTTCTTAGATTGAAGTCCAAATAATATGTAGTATCTTTTGGCGAAAATTCATAAATTTCTTAAGCAAATTTCCATATACTCGTATACTAAAAGCTCTACACTGTTTAGTGAATAGGTATACACCTAAGCCCAATAAGAAGAACGAAAATAATTTAATCTTAAGCAAATCTTCGGCCTTCAACCCAAAGATCTTCGTTTGAAAGACAAAGTGATGGAGAAGGCTAACAGCTTCCGGAAAAAGATTCAAGAATTAAAAGTGTATCGAAAGATTAGAAGATTACAGAACCATGCCTAAAAGGTGTCAAGTACCATATTATATGACATACAAAAAACTCAATAGCCAAATGTGTAAGAAGTTTAACATTTTTGTAAAATCTATTATAATAAAAAAAATAAAACATCAAATGCAGTGCAATTCTATATCTAATACAGTGGAGGATATTTTTTCGCCTTAACATCATTGTCTTGCTTGCTTTTTTTTTTTAAATTGTTTTTTTTTTTTTTACTAAAAAGTGTGCATTGGCAACCAAAGTACAATAAATAAACCTCTAGAGAGCCTAATTGAAAATAAAATCAAAGCATAAACACCTAAAGTAGTAGAAGCAAGAAGGGTTGCTAAGCCAAAACTTTAAGTAAACACAAATCAAATAATTAATTCACATAAATATATTTTTTTTTTTTTAATTTAATTTCTTTTTTTTTTGTTCGTTCTTTTTGACTTTTCTAACTAAACGGGATAATGCAGAATAACAAAAAAAAAAAAACAATAACAAATAACCAAAATAAAAAAAACATTGTTTTAAAAAAAATTGTTTACGTATCCAACCTTTTTGGTGGTGGTGATACTATTACTGTCTCCAGTTCACTGCTGGAATGGATTGTCGAAATATTCTATTAGTGATTTTATTTATTTTAAAGAAAAGTTTAAAATTTCATTTTAGGGATCCTTACAAATCAAAAAAAAAATTATTAAAGGGGTGAAATTATACAAAAAAAAAAGTACAATTAGCGTGTTTGTTTTCTTCAAAACTGTGCCATCACAAGACACAATAAAACCAGAAGCGATGAATTCACAACTGAATTAAACACAAAATTCGAAAAGCGTTTTTTTTTTTTTTTAATTCAAGACTGAAAATGTGAAAATGCGAACTAAAGCTAAACATATAGAAAACATATACGCGATGTAAAAATGAGAAATGGATTTTAAGGGATTTAGCTATAACAGTTCGCAATAATGTCTGGATAAAACGTGGATACGGATACATGCTAGATTGTTTAAACTAAATATTTTGTACTTACTTGGCGTTTTTAGGTCGTCTCGCATCAATTGGAAAATCATCATCGAAATCCAAGTTGAAATCCTCGCCAAGATCGCGGGGCACTAGAGGAGTTCTCTGATGTGCTGGACTTGTATGGTATCCATCGGCATGGAGCTGTTTAAAATAGTATTGTATTTATGATTAGTTCATTTTCTTTAGATTAGAGTTTTTTTTGTTTTTTTTTTTTAAGTGCTTTCAATAAATTGGAATTGAAGATATCTAAATGCATGGTATGAAATTTTCATAGCTTGATATCTTAAGCAGATTAACAATTTACAAATAAGTCTTCATGCTTTGGGAATTATCATATGTTGCCTTTATTTAATTTATTAGTCACGCTAGAATTCTTTATAGTTTTTGAGTATATTCGCATTTATTAAATAAAAACCATGCATATACATAGTATTGCTAAAGTTAAAAAAAATTATCGAATAAAATAATGCCAATATTATAAAAATCAGTCTACTTAACCCCTTTACTCCAAAAGAAGACAGGGCTATTGACAAGGATTGATATGTACAATATGAATTTCGCCTTAGAAAATTGCTTACATCTAATATTCCTATTTATTTAAAATAAATCTTCTTTTATTAACCTTTGAAATATGTTTGTGACGCGAGTTACTATACAAAATGCTACATATTTCTCCGACTCATTGCTACTGCGCTACGTGTGAGTGTAAGTTTCCGGACATTAGAACTATTTTACAGGCTGCTCTATTTTGGATCATCTCATTAGTGAGGCCATGAGTTTGATAGCGTTTTTGCATTTGAGTGTTCCAGTTATTTTTTCCTTCAGCACTTCCTTGAACTTCGGTGAAGTCTCTATTGCTTTTCGGACAGGATTTTCAGACGACCAAAGCCGACAGATTTCCTAAGACTGAAGTTTTTCCACAATCGGTTTCTTAATGTGGAGACTTCTGCGAGTGTGCATACTTATACATTTGTAACAATTTTACTTCCGTTGCTGTCATTTTTCCTATTTATTTTTCGTGTATGTTAAAGGTGGGGGAACGACTGAACTATTAAGTTCATGCATCAAGTTATTTTCTGCCGTAAAATACTCCGGACCTTCTCGACGAAAGATGTCCTCGACGTCGTCATCAAAATTTCTTTGGTTAATTACATTGCCTAAGTATTTAAATTGATCACACTTCGGTACGATAACTCCTTCTAAATAGATGTTAGCAGTTGGGTTCGCGGTTACGGAAAAACGCCAATATGTATGTACATACTCGTATATTCGGTCTTAGCACGGCTGATTTGTAAGCCTTTATTAAGAGCTACCTGAAGCGGTTGTCACATTTTTCCTTATGATTTCGCTAGCATCAGCGAAAAGGAAAGAGGTCATTCCGGGCTTGATAATGTGTTGATTTAATAAAAAATAAAAACTCGCGGGACATTTGAAATCAACGGAGTTTATACCCACCGTTTAACTTTGAGTTATCCGGTTATGTTCGTTGCGCATTAAACTTTCGTTTTAATGTCATTCTATATAATATGTCGTATCATTCATACACATGACGATATGCAGATATGCAGATCTTACAAAGCGTCACGATGTTTCTTCATCATCATCCAGAAATTTTGAATCGTAACCTGCAAATGACGTTGTGCTTCGTCAGCAGGTGTCCTTATTCGTTGCGAGTTTTTTTTTTTGTTGTGGCGCAAAATTTAAAAAATTAGCTCATAGGCCTACTACTGCTTGTTGCCTGCTTATATTTGGTAGTAAGTATCCAAACGCCACTATTGCTTTTGCACGTGATCTCACTACCTACTTTTTTTCCAACGTTTTGTTGAGTTCAAGACAATTTTTTGCTACTTCCGCTCTCGTAATCAGTGCTTGACCGTATTGCATTTTGCTTCTTACCACCATTTTCGCCTCTTCGTTTCGCCACCACTTTTCTTTTTTTTCTAAGTTTTCGACATTTTGAAGTCATTCTGACAAATTTAACGCCAGAAGCTGCCCCTTTTCCTTACTTAAGATGTGTCAGCTTACTTTCTCGATTGATGCTCGTAGATCTTTTTCGGATTCCTAAAATGGTTTCTGATTTCTTAGTGTTTGGTCGAAAATAATTTCTGAATCTTTTCCTTGCTATTTTGTATTAATCCAGCATAGATTTTAATCTCTCTGGGTTTGGTGTCCACTGGTCCAGTCACCACCTACTGGCATAAATTACGTTTCAAAATTCTGCATATCCTTTATTTTTCAAACTTGTTTGGCTTTGCCAATTCTTTTTGTTGACCTTCATACCAAACGGCAGGGTCCATTATTTGAATTCAACAGGTCATGCAATGAAATCCTTATGTACGACCAATTTCTCATCATGATCTCTGGTCCTGGAAATACTCTTGTTATATATATATGTGAAGACATTGTAAGCTTGAGCAGCATTCTGTGCAAACAAAGCTTACGATGAATTTTAACTATTTCACCCGAACAAAAGAGAGCATATCTACTCGTATCTAGCGTGGCAATTTCGGATACCATCCGAAAAAATTCAATACAATTACCACGTTTGCTTCTTGTTATATACATGAGGGAAAGACATTTTCGGAAGTCAGGCACCACGGCTCTCTGAAACTTGTTTTGAAGCGATAAGTTCTAATAGTCAAAATTATGGAAGCGTCAATAAAAGGGAGAAACATGCTGGTGTTACTATTATATATTACAAATTAAATCTTAAATAGGGTGCATTGTAATGAGTATACGTAAGCTGAAGATTGACCGCAAAGGTGGAAGAAACAGCAGCAAGACATGGCACACGAATCCTTCTAAAAACTTCCAAAGAACGGGCGGGCGGTTTAAGTTATGCACGTGATTACTTAAGATTTCTGATAATGGTCAACGTAGCAAGTTAAGGAGTGCTTCGCTTCCGTTATAAATTATGTGCTTGCATTGAATTCAAAAAGAGTTCTTCTATAGTTGTTCAGTGCTTGGACTACTAAAGCATAAGCCCTAGGTTCGTTGCCCGGATAATATACCAAAACCAAACAAAAACTCAATGCCAATATCTATTGTATTCGTACTAAATGGCGACGGTTTCCTTCAAGGCATTCTTCCTGCCCGACACTTACATTAGTAAAAATGCGAGAGCTAAGCGTAGGTATAACTTCACATATTCACATACATATTTTCCTATTGAGTATGAAGGGTTCGAGATTTGTTATTGTAAACCTTCCACTTAAGATGTTTCCACAAATAAAAGCCGCATAATTTGAGCTGCGGTAAGTAAGAAGGCCATGATTTGTTAATTAATTTCCCTCAACTTCTCCATCAGGACTCTAGTGGTGTGATGAGTGTGGCCGTTTTCCTGAAATAGCATTATGTTATTGTGTCTGGAAAACACCAGCGTTAGAAACTTAATTATGAATCTGCGATACACTTCAGCAAGCTTAAAAGAAAATAGCTCAATTATTTTTCGGCTATAATACATATATACTACATAGCGTTTTTTTTGGGCAAACTTAACGTTTTTGATGGCATTTTCTAAGGCTGTTGAGACACCAGTAACGCATGTTTTATTAGCAGCTATCGTATGACTTCGCTATATTCGCTAACATTCATTTTTTCTGTTCAGAAAAGTTGCAACATTGTTCTAGAGTGAGTTTCTTAACACTCTCTAAGATGTGCATCTTGAGTGTGTGGAACTTTTATTTGTATTATTAGAGACAATCTTTCTTATCGATTTATGAAGATTTCGCTTAATTTCGTCTTAAACTGGGACCATTTATTTTGGCGTCAGCTGCGGGTGATTTTGGTGGAATTCTGTTGATCATTGAACCTTCTTTTAGGACCAGATCACTTCCGTACTCTACTCATTACTTAATCGTCGAATATTGAAGTGAGTTCAAAAAATTGTTAATTGCACGAACCAGTTATTGTAAGTCAGATATTGCTCGATCTGGAAAATCAGCGGGTTGAACGAAACTGCCTGCATCAACCTGACATCGATAGGTTTTGAACAATTGCAGTCTTAGCTTGAAAATTTCCAACTAGACGCTCTATATTTGTCTTTTGACAATACAAAACTATAAATGTGTTGGACAAAGCGGACAATTTACAATACAAAATCGCAATTGGCTTTCATACATACATTGACATGCTATTGTAGTAAGTGATAATAATTAAAAAATGCATAGAAATATATATACATAGAAAAAGAGTGATTTTTAAAGAAAGTTGTTTGTTGTTAGTGTTGTGGAAAAAGTGGAAAACGAAAACAGAATTGACAAAATGATCGAACTCAATTCCAATTCATTGAAAACATTTATGTTCACATTGTTTTGTGATTTTATTTCTTATAAAAATTGTGTCAAAATTAAAAGTAAATTGTACTTAGTGTATCGTGGTTAAGTATTGTTCTATTTGTTTTTTTTTTTTTTTTTTGTTTTTTGTAATATAGTATAAGGGGCAACTGTACTCGTGCAAGGACCACATCTGGATAACGAGGACATCCGATTATTTAGCTTGAGGATAGATTGTATATTAAAAAAAATAATAATAAAAACAAATGTCATATAGTATATAATAAGAAGAGAAAGAAAAATAAACACAAACTACAAATAACAAGATGAAAGAAAGAAACATTAAAGTGATTATCCCTTGTACGAGTTTTATTGCGCCCATACCTTGACCACTGTCCCGACCTGATTTGATTCTGCCGATTGTCGATTGTCAAGCAAATTTGCACGTTCCATTGATTCTAGAGCTACTGATTCACGTTGTTCGCAAAGAAGACGTTCACGCATTTCATGTATGTAAGGACACCGCTGCATTCCTTGGTATTAAAAAAATTTCTATAGCTATTGTCGTCACTACTTAAGATATGTCGAAATGTTTCACTAATATTAAATAGATTATAGTCATACAAAAAAATGCTAAGCTGATGTGTATAGTAGTTTCAAAAAGCCATTTTCATATGTAAAGTTCGAAAAATTGGTCCGCCGAAGTTAACTGCAAAAAAAGAAACAAACAAAAAATTCAGATTAAACTATCGATTTAAAGTTGTATGCAATAATATAAAAGCAAAATGAATGATGACTGTGGTTAATTATTTAAGGAAAAAAAAAACATTGACAAGAGTTTGCAAAATTATTAGCCACATGCTTACAATATTTTCCTTATATAGACAGATGGCGGTGTGGGCCCAAATTGACGTTTGTTTCATATAGTAACATTCTTCAAACTACATTAAATAAAATATAACAGAGAAATGTCAATTAATTTGTGTATGACGGCCGTATTCTCACAAATATGGACTACTCGTATGTGTAGTGACATGACAATTATTAATTCAACAAGAAAACAGCTACGGAACTAAAAAAAAAATCTGGTCAATAATTCGCATCGTCGCTTGAAATGATTTCCAAATGATTTTCAAATGATTCCGAAATTGCCAATGTGTTGATATGACACACCAGAAATGGTCGATAAAATTCACAGTACGGCGAAGAACGGTCGGAAAATTCAAGCAAGTAACATTGCTGAGATGCTGTCGGCTTCTTGAAAGCAAACAAACTACATACGAGTATGTTTCAGCGAAATCCGAACAAGTTTTCTCGTCGCTTCGTAACTATTGACGGAACATGCATCCATCACTACACCCAGTTTACGCAGCCGGAAAGATCATGTTCGCCCTATTTTTAGAAATCGTTGAGAATAATAGACTTCGACTTTTTGGAAAATGGAAAAGCTATTATTTGCCCGTACTATGCATATTTATGTTATTGGACAGATTGAACTGACTTACTTACTTACTTATTTAGGCGGCGCTACAGTCCGGGAAGACCATTGGCCTCAACCAATAAAGGTCTCTAATTAGCGCGATCTTTACGCACTCCAAGTTGGTTGAGGTCCTTTTCCCCTTGCTCGTGCCACCTAAAGCGATACTTTCCTCCTCTGCGTTGTCCCTCCGGATTAGAGTCGAAGATTCTGCGGGCTGAAGCGTTGCTGTTCATTCGCTCTACATATCCCAGCTATCTCAAAAGCAGTTTTTTAACCAGGTCGGTGTCACTGTACAGCTCGTAGAGCTCATCGTTGAATCGTGTCCACCAAAACCCGTCAACGCATACGGGACCAAATAACTTTACGAAGAATTTCTCTCTCAAAACGACCAAGGATATCTTCATCCGCTTTAGAAAGGGTCCATGCTTCGGAACCATAGAGCAGGACTGGGATTACAAGTGTCTTATATAGAGTTTCCTGGGTTGGACGGGTGAGGACCTTACTACACAGTTGACTTCTCAGCCCAAAAAACAGTGATGGACAAGCGTTATTCTTCGTGTCGATTTCAAAAGAGATGTCGTTTTCAGATGTGAAAGCAGAGCCCACGTAGACATTCTAGCCGATTCGTCGCTGTTGGGTGTCCTTTCTTGTTGACAGCATCAGTGCTGTTCGGAGCTTTGACCGGTAAAGGACTTCTGAATATAAGCGTGTGTCAAAACAACCCAAAATTCCCAAACGAAATCTGTCACCTAATGTTGAAGACCACCGGTCTTCTAACATAAAGGTAATTAAAATGGGTTCTAGAGAAAACAATTCTAGAACAAACTATTTCGCGCCATTGCAGTGTCTACCGGATTCGGACAACGAAGACATATACTGTGATGAAGTTTTATCTCCATCCGCCTTGGATAAAAAAGCAAAAATCCCCTCGGTGTGCGTTTTGCAAAAAACTCTCCACTAAATCCATGGTCTCCTTCGCGAAAATAAAATTGACAATTATTTTGTTAAAGAAATGAGTATCGGCATAAAGGTTTCTTGTGCAAGTGTAGAATCCCATCAAAAATTGTGCAATACACTTAAAATAAAAAACATACAGTTCTTCACTCATGACCTACCAACGTCAAAGTCATTTAAAGTTATTTTGTATTGACTAGATGAGTTACCTGCAGAAGAGCTAATAGCAGAACTAGTGTCAATCGGGTTGAAATGTCAAAACATTAAGCTTATTAAAAAGCAGTATGATCGTTTCGTCGATATAATTTATTTAGTTTTTCTCGAAAGCGGATCTATTCGACTCGGAGAGCTTAAGAAAAACTTCAGATCAGTCTTTAAGACTCAGATTAAGTGGGATTTCTCAAGGAGAAAATTAAATCGTGTTACGCAGTGTTATAACTGCCAAATGTATGGACACGGCGAGAAAAACTGCCACATCAAAACTCATTGCGCTATTTGCTCCGAGTGCCACAAAGCTGATGAATGCGCTTCAAAAAACTTTAAATGTGCCAACTGCAATGGAACACACAAATCAACCGATTTTGCATGCGTTAGTCGTCAAAGTTTTATGGAAATGAGAGAAAAGCTCTCTGCCAAAAACAAAACAAAACGTGTTAGAAGGGCAGAACCAACTTTTGAAGCCAACATCATGGATTTTCCCCCACTACCATTAAATCGAAGTGTATCAGCTAGCATGACACCCAAAACTGCAAACACCTTCAACTACAACACATCGAATTCATGGACCAAAACTACCAACAACAATGGCGTGAAGAACCACGAAGAGCTCTTTTCTCTCGAAGAAATAAATTCACTCACTGCAGAGATGATCACCTTGCTCGGTAATTGTACTACTAAGGCAGAACAATTTAATACCATTACAAAGCTTGCAATTAAATATCTGTATAAAACTAAGTAATGAGTTTATGTAGCTTAAACATAATTTGTTGGAATGCTAGAAGCATTCGAGGAAAGCAATTAGAATTTTATTCTTTTCTTAGTAAATTTAATATTGGCTTACTCGTAGCATTAGTTTCTGAGACATGGTTAAACTCAACAGATCGATTGTCTAATTCCGTGTATAAATGTTATCGTTTGGATAGGGAAGAGAGAAGTGGTGGCGGTATTGCCGTGGTAATAAAACGATTGTTAATGCATAAAGTACTTCCTATTATAAAAATGAAATTAATTGAAGCCATTGGTATTGAAATTCCTTCTGTTAATGGCCTATCGCTAAAATTTTATAGCTCTTATTTTCCAGGTGGGGCAACCTCACCTCAAAAAAGAGTCGATCTCCGCAATGACCTTCTACGGTTAATTAATACTACCGATTTGTTCCTAATAGGTGGTGACTTTAACTGCAGGCATAGGAATTGGGGTTGCCTTAGAGCAAATGCTTGGGGTAACATTCTAGCTGACTTAAATTTAAGACATCCTTTTGAAATTCTTTTTCCACCTAATCCTTCTTACATTTCGTCTAGCAGAAATAGAAACCCATCCACATTAGATCTATTTCTAACAAACATGCCTGACCTCTTTACTCCGCCTATAACCCTTAATGAACTAAGTTCCGACCATTTACATGTTAAGTGTAGTGTAATAGCTTCTCCAGTGCAATGCACAAACCAAGTCTATGACTTTGGAAATGCAAACTGGAACTTGTTTAGGAGCCTGACTAATGTAAAACTAGAAAATTCTCTGGTTGAAAATAACAGCCCATCTCACATCGATAAGAATGTCAATTCTTTTACTCATGCCATTTTGGAAAGCGTTGAACAGTCAGTGCCAAAAAGAACGGTCGTAAGAAATGCTTCCAATGTTCTTCCGCATTACATTCTTGAAATGATAGCACTAAGAAACACTTGCAGATCCAGATGGAGACGTACAAGAAATTACTTTTATCTCGGACAATATAAACAAATGAATGCTCTAGTTAAATATGCTATAGCCAACTTTAGAAACCAATTGTGGAACAAAACACTACAAGGTTTAGATAAGGGAAGCCAACCATTCTGGAATGTCATTAAAATAATAAAGAAAAAAATACCTATATTCCTTCACTAAAGGTTGGTAGCCCTGTAATGTTTTCTTGCCCCGAAAAAGCAAACTCGCTTGCAGTTAACTTTTTTAAAAATCATTCGATAGCTAGTAGGGCTTCGCCGACAACGCACAATCAATCTTCCGTTGACCAGTCAGTGAACTTTGTGAATTCACATTCCTCTTTTAATGATATTACTCTAATACCCCTTAAGGAACTAAAAGATATTATGAGTAATTTAAAAACGAAGAAAGCCTCCGGTTTTGATGGAATAAGAAACCTCTGACGGATCTCTTTAACAACTGTCTTAGATTGGGATACTTCCCCAATGACTGGAAAACTGCTAAGATAATTTCAAGCACCTGACTTACCTTGTAGTTACAGGCCAATTAGTCTGCTAAGTTCACTTAGTAAGTGCCTGGAAGAAATTATAAAGAACAGAGTTCCAACTTTCGTTGCTAACAGTGCAATTTTGCTCCCAGAGCAATTCCGATTTAGAGCTTTTCACAGCACTACTCATCAAGTGCATCGGATCACAAATCATGTTAAAAAAAATCTGTCAGAGGGTAAAAGTACTGGCATGGTCATCTTGGACATAGAAAAAGCGTTCGATACTGTTTGGCATGATGGTTTGATTCATAAGCTAGTGAATTTTAACTTTCCTTTACATTTAATTAAAATCATCCAGTCATTTCTATCCTCCCGAAGTTTCAAGGTATCCATTAACGGGAGCCTCTCAAACAATGAACTGATGCATGCTGGAGTTCCTCAGGGATCTGTTCTTGGACCAGTGCTCTTCAATATATATACGTCGGATTTCCCCAACTTAAACAACTGTGATATTGCCTTATTTGCTGACGATACGTGTATTTATTCCTCAGATGCAATCGGTTTCAATGTTGAAACTAATCTGCAATCAGGCTTAAATGCTGTCGAAGCGTATTGTAGTAAATGGAAAATTAAAATTAATCCTACAAAGACTCAAGCTATTTTTTACACACGTAAAAGGAAAGCTTGTTTACTTCCAAGTAACAGTCTTCAAATCAACGGTGTACAAGTCGAGTGGAAGTCGAATGTAAAGTATCTTTGCATTCACTTAGATAAACGGTTAACATTCAAGCCTCACATTCAGGAAGTCATTAAGAAAATTAATGTTACCATAAGGATCCTTTACCCATTCATATGCAGAAATTCAAAATTGAATGATGCCAATAAATTATTAATTTTTAAAGCTATTTTCCAAGCAATTATATTCTACGGCTCTCCTGTTTGGGGCATGTGTGCAATAAGTCATCTGCGCAAACTCCAAATAGCACAAAACAAACTGCTCAAAATGATGCTTAATCTTCCCTCATTTTTTTCAACAAAGGAATTACATATAATGGCTAATGTAGAAATGGTTACAAATAGAATCGAAAAACTTTATCGCCAATATAATATCTCTTGCTTATCGTCCAATAATGACTTGATTTCCAGCTTAGCCTCATGAAAGTATGACTCAATTATTTTGAATTTATTTATTTATTCACTTGTTAATTATTTATTTATTTATTTGTTTGTTTTCTTATTTATTTATTTATTGAATTATTTATTTATTAATATATTTCTAAATTTATTTATTTATCTATTTATTTATTTATTTATTTATTTATTTATTTATTCATTTTTTTTAGTTGTTCCTTTGTTGTTATTTATTTTTTGTTGTTACTAATCTATTTTTACGTTTATCTATTAATTTATTTATTCATTTTGTAATTTACTTATATAGTCACTCAATGTTAAAATTGCTTAAAATCAAGTGTTGTAACCACTTCTCTCTTCCTCGCTGAGACATAATGCTATCTTTAATGAAGGTTTTTAGTGGCTTTTCCTTCAAAATTTCAATAAAATCTGTGATATTACATTTAAAAAATTATATATATATTTTAGTGTAAGGTACTTTAAACCAAATCTCTATAAAGTGATAATTGTATCTAAAAGACTGTAAATTTGTGCCACAATAAATATCTATCTATCTATCTCTTGTTGACAGCATATACTCTGTTTTGCCCTCGTTTACCCCTAGACCCATTTTTTCAGCTTCTGTTTCTATACTCGCAAACGCACCAGTGATCAGACTTTTGAAAGACCGTACCTCGTGTGTTTTGCACAATTCTTTTAAGTATGATGTTAAAGAGTCACATGACAGTGCGTCGCCTTGTCTCAGTTGGGTCATTACCGACCGCAGCAGCGAGCTTTCTGCATCATCATCCCGCACAAGCGGACGAATTTAGCAGGAATGCTCAAACTAGGCATGGTTCTGTATAGCTCGTCTCTGTAGAGATGGTAAATTGTGGACTTACTGGGCCTAAAACCGCGCTGATATGATCCAATCGTTGACAAGTGGTTTCAGGTGCACGCACAAGATCAGGAGACTGATACCTATAATAGTTGGCGCAGTTTAGATGGTCTCCTTTCTTGTGAACCAGGCGAAGGAAGCTGAGGTTTCATTTAACAGTCATACTTTCATCCGACCAAATCTTGGAAAAAAGTTGGTGTATGGTCTCTACCACGCCATCTCCTGCTGCCTTAAATAGTTCGGCGGATGGGCCGTCCAGCCCGGCAGCCTTTTTCGACTTCAGTTTAGATATTGCTATCCCCACTTTATTTTGGTCTGGTGGACGGAATTCGAGACGTGCATCGCTCTGTCTGATAGCGGAATTTGTGTCGTCTTCGCCGTTTAACTGTCTGTAGAAATGGTTTTTCCATATCTTCAGCACCGACTGTGACTCTACTACAAGGTTTCCTTGTTTATTCCTACAGGCTTCCGTTCAAGTCCTATTACCCTGCGACGTTCTTTTTATCTTTTAGTAAAACTTCCGAACATTATTTCCTCGATCGCGCGCTTCCCATACTTTTTCTTTTTTCTAGGAGAAGCTGATGTTCTTCCCTCCTCTTTTGCTCATAGAGCTCAAGAGCCACTCTCGTCCTTTTGTGCAGCACCACTTTGCAGGCATGTTGTTTTGCTGCATGTGCTTACCGACACTCTTCATCAAACCAGGGGTTTTGGAATGTTCGGACATCTAAAATACTTGAGGAGTGCCTTACGTCTGGTTGGCAGTGTGCTGATCTGATGACCGCCATGTTCTGTTGTGAATATTGAGGTGAGGAAACCATGTGCTTGCTATAGTAACGTTTTGATAGGTGGTGTCATGGAGGCTATGTCTTCCGATTGTACTATTGTCCTCCTTTCCAATTTTGGTATTAAAATCGCCAAGGATGATTTTAACGTCATACATCAGGCATTGCTCGTAAGTTTTGTTGAGGAGCTCGTAGAAACTTCCTTGCTCCATTCTTTTCCTCTGTTGCGGCGTGAGCGTATATAAGGCTGATATTAACGAATTTGCCATTGATATGGATTATTATAAGGCGTCCACTTACGTGTCGAAAACTCAAGACTTCTTGCCTAAGTCTGCGGCTTACAACAAATCCGCATCCAAATAGACGCTGCTTATGTTCCTTATAGCAATCACCGTAGTAAACATCACAGTTTTTAACCTTTTTTTCGTCCGGCCCATCCCACCGCACTTCCAGGATGGCGGTGATATCTGCTTTATAGCAGTCTTAAGCCTCTGTTAATAGTTCGGCTGCACGCAGCCTGATCAAGTTCTGAGCATTCCACGTGCAAATCCGAAAGTCGTTGTCCTTTGATCGTTTTGAAGTGTCGTCAACAGTAAATCCGCCCTTATCCGAGGCAATTGGTCGCTTCGCAACAATTACTTTTTTACTTGGTTGGCTAGTTTACCCCACGCACTACCCCCAGCCTGAAGGTTCAGGCCGTTTTTGAGACCCCTGGGGCAAAAGGAGCCGGATCAAATTCCCGGAGCCAGTAATCCGCTTCAGGCATGTGAGTGCTACCATTGGCCCTTATTAAGGGCTCATCCGTCACCAACTCTTTTCCAACACCCTGACTTAGTGCTGGAGATCTCTATAGACCTTGACAGATTGAACTCAGCTCTTAAAACGTCTTTGTTTGGAAAAGATAAACGCACTTTTTCAGTGCCACCGCCATCGCAACGGTGGTGCTGAATGAATTGTGCTACAAATAGTGCGAAGCCCCTCGCGACAACATCCCAACCATGAGGACTTGAAAAAGAGAGATTTGCACCAAACGAAGAAGTTATCGCTGCAAAAGTGAAAGGCCTATTTTGTAAAGATCGAAAAATTGTATTTCCTGCGGAACTAAGCGTTGAACTATTGCCCAGCCTGTGAATATACATGTGGTGAAATGTTTTAAATGTAGTTCACTTTGTCGTCTTTATGTCGCCTGTCGTCATTTTACCGAATCCCACATATTGCGCATATTCCCTTAACAATAATATACATATAATTACTACTCGATACACAATGAACGATTGGGCTAAGTAAACCAATCATTTCAGGCCTCACTTCGTCGGAAACTTTTACCGTTCAAATAATGATGGTTAAAATTTATGTATTATGTATATGGAAAACAACCAACTTCTTTTAATATGCTTTTGAGAAAACCAAAATCTATGACCAAAAGAAGAATTCTTTTCAGATAATCTTCCACAAGTAAATACGGCTAAATTTCCAGGGTATGCACAAAAAATATAGAAAATGTGCTTGGAAATGCGATAAAATATCGCTTCCTCTGTATTCAGAATAACACCGATTGGGATATTGATAATATCTAGACTACACCTAGCTACCAATTAAGAACTACGGTAAAATTTTAGCACGTGCAGAGTTTTCTCGACCCAGTGAAACACCAGACTGCTTTAGCTGAGGAACAAAAGGCTGACCCAACCGGTAGCATACGCTATGTGATAATAGACTAAATTTTAAATTTGAGTGGGAAAATTAACGATCAATAAAGACAACTAACCAGTGAGGGTCATACCGAGCTTTGGAAATGGTTTAAATGCCAGCGGAAAACGAGATAATTAGAAGGCCAGCACCCAGCGCTCACTGACAATCTTTTCAGCACAACCTTTATGCATTGACTATAACAACTCCCTCAGTATGAAACAGAATGTGAAATACATCTATTCAAAAGCCAAAAGTCACTGCCATCGATAGTTTGCACCAAAATGCTAATTTAGAAACCTGATCGAAACTTCTTACGAAAGTGATAAGAGTCAGAGTTCTATGCATAAGTTCGTAAATGTAACTCGTCAAAGTTGCACCCTCGGCTTTCGTTTCTGTTGGGAATCAGTAACGAATTTTAAGCAGGATTGAATGGAGCCAACCAAAAAACTAAGTAGGCACAGTTTTTTTTTTGAGTTTCCAGCATAGGACTTCATATCAATGCAACAAATCAACTCGAAAGAAGAAAGCTTTCAGTATACGGTTTTGGAAAAGACCGCAAAATATATTGCTTTTGAGAACTCAGCAACTGCACATAAAAATAACGTTATATAATACATGTAAAGATTCTTGTCAAAATTAACGTTAAATGATTATTTACTTCACCCTTCACCACGGAATTACTACAAGAAGCTGAGTACGTTACACTCTTCAATGAGAAAATGTAGAGCCTTATTACGAGTATATGGAGCCATATGTAGAATGTCTATGTCCAATTTTTGCTCCGCTGTCAAAGACAAAAACAACCATACAAATGTATTTGATGTAATAAAAATAAAAATAAACGATCCTGTGAATTTACGATACTGATACACTTTTTTTTGTAAAAGCAAACGGGACTTAAACCGACCTGCCACTAAACAAGGGACAAACCTGGCCATCAGTAGAAGGAAATATGCATGATTCATGCAAATTATAATTTATTTAAGCTGAACATATCTAAGGATACACTATTATGAATTTAATTTGATGATAACATCTGGAGCCAATAATCTATGTATGTCTACACTATCAAGAAAGAGACTTGACTAGAGTACAGCTCGAAGACTTGCTGATTGAGGTTTAGCAGCTTACCAATTTTTGGCCCTAAAGTATTTCGAAACGGCTAGCAGCTTACTTAGTTACACAAACCCTTACGACAAAAGACACGATCACGCAATTTTTTTAATTCGCTTAACTTGGGATGATTTATTGCCGACGGACTTTCTTCTTTAAAATTTAGAATTAATATTTCACAAAAAGAAATGCTGGTATCCCACCTCTCCTGCTCCTGATCATAGCACTGTTGCTTGCGCTTGGCCACTGCCTCCGCTGTATTATTGTACATCATCATACGGCAACAGCAATGACTTGAGTGTAGATTTTGTTGGTGCACTGTTTTCTAGTGTTGTAAGGGCATAACAAATAATTTGACTAAGTAAACCAACATTTGAATTTAAACTTCGCAGCCTTACTTAGCATCGTTGGAGCTTATATTTTTTATATTTGCTTGTGATTATGACTCGGGAATTCATTATGACTCGACTTGTTTTTACCTTCTGACCCTGATAAGTACACTGACGATGTGCTTTCCCATCTAGGCTCGTCGAACGATTGTGTCATAACAGCTAATTTCTCGTATATGGACCACACAGTTAGAGAAAAGATTCCTAAAAGAACCGCATGGCAGTAAGAGAAAGCAATTTGGACCGGACTTAACACCTTCTTTAAGAATTTTAACTGGTCCTTATATTTCCTCGATAACGACGTGGATGTCGCTGCTGATATGATCACAGACACTATTCTCTTTGGATTGAAATGCTTTATCCCTCATCGGATTACGTGTATCTAACCAACAGAAAAGGCATGGAACAACTCGACCTGTAAAGAGATGGTCAGGGTTAGAGAAGTGTTCTGGAAGACCAACCCGACAGAGAAAAACCGAAAAAAGTTCAAACGAACCAGGAATGACTAAAACGTCTTTCTTAAGCTTGTGAAATTCCAATACGGTCAAAAACTGCAGCAAAAAATACTATTGTACAGCGACCCAAAGGTAGTAAACATTTTCGGTCGTTCGTTAAAAACATTCCAAAGCTCATTTACAATGACATTTCAGTTGTTAGCTCTTTGGACAAGGCCAATCTGTTTACTGCACACTTTGCGGTCAGCTCAACATTTCCAGAATATGCCATATCTCCGCCTACACTTGAGTGCATCGAATCTTCAATTGGACGAATCCACTTTCGCACTCGTGTAGTAGCAAGAGTATTTAAAGGTCTAAGCATATGGTAAACAAATCCGCTGATCCAGATGGTATATTTCGCCTTCTTTTAAAGAAGTGTTCTTCCACTCTAGTAAAACCACTGCGTAAACTTTTTCATCAATACTACTCTCCAGGATTCTTACCCAGACAATGAAAAACAGCATTGCCCCGGCACTAAAAAAGGCTAATCTTCTTCTCTTTCCACCTACAGATTTACTGTAATTTCGTCCCTCATTTTAAAAGCCATAGAAACACTAATAAACCGTCAGCTCATGAAATATCTCGGAATACGAAAACTTCTCAATGACCATCAGTACGGTTTTCGTCACTGGTGATTTGATGGAATATCTCACCGAAAAATCTACACCAACTTGGCGAAAGCATTAGGCTCTTCTAACGGAAAAAAATGCAGAAGAGTCCCTTCTTTAATGGATTAGAAAGACTGATATCCACAGGTGTGATATCATAAATGCTTGTATGCCCCAGGGCTCCATTCTGTCTCCGATACTCCTTTTTCTCATCAATGTCTTTGTCTGCTACTTTAAATCCAACATAATTCTTTGCTGATGGCAGTACTCTCTGCTTTTCCCATAACCAAATGGAAAACCATCACCAAAGTAGAATTTATTGCTTCTCAGTGTTTATGTCACTGACAATTTACGTTGGAATGAACACATATTCGGTGTTACTAAAAATGCTGTGAATTGTCAAGGTTTTCTCAAGCCTCCTTGACCTTTCTAGATAAGACTCAAAACCGTCGGATAAAACTCATAGATGACACCAATATTTCAATTGACACGCTCGAACACCGACGTAACATCTCCAAACTCACCTTATTATTGTATATCGCTATTTTCACCACCAGTGCTCCATTGAAATTGCCAGTAGCAGTCCGCCCCTGCAAACTGAATGCTAATTAGTATATGTACTATAAAACCAACGTACATCAGTACCTCTCTTTTTTTCCTCCCTAACTTTCGCCAGTCCTGTGTGCAAATATGTTAAGGGTACTAAAAATCGCTTGAGCGCGCGCGAATTATACAGAAAAAAATGCAACGATTATGATACTGAGGACTACAAATCATAGCTAGGGACCTTCATTGGCTTGAGCATCTATTTATGAATATATCATACTATCAATAGTTTGGTAAGTGGATACATGCATTTGGTCTCACAATAGAAGATATTTTCGAAGTCCATACATTGAGTTCTACCAGACTTTATGTTACTAATACTTTTTCTAAAAATATCTTAATGGATACATTTTTTTTTAGCAATACAGAATCTGGAATTTTCCACAAGTGTGGATACATCGTTTTGTAAACAAATAGTAGTACTCGTATGTACTGCAAAAATGCATTAATAAACATTTTTACTACTCACAAACTGGGTAGATGATACAAGTATATGTTATTTTTAGAAATTCGGGAAATGTGCATGAGTTTTGTAAAAATAAAGAATTTAGGACAAATAACCCTGGAAGTACATATAAAAATCTAACATGATTCAACCATTTCCCACTTCAGCCGTAGTTTAGATAGAACATCATTCTCATGGGACTGTCAGTACAAGGACGTACTTCAAAAAAAAGAGTTTTAAGTTCTAAATCGTGTAATCTTTCATGAGATTTTTTTTTTTTTTTTTTTTTTTTATGAAGAAACAAATATCAAAGTGGGTTCTTGCACATTGCAACAAATGCTTAGTATAAAACTGCAAGTAGTATCAAATTCAAGTGACGTCACGTATTGTGTTAGATAAAACGTCTAGATAGCTGCCTATAGTGTCTGCTGGAGATATACTCGTTTACGGTAACGAGTAAGGCGCAATTGGCTATTGAATCGACAAACAAGTGGCGTTTATAATGATGTGCTAAGGAATTCACTTTAAAAAGAAAGTAGACGATTGCACTTTTTTTTTGGACAGTTGCCAAGAGTCAAACACACTTAAATAGCAAAAAGATAAAAACGTTGAAATTGTTAGATATTGTAGAATTATTTAACGTAAAAGAGCAATAGCCTTTGAACATCCATCACTTGGAATAATTTTTTGTACTACATATATTAATTGCCCAGACGGATTGTTTAGTATCTGTATACACAAACTTGAAGTGAAGTGATTTTGAAATGGACGTGGACTGTCTTAGAGCTTTGAAAGTACGATTGGTGAAATTGAGTGGATATTAAACAAATCCGTCAAACCTGGATCTGTTGGTAAAAAGAATGTTTATTTATATTTTTATTTTATTTTAGTTTTTAACACTTTTTGTAATGTTTAACTTAACATTACTTCCATAGAGTACGAGCATAAGTGACCCATGTCACGTCATGTCAAAGAATGATTATTTAGAATCTCATACTGGGACAGTAGTTTTTTTTGTAAAAAAAAAAAGAAGAAAACTCTTGTGATAGACATAACTCATAAAAAGATTGCAGACAAAAATATGCCAATAATCTTTTTTTTGAAGCAAGTTATTATTGCTCTTCTTTATAAAACTAATAACAACAGAGCTAGAAACATCATATTTTAGAAACCATTTAGTAAATAGGATATTTACGGCCATATTTCCAAAAATGATAGAATAAAGAAAATTACCGCCATTTACTACGGCCCCGCTATTGAGCATGCATACGAGAAAGAGCAAAGGTGCTCCTTCAGTCAATTGCTTGCCGCCCAAAATTGTACATCTACTCCAAAGTCGAATTAATAGCTTTCTTCGTGTATGTTCGCTGTAATTTTTCGTACTCATAATCAGACATTTCCGCAATATTTTAAAGCAAATCATATCTCATATCCGCAACCCAGAAAAGCGTGTAGATATCTCATTAACGTGAACAAAATGATAATGTAGTGGTCACACCTTATAACAAAAATAAGATACAATATGTCATGCAATGGAGTCTAAAGTCAGCGGATTTTGTAAAATAAAGTTACTCGTAAAGGAGCATGACTTAGAGTTTTAGATAATGAATACGCGTTGCAGAATTTTCAACACAATAACTTGCAAGCCTACTTCACACAGGTTATACCTCCATCTATCTATCTATCAAGGTCCAAAAAAAACAACATTGATTACTATTGAAGGATTGTCGCGACAGTTCCACCAAGAATGCCTTTTCTTTCTATCTATTGTCTTAACATCGCTAAGGAAAATGTTAAGGTCATACCTAGAGCGCTGCACGTACGTTTTATCTAAAAACTCGTAGAGGCTATCTCTAGCATTTCAGGCATCGAAAATTCAAGTATCTAATATGTCCCAATTTTTCATTTTCTATATATTGCCAACTTTTATATGGTAAGGTAGGATGATTTAGCAACAAACCGATAGCGATTTAATGCGGGTAGAAAAGACTAGCAAATAAAAAGACACAATCTAGTAAGTGATATTCTAAAGAGATTGTCCCTCTGGATTACAGTATGATAATTGCCAGCAAAAGTAATTCTAAGAAATCCTTGAACTTTGAAACACATATTGGAGCATTTCCTAAACAAAGAATTTCAGATTTGCTCTATGAAGAATCTTGTGGAAACAAAATTTTGTCTAACAAATACTTTTTAGTAAAAATTGCTGATTTTTGTTTGCTTTCTTTGCCAGTACACGTTCTGCTCGGTCAGATATTTTACGCCGATGGCCATTCGTAGGTTTTTTTGGCTCCAGGAAAATATCTTGGGCAACTCTCGAACACTTTTTCGGATTTGGCGATTATAAAAAAATAACTGAGTCATATCAAATGATGTTCTTTTGACAGGCATCTAATTCTTAAGAATTTGAACTTGAATTTGAGCATCGACCTGATAACGGTAAATGCATTCCACATCACAGAATTGGTGCAAATTTACTCCGGCGGCATTACAGTCCGGGGTGAGCCTCTCCAAATAGAGCGGTCTTTAACTAACTGCCTCCAGTTGCGCACTCCAAGTTGCTTAAGGTCCCCATCCACTTGCGCCACCTAAGTCGAGACCTTTCTCTACCGCGTTGTCCCTCCGGATTAGAGCCGAAAATTCTGCGGGCTGGAGCGTTGGTGTTCATTCGCTCTACATATAACAGCCATCTCAAATGCTCAATGCGCAGTTTTTTGACCAGGCCGATGTCGCTGTACAGCTCGTAGAGTTCATCGTTGAATCGTGTCATCCAAAACCCGTCAACGCATAACGGACCAAATATCATACGAAGAATTTTTCTCTCAAAACGACAAAGGCTATCTTAAAGTCCATTACAACCTCAAAGTTATAGCTGTCGATTGTGACATCCTGGCCAATTCATCGATGTTAGGTGTTCCTTCTTGTTGACAGCATATACAAGGTGGCGCAAAATTAATCATCCCATTTCGTTTTGGAATTACTTTTTTACTAAATAAAAAGAAGTGAGTGACGATTTTGAGTGATGGAAATCTTTATTTAGACCTTTACAATTGTTTTTGTTATGTGGAAAAGATGAGATCCGCCAAGTGACTGCCGCCAATGTTGATACATTTGTGCCCGTTTTATCGCATTTTGCATGACTTTTCGCAAGATTTCCGGTGATAACTGTTCGCAGTCCTGTCGAATATTCTCCTTAGGGGCTGCGATTGTCTGAGGCTTGTTGGCATAAACCCGCGACTTTAAGTAGTCCCAAAAAAAGGAGTCTGGGATGGTTAAATCGGGCGATCTTGCTGGATCGTGTTGTGTGTGCGGTTGCACCGTCTTGTTGAAACCACATGTTCACCAATGCCCGCTCATACAATTGCTGCAGTAAGAAGTCGTTTATCATCGACGTCGAAATTCACGCTGCGCTAACACCACCGACCGATTATTGGTCAAAAACATCGACACAATTATTCCACGCTCTTGCGGACTATAGCGCTCCATTGCTTGTTTGTTTGTATACTGTAGATGTTTAGTTCACAAATGTGAAATGTGATTGACGTACGACCATTTGCAAAAATTATACCATCTTCCGATAGGGTGATTAATTTTGCGCCACCTAGTACATACTTTGTTTTGCCCTGTTTCTCCATCGTCATCCTGCACAAGCGGACGAGTTTGACAAGGATGCCAAAACTAGACATGGCTCTGTATAGCTCGTCTCTGTAGATGCTGTCATGTGCGGCTTTACAATCGATAAAAAGTCACATGACAGCGCGTCGCCTTGTTTAAATCCTTTTTTGACATCAAAGATGTCGGTTAGGTCGTTACTGGCCTTGATGCAGCAGTGAGCTCCTCCATCGTCATCCTGCAAAAGCGAACGACTTTGGCAAGGATGCCAAAACTAGACATGGCTCTGTATAGCTCGTCTATATGGATGCTGTGGTGGTGAGGTGGTGAGTATCGATCTGAACTTCTTGGGTTTTCTACAGGATCTGCGGTAGTGTGAATATTTGGTCAATTGTGGATTTGCCGGTCCTAAAACCGCACTGATAAGGTCCACTCAGATCGTTGACAAATAGTTTCAGGTGTTCGCACAGTGCGGCAGACAAGATCTTATATGCGATATTTAGGAGACTGATACCTCTATAATTGGTGCAGTTTAGAGGGTCTCCTTTCCTGTGAACCGGACAAACGATGCTGAGGTTCTACTCAACAGTTCGGCGAATTCAATATTGCTATCCTCACTGCATTTTGGTCGGGCGGAGGGAATTCTTGACTTGCATCGTCAATATTAAATGGTTCGCTCTGCCTGACAGCGAAATTTATGTCATCTTCGTCGTTTATTAGTTTGCAGAAATGGTTTTTCCATATTCTCAACGCCGACTGTTACTCTACTACAAGGTTTCCTTGTTCAATTCTATAGGTCTCCGTTCGTATCTTATTACCCCGACACGTTCTTTTAATTTTTTAGTAAAATTTCCTAACATTATTCCTGGGTAGCACCACTCTATTTCCTCGATCGCGCGCTTTTGTGGTTCTTTCTTTTTTCTCCGGAAAAGCCGATGTTCTTCCCTCTTCCGCTCGTAGAGCTCACGAGCCGCTCTCGTCCTTTTGTGCAGCTTGTTGTTTTTCTGCATGTGCATGCCGGCGCTTTCATCGAAATAGGAGTTTCGTGGTGGTACTGGGTGGAACCCAGTACGTCAGATGCGGCATTTCTGATGGCTTCTCGGCATCTAAGCCACTGGTCTTCAGCACTTGATGTTTTAAAGGATTTCTCGAGAGGTTGAGGGATACGCTATCGGCAAAGGTTCTGGCGACTTGTTGCGATTGCAACCGTTCAACATTAAATTTCCTCATAGTATTTCCCCGCTGTTGTGGTGTCTGGGATATCCATAGACGTACCTTGGCTGCAAGGTAGTGGTCCGCGTCTATGTTGGCCGCTGGGAATGTTCGAACATCTAAAATACTTTTCAAGTGCCTTACGTCGATCGCAACATGATCAATCTGGTTGACAGTTTGCTAGTCCGGTGACTACCATGTTTCCTTGTGAATATTGAGATGAGAAAACCGTGTGCTTGCTATAGTAACGTTACAACCCGCAGCGAAATCCATTAGCCTAAGTCCGTGCCCAGACGTAGTGTCGTGTAGGCTATGTCTGCCGGCTGTTTTAGCAAAAAACGAGGCTATTGATCGATTCGTAACAATTAATTTTTTTACGTGGTAGGGCAGTTAACCAAACGCCCAACACCAAACCTGGAGGGCCAGGCCCTTTTTGGTACCCCCAGGACAAAAGGAGCCGGATCAAATTCCGGGAGCCAGTAGTCTGCTTCAGGCATGTGAGTGTTGCCATTGGCCCTTATTAAGGGCACTCTTTTCCAACACCCTGACTTAGTGTTGGAGATCCCTATAGGCTTAGTATTCAAATACGTTGAGATAACATTAGTTTGACCCAACTGAAATGGAACTGTGAACGGGGCCGTTGATTCCATTCTTAGAATTCATCCGCTGCTGCTCGGAAACAGAAGAAAGTGCAATTGTTTCAAAATGTAATTATAAAAACACGTTCTTGACAGGTATAATAGAGTCTTTCTATCTTTGACAATTTTTGCTTATAAATCGCGGCAATCTTCTTAGAATAAGTTAGTAAATGCATTAGTTAACCGAAATAATTAAAAAAAAAACATAAACAAAAGAAAATAAGTTTCTACTGTTTTCTTACGAAGAAAGCTTAAAAAACAAAAGCTTAAAAAACGAAATGGTCAAAACACTTTCTTAACAAACTGTATATGCATTAACCCGAATTGGAATCGTATGAAAAGGACTACTTTTTAAAAAAATACACATTTCTTGCTATTAATCATCAAATTTACGTCATAAAAGTCGATTACCCTTATGATTACGTCTTACTAGCTATACGTAACACAAACAGTCCAAGCATTTATATATACGAGTAGCCTACTTAATCTTGCTTTTATACCAAAAAAGTACGTGTACATGACTTGATTTCGTTCCCCAAACCATGTAGGGGCTGAAGAATTTTCCATTTTAATTTGTTGTCTTGAAATCGAAACTGTTACACCACTCTATGTCAATAGCGCAATAACTCATAACAACTAATGTATGTATCTTCCATCACTTAGTAGAAGCCATGCCACTTTTTGATTATTGCCCAAATACATCATTCTACAATAATTCTCCCCTCTTTATCATCGTATTCGTAATTCATCATGAACTCATTCCAAATTGGAAGAACAAAAAAAATAATTAATAACATCATGCATCTGAAAACAAAACATGATCACACAGACTTGCCCCGTTTCTCACATTATTGCCCCACAAAAACTCATTTATTTGCCATGGCAGATCGGCCTCGGTCATATGTTTAACGTTCGACGAACACAAAAACATCAATTCACTTCGGAAGTGAGTATTTGTAGTGACAAATTTCAATACGAATACCATCAATTATACGATCATCGGTTATTTGGTTTGTCACTTCAAATCAACTGATGGCGATCGACATTTGTGCTCGATTTGTATCGATCAATTGGTTTGCTAGATTAACGCACTGTTGGCAATCATTTGGAATTGGACATCAGGGCTTGACTGGAAATTGCTATAGACATGGAGGCATGCTTTTTAGACTTTTTTTTCGTTAATGACTACCATGCCTAACCTAGAGTGGGTTTGCTGAAACGATAGACAGATATGTACTCGTGCAATAATGTTCGAAATGTTCACTCTTAACGAGGTCAACGTAGTCAGTCAGCTGGAAACTGATACTAATGCACGCATTTGCGTATGTCAACTTGGAGCTTTAGTTCCTCCGTTTACGTATTTTTCAAAGGGTCAAGTTACTCACATGTGGAAAGTTTTATTTGTTATTAAGTGCTAGGGTAGACAGTATGTCTATGCATATGCTTCCTAAGGGAGCTAAGAAATCTAATATGTCAATAAAAACGAATGAAAGAACTTTCATTTTTATTTAAATTGTGGGTAAAATTGGGGGATGGTTTTAGTGGTAGAATGGATTATGGCTATGGTTTCTTTTTGATTGCTGTGAACAGTTAAAACAACCTAAAATACCTGTCAACGAAAATGAGTTGTTTAAGGCGCCCTAAAAGTGACATACATACGTGTGTATGTTATGAGCAACGCGACTGACAGAAATATTGTTAACATCCAATAAAACGAAACAATTTTTGTTCTAATTTTATTATTTGCTAAGTAGGATATTGCAAAAATAGAATAGGAACAAATTAAAATGCTTAAGTCCATGTTGTGGTTCTAGGCTGTCCACTAGATTGGCATTCACATTAAAGGTTTTCGTGTATTTCATGTAGATATCTATTGTCTTAAATAAAAGTGAGCTTCTATTCTATTACATTATCTGTCAACGGACGAGGCCAAAACTCGACCATCCTTAGCTCATTTTCTACGCCATCTGTCTTCTCTGTTAGGTACTGGTGGCAATTGATCCAACACTTGCATATTGTGAAAAAGGTTTTGCGTCTCTTCAAAGAACTTAACGTCACTTGTCATCCATGTCTCGACGATATCTAACGAACACGCCTTCGACAGATCTCTGGGCAAGCTTATCTTTGCTAGCATATTTGTCCAGAACAAGCACTTTGGATCAAAATGTGTTAAGATAATTCTCTCTTATTTGCTTTATAGTCCAAGGAATCATACCGCTTAAACTGCTCGTAGGGCATCGTTTGCGAATATGACAAGTAGTAGCAATAGCTTCGGCCCAAAAACACGTGTTCAAGCCAGACTGCAGCATCAAGGAACCGTCAGCCTCGTCTCCATTCCTTGATCAGACTGTATTTATCAAACTCTAAATTGCAATATTCACGCCCGTTGTCCGACTGCAAATATTTTATTTTCATCCCTGTCTATCTCTCTACCAGATTCTGATAGAGTTTGAACCCGTCGAATACACCGCTCTTCGTTCTCAAGAAATACACCTCAGATCTCAGATAAAGGTCAAAAAACACTTCGCTCGTCCTGATGATTCCATCCTAAATGGACCTACTACAATTTTTAATATTTCTGAGTAAGGCACTCGACATTTTGAGAAAGGTAAGCTGTCATTTTCCCCTTTAAACAAATCTCGCAACGCAATAATTGATCTGCGCCATTCACATCAACCGTTGGTACAACACCGATTTGAGCCAACTTTAATAGATCTTTGCTGTACAAATGACTCAATCTTTCAAGAGTTCGGAGCACTAAGATCAGGCAACCGCCTCTACAGAATCAGTACGTATTTTCGCGAACATAATAAAGTTCCCCTCTGTGATCCGCGACACAGACACATTTCCACGTTCATCGCGAATGTAAGCGGCATCCTTACGAAAAGTCACATCATGGCCCTTATTCGTAATTTCTCCAACTGAGATTAGGTTTGTTCGCCGAATTGTTGAATGTAGAAATATGTGTTCAATTCAAGTTTCAGGAAGGTGGGTCGCTTCGCACACTAACAGGATTTCTCCCTTTTCTCCGCAGGGTATAGACGCTCACGCGACTTCGTCGCTCCGCTTAGGGAATGTCGGGCACTCGCCTATAAGTTCTTAGCAGTATTTTAGTTGTAATTGTAATTGGTCGATTTGACATTGTACCGTTTATTTTAATCATTTATAGCATGATATGATGACAATTGATTTATATTAAAGCAATATTGAAAACAATGAAAAGTGAAATAAGGCCGATCGCTAATATTTCGCCTTACTTCACTTTTACAAAGCGAAATAAAGCCGCATTTTGGAATTCGGCGTTATTGCTCTCGGCGTTATTCCTCTCGGCGTTATTCCTCTCGGCATTATTTCACGGCACAGATCGCGTATACATACTGCTCCCAGCAGCCATGGCTATAACAGCACTTGCAGTCGCTTGCTGTCGCGCTTTTCTATAACTTTTATTTTGAGCACGGTTTTTAATAATATCTAGCGGATGCAGTGATGTTTTAGAAGCACCTGACCAGATGTGGGCATTGTACTACAATTCCGAAAGTTAGTTTCTAATCCGTTGAAGAAGAGAGTCGTCGATCTCAAAATCACGCATTTTCGACAAAAGAGCCTGCTGCCAAACTCTGTCAAATGCCTTCAAAATATCAAGTGCAACTATCTTGCTTTCGCCTGATTGATGTACGCTTTGGTTCCACTTTTCGGTGAGACATGCCATTAAATCACCAGTCGACCTGTTGCTACGAAAACCATATTGCCGGTCATTAAGAAGTTTTCGGGTTTCGAGATATTGCATGAGCTGACGGTTTATCAGTGTTTCCATGACCTTGGAAATAAGGAACGTAAGTGCAATGGGTCTGTGGGAGGAGAGCGAAGAAGATTCGCCTTGTTTAGGGACGGGCTAGACAAATGATGTTTTCCATCTGATCGGAAAGAGTTCTAAAGAGTAGAATTGATGAAAAAAGTACCTGTTTTAGGCTAGAAACTGCATTAAAAAACAAATCGCTTTTCGCCAAGCCATCTTTTCATGTTTGGAAACAAAAAGAAATCACATGGGGCCAAATCTGGTGAATTGAGTGGGTGGGGCAGCAATTCGTAGCGTAATTCGACCAGTTTTGTTGTGATTTCGTTTTTGATCCGCCCTTAACAAACGCGCTATCTCGCCGATAGCTTTCTCATGCCCAATTTTTCGTGTAGGATATTTTGTATGCGTTCAATTGATATGTGTACAATGTCAGCAATCTCTCTGACCTTCACCTGATGATCTGCTAACACGATATCATGGATTTTATTAACCATGTCCTCCTAAGTCACCTTAATCGGACGGCCTGGGAGCTCTTCATCAAAAGCGGATGTTCGGCCAAGCTTAAATTCATTAAACCAATATCTGATGGTAGTCATCGAAGGTGACTTCCCTTTTATTTCCTCACACGTCACGAATCACTGATCGATATTGCTCTTTCTCCATGATTGCAAATAAACACGAACTTGTGACTTTCAACCGCTGTCAAAATAAAACCACTTGATACACCTGTCTGAAATTTTGACAGTCATCGTTGTAAAAATGGCCCTATATGATGGTGTACACATTTTGCATCAGTGCTGCCATCAGTCGGTAAACACCGATACTTGTCATACAGCCCTCGTACGATTTATGTAATTACTGTGCGATATAACAAATAAAAAATGCGTTTTATCCTGGGCCCATAACCTATTAATAGAGGAAGAGCGAAACGCAATATTATTTAATTCAAAAAAACTTTATTTGACCTCACAGAAGGACGAGATTAATTCAAAGAGATTAAATTCAAAAAAATGTTATTTTAAGATACATTGTATATGTAAAAAAAAAATTAATGGTTATATGTCAAAGTGACAACAGCTTGTCATTAGTATAGCATTGCCAACATTTTGTGTAGAAACAAAAATGACGTCTGGGTTTCTAATTAGATGGACATCTATCTTCAACAATTTCCAGATAAAATTCATTTCTCTTATTGTAATGCATTAACATAGTTATTACACCCAAGATTCCATCCTTGGCTTTCACTTTGCATACTTTTTATTTTGTCCTGGTACAGATTGTATAATTCGAAATGTAAATTATTTGAGAATTAGACAAGTTGCATACGAGTATTATGAATGTTATGCTGTGCCTCTTCAAGGCTGCGAGGGTCACACAAGATTGCTAGGTCCGGTTGATGTGATTCCTGCAGAGTCCAGATAAAGTAGTTTCGAATTAAGCGGAATTTGAAGATCGTGCTGCAATAACAAGTTGACCGTGCATCCTATGACAGGTTGCTCTTCACAACTCATTAAGTTTGAGTCTAACAAATGGTTAATGTTCCTCAGGCTCGCTTATTATATTTAAATCATAGAATAAAAGGTTTCGGCGACGTTTAATTTTTCACCGTTATTATTTTAAAGGCCTTATTAAAATGCAGTTTCAAAGTATCTGAATGTAATAATGATATTTTAAATTTCAAACCCAGCATGTAGTTCCATGTACTGTTTGATATCATGAACAAAGTAGCGAAGGCATTTTCCAGAAGCTTCAGAAGTATTGCGTACAGGATGTCCCCGCTGTTAAGAAGTATAATCCAATCCCGAAGTTCTGTAGAACAAGAAATCGTATGGCAGTGTCCCAAGAGAGCACATTTCTATACCCCCTCCGTAACTATAATTCGCCGAAGTAGAATACTTCCGGTTCGAAGGTAGAAACATTCGAACTTCTATTCTAAACTTCTAACTAGCAATTGTGGACATCTTAAAGAACCAATTTCAAAGAACAGCCTGCTGAAAACCTTGTTCTATTCAGTATTTTCCAATAAAAGAGTACAGTATGAACAATTTTTGTTTCTATTTTTCACTTAAAGCCCATTTTTCTTAAAGATTTTATTTAATAAAATCTTTTATTCTTCCTACGACTCTGACAAATGAATTATGAAGACAACTTCTTAACTTATGCCGCAATCAACAGAAGTTTTCGTTAAGAAAATTTTCTGAAAAAAAAAAACAGAAATTTTCTACGTGATCGAAATGACCTTAACCGATTTGGCATGCGAAACTAAACGCAGATAGCTAAAGATCGAGCTGGCTAGAGACGTTTGTTGGTTGAAGCCCAGGTACACCCAGGACTGTAGCACCACCTTAATTAGTAAATAAATAAGTATTCGCAAATTTTTCGTAGTCCTGAAAATGTCAAATATTCAAAGACTTAAGCATTGTCTTCAAGTTCTTATCTCTTGTTATCTTCGAACGAATACAACTTTTTATCACAAACTGACTGGTCCGTATTAGCGCGGTGCTATAAGAAAGAACTAACGAATTGAATACCTTTAGAGAATACAATGGCCTGTTTCCTTGTCTGATAGCTCTGTTCCGGCAACACAAAAAGTACGTTTAGAGAAAATCTACTTATTAAAATCGCCCCCCACTTATTGCTATAACCTTCTGGGGATGTGTATACTTACTTACTAACTTACTTACTTATTGAGATGGCACTCACTATACATATGTACATATAAGCTAAGCCATTTCAGGGGACTGAAGCGTTTTACTTCAAAGCCTGTCAACACAAATTGAATCTATAATCCACTTCCGTGCTAATAAAGGGTGAGCCAACAGCTAGTGTGAAAGATTTCATTAAATTAAACACAAACCTATTTATTGTGAAATCAATGTAGAATTTAATTGATTAATAGAGCTCGGTCTATGGCAATTATGAATTGAATACAACATCGTTCATGTGATCACTACGGCTTCTGTTACAAGCGACCATCCTATGTTAAGGTCAAAATTATCGATAACTTTTTGAAGGATAAGACATTTCAGTTTGGATGTTGTTTTTGAGATCCTGAATACTTGCTTGGTTATTGGCATAGACCTTACTCTTAGAAAAATCCCGCAGGAAGAAATGAAAAGGTGTCAAATCGCATAACCTTGGAGGCCAATCAACTTCTCTTCTAACCGAAATGATGCGATCTTCAAATTTCGTATGCGATAAATTGGTTGATTGATTGCTTGTGTAGGCAGTAGCACCATCATGTTGAAACCAGAAATCGTCCAAACCCAATTCATTCAATTTTGGAGAGAAAATAGCTAGTAAACATGTTGCCGTAACGTTTTCCATTCACTGTAATTTTCCCACCAGCCTCATCTTCGAAAAAATAAGGGCCAGTGACGCCACAAGCCTGTAATCCGCACCATACAGTGACTTTTTTGGGATGCATTAGTTTTTCGTGAATCTCGTATAGGTTTTCCGATCCCCAAAAACAATAATTTTGTTTATTTACGTACCCAACCTTTCAAAAATAGGCTTCATCGGAAAATCAAATTCGATGACAAATTGCCCTGGCGATCCAACATCCAGTTAACAAATCGGTCACGTCATAGCTGGTCCAAAGGCGTGGATTTTATAGGCGTGCAAATGAAGATCAACTTTCAAAATTCGCCGTAAAGTGCCATAAGTGAGGTCCAATTTTTGAGTTCCACGACGAATTAAGGTGCCTGGCTGGTTTTGAACATGTGCTTGCCGAGCTTGCTGATATGGAGTTTGACTCGATACCGAACCAGTTTCTTCAAATTTTACGAAATGTTACTTTTACGATGGCCCATTTCGTAATAAGATTGAATAAGGAAAATGCCTTGTTGCGTGGTAAACGACTCCATGACTAAAATTCCCAAGGATTATATGACATCTGTCAAAAAGATCAATCACATTGAGTTCAGTAAATGGCAGTAATTCATAACCAACAATCCACACCACCTGTTGCCTCACCCTTTATGTTTCTTTCGAACACACCAGTGACTGCTCGCTGCGTTCTACCAATTGTGTCAATGTCATCGCGTATACAGTTGCACAGACGTTAGGGAAATTAGGCCTCAGGTGTTGAGTTATAAGTTTCGCACAACTATGATGTCAAAAAACTCGCTTGAAAAACCCCTTTCTTGAATCAATGGTCTCAGTGAGATTATATAATTTTAGTTCGGAGGGCTTAGTTTCTTGTGATTCGGGTAAGCCACGCTGCGATTATAGTTAAGCAGTCATACGTCATTTTACGAAAATTTCCAGTATGATTTAGTGTATCCTGTCTCCACTACACTGACTCCTGTAGAAATTTATTTTATCACAAAACATAGCCTCTTCACATCGTTCGTGAAGGCTTATGCGAAACTCACAAGTCAACTCTAGAAGCACCATGCTCGTATTGCAAAAGGCTGTTCAGTTACTCAGAAATGTATTTGGCTACCGCCCCCATTTATTTGGCTTAATACAAGCTTAAAAACTAGGACTTAAAGACTAACAAAGATTAAGGGTTAGGAAATAAGGGAGTGGTGGAAAAGATCAAGTTTGAGACGAAAAGTGCTCAGGTTAAAATTAAAAACGGAGGGGTTTGAGTTGACCTTAGGGAGCATTCGGGAGATTGGTTCGTTGGAACCATAAGAGGAGCGATGGGTTGGAATATAAAAAAGACAGGGACAGTGTAATTTACGCGAGTTAATGTTGAAGGAAATAGAATTGAAAAGGGAGGCGCAATCCACAGAACCAGAGAGCACTCGATGAATGAAGAGAATGGCAGCTATGTCTCTGAGTTTTTCAAGGGTACTCAGGTTAAGAAGTTGGATAGAAAGGTAAGTTAAAAGGGTCATCCCAGGGTAGTCCTCGAAGGACAAAATGCCAAGCTACGAGTATATAGCTATTCCTTTGAGGTAGTAAAACACTTTATTTATCGCGGCTCCGCTATCAACTCCGAAAACGACACCAGTGCGAAAATCATACGAAAAATCACTTTTACCAATTGCTGCTTATTTGAGCATAGAAGGCATTGAATAGTAAATCGTGAATCTAATATAAAAAGACATCAAGATGATAAAAGATCATCCAAGTCCTGCTTTTCGACGCAGAAGCTTGGACAATTACGAAAGCGGATGGAAATGCTCTTGGGCGTTCCGGGAGAAAAATTCACCATGCGCATATGGACACCGACATCCCGGTCTGGAAAGTTTTCAACTCCCTAATCTTAGGTGGTGCACATAAGTCGAGTGGACCTCAGTCAACTTCATGTGCGAAACTGGAGGCAGCTTCCAAAATACCATGCCAGTTGGGGAAGGATGTTAGCTGCGGCCCTGGTCCACCCCTGGCAGAAGCGCCATATTTGTAACTTAATAAGTATAAGCCACCGGAACATTATATGAACGCGCATTGCGCTTGCACACACGTACATTAAAGACCAATTTAAATCAATTAATTATTGTCATTTAAGCTCTCAAGGAACCCGAACACAAATGCATCTTTCATGCTATATTCGGCTTATTCGGTTCCAAATTCAACTAGGGCTACATCCCACAAATATAGAGGGAGTTCAACATTATTTTTTTCCCAAGAAATGAGACCTTGAAAGATGGTAAACGTATTTTAGGCTTGAACTTGCTTATTCTAAAAATCATGGATTCGCTGGCATATTAAATAACATCCTTTCTGCTAAAATGAATGTGACGTTTTCATTGTATAAGAGCACTGCAGATAAAGGACGCTTACTCGTACACTTATTTAAAACATATGTACATATAATGTGCTTTTGACAATACCAGATATGATACTCGTACCAACGCAAAAGCCTTTTAGTAGTTTTTTTCGGTGCGTTAGTCTGAGCAGCCTAAGACTGTCCACAACGGTGTTCTTTTACTCGTTATCAATACAATCAAGTCACTTGGGCTATGGTATAATTCAATATTCGGATGACTAAGTCGTTATTGTCAAGATAAAGCATTCAAATGACCTAACATATGTAACACATTGAATATTAATCAGTCTATTTTCGGACGTATTCTTCGATATCGTGTCTCTTTTCTAAGCCATATACTTATGGAAAGTCCTGTCATTATAACCTACTCGTATAAGCATTCAAATCCAAAATAAATCCGTATTTCCCTTTCTACTGCACATAGAAGCATCTGAATGGCGCCTTTCAAATATGCCCTAAATCCCACCAGAAATGTTGTAAATCCCCTTAAACGAAATCTGGGCCTTGACAAGACATCGCTAAAAAATGCAACACAACCTAAAATATCTGGCATTCTTCCCATGAAGTAAATGAGCTCCAACTCACACATCAAAAATAACATTTTCAAAACTAATTATCCAAATTGTCGTACAATCTGAATAATGCAAACAAGCGATTCTCATCATTGAAATCATTGGCTTCAGCTGCGCAGTACTCGCATATATTTTGTCACGGTAGGAGATTCAGTTGAATTTCGAGAGGCATGGCATTTCAAAAATTCAACATCAAACTTCAAAGTCATGAGGTGGTATATGGTTAGTTCGGTATGTGCCCTTTTCGATGTACCCAAACTTTCAATCGCAAGATTTTAATTTATTTTCAAGTATTTGCTTGAAAAAAAAGATCATAGTCACCGCGTTTTCAAAGCTGAACTCCATGCTTTCCAGGATTTTTTCAACATCTTTCTTGAATCGGGAATGATTGGGATTCCCAAACTCAGGTCAAATCATATAAATTAAAAATCAATGCGATTTTTGAGCTACAATAATGCAACGAGATCTATGCTAATAAGAAGGATTCATGTATTCTCTTCACCATCTTACTCAAAAGTCGAAAATTCTTTGCAAAACTCATAATTGTCCCTAGACAGGAGGACCACCTAAAGCAATAACTGAATAGAGGGTTTTCAGTAAAAAGGCGCATATTCCTATCAGCGACATTACTTCAGTGAAACAAAACTAGGTGTGCACTCACAATTGAGCTGCACACGATTTTGACATATAAAAGTAATAATCATAATCAAAATAAAAATGAAGCCACTGGCGTTTTGAAGAGATTTGATTTTTTGACGGCATGTCACTTGCAAATTTTTCATCACTCATAAATTCAAAATTCTGTTTACAAACTTAATGAAGACCAACCGATATACAGCAAACGAAAACAACCACTTTAATGAAAGACCCTAGATAATCTTCATTAAGTCCAATACAGAATTTATGTAGACATTAACGAGAATACCGAAGAACTCCAAAAGATATGTCACATCGTAAAATTATAGAGTAGCCTTCGATCGTACATCTGCACCGCTCTTCTTATGGTTGTGAATGTATTTTTGGATATTTTACACCCACTAAGTTATCTCGAAAAAGTATTCAACCGAAATTCCCTAAAGCAACGTTACAACGTCGTTGTTGTGTGCGTTTCAAGTTCTATTTCTGTTCGGATACATGCTTCCGTTGTTATAAAACGGAAACATCTTTTGCTTCAAATTAGATTCGCCCGATCAATAATGCTCCTCCCGTTTCATTCCCGTTACATTTAATGATGCTTTTGTTTGGGATGTTGTCAAATCTGTTGACGTTGTTTTATTTTCATTTAACCTTCGTGCTTTAGTCAAGTGACGCAACAAGTTAACATATTTGCACCTTCAATTTGTGTCCAGACAAATTTTTATTTTCGAACTATGGCATTTTGTTTGAAAATTTTCGTCTTGACTTATAAGGGTATGTATCCGTATGTATTCGTATGAAATTTAAAAGAATAAATAACTCTGTTTACTAAGTACAAAAAAATGAAAAAATTTTGTTTTACGATATATTTATACAATCAACGCCTTTTTATGTGTTTTGGAAATTGAGACACACTCAATGATCAATTGAATTGGGAAAGGGAACAGACAAGTGTTGTATAATCTATCACTTGTATGGTTTTTCTCTACAATATATCCCTGGGATACGAGTATATACATAGATTTTTTGGCAGCTTTATTTCGATGATAAGTACATATGTGTACATATTTAGGCCAAGGTTTCGCTTCACGATAACCCACTCAGCAATCTGATTATCTCCAGATGCTTAAATTACCACTTTTTATGTTCGATTAATGGAGTACATTTATCTAACCGTATAGTGAGTAGCTATAACATCGAAGTTTCTTAATCCATTACCATTCTCCCACTTATATGTATTTGAAGGCCTGATTCAAAATTAGGCCAATCTCTTACATACTCTTCTGTGTAAGTATTTTAAAATTTTGTAGCTACCTTGGAACATGAGCGCAAATAAAAGAGTAAGCATTTTTGACAATGATCATCCTGAACCAAATTCAAAGCTGAATATCAGTCATGGTCTTGTCCCTACGAGTAATAGAAATCTTGGGCTTATTACTTACTTAACCGACTCCAAGTCCTTCTATTTGTGCGTCTTCCTCTACTGCGTTGTCCCACCGGGTTGGATTCGAAGATTCTGCGGGTCGGAGCGTTGTTGTCGAATGTCTACATGTTCTAAACATCTTACGCGGCTCAAGCTGTACAGTTCGTATAATTCGCCGTTGAATCTTTACCCTTAAAAGCCCATCAACGCAAACGGGACCGAATATTGTTAGAAGGATGTTTCTCCCGAAACGATTGAGGATATCTTCATCCAGTTTTGAGATGACCAAGGTCTTATATATGGTAGAGTCACCTTAGTTTTTCATGATATGGCTTTACTATTGCCTTCTTAAACTAGAAACAGCGATCGGGAAGAGTGTTTTTCATTTTATTTCTTCTGAGGTGTTGCTGGCAGAAGTCATAGCGTAGCCAAGGTAGACAAAGTCCTTTACTACTTCGAAATTATAGCTGTCGATTGTGGCGTACTGCCCAGTTCGTCGATAAGGTGTATCCAATCTTGTTGACAGCATACATGTACTTAGTTTTGCCTCATTTATAGCAAAACTCATTTGGCAGCTTCTGTTTCATCAGAATATGTTACTAGTTGCACAGACTTTTGAAAGATTGTATCTCTAGTGTTCACTTGGGAGTTCTGCACAATTCTTTCAAATATGATATTGAAGAAGTCATATGACAGTACGTCACTTTGTCTAAAACCTTTTTTGAGATCAAGGTCTCGGTTAAGTTGTTATCGACCTTGACGGAATGCTAAAACACGACGTGGCTCTATATAGATCGTCTTTAAAAATCCTGTGATATGCGACATTAAAATCGATGAAAAAGTGGTGGGTATCGATTAGCATTTCTTGATTTCTTTACAGGATCTACTGGAGTGTGAAGATTTGGTGGATTGTGAACTTTTCTGTACTGAAATCGCACTGATAGAGACCAATCACGTTGTTGGCGAAGGGTTTCAGACGTTCACACAATATGACAGATAAGATCTTATATCCGATGTTGAGGAAACTTATAACTCTCCTTTATGGTGGATCGGGCATACGGTGCTGAAAATCTTTTCATCAGGTATACTTGTACATCAGGTGTATACTCTTCTAACCAAATCTGAGAAATGAGTTGGCGCACCCTCTCCACAAAGTTATCTCCAGCAGCTTCGAATATCTCGGCGGTAAGTTGCCAGGTCCAGTCGATTTGTTAGATTTTGGCTTAGATATTGCTATCCGTACTTCATTCTGGTCAAGTGGATGGAAGCTTTGGCTATCATAGTAAGTATTCCCATATTCTCAGCACCGACTGTGCCTTTTACTGTCCAGTACTCCTCACAGGAATACTCTTCTCTGCGTGATTAACGTGCCGTAAACCGTTTTTTCTTGTCCGATTTATTACGTTGGGCTTGTACAAATTTGCATGGCTTACTCCTCTCTTCATTTCGCGAACCCCATGACTATTCATCATTATCAGAACTACCCGAAAAATATTCACTTCCGCTCATTTCATCGTAGTAAGATCTACTCTTTTCAAATAATAAAAATCTGGCAGTGAAAATCCGAAAAAGAGAGGTGATTTAGAGGAGGGAAATATAGGTAGACAGTTAAAGGTCCATACACTGGAGCTCTTAGTCGGGCTGCAGTTAGTTTCGAAAACGGGACAAGTCTTGGACATGGCACCTTCTCTAAACTCACTAGGATTTAATGTTTATTTTTCTCCTCTTTCTAGCACAGAACTTAATCCGTTCTCGTGCCTAGTTAAGCCTCGCGAGCGAGAAGAGTTGTAAAATACAAAAAAACATATTTTGAAAAAACTGAGACATGACCCCTTTTCGAAATTTACGATTTGATAAATATTAAAATGTTTATATTAATTTGCTGTCTCTTCATTATCACAAACAATAGCAAGTGCCAACTCAGCAAAGCGGGTACATCAGCTAGTTATACATACATATATAGTCGCATATGTGCCATTTTTACTTCAATAAAAATTAGATTAATTTAATAAAAAATCTACATTAATTAAATCAGTCAAATATTGTTTCTTCTCTTGGGTAACTTCAATTCATTGTAACATAATCGATTTAACACCATCCAGGATATTAAGAACCTACGGTTTTGACAAAAAATATTTAAGTGTTGCTCAAGAGTAAAATTCTTCAATTTCGGTTAAAACAAGCCACTTCTGTTTTAAGTTGATATGATGTAACAAAGATACGAGTATCATTTTCTATGTACAATACATATAAAAGGATTTTCACTCATTTGGTCTTATAATAATTTACTTCTTAATGCTTCTATTGACAGACTTAGGTATATTTCGTTTAAACAAACACTTATCATTAAACATATAACATCAAAAATAATTGCCGAATCTAAGCCAAAGACCACAGGCTACTTAATGTGAATTTGCGAGGATAAGTATGAAGACAAATGGAAAAAAAGAAGAAAATGTTAAACGATGGTCACTCACATAAAAGATTATCTTTATGACCTTAACATAAAGATAGTATCGCGTGGAAACCTACACAATTAGAATGATGAAAGACCATCGTTCACACATACTCACGTACATTTTTACAACCACTGATATTAAAAACAATTATCGCTCTGGATAAAACAATTGACCTCCCAGAAGCTTTAGAATGAATGATGTTAAGTCCATATACAGATACAATGTACTACCTGTTGAAACATCTGAACCAAGCCGTGGTACTCTTCGGACCAATTCCCATCTGGGCACTTGCAAAGATCTTGTCAAAAATCTTCATTTTACGTAAGGTGGTTCGTGGGTAAATGGCAACTTTATTATAGGCATTAGGAATAATTACAATATTATCTTGCATTTGCAGTAAACTTAATTCAAAATAGCAGTTTTCTTCAGCTCCATCTAAAATTAGGGCCTAACTGATCTTTAAATATCAAGGAAGAAGCATATGTGTATATTGTGCCCAGTAAACGTTTTTTAAAAAAAAATGTTATTAGAGAATATCAGTTATCAGTTATCTTCTGAGTCTTAATGTACGTACCTCATATGAAATATGTGAATCAAATGCTAATACATCACCGCTGATTTCATTAGATTCTATAGACCGCCTTGTCTCGGCTACATCGGGGCTTTGCCTATAGTTACAGCTGTTTCTTACTCCAGACACAATAATTAATCCACATTCGTATAAAGGGCTGCACTCCCAAAGTCATCTTCCGTGGTCTAGTTCCATTAAAGTACTTTTTGTACACTTGCATTGAAAGTCCTATAACCTTAGCCGTCAACTGTATTTTGATTTATGTCTGGACGGCTGTCGGTAACAGCGGTTGCCGCTCGGCTTGTCTTCACTTTAGTGTTAATTGACTCCTTACTTAATGCTGCCAATGTCGAACGCAATGACACCATAGCTCCGGTGTCATAGGACTGGCTTCAGCTAGAACATGAGCCAGTAAAGGAGTGTAGTCGGATATACCCGAATGGCCCCAAATTCATCTCGAACTTAGTGCAGACGTCTTCGTGGAGGACGGCTACTTTATAATTTACTAGTCTTTAGATAATGGCAATGAATTGCGAGTATGTCGAGAAAGACAATGGAAGGGGTGAAGACAGCGAAGCTGAGTTAACTTATTTTTGCACTTTCTTATCATTTCCATACTACCATAGTTCGATTACCTGAACCATCAATATAACATTTTGTTTTCCTTTTTTTTTCTCAAAAAAAAGATGTTGCGAATTATATGCTGACAAATGTCAATGTCTATTATTGTGAATTATTTTGTAAAGCAACAAATTACTGCCTAGAAATATGTAAAAGCACAATTTATTAAAACAAAAATCGCGGATTAGTCCTACTTAAGATTCGATCTAACAGCCATAACTTATCGAGTAAGCATAATTATAAATTAAGATTCTTAAATATCTATGTTCAAAAAATTAGTTAAGACCCTGAAGTGATCAAAAGATCCAAGAGACGTAATCGCGTCATCGGTGTAATTATCAAGGTAAAAAGATAAGGTAGTCACGTCACCGGAGCTGTTTCGGAATTATGATCTCATTTCTCACGTAGGGAATTTAAAGTCCATTGTTGACCTTCGGATCATATAGACTTATGAAACTACTTCCGAATGCCGAAATCATGCAAAACCCATGTTTATGTATCATACTCGTAGATCACTCGTCTTCTATTTATAATAAACTAATAGGCTAACGGTATTGTAATTGATTAAAAAAATGCAAGATACCATGCCGATATCTCGAAACCACAAGTATACGAGTATTTCACTCTTCCGTCTTTCAAGCTGCACATGTCAATAAGTTCTGGAGCACAATTGCTCGTAATTCCTTTACTCAACAGCCGCCTCATACAGTTTATGAACGGTCGTTAGAAAGGCAAAGTGACATACTTTACTCAGCCTCATTGCATCATTCGTAAATCGCCACAAATTGCTTTTCACTAACATTCGATTTGTTTTTTTTCCTTTTTTTCGAATCTGCTTTTTAATTCTCTTACTAAGCGAAAGAATTTCAAAACATAGATACTCACACTCGTACGAGTATGTAGAAAGCTACAACATAAACGTACCCCAGTGACTTCATGCTTCATTAATCATTACAAGTCTTGTGGTTATTTATGGATCGATGGACGTCACCTTTACTCGTATTTGCAATTACATGTGCCAGATACTCACGTGTATGAAATCGAAATGCCTGTTACGAGAATCGTTTAATTAACTTCTGACAACAGCTTTGCAGCAATCTTGCTGGGATAAGTAGGAAGTATAGATACACGTATATATGTATGTACCTATTGTTAAGGTACGAGATAAATATTTTATGATTTCTTTCTTTTTTATCTCTCTCTATCCCTTAAAACTGCAAGCATGGGAGAGAATGCATTTTTCTATTATTGTCGATTGAAGGATAAGCTAGATAACATGGGAGGCCCATCTCGTCATTCCTATTCATATAGATAGTGTACATTGAAATAGACTTATTCCGACGTAATGCAAATTTTCAGTCATTTATTGTGACTGATTCTATTGTCATGGGATTGCTTTCCAGTGAAAAATTAAAAAAAAAACCTCTTTAAGTTTATTCAAGGAAATAGGTAAGCGCTTCGCAAAAAGATTTTGTCTACAACGTACATTCTTTATCTTCACTTGAAGACTATTGTAGTTTGTTTCGAGGATAGTTTACGGTGCATTGCATCATGTACAGTTTCGTTACCTTGTTCCCCAAACTCATTGTCAATGCAAGGGAATATTTTCATGTACCTAGAATGAACTCAATTATTAGCTATACAAAATTCTACTAGACTATGGGCTGATAAATACGAGTATACGAGTACCTCGACCCTAGCTGCAACGGAATAGGCTAACGATTTAATGGTTTTTCCTTAAATTCAGACAATACTCGTAATGTTAAGAAAATCAGCATTTTTATTATTGCTAGACTAGCGGGGAATCCAGCAATATTGATTGATTGATAGATTTTTGTTTTTTTATAACTTGCGCGTGCTCAGGAGATTTACTTAAAATGTTTGCACACAGCGCGGGCGAAGGAAATTCAGGGAGGATAGAAAGAGAGGTACCGGTGAGCGTTGGTTTTAAATGTTTGAAGGTTATAATGACTAGGAAATAAGGAGCTACGCAGGGCATTCCATAAGCGAGTTGTACGGCTTAAGAACGAATCACGATATTTTAGAGTACATCGGAAAGTGGGATTGAGGGTATAAAGATGAGCATTCATAGCCAGACGGGTGTTACGTTTAAAGGTTTGAATGGGCGGAATGCTACTGGCGATTTCTATGGAGCACTGGTGGTGTAAATAGCGATAAAACAGAGTGAGACACGAGAACTTACGTCGGTGTTCGAGGGTGTCCATTATTTGAGTGATATTAGTATCACCTATGAGTTTTATCGTACGGTTTTGGATCCTACAGGGTGACTTACTCGAACTACAACTTTTTAAAATGCTATAATTTTTTTATTTTTTGATAAATTTTATTGGGCCAAAGCAAAAAATGTTGGAAAATACATTAATTTTCAAATTGTATCAGAAGTTTTTAATATGTCCACCTTTAGCGCGAATAATGGCCTTGAGACGGCCGAAGAAAGCATCGTACGCTGCACGCAAGTGGCTCTACGGTATTTTGGCCAATTCCCGGCGAAGTGCTTGTTTGAGGTGGTCCAAAATTTGGTATTTTTTAGTGCCAACCTTCGCCTTCAAAATACCCAAGACAGAGAAATTTGGAGAGGAATTTGCAATCCATTTTGTCGAAGAAATGAAATGTGGAACATTGTTTTTTAACCAATCTTGGTTGACGCGCGCTATGTGAGACGGTGCCGAGTCTTGTTGAAATGTCCACGGTCTTCGACCGAAATGATTGTTTGCCCAAGGCTTCAATACTGCCTCTACGATAGTTTCACGGTATACGATCGCATTAATTTTGACGCCACAGTCCAAAAATACGAGCGGAGAGCAACCATCGGCGGTTATGGCGTCCCAAACCATCACCATCGGTGCTGCCTGCTTTCTGGTGACCGTCCGAAGGTGTAAATTTTCGAAGGACCTCTCCAGCAAGTAAACTCGGTCATTTTGTTTGTTGGCATATTGCTCGATAACAAATGGCGACTCACCGGAAAAAACCAAATTCGGCAACTCACCACTTTCGTGCAAGCGTAGCAACTCCTTCGCTCATACGACTCTAACTTTTTCTGTTGCGATGTAAGATTGTGTGCTTTTTGGAACTTCAACGACTTGAGCCCAAGTTCATTTTTCAGTATGTGTTGCATCCGTTCCAACGGTACGTTGAGCTCACGAGCCATTTTTCTTCCACTTCGATGCGGATTTATGATTTATTCACGTTGAGGTGTTGGAGGGCTCTAACGATAGCTACTTGTGATTTTCCAGCCAAATATAAATCAATCACACTATCACATTTGAATTCCATCGCAGATAAAAATTTTTCAACACAACTGAGACGTAAATCGTTTAACAGACTTGTAAATAATAAAATTATTTGTCATGTGTCAAAATTTGAGCTCACTGTCATGAACGGTTTGGAAATTATAGCAGTCTGAAGTTGGTTGCAGTTCGAGTCATTCAGGGTGTATCTAGCAGGTGCTGTGATGTTTTGGGAGCACCCGATCAGATGTGGGCATTATACTTCAATTTCGGGCGGATGAATGTCTTATATATTGAGGCCAGATCAGAGGGGGTGAAATATTTCTTACATTGCTTGAGAAAACCTAAACATTTCGCAGCATTTTTTACGACACCGGTTATGTGGTCATTCCAAGTAAGTTTTCATTGACACACATACCGAGAATGGAAAGTTTATCGGTTTCGACGATGCTAGTGCCATTCATGGATAATGGCTGGGTGTTTAGATTTCGCTGACAGAAGGCAGCATTGTGTTTTGGAAGCATTAAATTCTACTCTGTTAGTGGTTCCCCAATTAGTTATGCTGTTAATATCAGAATTTAATGTGCTTAACATACGCTGTCGTTCCCGTTCTACAGCCGAAGAGCAGGGACGTGAGTCCGGAAACGAATATGAAAAGCAGAGAGTACTGTCGTCAGCAAAGGAATATATTGGATTGGAAGTAGCAGACAAGAGATCTTTGATAAAAATTAAAAAGAGTGTCGGAGATAGAACGTAACCCTGGGGCACACTAGCATTTATTTTGTTAATATCAGACTTGAAACCATCCAAGACAACTTGAATTGAACGTTCCGAAAGGTAGTTTCTAATCCGTTGAAGAAGAGAGTCGTCGATCCCAAAAGCACGCATTTTCGACAAAAGAGCCTGCTGCCAAACTCTGTCAAATGCCTTCAAAATATCAAGTGCAACTATCTTGCTTTCGCCAGATTGATGTACGCTTTGGTTCCACTTTTCGGTGAGACATGCCATCAGATCACCAGTGGACCTGTTGCTACGGAAACCATACTGCCGGTCATTAAGAAGTTTTCGTGTTTCGAGAGATTTCATGAGCTGACGATTTATCAGCGTTTCCATGGTCTGTTGGGTTGGTCTTGTAGGACCGAAAAAGCATTTCTCTAGCCCTGACAGCCTCTTTACAGCTCGAGTCGTACTACGCCTTTTCTTTTGGTTTGATGCTCTTCATCCGATAAGGGATAAAGTTTCTCATTCCAAAGAGAATGGTGTCTGTGATTATATCAGAAGCGGCATCCACGTCATTATCGAGGAAACATAACGACCAGTTAAAATTCCTAAAGAAGCTGTTAAGACCGCTCCAATTGGCTTTCTCGTATTGCCATACGGTTCTTTTAGGAATCTTTTCTCTAACTGTGTGGTCGGTGTACGAGAAATTAGCTGATATGACACAGTGGTCCGATGAGCGTCAGAGGGGATAGCACATTGACCGTGTATTTGTTAGGGTGAGACGTTAAAAACAAGTCTAGGGTGTTGGCGGTATGACTATCAACGTCTGGTATTCGTGTGGGCTCATTTATAAGCTTTAAGTTATTTTCCGCAGCGAAGATCTCAACACACCGTCCTTCGGGTGTTGTCTGTCTAGAATATCGAACCCACCCAGAGTTGTGTATATTGAAATCGCCCGTAATAACGATTTCAGTATGAGGATACAGGGATACAATTCTTTGAGTAGAGTCAGACAGTGCATTAAGCTCGTTAAAGTTTGGGGCTTCTACAAATAAAGCAGTAGTGGATAATTTGCTCACGGAGATGGAATTTTAACCACACGAAATTGAATTCCGGATTGGAACAGGGACTTCATACATTGTGGTGGAGTTTGGTAAGCTACATCACTACTTCATTGATTCACTTCATTTATTAGTGAAAGATGTAACTGTTACAATTTACAATCTCGTATAAAACAAATTTAATTACAATAGAAATTCTACCGAAAATTACAATCTAACTTATATTTGATTTTATGAACACAGCCGAAAGTTTCTTAAAAGTATGAATATTTGTCTCCTCCTTGGCTATAGGGAGTTGAATAATTTTATTCTTTCGTGCAATATCGAAATTTGTGTGATGCTTCTGGTAGTCTAAAATTTGTTGCTGTTCTTAAATATTCCTATTGAAGATAACAAGGAAAGTGATTATATTTTACATTAGCCCTTTTATCACGGGTGGTACATTTAAGTACCAACAAATTTATAAACATCCCTAGTGACATAAATTCTAAATCCATTTGGTTTAAAATAAACCACACCGTTCAGCGATATTTGTGTAACGGCATTCAATTGAAATCGATGATTTCAAGTGTATAGACTTGCAAGCTTTTATGCGTAGTTTGGCTGTAGATCGTGTAAAAGGTAGTCGCTTTTGTGATATTTGCTGGCTATTTCATCTGAATAAGCTAAATACTACATAAGCTACTAAAATAAGCTAAATACTCCAGAACAAAATTTTTAGAATTGATTACAAACTATAAGGTACTCGTACATCTAAGTTATATTTATTTTATATTTAGTTACGTTATTTGCAAATTTGTCTCATTGGCATAGAAGCGTACCCTCCGGCTTTTTTAGTGCTACAAATTTGTACCAATAGCCCTGTAGCAATAATTTCTATTACATAGTGAATTTTGTGTTTTATGAAGAAAATGTCTTTTGCCTTGATACAAAAGAAGATTGCGAAATTAGTAAACGCTAGTTTTAGCGATGACAGTGATGACAACTACGTGCCCGGTAATTTAGAGAAAAAAAGAGTCTTAAGGATCTGAAGAGAGAACGGAGTACCTAGTTCCGATGAAGATTCTAGTGAAGAAGAACCGTGTGACCATGTTTCAGAAGAAGTTCAGACTAACATGGTTACCAGTTGCAGAAATGTTCATCCCCAAGAAAACTGTGAGTGATCCTTACATTTGTAAGACAGGATTAGATCTGCAGTGCAATCTATCTATAATGGATATTTTCCACAAGTTGCTACCGCGATCCGTTTATATTTATATTGCACAATGTTCAAATGAAAGGTTGGATGTATTGTATATGAGAAGTCTAAGAAGAAAGCGGTAAGTACACTTTGAAATAGAAGTAATTATGAGATACATACTAGTGATGTGCTACAATCAATTAACATTCTCGAAAGACTATTGGTCCAGTCATCCCTCTTTGGGTAATCAGTCGATAAAGTCAGCAATAGCATGGTTCTGATAACTTCAAAAATTTATTTTTCATCTCCTGAAAAGCCCGCAATTAGTGCTAAGACATATTATATGAAGAAGAAGTCTAAAAAAACATTTCAAAAGTGCAGAGAAGATAGCAGCTACCAAAGAATAGACGAATGTATGACTAAATTCAAAGAGCGCAGCATGATGAAGCAATATATGCCTATGAAACCGGTGAAACGGGGCATCAAAATGTGGTGCGATGCTCTCTCGGGATATACTTACGACTTCGACATTTATAGCGCAAAAGAGACTGAGCAAAATCAAGGAACATTGGGTGAACGAGTTGTTCAAAACCTAGCCAGCTCAATAGCTAAAAAGGATGTCACTCTATGTTTCGATTGCTTTTTTACTTCAGTAAATTTGTTAAACTCTATTGGATTCTCTGTCCTTAGTACAGTGATGGCCAATCGAAAAAATGATCCAAAATTTTAGAAAAAACTTCAACGTAGTGTAGCTGGGTTCTAATGCACCTCTGCTGGTATATTGTGCATAAAATGACAAGATACAAAGTACAAGTATTTGCTAATTTTCAGAAGCCAATGTGACAAAAAAAAAACTGAGGACTGGTGATAGAGTTGATGTGCAGCGCCCAAAAGCTATCAAATTTTATCGCGAAATAATGGGCGGGGTCGATTTAGCAGTCCAGATATGTGGTCTTTATGAATACGAGCAGAAATCTGATAAGTTGTGGAAAAAAGCATTTTATCGCCTTATCATGATGGCAACTCATGGGTCATACATTCTGACCCCAATCGAAAAAAGAGTCCCCTAAAAACGCATTTAGTTACATTGGCAGAGCTCCTTGTGGAAGATGGTCTGAAATCAGCGCCGATTCGTAGGTCATCGAAACCAGGACGACGACCAAGGAAAATAAGAGGAACAAAACACTTACCAGTTGTAGGCAATTACAAGGCGTCACTGTATGAGGTGCACCCAAAAGAAGAAATAATCAAGAACCAAAGTTTTATGCCGCGAATGTCAGGTAGCGCTCTGGAAAAAATGTTTTATTCCCTATCATTTATAAAACTGCTTTCAAAACTTTGCTTTGCTTTTTCAAAAATAAATTTTTTTGTTATGTCTAACAATAACAAATGAATACGTTTTTTGTTTTTGTTTTTGAATAAATACAGTTTTTCTTAGGTGTATATGTTTTATTGTGTACTGTACGAATGGTCCGGACGGTATAATACATAATACCCGCCGAGCTACAGAGATCCTCAGATATTATTCTGCCTGCGCTAGGAAATATTATGAGGAGCTGTGTAGAACTCATCCACATCCCACTGTCATGGAGAGAAGCCAATGTAGTGTTCATCCCCAAAGCCGGAAAATGTTCTCATGTCGTCCCAAAGGACCTCAGACCTATAAGTCTATCATCTTTCCTTCTGAAAACTCTAGAACGACTGATTGATATCCATATACGAGCTAAAATTAACCCTAGACTTTTGTCAACGGCTCAACATGCCTACTCGAACGATCTCTACAATATAAAGAGTACACAATAGTTGCTTTCCTGGATATAGAGGGTGCCTTCAACAACGTCAACACATCCTCAATCACGACTGCGCTGTCAACTCTGCAGGTAGACGACTCACTTGGGGAACTGATTAGTCTTATGCTAAAAAGCAGGATAATCAACTCCAAACTGGGTGAGACTTCTACCAAAAGATGTGTCAGCAGAAGTACGCCGCAAGGCGGTGTCCTCTCTCCCCTTCTCTGGAACTTAGTAGTAAATGAACTGCTGATATACCTGGAAGCGGGAGGTAGCAGGGTGATTGCCTATGCAGATGATGTTGCTATTGCCGTCTTAGGTAAGCATCTTAATACCATTAAAGAACTCCTCCAACTAAATCTCAATAGATTAACCCGTTGGGCAGATCGCTGTGGATTGGGAATAAACCCCCCATAAAACTGATCTTGTCCTCTTCTCCAGGAAATATAAAATTCCAACTATAGACCCTCCCTTAATAAACGGTACCAGACTAGTGTTTTCCGATACAGCAAAATATCTGGGTCTCATTTTTGACAGAAAACTAAACTGGAAACCTAACATTCAAGAAAGAGTCAATAAAGCTACAATAGCTTTATTCTCTTGCAAAAAAGCCATTGGAAATAAATGGGGCTTTCAATCTCGGATTACCCACTGGCTGTACATCTCAGTCATAAGACCGATACCTACTTACGGGGTGATAGTCTGGTGGACGGCCTTAGAAAGTGCGGTTAACTGCATTAAGCTAAGCAGAGTCCAAAGAACAGCATGCCTATGCAGCATAAGCGGAGCATTGCGGTCCACCCCCTCTGCGGCATTAGACATTCTGCTTCATCTAATACCCCTCGATATTTTCAGCAGGCAAATAGCTGCGATTGCAGCTATACGCCTTAAAGCGACTAAACAGTGGACTACTAATCCAGTTGGCCACACCAATATTCTTAATACATTAGGAATCCCCACAGAGAACATCGATTACACCATACCTGAACTTTGGTTTGACAAAAACTTCCATGTAAGCTTCCCCTCTAGATCCTTCTGGGAGGAAGATGTTTTCATGGAGGACAAGTCGATCCATTTCTATACAGATGGATCAAAAACCAATAGCGGGGTTGGTGGCGGTGTTTTCTCAGGCACGCTAAATCCAAGCCTCGCTTTCCGCCTACCAAATCACTGCAGCGTGTTCCAGGCGGAAATTTTGGCGATTAAAGAAGCTCTGTCCTGGCCGCTATCAAATCCCTGGACTCAGTTTCACTGAATTCTAAAACCGCCCTTGACTGCCGATCATCTCTTATGGAGATGGCACAGCAGTTCAACCTTCACCTCTGTTGGGTGCCGGGCCACAGAGACGTTCCAGGGAATTGTAGAGCCGATGAACTCGCCAAAATTGGAACCACTTTACCTATTCTACCGGAAAGGGGTAGCATAGGTATCCCAATCGCTGCGTGCAAACTAATATTAAAGCTGGATGCCAATAAAAGAACAGACCTTAGGTGGACTGTTAGACCAACATGTCTAGCGACCACACAAATCTGGCCAAAACTGGATCTGTATCGCTCTAAGTGTCTGATCCTTCTAAATAAGGAACATCTCAGCGCTATCATAGGTGTCATCACTGGACACTGCCTTATAGGCAAGCACGCAAGAAGGCTTGGCGCCTTTACAAATGATTTCTGCAGAAGCTGCATGGACGAGGAGGAGGAGGAGACAACCCTTCACCTACTCTGTACATGTCCAGCTCTCTCCCAGAGAAGAAAACTTCACTTAGGAGCCTTCTTCTACAACGACCTAAACGATCTGAAAAATACAGACGTAAACTGTCTCCTTCGCTTCGTCAGAAGCTCAAACTGGTTCGATCAGTAAGAGGATCATAGATCCATGTGGCATCACAATGGGTCAATAGGCCTAAGTGGGTTGGTGTTTCCAACAGCCACTCTTACCCACCCTACCCCACCTAGACAGATACTCCCACTGGTCAATGAGCCACTCGGAAGTTGTACGGAAAGCATTAGATTTGAGATAGTCTTATTTTTCGGTAAAGAAGAGATGTAATGCGATCGTAAAGTCAAGCTTCAACAGCTCTGTAAAAATCCAACTGATGGCAATGAAAAACGCTTAATACTCCCTTAAGTCCATTAAGGATGGACCTGAATTTTAAGGTGCCAAAACATTATTACAAAAAAGAAGGCGTTATTTTGGCAATTCTTAATCATCATTTCAGGTTATGTAAAACTCACAAGATCAGCCGCAAAGGCTGATAGCACTCACATCATGGGAAGAAATCTACTGCTCCCCCGAGGAAGACATACAACATTAACGCCAGAGACAGTAAGCCACAATAAGTAGTAAAACTTTTGAAAGTGAACGGCCTAAGTTAGCTATTAAAGCAAATATCAATGCAACAGTAGAAATAGAACTATTTGTCGAACAACTAGAAAAAAATTCTAAAAAAAATTTTTTCATACCAGACTGCTGCATGGCAACGAAGAGTCAATTTAAACGAGACTGGAGAATGCAGAGTTACATATGTAAGGTTTCAGATATGAAAAACAACATGATACCGAGCGATTTAATATGGTCAGAGAGGTCTAAACTCGGCCCAAGAAGCTAAAACCATCCCAGCTCCGGCTCATAAATTCTTTGAATCTATTTCATTCATTGGAAAGATTTAGTTCGAAATAGAAGTAATCGGGCAAATGTATGTATGTACGAGTAGATAATGATATTACAATTTTGGTATTTTAAACATAGTTTTTAAGGGGAAAATATGAAAGTCAGTTATTTTTTTCTTGTAGACTATTATTACTCGTATTTTTAAATGTCTTCACAACACTGCTTTATCCAACAAAACATGCAGACTGCTTATAAAACATGAAATGTAATTTTTTACTATTGGATCAACTATTTTACTAGTCGGAATTATCTTTTTTATAATTATTATTTGAAAAAGAATAATTAAACAACGACAGGTGTGGCCGAAAGTTTAGCGTTATTTCGATGTCTTGTTGAAAGATCTTTCTGATGATAATTTATCACACCAGCGCATAAGAGACCAACTTTGTTTTGCTTTTTATTGTGCCCCCAGCCCATCGCACTTACTGGATGGCCCTGTTTATCTGATTTATAGTAGACTAGGGCTTTCGCTAGCTATGGTTTGCACGTGGCCTGTTCAGGGTCGGAACATTCCAAATGCAAATTCTTTTTTTGTTTTGCTGGGCCGGTCATTAGGCCTGTCCTCGTCCGAAGCTATTGGTTGATTCGCAACAGTAAGAATCTTGAGTAGTTGACTCGATGCCAAAGCCAATCTGGATTATCAGATTCTTTCTGCGACCCTCGGCAAAGGCGGGCGGAGATACCGGAGCCATGCCGAGCACACTTTGGCATATAAAGGCTGCTGTTTCAACTAGTGCAGAAAAATACTTATTGATCTCAACTACAAATACGTTGAATTAGCTCATATTTATAAGGAATTTGACGTTCTGATTGTTGACGCCACCGTTCGTTCACGAAAATTCAACTGCCCTACGGCCTCTTTCTGAGGTTATTATTATACATAGTATCTCCTGCTGAACACTTACCCTTATAAGTCCGCCAAATCAAGCCCTGTTGACGATATCAGTGCCCGGTAAAATAAGCTAAATTGATGCATAGTTATAGTCACAGCATTAGGGCCCTCCAGATTGAGATCATCCAGTGCCTGCCTTAATTGTAAATACAACAATCGGCGAGCACTGGTATTATATTGGTTGCTAAGTAACGCGCAACAAGTGCCCTTAAGTCTCGTTTGAAGATAGATCGCTATGTGTTCCAATATTGAGTCCTTGTACATTTAAAACACACTAATTAATTATTCAGTTCCAAAATCATACTAAAACACGTTTCTATTATTTTGACTCTATGAGTATGTACATACATAAACAGATACTATGAGTTAACCTATTTTGAAAACATAAAAAAGGACCGATCAATTTTTTTTTCACAATAGAAATAAAAAAGATCATTTTAATTATGAATGAATAGACAAAATTTATTCATTTATTTCAATGAAATTGCCATTCATATTAAGACATTTTAATTAACAATTTATGTAGTTCAAGGAGGTGTTGATGAATTAATTTGATTATTTGTGTATGCATAAATTTAAGCTGGAAATATATTTTACGTATATCAGAATTATTAAATTATGAGATCAAACGTATTCCTGAATCAAACAATTTAGCTCATTTCGACAATAATCTTCTGACCTCGCACTTGATTTCAGGTAAACGATTTAACATCAAATCACACATTACGTAAATCGTAAAATAAAGTAAATAAAAGTCACATTTTAATTTCGCCGTCCATCAAATGTCCGTAGCTCTTTAGCTTTTTTTCCAACACCCCAGAGAATAAACATCAATTCGTGGAATATTTAATTAAACAAAGTTCAACAGAAGTGTCAGTCAGCTACTAAAAAAAAAACGAGAAGAAAAAAACTAAACACAAAAATAGGAATTTTACGTGGTGAGAAATATTAAATTGAAACGCAAATAATGACCAAAACATCATTAAAGCACTCATCAAATTAATTATGTACCTCTTTTGGTATATTTCCGGTTCTTGGCGCGTAAAAACCGGCAAAGTAGATATTACGAGTACACCGCTAGCATAAGCGCGCCATGCACTGCAGAGCTGATGAAAAAACGCAGTCATTCAAAGAAAAAAAAAGAAAAGACTCCTGCGATGCACAGGTGGTCACACATTGTCGGTCATGGTAGTGTTTTTCGTCTTGTTGTTGTTATTGCTATTATTGTTGTTGTACATTTTCATGGGGTAAAAGCCCACACAGAATGAAAAGAACTTGACAAAACCATGCACAGAGCAGAGCAGGGCGTATCTATCTATCTAAAGATAGAGCAACCACATATACAGAAGCAACGGATTTACTGGGGAGGGTGACCCCATTACTTTTATAATGCGCTACAACAACTGATGAGGCTGCCCATCTTTGTTTCCTTTCATTTCCGTTGAGAAGTTGAATCCGTTGAATCTGTGGATGCACCTTCCGTGAATCCCTTACAATTATTAGCTTGACCTGAATATCTAGATTTGATTCACTTCTTACTGTTAATCGTACTCTCTTCGTCACAGATACAGGGTGACGTTGCAGTTGGGGGTCATACTCGCACTCGTACGCGTTGTCTTCGTATAAAGTATTATTTTCAGCGAAGCTTGAAGAAGAATAATTCCCTTCTGCCCCACAAGTCTTCACCAAAGGCTGTTACTGAAATTTAATACGATAAACTCGGGGGAATTCAATTGAATAGCGACGTCTGTTGTTTCAATGTCTTGGGATTAACTCACAGCTGGAATACGCGACTGAATGCAATTAAACATTGAATTGAAGTGGGACCTCATTTGTAAACATTATTTATCTGTACGAGTATACGTACATATCTACATGAGAGAACTCTATACTTAGGGCAAAATCTTGAAAAAAACCGTCCAGTGTAGGGGTACACTTCATCCATATTAGGGGGATTCGGGCATCACCTGAGACTCGGTATATAGAAATTGTTTTCCATGTTCTTAATTTGGTATTCAGAGAAAGTGAATTTTATTATATAAGCCCGATAGAACACAACTCACGTCAGACAGACATGTTTTACTGGATTTAGTAATGGCAATGGAGGCTAATTTGCACATCATTTGCATATGTACATACGTATTCCAAGTCGGTTCAGTTTTTTGGCAAGGCGGTTCTGATTGATGAGGGCTTTAGATATTGACTTGGATAAAAATATTTGGCGCCTCATTATAATAAACCGGTATTTATGTACATACTCGTACATATCGACAATACACAGTGACGAGATAAAATACCAAGATACTTGAACTGGTGTCATTTTAAATGTCAAATTTGACTTATATCTACTCGTATGCTTATAATTAAGAATCTTTTAATGAGTTGTACAGGTTGAAGGTTTTGTCAAAAAAAAACATCTATAGCGTATACCTAAATTTACATCATCAAGTCAAGCAAAGTTTATTCAAAAACAGTAATTATAAAATTTCTGAAAATTACTAGCCACTCTGAAGACCCAACAAGGCTGACTAGATTGACAAAAATATGCATATGACTTACTTATTCTAAGAGAAGCTGACCAAATGGTACTTGGAGACCTTTTTAAAAAAAAATTATCAAATTAGGGTGTTTTTTTTAGAAGCCATACAATATTATTTTTAAACAATAACAACAGTAGTTGAGCTTTAATATTTATAACATGGCTGCGTATGGCTTTCGCATCTGCTTTTGGCGAAACATAAACACTCGACCTTGAGCTTTTAAGGCTATACCTTACCAATAACATTCTGAATATTGGCTTTGTAGGCCTATGTAGTGATGACTGAATATAATGACCGATAGCGTCATCAAGCTGGAACCAGATATCGTCGAGATCAATGTCGTCTATATTTTCGGAGAATAATTACTAATCATTATCCGGTTGGCAACTGAGTGTAAAGCGAGGTCCGAACTTATTTTTTGAAAAAATAATGGCCGATGATGCCACCAGCGAGAAAAACACACCAACCAATTAACTTTGACGTAATTCTCTACTGATCTCTCTGGCGCATTAAACCAAACTTGAGCCTCGCCGCTAAGCATGATTTTTCGTTAAAAACAAGACTTCAAACCATTCAAGAAAACTCCCGTCGCAAGTTGGTTCGAAGCTTTAGCACCAGCTGATCTTGAATGAATGTATGAGGAGATCTTTTCAAGAAATTATGCGCATAATGGACGATCAAAGGTAAAACTGTTGTAATCGATGCCGAATGGACTACTTACTTGTTTACTTACCTACCTAGGCGGCTACAGTCTGAGGTGGAACTGGGCCCCATCCAGTTAGCGCGATCTTGACTAACTGCTTCCAGATGGTTGAGGTCCACTTCCACTTGCACGCGCCACCTAAGACGAAGCCTTCCTCTATTGCATTGTCCCTCCGTATTAGAGTCGAAGAATCGGCGAGCTAGAGCGTTGGTGTGCATTCGCTCTAGATGTCCCAGCCATCTCAAACGCCCAATGCGCAGTTTTTTGACCAGGTCGATGTCGCAGTATACCTCGTAGAGTTTATCGGTGGATCAGCTCCTCCAGAACCCGTCAACGCATACGGGACCAAATATCTTACGAAGATTTTTCTCTCAAAACAACCAAGGCTATCTTCATCCGCTTTAGAAAGGGAGAGGGCCTTACTACACATTTGGCTTCTCAGCCCAGCGACTGGCAAGCGTTATTCTTCGTTTGACATCTGAAGATATGTCGTTTTCAGATGTGATAGCAGAGCCGAGGTAGACAAAGTCCCTTACTACCTTAAAATTATAGCTGTCGATTGTGACATTCTGGCCGATTCGTCGATGTTGGGTGTTCCTTCTTGTTGATAGCATATACTTTGTTTTGCCCTCGTTTACCGATAGACCCATTTTTGCCGCTTTTGTTCCTATACTCGCAAACGTACCAGTGGCAGCTCGCTGTGTTCTACCAATAATAGCAATATCGTCGGCAATTGATCAGACTTTTGAAAGATCGTACCTCTGTTGTTGGCTTGTTAGTTTTGCACAATTCTTTCAAGTACTCGTATGATATTGGAGAAGTAACATGACAGCGCGTCGCCTTTCCTAAATCCTTTTTTGACATCAAAGGTCTCGGTTGGGTCGTTACTGACCTTGAAGCTGCAGCGAGCTTTCTCCATCGTCATCGTGCACAAGCGGACGAGTTTCGCAGGAATACCGAAACTAGACATGAATCTATATAGCTCACCTCTTTAGATGCTCTCAGATGCAGCTTTAAAATCAATAAAAGGATGTTGAGTATCGATCTGAACATCTTGGGTTTTCTACGGTATCGTTGATATTTGGTCAAGTGTGGACTTACCGGTCCCAAAACCGCACTGATAGGGTCCAATCAGATCATTGGCAAATGGTTTCAGGCGCACGCACAATACGGCAGACAAGATCTTATATGCGATGTTTAGGAGACTAATACCTCTATAGTTGGCGCCATTTCCTTTCATTCCATTCATCAGGCATATATTCATCCGACCAAATCTTGGAAATAAGTTGGTGTATGATCTCTACCAAGCCTCTTTCGACTTCAGTTTAGATAATGCTATCCTCATTTCATTTTGGTTGGGTGGACGGAATTCTTGACTAGCATCGTCAATATTGAATGGCTCGCTCTGCCAGACTGTGGAATTTGTGTCGTCTTCGCCGAATAGCAGTCTGCAGAAATGGTTTTTTCATATCCTAAGCACCGACTGTGACTCTACTACAAGGTTTCCTTAATTATTTCTACTGGTCTTATTACCCTGACACGTTCCTTTTACCTTTTGGCAAAACTTCCGAACATATTTCCTGGAATAGCACCTCTCTATTTCCCCGATCGTGCGCTTCTCATGTTCCTTCTTTTTTCTCCAGAGAAGCCGGAATTCTTCCCTCCTCTTTTGCTCGTAGAGCTCACGAGCCGATCTCGTTCTTTTGTGCAACGGAGTTTTGCTGCATGTGCTTACCTGCACTCTTCATTAAACCAGGGGTTTTTGATGGAAACCACTGGTCTTCAGCTTTTGATGCTGGCTGCAATGGACTTCTCCCGAGGTTGAGGGATACGCGATTAGTAAAGGTTCTGGCGGCTTGTTGCGATTTCAACCGTTCAACGTTAAATCTCGTCATAGTATTTCCCCGTTGTTGTAGCGTCTGAGATATCCATAGACGTATCTTGGCTGCAAGGTAGTGGTCCGAGTTTATGTTGGCCGCTTGGAATGTTCTCACTAAGGCACTTTCTCTTGTTTCCGGGAGGCAGCTGACGAATCCTTAGAATGGAATCAACGCGTGGCGTCCACAGTACCAGTTAGGTCGAACTACTTATCTCTATATGAGCTGCTTCAACGTACTTGAATACCAGATCAATGGGGATCTCCAACACCAAGTCAGGGTGTTTGAAAAGAGTTGGAGGCGGATGAGCCAACGGCAGCACTGATATCCCCAAAGCTGGTTGTTGGCTCTTAAATTTGATCCGCCCCTTTTTTGTCCTAGAGGGCCTGACCCTCCAGGTTGGTTGTTGTGCGTGATGTTAACTGCCCAAACACGTAAAACAGTAATTGTTACGAAGCGACCGATAGCCTCGGATAAGGACGGATTCACTCTTGACGACCCTGTAAATAAAAATGCATAAAAACTGAACTGAACTGAACGACTTTCGAATCTGCACGCGGAATATTCGGACCTTTAACAGGGCGCGTCCAGCCGTACAATTAGCGTAGGCCCTAGACTGCCATAAAGCAGATATCACCGCCATCCCGGAAGTCCGGTGGGATGGGCAGGGCAAAAGAAAGATGAAAAACTGTGATGTTTACAACGGTGATTGCTATAGGAAACCTAAGCAGCGTCTATTTGGATGCGAATTTATTGTAAGCGGCAACTTAGACAAGAGGGCTTGAGCTTTCGACACGTGAGTGAACCACTTATACCAAATTGAAAATTCCGGATATTCCGCCGCACTTTCGCTCACAGTGGCTACAGTTTCTACAACATCTACTTCACATAGTGGCCGTTCTATAATGCACATATATTTAGTCAAATCTGTATGAGTTTTCCTCAACAAACTCCATAAACCTACAACTTGATGGAATACGAGTATACGAGTATAGAAGAAACGAGGTAGAAGCTGCAAAAAATCGCGCTTGAAAAGGATACATGCATAGCAACGGCCTCTGGAGCAGAAAGTCACTATAAACTTTTAGACTTTGTTCTGTTCCTGACATTAGTACAGAGATGGAAATATAAGGAAATTAAAAAAATTAAAACTTACTACTTCTTCAAGAAATAAAAAAGCCTGTATTAAGTTCAGATTCCGCTGTATGATGCATTGGTGGATAAATCTAGAACTTGTACAAAGTTCGTTGATTATGGAACCTTCAAGTAGAATTGCATTTGGATGCAATCTTAAAGTCATCTTGTTTCTATGACATTTGAACGTCTCGAACTCGGACAGGTTTATACAATATGAAAACATTTCTCGACTTTGACAAAGAAAATCCTCTTTTTTTTCTTTCAGAACGAAGAACTATTCTATGGTACTCCTGGTGGATTCCTTTTAATGGAAGTTTTTCGAAGAAAGATGAGCAAGCATTTCAGTGGTAAAATCCCTATAGCACCAGCACCCACGACACTGACAGACGCAGTACTCCGCGGTGTCGCCATCACTTTTACAGCATGCGTCGCAGGATGTAATATTACTTGTGCTCAACACATTTAAGTGCAACCTGCAGAAAATCCTCTTACGCATACTTTTAAATAAAACTTGGTGTATTTGCTGTGCGAACATTTTTTAAAACTCATCCTAACATCTTAGTTAAGCTTTTGGTACCTAGCGTAAGGGCTAGCCCAGCCGGGATGAGGAATATACTGATGAAAGAAATACTATGGCCAACTAAACGTTATTATTAAGGTAAGGTACAAAGCGGTAAAATGTCAAGACAGATAATGACAAAATACATAAGAGGTTCAAATATGTTTTGACAATGCCAAGTAATTTGCGAATTTTGGTAGTCACTTTGTTTGGGTACAAGGGCTATAAGAAGGTCAACTCAATGTTTACTGATAGGCAAATACCCTTCAGTTAAATGAATCGGCCTCCTGGAGGTCTCTGACAGACGAAGGTATTACCAGAGACTATTGCAATATGAGATCCTGTGGCTAATTTCGTATTGCAGCAATTCCCACAGCAACTTTTGATGTCCAAATATAATGTCAGACAAATAAAGTAAGCCGAAAATTTAGGACTAAGAATTATCATACCAGTTGTCAAAATACTCAGTAAGGTTTGCCATTTCATCATCCATCGTTTTACGCTAGCCGAACGTGCGAAAGTTATTAAAAAATGCTATCGGAATTCCGGTTCCCAACATGAATTTCGTCGTGAGATCGGTCGTCATCATGGCTTCAATGTGCAGGCAATTCGTCACACCGTAGAAAAGTTTGAGCGTGAGTACACTTTCTTGCACCTTAAGCCAGTAACCAGACAGAGATTGGTGTGAAATGAAGAAAACATAGCCGCCGTAGCGGCCAGCATCGAAAAAGACCCAGAAATGTCGATTCGGCGCCGATCAGCTGAATTGAGCATCGCCAGAGAGTCAACCCGGCTTATTTTGCGGTTGGGTTTGGGCCTACATCCATATAAGATTGTGCTTACGCAAGAATAGACAACGCCGTGAGTTCACTAATTGGGCGCTGGAAATATTGGCCGGAGATCCGGATTTTGGGCAAAAAATCATCTTTTCGGACGAGGCCCACTTTTAGCTCAGCGGCTACGTCAACAAGCAAAATTGCCATTATGGAGCGACCACAATCCACAAGTGTTCCCCACAAAGATTAACTGTTTGGTGCTGTTTATGGCATGGCAGCATCATCGGAGCTTATTTCTTTCGAAATGGGGAAGGAGACACCGTTACAGTCAATGATCTCAGGCATAGAACGATGTTAACCAACTTTCTGTGGTCAGAGCTCGACAACATTGATACAATATATCCGAGCTGTGGTTCCAACAAGTAGGCGCTACATGCCATAAAAGCGACACAAGGCTCGAAGTTGTGAAGGAGAAATTTGGCGACTCTGTCATCTCGCGACGACCGTTCTTCAATTGGCCGCCGCAATCATGCGATTTGACACCACCCGATTATTATTTACAGGATTTCGAGACTGCTCAAAGCTGTATCAAATAACAAAACGAAATTCAGCTACTTCGTAAAACGTAAGTGTTGATCGGCTCTTTGAAATTTACTTCTTTGGTGTATACTTAATTGCAATGTACGTTCTATGAACGAAAGAGCGTTCATCAGGTCAGACGAGATTCCTTAGATTGTATAAAGGTGCGGTGGTAAGTTTAACATTTAAGAGTATATTTACATAAGCATATGTTCATGTGTATGTATGTAGCCATTCAATATATCGTGATATTTTTTATAAAGTCTATTCAAGAAAACAAAAACTACGAAGGATATAAAGGGCGCGCTTAACAGCAGTGGGAAAAAGTCTTGCATAATGTGATATCATAGATATAACTGCATACGTCACGTAGGTAGTGAAGCATAACAGTGGTTGTATTTCTAAGAAAACCTCTTAACATAAGCTTCAGGGATTACTTTAAGGTTCTAGTACAAATATGTGCCCTTCATTCCCCGCAATGTTGAAGTATTTTAACTGAATTGTACTTTAAGCCAATTATGCATTCTAAAACTTCTTCTAGAAAACAATTTTCAATGTGTTATCTCATGACCAAAATCATATATCTACTAAACTTGAAAATCCACCTACATACCTACCAAAAGTCAATCAACGACATGTCAGTTCAACTTGTTGTCAGAGATATTTGAAACCGAGCTCCAATTTTGAGCACATACAAGTACGTATAAGATGAAGTGTGCCATGTGCCCCTAATCATAATTAAATTGAAAACTACTTCTAGTGCCGCCTATCCGTTGTTTTTTTTTTTGTGCCCGAGACCGTATTTCATTGAAAACTTACAGAGATTATGCCTAAGTCTGGAATACAAACATTGAAATATTTCTAAACAAATTACCAATGCGGTGTGGGAAACTTTTGAGGCTTCTCATTGTATAAGCTTACCTACATGTACTATTGTATCTATGTTTATATGTAGTGTGAGTTTGCAAGGTGATACTTGGTACAAAAAAAAAGAAAAAAAAAATTTTTAGCTATGCACAAGTTTTATGTAAGTTTGTACCCATATTGGCTTTCACATGCGCTATTTTTTCTATTTTGGCTCGGGAAATCACGACTTTCAACACAAACTAACAATTACGGCTATAGGCAATAAGTGAACTTATATCTATTGATAGTGGTTAAAGTACTATTTATGCTATTACTTTTGAGACTAGATTCTTCTTTTGCTGCCAAAGGAATTATAGATATCTGGAAAAAGCGAAAAAGTTTCTAGTTTGTATTAGAGTGATAGAGAGATATTCACTTTCTTCGACTTAGAATTATAAGTCATACAACTTTACTTCCTACCTCCAATTGTGTCGTTGATTTTATGAGTTATTGCAGCCTATTTGCTAACCGGGATATATTTTAAAAGTAGATAGATATGTTATATGCATATAATAGATGTGCAAATAATCCTTAGAAATTCATCTTTCAAAGGAAACTACAATAGCTGTTGTCCCGATTTCGTCAACCGATTCCGACACCAACGCCTTTGCTAAGTGTCTGGAATCTAATTATACGAGTATAACAAAGCTGTGTTGCGTTCGCTTTAAACCTCACTTTATTTCGCTAGAGTTAGCGAATGTAAATATATTATTGCACGATAATAATCTATATCCCTATCGACAGCATCCTTCTTAACCTTATGAAATCCAATAGAGATTCTCTGAATACACGCAAACCATGGAAAGGTATGTGTTTCAACAACATATCCAAACTCACCAAATTTTGTATCAACTCGAATTGTTGGCCGTTAACCGCAATCTTCCCGATAAGCGCACAATTGAACGTTTAGAGAAAAAAAATTTAATTGACTTATTCATTCTATAATGTTGCCGAGCTAATGAGATAGCGAAACGGCAGGACTAAAGTGGATATTGCGGATGTACGCAAGTCGGTAAGTCAAGACCGCAATCAATCTTTTCCGTCCCGTTCTCAAGGGCTGAGTGTCTCTCGAACGCCAGTTTGGCGTATTTTGCAAAAAGACTTAGCTGTACGTCTGCATAAGATCGCATTGCCTAAAAAGCTAAAGCCAAATGATTATCGTGCACATCGAACAAAAATTTTTCACCGAAAAATCATCCCAAGTGACGACCTAAATTTTTGCGTAAATGGCTTTGTTGATAAGCAAAATTGCCGCATTTGGAACAGCAAATAGCCACAGGAACAGTTATCGTTTTATCGCTAGAAATTTTGCTGTCAATTGACCCCCCTGATCATGTAATTGGACAAACTTAGACTTCTCTCAATAATTTTGGTGGGGGCGAAAGCCCCCATTTATTCGGCTTAATACAAGCTATAACTTAAAATTAAGTTTAATTAGTTTTAAAACTTAAAACTAAGGCTGGTTAGAGTGGTGAAGGAGAACGGATTTGAGGTAGGAAGTGGTGCGATGGAAGTCAAAGACGCTAGGGTTTGAATTAATTTTTCGTAGCATACGAGAGATTGGTTCGTTCGCGCCATAGGAGGTGTGGTGGGTTGGGAGATAGAAGAGACGAGGGGTACGTAGATTACGAGGGTTAGTGTTGAGGAAAATAGAGTTGTGAAGGGACGCGCATTCAACGTAACCTGTAAGGAGTCGATAAATGAAGAGAAAGTCGGCTGCATCTCTGCGTTAATTAAGGGTGTTGAGGTTAATAAGGTTGAGACGGTTTTGATAGGGGGGCAGAGTAAAAGGATCATCCCAGGGCAAACCTCGAAGAGCAAATCGAAGAAAACGGAGCTGGATGCTTTCGATTCCCGAGATATGAACGCGAGAATATGAGGACCATACTTGACTGGCGTACTCTAGGAAGGGACGAACAAAGGTAGTATAGAGGGCCCTGGTCACGTATGGATTGGTGAATTCTTTGGACCATCGTTTTACAAAACCTAGTGCAGAGTTGGCTTTAAGGATTATCCCATCCATATGTAAACGGAAGTTGAGCTCCCTACCACACAAAATGCCGAGGTCGCGAAGAGATTCAACGGAGGAGATAGTTTGGTTGTGGAGAAGGTAGAGTCGGCGAGGAGACTTATGCCGCTTATGTGAAAAGGTGATCGATTGGCATTTGGTGATATTAAGTTCCAAACAATTTTTGAGGCACCAGATCGAAAAACTATCAAGGTCTTGTTGAAGAAGGAAGGAGTCATGGGGAGAGGAAATGGTTTTGAAAAATTTGGTATCGTCGGCGTAAAGGGGGATGGAGGAGTGTTTGATGATCCTATCGAGATCATTTATGGTTAATATAAAAAGAAGCGGACCGAAATGGCTGGCTTGAGGAACTCCAGAGGTGACCAAAAATGGAGCGGAGTGGGCTGACCTAAAGCACTATAAAAACGGTTATCGAGGTAAGAGGATATTCATTTTAACAGTATGGGTTCAATGCCGAGGGCAGACAATTTGAAGAGTATTAATCGATGAGAGATTTTATCGAAGGCTTTGCTAAAATCGGTTGCAACTACATCGACTTCGTTGCCGTTCTCTATGGCAGAGATGGCAAAGGATACGAATTGTGGTGGTTGACCTACCCTTTAGGAAGCCATGTTGTCTAGGGGAAATAAGTGATTTGCATTGGAGGCTTAGAGCTTCATACAAAATACTTTCCAGGAGTTTGGGTATATGAGAGAGTTTAGCGATTGGACGATAGTTTGTTATTTCGTTCTTTGATCCTCTTTTGTGGATCGGGGTTATAAAGGAGGTTTTCCAAACCTGAGGAAATTCTCCTTGTGAAAGGGATAGACGAAAGAGATCAGAAACAGAAAGGGCAAGGGAAAAAGACGAAGAACATTTTTTTAAGAAATATGGCAGGGAGGCCATCTGGACAGGGTGTAAATTCGTCATTGAGTTAGTGTAATTTATATTCGATATAAGAGGGGTCCAAGATGTGAGAGAGAAGGATGGATCTGGTGCAAAGCAGTCGTTGGTAAAGGATTGCTTAAAAAAGCTGGCAAATAGGTTGGCAATGGTAAGTGGATCGGTTGATGACTTGTTGTTGAAAAAGAGGGAAGGAGGGTAACTATCGGACTTTCTTTTGTAGTTAACAAATTGGTAAAAGGACTTAGGGTCATTTGACTTGCGCATTATTAAGGTAACGCTGGTAAAGGGAATCGTAAAGATCGATGAAATGAAGGTAAGCACCAAGATAGTTGGAATAGTCGGAAAAAGATCTGGTACGCAGGTACACAGCCCATAACTTGTTTCTCTTATTTCGTAAAGAACGAAGCTTGCGATTATACCAGGGAGGACTAGTAGATGATGTTTAAGGCGGGAAAACGGAACGTAAAGGCTGAAAGAATTAAATATTTCTTTATAAAATAAAGATAAGGCATCATTTGCACTTAGGTTGTGAAAGTTAAAGGGGGATCTGATAAGATAGTCACTGAATAAGACCACTTACATATATATTCTCGGGTGTATGCCAACAAGCCCAAAACTTAAGGCGACTTGTTGGTGAATATTCTATAATACAAACAATTTATATAAAACCCGTGTACGCATCTATCTGTATCTTCTCAAAAAGGTTTGCAATACTACACCTGTATATACAGGGTGTCCCAAGAAAAAAATCGTTCTACATTAAGGGTCCATCTCCAATGTTGACATCATTTATCGAGGATTTAAGAAAAGGCTTAATTTGGTGTACTAACCCATGTTAAGGGAAATTGCTCTGTTAGTACTAATGATAAAAATTTTGTGTAGGGCTTTATTTTTAGAAAAAATACTGGCCCTTGTAACTGCGTTCAACTAAAGCTGATATCTTGTTTGAGTCTTCAGATATTCAATTTCTAAGCCTGGTCCAATTTTCTTGCCCATGCTAATTTTTGAATTTGAGGTCACTTTTTTCCAGTAATTGCGTAATAAACATAACTTTTACTATTTTTTTCTTATGAGAGTAACAACTGTAAAAAAAATCATCCACAACTTTGCACAAAAACTCATAGATTTTAGGATACTTGGGAAAACATGCAGCAGGTAAAAAAAGGAATTTATGATTTTTTACCAAAGTTTCTAACAACAGTTGCAAATACTATTAAGAGTGGTTTTCCAACGATTAAAGCGTCCTCGTTTATTTGACTATCTGTCAAAACCCTCATTTCCTTACCTTGTGCCTTAAAAGTTCTCAGAAAGAGTAAGGTTTGGAGTATGAAGGCCTATTTCGAAAATTTACCAAACAATAATGATATAAAAGATTACAAAAAAAAAAATTTAATTTTAATTACAAAAAAAAAAGTTTAATTTTTTAGGCTAAGGTTACAGTTGCTTAGAAACGCTATTTGAAATGTCTGCAATTACAAACCAAGAATACGCAGATACTATTTGCTGTGCAGTGGATGTTTATGTGCTGTGCAGTGGATGTTCAATTATAGTAGTGCGCGACAAAGATAGCATGAACTTTATCCTAACCGACGACTTCCTAGTAAAGGAGTATTTGGAAATACGAATCGAAGGCTTCGAGAAACGGGATCAGTTTCAAATACACGACCGAATGCGGGACCTCTGATACAACTGATCCATCAATCAGCATCAGATGCGTAGCTTTACAATCCAATGTTTCCAGACATAAAATTTCTAATGTACTACAGGAAGAAAATCTTTATCTATACCACACCTGTACAAGAACTGTTTCCCAATGATTTGGAAAAGAGACTTAAGTTTGCTAACTGGTTGCTGGAGCGGAGCTTGAATGACAACGAGTTTATTAGCAGAATTCCTTGGACGGAAGAAACTCAATTTACAATAGATGGAATCACAAATTTTCATAATCTTCATACGTGGGTCCATATGTGGCCAGGAGTAATTGGAAACAAGTTAATCGGACAAGTAAATCGAACTATTGGAGGACATTCCACTGATTCAACTAGCTCCATCATATTTCCAACAGGACGGTGCTCCAGCCCACTATGGTCGTGAGGTTAAGAATTGGCTACATGAAGAGTACGGTAACCGTTGGATAGGAAGAATTGGACCAGTTCACTAGCCTGCAAGATCTCCTGACCTTACAGTATTGGATTTTTTTGTATGGGGAAGAATGAAAGAACTTGTTTATTCAACCAAAATAGCAACTTTAAGTGAATTGGAAGAGAGTATTCCCGAAGCGTCCTCAAAAGTGAGGCAGCAGTTAGCATCAATAAACATTCGCAGTGCAATCCAAAAACTGGCTCTAGCATGCATACAAAACCTAGGAGAACACTTTGAGCACCTGTTATAACTGTTTCAGTATACACATAAAAAACTACCTAAGACCACACAAAATCATTTGTTATTCATAGCCTCTGGAGCTTAAAGCAAAAAAAAACCCTTTTCTTATAAATTTTAACTGCTCCAGGTTTTCCCAAGTATCATAAAATCTGTGGGTTTTTCTGCAAGCTCGTTGAAGATTTTTTTTTATCATTGCTACTTTCATAAGAAAAAAAATAGTAAAACGTTATGTTAATTAAGCGTTTTCTGGAGAAAAGTCGAAAATTAGCATGTTCTTGCCCATGCATGGAACAGGCTTAGAAATTGGATATCTGAAGATTCTAACAAAACATCAACTTGATTTAAACGCCGTTACAAGGGTCAGTATTTCTTCTACAAATAAAGCCCTATACGAAGTTTCTACCATTAGTACTAACAGAGCAATTTCCGTTAACATCAGGGTACACCAAAGTAAGCCTCTTCTTAAATCCTCGATAAATGATGTCAACATTGGAGATAGACCCTTACTGTAGAACGATTTTTTCTTATACTCGTAATATGCCCAGGAATCATTTTCCGAATTAACGTTGACGAATTAGGGGACACCCTGTATATTGATATATTTAGTATAATCCCTTAAGAGCATATTCCCGAAGATCCGCCGAACAAGAAATTATATGGCAGGGGGGAGGGTCTATTCTCACTCCATTTCCAGTTACAGCCCATCAAAGTGGGTGACTTCTAATTTGGAGGTGTAACCACTTTAAACGCTATAATTTCTAATCCAGTACAGGTACAAAAATAGTTTTGGACATTTTGGAAAGATAATTTAGTAGTGCATACAAGTCTTAAATACTTCGGGTACATCTGTGCAGCAACAAAAAAGTTATGGCTCGTTAAACTCAAAATTATGAAAATTTCCTGTTCCATTTTTTTACTTAAAATGCATTTTTCTTAAAATTTTTACTTAATACATTTTCTGAAATTTTATGAAATTTTTATCCTTACAAAATTTCTTAAAAATTTTTAAACTTTCTTAAACTTAAAATTAGTACAGAATATAATTTAACAAAAAGGAATACATAAAAACAGCATTATAATTTAAAAAAAAATAAAATAATTGAAAGAAGAAGCAAAAGAAGATACATTAATGAAAGCAATAAACGAGAATGTAATAAATATTGTATAAAATAATGCCGAAAGCAGCCCATAAATTCCTAATTTATAGTTTTTAGGTGTCATATCATAGCGGATCGCAGTCTACTTGAAAAAAAAAAACATTTTAAATTTTCAATGTGCTGTCTTGCAAAATTGAGTCAAGCATACGTTGACGTTTCTTTTTCGGTAGCGTATAAACAATTAAATTAGATTCGCGTTTTGTTTTATCCCACGCCATGTGAAAGCTTACAGACATCACTGCGAATGTTTTATGCACGGTTTCTTTCTTCATTACCTTTGGTGATAAAGCTACGTAGACGAAAATTAGTAAATCCATACTGGGTTTATTCCACTTTAGATCCTGAAGCTGAAAGGTTCATATCCATGTCTTATTTATAGTATATTAAAAGTGGATTTGTCTTAAATGTATCTCCTGACTCTGCGTTCGATATTACTATAATTGCCATTGGTTGGCCCACTTTTGTACCATTCCTTCCAAGTCTCTTTCGGACAACTATTATATGTAGTTGGTTGTATACTCATACTCTAACCTATGCAACTTTAAAAACAATTTTATGGCAGTTTCTTATTTTTCAAGTGAAGCAGTATATCTGTTTAAGAAGCTATTGTTTCTAACGATTGGAGACGTTACTATTTCTTGCAACTTTAACCAATCGGCGTAAAATTTGCAAAAATAGACTCGTCAATTTTCATTCGAAATTATTAAGAATTGCCTACTTGACACGTCGAGGATGGAAGAAGTAGACCTTACTAAACGAGCTACCGGGTATTCGGCTACCAACATAACGAAACATAATTCAAGTAATGGCTCCAAGGAAATTGAGAAAAAGAGACTATAAAATCGTTTTCTAAAAATTATTAAAAATATTATAACTTAAATAAAATAACAGCCAACTCATCTGTCTTAAAAAGAACGTAAAATTAGCAATCTAATTGATGCTTGGACGTTGTGTAAGGCGAACGATTGTTTGCAAGACGTTCTTCAAAAAACTATCCAGCTACATCACGTTCGAATCTAGCAACTTGATCTGTATGGTTGGAAATATTCAAATTAACATGGTTTGTTTCGCAGTTTTGTGTATAGCGAATTTTCGAATCCTATTTTTGGAAATCAGAATTAGTTGTTGGCAGCTAGGATGCAGACACAGTGATTGATATTTTAATGAACTATGTACATATTTCAGACCAAAAGTAATCTGCCATCATTCAGACTTTTGCTTAGTATATTTGTAATTAAGACAACTGTTTCTGTCCTACTTTCCAAAGTAAACATTACTCATGTAGTGCAATACTTTGTATAAAACCTGCATACATACATATGGTACATCATTGGTGAATGGTGAATCACTAGTTTTCAAAATAGCTTAGTAGATCATATTTTAAGTGCGCTGTTGTGCCCTAGAAAAGAAATGACCGGTGTATTTTCAAGACATTTTTAACTGTAATAAATGCCGAAGATATTTTATACAGGATTCGCGGTCATGAAAGTTTTAAGATTATCACAAGGATACAAATAGCAAGTCGACCTTAAGGTCTTTTTTCTCTAATTAAAGACGGATAGCTTCTTCTGAGCCTACGTCTACCAACATGTTCAAGACTTTAATAAATAATAATAAAGTATTGGAATATTCCTCAATAACAATAACAATTAGCAAAATCCTCAATAAGTCATTAGAATCACCTACGGCGATCTTCGAAAAGGAAACATTTTTAGTCATTTTATGATGATCGGTGATGTATTAAAAGGCTAGACGATATTGCAACAGGTACCAATGATACAACAACAGGTATAAGTAACTAATGGATCATTTTACAATTGATATGTGTGTAATAAAATGCTTATAATTGAAAGTTAAGTAATGCATATATTATGCATCCAAAGTACAGATATTTGTGTGTCCCAAATAGCTCCAATTCATAAAAATAATGTGAAAATTTTTGTTTACTTTGCAACCGCAAGTATGCATAAGTATAAAATTCTCATGCCGTTTCTTCTTCATTAAATCTACTAGTACTCGTATGTATGTATGTACAATAGTTATGATACTATAGCATATGCAGATGTCGTATATAGATATTTCTAAGCACTTTGAAATGTTAAAAAATAGATTAATGGATCAAAGTTAGAGTCCACGATTCAGCTTCATAGATAGGGATGCGTACTTTGACAATTCCATATTTTTTTTATAGTCTGCGCGGGCTTAAAGGATTATACATATCATTAAAATTCTTGCACATAGCGCGGGCGGAGGAGAATTAGGGAAGAAAGAAAGAGCGGTACTGATGTACATTGGTTTTAAACGTTTGAAGGTTATAATGACTAGAAAATACAGAGCTAGACAGGGCATTCCCTAAGCGAGTTGTACAGCTTGGGTAAGAATCACGATATTTCAGAGTACGTGAATATCGGCTTGAGGGTATACTGATGAGCATTCATAGCGAGACGGGTGTTACGGTTGAAAAGTTGAAGGGGCGGAATGCTACTGACGATTTCAATGGAGCACTGGTGGTACTCCAGATGATTGCAATTTCTTAAAGAAGATGAGTGACGGAGAAGGAAGCACCGCTCATAGCAATTCACAATCACACACCAATCACGACAGTGCCTTTAGAAAAGTCCAATACACTATCCGAAAGCCGATAGTTTCTTGACATTTTACGACCTGATATAGTGCATTCAAAGAAGTTTGATTTGCTCGATAACACTTACGAGTACATAATTACCTTTTGAAACGGTAGTTCAGTCGGGGTAAATAATCGTAAGGCATCCAATAGAAACGATGTGCGATGAAGATTTGGAGCCGATTAGCATGCGCAAAGTGATAGATCCCTTCATAGTTAGCAGATGGAGACCTAAAAATAAGTTGCTCGCATTGCTGAATAAAATTGGTAGGAGAGTTCGTTAAGAGCCGATTTTTGTGTGATTAACTGAAAAATTTTAAGTCATCTTATTGATATGAATAAGCTGTTTTTACCTCACATCACTCTCTGCAATATTTGAAGGTTAAAGTGCACATGATGCACAATGCATCCAGTATAATGCACTAAAGTTTTATAAAGTAAAATTAAATAAAAAACACTGGAAAACACGCAATTTTTTTCTTTGGTTTAAAAGGCTTTTTATAAGATTGCACAGCTACGAAGTTTCTCTTTAATCCTTACCATATTCTTATCAAGAAAGGCCCTTAAAATTTCTTTTTTTCTCTATAGAACAATACTCTATATAGGTCTAGCTTTCATAAAAGTTTTCCTGTTCAAATTTTAATGCAATATAACTGAAAAAAATTTCTCAAAGTTCCGCAACATAACAATAATCATAACTCTTTATTCCCTAACCCATACTAACGAAACAATCCGAAATTCCTTTTCTAAGTGGAGCTACATATTTCTTTTTGATTTCAAAAATTAATAGTAATGATTGTTTGCCTGGAAGTGCTTCAAAAATCACTTTTGGAACTTTGTAATTGTTTTTCTTAACGAAAATCCGCAGAGAATGTTTCTTTCAATTCCTCATCACTTTCTCAATGCCGCGGCCTTCTGTTTCTATAAATATATTCGCATACACAACGCACTTTTTTTGGCCTACTTTTCATCGCCTCTTTGTGTATAAATATTTCTCATTCGCCCCAACTGAATTAATTTTATGGAAAAAATCAATTAATAATTTTTCTAACGATCGGCTAGTTTATGCCAAACGTATTAATTTCGAGCCCTCACCATTATAGATCCACCAGAGTCCGCACTGGTAAATATGACATCAATCAGGATTAGCATATGGAAACTTCAACCGACTACAAAAGTATCTGGCTTCATTATGCATTCCCCCCACCCATAAAACAATTAATTAGATATTGATTTGTTGTTGCTGCTTTTGGTGTATGAGGTAATTCAACAGGTTTGCAAAATTAATTTAGCAAAAATACAAAACAGATAATTTGTCTTTAGAACATGTCAGGTTTCTTTAAGTTGTCAATCAAGCCGGAAGATTTGAATGGGATTTGTTTTGAAATACAGGATAGGTAGTCGTATAAGTAGTATCGTCTTTTTCATTTTTTTTCTTCTACCTTTTAGGCTCGATTTAATTATCAAATGACGCCAGCTTTGTTGATAATAATTTAGTATTCATTGCATTTCTGGTTTTACCTTTTTTATTACGAGAACTTCGGTGAAGAAGAATCTAAAATGAAAACTATATTTTTAACAGAAGGTTGAATATGTGTTTTTATGCATATGTAGGTCATTCGGATGCGAACATCAGATGTGTTTAATCCTCATTCACAGGATTAAGAAGCAAACACATTATAGGGTGCAAAGTTCGAAAGATAATTACACCGGCTAAGAGTGCTATTGCAAAGGATCAAATTGTGTTCATGTGTCTCTTACTGAGAGGCCACATGGATTCTTAACCTAAGTCCTTCCTACTTATACGTCTATTTCTGATCTACCGAAATTGTGCTTCCCAATTTAGTTTTTAAATTTGTGAGATTTCAAATTCTAATTCAAGAAGTTATACTCTTCAGGCTGCTCCTCAATAAGGTCTTCAGCCTCATAAGCTAATCTAGTATAACATACCCTAAATAGAAATTTTATGTAACATTTATGCCGTAAGTCCTCCTACAATAGGACGAAACTTTGAATGCATATGCATCCAATTGATTTATTGCTCATGTACGTTTTCGCTTGTCATTCACATTCGGATCGGGTGTATCTTTCATTGATAGGTGGTTGATCAATCAAACTAAGCTTAGAAGTGAACTCATTTCATTCTGTTTTCTTCTTTGAAAGTGTCGAATTAGCACTCATAGGATCATATCTAAGCTACTTCTAAACTAATATTCGCAACACTCTGGCAACCCGCTTAGAATCTACATATATTGATTTTATGCGTCCATATCAGGGTGATTTACCTTAAAGTTAAATGAAGAGTGAAGTTCACAAAATATGAACGCATGTATAAATTTTGAGTACGTAAGTATCTTTTTATTACAAATAAATAAAATCATGTAGGCCTGGCACATCTATTATCTAAACACCACACTTTTTCATTGGGTACTCTAATTTAATACCTTTTACCTAACTTAAGAGCTTTTTTCTTACGCAAAAGGTGCGCGTGCAATACACCTTTAGTTTTCGTGCTATCCGGTAATCAGTTACTGTCTTTAGCATGCACAATGCCAATAAATGTACCCCAATACCGCGAAACAAATACCCAGTGTATGCACTCACATAAACATGTTCAATTTTATGGCTAACATCCGCTTGGAAATGCCCATGGCTTCAGCATTAAGGGTGACTATCGTACTTTTGTTTTTCGTCACAAATTTTACAATGATTCCTTCAGTACCCACCTGTAACGCATATATACTCGTAAAAATTTAAATGTATATGAGGCTTCATTCATTTTCAAATATGATATCCTCAAGGGTAGATATACCACATCTTGTCGATTGGGGGTTGCATTTGTAAGTTAAAATATCGACCCACCCCCATTAGTTTTGTGTCATAACAAAATACGGAAGTCTTTGCATTTTAATTCATTATGTAAACGGGAGTGGTATGAGTGTAAATAAATATTAAAGGCCAGGATACCCTAGAGTACAGTCTGCATATGCAGACAAGACTGCTTCTGATCTAAACCTCTTTTAATGTTATTTTTGAATTTCTTATTACATGCAAAGTCCAGAGAGGGCAACGTAATGCAACACAACCCCCTTTCGTACAAAACAAAGTGTTTTAACCACATCAAAGGACATTTTTGTTCAAAAGAATGGATGATGAATGCGAATAGAATACTAAAGTATGTAAGTACTTTAGTATTGTAGTACTCGCAGTCGACTCGGCCTCATGTCTTTCACATATACTCGTACGCTTAGCTTAAGTAATGTCTTCTTATTTGGAAAAATAAGAATCATGTTCAGAACTTCATAATGAGTACACATGAACAAAATAACAGGCAGTGGGAATCCATTATATCAAAATATGTTAGCATCCTGCTAATCTCAGCATTTTGTGTGAGAATGTGACAGTAATACGACAATTTACTCTGTGAAAGGACATCAACAAATCTGAATAGAACGAATGTTTTGGAAGCCACCGATGTGAGAAAAGTAATGTTTTCTACAGTTGTGTGTGTTTAAATCACAACATGGACTATGGGTAGTGTTGTATTGTAATATGAAAACAGGATATGAAATCTAAAACTTCCTCAAAAGGGTAGTATTCTTTTCTGGAGCATAAAAATGTTTTCGAATTAAGTAGCTTTAAACATTATTCTGTATCTCCTTATAGAATACATATGTATGTACATAGTTGAGGCTAGTATTGATCCCATATGTCGTTGCCTAAATTTATAGAGTTGCCTGAACCTGACAGTTTCTACTTTTTATCGCATTTTTTCTTGATGATAGTTAACAAAAACCCAAAACGATTTAAAATTTCAACTTAATATTTGCAATATAAATCAGGAACCTCCCTAATATTTCAATACGTACAAGTAAGATTTAATTGCTCCACTTCAATATATTCTAAAATCTATCTAAGCAACGTAACTTTTTTGTTTATGTTGCCTGACGGTGTAATTCACAAACCCAAACCACATCAACCTAGTCTTTTCATATTTCATGAAAATAGTTTTGATCATACTCGTTTGTCCGCTCGGCTTCCTCGTACAAGGCGCATTCTAGAAGTTCAATTTTCGACCACTTTTCGAGCAATTCCTCGAAATATACATAACGTGTATATCGCATATTACCCGAACAATGTTTCGCTCCAAAGCATTAATTGTTGCTAGTTTATTGGCATGAACTATTGACTTGACGTAGTTGCCTAGAATTTTTTTTTTTTTAAAAAAAGGACTTAACACTCAATGCCTTAGGATGTGTTAAGTTTGTTTTGGAAAATGAGATAGAGAGAGAAAGAAAGATGTTTGAGCTCAGTGGTTATTTCGCTCCATGGGTGGCATCCAACCTTTAATGGGGAGACTAAATTCTTAGTAGGAAGTTGGCTTGATGTTGATTTCTAGTCAACTACTCATCTTACTTGATTTTCGTAAACTGAAAAATGGATATGTCTTTTGGGTGAGGCTGGGATTCGAACACCGAACCATCCGATTTGGAAGCCAGTCTACTACCACTTGAGCCACGGCCAGCCATGAAAACAATGGCGTCAATCGCACTTGAAATTATTCTATTGCTAAATCATGTTTGGTAGAATGGGATGGAGCACCATCCTGATGAAACCACAGCTCTTCCGCATTGATATCACGCAAATTTAGGGTCAAATAATCATTGATCATCGCATTGTACAGGTGTTTATTGATAGTAACTTGTGCTGCGTACTCAGTGGGCCAACTTCCAGTTGATTTAAAGCCTAATCACTGTACACCCGACCAAATAAGTGGTCACGCGGCTTTAGCTCGTATACCAATTGGATCTTATAAGCCTTGAGACCAGGATCTCTACGCAAAATTTTCCCGATAGTGGACGGACAAAGGCCAAGTTGTTGCGAACGACGACGAATCGATAAATTGGGGTCCCCTGCAACACTTGCTTCCATAGCCGCAATATTTCCTTCTGAACCCACTGTTCTCATTCTTGTTTGTACGAGTACATATATGATTACCCAATAGAGTGAATTGGTTTGGAAATTTTCCAATAATTTGATAAATAGCACGTTCAAATGGCCGATGATATCGACCGTAAATTTTACGAAGTGCTCCATAAGTTTCGCAAACACTTAGATTTTGGAAATAAATTTCAATAACTTGAAATCATTGTTGAGGCGCCAATCTCTCCACGACGAAATGTCAAACTGTATTGAAAATAAATTAAGTTGGCAGCTCAAGGTGATAGGTGATTTGATACTTCATCCCTACTAAAAAGTTTGACATTGCAAAAAAAAAAAACACTCTTTACATACCAGGAAATACTCAATAACTGACAAGACTTATTAAATGTTGAAACACAAGTATATCTATAATCTTATTAGTTAAATCTAAGAGTATGTTCACTTAAAAGCAACTATTTCTCTTATTCATAAATATAATTTAAACCAATTATAAATTGAAAATTTTATGTGAAATTATAAATTAATAAATAAATACTAAACATCGAATATTATCTCAAATTGAGTGCAATATTTTTGAAATATCTGATTTTGACTTTAACAAGATTTGAACTTAAGACACGTGAACAAAACGTCAGTTGAAAATCTCATAAGCTTATGATCTTGTAAGTCGGTCAATTAGCATGGACAGTGCTAACGCAAATTAAGTTTTGTGAAAATTCTCTTCTAAGCGAATACGGGCGATTTCAAAATACACAATTCTGGTTGGCTTCGACATTCTGGACAGACAACATCCGAAGGACGGTGTGGTGAGATCTTGACCCAGCTTGTAAATGAGCCCACACGAATACCAGACGTTGATAGTCATACCCCCAACACCATCGACTTGTTTTTAACTTCTCACTCTGATAAGTACTCTGTTGATGTGCTCTCCCCTCTAGGCTCGTCGGATCATCACATAGTTAGAGAAAGGATTCCTTAAAGAACGGTATGGCCATAAGGGAAAGCCAATTGGATAAGTCCAGGAATTTTAACTGGTCGTTATGTTTCGTCAATAACGACGTGAATGCCGCTGCTGACATGGTCACAGAAACTATTCTTTTTGGAATGAGATGCTTTATCCCTCATCGGATGAAGAGTATCAAACCAAAAGAACAGGCATGGTGCGACTCGAGCTGTAAAGTGGCTGTCAGGTTTAGAGAAATGTTTTTTTGGTCCTACAAGACCAACCCAACAGAGGAAAACCGTAAAAAGTTTAAACGAGCCAGAAATGACTGCAACGTCTTTCTTAAGCGTGTGAAATTCCAATACGACCAAAAACTGAGGCAAAAATACTGCAATGTCACAAAGACAGTAGAAATTTTTAGTCGTTCGTCAAAAACATTAGAAATTCTGGCTCATCCTCTATACCAGCGCTCATTTACAATGACATTCCAGCTGTCAGGTCTTTGGACAATGCCAATTTGCTTGCTGTACACTTTGCGGCTAGCTCCACACTCCCAGATTCTGCTTTGTCTTTCGCACTCGTGTAGTAGCAAGAGTACTTAAAGATCTTAATATACATAAATCCGCTGTTCCAGATGGTATATTTCCCCTTCTTCTGAAGAGGTGTTCTTCCTCGCTGGCAAAACCACTGCGTAAAGTTTTTCATCAATCCCACTCTTTAGGACTCTTTCCGAAGAGATGGAAAACAGCATTTGTCCAGCTCATCCCTAAAAAAGGCGAATCTTCTTCCCTCTCCTCGTACAGACCCATTGCACTTATATCCCGTCTTTCCAAGGTCGTGGAAACGCTAACGAAATATCTCGAAACAGGAAAACTTCTTAATGACCGGCAGTATAGTTTTCATAGCAACAAGTCCACTGGTGATTTGATGGCATGTCTCACCGAAAAGTAGAACCAAAGCGTACATCAATCTGGCGAAAGCAAGATAGTTGCACTGGATATTTCTAAGGCATTTGACAGAGGTTGGCATCAGGCTCTTTTGTCGAAAATACGTGCTTTTGGGATCGATGACTCTCTTCTTCAATGGGTTAGAAATTACCTTTCATAACGTTCAATTCAAGTTTTCTTGGGCGGTTTCAAGTCTGATATTCACAAAATAAATGCTCTGTCACCGACACTCTTTTTAATTTGCATTAATAATCTCTTGGCTACTACTTCTATTCCAATATATTCCTTTACTGATGACAGGACTCAGGCCCCTCCTCTTGGGCTGTAGAACGGGAAAGGCAGCGTATGTTAAGCTAATTAAATTCCGATATTAACATCATAACCAATTGGGGGATTATCAACCGAGTCGAATTTAATGCTTCCAAAACTCAATGCTGTCTGCTGTCATTAAAGCGAAATGTAAATACCCAGCCATTATCCATGAATGGCACTTACATCGTCGAAACGGAAAAACTACACGTCCCGGTATGCGTGTCAGTGACAACTTACGTTGGAATGACCACATATTCGATGTCATCAAAAATGCTGCGAAATGTCTAGGTTTCCTCAAGCGATGTAAGAAATATTTTACCCCCTCTGATCAGGCCTCAATATTTAAAGCATTCATCCGCCCAAAATTTGAGTGCAATGCCCGCAGCTGGTCAGGTGCTCCCAAAACATCTCTGCACTTGCTAGATAGGATTCAAAATAGTGCGATAAAACTCATAGGTGATACTAATATAATTGACAGCCTCGAACACCGATGTAATGTCTCCTGTCTCGCTTTGTTTTATCGCTATTTCCACTACCAGTGCTCCATTGAAATCACCAGTAGCATTCAGCCCATTCAAACTTTCAACCGTAACACCCGTCTCGCTATGAATGCTCATCAGTATATCCTCAAGCCCATTTTCGGGTGTGCTCGAAAATATCATGATTCTTTCCTAAGCCGTACAACTCGCTTATGGAATGCCCTACCGATCCCTGTGTTTTCTGGTCGTTATAACTTTCAAACATTTGAAAACAATGTACATCGGTACCTGTCCTTTCTTCCTCCCTAAATTTCCTTCGCCCGCGCTGTGTACAAACATTTTAAGGGTGTACTCCTTGAGCGCGCGTTCATTATAAAAACAAAAAAATCCAAAACTTCTAGTCCTATGATCCTATTGGGACTTGGAACCCAGACCTGACCAAGCATTTTAAAACAACATTCCTTTTGGATCTTCTTTATTGAGATAGGTGATGCAATTGCAAAATCATTTCAGCTACTTTGAGGAAATTGCTATTTCGCCTTCAATGCGTATGAGAAAGCTAACTACTTGCAATCCCTAATTATGGAACTCTTTGATAGATATGTTCCTGAAAAAAGAGTTAAAATACTTTTTCTGATATGTGGAAATTGATCAAGGTCATATCTGCCCCGAAAAAGCCTCAACCCTCCTCTCCTACGGACTTTGGCCGACAAGTATCTTACCATGTCCATCGGAAGTCTTAGAGAAGGTATTGGCAAACCAAATTTTCACTTTCAATTAGGTTACCGTGCAAATCATAGCTGTCCAACAACTGTGTTCGAGATCATTGAAAATATTAAGATTCAATGTGATATGGACCTTATGACGATTCTGTGTTTGTTTGACTTCTCTAAAGCTCTTGATAGCGTCGGTTATAAGCTACTCGTCAGAAACTTAACCCAGTTTTCGGTTTCAGTGAAAGAAACAGAGTTTATAATTATTTTGTTAATCGGCATCAAAGAGCAAAGCATAATGATGGTGTGTATCTCAGCAGTCAATTCTTAGCTCAATCTTATTGCCTTTCCATTAATAAGATACCTAAAATATGTTCAAATATCCCATCCCACCTCTACTTACGTTGGTGATGCCCAGATTCATCTCTCCAGACCCATCGGTCTTATTGACCGGCTTAATTATTGATGAGGCTTAATGATGACCTGTTAGAAATATATAACTGGTCATTGTATAATGGACTGAATATAAACCCAACCAAACTTCAACTTATCTTAATAAGTAAAAAACATGTTGACAAGGCCGGAATGCCACTAGTGATAGTGAACGGGAAAAAGCTTGATTTTATAGATACGGTTACTACGTTAATCTTGGGTACAAAATAAGCAGTTCACTCTCTGCTGTTGATCATACGAGCTCGGTGGTCATATCTATGGTAGACTACGTAAATGTTGGCCAGTTTCACTCCAATAGTAGGTACAAAGCTTAGACCTGTTAAGGCTGTACTCGTATTTTTGCCTATAATCAACTACGCCGCCATTATTTACTGCAAGCCTGACTCTCACTCGCAAAATAAGTCATTTGTTGCTTTCAACGATATGATCAGGCATACCTACAATATATATATATTCGGGCTGCGTACCACGCAAAGACGCATTTTTGTTATTCGATCTTTTTAAATACGAAAATGGGCGATCTGTAAAAGTAACATTTCGTAAAATTCGTGAATTTTTCGGTCAACATAATCGCCCTAGTGAGTCCGGAATTCGTGGAATGGTGAAACATTTTGAAGAAATTATTTCGGTACCGGGCCAAGCTCTATATCAGCATGCACGGCCAGCACGTACACGCCAAAACATTACCACTGTGATGTTGACAACCAGATACTGCAATTCGTCGCCGAACTCAACAATTGGGCCTCACTTAGGGCACTTTACGGCGAACATTAAAAGTTTATCTTCATTTGCACGTCTATAAAATCCAAATTACACAACAATTGAAGCCTTTGGACCCTCTACGAGGTCGCCGATTTATTAACTGGATGTTGGATCCCCAGGATAATTTGTCATCGAATTAGATCTTTTCCGATGAAGCCCATTTTTGTTTGAATGGGTACGTAAATAAACAAAATTGTCGTTTCTGGGGACCGGAAAACCCATACGAGATTCACGAAAAGCCACTGCATCCCAAAAAAGTCACTGTATGGTGCGGATTATGGGTTGGTGGCATCATGGGCACGTACTTTTTCGAAGATTAGGCTGGAGGACAGTTACAGTGAATGGAGAACGTTACCGCAACATGTTGACAGGCCATTTTTTTTCCAAAATTGCATGAATTGGGTTTTCTGGTTTCAACAGGATGGTGCTACTGCCCACACAAGCCATCAATCAATCAATTTCTTATTTATTGTTATTTCTTTTTTATTTTTTCAAAGGATCGATACAAAAAAATTTGTAAAGTCCGGGATTTTACGCCGGGGTAAAATGCCCATGAGGCGTTTTTTTGTCAACAGCACGCTATGTACCGAGTTCCCATGTGGTCCACCATCTAGATATTTACCACGCCCAACACTGCTAGATTTCGGTGATCTAGTGGGAACCGATGACTTCAGTGTGGCGAAGCCGTTGACATCAATCAATTTATTGCGTACGAAATTCTTATTTCGGTTAGAGGAGAAATTGATTGGCCTCCAACGTCATGCGATTTGACATCTTTGGACTTCTTCCTGTGGGGTTATTCAAAGAGTAAGGTATATGCCAATAACCCAGCGACAGTTCAGGATCTCAAACATATCATTCAAACTGAAATTGCGGACATTGACCCACTTATTCTTCAAAAAGTCAGCGATAATTTTGACCTTCGGATGGTCGCTTGCAATAGAAGCCGTGGTATTCACATGAACGATGTTGTGTTCCATTCATAGTTGCCATAGATCGAGCTTTGTTAATCAATAAAATTCTACATTAATTTCACAATAAGTGTGTGCTTAATTTAATAAAACAACAAGTACAGTGTGGAGTGACATCTGCAGACGTTTCAATTCTGAATTCTATTATTAAAATTTTTATTTTCCAAGGTTTTGATATAGCCATTGCGCATCCCTTGACTGGCTACGTGTTTTTAAATCCTTGGCTAATAATTTGGTTTTAGGTCGGTGTATGAAAATATTCATCTCGCGTTGATATTAATCTCCGATACACAAAGGAGTAAACCCCACTATCGACGGCCGATAACTGAATATAATCTTATATCAACGATATTACAAATAAATAAGGCTGGGCTATGGGATGCAATACCTGCCAAATAACCTGCCTACAATACAAATAGTCGTTCTATAGAGTTTTCATCAAGTTTTCGTATAATTGCGGCTGTATTTCGCAAATAACAGCTCTGGTATTTGCTTTAAGTGCATGAACCCTTGGTGGGGTATTGGTGTAGACTTTATTTTGGCATAGCGCCGAAGGAAAAAGTCTAATAATGTTAAGGGGTTAGGCCACTATAGGATTTTCAAAAAATCGATGTTTCTTTTATTACTTTCAATGGTCCCTTAGGACCTCAAAAATAATATCCCACAAGATTATGGCCGGGAAATATCTCGAAGTACTTACTTTTCAAAGTATAGTACAAGGCCGCCAGGTAGGCATCGAGCTTACCTTAAAATTTTAAACGCGTTTATCTCAAAACTGTATTTTTCAAGTTAGCCGCACCCATAACTTGAACAATTTTTAACCAATTCACTTCAAATTTTAACTAGATCTTTAAAAATATATTGTCTAAATAAGTACGTAGGATTTTTTTTATATGGCATAGTTCATTTGTTATTAAAAATTTTCTGACAAATTTTTCTGGGAATTTTGCAAGTTTAACTTTGGAAGTGCGCATTCGGCCAAAAATCAATACCACCTTGATCAAAAATTTTCCGGAATTTATTCAGAAAATTAAAAATACAACTTTATTCATCTAAATCTATATTGTTCCCTTCAAAGTAATCCCCATCGACTGCAACACACTTATGCCAGCGCTTTATCCAATCCTCGAAACATTTTTTATATTCGGTTTTCGGTATGTCCATCAGTGCTTCCTGCGATTTTTCTATTACTTCCTCTAGGCTGCTGAAGCGCGTTCCCTGTAGTGGTTTTTTAACTCGATTAATCCTGTGACCTCTACAGGGAGCCAAATCAGATGAATTCGGTGGCTGTTGGATGGTACTTGTTGCATTTTTCGACAACAAATTATGAATAATAATGGCCCTGTGCGACGTTGCGTTATCATGGTGCAAAATCCACGAGTTTTCTGCCCACAATTCTGGCCTCTTTCGGTGAATTTCGTCACGCAAACGTCTCATAACGCCCAAATAATACGAGTACTCTTTGTTTACTGTCTGACCTTCTGCCAAAAATTCATGATGCACTACACCGTTGTAATCCATGAAAAACGTGAGCATTGCCTTCTTTTTTGACTAAAAACGCCAACATCAAGGCTCATTTGGCGAACGCCATTCACTTGCCTGATGTCTGTGACCATTTCTAAAATTTTAAAAAATCGCCAACTCATACAGAGATAGATGTACTCTTGGCTACGTAACTTTTGCAAATGTCAAGCTATGACGCTAAGATTCAGAGGGAATGTCCACAATAGATTTACCAACTTAACAAAACAAACAAAACTAAAATCGGAACAATGGGAGCGCCACACGGTGCTGTCCCCCGGCAACTTTTTGATCAAGGTGGTATATCAAAAAAATCCTACGTACGAGGGCGGGTGAATAAGTCCGTGACTTTTGGATTAAAACACAGATTTTTTGATAAAATAATTTTATTTTTCAACGTAGTCTCCCTTGAGCTCTATACACTTTGTCCAACGCTTCTCCTTCCAAAAAAAATGATTTGTCGAGGTCCTCAAAATGACGAGATGACTTCATCATTGGAGTCAAATCTTTTTCCACCAAGCCATTTCTTCAGGTTTGGGAACAAGAAGTAGTCGCTCGGAGCCAAATCTGGAGAATAGGGTGGATGAGGGAGCAATTCATAGCCCAGTTCATGGATTTTTGCCATGGCAACTGCACATGTGTGCACCCTAGCATTGTCTTGGTGGAAAAGAACTTTTTTCTTGGCCAAATGAGGTCGTTTTTTTTTCAAATCGTCATTGAATCGGTCCAATAAGTTGGCATAATATTCCCCATTGATTGTTCTTCCCTTCTGAAGGTAGTCAATGCGGATTATCCCGCGTGCATCCCAAAAAACAGTCGCCATAACTTTATTGGCTGACAAACCCACCTTGGCCTTCTTTGGCGCCGATTCACCCTTAGAAACCCACTGTTTTGACTGTTGTTTGTTCTCTGGTGTGTTGTGATGGATCCATGTTTCGTCCACGGTTACAAAACGGCGCAAAAACTCCTCCATATTGCGATTAAACAACGCCAAACCTTCCTGTGAAGTTGTTACACGATTGCGTTTGTGGTCGACTGTGAGCAAACGCGGCACCCATCTTGCGGAAAGCTTTCTCATGCCCAAGTGATCATTCAAAATTGAAACCACTGAGCCATGCGAGATCCCTACGGTTTCCACAATCTCTCGCACTTTCAATCTTCGGTCGGCCAACACCATATCGTGAATTTTTTCGATTGTTTCGGGTGTAGAGACCTCAACTGGGCGTCCAGGACGTTCGGCATCTTTAGTGCTTGTACGGCCACAACGAAATTCAGTAAACCACTTTTTTACCATTGAAATCGATGGTGCAGAGTCCCCATAGTATTTATCAAGCTTAGCCTTGGTCTCGGTAATGGTTTTTTTTCGCAAGAAATAATGCTTAATAAGCGCACGAAATTCACTTTTTTCCATTTTCTCCTCAAATTAGTGAGTAGTCTGATAAAAATAGCTGTCAAACACAAACTAACTGACGTAGCAAGTCAACTGACAGATGCCTGTTGACAGGAGCAGTGTTGCTGTTTCAGTAAAGAGGTCAGAAATTCAAAAAGTCACTGACTTATTGACCCGCCCTCGTACTTCTCTAGCTGTTGTTATGTGCAATAAAAAAAAAAATTAGTGTCTCATCACAATTCAGGATTTACAGGAGCTGTCGGTAGGGCTGTAGACCCTTCCAAAAAAGAGAGGTCATCTGAGTAACGCTGCACAGAAGCCATTTTTAATAAACTATTCTATAAAAATTGATCATATGTACAATAAACTTTTACCTTTGTAAATTCGATGTATTTTATATTTTTCCTGAAAAAAAAATTACTAAAAGGCCTATTTTTACGGCTTCTAGAGTGGCCTAATCGCACGATCTCGGCGGACAATTGAAGTCTTACTTTCGAGAAATCACACGTCCAGGAAATAGAGCCATTAATTTCACCAGCTGTTTGGCATGTGGCTCCGTCCTGCGGAAATAAACGTCGTTCGTTCACGTCCATACCATCAATTTCAGGCGAAACAAAGTCTGTCAACGTCGTTCGCTAACGCAATCCATTCATTGAAACAGTCGCACCAGCATCATTTTCGAAAAAATATGGTCCAATGACATCGCCAATTGAGAAGTTGTTCCACTATTTCCCTTTGATTTTTAGAGCTCCAGATGCGACAGTTTTATTTGTTTACTTACTCAGAGAAATAGATATGAGCCCCAACACTCAGAATAATTTTGGGTAAAAAGTCTGATCTTGTTCATTCATTTCCAGCACCCAATCAGCGAAAGTACGGCATAGTGCATGGTCTGCTTCAATTCTTGTGTCAACTGGACCATATAAGCATGTAGCCTAAGATCTTTATGAAAAATGCGGTGCAAAGTGGTTAGGGTTAGGGCCCAATTTCTGTGATCATCATGTACAATTGGGTTTTCAGTCACACTCTCAGCTACGACGAACACGAGTTGGAGTCTTCGCATCACCAACCTGTACGAGACGTTAAAATTAATCGATAAAATTCACTATACGAGTATCTTAGCGAGAAGGCGCTTGGTGTTGACCAAAAGCAGTACGAAGTTTCACCGTTTTTGTATTTTCACTATTTCAACACGTTGTGCGAGTTTGTATCGATCCATATTTCATAACCTTATAGTTTTTCCTTATCAAAAGTCATCACAATGACAGCTCAATATTCAATTGGCGCCAAAATTAAAATGACACCTCTTGTTGGATGAACCTTTATACAATATAAAGGGTGGCCAGATATGAACGATAGGAAAAAAATTTTAAATAAAACAACAACGCTTATATGGCGTTGTCTTGTTGGAAGAACAGCTCGGATATATCGATGTTGTCGAGCTCTGACCCCAGAAAGTCGGCTAACCTCGCTCTATACCTCGGAGAACTTACGGTTACGGTGTCTTCTTCTTCATTTTGAAAGGCATAAGGTCCAATGACGTTGCCATGCCATAAACGCCACCAAACAGTCAATTTTTGTGGATACATTGATGATTGCCAAAAATGGGCCTCGTCTGAGTAGATGAGTTTTTGGCCAAAATTCGTTTCTCCGTTCAACATTTCCAGCGCCCAATTAGCGAGCTCACGTCATTGTATCTGATCGTCTGAGTTCAATTCTTGCGTCGGCACAATCTTATATGGATGTAGGCCCAAATCCAACCACAAAATAAGCTGACGATGCCCAATTCAGCTGATCGGCGCCCAATCAACATTTCTGGGACTTCTTCGATACTGGCCGCTACGGCGGCTATATTTTCTTCATTTCGCACCAATCTCTATCTGGTTGGCGGCTTAAGGTCTGAAAGAGTATACCCACCCTCAAACTTTTCCACTGTGCGACGAATTGTCTGCACATTGCAGCCATGATGACGATCGACCTAACAACGAAATTCACGTTGCATATTTACAACTCAGCCGGAATTTCGATAATATTTTTTAATAATTTCCGCATGTTCGGCACGCGTAAAACGATGCATGATGAAATGTAACTTTGACAGCTGCTGAAACATAACAATTGGAAAAACTATCATTGCTATCTGGTCACCCGTTATACTCAAGATGCCCCTTTGCTGAAAAAAATAGGCCAGAGCCAATTAATAACTGAAAAAAAACATCACAAAATGGCTGATATCTTTTCATTCACCACCATTGACCGAAAATATCGACTCCCTAAGAAAAACTTGCTTTCACTTTCAATCCATGCCGGTGCTCCTACTTCAGATTTAAGCCCATCAAACCTATTACTGTCTCTAGAAACGAATGTTAAGGATGTTGCGTATCACAAAAAAACCTTCCCATAGGGCCTTAACGTAAAAAGCCCTAAATATGTACATTCTATAGTACGACTTTGTAAAATGACTAATCTCATCACCTTTTCAGTTTAAAAAAAAACATTGTTTAAGTACATTTTTAAAGCTTTGGAAATGTATAGTGAGAGGAACCATTTTATAACCCAAGCAGGTTGGTTAAGCTAAAGCCTCTGTTAAATTTGATTAAGGAACTGTTAGTGGAAAAGTTTCTTCCAAATGCGCAAGGTGCCTTATATACGCCAGGCATGCCATAAATATTCACGATTTAAATTTTAGTCATAAGATAGAATTTAATCCCGACAATACGTTGCACAATATTCTTTTATAAATACTGCTAACTTTAAAGGGGTTGGTAGAATCTAGTAGACTGGTACATTCAACAAAATACTTTTATAATTACAAAACCTAGACCTTCAAAGTCAGAGAACTACCTCATCATAGTTGTCGCAGACAAGAGAAAGAGACCTCAGGCAACCTCATCTCCACAACTGGAGGCAGCTTGTAAAATACCATTCTAGCTGAAGAGGAATGGTAGTTGAGGCCCTGGTTCATCCCAGACTATAGTGCCATCTGACTTAGCAATTTAATTGAAGATAATTTCCAGATTGTGCCCTTTGAAAGTGTTTTTTTCACAATCCATATGTCTAATTTTTGTTTTGTTATTTTTTCCGTAACTGCTACAGTTTAACCTTTTCCGAAAGATAGAGATAAAGATCCAAAAATATGACCAAAATATCTTGCGTCTCGAAGTCTATAAACCTAAAATCTTTTGTCAACCCACCCATAAACGTGTATATTGGCCAAATATTAATGGTGCAGCAAGGCACGGTATTTTAAAAATCGAACTAATCTCAAAGGCCGATGGTATTGACACCGTGAACAAAATCTAGCTAGTTGGGGTTTAAGATTCTTGAATGAAATATGCCAAACAAGGGTTTAGCTGTGAAAAAGATCAAAACAGACGTATATGTATGTACAATTGACAATAAAGGATACCTCATACCAACGATTCGTAACTACGGTAGCGATACCTTCATAGAATTCACATGATGATAAATTTTTGGCAACGACTGTTTCTTTAGAACGTCAAGGCAACTGAAATGCCTTTTTACGAACAACTTAGAAACCCCCTACAAGACCTTTGCTCTTTGTTTAGACTGGGCTTGTGGAAGGAGATATAAAAATATTTGTAACAGCATAACGAGATCCTTGACTTAATAAAAAGAATTGGAATTCAAAGACTAAAATATGCGAATTGAAGAAATAACAGTGGTCCAGCTCGAAGAAACTTCCAATCCAACCCAACGCAGTAAAGGATGAATTCGCTCTTAACGTTTGCAACTGAAGGCGGTTGGTAGTAGAGACACCAAATGGAAGGGAAGTGTTATTTGAAGCACAGATCTGCCCTGAACTGTATCGCCATCTAAAATAATTGAAGAGTGACTGGATATATTATACTCGTAGAAAAGAATTACACCAATATAATATGCGCATATTGTTCTGAGAAAAAGTCATAGCTCCTGTAAAATTTCAAAAAGGTCGCTTATGATGGTTTCCTGCGGTCTTTATAGTTTGAATTATGATTCAATTTTCATATAAATTTGACATTTTATTTATTTGGTTTAAATAAATAATTAAAAATTCTTTCTTTACAATTTGTTCTTATTGCTGTTAAGCCTATCCGTTCAGCTTATTGCACTCATACGAACCCTTGTGCAAACGGCATCACAACAAAAGAAAATTAAATCCCGACCCCACCCCAAATTGATTGCAGAAGCAGAAGCCAAAGAAAAAAATAAACTACAGCACCGGGAGCCACATATAATATCCGCAGAGTGGCAGCAGAAAACTCCCAAACAAAATTGTTCAACAAAAAGGGATACCAATTCAAACATACACACAAACAAATGTGCACACATACGAGTACGAGTAGTTGTGTGCAGCAATATTCCTTCTTGCACTATCATTTTGTCCTTTCGTTCATATCCTCTCTTGTGTTGAAATCAAATCCTCACAAGATCTAGTTATGTCAATGGCATAAAACTTATTAAATAGACGACTGTTTAGGAACCACCACCCACCATCTATGTTAATCCCATACCTCCCCAATTGCATCCTTTCATAACAAAAAAAAATCACTATTAAATACGACTACGAAAAGAGTCATTCCGCGTTTTTAAGGATTTGATGGACATACAATAAATTAATAGCATTCTTACCGTTATTTGTTTCCTATTTTCCTCTATTTTTTTTCTCTTATTTCAGTTTTGAGTTTCTCGCAATTTTTAGTTGAAATAGTACATAGTACGACGTCAGTCCTAGAGTAGATGCTTTCAGTTGTTGCTGTGTTTGTTATTGTCGAGTTGCTGTAATACTTGTATATCAAAAGTTCAATGATCCTTTTGTTGACATCCCTATTATTTTCTTTTCCAATGGAATTGCGTATAAGAACACATATGTTAAGGTTTAAGTGGTATCACTGGCACATTATTTAACAAATTTTATACGTATAAAAAAAATTCAAATCAAATATCCTTAGATGGGGAATTTGATTTTTGTTTCACTTGATTTGAGGATTTTATCTGGACACAATCAAAACAGAATAGTACAACCTGAAGAAGGGGGTTTACTCGTAACCAAATACTTTATGGAGTAGATAGAGGATGCACCGGAAAAAAAATTCTCTCGTATAAGGGGATGTTTGTTGTGTCGGCAATGCAGTCTGTTTCAGTTGCCTTTATCTATGTACACGGACAGGTATATTTTTATATTCCACGTACACTAAGATTTTTTGGCCGTTTCGACTTGTACTATTGAATGCACTCGCGGTTAAAAAAACGACCTCCCCATCAGAAGGCCAATACTTTTCCTTGAAACAACTCTGCGCATATACGTACATATAAACAAACTAGCCGCTTCCGCCACCAATATACTATTTACGACGTGGTTGTTTTCTTTTTTTTTTTAAAAAAAAAAAAAGGACTTCAATCTAAAAACTGTACATGTGTATATTTGGACATATGGAATTATTATTTTACTTTAATGCAGAGAAATTTCTTTTTTTTATATTCTAGATTTTATTTTATTTCTCCCCTAGACACGAACTTGCACTATCTCTCGCATCAATCTCCTGCTAGTATTATTCCATCCTCACTATTAAAATCAGACTGAATTTCCGAATGTTAAACAACTTCGAACAAGCCTCAATGGACAACAGACAAACCACGGCGAATGTATCTATCTGCTATATACACAGGGAATAGTAAAATCCACCACGAATCTTTGACAAGATGTGTACTTGTATAACATATACACGCTATAATTCGTAGCGACAAAGCTATGGCTGGCTGGGTGCTGGGCGACAAGCAACACATCAAAACGAAGACACAATGCGAAGCGGAGAAAAAAAATAAATAAAAACAAAACCAACACAGGTAAGCGAAAAAACCGACGAGCTGTGTTGTGTTTGCAACTTCTTTCTTTTCTTTTCGCAGCGAATTCGAATCGTGGGTGGAATGGGAGTTCGTGTTGGAACCAATGTTGCGGATTGTACTCTGATCGGAGCATTTTAGTACTATTACATTTTTCGTATTATTTAAACTGTCATTGTATTCTATTATTGTCACCATTTTATGACGAATCGTTAAAAAATTTAAGAACGCATTGAAACAAGTATTGGAAAAGAACTTGACGAAAATAAAAAAGCCCTTACCTGCTTTATAGGCATGAAAAAGCTTTTGACTCGATAAGCAGGGGAAAGATCTACGAGAATCTTAGAAGGGAAGGGGTGGAGGGAGGACTTGTACGAGCCATCAAAAGTATATATAGGGTGACCAGATAGTATGATAGTTTTTCTTATTGATATATTACAGCAGCTGTCAAAATCACCAATGACATCCAGCTGTCAAAATGTTCAATAAGGTTTGCCATTTCAGCATGCATCGTTTTACGCTTTCCGAACGTGCAGAAATTATTACAAAGTGTTATCGAAATTCCGACTCAAATATGCAACTTGAATTTCATCGTTAGGTTGGCTGTCATCATGTCTTCAGTATGCAGGCAATTTGTCGTACCATGGCAAAGTTTGAGCGTTTTGGATCTTAAGTCATCAAGCAGACAGAGATTGGTGTGGAATGAAGAAAACTTAGCTGATGTAGCGGCCATTATCGAAGAAAACCCAGAAATGTCGATTCGGCGTCGATCAGCTAAGTTGGCCATCGCCAGTGAGTCAACCTGGCTTATTTTGCGGTTGAATTTGGGCCTACATCCGTACAAGATTGTGCTGATGCAAGAATTGAAGCCGGGGAAATGTTGGCCCGGAAATCTAGATTTTGGCTAAAAAATCATCTTTTTGGACGAGGCCCATTTTTGGCTCAGCGGCTATGTCAACAAGCAAAATTGCGATTTTATCCACAAAGATTGACTGTTTGGTGCGGTTTATGACATTGCGGACCTTATTTCTTTCGAAATGTGAAAGGAGGACTTTCTGTGGTCCGAGCTCGACAACACCGATATATCCAAGCTGTGGTTCCAACAAGACGGCGCTACATACCATACAAGCGACGTAACACTCGAAGTTGTGAAGGAGAAATTTAGAGACTGGGATATCTCACAGCGAGCGTGCATCAATTGGACCCCGCGATTATAGGATTTGACACGCTATTGCCGGAATAACGCCTCACATATTAGATCTAGTCATGAAAAATTGGGCGGACCGCTTGAAGCACTGCCAGCTTCACGGCCATTTGAATGATGTGCTCTTCCACACATAATAGCATGAACTTTGCTTGAAAATAAAGCCCGAATCAATTTTATATTTCACACCGTCGTTGTTTTATCTAAATTCCCTTTAGGGAAACATTTAATGTCACCACATGCAATGTGCTGTCAGACAAATTCAAGGTATCTATAGGAGTGACGCAAGGTAGTGTATTGAGCCCGCTTAAGCCCCCATAGCCAAGAAAGGATGGAAAGCTACAGAGTGGGTTATCAACAGCGTGGGTTATCAACCAATCTATCTTCAAGCATGTGCGTTCGTGTGCTGTTTGCTAATGGTGAAAAAAATATGCAAAAGAGTGTAAAGGTTTGGAAAGATACATTAGCAAAGCAGAAACTAGAGCTCAATGTGGTTGAGACAAAAGCGGTGGTGATCGGAAATGAAACTGGGGTAGCAAGAGTAATGGTGCGTAACAGTGATAGTGGGTGGCACCTAGGCAGTATTATAAACAGCTGAGGTAATTCGAAAGACGAATTGATGGCGAGGATAAAAGCGGCAAATAGACTATACGCAGACCTCAACGAGATCGCACAAGAAACAAAATTATCAAATTTTAAATCGATTTATTGAACTTACCTGTGCTGCTACACCGAAGCGAAAACTGGATACTCACAGGAGGACAAGAAAAACAAGTACAAGTTTTGGAGATGAAATACCTTAAGAGAGTTATATCAGCGTGGAGGATAGACAAGAAAAGGAACGAAGATATTAGAAAGCAACTATATGTTATGTCAATTCGTCTAAACTACTAATACTCGAGGAAAAGAAACTAAGATGGTTCGGACACTTAGTGCGCATGGAAGAGAATAGACAAGTGAAGAAAATTTGGGAAATAAGACCAGAAGGAAAAACCAAAAGAGCAAGACCCAAAACCACATGGGACACTACAGTCTGAAAGAGGCTGGGTATAGATGGGGCTTGATTAAACAAATAGCATGAAACAGGATCCAGTAGAAAAATTTCACGAGAAAATAAAAAAGAGGGAACCACTAATGTCACCTCGACACCTTAAGGTAAAAGACGACCGGATTATGTATGTATACATGTATGTACGTATGTATTTTCTAAATCTCTACATAGTGCACTTGGAGTTGCGAGTAGTTTGATACTTTTAATAAGCGATATGAACCTGCGAAACGCTATGGCAATGTGTTAATTCGTTACGTATGAAATTGCCGATTTGTGAATTGTGGATGGTTATAGAAATGAAAGTTATATTTTTTGACGCTAAGAATAAATTTACACCGTTAGTTTATTTAGTTGACTATTTTCCTTACTTAGAGAGTGCTTTCGTCACATAAATATTTTAGGGTAATCTTCCTTTTTCAATCAAAAAAATTAACATTGTTGCAGTGACTCAGAAAATGAATTGTTTTTCTGGTTTGGATATACGTACCGAGAGAATAGTCAAGAACTCGTTTACCAACTTCGATGAAGGCGATATTTCACTGGAAAATAAACCACAGTGAAGACTAGTGGGAATTATTGATAATGAAGAACTTGTGACATATATTGAAGAAAATCCAGCCGCGACTATGAAATGGTGAAAGGAAAGATGATTACACCACTTGTTAACACCAATAAATATGTATGCTATGACGCGCGTTTCAAAATTACAATATCTTTGAACAATGCGTAGACACCATGTGATTCCGTTTTGGCGTCAGGCTGTAACCCGTGACCAAAAGTGGATCCTTTATGATAATTAGCAGCGCTCAGAAGAACAATTAGCACGTGATTGGTGATAATATGGGGCGAATGAGGGAGTTATTATTCGTTGTGCATTATTCGTTTCTCAAAAGCGAGGAAAAAATCACAGCAAAGTCGTACTGTATATTAATTATAATAATGCATAGAAATTGTGCTAAAAACCGTATTCACTTACAAATAAACATGGTACTATGATAATGCAAGACCATATGCAGCACACTTAACGTTCCTGAATCTGGGTTGGGATATGAAGTTATGCTTCATCCACTCTACTCACCCTTATTGACTACAAATGCCACAAAATAGCACTTTAAAGAATTTTCTACCCAAAAGGATGAAAACATTCTTTGAAGAAGACATAAGCTGTAACATTAGCGCAGATTATTTTGTGGAACAGACTTTGTGCACTTTTAAACTAACGCCATATGTAAAGAACCTGAAAAGCTTATTGCCAATTTCGGATTGTGTTCGCGATATTTTCCAATATTTTCAGCAGCTTGTTTTATCTACATATCCACATTCTATAAGCATCTTGATTTCCAGTGTGCAAATAGAATATTGCCACAATGCACTTCCCTGCTTGCCGTTAAAGACCACTAAATGGGAAGAGATTAGGCACGTTGATACCAAAAATTATCCTAAGAAGCAATAACATTGGTATGACAATAAAAAAACTATATTTGGTTTTTATACATACCGGCGCCATACGAGTGAGAGGACAATAGTATGAAAGTTGAGAATCATGGAACTGAATACAGTTATTTTGCAACATCGAGTGAATGATTCAGGAGCAAATAAATATGTATATTCGTGTTACAGCTGGTCAATTTCTAGATGCCACCGTTTTAATGCTCTTGAAAAAACGATTTTTTTTCGCAAGCTGGGACGGCAGAAAATGACGGATAAAAATTTCGAATAATATAAACAAAGTGATGTTTCCATTGGAGCGCGTAGCGATGCTTTCTTGTTTGCTGATAATTTATATATAGATTAAATCGCATTTACTTTCAGACAAATTCAATAGGTTTATTCTTTCCTGCTTAATTACATCATAAAGCTGCTGAAAAGGTCATACGTGAGACACCGCACTACATGCCAATGAGAAGATATAAACTCGAAGCACAAACAAACGGGCTACATTTTCCAAAACATGAGAAAATTCCCAAGAGATTCGATCACCGAAGTGTATAGAACGCAAGCAATGATGTTTGCAATATAAGAAAAGAGTACTTTAGTGCGTTACTTAATGAAGAATTCCCGCGAGATAAAATTGCATCTGCCGACGCACATAAGAAAGAAAACGGAATGAGTGAAGTAATTAAAAGAAAAATTCTGGAATGTCTAGTCACTGAATCATATGCCGTTTGTGGTATTGATAAAAATTGAAAATCTTAAATTTAATCGGTTCGCGATTTTATTCAGTAAAATGATAAGAGGTGGTGGGTAAAGAGCTTTTTAGTTCCATTTCATAAACGAAGAGGCAATACGTGAAACTGTTAAAATGACAGATGCACGCGTCCGCTGTACAGTGCTATCAAATTTGAAAGCAAGCAGTGGGGCTTTGGGAGTATAGCTCTACGAACGATACGATTCAAAGTATACGAAAAATCGTTCGACAGAGTTTTGAGAGATTTTATTGAAACAGTGATTGGATCTCGGAAAATTACATGAGACATATACATATGTATATGTAGCAATATTAAGCCATCTGTATGAAGACTTCTAAAGCAAAGTAAAATACACAGCGGGAATTCCAAGTTAAAATTGGAGTACGCCAACGCAGTACTAGAAGAGAGTTGTACTTCAATAGACTGCCATTAACGTGTCCGAATGTCATCAAAGTGCTGTTGCACTAAAATTCAAACAACTGGAATAGTCGAACACGGTCAATCGTAAGCCATTAGAGAAATTGCGTTGAACATATATATAGCACAAGGGGTTAGCGTAGGGTTAACCGAATGACAAATATACCCTGCGATTTCTGTTGTACAATAAAAAAAAGTAAGAGGAGGTAAACATATTCGGTGTCGTGAAATAACGCCAAATGAAAGTGAAATAACGCCGAATTTCTATGTTCGGTCTTATTTCACTTTGCTAAAGTGAAATAAAGCCGAGTCGGCCTTATTTCGCTTTGAATTTATTCACACATTTAGAGAGAGGATTCTGTTCTCATAGATTTTAAATCATATGGTGTTAGTTCAGTTCGTTTTAGAAAGTGATATATAAACAGTGAGGTAGGTAAGGGGTGCATGTTGCCCCCCTGCAACCCCAAGCAGTCACTGTAGGATTCGGAGTGGGTGCGAGTTTTATGTATATACTCCCCATATACATATTTGTTGTTTGATTTGTTTGATTTAATCAATTGGTTTTATTGCACTTTCAATTGATCAAATCAAACAAATCAAACAACAAATATATGGGGAGTATATACACAAAACTCGCACCCACTCCAAATCCTACAGTGACCCCAAGCAGGGAGGTTGAAGGGGTGCAGCATGCCCCCCCTTACCTTCACCATCGAGTTGCAATCTACAAACATTAATTACGGTGAAATTTACTTGTTTTTCTAACAAGTACATTTGGCTTTGCAAATTCTTTTGCCTTCTCTCTGAATTCGGTTTTATTTTACAAAGCGTTATTTCGCTTCGTCATTGTGAAATAACGCCGAATTTCAAAATTCGGCGTTATTTTACGGCACCAACATATTCGTAAATTTCTGGTATTGTCATGTTCAAAGAAGTTCAGCCCGAAAAGTCGTTTATGAGACAGAATTTTTGATGGACCTATTTTCTAAAAATTGGGGAAAGGGCATACTTTCATATGTGAAGGTCAAAACATTTCTTCTTATAAATTTTTTCGGACAGATCAGAAAATTTGAATAAATAATTATTTGAAAAATGTTTTCTTTTGAAGCTAAAAAGGCTCGTGGACCACCGCAACGGGATTACTTGTCAGGTTTCAGGTTCACCGTTTCATAAGAATATTTTTTTGAATAACAATTATTTCGGCAACTCGGCGTCTAAATTGCAAATCTAATTTGTTTCTTATGGCACCTTATTCAGTATGAAAGAATCTTATCCAAGGGCTTACCTTGGAATCAACTAATGACTAGTCCTTTCACATTACAAATTACATACAAATTTTTCTTCCTACGCTATGGTGGTACAGTGCAAAGTTTCCTTCAGAATTTAGATCGGCTGTGCCAGGAATAACCGCATACCGTCAAAGTTACTACATACGATTTCTTATTTTGATTTTTTACAGGATTAGCGACTTTTCAAAGTTTTCTTTCTCTATCTTTGTTTTCCGAATCGAGTTTTTGGCATTTGGCATAACGTTTGACATAAAAAGTCTGATCTAAGAGGCAGCCACTACCAGCCACAACACTATACATACTATATATACTTTATCCTGAGCTCATAAATTATTATCTGTTTGAAGATCTCCTGGCCCCGAAAGCTTTGTTCGTTGTAGTTTTACTTATATTTTCTGCTATATTTGGTCATTTCTGCACATGCACATGGTATGTGTTCTTTTTTTAGTATTCAACTGATTTCACTTGTTCCCTTGACTCCTTTCTCAGTTCTAACACATATTTATGGCAGCTGCCTGTCATAATTTGTTTTTAGATCCTCTGTCAGTCTAGAGGAAGGGTTATACAATAAATTATCGACAAGCATATTTGTACATAGCTCCTAGTAGAGGACAATCAAAACTTCTAATTCGTAGGATACGGAGCAAATCTACTCCGGTCGTACGAACAGCGGCAACACATTTGAAGAAAAAAAGAATGGGGAATAAGGTTTAACATTCTTTTCCGGCGAATTAAAATTCCCGTATAGAAATAGAAGCTGCAAGTTGGAGTACAATTTAAATTACTTGAAGGTAAAAACACTTATAGGAAACACGAGAACTTTACAAATATCTTTTGTGCTACGGACAGTATACTCCAAATTAATGTCGTACTTATCCTCATCAATTATTCAATATTCACCAGTTGTTGAAACTGCGCATTATGAAAAGATAATTTATTCAATACTGATACGAATGGCATGTTGAGAAACAATTTTTCCTCAATTTGTGTTTCCAGCAACACGGAAATAAAAAAAATTGCAGACTACAGCGTTGGGAAATTCACGTAAAGTGTGGAAATTCTAAGAAATATATTCCGTTGTCTTAGATAAGTGCATGGGGTACGCTCCACAATTCATTCTAATAATAGTTTCCGCAATTACCGATTCAACACAGTCTACCGTGGTTTATGTATGAGGAAGGAAATAAAATAAATTTGTAGTATAAATTTTGGGATCTTTTTAATTAAGGTGATACCGCACAGTGTGGTTTCCAACCTAGATGATGCCTTGGATAGTACTGACTATCACATTTTCTAACCCGTCTTTGTGGTTAGTGGTGAATTAGTTTTTAGTGAAAACTAAGTTGAGTATTGGGTATTGGTGTGGAAATTTCTAAATTTTGTGAATTGCCGCAGTTATTTCCGGCGCTACACATAGTTGCATTAGCTAAAATATACATAAAGTGTTGGCATTGGGCGACTGTTGAAGGATTTTACGATAATATACCGAAATATTTTATAGCCAGTTGTTGCCTCAGAGGAAGGCCTTCCAACACAAGGTGTCATTTTAAATATAGCGCCATTGTTGAACTGCCAATATTCAACTATCACTGCGATGGATTGATAAGTAAAAACTAGTAGGTTATTAAATCTGGATCGATACACACTTGCATAATGTGCTCAAATAGTGAAAATTCACTACAAACGCAGTGAACATATTGCTCTCAACATTCGTTACAGTGCCGCTTTGTAGGCTTCTTGTTGTTGAATGTCTGCATGTGCGTGCAGGCATTCTTCATCAAACACGTACTTCTTGGTTGTGTTCTGTTCTGCCCGCATTGTGCAATTGCAAACATTCCGTAATGCGAATCTATTGCGGTAACAGACACGGCTTCGAGGTTATGCAAAATGCTTTCACAAGAGCGTTCCTAGCTACAGCAAAAAAAATTACCGGACCTGTGCTGTAACAAGCCAAGAGATTCTGGTAACTTTGGTGGAAACCTATTTTCCTGAATTCACATAATCAGATAACTGTGGATGCTACAGCACATTGAGAACATTAATCTCTCTATCTCTGAAGAGGAAATAGGTGTGGTTATTGTGATATCCCTTAAATGTTAACAGCGCCATCTACATTTGAATAGCAGAATATTTCAACCATTAACCCTTATCCTGTACACATGGGTCAAAATTGCCCAAACACGAAAAAATCCAGAACAAGCTACAGTGTCAACATTAAAGAGATGTCCTGCTACTTGTGCCCAAGTCGCATCAACAGCACGAAATATTCAACAAAATGCTCAAAATGTTCAAAATTTATTTGTAAAAATCATTCTGAACAAAAAATTACATGCAAAAATCGTGATTGCTAAATGAAAAGTACATTGAGCAAATTTGACCCACAAATACCATGTGAGTTTTTTTTTAAAGTACAGAATAAGGGTTGAATGGAGAATGGAACCGATTTTCTGACAAAATGGGAATTTGTACGGAACGCTGGATGTTCATCAGTTAAATTTGAAGTGTGAATTAAGAAAGTGATTAAGTGGTTTAAGTAAAAGATAAAAAAAAGTAAAAGTGGTTGAGAAACCGATTGGATTGGGAATTGTTATTGTATTGAATAAAGCGATTCTATTGAAAGAAATAGGTAAAATCTATCATTTGTACACACACAAACATTTTACATTATTAATACGAAAAAATGACGGTGGATAATTCAGTCCTTTAAGCCGTACAAATCTCCCGGTCCGGATGGTATTCTACCGATTATGCTACAGAAAGCACACAGTTTAAAAATAGGGTAAATAGAGGAAGTGACGGTAATATAGGCCCTGTTGGTAATAAGGCCCCCTAAATTATTTCTTACGCCATTATACCTGTGACACACTGGTGGTATGAATACCATTGTATACGGATATACTCGTACTATCTGTGTGCCGGGCATTACCATGGTAATACTACACGAGCAACATGGTATTAGCGTGGTATTCGCAACTTTCCAACGACCGCAGCGCCATTCTTCTTAATGAATCTTCTTAAAACTACAGTTTAAGGACTGAAACGAATAAAATCTGTAAATTTTAATACGAGCTATACTTCCAATGCGTAAAAATTGCAATCCCATTTTGTACCCAAATTAGCCTGTATATTCTCTAGTTTCAGTTTGTTATTGATTTTAGTTCGGTGCGGCTTAAAATATTTATAAAATATGAGTCAAGAGGAACGCCGTAAAAAGATCATCGACAAATGGCTCGAAAATACTTCGCGTCCAAACCATTTCATCGCAAAAAATTTAAACATAGCACGCAGTACAGTGGATTATGTTATTAAACGATATTTGGAGACATTGATAGTTAAGCGAAAACAGAAAAGTGGAGCACATGATACAAATTTGGACAGGAAAATAGTGGGTACCATCGTAAAAAACCGGACTATGTCATCCAGAGATGTTGCTCGGAAATGTAATACCAACCAAACAATGGTACAAAGATCTAAAAAACGTAACGGTCTAAAAAGCGGAAAAAAACAAAGAATACCGAAAGTTACTGAAACGCAAAAAAAAGTCATAAAAACACGAGCCTGAAAGCTATACGAGTTGATCGGCAACAAGAAAGCGTGCTTGGTTTTGGATGACGAAACTTATGTCAAAGCCGACTTTACTACTACTACCAGGTACGCAGTTTTACAACTCGTTTGAAGCTGAGATTCTTCCGCAATCAACAACATCGATTGGGATGGAAAAATTCGGGTCAAAATACTCGTATCTCGTTTGGCAGGCTATTTGCCAATGTGGACACAGGAGCTCATCATTTATTACAACGGGAACAATTAACCTAGAAGTGTACATTAACGAGTGCCTAAAAAAACCGTGGATTCCTTTCTTAAACAAACATGAGGGTTCAACATTATTTTGGCCAGATTAAGCTTCAGCTCACTGTGCTCATGCGACGTTGAGCTTTCTTGTTGCTAAAAATGTCGACTTTGCCCCAAAAGACATAAATCCACCCAATGTTCCACAGTGCCGTCCCATTGAAAGGTATTGGGCTTTGGTCAAAGCTACATTGAGGAAAAGTGAGCAGTGTGCAAAGGACGTAAAAGATGTGTATACTAAAACAGTTATAACTTGTGCTCAAAGTGTCCTCCTTGGTTTTTTATGTATGCCAGAGCCCGTTTTTGGATTGCACAGCGAATGTTTAATGCTAACTGCTGCCTCACTTTTGATGACGCTTCGAGAATACGATCTTCCAATTCAATTAAAGTTGCTATTTCGGTTGAATAAACAAGTTCTTTCATTCTTCCCCATACAAAAAAATCCAATACTGTAAGGTCAGGAGATCTTGCGGGCCAGTGAACTGGTCCATTTCTTCCTATCCAACGGTTACTGTACTCTTCATCTAGCCAATTCTTAACCTCACGACTATAGTAGGCTGGAGCACCGTCCTGTTGAAAATATGATGAAGCTAGTTGAATCAGTGGAATGTCTTCCAATAGTTCTGGTAAATCATTTCGCCAAAACTCCAGATAGTTTTTAGCATTCAGCCTAGGTGGTAGTTTGAAGGGGCCGAATAACTTGTTTCCAAGTACACCTGCCCACATATTGACGCTGAATTTGTAGTTAAATGATTTATGTCTCATTGTACGAGGATTGTCCGCAGACCACGTATGAAGATTATGAAAATTTGTGATCCCAACTCTTGTAAATTGAGATTCGTCCGTCCAAAGAATTCTGCTAATAAACTGGTTGTCTTCCAAGCTCCGCCCCAGCAACCAGTTAGCAAACTCAAGTCTCTTTTCCAAATCATTGGGAACCAGTTCTTGTACAGGTGTATGGTGGTATGGATGAAGGTTTTCTCCATGCAGTACATTAGAAATTTTATGCCTGGAAACATTGAATTGCAAACCTACGCATCTGATGCTGATTGATGGATCAGTTGTAACAGCTTCCAGTATTTTTTCTTCAGCCGAAATCTTTCTTACTCGCAGAGCTCCCGCATTCGGTCGTGTATTTGAAACTGATCCCGTTTCTCCAAGCCTTCAATTGGTATTTATAAATACTCTTTTATTAGGAAGTTGTCTGTGAGGATAAAGTGTGGGTGGCCGTAGCTCAAGTGGCAGTGTGTTGGCTTCCCAATCGGACGGTTCGGGGTTCAATACCAGCCGTGACCGAAAGACTTTTTTTCAGGCAACTAAAATCTTGCGAGATGAATGGTTTTCTAAATATAACATCAAGTCCAATTTACACTAGTAATTTAGTCTCCCCGTTAAATGTTGGATGCCACCCATGGAGCGAAATAACCACTGAGCCCAAAAATCTTTCTCTCTCTCTCTCTATCCAATTTTCCGAAAAACTTAACACGTGCTCCGGCATTTTAAGAGTAGTAATACCCTCTTGAGTGTTAAGTTCTTAAAAAAAAAAAATAAAAATGGTATCATAGCCCATAAACGTAAGTAATGTCTGCGTATTCTTGGTTTGTAAATGCTGACATTTCAAACAGCGTTTCTAAGCAACTCTAATCTTAGCGTAAAAAATTAAACTGATGAATTAATTTTTTTTCCTAATCTTTTATACCATTTCTGTAAGGTATATTTTCCAAATAAGCCTTCATATCCTAAACCTAACTCTTCTAAGAACTTTGAAGGAACAGGGTAAGGAAATGAGGGTTTTGACAAGTAGTCAAATAAAAGAGCACGCTTTAAAACTCTTTAATAGATATGCAATTTTAAAAAAATATTGGAAAATTAGTAATTCGTGGAAAACCACTCTTACGACAATGTATTGTCAACTGTTAGAAACGTTGGTAAAAAATCATAAATTGTTTTTTTTACCTGTTGCAGGTTTTCCCAAGTATCATAAAATCTGTGGGTTTCTGTGCAAATATTGATTATGATTTTTTGTTTTATTATTGTTACTTTCATAAAATAGTAAAACGCTATGTTAATTACGTATTTTCTGGAGAAAAGTGACCTTAAAGTCGAAAATTAGCATGGGCAATGAAAATGGAACAGGCTTAGAAATTGGATATCTAAAGACTCAAACAAGATATCAACTTCATTTAAAGTTTATTGAAAGCTGGTATTTCTTCTAAAAATAAAATCCTACATGTAGTTTTTACCATTAGTACTAACAGAGTAATTTCCGTTAACATGGGTCAGGGTACACCAAAGTTAGCCTTTTCTTAAATCCTCGATAAATTATGTCAACATTGGAGATAGACCCTTACTGTAGAACGATTATTTTCTTAAAGCATCCCCAGCAATCATTTCCGAAATTATCGTCATCGAATTAGGGGACACCCTGTATAAATATATGTTTGGAAAACATATTCCAAGGTTATTCAATTATTAGAAGAAAATAATAAAATTTTGACAGCATTGCTAAATAAAACCATTACTTACAAAAATATTTCATGATGGCTTCTCTTATTGAATTTCCAGGTACATCTATATCTCTGCAGTTTGTATTTCTTAGGGGTTGTTGCTTTCTCTTTTGTTGATCATCTTCATAGACCCAAGGCTGGTTTATTTTGTCATTCCTGTTATTACATATAACATAAAACGACATTTAAGATGGCCAAAGGCATTTTCAACAACACGACGACTTTTGGAAAGTTGTTTATTGTCCTTTGCTCGTGAGACTGCTCGAGACAAAATGCAAAGGGCTTCATAAAATACTTCGATAATCTAAAAGTAGAATCACCGATCAAAAGAATGGGCACCTCAACGCCTTCAATTATTCTTGTATTTTGCAGAAATAAGTCATTACTTATATGTACATATTTCTTTTAAGGTAGAACATTCAAATCTAGTGGAGTCATTACTTCTTCCAGGTATTCCAACATTAACATAAGTGAATCTATACCGGTGGTCCACGGCAGCAAACAGTATAGTAGAGTGCCATTCCTTGAAGTTATAATAGTCCGTTGCTTCATTTTTTGGAGGATTTACTTCTACATATATGGCGTCCATCAATTGCACCATAGCAGGTAAGATTTGTAAAGCCTTCAACTATTTCCACGATCTTTTCCTGTGTGCGGATACGCGTCGAAAACTTCGAGTTGAGATTTCTCACAAAATTCCTTACATATTTCTACAAGTGGTTCGACCAATTCTAAACAAACCAGCTACTGTTCTATATTCAACCTATGAAGCCAATGCTGCGATTCTTTTACCCAAAAGGATTGCAAGTCGCCAACTTGTATCGTTTCTTTTTAGGTGTCGTAGACTTTTCAAAAGTAAAAGTATTTTTGAATTTTTCTTCTGTAAAAAGAGGTACTCCAACTTCCCAAAAATGCGATTGTTCAACCTGTAATGATATAAAAGTTGAAACCGTACAAAATAATTGTTTTTAATCTATTTACCATTGTCCAAACACGTCTGGTTAAACTTCTCCTTTCCGAGTACGCCAAATTCCTGAACCTCTTGCTTTTATACTAGGTGGGATAACCTCCTTGACCGCCAGAATCCGCTGCTACTGCAAAAAAGGTTATGGTGCCTTGAAGTCCGTTCATATTTAGGCAGACATGCCAAATTTAAAGTTTTGTTTTGACAGCTGATTGTTGTTGACGTGTTTGGCATGTTGAGTATGCACAAAAACGATTTTCTTTCTCTCATAAAACATTATTTTTTGAGAGGCAAAACGGCGAAGGAAACAAAAGAAAAGTTGGATAAATATTATGGGGTTAATGCTCCATCAGATTACATCGTCAAATATTGGTTTCGAGAGTTTCGTGGTGGCCGCAACTCCACTATCGATCAAGTCCGCAGCGGCTGGCCCTCCGATGCCGTTACAGAGGAGAATGTCAAAAAAATACATGAAATGGTGTTGGCTGACCGGAAAGTGAAGGTGCGCGAGCTAGCAGATACAAGAAAGATTAGTACTGAGCGCACACGCCATATTTTAGGCAATATTCTGCTTATCAAAAAGTTATCCTGCCGCTGGGTGCCGCGCATGCTTACTCCTGACCAAAAACACGAACGCGAGAGCACTTCGAAAGAGTGTTTGGACTTGCTGATGCGGAATCGGGGGGACTTTTGTCGTCGATTGGTAACTGGATTTGGATCCCTCGGACTATTATCTCTTCCCAAACCTCAAAAGATGGCTCATCAATAAAAAATTCAGCTCACGCGAGGAAATCATCGACGTCATGGAGGGGTATTTTGCAGACCTTCCGGAAAATTACTTTTCGGACGGGATCAAGAAGTTGGAATAAGTGGACTAAAGGGGACTATATTGAATATTATAAAAAAACATTTAAAAAAAAAATTTTTAATTCCCAAGGAGGTCACTTTTCACTCCATCTAGTACTTTATGTACATAAGTAAGAAAAAAAAGAAGCACATTGTCAGCCGCATGGTAAAATTGCATGTATTAACTATTCGGTAATTTAATATTTAATTATGAGTGAGGATTTAACTAGAGCAATTGGTTCGCTGATAACAAATCAAAACAAGTTTTTGGGAAATTTGGTTAAAAGTTTAAATATTAAATCTGAAACTACTATTCAACATGGCCAATGCAGTCATCATATTCCACCATTTTGCGCTTTCGATAAAGATAAATGCTCATGGGTTACTTATCAACAGCAATTGCAACAACACTTTACAGCCTACAAGTCAAGATAAAAAATGCGCCTATTTCCTTTCACGGATTGGTTCGGTTAGGTAAATTGTATGGATCCTCTAATTTAGCTTCAGAACCATATGAGAAATTAATTGGTAAGCTGACTATTTTAAATCGAAAGAGCATGTTTGCACATCGCGCTATAGTTTTTTTAAATGCCGCATGCAAAGAGACCAATCGTACTCCGAGTGGATTGCTGAGTTTCGAGGTCTTGCAAGAAATTGTCACTTTGCGTGTGATACAGAGCAGTGTAAAAAAGAATACATCGACAAACGCCGTGCGTACAGCAGCCCAACAAAAAACGAATCCAACATTAGACGAAGTAAAATCAATTGCAGAAGCATATGAAACAACACAAAAGTGCATCCAGTTATTAAAAAGCGAACATACAGAGCCAGCAATTGAAATAAGTCAGTGATCGTCTTAATCAAATTACAGCAGCCGACGACAGTATGGACCAAGTAGAGAGCGAAGCAAAACGAGATGTAGTAGCAGAAACCGACAACAACAATACTCGTAGCATAATAAAAGCAGTATCCCACAAAAATCTTGTTCTGGTTGTTTTAGTCATCATCCCAAAGCGAATTGCAGATTCTTAAGCGCCGTTTGCCATAAATGCAACAAGAAAAGTCACATAGCTCCAGTACGCCCTTCGCTTGGCAGCAATCGTATTTTATCTTCACATTATCACCGAACTGGGCCCGTTAGGAATGATCAGGTCAACAGTATCTCTGAAGATAACATATTTTCAGTCGATGACCCCATGCAGGTAATTGGAAACAAATTGTTTTTGACATTAGAAATAAATAGTCGTAAGGTGAAATTTCTTCTGGATACGGGTGCAAGCAAATCGATGATTATAAAGAAACAAATCGTAAAATGAAGTCGTATATCGGGGTAGAAGTCCCTTTACTGGGAGAAATGAATATTGATGTGACGTTTAATGGTTTTACGAAGAAATTACCATTACTTATCACTAAGGACTGAAACGAATAAAATTTGGAAACTTCAAAGTAAAAATTAAAAATATTTTCATAATTCTTGTAAATTTTTTTTATTTGCTTTAAAACTCTGTTTTTATTAAATTCATTCACAATTACAAAAAAAAAAAAAATTATTTGGGTTCCCATTCTTTCCTCAACTTTCTTCGAATGTCCTTCATAAGGTTGGTGACAGTTACATCCGTGATCTTTTTGGACGCTCTTTTCCATTTCGCACTAAAATCTCTTACGTCCTTTGCACACTGCTCACTTTTCCTCTATTTAGCTTTGACCAAAGTCCAATACCTTTCAATGGGACGGCACTGTGGAACATTGGATGGATTCATGTCTTTTGGGGCAAAGTCGACATTTTTAGCAACAAGAAAGCTCAACGTCGCATGAGCATAGTGAGCTGAAGCTAAATCTGGCCAAAATAATGTTGAACCCTCGTGTTTGTTTAAGAAAGGAATCAATCGTTTTTTTAGGCACTCGTTAATGTACACTTCTCCGTTAATTGTTCCCGTTGTAATAAACGATAAGCTTCTGTGTCCACATTGGCAAATGGCCTGCCAAACGAGATATCTTGACCCGAATTTTTCCATCCCAATATGTTGTTGATTGCAGAAAAATCTCAGCTTCAAACGAGTTGTAAAACTGCGCACCTGGAAGAGTAGTAAAGTCGGCTTTGACATAAGTTTCGTCATCCAAAACCAAGCACGCTTTCTTGTTTTTATGACTTTTTTTTGCGTTTCATTAACTTTTGGTATTCTTTGTTTTTTTCCGCTTTTTAGACCGTTACGTTTTTTAGATCTTTGTACCATTGTTTGGTTGGTATTACATTTCCGAGCAACATCTCTGGATGACATAGTCCGGTTTTTTACGATGGTACACTATTTTCCTGTCCAAATTTGTATCATGTGCTCCACTTTTCTGTTTTCGCTTAACTATCAATGTCTCCAAATATCGTTTAATAACAGAATCCACTCTACTGCGTGCTATGTTTAAATTTTTTGCGATGAAATGGTTTGGACGCGAAGTATTTTCGAGCCATTTGTCGATGATCTTTTTACGGCGTTCCTCTTGACTCATATTTTATAAATATTTTAAACCACACCGAACTAAAATCAATAACAAACTGAAACTAGAGAATATACAGGGTACAAAATGGGATTGCAATTTGTACGCATTGGAAGTATAGCCCGTATTAAAATTTACAGATTTTATTCGTTTCAGTCCTTAATACGGAGCACGGCGATAACATTTTCGGTTGGAATTTGGCTGAAGCGTTTGGTTTGAGTGTTAACTTTGATGTGTGCTAGAGAGTGTGCCAGAAAGCGATGTGGATGCAGAGTATGCTACATATCCTGATTTACTTACACGGCAATTCAGTCAAGGCAAAACTCTATTTGAAATCTTCCGCAAAACCAAAATATTTCAAGGCAAGAGCTCTTGAGGAATTTGGAAGCCGTTTTTAAGCGATTGGTGGATAATGGTCTGCGAGCTAATCTTCGTAAGTGTGATTTTATGAAAACAGAAGTGGAATATTTAGGCCCCATTGTTAGTGCGAAAGGCGTACGCCCAGCTGAAAGCTAAGTGGATGCCATCAGAAAATTGCCTCGTCCGAAAAATCTTAAGGAGTTGCAGTCATTCATGGGTAAGATAAACTACTATAACATCAATTATATATTTCCATTGAGAAATCATTTCGTAAAGAAATAAAACCAAAAATTATTCTCGTCTACGGCAAAGTGTTGAAACTTTTCTTGAAAAAATATCGGTAAATTGAACTTATATTCTGAACTTGTACTCTGTTCGACTAAGCATACCTAAGTATTATAACAAAAATCTTAAAAAAATAAAAAATAAATGAAAAAATATAAAAAAAAGGAAACAAACTAAGGCGACGAAATATGGGGTTGATGTCTATTACGTCCTTGTCGTGATCTTGGAACAAAACTAAGAATAGATCTCTAGAAGGACTCGTTTTCAAGCTGGACAGGTTGGGCATTAGTAAACCACTGCTGTATATTCTTTTTGATATGCTCTCCAGTAGACAGTTCATCGTGAAGAATGGCGATGTGATCTCTGCTGGAACATTTAACATTAAAAACGGTCTGCAACAGGGTGCGGTAAATTCCCCGATCCTATTCAACATTTACACAAGTGATCTGATAGGTTCACTTCACCATGCCATAGCGTACGCAGACGATTTAATCGCGTACACATCAGGTCCAAAGATTGGGGTCATTAACATACTTTTGCAACGTGACTTCGATAAAATTAAACAATATTGCGATGACTGGAAGTTGAAAATTAACTTTCAGAAATCGGAAACCATTCTGTTTAGGACGCCTTTGTCTGGGGCCTCTAGGGATACCAGAAAGAATTGGCGAAAGTTTTCTATCGTCGGACGACATGGACAGCCACTTGCTTGTCAAAATGTAGTCAGATACCTTGGGATCTGGCTAGATCAATATCTGTATATTAACAAACATATAGATGTTGCTCTGGCCAGAGCCAGAGGTGCTTTTGCCCTTACAAAGGGACTGTTTTATAACAGCCAACTCAATGCGGGGTGAAGGTAATCTGTTACATGGCCCTTATCAGGCCCATGCTTGTATTTGGATGTCCCGTGTGGTTCAACGTGAGAGCAAGTTTATTGGAAAAGATTCAGGTGTTTGAGAGGGCTTGTCTAAGGACTTGTCTTCGCTTATACAGAACACCAGAGTCTGAGTACATAAAATTCTATCCAAATGAGGTCTTGTACAATAGGGCGAACCTAATAAGAGTGGACAATTTCGTCATTAAGTTGACTCGAAGGCACATTGCAAGAGCAATGACCTCGTCGAACAACCTGATCTCAGGGGCTTACTACCCCAATTATATGTATCACGAGAGAGCTTGCTTTGACGGCTTTATTCCTCCAGAAGCGTTCCTCTATCTATGTAGATAGTAAAGGTCTGATCCAGGACAGATCAGCGGTGCCGCTAATTTTCCACGTCGCTCGAACAGCTGCGGACAGGCGACTCAACTACGAGAGAGACGTCGCACACGGCAGTGCGGAGCGTCTCCGGTTCAGTAGAGCGGTAGGGAATCGCGACATGAGGGATGTTGCTCAGCAGCACCAGCAATTTTGGTGGCTTAATGAAGGCGAGGATGCTTCATCGTCGAACTCCTCCAGTGATAGGTAGCTTCATGTGAAGCAGAGTGGGCCAGCCTAATTCTTTTTGTTTTTTAGCCATGGCCGGCTTATATAGTTTTAAGTAGGTTTGAGTTAGACTTTAAGAAAAAAAAATATATAAAACAAAAAACAAATAAATAAAAATAAAAAATTATAAAAAAAAAATTAATAAATATATACATATATGTATATATGAAGTGATGTATTGTCTATATGTGTATGAATGTATTATATGTAAGTAGGTTAAGTAGATTAAGATTTATTTTTTAGGTAGTTTGTAAGTTTAATTAAAAAAAAAAGTTCATATACTAAGTTTTTGCTTAAAATTTATTTGTTTAGTTTTAGTTGTACGAGGGGCGTTCAATATATTCTCGGTATCGATATGAAGGAAAATGCGAATTCAATTTAAATTGTTTTTATTTTTCAATATGATCTCCCCTAACATCAATGCATTTGTTACATCTTGAGATAAGCTTTTTTAAACCCTCAAAAAAATAAATTTCCTCCTCCTCCATTTATTGCCGACTTGAGTTCTTTATCATCCGAAAATCTTTTTCCACGAAGACATTTTTTCAAATCGGGAAACAGGAAATAATCACTGGGGGCAAGGTCTGGACTATAGGGTGGGTGTTGGATTTCTTCGACACCACAATCTCGCGCAGCAGCCTTGGAAACTCGCGCCGTGTGAACAGGAGCGTTGTCATGAAGAAGCAACACACCCGCTGCGAGTTTACCCCTTCTTTTCTTTTTAATTTCCTCCCGCAAATTATTCAAAGTGGAAGCGTAGGATGTGGCGTTGATGGTTTCACCTTTTTTTTTGTACTCAATTCCCTTTGAGTCCCAAAAAACTGTGGCCATGAGCTTCCCGGCAGACGGAGTGACTTTGAACTTCTTCGGGGGGTCTGTTCCTTTTTTATGCCACTGCATGGACTCTTGTTTGCTTTCAGGGTCATAGTGGTGAACCCATGTTTCGTCCCCAGTAACAATTCGATCCATAACACAAGTTTTTCGACTTCTTTGATGCTTTCTCCCGTACAAGCAGTAGCCGGGGCGCCGGAGCGGGGGTCGTCTTCAATGCTGTCTCTGCCTCTCTTGAACTCACTTGACCACTTTTGCACAGTTGATAATGAAGGTGCGGAACCCTGGTAAACAACCACCATCTCTTCATGAATAGTTTTTTGACTTTTTCCTTGCTTAGTGAGAAATTTAATTACAGCGCGATGCTCAATTTTCACCATCATCGTCTCAGTTGCCATTATGATTCTGTTTAACTAGAGATAAAACGCGAATTAATAATCACATTTATATGAAATTTTACATGAATGCACTAAAATAATAGTATTACTTGATAAATAAGTCAATTTATATATACAACCACAGCTTCACCCCGATACCGAGAATAGTTTGAACGTCCCTCGTATATGTAGATATAAAATTAAAAATAGACTGTAAGATCCGTCGAAAGACTTAGTTTAGGTGTTAGGTTTAACTAAGAGTGCCCGCATGGGGCCAGTATGTTAGAATAAGACTTTGTAAGTTTTTTAAGCTAATTTTTAAGCATTTTTTTGTCTAGCATGTAAGAGTAAATTAACTAATATAAATAAAAATGCATAAAAACTGAAAAACTGCACTGCAGCAAGTTCTGTAAGAATGTCAATGTAAAACTTTTGATTTTTTTTTTGTCGACGGCCTCGCCACACTGAAAGCATCGGTTCCCACTAGATCACCGAAATTAAGCAGTGTTGGGCGCGGTAAGTACGTAGCTGGATTACCACATGGGAATTCGGTACTTCGCGTGCTGTTGACAAAAACGTCACATGGGCATAGTACCCCAGCGTTAAATTCCGGACCTTACAAATTAATTTGTAATAAAATAATAAAATAAAACTTTTGATTTTAACCAGTATCCCCTGTTTCGGTAGATATTGGGAAGATTCTATAAGGTATTTGAACGCATCAACCGTGTTTGAATAATACGAGAATTAGTTGGGTTTGCTTTTATACGAGTTTACCCTTGATTGGATATAGAGAAGAACTACTTGTTTGTAACAGTCTGGTAACTGTAAAAAATCGAAGACGTCCAATTCATCCAATAAGGCACGCGATGCGATATCCATTTTGGTGTAATAAAATTTGGTCGCAGTCGAATCTATGCTTGCTGGTAGCAGTGGTCATAAGCTTTTCCCGAATATTGTCCAGACTCTTTAACCCTGCCACAACATATCAAATATTGTAATTAATTTGATACATAGATCCAGAGGCAGAAGTTGAAAGAGTACGCTAAGTGATTCGTGAGCCGCCAAAACACCTATTCCAGTCTTTCTTCGAAATCCGTTTAGATCTACATTTTTTGTGCAAGTAACCATACGAACGACACAAATGTTGCTTTATTTTATCAAGTTAGGCTTTAGGGCTAAGAAAGTATCTGTGACATCCGAAAATGAAATTCGATTATTCTCACAAATGTCTGCCTATAATTTTGTTTGGGAACATGATAGAAAATGGAATTAGAAACAAGATATATTTTTCTCTATAAACCGTTAATAAAATCCGCAAAGGAACTATTATTATATGATTGATTGAAATATCCATTATTCATGATTAATGCAGACACTTTGAAAACAAATTTCCGGGTTAGTACTTCGGATCTGATGCTGAAAAGGGTTATATTTGTTGTTTCTTAAGCTGTGGAAGCTTAAATGTCGGTACTTTGATCTAAATGGTAAAAATCATAAGCCGTATACAAGACTGCTTCAATATTATCAACAATATCATTGATAACGCACCTTGCAAATAAATCATTACTCACATATTTATTAACCTGCTAGAATTGGTATTGCACCAGTGAATGAAACAGGTTAGTGTCCATCTGTCAATTAACTTTGCTTTTGTATGCCCTCTTTAAGGAGATGCATATAGTATACTGAAAAAGAAGTTGTATACACGTACCAGGCACTTCATATATGTAATCCTTTAATAAGACCTTCTTGTGGGGACAAGGTTTCTCATATAAATAAAAAATCCTTCAGAAAATATTTTTCTGCCTGGGAAGTGTTTCGGTGGTTGAGGCCAGATTAACCGTAGAAGGATAAATATAGGTAGAATACGCAAACATTGCTTCTCCGTTTTAGGCAATGGTTTTGAGTTTTGATTTGCTCGAATTTTGAAGCCACGATTAACATAACAGAATAACAAAGACAAATTTAATGCATTTATCTATAAACCAATATTTTATTTTAAGACACAGTTTAATCAACACTTAATCGGCGGTTTTAGAAACCACATTAATGCAAACAATGAAAACAGCAACTGATACACTAAGAATGTATTTGTAAAAGCCGGATGAGAGATTCGTATTTAAATAATGAAATTCCAATTGGATGACTAATAAATGTGGATTAGGAACCACCAATAAGGGCACAAAGAGCTCGTTTGTAGTCTCCAGACGTCTCCGACTAAATAATCAAAAAACAAAAAGTCATAACAATTCTAAGCTAGGTAGCTAGAAATAATACTTACTTTCACAGCGCTGACCAAAGTACGATCAAACAAACGCTCGAATTCAGCTTTGATGTTACCCAAGTCGATCTCAGATCGACTTACGATGATCCGAATTAAGGTCGTATCATCAGTCCCAGCACCATCCATGGCTTTGAACAAGCGTTTGGCAAAGAAAGCTGGCGGTGATTGAGCACATTCAACTAAAACAACAAAATTAAATTGATTGAATTCTAATTGATAGTGCAATCATACCAAGTGCCATCATCGCATCATGTAGTTCTCCACTCATTTCATGTTTTATCGCCTGTTCTAAAGTCATTCCGGAGACTTGTTTGTACTCCTCAAAAACTAGACGCAACTGGGCAAAGCTTCCATGTGCCATTATACGATTAAAAACTTCTTCATCTGTACCTAGTTTTGCTTCACCAGCAGCATATAATGCTTCAGCTTGCTCCCTTGCCTTTTCCGGGTCGGTAGTTCCAGCTGGATCGCGTACACCAGTAACAATAAGAGTTAAAAGACGACGAAAATGCCCTGAAGTTTCACTACACATATGCTCGGCTAGAGGACGATCGTATTTATTCTCGTAGGCGGTAACGATTTCCCCCATCTCCTCGTTAGACTTTGTACAAAGAATTTCAACCAGAGCTTCTTCATTAGTCCCAATACCATCCATTGCCTTGTGAAGCTGTTTGCAGATATATTCCACAGGTGGCAACATTAGACCAACGATAACATCCTCAAACTTTCCACCGAGTTCACTTTTTAAATCATCGATAAGATCTCTACCGTACTCATGGACGAAATACGCTTTTATCTCTTGTCGTTGTGCATTTGTACGAGCCGTCAGGATGTCAATAATAGCCTGCTCGTCAGTACCGAATCCCTTCATGGCAGCACGAAGTGCCTGTCCATCGGCGGCAGGATCAAATGGAGATGCTATATGCACAGTTGGAATTGGCTGTTCAAATAGAAGAAATAGTTAAACACTAGGAAAATAAAACACAACAAATTTAAAGTGATAAATTGACGATCAGAAATATGTTACTCGTATAAGCTGTAATACGGTTGCTGTGGTGTAGTTACTGTTACTAAAAAGGGAACCCAAGTCGGCACTATATTCCATTGAAAACCAAGCCTATTCGTATGCTAAAGGCATGATATAGGATGCAGTTTCAGTAAATGGAAATTGAATATCATTCAGAAATTCGCGTAAAATGAAAACGGTTATCAAAGTGAGGATATAGACTTAAATAAAAAGCAGCTGCTACGTGTTTTTGATGCTCCGAAGGGTAAAGGCCAGGTTTATAACACACCAAACACCAGATAAGAACGATAGGAAAACAAATTTAAATAAAACAACAACGCTTGTATGGCATGTGGCGCCGTCTTGTTGGAACCACAGATCAGATATATCGATATTGTCAAGCTCTGACCACAGAAAGTCGGTTAACATCATTCTATACCTGAGACCATTGATGGTAATGGTTTGTGGATGCATTAATGTTTGGCCGAACACTTGTGGAATGTGTTCGCTCCAATAACGGACATTTTGCTTGTTGACATAGCCGCTGAGCCAAAAATGGGCCGCGTCCGAAAAGATGATTTTTTATTCGGATCTCCGATCAATATTTTCCGCGCCCAATTAGCGAACTCACGGCGTTGTATATGGTCGTCCATCAATACTTGCGTCTGCATAATCTTATACGGATGTAGCCCCAAATCCAACAGCAAAATAAGCCGGGCTGACTCTCCGGTGATGGCCAATTCAGCTGATCGGCGTCGAATCGACATTTCTGAGTCTTCTTCGATACTGGCCGCTACGGCGGCTATGTTTTATTCACTTCGCACCAATCTCTGTCTGGTTGGTGGCTTAAGATCTGAAAGAGTGTACCCACGCTCAAACTTTTCCACGGTGGAACGAATTGCCTGCACACTGTAGCCATGATGACGAGCGACCTCACGACGAAATTCACTTGCGTAGTTACAACTGGACAGGAATTTCGATATTTTTTATTAATTTCCGCACCTTCGGCAGGCGTAAAACGATGCATGATGAAATGGCGAACCTTACTGATTATTTTGACAGCTGCTGAAACATAACAATATAGTGGCTAAGGCAGAGCGTAAAAGGGTACAAAATCTGAAAGAACATGAACATAAAGTTTTCTTGTGCATTAAGGGCAACAGAATAGAAAATGCTTTGAGCACTGAAAACGAGAACGAAACTGCAACTGATTGACTGGATTGAATTAATTGAAACTACATGGACTTAAATAAGCCAGCACAATTTTTCTTTGGATCATCGTTTACTACAATATATGTATATCTACGTCAGAGCACTCTTCTAGATCACGAAGATCTTAGTACGAATGCAGCATTAAGGCTATTTGTGAAAATACCACTCCCAGCCACTCTACATCGCTTTAATAAACTTGCCACGAATCTACATATAGCACATTCTGTTTCCGGTATATGCTCCAATGATTCAGATGTTTCAGCTGCGTTGCGCTTTTCATTTTCCAGTGAGTGTAATCACGGTGGCTCTTTGACCCTCATCAGTAATTATTAATCTCCACTATGCTTAGTACTTTCTCTTTAATGTTACGAGATCGCTTTCTTCATCAATACTATAGACGTTATAATTTTGGGAAAATCATTTTTCCTTTTTGACATATATATATGAAATTATGTAAAAAATAATTTGTAAACAGAGTGTAGTAAGAATCTTCGATACACACTCGATTCGGTGATGTTTGAATTGACGAAAGAAAATTATCAAAACAGAAAAATTTGTACCCACTAAACAAATATGTTACCTTGTAGTCCATTTTCGGAGAACGTTAGTAATTAAAAAAATTTAGAAATGTTATCACACTGTTTCAAATAATACTATTGCTGGCAAACAAACTTTGAAAGCGAAGCGAGGCGAGTGCAACTGTTCTGAGTGGGAGTTATTATTTTGACAGTTGTAATGCGTATGGTGCTCTGTTTGATTTGTTTTGTCTTGTATTATTAAATGACAGTGAAGAGTAATTGAAGCCTTAGATGAGCGAAACTTTTAACATAAATATTAAGGTATTTATGTATTTTGTGGCGTTAGTTCTCTGATGGACCACCGCAAGTTGAGCGCGCTTTTATAGATGAACCACCTACTCGTATCTCAACAAGTTATCTTTACGTTCATTTAGTTCATTTGACATGGTTGCCACTATACTGATTTTGTTTTATTTAATTCGTATCATAAATAAACTAACATAAATGGCTCACAATAAAAAATCACTCACATTAGTTAAAACGACTAGATAATCTTCTCGGAAGCAAGAGTTGTGAAAGGACTAAAGTTACAACCACAACTTTTACACAAACTCCATCACAGCGGGAGATGTTGAAAATGCAAAACAATCTGCTGTCAGATGTCAAACTAATTATTTTCAGGATATTCAGCTTGTTTTGGTAAGAATTATTGCAAAATAGGTATTTGGCTTTAATTTATATAATTCTTGATATATTTATGTTTCGATATTGCAGAAAATGCAAAACGAAAAAATCGCAATGAAAAAGCTGATGTCGTGTTTGGCCGAGGATGAGGATCTGTTAGTGGAGATATGGGCCGACAAGCTGCCAGAATTAAATGGACAGAGGAGGAATTCCCATGTGTATAAAGAAATTTCGGATGCGTTGAGTAGTCAAGGTTTGGAGTACTTCGCAATAGAAATAAAAACAAAAATACACAATTTGACCAATAGATACAGGTAAGATTTTATTTTGGAGAACGGCTTATTGAGCCTTCAGGATCATCCCCTTTCAATTGACCATTTAGAGGCGCTGCAGAAAGACAGTATTTTAAGAGGTTAGCAAAACTATTCAAAATCATTTAATTTTTGTTATTTTTATTATAATACTATCATATACAGTACATCTGTAATTATCATGTTATACTTCTAGATCTGTTAATTCGACATCGCCATCAGCAGCTGATATCTCCGATTCACCGGCATTCGTGCTCCGAGTGCCCCATCTACATCGAAATCTGCAAAAAGGAGAAAGTAGGATATGTCTGACATGAATGTTGTTATGCAAATATTAAAGAATTCTGATGAAACAATTAAGGACCCTTTTCAACAAATCGAAAATACAGATAACAAAATTCTGGAAATCGGGATTCAGAGAAATACTATGTAAACATTTTGGATCGACTCGTCGATCGACAAATCTTAATTTATAATATGAATAAGTATTATATTTTAATGTTTAAATTATGAATGAATTATGTTATGTTATGAGTTATGAATTTATATTGTAATATTTATGTTTAAGTATATTATATAAATGAATTTATAATGTTTATGAAACAAATGGGTTTTAATTAACCTAAATACGTTTTAATTGCGTTTCTTATGTTTCTAGCACCTCTAGGATTGTTTTCGTTGATTTGGGAAGTGTATTTGCATTGTTCTCTTGTTGGATATTCACTTGAGGGTTACATCCATTGATATTTAATGGCATGCTGGTGCCATTTCAGTGCAGTGGTGCCTTTGCAATTTAGTGCTGCACGTTGAAGGATGATTTCAACAAGTTAAATTCTTCATATCAGTTATCTACGGAAACATCGCCCAAAAAATTTAATATAGATAGAGCATTCTCAAGCATTTCAAAACTAATTTCAGTTTTTAAGTTAAGAACTCGAGTTTAGCGAAAGTATATTCATCTGAAAAATTATAACGCTTGACAATTTGTGGAAAAATTGTTGAAGTCTTCGATGGCCTTGGTTTTTTCAGCTTCAGCCAATTTATTTAATATCCTTTTGCCTTAGAGTCAACCTTGAGCGGAGGAGGCAAATGACTCATAAATTATGTTATGGCAATATCATTTCGCTGAGACTCGTTCATTAATGTACCAAAACCACTCATAAGATTATGAACGAAATGCAAGTAGGCTAGTCTCCTCTTCTTCCGATTGAAAAACCTTTTCAATGGCTTTCGACAGGACAGAAAAACTGAAATCTTGTATTAACGTGACGCAATACTCGTAATTCAACCCACTCCATTTCCGTAGTTTCAATATTTCAAATATTTCCATTAATTCCGCACGACGCACGTTTAGCTGAATGTGAGATATGGGCGTTTTTTTTTTTAAGATGATACGAGGGCGGGTCAATAAGTCAGTGACTTTTTGAATTTCTGACCTCTTTACTGAAACAGCAATACTGCTCCTGTCAACAGGCATCTGTCAGTTGACTCCTGTCAAAATTTAAACTTGCTGCGTCAGTTAGTTTGTGTTTGACAGCTATTTTTATCAGACTACTCACTAATTTGAGGAGAAAATGGAAAAAAGTGAATTTCGTGTGCTTATTAAGCATTATTTCTTGCGAAAAAAAACCATTACCGAGACCAAGGCTAAGCTTGATAAATACTATGGGGACTCTGCACCATCGATTTCAATGGTAAAAAAGTGGTTTACTAAATTTCGTTGTGGCCGTACAAGCACTGAAGATGCCGAACGTCCTGGACGCCCAGTTGAGGTCTCTACACCCGAAACAATCGAAAAAATTCACGATATGGTGTTGGCCGACCGAAGATTGAAAGTGCGAGAGATTGTGGAAGCCGTAGGGATCTCGCATGGCTCAGTGGTTTTAATTTTGAATGATCACTTGGGCATGAGAAAGCTTTCCGCAAGATGGGTGCCGCGTTTGCTCACAGTCGACCACAAACGCAATAGTGTAACAACTTCACAGGAAGGTTTGGCGTTGTTTAATCGCAATATGGAGGAGTTTTTGCGTCGTTTTGTAACCGTGGACGAAACATGGATCCATCACAACACACCAGAGAACAAACAACAGTCAAAACAGTGGGTTTCTAAGGGTGAATCGGCGCCAAAGAAGGCCAAGGTGGGTTTGTCAGCCAATAAAGTTATGGCGACTGTTTTTTGGGATGCACGCGGGATAATCCACATTGACTACCTTCAAAAGGGAAGAACAATCAATGGGGAATATTATGCCAACTTATTGGACCGATTCAATGACGATTTGAAAAAAAAACGACCTCATTTGGCCAAGAAAAAAGTTCTTTTCCACCAAGACAATGCAAGTGTGCACACATGTGCAGTTGCCATGGTAAAAATCCATGAATTGGGCTATGAATTGCTCCCTCATCCACCCTATTCTCCAGATTTGGCTCCGAACGACTACTTCTTGTTCCCAAACCTGAAGAAATGGCTTGGTGGAAAAAGATTTGACTCCAATGATGAAGTCATCTCGCAAACAAAGGCCTCGACAAATCATTTTTTTTGGAAGGGATAAAAAAATTGGAGAAGCGTTGGACAAAGTGTATAGAGCTCAAGGGAGACTATGTTGAAAAATAAAATTATTTTTTTATCAAAAAATCTGTGTTTTAAACCAAAAGTCACGGACTTATTGACCCGACCTCGTAGCTTCTACGAGTATGTTGATCTCTAATCTATCACATGCAAATTAGCTCATGTTATGCAAGATGTGAACTGAAGAGTTAGCTTTTAATATTTGTTCGTTCTTGTTAACGAGATTTTTGTAAACGGAATGATTTAAACCGAAGTTTACATTTGTATTGCCATCTCCATATATGAAGTTACTTGCGATAATTTTAAGTTATGATTATCCAATGTTTCATAGAGTACCTTTGTTATCTGGTCGGCTGTTTTATCATTACTCTCAACAAAATTTATTAATTTGTTTTGTATGCCTTTCTCAAAACTGGAATATCGGACACCTATTGGCAACATTTTCCAGTTTCACTTATTGTTGGCATCCGTAGAAATCAAAAAAAAAAAACAAATCTTCTTTTAAATTTTGTATTGCATCCTTCAAAGGTTCGTTCGCCAATATTTCACCAAACTATTGCTTCACTCTTCGTCCTACCTCATTTAACATTTTGTGCTTGGAATCGGCGTACGTGAGGGGATATAATTTTTGGAAACCGTCCATACTATTGTAGCCTAACGAATGCTTAACAGTGTGATGTATTAAAGTAATTTCTGGGGCCGACGTTTCATACATAATATCGTCGAGATCGCGATCACAAGTGGAAGTACCTGGTGTTGAATTGGTTAAAGGAAACGACGACTTAAGTGTATTATTTCCTTTATTCTAAAACGTGCAATCCAAAGGGTTACTTAACTTATACAAAAAAGAAAACGAATGGATAGGAATGAAAAAGAAAAGAAAAGGAGAGCATATACGCGTACCTACAGCATTGATAGTTAACTCTTTTGGGATAGTTCACATTGAACATTGAACGGTAACAGACGAGACTTAGAGGTTACGCAAAATGCTTTCAAAAGAAGCGAGCGTTCCTAGCTACCACAGAAAAAATAACGGAACCTGGGCTGAAAAGAAAAAATGCCAAGAGGTTCTGGTAACTTTGTGGAAACCCATTTTCCCGAACTCACATTATTACGTGACTCTGGCATGCAACGGCGCACTGAGATCATTAATCTCCCTCACTCCGAAGAGGAAATAGGTGTTCTTATTAATAGGAAAAAATTACGGTGAGAAATTCAGTCCTTTAAGCCATACAAATCTGCTGATCCGGATGGTATTCTACCGATTTTCCAAAAAAATTATGGAAATTCTCAGATGCAGTCTAAAATAAGGTACATACCAATAGATTGGAGGGAAGCTGATGTGGTTTTTATACTTAAAGCTGGTAAACAGGGGCATATAACAGCAAAAGATTTCAGACCAGAAGTCTGTCAACATTTATGTTTAAAACCCTAGAGCGATTATTGGAGATTTATATTAGGAACAGATGCAGTAATGGCTTTTTGATTGAGTTGCAGCATGCATATATGAAAGGCAGATCTGTAGAAACCGTCCTACACATGGTGGTGGGGAAAATAAAGAAGAGCTTACACTTCGGTGAGTTTACGATGGCGGCCTTCCTCGATATAGACGGAGCCTTCAATAATGTGGAGTGCAGCGCCATTAAAAGCGCTTTAGTAGATGCTAATATTGAACAGGGCACTACAAACTGGGTTTGCAACATGCTTGCAAGTAGGAAAATAAACTGTTCCATTGGGCAAAACTCGGTTATAAAGTCTGTAACCATGGGAACCCCTTAAGGGGAGTCATATCGCCACTCCACGGAACGGTCCTAGCGGAGCTACTGCCAGCCAATCCAATTCTAACGGATGAAATTCTTTTCTTGGTTAATTCCAACATTCCATATGATATAATATATCCGGAAAGGAAGGACTAGAAAAAAAATGCAATAATCAGGTCAAATGAAATTGCATTTTTCACAGATGGTTCGAAAACAGAGAAAGGAAAAGATTCTGGTATTTTCTCAGGAGACCCAGAACAAAGAGTGTCCATAAGACTACCGGATGCAATCAGTGTCCGCGAATCAGAAATTCTGGCTGGCTGTCTTCAGGGCGGCTGAGTTAATGCAGATGAGATCGGTATCCGAAAGAGATATTGCTATCTTCATCGATAGTCAGGCCGAACTTAAGGCAATGGAATCGACCAATATCAATTCTGATATAGTCAGGGGTATATGGGAAATGAACAAACGGATGAGCTTGTAAGAAAACGAGGGCTTTGCATAGTAAGGGGCACTAAAGAGGAAAAACATAAAGACTGTCAACCTAAGGTGGTCAAGTTTTGAAGCCTCTCTGGCCACTTTTTGACGGCAAAAGATCTAGAGAGTTAATAAAATTAAACAAGGATAAGCTTAGGACAATAATATTGTAGGAATCGTAACTGGACACCGTCTCCTACGGAAACACGCAAAGAGACTAAAATTGTCAGATACGGAAATTTGCAGATTCATCGGTGATCTGCAAGCTGTTGAGGACATAACTCACATACTGTGTGAATGCAAGGCAATATCGCGTAGTCGAAGAAAGTTTTTAGGGAAATACTTTTTCGAAAACCTAGAAGAAATAGATGGCACGAACTTCAAAGGCCATCTTGGTTTTTGCAATAAAATTAGATGTTTCTGCAGGGAAATTGTTTAGGTTCTTGCCATTTGAAGATAAATTCAAATTCAAATGGTTCCATAAGGAACGCGGTGGGCCCGTTTTGGCGTCTGGTGTCTGTGTGATGGCATACTCATCATACCCCATTATACATTTTAACATAACCTAACCTAACATGCCCCTCAAAAATTTATCCAATATTAAATAAAATGAATAGATCTTACATAATATTGAAATCAAATTTTAATATTAAATATATTTCATAAACAAAGTAATTTTAATAAATATACGCCTTCTATGTGCTTTCTGGAAAGTTACAGTTACTCCAACATTTGTTGCATAGGATTAGGAAAAGCCCAGAAAAACCATTGTGTTAAAAACAAATATTAGTTTATTTATAATACATCAGAAAAAAATGTTATTCAAGACCCATTCCAATTCTTAGTTCCAGGAATTTAATTGATGGTAATGGCTTTGTCAAAGCGTCAGCTAGTTGGTTACCTGTTGGAATATATTTTAATTTTATTATAATTTTCTCAATCTGTCCTCTAGAGAAATGATATTATTATCTTCACAAATTATAATTGGTTCTGAGACATCTATTTTAATACTAGTTGCCAATGATTTTCACCATGATGCCTCTCTAACCGTTTCAAAAATAGCCATGTATGCGGTTTCAGTTGATGGGGCTGGTACTGATACTTGTATCTTTGTACTCCAACTTATTGTGCATTGTTGGAATAATTTAAATGAATAACCTGTCGCTTTTCCTGTCGCCATCATCAATACCTCCCCAATCCGAATCAACATAATCACTTATGAGATTATTGTAATTACCCCTGATATAAGTGAACCCTTGAGATATCTCAATACTCTTTTCTCTTTATTATTTTTATTCTTGTGTCTGCTCAGAATATTAACAGCTGTACTTACATCAGGTCTTATACACAACATTATGTACGAGGGCGGGTCAATAATTCCGCGCATTTTTGAATTTCTGACCTCTTTACTGAAACAGCAACACTGCTCCTGTTAACAGGCATTTGTCAGTTGACTCCTGTCAAAATTTAAACTTGCTGCGTCAGTTAGTTTGTGTTTGACAGCTATTTTTATCAGACTACTCACTAATTTGAGGAGAAAATGGAAAAAAGTGAATTTCGTGTGCTTATTAAGCATTATTTCTTGCGAAAAAAACCATTACCGAGACCAAGGCTAAGCTTGATAAATACTGCACCATCGATTTCAATGGTAAAAAAGTGGTTTACTGAATTTCGAAGATTGAAAGTGCGAGAGATTGTGGAAGCCGTAGGGATCTCGCATGGCTCAGTGGTTTCAATTTTGAATGATCACTTGGGCATGAGAAAGCTTTCCGCAAGATGGGTGCCGCGTTTGCTCACAGTCGACCACAAACGCAATCGTGTAACAACTTCACAGGAAGGTTTGGCGTTGTTTAATCGCAATATGGAGGAGTGGACGAAACATGGATCCATCACAACACACCAGAGAACAAACAACAGTCAAAACAGTGGGTTTCTAAGGGTGAATCGGCGCCAAAGAAGGCCAAGGTGGGTTTGTCAGCCAATAAAGTTATGGCGACTGTTTTTTGGGATGCACGCGGGATAATCCACATTGACTACCTTCAAAAGGGAAGAACAATCAATGGGGAATATTATGCCAACTTATTGGACCGATTCAATGACGATTTGAAAAAAAAACGACCTCATTTGGCCAAGAAAAAAGTTCTTTTCCACCAAGACAATGCAAGGGTGCACACATGTGCAGTTGCCATGGCAAAAATCCATGAATTGGGCTATGAATTGCTCCCTCATCCACCCTATTCTCCAGATTTGGCTCCGAGCGACTACTTCTTGTTCCCAAACCTGAAGAAATGGCTTGGTGGAAAAAGATTTGACTCCAATGATGAAGTCATCTCGTCATTTTGAGGACTTCGACAAATCATTTTTTTTGGAAGGGATAAAAAAATTGGAGAAGCGTTGGACAAAGTGTATAGAGCTCAACTGAGACTACGTTGAAAAATAAAATTATTTTTTTATCAAAAAATCTGTTTTAATCCAAAAGTCACGGACTTATTGACCCGCCCTCGTACATTAAGCAACCAATAAGATTCCGACAAGGAGCATCATACTTTCCGTAACAATCTAAGGCTACATAGTCCAATTTGCTTTGTATTAACTGGATTACAGTCATACATACCAAATTTTCTTAGAACTGTCTTTATATATGCACTCTGATCTAAGGTTATTTTGTTATTATTTCTTATAATCTTAATCCCCAAGGAAAGCTGCATCTCTTTCAAGTCTACCATGTGAGATCTATTCATTAAATAATTGTTGAAACAGCTCATTCTATTACTAGTACCAGTGGCAATCTTAAGATCATCAGCATGGAGTTCAACGTAGATGTTTTTAGATATATCTCCTCTGTCTAAAATATAAATACAACGGTCAACAGCCGAGTTTTGAAAACCTTTGTCTTTAAGAGTTTTATCAAACATTTCAAATCGGCATCGTGCTGCTTGCTTTAGTTCAAATAAAGCTTTATTCAACTTTCATACCTGATTACTTTTACTTACAACTCCCTCAGGTACTTTCATATATGTATAAGTCAGCCCGAGGTGCAACAAAGTGACAACAATTTTGCCAAACTGATACAAACTGCAAGATTGTAGGAAGCCCAAAATAGCTACTAACGAGCAGATAAAACAAATGTTAGACTGTGCACTTATGGCACAAAAAGGGGAATTTGAACAACAGATTGCTGCCTTAACGCAAAAGTTAAACAGCATTCAGACTACAGCCCCCGAGGTTGAAGTTTATAGGGAAGGAAGTTGGGATCAGACCAGGAATTCCTTGCGAAGAATCCTTAGACATAATTAAGTCCTTGACTGATTTCGAGGGCAAAGAAGAGAAATACTTGTCATGGAGACAAGTGGCACACACTGCCTATAAACTTTTCGAAAAATACGAAGGAAGTACTAGACGTTACCAGGCCGTAGCCATAATCAGGGATAAAATTAAAGGTCCTACCGATATGATACTATCATCTTTCAATACCGTCTTAAATTTCAAAGCTATCATTAATCGGTTTGGTTCCACGTACTCCGATAAACGTCCAATTTACTTAATTGAGCAGAAGTTGTCCAACCTTCGTTAGAGTAACATGACACTTCTACATTACTATGATGAATGGACGCACTGCAGTATTCATTTCGGGAATAAAAAAATCCTTGAGCGACCTGCTTTTCTCTGCCCTCGTGTTGGCTCAAGAGGTCGAAACTGAACACGAAAGGTAGCTATTTGCCACCAATTATGCTAGATGTCTAGAAGACAGGGACAAGCAGAAACAGCAAGATAGGAACGCCCCGAATCAAACGAATTCCAATTGGCTGTTGTAGGATTTTTAAGCACAAAACAACCGTTAAAATTCACAACCTGAATCTTTCCGAGTGAAGAAAATCTCTCCGTCCTTTTCGGACTCCCACCCCTGGAAAGTCAATATCGAAACCAAACACACCTGAGTTTCAAACCACTACATCACAAACAATGCTTTCCTTTCTCCTCCTTCTATCTTTCCGCCCGCGCCATGGCAACAGTATAAGGGTATTCGTAACCCCTTCGGCGCGCGTAAATTATAAAAAAAAAAGGCAAGCTCTACAAACCAGAACAAGAATCCTCACTTTTCAAAACGCCAGAACTTTGGAAATCGGACTCCTCAGCCGCAGCCGCGACAAGAACCAATGGGTACTGGCGGTTAACCTTGGTTCAGACAACCAAATATGGCTGAAAATAATTATGGTTTTTACAACCTACAGCCTCCTCAGGAGAACCAAGTGCAGTATGGTAGCCCATCCAATGGTCCATAACAACCAAGACCAATACTATGCTCAAAACCAGAAGCGATCACATAGCGGTACAGCTAGCTTCACTGGGCCCAAACACCAAAGAATAAATTATACGGCTCAGCAAATTATACCCTCAGCTCAAGGTGACCAAGACTATCAGTCAATGGCTAATTGGAAAGAATCAGAAATTGAAACATCTTACCAGTCTGAACAAATTCATTTTTTACGGAAAAATCCCAGTAGTTCCAGTAGTTAGAGAGGACTATCGCAGGGGAAACGATCAAATTGTTAATAGACACAGGGGCTTCAAAAAATTATTTTAAACCCTTTAGAGAGCTAGTGCATATATTTCCGGTCAATGGCCGTTTTTACTTAAGTGGCTTCACGGATTCAATAATGTTAGACAAAAGTGTCTCATCAATTTGTTTGGTGTTAACACCACATTTTTATCCTTCCATCAGTCTGCACATTCGATGGGATAATTGACCTGGATTTTTTAACGCAGACTAGCGCAACATTTGATTTTAAGAATAAGAGAATTCTAACATAAGCAGGTTCAGAAGAACTTAAATTTTAAGAGTGTGCAAACGTCAATTTCACACAAGTACTCGTAAGTAGAACCCATAGATGTATCGCATAATGTGGCAACTAAATTTAAGGAAATGATGGTAAGACTGAATGGATTTTTTGCGAATTCCAACGAGTCACTGCCATACAATACAAATGTATAACGACCCTGTCTATTCAAAGCTATACCCATGCCCAATGGGCGTTGCGGACTTCGTAAATTCTGAGATCAAAGAACTATTGCGTAACGGCATTATTAGACCTTCTAACGTTTTTTTTTTTCAACTAGTGCTTATTTCGTGAATGGTAACACTTAGCTCATGTCTGATTTGACAGATAATTAGTTTTATCCTTCCGCTGAACGAATATGGTTGTGTATACGCTTCGCTAATTGGGCCTGCGATCGACTTAGAGAAGATGCCGATTTTGCCAAAAAAATCATCTTTTCAGATGAAGCTCATTTTGATCTTGGCGGGTATATAAACAAGCAAAATTGTCGCATTTGGGGCACAGAAAACCCGCACGCATACATTGAAAAGCCGATACACCCAAAACGAGTCACTATTTGGTGCGGATTTTGGTCCAGAGGCATAATTGGGCCATTTTTCTACGAAAATGAGCAAGAAATGGCCGTTACAGTCAATGGCGATCGTTATCGGGCCATGTTGAACGAATTTTTGTTCACAAAAATTGAAGAGGAGGATATTGGCAACATTTGGTTTCAACAGGACGGCGCTACGTGCAGCATTATCAGCCGCAGAGCTGATGTCGTTTGGCCACCCCGGAGCTGCGATTTGACACGGTTGGACTATTATTTGTGGGGTGCCGTAAAAGATAAGTGTTACGCCGACAAGCCAGAGACAATTGACGCTTTAAAGGACAATATTCGTGAAGCCATTGGTGAAATACAGCTGCACACAATCGATAATGTGCTTAAAAATTGGACCGACCGTGTAGGCTACTGCATGGCCAGCCGAGGCGGCCATTTGAATGAAATTATTTTCCATTATTAACCGGAAGGATTGTACTTTCAAATAAAAAAAGAAATTTGAGAAAATATTCAGTAGTTTTTTTTTATATTGGGTCTACAAGTAAGTTTCCAGCGTTTTGTTTTCCAAAATTTGAAGTTTTATTATGAAAACATAGTTACAATGCTTTATTCAAAGTATCGTCCATCGGAAGCTACAACTTTCCAGTTTCCCATCTTTCTGGTAATTTATGAATTCCGGACCAAAAAAATTTCTCGTCTTTCGAGCCCAAGAACGTATCGAGCCAATTTTTAATTTCCTCTACTGAGCTGAAGCGTATTCCCGTAAAAATGTTCTGCATCGAACGAAACAAGTGGTAGTCAGATGGTGCCAAGTTTGGACTGTAAGGCGGGTGAGGCAGAATTTCCCATCCACTATTTTCCAAATAGTTTTTCACCGAAACCGCAACATGTGGCCGAGCGTTGTCGTGATGAAAAATGACGGACTCATGCCTGGTCTCATATTCTGGCCGTTTTTCTTTTAATGCCCGCTTCAAACGAATTAGTTGGGTTCGATATAATGGTGCTTTGATGGTTTCACCACTCGGAAGCAGTTCGTAGTATACGACACCCTTTTGATCAAACCATATGCAGAGCATGACCTTATTCATGTGAATATTTCGTTTCGGCGACGTTTCGGCGTCGATTGGGCGGGCTCGCCGGGCTTTGTATACGATTTTCTGCGTTTAGGATTATCATAATAAATCCATTTCTCATCACCAGTGACAATACGATGCAAAAATGATTTATTTTTATACCGCTGCAGTAACATTTCGGACATGCAAAATCGCCGTTCGACGTCTCTTGGCTTCAATTCGTACGGCACCCAGTTTCCAACCTTTTGAATGAATTCCAGTGCTTTTAGGCGCAGGGAAACGGCTTGTTGCGTGACGCCCAATGATGCAGCAAGTTCTTCTTGAATCTGACACGGATCCTCATACAGTAAAGCGTCCAATTCCTCGTCTTCAAAACTTTTCGGCCTTCCAGGGCGATCTTTGTCTTCAACTCCAAAATCACCACTTTTGAACCGTTTGAACCACTCGCGGCACGTCGATTCACCAATACATTCCGCCCCATAAGTTTCCGAAAGCAAACGATAGGCCTCAGCCGCACTTTTCTTCATATTAAAGAATAAAAGCAGCGCTTCCCGCAAATGACGTTTATTTGGCTGGAAACTTGCCATGATTTTGCTCGATAAAATGTACGACACCGATAGAACTGCTCAAATATAACACTGCAAAGTTGTTGACAGATACAAAACCTACAAATAAAACACATGGGGTCTCACATTTCTGCCCGGGATCCACTGGTGGCGCCATCTCTGACAAACGCTGGAAACTTACTTGTAGACCCAATAGCATTTTCAAAAAAAAAAAAACATTTTGGCGAACGGAGAACCATCGATGATGTTCTTAGGGAACAAATAGGGAAATCATGTTACGTCTACGTCGACGATGGAATTATTTTTTCGGAAAACGAAGAGGACCACGTTACCCACATTACATAGGTCCTGTCAAAATTGTATGAGGCTAATATGAGGGTTTCCAGAGGGAAGTCACACTTTTTTAAGGAAAGTGTCGAATATCTTGGATTCGTCGTATCAAGGGGCGGTATAAAGTCAAGCCCGGACAAGGTAGAAGCAATTCCAAATTTCGAACAACCTTCAACGCCGTTTAACGTCAGATCCATCTCGGGTCAAGCCAGCTATTATAGGTGTTTCATTAAAGATTTTGCATCGATAGTCAAAATTTTGACCGATATCCTTAAAGGTGATAATGGAAAATTTAGTGCTAGCCAATCAAAAAAGATCCCAATAAATTTTACTGAAGAACAATTTCAGGCCTTTGACAAGTTAAGAAGGATACTAGCTTCTGAACAATTTATACTTTTGTACCCTGATTTTGAGAAACCGTTCGACTTAACAACGGACGCGTCTGCTTTAGGTTTGGGTGCGATCTTGCCCCAAGGTGGAAGACCAATTACCATGATTTCAAAAACCTTCAAAAATTGGGAATTGCATTATGCAACAAACGAACGTGAGTTGTTAGCAATTGTATGGGCACTGCAGAAACTAAGAAATTACCTTTATGTGGTGAAAAATCTCAACATTTACACAGATCACCAGCCACTCGCAGGTGCTGTTTCAGGTCGTAACCCTAATGCTAAAATAAAGCGGTGGAGATGTTTCATAGATGAGAATAACGCTTACATCTACCATAAGCCTGGTAAGGAAAATTATGTTGCGGACGCATTTTCACAACAAAATATTCATGCATTGGAAGAAGAATCACACTCAGACCTTTCAGCTGCCCACAACGAGGTATCATTGACTGAAATGATCGAGCCCACAGAGATCCCGATTAATTGCTATAAAAATTAGATAATTCTGGAACACGCAAAATGTGGACTGAGACGTCATTTTGTAATATTCACTGAAAAGAACCGTTATATTATTAACTTTACAGATAAAAAAATCTTATTGAGGAAGTTAAGTTAGTAATAAACCCAAAGGTGGTATATGCTATACATTGCGATTTGTCAACACTGGCAGCCATCCAACACGAACTTGTTCAAGGCTTTTAGTTTTTTTTTTTTATAATTTGCGCGCGCTTGCACACGTTTGCGTTTCTATGACCTTGGCAAGAAGGGATGTAAGTGCAATGGGCCTGTAGGAGGAGAGAGAGGAAGATTCGCCTTTTTTGGGGACAGGCTGGGCAAATGCTGTTTTCCATCTTCAAGGAAAGAGTTCTAAAGAGTAGGATTGCTGAAAAAGCGGTTCTGCCAGCGAGTAAGAACACCTCATCATGAGGAGGGGAGATATACCATCTGGACCAGCGGATTTATGTACATTAAGATCTTTAAGAATTCTTGATACTACACGAGTGCGAAAGTAGATTTGTCCCATTGAACACGACACGACACACTCAAGTGTAGGCGGAGACAAAGCACAATTTGGCCGCAAAGTGTTCTGCAAGCAGATTGGCCTTGCCCAAAGAGCTGACAGCTGGAATATCATTATTAATGAGCGTTGAGGTGTAGGATGAAGCAGAATCTCTAATATTTTTGGCGAACGACCAAAAATGTTTACTACCTTTGGGACATTGTAGTATTTTCTGACTCAGTTTTTGGTCGTGTTGGAATTTTATATGCTTAAGAAAGACGTTGCCGTCATTCCTGGCTCGTTTAAACTTTTTTCGGTTTTCCTCTGTTGGGTTGGTCTTGAAGGGCCGAAAAATCATTTCTCTAACCCTGACAGCCTCTTTACAGCTTGAGTCGTACCATGCCTTTTCTTTTTTGGTTTGATTCTCTTCATCCGATGAGGGATAAAGTTTCTCATTCCAAAGAGAATGGCGTCTGTGATCATATCAGCAGCGGCATACACGTCGTTATCGAGGAAACATAACGACCAGTTAGAATTCGTAAAGAAACTGTTAAGTCCACTCCAGTTGGCTTTCTCGTATTGTCATACTGTTCTTTTGGGAATCTTTTCTCTGACTGTATGGTGGATGTACGAAAAATTAGCGTGAATTAACGTGAAGCAAATTCTATTGGATTACTACTATATTTCTAAAATGGTAAAAATGGCATCCGATTTGGTACAAAATTATAAAATTTGCACCAAGGCTAAATACAATAGATATCCTTGTAAACAACAACTCGGTATAACACCAATACCACACTATACGGGACAACAAAAATTTCCTAACTTGCGTAAGACAAATTTTTTAAGTTCGCAGTACTGCAAAGTATACCTTTCCGGACAATTATTGACCTATTGATCTGCACTTGTGAATATTCTTAACTTTTTCCTTAATACAAAAATCAATCTACAGCACCACCAATGGCCAAGTTGAAGGTTTTCATAGTACACTATCAGAAATCGCAAGGTGCTTTTAGCTTGAAAAAAGCATCATGGACACAATCGATCTAATACTATTAGCAACAGTCGAGTATAACCGAACCACTCACTCCGTAACTAATAGAGAACCCATAGACACTGCCCACGCCACACCTCCTGAGTTGAAAGAGCAGATTTTCAAAAGGATTAAAAGAACCCAGGAAATTCAGTTAGAAAGAAATAACATCTCTAGAAAAAGTAAGGTATTTGAAGTAGGGAAACGTGTCTTAGTAAAAAAATAATAAAAGATTAGGAGATAAGCTAACACCTCTATATGACGAATATAAGGTAGAAGTGGATCTAGGAACTACCGTTCTTAGTAAAAGGAGGGTGGTCCACAAAGATAACCTACGTTAAAAAATATTGTAAAAAATAGAGTTGGTTTTAAAAAGTCCTTTCATTCCTTAGAATCCTGATACTGGTACTTTATATTCGGACAACTGTAACTAAACTAACGGACTACTTTCACTCGGGCTATATTCCTATCATGGACGGGACAGTTAACATCTGAAACGACTACGGTTATTTACAGCACTTTACTAACTTGACGGCCTACTACGAAATAACTGACGAAACTACAGGACTTACGACTCACTTTCCCCAATCGCACATGATACAGTTACTAGACTCTGACGTGAAACATATATGTAAAGACTTTACTGGAAGCTCTTAACATTCACCATAAACACGAACGTAGTATTAATTTTTTGGGAACTGGTCTAAAAATTTGTATTTGTATTTGTATTTGCGACTATCTTATTCATGTCGATCTTAAAATCAACACTAAATAAATTATTCAAAGGCTTACCTGTCATTAGGATCTTACCAACTTGCTATTACAATAAAAATGATGGTTATTCCAGCCTGCTGTATTCTACGCACGGACAGCAAATTATATTGGACATCCAGACAGTAAAGGACATCTTCTAGTACTCCTTAAAAACCTATGTTGCGGGTGACATGAATTCTGCCTTTCTTCGTTGCAGATATGAAGGCTCCATTTTTCGCAATGGAAATTTTGAATTCAATGAACGGCCGGTTGATGATGTGGTCCGATGCTCCTGAGTAAAGAAGAAATGTTATTTTGTTGTCAATCTCAATTTGATAATTGCAATTCGGAGCCAAAAATGCAAAGCCAGAGGGACAAGAATTTGATGTTGATAGTTCTGTTATTTGTAGTGTCTGAAGTGTCGTTTTTCTCCCAAATTGAAGTTCTCTTTTATAATGGAAGCAATCATTCATCGTATGACCTTTTCTGTCGCAATGATAACATTTAATGAGAGACTTTTTAGTCGCTTAAATGGTTTTGCTTTGTTATACTGCGATTGATGTTTCTTCCACGGTTTCGGAAATCCAAAATCGAACTTCTTTACAGCTGTTATACAATATTTTTATTTTCTGCCTGTCGGGAATTGCGCTTGGTTCACGTGGGAAGTTCGAAATGCCATGAAAGCCCGCAAAAAGCTATACTCTAGGTGCAAACATAAACCATCGTCAACTGGGAAATATTTTGTTGGGCATGATTGCATGCAACCTTTATAACGCGAAAAGCTCAGAGAAGATATTTTCTATATAAACTAAGTACTGACCAATCCTCAAAAACACTATGAAGAAATCTACGTTCAATTGGGTCGGGAAAAATGCTACCGTCGTCGATACAACGACACTTTATGTTGTTAATCTCAACGGCGCATTTCTTTCCGGTGCCACAAACAGCGTAAATTTTATTTCTGAAAATTAGCAGTTGTTTGAGTTAGATTTTGACTTGGAAGTGGTCTCCGAAATTAATATCTTTAATACCATTCGCTCAATTAAATCAAATTCTGTAGGTGAAGATGGGATACCTATTCGGTTTGTGAAGATGGTTTTGCCTCATATTTTGAGTTCTCTCATACACATTATAAATTATTGTATCACAACCTCTTCTTTTCCAGACAACTGGAAGTTGACAAAAATCATCCCTGTGTCGAAAAAGCCTCGACCCATATCGGCAAATGACTTTCGTCCAATTAGCATTTTACCGTGCCAGTCGAAAGTCTTGGAGAAAATTTTTGCAAGGTACCAGAGAATTGTACATGATGGCAAATCCTCCAGAGTGCCACAAGGATCGGTACTAGGAGCAATCTTATTTTGTTTGTTTATCAATGACCTTCCTAACGTCTGCTCTAACGTATCAATCCATCTTTATGCTGATGGTGCCCAAATTCATTTATCACGGCCTATTGGTCTGATTGAGGATCTAATAGTAATAATAAATGAAGTTCTGTTTAATTTTGATCCAGACAAATCTCAGATTATACTGATTTCTAAAAAACAGTGCAATAAGGATGAACTACCACCAGTGTTCTTAAATAACAGGCAACTCAAGTTCGCAAGCGTTGTAAAAAATCTTGGTTTCAAGTTGAATCGATTACTCTCTTCCAATGACCACGTAAATTATGTCATTGGTCGAATCTATGCTGGCCTGCGTAAGCTCCGGTTATCCTCCAGTTTTACCCCAACATGCACGAAACTTAGACTTGTAAAAACCTTGTTTTTACCCATTATTGATTACTCCATAACTGTTAAGTGTAAGCTTGACTCCCACTCAGACCAAAAATTGCTTGTTGCGTTCAATGCCATGATTAGGTATGTGTATGGGCTGAATCGTTATGACCATGTATCTGATTATCATAAATTGCTTCAATGGTGTACGTTTCAGCAATTATGCCAATTTTTGCATAAACTTATATAAAAGATCGCCTAAATATCTATTTGATGAGCTGCAGTTTCTGCAATCCACCAGAACAATGAATCTTATATAGTAATGCCTAGTTTGAACTACTTAAACTCCTCTCGCCTCTTATTCATTCACGTCACCATTATGTGTGGAATAGCACATAATTCAAATGGCCGTCACGGCTTCGCTGGCAGTGCTACAAGCGGTCGATCCCATTTTTGATAACCCGTTCCACTAACATATGTGCGGCGTTATTACGGCAATAGCGTGTTGAATATTGGCGTTCAGCTCGTCCAAAGTGGTTGGCTTGTTAGCGTAAATTAAGAACTTGACGTAGCCCCAGAAAAAATAATCGAGTGGTGTCAAATTGCATGATCGCGGCGGCCAATTGACGAACGCTCGCCGTTAGATTACCTAGCCCCCAAAATTCTCTTTCAGAACTTCCAGCGTTGCGTCGTTTGTATGGCATGTAGCGCTAACTTTTTGGAACCACAGCGCGGATATATCGTTTTTATCGAGTTCTGACAACAGAAAGTCGGCTAACATCGCTCTATATCTGAGACCATTGACTGTAACGAAACAAATAGAGCCCCATGATACCGCCGTGCCATAAACCGCACGAAACAGTCAATCTTTGTGGATGAATTGAAACTTGGCCGAACACTTGTGGATTGTGTTTGCTCAAATGATAGTAATTTTGCTTGTTGACATAGCCGCTGCACCAAAAATTGGCCTAGTTCGAGAAAACGATCTTTTGGCACAAATCCGGATCTCCGGCCAAAATTTCCAGTGCCCAACCACCGAACCCACGGCGTTGTATACGGTCGTCCGGCTTAAATTTTTGCGTCAGCACAATCTTATAGGGATGAAGGCCCAAATCCAATCTGGCGATGCCCAATTCAGCTGATCGGCGGTGAATCGAAAATTTTGAGTGAACTCACGCTCAAATCTTTCCACATTACGACGAATCGCCTGCACACTGAAGCCATGATGACGACCGACCTCACGACGAAATTCAACTGAGCCGGAATTTCGGTAATATTATTGAATAATTTCCGCACGTTCGGCAAGTGTGAAACGATGCATGATGAAATGGCAAGCCTTACTGAAAATTTCGACAGCTGGATGTCATTGGTAACTGAAACATAACACCGCACTCTCAAAGTTTGGCCAAAGGGAATGTACTCCTGTATTATTGACGGTGTCTGAAATTCCAGTGCGTCTATAGGACTGATTCTTTTAGTTTGATCGAGCTTTTGTAGGCCATGTATTTAAGGAATTCGTCTAAAGGAAGGATCATTATTTCTTGAGGAGTAGACCTTAACGCTGCTGTTACTGTGACACACGCTACTCTTTGAACTTGTTACTCACACAAGATAACTAGTCTTTTCCTCGGTTTTCCACCAAACTAGGGCACCATAAGCAAGGATGGGTCTAATTATATGTACATGTACATCCAGTGTATTATAGGTATGTATATATTATATATATTGTATACATATATATTTTTTTTGAACTTAACACTCAAGTGGGTATGAATACATTTATAATGCCTCAGCATGTGTTACGTTTTTTTTTAGGAAATGCGATAGAGAGAGATAGAAAGATGTTTGGGCTCAGTCGGTATTTCGCTCCATGGGTGGCATCTAACATTTAAGCTTTGTTCAATGAGGCTGCTCAGTCCAGAGCATGGAAATTTCAAATTTTCGTTTTCAATGAGAAACATTTCTGCCCAGCTCGTATTTGCTTTTTTTTCAACGACTCTGTCTGGACTCTGCCCTGAGCAGAATTTCTGCACTTACTTTTGATGTAGAGCAGATTTGTGAGAAACGTCAAAATCAGCAGTGATTGCAAATTAATTCTTTTGTCCCCAAAGTGATAAGTTGTTTGTTATTTTGCTTAAAATGGAATAAATCGAAATACAATCTGATAAAGGGCAATCGGTTGTTGTTAAATGCTCTCCCAATATACGCTATAATTTGGAAAGCAGTAAGTACATGATTAATGTTCATTAAAAAAATTTAAGTTAAATTTCATTTCCTTTAGATGAAGAATTTTGCAAGAAAATATCTGAGCAATCTTTCAGCGGTGCATTGGAAAATGAAGATTTAGTGCCAATAGCTCAGCTTCTCAACAGGCACAGGCTCGATTTGGCTAGGAAGGGACAACCAACTTCTCATAACGATTTACAAGGATGTGCGCCCGAAATTGGCGAAAAATGTTGAGGTGAAGACAAAGCAGAGGCTATGGGAGTTGGGAGTTGGTTGGGGCAAGTGGAAAAGCTTAGAAAGGGCCTTCAAAAACAAAATGCTCCGTGACAAAAAAACTGGCAACGATAGGGCCACATGCCCATATGAAAAGTAAGTTTATTCTGTATTAACGTAAAGTTTTTTCATAAACCTATTTACATATATTTATTGGGTATATAATTTATTTCGTGCGGGTTTTTTTCCAAATTTGAACGCTTATTTAAGAAAAACATGTAAAATAGTATTATTCAAAGTATTGCCCATTTGAAGCTATGACTTTTTCCCATCTTTCTGGCAATTTGTGGATCCCATCCCAAAAGAACTGCGCCGGCTTGGCAGCCAAGAAGAATCAAGCCAATTTTTGATATTCTGCTCTGATATGAACCGTATTTCAGTGAGGGCGTTCTGCATCGACCGGAACAAATGGTAGTCAGAAGGGGCAAGGTCTGGGCTATAAGGCGGGTGGGGTAAGGCTTCCCATCCACTGTTTTCCAAATAGTTCTTAACCGGAATAGCAACTTGGGGCCGAGCGTTGTCATGATGGAAAATTATTGCCTTGTGTCTGGTCGCATATTCCGGGCGTTTTTCGGCCACTGCTCTCTTCAAACGGATTAATTGTGTTCGGTAGTGTTGTCCATTGATGGTTTCACCCGGTTTTAGCAGCTCGCAATACAGCACATCCATCTGATCCCACCAAATACAGAGCATTACCTTCGCGCCATGGATATTCGGCTTTGCCGTTGATTTGGCTGGTTGGCCGGGTTTCACATATGATTTTTTGCGCTTGGGGTTGTCGTAATGGATCCATTTTTCATCACCAGTAACAATCCGATTCAAAAATGACTTCCTTTTGTGGAGTTCCAGCAGCATTTTGGACATGCAAAACCGCCTTTCGACGTCTCCGGGTTGAGTTCATGTGGAACCCAATTTCCTTGCTTTTGAATATATCCAGCTGCTTTTACACGTTTTGAAATGGCTGCTTGAGTGACACGGAAAGATTCTACGAGCTCTTCTTGTGTTTGGCAACAATCTTCATAGAGTAATGCTTCCAGTTCTTCATCTTCAAACTTTTTTGGCTGCCCAGGACCTTCATCGTCTTCCAAGCCAAAATCACCACTTTTAAATGGTGCAAACCACTTTTGGCACGTTCGCTCAACTAGCGCATGTTCACCATAAACTTCCACCAAAATACGATGACTTTCGGCAGCAGTTTTCTTCATGAAGAAGATCTCCCCGCAAAAACACTTTTTCAGGCACAAAGTTCGACATAATTGAGTGAAAAAAATTATTGTTGTGTACGCTTCAAATGAATGACATATACTGAAATGACGTACAATAACAGTAGCTTTCCAACGCATGGTCCAATGCAATAATAACAACGGAATAATACAAGTTACGCCATCTCTTAGCAAACGGCACGAATTAAGTTATAGATCCAATACATATATATTAAAGTGAGCTGTCGGACATCATGCTAGACCGACCGTCAATCGTTAATACCTATCGGTTGGGAAATAAAACTGCAAGTGGGAAAACCAGGGAAACAATTCTGGAGGATGAGGGAATTAGCTCCTTTACAGGCAGTTTTTTAAAACTTTTTTCATTTAAGAAAACATAAAATGTTACTTCCTCATATTTGTTTACTTAGAAGCATTTCCAACTGCATCCAGTGGAAGCGAGACTGCTGCAGTAGAAGGGGACTCCTCTTTGGTTCCTAAGAGGCCAAAAAAGAACAGCAAAATGGCAGCAGAACTGATAAAGTGGAGGGAGGAATTTTCTGAAGACAGAAAGTTTAAGCAGGAGTTCAGCAAGGCCAAACTGGAGGCATATAAAGAGCGGACTTTCGAAATAAAAAAGCAAAGCGTGCAAAACCAGGAAATATTAAAAATAATTTTAAATAATAAAAACACATAAAACTATTTCATTTGTTTTTACTGTATTTACTGTTCCCTATTGAAATGGGAGAAAACTTCTTCGCATAGCCTATTTCGGAGGCTAAATCCTTGTTCCTGATCAACTGCATTGTTCTTTTCAACACTTTCCTCAATGTCTTCATCTCGAAAGGAAGTTCAGCATCACTGCATAGATTATGCAAAACAATGCAAGCGCGTATGAAATGGCAGCGTTTCTTAATTCCTTTTAGCTTGCAATAATAAAGCTGTCGAAATCGTTGTTTTAAAAGGCCAAATGAATGCTCTATCACAATTCTGTCAGAACTGAGTTTCCGGTTGAAAAATTTTTGCCTTGATGACAAGTGCCCATTGTCTCGATGTGGCGTAAATATTCCGAACAAGCATACGCAGAATCACCTAAAAGAAAAAAGCTTCCGCATAGATTGAGCAACTGAGAATATACATCGGAATTCTCGTAAATTCTGTTATCGTGTACGGATCCTGGATATCCAATGAAGATATCTGTAAATTTTCGTTTTTCGTTGGTTAAAATTATTATGTTACAAATGTACCTATAATACCTTGGATTCCTGTTTTGTTTCTCATGCACAGAGCAGTTGCCGTTTTTTCCTCTTCCTTAGGCCATCGAATAATAGAGTCGCAAGGGTTACTAATAAAACAGATTACTATATTTATTATAAAACACACAGTATCCAGAGCGAGGTTAAATCGGTCAGCAATATCCCTATAGGAACAAGCCTCATGACAAGCAAACCACAGGAATAGGACTATATGCATTTCTTCAGCAAAGGTTTTCCGGGTCTCTAGGTTGTTATATTCCTCCGATGTAGAAAAGGTATAAACTAAACGTTTGTAAAGCGTTCGATTTATACGAAAATGAGTTATAAACTCTTTTTCAGTATAGGAAAGAACTACTTCTTCCAAAAATTGTGCGGTTCAGTTCCTTTTATCTTTCCCCATAGAAAATGATATTAACACTTCGTAGTTACTGGATTCCAAACTATCACTTGAAGAACTATTGTTACTTTCTGAATGCATCGCCTCTAATACCATTTGTTTCAACAAAATAAGTTCCATTATTTTATTGTTTTTATTTCACGATTTATACTAAACATGTAAACTCAAATAATTATCCAACAATCGAAAATGAAGTTGTCATTTTTGACAACTAACATGTGGCCCTACTTTTCTGCTCTCATTTGATCTGACATTTTTCACAAATTTGCTCTGCTCTGCCTTGCCTTTTTTCTCATTGAACAAAGCTTTAATGTCTTTGGGGAGCGGTTGGGATTCGAACACCGAACCTTCCGATTTGCATGCCAGTTCACTACCACTTGAGCCACGGCCACCCACGAAGTCTTAGCTCCGAACATTTACTTGGCATGCTCCTAATGCTTTTTTGGTTCTTTCTTCGATGTTACGCTTCTATCTACAATAGGATGATTCCGAGATATTGAGTTTCGGATGAAAGTTGTATCCCAACACCATTAATTTCGGGAAGATTAAACTTTTCTAGCTTTCTTTTTCATATGGACAACACTAGCTAGGTTTTAATGGATTTAACCCTAAACCGTTTCATGTTGTCTACTTTGCGAGTGTGTTCAAGGTCGGCTGCATTAGTTCGCTGATCGTTGGAACCTGTTTTTCACCCACCATAATGTCTATGTCATCGGCTTAGGCTACTGCTTTAATACCCTTCCATTCGAAACTTGTAAGGATGTCGTTTACAACAAGAAGCCAAAGAAGGGAACAGATCACTCCTCATTATGGAGTTCCTCTTGCAACGATTTTATTGGCTGCTTTTCACTTACTTTTTTACTTAACTATTTGTAAAGCTACTTACGCACATTTTTGTTCACGAAGCTCACCGTTACTTTCAATGGATGCACAATCAGTGTAAAGTCTATCAAATTTGGCCTATAAACCGAAGCTCTAATTTTTTTCAAAGGAAAATAAAAGCTCTTAAAATATTATATATTGCTTTTGATGAAATATGGTTTGCAAATAGTTGTACAATTTAAATGAGAATACCGATCACAAGGAAACGTTTAAAGTCTCATGAGCAGCAAAAGTAACAAGAAGTAGATCATTTTAATAAAAGATATGAGGCTTGCGACACGCGAAATACAATTTGGTGATGTAGTCTGGATAAGGGATATATCATCATATGGGGTCGACATTTTATATCCAAACACTCACCTGAGTCTTCAGAAGATTTGTTTTTTATTTGGTGGATGTACTTAATAAGATAGAAAAAGTTGCTGAGTTCAAACGCTGAAAAGCCAAGGACTTTGAAGTGGGAAATGTAAGCATAGCAAAAGTACATAACGAGCTTTAAAAAAAGGTTAATATAGACTTTATGACTTAAAAAGTCATATGCTTGTGATGATAGTCTCAACATAAAAATAGTTCAACTGATGAGCTGAATATCATCCGATCACCGAGCGACAATATGGGGTATCGCTGAGTGACCCCATATAAGTGGCCGCGACTCTCAGAAGTGAGATGTCAGAAGATCTAATGGAATAGACCTAGGAGTGGCTTAATTGGAAAAAAGAACTTTTCGAAGTCTTGAGGCTTTGGAGCAACATCTATGTTTTCACAGAAGAGTTATTACGGGCTGTCCTAAGTTCAGTCGTTCTTACGGGATCTCCAATTGCATGAATTGTATGAAATTTGAAAATTTGTAAAGTCTTATAGTGACATACCAGTGTACTTTCCGCCATTGGTTTTCGAAAGCCTTATTAATTATTAAAAATTCAGTTTTTGCAAGGAATATACAAATTCTCAAAAGAATTTGTCTTCCGATGGCATCTAAAAACATGCTGAATGAATTCTCAATGATCGAAAACTGAGCCTAGGTTAACTTTTTAAGATTTAGAATATCATACGCTAATGGACAATTTTTCTTAAATATTTTCCTCTTTTATTAAAGTCCGCATATCGTCAAATTAATTAAGTTGGTGAATCTCATTTTGATCCAGTAAAGTAGCCTTTTACACTCAATGCAAAATAATTTACGAATTTTCCTGAACTCAAATACATCGTCAAAGGATTTCGCTCATTATCACTATCCAACGCTAGGTACGTTTAAAGATGCAGTTCTGTTCTTCAAACAGATTTTGTTAAACGAAAACCACTGAGGTTCGTTTGTTTTCAGTTTGATTGAAGAACCCCGGCACCTCCAACTCATGGTATGCCCTCGTTCAATTTATATAAATTCCTATTGAGGAGCTCTTTTCTCTCCTAACAAAGGGTAAACGAAATTCCCAATTAACCCACTTTATCTGTGGTCGTTTCTATAAAAAAAAAATCGCTAACTCCCATCGAAGGAATAGTTCACCAGTTCTTTGCATTTAAAGTTCAAAACAAAGAGTTTCAGAGTCTTCAGATATTGATTTGCATAGACATCCCACCCAATACTTGAACTGATTGGCACAGTTATTTTGCCCCCTTCTTTGGCGGTTTCATAAATCAGCTTAGAGCGAAAAATGGAAAGAATTCTTACCAAATAACATTGTTAACACAATACTTATATGCGAGCAAACAGCATCAAAACTACAATGGGACGCCATCGATATGAAAGTCAAATAGGGATTACAAGCTATTGAAGCAATTTGAGAAAAAGCGGCGAATATGTTGACGAAATGTAGGCAAACGGACATACTTACTCGGCTACATACGAATATATAGCATCATTGTTATGAGAGAATAATGCAGCATGAAATCCTATCCTAATCCCATTACGATATTTATTCTTTGTAGAACAAAAGGAGGGGAATGTCTGTATTTGGATTTATCTACCATATAGGCTTAGAATACAAATGCGGGATTTGAAGGCAAAAAATGGCATGTCTGCTTGCAGCATTTGTCCCGATTGGGTAGTAGTAGTAATGGATTACCACAATTGCTTTGGGATAGAAAGTGTCCTACGCACCAATGATTGTGTCGAGATCATTATAAGCCCTACGAATAGCTTTTGATTGGTAAAATCTTAAAAAAGAACTGCAAGAGGGTTTACAAATAATCCTCAATCAGTGAAAGTGATTAGTACCATCCTTCACTTCAGGTTGTTCTAATCGGGATGCATCGATTCAAAAAAAACTTTTATATACATTGGCTTACGCAATTCAACAAGGCATTATTACAACGGCTTTAATCGTATCCTTATTTTTTCCTTGCGATATCTGCTTAATAGTGACCTGAGAACCAAAGATGCACTTTTACTGAAGCCCTGTAAAGTTGATCACTCAACCTATATTATGAAGCAAACTTGAGTGAATTATACCCATATACGAGTATGTTATATCAAAAGGTTATTAAGGATTTCTCGTTGAAAGAAACCTTTCATATGTCTATTAAGGTCGAAAGTCATATGTCTTAAGACTTTCCCCGATGGAATTAAAGGTAGTGCATACAGGTTATGAGTATACATGCAGCTAAAATAGCTTATTAGACCAACTTCGACATATTCAGAGCTCAGTTCTAGCTATATAGAATTTGCGTTAGTTTGTGAAAAAAAAGTGGCAGACAAAAATTTTCATATTGCCGAAGAGGATTTTTGACCAATTGACAATAGTAAAAATCAGAATCTTACCCGGAAATCTCGTCAATTCGCACATCAGCTTCAGTCAGAGGAATTGCAGTTTGTAAATTTTTATCGTAAGTCGCTCCACTGTTAAGGGTGGTATAAAACCGCGGACCACTTTAATGGTAGTAAAATATTTAGCAAAGATATTGGGCTATTATATTTTGCAAATGAACAAAGTGCGACCGGCATGGCATAGTGCTAAAGTTCTTCGACTAATGCTAAAATGGAAATAAAATAGAAAAAAATAATATCTGACTTCACCACCCTTTTGGCAGGTAAGGGCAAAACTCTGGAAGCATTATTTTTTAGCCGTCGGGAGCTAGAAGAATTGCAGGACTCTCGTTAGGGTTGGTTGTGATGACAACAGACACGTATGTACTTTATTTTCCTTTTTTTAATCTTCAGATCAATTTCTGCTGCCAAAACCACATTTTCCACTTTCCGATAATTTTCTGTCATCAAAATGTTGCATTGCAATCATGTCTGGTAAAATAGGTCCATCAACTAAGCTAACAGTCCGCTAATTTCTACCCATTATGTCAAATTCAATCGCATAAGCGAGTAATTGTAGGAATTTTTAAATATTGTGAATCTGGTATCTTTGGCGCTGCGAACAATACTTTTAAGTACGATAATATCGTATGATAGCAATATCTAGCATGAAAAGTTTCGGTTATGTTTTTTTCAACTTGAATAGGGTAGTTGATCATCGACATCCTGGATATATGAAAGATCTCGACAAGGAAACTAAATAGATCTGAAGATGGCTCTTTTCTATAAGTAATATTACCAGCAGCCATAAAATCCATGAAGAGCTGGTGGGTAAGAATTTATTATTTCTGGGTATTCTTCAAGATATATCCCTGAATGAATATTTGGTCGATGTTGGACTTATTAGGCTAAAATCTGCACTGATATGGGCCTATTAAGTTATTAGCGATCGGTTGTAGATACTCACAATATACATCGGAATGGATTTTGTCCTGGATGTTTGGTATGGTAATGTCTCTGTAGTTGGCGCTGTACAGGGGTTAACATTTTCTATGACCTGATAGACGATGCTGAGATGCCATTCATCGAGCATGTGGTGCTCAAAGCAAATTTAACAGATGGGCTGGTGAAGACTTCTAATCAAATCATTTCATCTAGGTTTGAAAAACTAGGCGAATTTGTAGAGTTTGAGTTTAGATATTGGAACCCTCAGTTTGTTTTTTTGCCAGTTTTCGCAGTTTTCGTGGTTTTCATTCGGGTTAAGAGCAGTATATGTTCGTTCGTCTACTCTGTTAAGTTTGTAAAAGTAGTTCTGTTAGATTCTACCACCAACAGGCATGCTTCGGCCTGGGTTTTTTCTTCGATTTTTTAGAACTTAATTCCCTCAGTATTTCGATTTGCTCTACTTTACATTTTACAAACATCCTATTTTTGGCTTCGAAAAAGTTCGGTTTCGTATCAACAGAAGTACTCATGTAATATACAGTACAACATGTTTTAATATACAGTACAACATGCCTCCTGTTTGGTTGCAAGTGCCCGTCGGAATACCGATTTGGTTGTCATGTTTGGATGAGTCGTCAACGTCCGTGAATCCGTCAATTTTTATGAGCGGTGCATGCAAAGCAAAATACAGTGCCGAAAAAAATTTGTCCAGCCATCGAAACTTGAAGAAAGCTGGTTAAAGCTGAAGATGCATAGATAATAACGTTGATGTTTAGGAAATCTGCAAACACGACATATCAGAGATATTTTACAATGGACTCAAGATTCAAGATTCTAGTTTGCCTACTCTAACCACAAATTCCTAAATATGTTTCAATATTCTTTATTTTGGGATGTTCACGGTCTTTTATGTAACTTTGGTTGTGCTTATATTTCTGACTTGAGAGACAGTTGAAAGGGGAAGCTGAGGTAGGATCATTATAGCTCGTTTAATACATTGAGGAGAATATCTTTAAAGTGCTTGATTTTCCCATAAAAACATGAAACATTTACGGATTTTGGATAAACAAATGAACCTATTCTTAAAAGTAGATATCATGAAGATTCATCAAGTTCTTCAATTTCATATAATTCTCATTTGTAGGGATTAATTACCAAAAAACACAAGTATTTCTCCAAACATCTAAAGTGTGCTGCAATTAGGGGACAGGGACAACGTAGATTTCGAGGGTTAGTGTTAAAGAAAATGGAGAAAATGTTTTTGGGGAAGGAAAAGAATGTCTGCTGCGTTCCTTCGTTCCTCAAGGGTATTCAGGTTGATGAGTTTGAGACGGTCTCGATAGGGAGGTAAGATTAGAGGATTGTTCCGATGTAGACCTCGAAGAGCAAATCGAAGAAAACGACGCTGGATCCTCTCAATTTGTGATACATGAACTCGTTGAAAGGGACACCGCGCTTTGCTAGAGTACTCGAGAAGGGGGCAAACGTAAGCGATGTATAGTGATCCGGTTACAGAATTCTTTGGACCATCTTTTAATGAACCCAAGCGATGGGTTTGCTTTGGTAATTATCTCATCGATATGCGAGCGTAAATTAAGCTCCCTGTTGCATAGTACACCAAGGTCGCGGATAGTCTGAATAAGGGATATAGGTTGGACGTGGAGAATGTAAGTTCGGGGAGTAGACTTGTTGCACTTACGTGAAAAGGTAGTCGATTGACATTTGGTGACATTGAGTTCTAAGCAGTTCTTGATACAGAAGGTGGAAAAACTATTCAGATCTATTTGAAGGAGGCTGGAGTCGTGTTGTGAGAAAATGGGTTTAAAACATTTGGTATCGTCAGCATAAGGAGAAAGTGCTGAGTGGTGAATAACCTTTTCAAGATCCTTAATGGTTAGGATGAAAAGAAGTGGACCTAGGTGACTACCTTGAGGAACACCTGAATTGGCCAAGAAAGGGGCCGATAGGACTGACCTGAAACGAACACTTTAAAAACGATTATCCAGGTAATAAGATATCCATTTTAGCAAAATGGGTTCAAAGCCCAGGACGGACAATTTGAACAAGATTAGTTTATGAGATATCTTACTGAAATCAGTTGTTATAACATTAACTTCTTTACCAATTTCTAAGGCTGAGAGAACAGAGGACACGATTTCGACGAGGCTAGTGGTAGTTGATCTACCTTTCAGAAAACCGTGTTGATTAGGGGAATTAAGAGATTTGCACTGGAAGCTTAAGGCTTCGTACAAAATGCTTTCGAGGAGCTTGGGTATATGTGAGAGTTTAGCTATGGGGCGGTAATTAGTGTGTTCGCTCTTTAATCCCTTTTTGTTATCGGTGTTATGAAGGAAGACTTCCATATCTGTGGAAATTCACCTTGAGAGAGCGATAATCGGAAGAAATTTGCAACGGGGTGGGAAAGTGTTTTTAAGAAATATGGAAAGAAGGCCATCACTTAGTTGTTGTAATAATGGATTCGGTACGAAGGAATTATCGGCAAAAGATTGCTTTAAAAATGTAGCAAAAAAGTTGCCTATAGTATGCGGATCGGTTGATGATATGTTTTCGTATGAGAGGGATGGAGGAAAACCGTCAAATTTTTTTGTAGTTAACGAATTTAGTATGAAGACTTAGGATCGATTATAAGCCTGGATTGCGCACTATTAAAGTATCGCTGGTAGAGAACGTTATAAAGCTGGGCGAATTGAAGGTATGATCCGAGATATGGTAGTTTGAATAGTCGGAGTTTGAGTTGGATCGGAGAAAAACTACCCATAATTTGTTCCTCTTGTTACGTAAAGGGCGAAGTTTACGATTATACCAAGGGGGGCTCGAAGAAGGGGTCTTATTGCACGAAAAGGGTACATAGAGAGAAGTAGAATTGAATAATTCTCTGTAGAAAATAGAGAGGGCACTTCTAAGGGGCATATTGGCGAAATCAAAAGAACACTTACTATACTAAGATATGCGTTAATTTTGCGGAAATTCGCGAGTATGAAAGTCGTAAGAAGAGGCAGCTGCAGATGGGGTGGAGCGGATAGAAGAGTGGTGGAAGAGCCAAAGAAGAAGTGGTGGGTTAAAGTTATCAATGCTCGATTATGACAGGGGATAGAGCGAGATAGAGGAGTTTATGAGGTCAGTGGTGAAAATGAGATCTAATTGCCTACCCATAGAGTTGGAGACCCCATTAGTTTGGCATAAGCTAGAGTCTGTGAGCTCATCCAAGAAGAGACATTCTTTACTCGAGTTAGGGTTTGCGATAAAAAAGATTCATCATCTGAATGTGTCCAGTGCAGTCGAGGTAGTTTCAATCCGCCGAATACGATGATATCATCGAGAGGATCAGATAAGTTAATTATTTCATCAATTGTATCGATAGCGAGTTGGTAGCATTCGATTGGTTATGCGGGTAGAATGTAAAAACACATAACGTACAGGGACCTGCAGGGGAGTGTTATCTTTATTGAAAAATAGAGAAGCTTAGAAGAAGTACAAACAGCGATTGGAGAAGAGTTTAGGTCATTGTGGACTGCCAATAGGACACCTCGACAAGGAGAATCATAATTTGGACGGATAAGATCGTCGTCTCGAAAAGCATTGAAACTAGGGCGGAATAATTACTGATTCTTTATATCGGGAATTAGATTAGTTTCGGTCAGAGCGTAGACCTTAAATGGGAGAGCATGAGATTGGCGCAAGACGGCACGGGTCTTAGATCATAGTCCTCTTACATTTTGATAGTAGAAGGTAAGAGGAATGGTATTTCGAGAGGGCGTAGGAGTGGATGGTCGAAACACTGTCAATGGTAGCACGTTAGGGACGAAAGAATTTGTCGTTGTCACCTCTGCTCCATTGGAAGTGTGAGATCCTTTTTGAGTGCACATAGTTACCGAAAGCAGCAAGGTCGTCTGAGACCTTTTGGGGAGACATATTAAAAATCTCGTGGAACTTGATATACATATATAGGTAAGATCCTCAGACTTGTAAGGTCAGTAGGGAGACCTACCTGCTGTATGGAAACCATGACGCTTGTTTTAGTTTTTCCCTCATACCAAACTGATTCTGATTTGTCATGCAGATACGTACGTCTTTTCTTCTCTAAGCCTAGAAAGTGCATAACGACATTCGGTTGTGTCAAAAGTTTGTTGGGTTATTTTAACTGTGGGAGGCAGAAGGGGGTCAAAAAGTTGAGCAGGTGGACGAAGTTTTTGAGGGCAATGCAGCGGTAATTGAAGGGGCATTTTCAGATGAGGGATTTACTATATAATATGGGACTTAATGAAATTGGGATATTTAGCTCTGGTTTTAGGATCGAAATTTGTGAAAGAACTGTTATTGGGGGCATGTGCAGAGGGTATAGGTATTTCAGAGGAGTTAGTGTGAGCAGTTGGGGTTAATTTGAAAGAGACGCGTTGATGCGGGACCTTGGGTGAAACGGAGGCCGCTGGTGCAATATAATTGGAGGACTGATGAAGTCGGTTCGTGATGAGAGTGGGAGGGGTGAAATTGGGGAATATGTTATTTTTAAGTCTCCAATTAGATTTAGATTTGGAACGGGAGTTGGAAACGGGTTTCGGTACAGGGTCACGTTTGGAACGGTTTGATGCGGGTTTCGGTATTTTATTAGAGTCCGGTTTGGGACACTAGTTGGAATCGGGATTAGCGGGATTAGGTAACACAGAACTAATCTTCGTTTTATCCTGTTTCTTGGTAGGTGTGTCGGCCCATTTACAGATGTGCATTTCTCCAACGTTGAAATTACTACCAGCAGGGTTTTGAAATAAAGATTCGTATCTAGCAGGGAGGTCGAGTTTAAAGCTTCGATTACCTTTGTGGTAAGATGGCAGGAACATTTTACATTTGCTGATGGTGATGCCGTATTTGTCCACAAAAAACTTCGTGATCCAAGAAATATCAGCGCTTAGAGGGGTGCCTTTGATGAAAAATGTACTCATATCGGTTTCAATTTTATCCAGCCTACTCCTTCATTCGGAAGGTGTCCATGTAGTACAAAATGTTTGACGGACTTGTGTGGGGCGGCGACGGGAGGAGTTGACAGTGAAACAGTTTCGATCTTTTGGATTGCAGGTGCAGCGGGGGAATTTGTAGATTTAATCAATCGTGGTGGATGAGGAGGTGGTGGTGAGAGTGGGTCGACTTCGGTTTCCAGTAATTCAGCCAATATTGATGTATTGTAGTGGGCATTCTGGTGGTGTTGTGTATGGATTGGTAAATCGTCAATTTGCTGCTTACCGTTTCGATATGATTCTCGATATCGAAAATGGCTGATTGTGCGGCAGCTAGATCGTCATCAACACCATTGATTCTAACAAAGATTACTTCGAGCATAGGATCAGGCTGCATTAGAGATGATTGTTTCTTTGAGGTGGATTGAAAATGAGTCTCAAGATCTTCCCGCAGGTTGTTTATCAATTCGCACAATTTAAGGTTAGAGATGTTTTGGGCGGAACAAACTGCTTTGAGATCATTAATTGCAGTATTCACCTCGACCAGACTTACTGATCGTTTATCGATGTTGGTGAGCTTGGCCTTAATTATATCGGTTGACGACAGAACCGAGTTGCATAACTCATCAACAGATTGCACTGAATATATATGGAACTGATACCAGAAGTTGCACAGCGACAGTTATTGAGAGCGAAAGATTGAGTTCAGCCAAAAAACAAAAAAAAAACTAAAACAGTCAGCACTTGGGGTAATGCAATAATGCCGCAGAACTGATATCAGAAGTAGAGATAAGGAATGGGAAGAAATAAATTATATTTAAGAGTTTAATGTTTAAGAGTTTAACCTTCAAAAGTTCCTAGGAGCTCTTTCCCTAAAAGTTTTTCCATCAGTGTGCAGAAAAATTACGACTTAATATAAACACCATCTTCAAATAATGAGCTAAATTTTTAATTGAATTTAACTTCGGGCGTTGCGTCGCTTGTAAGGCATGTAGCGCCGTCTTTTTGGAACCACACCTCGGATATATCGAAGTTTTCGAGCTCTGACTACAGAAAGTCGGTTATTATCGCTCTGTACCTGGTACTATTAAAGGTAACGGTGTCTTCTTCCTCATTTCGAAAGAAATAAGGCCCGAAACAGTCAATTTTTGTGGATGCATTGATACCTGCGCGAATACCTGTTGCTAGTGTTCGATCCAATAACGGAAATTTTGGTTGTTGACTTAGCTGCTGAGCCAAAAATGGGCCTCGTCCGAGAAGATAATTATTTGGCCAAAATCCGGATGTCCAGCTAACATTTCCAGCATCCAATTATCGAACATACGGCGTTGTCTATGATCGCCTGGCTTCAACTCTTGCGTCAGCCCAATCTGATGCGAATGAAAGAACAGATACAACTGAACGGCGCCGAATCGATATTTCTGGGTCTTCTTCGATACTGCCCGCTATGGCGGCGGCTATATTTTCTTCGTTTCGCACCAATATCTGTCTCGTAGGTGGCTTAAGATCCAAACCAACCTACCTAGAGTGATTGCTTTCTGTTTCACAATTATGCTATATTAAAAATGGTACTTAAAAAACATTCGGTAAACTGCATTGGACTATAGAATTTGGATTTACGAAGGTATACTAAGATTCTATTCTTTAATACTTTTTCAGATTTTTTTTGATTGAATAACGATATTACGAGCAGCCAGTAGTTGGTGTTGGTGCGTGGCGATTGGTGCGGGGCGATTGATAGGGAAAATAACATGGATTGGGCCAGCAGAGTAACAATAAATTTCGTAGCAAAGTGCTTGCTTTAACTCCCATTGGTGGTATCCGGTAACTGCAGGAGTAAACCCTTACTAAAATGGGAAGCGTTTGTTCGGCCAGTAGCTTAATACTTCCTACGCTGTCGAAGGGATCACAACCCCATATGAAAGAGATTAAAAAAGCCAACCAACTAATGGCCTCAGATAGAAATGAATTCACTTTTGATGATCCCATTAAACGTTTAAAGGACAACGAACGGATTCGCACGTTTGGGCCCTTTAGGGCAGATACCCTTGATTGCTATCACGCAGATATAACCCCCATCCAGGAAGTGCGACGGGATATAAGGAGGATGAAAAGCTGACTGTGATATAAACTATGGTATTTGCTATAGGGAAAAGAAACAGAGAAGAAAAAGAATCCGGATACGGATTTGCGATATGCTGCAGACTTAGGCAAGAGGTCTTGATCTTCCGACACGTGAGTGGGCGTCTTATGATAATCCCCATCAAGGCTAAATTCACTGATGTAAGCCTAATATGCGCCCATGCTCCTATGGAAGACAAAGATGATGCCACCAAAGAATGTTTCTACAAGCTTTTCAACAAGACATACGATTTCGACCGATATCCGAAGTATGACGTTAAAATCGAACTAGGATAGGAAAGGAGGACATCTTTGGTAGGACAGTTGGTAAGCATAGCCTACAAGACACCTAGCAACAAACATAGGCTTATTGACTTTGACGGTGGGACGAAATATCACTATAGCAAGCACACAGTTTTCTCATCTCAATATACGAGTACATATATTATACACAAGGAGACATGGCGGTCTCGGATCACGAGACGGTAAATCAGATTGATTACATTACGATAGACGTAAGGTATGCCTTCAGTATTTTAGACTTCTTAAGGTTCCTTGCAACCAGCATCAATTACCGAAAATCAACGTGTCATCAGAGGCGCCGCAACTGATGCTGCGGGCAAGCAACGCTCGTGAGCTTTACGAGTAGAAGAGAAGAAGAACATTGAATATAAAAAAGATTTTGTTTAAATCAAATAGAGTGTTCTTCACTCTATTGTTCACAATGGTTGAGGAAGGAATGAATAGAGAAAAGAGATACACGAGTATTACGATGGTTGGCTGAAAAGTTTCCGACCGAACAATGGTACAAGACATTTTTTCTCAAATTTTTTTTTTATTTTTATAGTCGCCTTGTAACTCTACACACTTTTCCCAGCGATGCTCCCATCTCTCTAACCCGTCCAAATAGTACTTGGCGTTTTTTTCTTCAAAATAATTGTTCACAAAGATGATTGCCTCCTTGTTTGACGAAAATCTCTGTCCTCCGAGCGCAGTTCAAACCGTAATTCATAGATTTTCGCCATGTCAAGCGCTGAAATGTGAGACGGCGCGTTGTCTTGGTGAAACAGGATTTTCTTTTTCTGCAAATGTGGCCGTTTTTCCACAATTTCTGTCTTCATCTTGGCAAATAATGATCCGTAGTATGCTCCTGTAATGGTTTTTTTCTTTTTGAAGATAATCGATTAAGATAACTCCTTTACTATCCCAAAAAACAGTCGCCATCATTTTCCCAGCCGAAAAAACAGTTTTTGATTTTTTTGGAGCCGGATCGCCCTTTGCAGACCACTGTTTTGACTGAATGTTTGTTTCGGGCGTATAATGGTGTACCCAAGTTTCATCTACAGTAATTAATCGGCGCCAAAACTCGGATTTATTGCGCCTAAACTGCGCCAACAGGGCGTTGGAAATGTTCATTCGAACACGTTTTTCGCCTAACGTAAGCAAACGCGGCACCCAATGCGCGGACATCTTTCTCATGCACAAATCTCGATTTAATATGTAACAAATCGTTCTTTAGACATTTTCTCTCTCACTTTAACTCGGCGGTCGTCTAACACCATTTGGTGAACTTTAGCAATGTTATCGTCAGTGGTTGCAGTTTCTGGACGTCCCGAACGTTCATCATCTCCCAAGCTCTTACGGCCACGTTTAAATTCAGCTGCCCAAAATTTCACTGTGGTAAATGACGGTGCAGAGTCCTCATACACAGAGTGCAACTCATTTTTGATTTGCGTAGGCGTATTGCCTTTCAAAAACAAGAATTTAATAACAGCTCGATACTTAATTTTTTCCATTTTCACAAAAAACACTCACATCGACTCACTCAAATGAGGGTCAACTAAAAACTGCGCCCCCAAAATGACTGAAACTTCGGTAAGTAACTATCAAAAGATGCACAATTAGCATTCACTCGCCAGCTTTTATTAACGAGTGCCGCTATCTTTACGTTGCGGTCGGAAACTTTTCAGAAAACCCTCGTACATTTGACAAGTCTTAAAATTGGTTAAGATGTAAACACAATTGATTTATAGTATATGGGATTCAGTACAACATTTCAACAAACTCATTTTTCAGGTCTGGTCAAAAGAGTGTATGCCTGATGAATTTAATCTCAGTATCATGTGCCCGATCCTCAAAAAAAAGGAGACCCCCACAGCCACGCCAATTACCGTGGTACAAGTCTCCTCAACATCGCATACAAGATTTTTTTCTGCATACTGTTTCAGAGCAGGAAAATCAAAACCGATACTGGCCATCTTTTCCTCAATGTTAAGGCCGCATGTATGTAAGTATGACAGCATTTATAGAGAAGAACTAAACAGAGCCATGTCTAGGTTTGACATCTATACCAAGCTCAGCCGTCTGGGCAGAATGACGATGGAGAGATCTGTCTGCTCCGTCAGAGTCGGTAACAATTAACCGAGTCGGTAACAATTTAAAGAAGTTTTGACGCGCTGTTATGTGACTTCTTTAAAATCATATTTGAAAGAATTGTACGGAACTCACAAGTGAACACCGGAGGTACAACCTTTCAAAAGTCTGTGCAACTACTAGCATCCGCCGAAGATATCGTCATAATTAGGAGAACCCAGCGGGAAGACAACGGTGCATTTATTGGTATTGAAACAGAAGCTGCCAAAATGGGTTTAGTAGTAAATGAAGGCCAAACCAAGTATATACTGTCTGTATAGGGAAGTGCAATATCGACGAATTAAGCAGAACGTCACAATTGGCAGATATAATTTCGAGGAGCCTACCTCGGGTTTGCTTTGAATTCTGCCAACAACACCTCAGCAGAAATAAAACGAGGAATCACTCTATCCCTATTGCTGTTTCATTGGGCAAGAAAGGCAATTGAGTAGTAAGGCCCTATCCCAAAATACTAAGGGGCCTCAGTATAAGAGTGTGATCTTCCCAGTCCAACTTTATGGCGCTGAAACGTGGACACCATCGAAAGCGGAGGAACATATCCTCAATCGATTCGAGAGAAAAATCCTTTGAAAAATATTTGGTCCCTTTTGTGTTGACGGGCTTTGGAGGAAAAGATTCAACGACGAACTATACGAGACCTCACCTTAGGTGGCGCGCATAAGTAGAAGGTGACCTCAACTGACTTGAAGCGTGCAAGTGGAGGTAGTTAGCTAAAGACCGGGTTAAGTGGAAGGGCTTGTTAGATGAGGCCCAGGCTCACCCAGGTTCAGCGCCACCTAAGTAAGTAAGTAAGCAAGTTGGTGTTATATTTTCTGGTTAATTTTTTACGCAAAGGTAAAACATAAGCACTTTTGAATTCATCTGGAAAATACGCAGATAAAAAAGGTGTGCTTAACGTCAAAAATGTTAAAAATAATGCTTTTTAGCTCAAAGTTTTAAATGCCATCACTTTCGCAGTGTGTGTATTTTTTAAAGGCTTTATAGATGCTGGTATGTACCTCAAATCCAGAAATAGATTCGGATTAAAAACTATTTCTTCTAAGAGTGTCATTTTCATACCCAAATCGATTTTGTAGAGCAACTTAAATTAGTGGGAGAATCCTGTAGAGTTTGCCCAAAAGACATAAAAAAAATAATTAAGTACGATTGCCCTTTTTTGAAGTTAGCAATCGATCGTTATCTCTTGCATTTTGATTTACATAGCAGCTGATAATCTTCCATTCGTTTTTCAAATGTCAAAAGTAATTACCGCGGGATATGCAAATTTCCAGATTGATTAAAAACTAGATCGCTTTAATCTATTATTTAAAATGAAATTTTGAGAATGTAGATTTTTTTGGAGCTTATCCTTATTTCTGTGTTAGCCCGTATTCTGCAATAAATATAAGATAATCATGCCGATTATGGAAAACGGCGGATTGACTGCTTAGGGAATATTTTCGAATTCGTTTGTTTTCCTATTATTGAAAACGCAATCGAGAAAGTGAGCGGATGTCGGAAAACGCAACTCATCCGCACTGCATACATTTTGCGACGTTTTCTATCCGAATCAAATTGATTACGGATTTCGAGGAAGAAAGATGAAAGTAAGTAAGTTTTAGATTTTAAATGAATAAAAATGATTTTACTTTTATTTTTGGAAAACAGATAACGCGGTTGCAGTTCGAGGCAAGTGCAGTGCCATGAAGAAAAATCCGAACATTGTCAAAAACTTCACCAAGAAAGTCCCTGAATTTGTTCAAAGCTTATGGGAAGAATTGAAAGCGCAGCTTAATAGCTTGGGGCCTCCAATTCGGAATTTTTTAATTTAGGTTTGGTCAGATCATAAATCGGCTTTACGGAAAAAGCTGGCTCACAATAATCGAGAAAGAAGAGTTAAAGGTTGCGGGGAAAACAAAGATATTTTCTTTACGCCCTTGGAGGAGGAAATAATTGAGGTCGTTTGCTTGAAAAACTGCGCTGTGGGAGTTCCTGGAACAAAAAGTTTTGGAACTCCATTTAATGAAAATCTGCCAAGTTACTCGACGGCTTTAATAGATTTGCCCTCTTATATTGAAGGTAGAAAATAAATTTTTTTGTTTGATCATACGTATAAAAAGAATAATTCAATAATTATTTCAGAAAATGATCCAACTTTCCCTAATGTTTGATAGAGAAGAAATTGAGCAAAAGTGCTAAACGCGAAGGGCGATAATATTGTCATACCATCAGACACTACAGATATTAGTCCACGGAAAGCACCAAAGCTCCAACAATTGCTTCAGAAACAAATACATATACAGGAGCAACTGTGTAATAAAGTTTTGGAGAGTGTTGGTACTTAGTCGGAAGAAAGAAATGGGAGCTTAAGGAAAATTTACCGATCCTTGGATTGATTAATAGAACACCAAAAACAGGGGAATTTGGTCCAGGAACGACTATTAGAAGAGACTGAAAGGCACAATCGCCAAATGGAACAACTTTCAGCAGAATATAAAAAACTAATTTTAGAGGTTAAACTAATGAAAATTAATCTATCATTAAATGAATAATTTAGTAATTATTAAGAATACTTGGCACTGAAAATACCAACGTATAGAAATTGAAGTGCAATCAGCATATTTGCCCTGAGGGCTGATTTCATTTTATTTTTTTATTTAAGTTTTGTATATTCGTTGCCATGGAGGCTTATTAATTTTTTTATTTATTACTTAAGTAACCTCGAAATAAAACATTCAAGCAATAAAAGTTTTTTGATTCATAAGAAATTTTGTAACAGTTCTTCTCGGAATTGATTTGCTTCTGATAAGTAGAATTACGGAGATTCCGAAAAACTCTCTTCGACTTAATTTACTTCTGGTATTTGTAAGTCTTCATCATTCACATTGTAGTGAATGCGTTTGTTATGCAGCGCAGCGCTGACATTAATAATTTGTATAGCCTTCTTTGGAGAATAATGAAGCTGTCTAGCTCCGAGCCAACACCGGCACCAATTTTTCCAATTGCCGATAGTTCGTTCGACTATGCTACGACCTTTGCTATGGCTTTTATTGAATCTGTTTTCGGAGTATCGACGCCAGCATTTCTATATGGCGTGATAAGCCATGGCGACAAAGGATATCCAGCATCTCCTATAAAAGAGAATTATTGCAATGACATTCTTTTGATATACGTAAAATGCATATTTACCTAGCAATCGCATATTTCTGTCCCCCGCATCATACAATGATCTAAAAAACGAAAATGCTTCGCTATTGCCCCAAAGAAAAGAGTCATGGCTAGCCTCAGGGTATCTTGCGTCTATACACCTAATCCGCTGTTTATGATCACATATGTATCTGAAAAAGAAAACTTTTAAAAAAGTAATTAAAACATTTATATTGATTACTTACTGTCATAACGTTTAGACTATATGTGGGATTTCAATCCCAATGAAAACAATTATTATTTTAAATTACTGATAATCGGGTATCGATAAAATATCCTTCGCCCTACTTCTTATTTTCCAACGAATTTCTAGGGAATCATTTCCTTCTCCTCCTAAATCTATAAAAAAAAACAATTGTACCCACGATATACTTTATTTCACACTTTAGATAATTATTCTTCAGAACAAGTTAAACGTTAAAGTTAAAAATTGACAGAAAACAGCTGATTAATAAAGAGGTTTTACGGACCGATAATGTGGTTCATTCATCGGTTTCTATGTATAAAAGGGTTGAACTGAGGATGCGGATGAAGTTCCTCCGCAGTCAATCGGCCGTTTTCAATAATCGGCATGAATAATCTAATGCTTTATTAGAGCTCAATAGGTTTAAGTTGAAGTTGCCTACAATGACTAAATTGAGAGCTTTTTTATTAGACAAGAATGTTTTAATTTCAACAAGGAAGACCTAGATGGGTTGTGAGTTTGTTTTCTACACGCAAATAAAGGTTCGCTACACATATCAATTAACATTTTAGCACTCGATGAACTATAACATACCACGTTCACGGTCATCAACATCATACAAATCTCTCACAAATGGTCCAACTCCCCCTGCAGAGTACGAATTATTGATATCAGGATAAAATTTATAGCTTGAAATATCGTAATCATTGACCTCGTAAAAATACAATACTATATATCAAAATTTCCAAAAGGGAAATAATTTCTGGCAATTTAAATTAAATGATCGACTGAAGTGGTCAAAAAAAGAATGTCGATTTTTCGACAATTCCGATAGTGAAAGAGAGTGATTTTCAGATAAATTCGTGTATGTTATCAATCAGCTGTTTGTTGAAATATCACTGCAAATACCTTATTCTTTGTCTGTGTAACTAAAAACTGCGAAAATTAAAAACAAGTGCAGAGCTTTGTAATAATGAAGCTCTCTTCAACAATATATCAACGCGCACATGTAGTAATATTATACCTTACGAACGTGTTATAAAACAGTGAGTATCCATCTCCATGTGCCTGCATTAACTTATACCCGGAAAGTATCAAGTTTACGACTCCTTCCGCATTCTAAATTGGACAAAAAAAATGCACATCACAAAAGTACTTGTACCCCCACTTCGTCGAAACTTATAATTCTCTATGTATCATACTACAATATAATACATACCACCACATGCCTCGAGCTCATTAAGAGTACCCTGAATGCAATATCACGTCCTTCTCTAGTGTCATTCTACAAAGTCCCTTGGCATGTCCATGTTAATGCTGAAACATACAAGTACTTGGTGTACTATAAGTATGAAGTCGACACTTTTGTTGTGTAGAGGAGCGTCAGTGTGGGAATATTTGCTGCACAATGATTTGCTGAATTAAAATCCAGACTCGTGCAAGTAATCTCGTGGAGAAGTTGTAGAAAGTGTTGGAACTCGTTGGAAACACAGAAAGTTCCAAACGGCCTAAGTGGAGGTCTGTATGCTTCCATTGCCATCAGCCATCAGCCGTCATAATCATCATTATACTCGTGCTCGTCATGATAGTCATCATCTGTGAGTTTTTGCATAGAAACACTAACTTTAGGGTGAGCGTTCTTTTGATTCTTGAGTTGACGGCAAATGCAAACCTTGCATTTGGTTTTGGTTTTTTTGTTATTGTTGTTGTTGTTTGTGTTTCATTAAATCTTAAACAAGGCAAGGCAGCATAGTATCTTCATACAGCACACAGAGATCTTCATAAATGTAAGCATACACTATGCCTAAGAAGTCTCTACTCTTAGAAGTGTAAGTCTCCACCGATGCGGGAGCAAGTTGGTAAATGTACTTTCAAAGATGAAAGGGTAAATACTGTAAGAAAACTGGGTAAGTGGGTGTATTTGACGTCATCTTTAAAGTTTAATGAACCAGTTTTGGTATAACAAATTGAAATGTCATCAAGAATTTGACAAATGCTACCAGGGAAGTCTTTTGAAGTCAACGCTTACAATCGTTGGCTGCAGCTCAAAAATGAAATCATGTGTCAAAGGCGACATCAGAACTTTCATTCGATTCTCTTTGATTTAATGGGTTTTCTCACCAATGATGAAAGCGTTCGGATATTTCTTTATACATACGTATGTATGTACCTATGCATCTCTGAGTTCCTTTGAGAAAATAGCGAGACCATGCAATTCTATTCAACGGCCAACTTCCTGTACTAGGCAAGTTAAGTTCCAACCCTAAGATCGGTGAAGTTTCTTTATCCTAGAATGACGATGTTCTAAAAGGTCTTTGATCGAACATAACATATAGAAGTCCACTCGACCTACATATCGTAACGATTTGAGCATCTTTAAGGTATGGTTACATCAAGTTATATATGTACATATGAATATTGATATGGACAACTTCTTTACCAAACTTTTCCACAGATCTGAATTCCAATTGATTTAAATTGTAGACTGAAAGGCTTGGGAGGAGGCGCCAAGGCGTAAATATTATAAATTCCTCGCTATTGTGAATAGTGGATACCTGATGCAGTAACTAAATCCGCATCCCTTTTAGATCTGCAAAAATCATCGTTGAATCTTTGCTTTCAAACTTTTTCAAATATTGCACGGGTATCCATTCTTATTTATCTACAAAGCCAGGCCGTCTTGAAGTTCATAATTTCTGCAGAAAAATGATAGATTTTCTATACCTTCTTCTTAATTTCTCTGAGTGAACTCTGAAATCCTTACCTACTTCGAGGTTTAGCGGTCGATAGTGACTTTCTATCCTAGACGTCAAGCAATTGATTTTTGCATATCTTATACACATTTCGCCTTTTAATCACTAAATTTCAGTTCTCCTGTTTTCACGTTTTTCCCAAATGCCCTATGGACGTATCATAACACCGTATCCCCTCGCCGAAATCTACCCAATAGATATCTTGAATAGTTACCAGTTGGATCTTAAATGTAACATATATAACTTGTAACTTTATTTAGTATAATAATTCTATTATAAATTAACAATTTACAAAATCAATCACAGATCATTTGAAAGCTTACAAATTTGTTTCATTTTTGATAGTCACGGGTAGATTTTTGAAAAGTCTTTTGTATACTCGTATAACCACCTTCCCGCAGTGTGTCCTAGGTAGCTTTTCTTTAATGAAATAATGGACATGTGGTAAGTCTGACATAGCACCTAGTCCGGGTGAACTTAAACGTAAGAATGACAAACTCGATGAGATATTAGTTCCTTCACAATATGGTACTCTGCTACATTTAATGAAAACTTATCGCAAGGATTGAATACCAAGGCTGCCGAATGTAGTGGGTTCTGGAATTGCAGTATTCTAATTCAGTATCACTTATCATACCGCTACCCAAAGTTTTATATTCCTCCTTATATTATCTCGGGTTGTGTTCAGTGAGAAAGTAAGGAATCTTTCGCCTTAAATGCTATTGACTGCGAATAATGGAAACCATCAATTGCAATGATATTTAATTAAAAAAAAATTGGATGTAACGCGTTTTGTTTCAGCAGCTGTGAAAGTTGCCAATGACATCCAAATCTCAAAATATTCAGTAAGATTTGCCATTTCATCATGCATCGTTTTATGCTTGCCGAACGTGCTGAAATTATTACAAAATATTATCGAAATATCGTCATAATGGCTTCAGTCTGCAGGCAAATCTTGGCACCGTGCAAAAGTTTGGGCGTGAGCACACTCTTTTGGATCGTAAGCCACCTACATGATAGAGATTGGTGCGAAATGAAGAAAATATAGCCGCCGCCGTAGTGGGCAATATCGAAGAAAACCCAGAAATGTCGATTGGGCGCCGATCAGTTGGATTTGGGCTTTCCATCGTATAATATTGGGCTGACGCAAGAACTGAAGTCAGGCGATCATAGACAACTCCGTAAGTTCGATAATTGCGTTCTGGAAATGTCGTCTAGACATCCGGATTTTGGCCAAAAAATTATCTTCTCGGACGAGGCCCATTTTTGGCTCAGCAGCAAAGTCAACCAGCAAAATTTCCGTTATTGGAACGAACACTAGCCGCATCATCGGATCTTATTTATTTCGAAATGAGGAAGGAGACACCGTTACCATTAATAGCCCCAGGTGCAGAGCCATGATAACCGACTTTCTGTAGTCAGAGCTCGAAAACTTCGATATATCCGAGCTGTGGTTCCAACAAGATGGCGCTACATGCCATACAAGCGAGGCAACACTCGAAGTTGTGAAGGGAAAATTTGGCGACTGGGTCATCTCAAGGCGAGTCCTTAATCAACGCTAACAACCCAACAATTTTGGGCGAGCTTGAGGCCAACATTCGACACGCTATTGCCGGAATAATGCCGTACATCTTTGACCGAGCCATCAAAAATTGGATCGAACGCTTGAAGCACTGACAGCGAAGCCAAGGCGGCCATCTGAATGGCATGAAAGTAGCTTCGAAATAAAGGCAGAATCAATATTATATCTCACACCGTCCGTTGAAAGAGTAAACACTGGTGATGATTCTTGCTTGATTGAATTTTAATGCGTTGCGGTGTAAAATATAATAGTCTCTTGTCAAACTTTCCTTCAAGTATATTTTTTGGTTAGAATCGATGTCCCTGAGTGTTAATCTAGTCTTCGTTTATTGTAGCGTGGAAGGTAACTTTTCAGTACAGTACAGGTTTTATCATAGGAATTAAAAAACTTAATAGATGTCACAGGCTTCAATCATTTTTTACCTTTGCATTTTTTTAGATGGCAGCAATAGATACTTTGTAGTGGCCTAGAGCATCCACCAATAATTCGGCAGCGTGCAGCCTTTTAAAGACTTACGTGTTTATCCGAAAGTAGTTTTTTTTAATTTTTCCGCTCGTTGGGGTCGTAACAGTCGGTCGACACTTTTTGTGGCTTCCTAATGAGCCAAAATGATCTGCTTCCTCTTATCTTTTTTGGCCGAAAGGTTAGTAACACTGTCATTCGAATTTTATAATGATTTTTGATTGTGTTTATCTATCTCCACAACAAAAAAAACTTTTTTTTTTCCCTGTCATCCTCAGTTATGTAGGTAATTCGACAAATTTAAATCTATTGATATTGGATAATGCTGTAAATAGGTATTCCACGAAATTTTTTAAATCGCCCGGACTGTTTTAGTTATGTATGTGCATACGTAACTAGATATCAAATTTTATTTGGATTACTGTGGTTTTCCTGTAGGCCATCAAGACAAATCCTGGGTTCCACATATCAGCTATATAACATGTATGAGACTCCTGCTGAGTAGGCCTAAAAAAAGTTAGACATATGGCTTTTGGATTTAGACAAAACCAAAAGATCAGATAGGTAATTTTTATTTTTGTTTGAATGTTATAAATGGTATCACAACTAAGTCAAAGCACACCATGAAGTACCCATACCGAAGAGTACATATCATGTGCAAAGAGACTAATCCAATATTGTGCCGAATTGCCTGCGCCAACAACTCCAAATCCTAGTCAGGAATCTGTTCCTAGTGAGGAAAATAACTTGCATATAAAACTAGGCTTCAAATTTTTTTTCTAAAAGCAATGGATAAAAATGGCAACGGATTTTTATACCATTAATTTTTTTTTTATTCATAGGTTTAACATATTGTCTAACAATTTGTCTAATTTTCTGCTAAACAATAGCTTTTCTGCAGAAGATGGTTTATATACTATTGTATAATAATTCAATGTTTATTGCATGAAGCTTAGTAGTTAATTACAAAATAGTGATCCCAAACAGTGATCCACAGTGATTCACAGTGGTTTTTCAGATGAATTGATTAATTAATTGTTTTCTAGTTTTAAAATTTGTTATATGTATTTGATGTCGAGGTAGTACATTCATTATTGATGGAACTAGAGATTTAAGTTGTCTTTGGTCATATTTGTTATTGGTTACGAGCACCTGCATCGTTGTCTGGTACTGAATAAATCTGTTGTCGTCATAAAATTCGGAGGTAATTGCCATCTTGAAAATATTTTCAACAGTAAGGACACAAAGTTCTCTTTCATTTCTACGACAAGTACTATTTACTTGTTTTACAACCAGGCATTGGAGCCTTTGCAGCTTTTGGATGTGGGTTGGAGCTGCGTTTCCCCAAGCAAGCACACCATACCTTAACTTTGACTCAACCAGCGCGTAATATACTTGTTTCATAACGGGAAACGCGGCATGGTGTTTAAGATGAGCCAGTGCATAAAGAGCTTTCTTTAGGTCCATGCGCAGCTTGTCAGTGTTTTTATCCCATAGGAAGTGTTGGTCAATGATAACTCCAAGATGTTTAAATTTGTCCACTACCTTAATGACTTGGTTTTCTTAAAAATATATAATTTTGCAGTTGTTTGAAGTTAGCATTTCGGATATGCATAATTTTTGTTTTCGTCGGATTGATCACCAGCCCGTTATCGTGACACGATTTTACTGAAAAATCAAACTCATCTTGCAAAATGGATGTTACCATTTCCAAAGACCTGTGGAGTACTACAATGGCAATATCATCGTTAAAAGCAGAAGATATGCTGTTTTTGAATACTTAAAGGATGTTGATGAATAATATAAAAATTATTGGTCCTAATTTTTATCCCTGAGGGACTCCGTATTCTACTTTTGTTCTTACGCTGAAAACGTTGCTTATTTTTACTTGAAATAGCCTGTTATGTAGATATTCCCTTAGCCACTCCGCCATTATTCCTCTTATTTTAATATGTTGCAGTACGTCTATTAATTTGCTGTGGTCTATGGTATCGAAAGCTTTACTAAAATCCATGAACAGAACAAGAACATGTTGACTCCTATTTATGCCTTCATTGACGTAGTTCACAAATTCATCAAGCAGTTTCCCTGTGCTTTTACCCTTTTGGAAACCATATTCATTTGGGTGAATTAATTTATGCTGATGAATGAATCCTTGCAACATTTCCATATTTACACCTTCCATAAATTTTTCGATAACGGATAAGATAGATACAGGCCTGTAGTTGTTGAGTTGGTTTTTAACTTCTCCTTTATAAATAGATCGAACAACGGCGGTCTTAAGTTCTGCAGGAATTGTCATTTGTAGCAAACTAAAGTTTACTAATTTGCAAATAATGTGCCAATAATTTTTCGTATTTTGGTGACATTAGTTGGACAAGCAAAGATTGATCTACTCAAATTACGATTTGGGTCGAGAATGCTTTTGCACATTCATTGGATAGTGTAGTTACTTCCGTTGAGAAGTTTTTAAGCAAGGATTCGTCTATGCTCGTCTTTTTCCTCCCAAGAATTTGGTTTACCAAGCTCCATGGTTTGCGAAAATCACGATTAAATTCATTAATATGGTTTTTATAGAAGTTCGATTTTTGCACTGTACTCGTAATTAGTTTATTAAAAACGTTTCGAAAGCTTTTATATTCAACTTCGTAACTTCGTAACTTCGTAACTTCTATTCGTTTATTGTTTTTCCACCTTCGGTATAATTCGTCCCCTATTTTGCATTCTTCGATTAAATAAGGGGTAATACATGGGTTTTGTTTTCTTCTGCATGTCGCTTTTTTTGTTGTAGTTGACATTTTATGTATATGGTATATGGTCTTTGTTTTATGGACTAACGTTTGATATAAGGCATCGGCATTGTTTTGATTTATTACTTCTGTCCAGTCCGTTTCTTCTGTTAATTGATTAACTCTCTTGTTACAAATTTGTTGGCAATTTGTGATGTTATCAACTGCAGCTAATTCCTCAGCTGTATAACAGAATACAGCAAAATGGTCCGTCGTACCACTTTCTATCAGAGCAGAATGTATTGGCATATTCGTTTTGCTAAGCAGGATGTGATCGATTAATGTTTTTGTTCCGTTTCTCGGGTCTATTCTTGTATACTCTGTTATAACATTAATGAGTCTGAATGACGCTAACATTTCGAAAAATTCAATTGGAAATGCTTTGTTAATGTCGTAAAAATATGTTTTGGTAACCATGGGTCGGAAAATTACAGATATGTATTCAATTAATGAGCTTTAGATTTCATACAAGTCTTTGGGGTGTAACATGTCCTTGGAAATATTGTACATATCCTGGACTTACATTCGGATTTCTTTCCTGAAAATCTTGATGTTGTGAGTGGCGGATATTTACGCTATGAAGGGAAGTGTAGCTGATTACTGTTCACTTTTGATTTACGTACACTTTTCACTTCATAACAAATACATATGTAACACATGGGCTGAAAAGTTCATATAGTAAAACTCAAAATTTTATTTATCAATATAGTTGCCTTCGAGGGCGATACACTGATTGAAACGTTTTTTCAATCTTTCGATACCAGTTTTGTAGTACGATTTCGGTTTAGCCTCAAAATAGGCCTCCGTTTCGGCGATTACTTCTTCATCAGTCTTAAATCTCTTTCCGGCGAGCATTCTTTTGAGGTCTGCGAACAGGAAATAGTCGCTGGGGGACAAATCTGGAGAATACCGTAGGTGGGGAAGAAATTCGTAGCCGAATTCATTCAATTTTGTCATCGTTTTCATTGACTTGTGACACGGTGCATTGTCTTGATGAAACAGTACTTTCTTTTTCTTCAAATGCCGCCGTTTTTCTGCTATTTCGTCCTTCAAACGCTCCAACAACGCAATGTAATTGTCGCTGTTGATAGTCTGCCCCTTTTGGAGATAGTCGATGAAAATTATTCCATGTGCATCCCAAAATACGGATGCCATAACCTTGCCAGCCGACTGTTGAGTTTTTGGTCGTTTTGGACGAGGTTCGTCCAAACGCAAACGCGACACCCACTTTGAACAGAGCTTTCGCATGTCCAAATATTCATGTATGATATATCCAACACGCTCTTTTGATGTCTTCAGAGCCTCAGCTATCTCGATCAACTTCACTTTACGGTCATTCGTAATCATTTTGTGGACTTTTTTGATATTTTCATCTGAAGCAGCCTCTTTTGGACGTCCACTGCGTGCATCATCTTCGGTGCTTGTATGACCACTTTTAAATTTTTCAATCCACTTGCGAATGGTTCGTTCGCCTGATGCAGAGTCCGGGTAACACTTATCAAGCCATTTCTTTGCATCGGCCATTGCAACGCGAAATTGCTTGGTATCCATTTTTTTCACAATAACAAAAGTTGCTCAGTCGTTCATAGACCTCGATAGAGGACGGATGTGTTTCGGCTTCTTTTCAAGTGAAATACTAGTGAAATACTCGTAGTAATAAAAACAAAAAAAAACAATTAGAAACATTTTGGCCAAGTGCTTCGGTGGCGCAGAAGTAGTGGTGTCCGACCGACAAAACAGGGGTCGTGGGTTCGATTCCCAAAAAAGTTGCATCGACTTTTTATTTTTAAAAGTGAATAAAACAAAAAAAAAAAAAAACAATAAAGCTAAAGTGGTGGTAAAGTGTGGTCTATCACGTGATGGATTGTGAAGAGCGGTCCGCTGTGCCTATAGCGGGACCTGCTGAAGTGTCAGGTGAGGCTTCGAGTGGTTCGAGCCAAACACCAAAAACAAAGAGAAGGAGGAAGCTTCCAACTTCCACCTTGGTAAAACGTCCCACCCTATCAACGGCAAACAACTTCGCTTCATTGGCAGCAAGCGAATCTGATGATGAAGAGGAAGAGATGGAGGCCATTAGTTGTAGCATCAAAATGCTACAACAAAGAGTACTGGCCATAAAAGAAAAGCAAATGGTCAGAAGGAAGAGGGAAGAGCAGGAGAAATCCCAACAACAGCAGCATGCTCAAAAGCAGGCACAACAACAAAAGCCTAAGAGACACCAGCAACAACAACAAGAGCAGTCACAACAACTGCAACAGCTAAAACAGCAGCAGCCACAACAACGGCAACAGCAAAAACAGCAGCAGCAGCAGCAACAACAACAACAACAACAACAACAACAACAACAACAACAACAACAACAACAACAACAGCAACAACAACAACAACAACAACAGCAGCAGCAGCAGCAGAAGAAGAAGGAGAAGGTGCCTCCTATCAACACCTATAAACTAGAGGTAAATGCTACCAAGGACCTGTGCAGGCTGGTCATTGGTAATAACTTTAATATTAAGAGATTGGGGAATGATCGCCATGCCATCCACTGTAATACAGTGGTGGGCTACGCGAAAGTTAAAGAGCTCCTAAAGGAAACGACGACGGAGCATTACTCATTCACACCGAAGTGTGAAAAGCGGCAATCGATGCTGCTGAAGGGGTTGGAACCGTCTTCTGATCCTGAGGAGATCCTGGCACTGCTCAAAGAGAAGGAGTGCGAAGGACTCAAGTTTGTGGGGGTCAAGCCATTTACCACAGCTAGAGCCAGGCGGGAGAAACGGAGTCTGCCGTTCTTCCTGGTGCAGCTCAGTCCCGAAAGCCGTCTGGATAGTCTAAGGAGTATCAATGTTCTAGACTACCAGGTGGTTCACTGGGAAAAATTAAAAAGGAGCGAAGGCGTTATACAATGCGTTCGCTGCCAGAGGTTCGGGCACGCCGCGTCGAACTGCCAAATGCAGCCTCGATGCGTGAAGTGCGCAAAGAACCACAGTTCCGAGGAGTGTGCTCTGGGTAGGGACGGAGCATCCGATAGGACGCAGCTCTCGTGCGTATTATGTGGGAACGTGGGACACACCGCAAACTATCGGGGTTGTCCTAAGTTCGCTGACATCAAAAAAGCAAAACTGACTCGACAGCAGAAGGTGGAGGTCAAACGATCACCTGTGAGGTTTCAAACACCAGCCGTCACGCCCCAAATTTCCTACGCCCAAATGGCGGCAGGTACGGGGGCTACGGTACAGCAAGCGACTGTTGCTTCTCCGGCGCCAATGCCGAGAACAACGGAAGCTGCACCTAACATGCTGGCCATCTTGCTCGCAATCCAAGGGCAGATGGCTCAGCTGCAAAAGCAGGTGCAAGAACAGGCCAAGCGGGTGGACCAGATCTACGCGCTGCTGCCGGGCCTAACGCAACACATGTCGTAATGGGTACGCACATGGTGGAGCAAACTTTGAAGGTCCTTGCGGTGAATGTTAATTCACTGATTAGGATCGAACGAAGAGCCGCGATGTTTAAATTGCTACAAGACCAATCTCCTGATGTGCTTTTCGCTAGCGAAACCAAGCTAACCGATAAGCACAAACTGGAGTACAATAATTATATTGTTAGAAGGAGAAACAGGCCCGGATCCGAACGTGGAGGCGGTGTCGCGATCTTCATTAAACAAGGTATAAAATTTCACAGAGTGTACAAGGGAGCGTTGCGTAGGTTCCGGGTGTTGGAGGCAGTCGTCATTTACATCCCGCTCCGCAGTGGAAAGCGTCTGTACTTGGCCTCTGTCTATGCGCCTGAGGCTTCACAATCCACTTTATTCATTACAGAGCTCGACACGCTTTTTCGACTCCTGAGACTGGAATCGGGGGAGAATTATTTTATAATCGGCGGGGATTTCAACGCTAGACACAGAGATTGGGGAAATAATTTGCCGAATACTAGAGGGAACCTACTACTTGATTGGTGGGGTCAGCACGATGTCATGTACAGACTCGGTCTTAAAGCGACGGATAACCCGTCGTTTCCCAGAGGCGGGTCATATTTGGATCTACTGCTGTACGACGAACGTATACGACTGACAGGTACGAATTTACAAACGCTAAACTGTCTGCGCACATTTGTGTATGACAGTGACCATTGCGGTTTTAGCACCGAAATTACAGTTCCCAACGAAATTGCGGAATTGGAGGAGTTTGTCCAAAGATATTCTTACAACTACAGTAAGACTCGATGGACACGCTTCTCCGCAACATTGACAAGAGCACTCGTCTCGAACACGCTCCACCGTCCACCGTCCAATAGGAATTTGTCAAACGAGGAGATCGACAATTACCTAAAACAAATGGACGAGACAATTAAACAAACTATGGACGCTACAATACCGCGATATCGACGTACGACTAACGAAGACCTGTTCCGCAATCCTACTATTGACGCACTGCACCGACAGAAAAGTAGACTTCTGACAAGACTCAAAAACTTGTACAGACAGTTAACTGACAGACAAGACCCGGAGATTAGGACACTGAAGGCGTCGATTAAAAATATTCAAACGTTAATAAAAGAGAATTACAGAATTTCTGTAAGTTCGTATTGGAACAACAGGGTTCGGGCTGTAAACACCAGCAACCCGAATATGTTCCCGCAAATAAATAAACTATTTCGGAGAAAAAATCAAAACGACCTTCAGTGTCTTAAAATAGCCCGGACAACAGACAACGAACGGTTACTGACAATAGCAGGTATTGATCCAAATGAGGCCGCTGATGGCGACGACTTCTTTGTGATCGAGGATCCACAGGAGAAGGTTGAGGCCATAGGGGCGACTTTCCAGGAAATATACAAGGCCACCGATACCATTGGGCCTAATTATGACCTGGACAGTCGCGTCTGGGTGAAAAACTTCTGCATTCGAAATGAAATAGAGAACTGGAGATCCGAGGGCTCTGGTTTTACTCGGTTCAGCGAAGAAAATATGGCAAACAATGTCATTACCAGAGAGGGTGACCTACCCCCGTTTATTTCGAAGGAAGAGCTCCATGAGATCTTCGACACAATCAGGGCTAAGAAATCAGTGGGGACCGATGGTATTCCAAACATCGTGCTTCGACATCTTCCTCTAGAAGCGGTGAACATTTACACCACCCTGTTTAATAATGCAATGAATAATGCACATTATCCAGCGCATTGGAAAACGGCGGTGGTGCAACCTATCCCTAAAAAGGGAAAGGATATATCCAATCCGGCGAATCTCCGGTCGATAAGTCTCCTTCCGAATATCAGTAAGGTGTTTGAAAAAGTAATCAATAGAGCTCTGTCTAGGTGGGTTGAGGACAAACATATAGTTCCGGATAATCAATTCGGTTTTAAGGCGGGACATGATATCTCACATGCCGCGTCTAAACTGGTGTCCGATATCCAATGGAATAAAGGCAAAAACCAATGCACTGGTGCCTGCCTTGTTGACTTGGAGAAGGCCTTCGACACCGTATGGTTAGAGGGTCTTTTCTATAAGCTGACTACGCTGGGGATCAGTAAACCACTCTTGTACATTCTTTATAATATGCTAAACAACAGACAGTTCATCGTGAAAAATGGCGATGTGACTTCTGTTGGAATATTTCAAATTAAAAATGGTCTTCAGCAAGGCGCGGTCAATTCGCCGATCCTCTTCAACATTTATACAAGCGATCTGATAGGTTCACTTCCCCATACTATTGCGTACGCAGACGATTTGATAGCGTACAGGACAGGTCCAAAAATCGAGGTCATTAATACTCTCTTGCAGCGTGACTTCGATAAGATAAGAAGATTTTGCGATGACTGGAAGTTGAAAATCAACTTTCAGAAGTCGGAAACCATTCTCTTTAGGACGCCGTTGTCTGTTGCCTCTAGGGATACTAGAAAAAATTGGCGAAAGTTCTCGATCATTGGACAACGCGGGCAGCCTCTTGCCTGTCGAAATGTAGTCAGGTACCTTGGGATCTGGCTGGATCAGTTTCTGTATTTTGATAAAAATGTAGATGCTGCTCTGGCCAGAGCCAAAGGCGCTTTTGCCCTTACAAAGAGACTGTTTTATAGCAGCCAACTCGATGCGAGGGTAAAGGTAATCTGCTACATGGCCCTTATCAGGCCCATGCTGGTATTCGGGTGCCCCGTGTGGTTCAATGTACGAGCAAGCTTAATGGAAAAGATTCGGGTGTTTGAGAGGGCTTGCCTTAGGGCTTGCCTTCGCTTGTACAGAACACCAGAGTCGGAGTACAAAAAATTTTATCGTAATGAGGTCCTTTACAACAGGGCGAACCTAATACGAGTGGACAACTTCGTAATTAAGCTGACTCGAAGACACATTGCAAGAGCAATGACCGCGACGAATAACCTGATATCTGGGGCTTACTACCCCAACTACCTTTACCACGAGAGTGTGCGCTCTGATGGCTTCGTTCCACCGGAAGCATTCCTCTACCTAGATCAGATAGGGTTGATCCAGGATAGATCAGCGGTCCCGTTAATCTTCCATGTCGCTCGGAAAGCTGGGGACAGGCGACTCAACTACGGCAGAGACGTCGCACACGGCAGTGTGGATCGTCTCAGGTTCAGTAGGGCGGTGGGGAATCGCGATAAGAGGGATGTCGTTCGGCAGCACCAGCATTTCTGGTGGTTGAATGATGGAGAAGATGTTTCGTCGTCGTTTCCGTCAATTACGGACCAGCCTCACTAATGAGGCAGAGCTGACCTACTTATTTACACTGTGAATACCGATGGCCAGCTTGCATAGGTTTAGGTTAGTATTTAATTATATAATTATATAATTGTGTATAATATCTATGTGTATGTATTGTGTATGTAGGTTAGGTTTAAGTTTATTTTAAGTTAGATATTAAGTTTTTATAAAAAAAATAACTCCATATGCTAAGTTTTTGTTAACAAATTTTTCTTAGCCTTAAGTATACAAAATATATACGAATTTCAATAAAATGTAAATAAAGTCGAAAGACATAGATATAAGAATTTAGAGTAGCTTAGAGTGCCTGTGCGGGGCCAGTAAGTTAATATAAGTTTGTTAAGTAATTTTAAGCTAGCATTTAAGCATTTTTTGTTAGTATGTAAGAATTAATGATTAATATAATAAAATGCATTTAAAACTAAAACTAACTAAACAAAAGTTGCTTCACTCACAACGGTATATCTCGAGAACTAATCGTCCGACAGCTGTCAAATTTATACACGTATCTTTTGAAGGTTGGTACTAACTGAAAATGGTATGGATTTAATTCAAGTGGTGCCCTCTCTTAGAAACGGACGGGACGGAAACGGACTTTCCAGCCCATGTGTTATATTGTGCAAGTTTCAGCTCAACCGGATGACTAGTTTTTGAGTTAGTTTTGTAGATTTATGAATAAATTTAGCAAATACAACAATGTACGTATATGTATTAGAAAGCATATGTATATATGTTATATATATGTACAGGTTGAGTACCGATCGAGTTAGTCGTTTGTTAAACTCTCTCGTGATGGGCACGCATCCTAGCTCTTTAGTTATATCAAAATTTGGACTATGAATAAATTAGAAATGAAATAAACTTAACTTACTTTGTCAATCTACAATTTTAACAAGTTTTAGCCCTTAAAGGAACATGTTATTTTTATATATGTATTGTATATAGAGCCAAAGTATTTACTATCAAAATTAGACATATGTATGTTTTCCTGTGACAAAAATAAAGTTTGAATTTCGGAATAAGGAAGTTCAACTACAAGCTATCACCAATGTATTTTATCATATTTTCCTTTAGTTCAGCTTTTTTTTTAAAGAATGTCAGTTATAGATACATCACTCTCCTACTACGATAACAACGACATACTCTCACGCGCTTCTAAGAGCATGTTTAGTAAAATTTACTTGCCCCTAAGTCCATCACGTCGGTTCCATGTATTCGATATTTTGTGGCACTTTTTAATTCACATCCTTGTACACGTACCAAAATATGTTGATTGCCTTATCCTGTCCTACCCTCTACTTCTTTTTACTCCATTTACTAACTTTATCAAAATGGCAAATCGTCTAAGCAACAGGAACCGACAACGGAGAATCGAGAACCTAAAACCGAATTGCTATAGAAAATGAAAAAGAGAAAAGGACAAACTGATACGGGTAATAATAATGAGATACTACCCGAAACGTACAACTGTACTTCATATCTTTTGCGTGGCGGCTTTCCCAAATATTATTTCACATTTTCGACGTAATAATTCTTACCAAACGATTGTATGACACTGAATCTTTTATCATTTATAACGCTCGCTCCCGAAACGACACTGTATCAGGAATGGCAATGTGCTTTTTCAAAGTTATATACGAACGTCCGTATTAATATACATACTTAGGTATGTACGTATTTGTGGTAGCAGTGGCCTATGTCCTGTGAATATTTACATCCCACATGCGTTACACTCTCAGATCCTCAAGCTGGAGACCAGCTCGTATATTCGAACCAACTTAGTTGAATAAACAATCACGTCCTTACCAGTATCAGTAATAAACTCGTTCTCGTTCTCGTTCTCGTTCTCCTTCTCATGTTGTTTGTTTTTTTCTTTTTCAATTCAAGGACAGCAAAGAACCAAAAAGGCTGTACCTAATTTTTTCCCTTCTTACCAGACAGCACACTCCTTCCGCAATTTCGGCGTTCGGGTTGGAGTTGAGTTGATGGCGGATGCACGGTCCCTGACATTTGTCAAAAAGATTAATGGCTTCTTCTCCCATACCATCTTGCATACACTAACAGTATGTGACTTTGGGAAAATAATTTTTAAGGGCTAAAGCTAAAGCAAAGGGGGACAATATAGCTGTTGCTGGCACAAGAATCTCCTATGCCCTTGCCATTGTCCCTGCCGGTTAGCTTTAATGGGATTTTGAAACTTTTGCAAACCCCACTCTTGTAGCGGTGCTCGAGGAAAGATGAATAGAAGTTACCATTTGCCATTCGGTTTTGTTTTCTTGGGATAATGATGTGCGGCTTAGAATGGTTGGTTCCCGTTTTGGATCGGTTTGGTTCGGAGTCAAATAGATTATGCGGTGACGGTAATTCATATGCTGAACGAGATCTGACATTTGTGTTTGGTCATTTGATTGAATTGTTATTACGGTAGTAATTGACTTTTTCGGTGAAATGTCAGAAACGCTCGAGTCGACTTTAGAAAACCATGTATGGGTCGATTACTGGTGTTAAGCATGACAAATTACTGGGTCGAGGTTATTTTTCAAAATAATGGGAATAGAAAGCAATTTTGGCAAAGAGATTTGTAAATGAATTCAATTCATGAAGAATTTATTGCTCGTACATACATATATCAACGGGAGGATGGTTCATTGGTACCAGCTTAGTATTTTCAAGTACAGCGAATTATTTTTGCAGAAAATCAAACTGGAAACCTATATCCAAGAAAGTATGTGAAAGCTACCTTCTAAAAAAGCCATTGGGAACAAATTGGGCCTTCAACCTTGCCTTACCCACTCGGTTATAAGACTGAAACTCACTCTACGGCCTTATACAAATCAGTCAACTGCAGCAAACTAAGCAAGGTCCAAAGGACAGCATGTCTGGGTATAAGCGGAAACTTACGCACTACTCCCTCCATAGCATTGAAAATTCTGTTTCACTTGACGCCCCCATCGATATTTTTAGCAGGCAGGTTGAAGCAACTACACAGTGGACAAATAAACTATTTGGTCACGCTAAACTTCTTCATACACTTGGAATCCATTCAGAAAATATCGACTACGTTATGCCACAATATTGATTCAAGAAGAATTTTCATGTAAGCATCCCCTCTCGATCTTTCTGGGAGGAAGATGCTTCCATGGACGACAAGCCAATTCATTTCTATACAGATGGATCCAAGACCACTAACGAGTTTTTTCTCAGTTAAGCTTAATCTAAGCCTCTCCTTCCGCCTTCCAAATCAATGTAGCGTGTTCCAGATCGAAATTATGGAAATTAGAGAAATCCTGTCTTGGATGAAGAGAAATGTGGTATCTGCAAACGTTATTTGCATCTTTTCAAATTCTAAAACCGCCCTTGACTGCCAATTATTACTTAGATACTTGGCAGAGCAGTTCAACATTAATTTATGTTGAGTGGTGGGCAACTGAGATATTCCAGGGAATTGTAGGGCCTACGAACTCGAAAAAAAATTAGAACCACTCTACCTACTCTAGGATAGGTTACGGGGGTTAGCATTTTTCGTAACTGAAATCAAAACCGCCACTGAAACCGACACTACGCCTCCGATAAGAAATGATAACGCGTTGACGGCATGTGGCTATTATACCACAAAGATTGGTTTCAGGAATGTGAAGACTCTGCTCGACAACGGAAGTGTAGGTCCTCAAAATGCCAGATTCCTTCATGCATTATAAGATGGACATCCTAGGGATTAGTGAAGTTAAATGATTGGGCTCGGGGAAGTTTAAGTCTCCAACTCGTAATACTGTACTACTCTACTCCGGAAAGGCACCTGGAAGCTATCGGGATTCTGGCGTTGGATTGCTGCTTTCCAAAACAGCTACGTAGCGTTACTATCATTCTGTCGGGGAGAAGGAGGTCTTTTATAACTGGCTGAGTGCTGCTTATGACAGAACACCACGCGGAGACGTCATAACGGTAACGCGAGACTTGAATGCCAAGCTTGGCAGTGATAATGATGGATTCAGGCAGGTTATGGGAAAATATGGTGTGGGCGACCGCAACGACAATGGCGAGCGTTTTGTGGATTTTTGCAACACCAACCGTCTTGTAATAGGAAAGACCATGTTTGACATGCCGCAAAGTCAGTTGGGTGTCGACGGACAGACAAGCAGCTTCCAACCAAATTCATCACTTCGCGGTCAGCCGTCAGTTTAGAAGCATTCTCCAGGACGTTCGTAACAGAAAGGGCAGACATGAGGATGGCCCGGGACCACCGGGCTGCTACCGTCAGTCTACTACGTACAGCTGCAGTTTGGAGATCCCAGGAAAACACCCGAATGTCAAAATTTAATACCGATAGACTAAAGCATCTCGCCCAAACATCTTTCTTTCTCTCTCTATCCCATTTTCCAAAAAACTTAACACATGCTGAGGCATTATAAGTGTATTCATACCCACTAGAGTGTTAAGTCCTTTAAAAAAAAAAAAAAACTCCGCCAACAACTAGGGGACCACCTGTCACAAGGATTGAAAGCAATCAGTAGCGCGGAACCCACATCCATCAAAAACGATTGGTGTGCTGTGAAAAATGTCTTCATATCCGGTGCTGAAAGTATAGTCGGTCGGTCGGTCGCAAGGAAAAAACAACGCTTGGCTTTCCGAAGGAACTTGGGCTAGGATCGAAGAAAGAAAACATCTCTAAGCACGCATCGCAGCTACTACAGCAGCAGGAAGAAACGAGCTAGAGTCTGCGTATCACCTGAAGGTGAGAGAAGTTCACCGTAGCGTGCGACGTAGAAGAGGACGCTTGCAGGTGTGACAGAATTACATGTGTCTAAAGTTCTAAACAGCACCTGGTAACAAACACAGACGGATGAGGACCAGCTCAAAAGGTGGAAGGAACACTTTTCTGCGGTTTTAAGCCGCGTTTTCGCCAGTGAAGTGAACCCAAAACCCAATGACCCGTCCGTAGTAGCAAATTCCCGTATACGCACTGGACGAGGTATGCTTACTCTCTCACAGGATCGTGGATCTCCATCAAATGACAACAAGGGTGGAGATAGAAGCTGAAATCGCTGGACTAAGGACCAATACGGGAAAAATAAAAAGGACGAAACTTAGAACTTTCTCATCTAACTAAGTAGAGATTTTTGGACAACCAGTAGAGATGGTAGAGATAAAGACCAAGCTACGACTGTTCCGTTACACCCGCTGTCACAAGAAAGTTGCAAACGTTCGTGAATAGATGTCCGCGAAACATCTTGACGATTTTCTGGCCCAACCTAATTCCCTAATGATGAACTTCATGCGAGAACAGGTCAGGAACCTATTGACTCTGTCATAGGAAGACATAAGTGGCAGTGGATTGGGCATACGCTTCGTAAAGGTCACGAGTGCATTGCGAGTCAATCGATACAATGGAACCGTCTCACACAGAGAGGCAGACGAGCAGGCCGACCTTGAAGTACTTGGCGAAGAACGGTCGAAGAGGAATCAGCACAACTGAGAAGAGTTGGAAAGAGCTGAGATACATCTCCAGTAACTGTCCACGATGGCGTGTAGGAGCAGTGGAGGCCCTATGCCCCGCAAAGGAAAACTCACGGTCATATTAGATCCGAGGACCTAAATAAGTAAGCACCTATCCTACCTGAAAAAGGTGTCATGGATATACCAATCTCTAAATGCAATCTAAAACTAAAGCCTTCGGTGGACTGTTTTGTGAACATGTTTAGCGATCAAACAAATGGCCAGAATTGGATCGGAATCATTGTAAAAATTTGATAATTCTAAATTTTAACTATCTGAGCGCTGTAGAAGCTGCATGGACTGGAAGAAGTCCTCCTCCTTCTCTGCACATACCCACCTCATTCTCAAAGAAGAAATACTTGATATAGGAGTTTTACTCTACAATGACTTAAGCGATCTAAGTAATATAGAAGTCTCCTACGTTTCGTTAGAAGCCCAAATTGGTTCAAATAGTGGGAGGATCACGAATATATGTGGCATAGCAATGATCAATAGGCCCGAGTGGGACATACATTTAATAGTCTCTTATCTGCCTTGTTTAATACAAGAAAATATATGTACAAGGTGACGGAAAAGTCATCACCGTATTGGAAGATGCTATAAAGTCAATTCTACTTTGGCATTTGTGAAGTAAACTCCTAAAGAACATGGAATCCTGAATCTACCACGAGGGAGACAACTTTTCATTGAAAATTATCATGAGCGTCGAGGCTCATTTCCATCTCTGTGGATATGTGAATATGCAAAATTATCACTTCTGGGGCACCGAAAATCCGAAAATCCGGATATAACTCACGTAGAGCCATTAAACCTGTTAATGCACGGTGTGTTGTTTACGCTGGAGTCGTCATCGGGCCTTATTTTTTGTAAAACGCCTCGGGCCAAACACTACTGTGGACGGCGAGAGTCATGCTCAACGGCTTTCAATTGGATGAGTTGGGACTATAGAACATGTGGTTCCAACAGGATGGAGCAACGGCGCATGCTGCACGAACCACAACCGAAATTCTGAGGGCTGCATTTTCGGGTCGCCTAATATCTGTTTTGGCGATTTGCACTGGCCAGTAAAATCGCCAGATTTAACTGTTCCAGACTCCTTTTTGTGGGGTTTCTGAAGTCACGAGTCTATGTCAACAAGTCGTAGACTCTTGAAACCCTCAAAGAAAATATCCATCAAGAATGCGAGGACCTATCGCCGGAAGTTCTGACAAGAGTGATGGAAAATGCCATTAATCGGGCCGATATCATTTTCTATAACTTTTTTTTCGTATTTTGTTTTGTTAAGAACTTAACCCATAAGTGGGCACTTACATATGTTATAATTACTCAGCATGCGTTAAGTTTTTTTTTAAGAGGGATTGAAAGATGTTTGGGGTCTGTGGTTATTCCGCTCCATGGGTGGCATCCAATATTGAATGACGACACTGAATTGTTAATGGAAGTTGGCTTGTTGTTGTTTTCTTCTAGTCAACTACTCATCTTACTTGAATTTAGTTAATTGAAAAAATGAATGTCTTTCTTGCGCGATTGGGATTCGAATACCGAACCCTCCAATTTGGAAGCCAGTTTATTACCATTTGGAAGATGTTTGGGGTCTGTGGTTATTCCGCTCCATGGGTGGCATCCAATATTGAATGGCGACACTGAATTGTTAGTGGAAGTTGGCTTGTTGTTGTTTTCTTCTAGTCAACTACTCATCTTACTTGAATTTAGTTAATTGAAAAAATGAATGTCTTTCTTGCGCGATTGGGATTCGAATACCGAACCCTCCAATTTGGAAGCCAGTTTATTACCATTTGAACCACGGCCACGGCCACGCACTCACTCACCCATCTCACATCGAAACAATAGTAGTTTTTACCCGTAAGCTGGATTAAAATTCTATCTCTAGATGCTTAAAATTGTTTCAGACTAAGTAGTTTCCAAGATCTCAAACGCTAAAGGCCTGACGTAGCATACTAATGAACGGAAAATAAATCCCAAAAATTCAGTTCACCCAAATGAAATGAATTAAACAAAATCTAAACGTTAGGGCTACAAAACTGCCGAACTGAATGGCCTTCCTGCCGCACTATTTTAGGCAGCAAGAGATGACCTGGTTAAGATTAAACACCACCTTATTCCCATGATTTGGCCGGAGAAATGAATGCGTGACAACTGACCTTTGCTTTATCTAAAAGAAACTCTTGAATGCGCCAACTAAATAGACATAATACTTTTTAGTATCACGCCCAAGATCTTGTCTCACATATTCTAAAATCAGCTCTCAACAATTTGATTGGCTCATGTCAGTGCGATAAATCCATTATTGACAAACTATTCTCGCTAAAGCTGACGGAAATACCCCTGGTCATCTTAAATGTAATAATTTTTGAGTGGTTTTTGGTCCTGCTTTTGTTAATAGGCTTTGGATATGGATAACAGCGAACACTACGAGCAGTAAAGTGACATGGACCGGTGAGCGAACAGAGTGCCCTAAAAAGTATCTGATTTCTACACGAAGACACAACCCAGTAAACGAAGACGTAGCCTTAGGTGACGGGTACATGTGAAAAGAATCCTTAACCATCTCAAAATGCACTACAGGAGGCAGACCGCAGCAGAAAGTGGAAGTTAAACGTCCACTCGTGCAGGCACAAACACCAGCCGTTACTCCCCATGTTACCTAAGCCCAAATGGCGGCAGGTAAGGGAAATATGACACAACAAGCGAAGCTTGCTTCTCAGGCCCCGGCGCCTAGAGCACCGGAACCTGCAACTGACATGCTAGCTATCTTGCTCTCTATTCAGGGGCAGATGGCTAATCTTCAACGTCAAATACAAGAACAGGCTACACGGGTAGATCAAATTCCTTGCAGTGAATGTTAATTCATTGATTAGGTTCGAACGACGAGCCGCACTATTTAAGTTGCTTAAAGACCAAGCCCCTGATGTGCTTTTGGTTAGCGAAACTAAGCTTATCAAAAGACACAAGATGAGGCACAGAAGGTATGAAATATTACGAAGAAAGCGACCCAATTCCATTCAAGGAGGAGTCGTTGCGATCTTTGTAAGAAAGGGACTGCGTTTCGAAAGAGCATACAGTCGTGTAGTACGTAGGTTTCAAGTGCTGGAAGCATGCGTCATCTACATCCCTCTCTGTAGTGGAAAGCGGCTGTTCATGGTGTCGGTCTATGCACCTAAGTCTACTCAATCCACCTTATTCATCTCAGAGCTCGAGACACTTTTTCGATTCCTGAGGCTGGAATTGGAAGACAACTATTTTATTATCGGCGGAGATTTCAACGCCAAACATAGTGATTGGGGAAATAATATACCAAATACTAGAGGGAACCTACTATTCAATTGGTGGGGTCAACACAGCATAATGTATCGACTCGGGCTTAAGGCGACAGATAGTCCGTCGTTTCCCAGACACGGGTCCTATTTGGATCTTCTGCTGTTCGACTCACGAATACAACTGACATGCACTAACCAACAAACTACAAACTGTCTACGCACTTTCATGTATGACAGTGACCATTGCGGTCTCAGCACCGAAATAACTGTTCCCAACGAAATTGCGGAATTGGATGGGTTTGTGCAAAAGCATTCCTACAATTATAGTAGAGTGCGTTGGACACACTTCACCAGAATACTGACGAGAGCACTCTCCTCGAATTCGCTCTACCCATTGTCCAACAGAAATCTGTCAAACGAGGTTTGACAGGTATCTAAGACTAATCAAACGAACAATGGACAAAACGATACCTCGGTATCAACACACTGACGAAGAAAACTTATTCCGCAAAGCAATTATTGACGCACTGCACCGACAAAAAAGTAGGCTGCTGTCAAGACTAAAAACCTTGTACAGACGGTTTACTGACGGACATAACCCGGAGATCATGACACTGAAGTCGTCGATTAAAAACCTCCAAACATTAATAAAGGAAAATTACAGAAATTCTGTAAGTTTGTATTACAACAATCAAATTCGAGCTGTAAACACCAGAAACCCGAGTATGTTCCCGCAAATAAATAAGATATTTCGGAGAAATAATCAGAACGACCTTCCATGTCTTAGAATCGCCCGAACGATGAACAACGAACAAGTACTTGTAGCAGCAGGCATTGATCCAAGTGAGGCCGTTGATGATGACAACTTCTTCGTGGTAGAGGATCCGCAGTAGAAGGTAGAGGCTATAGGAGCGACTTTCCAGGAAGTGTACAAGGCGAATTATATCATTGGCCCGAACCACGACCTGGGCAGTCGAGTCCTTGTGCACAATTCCTGCCTTCGAAATGAAATTGTGAATTGGCGATTCGAGAGCTCGGGTTTCACCCAGTTTAGTGACGAGAATATGGCAAATAATGTCATCACAAACGAAAGGGTATTACCACCGTTCATTTCGAAGGAAGAGCTCCAAACGATCTTCAAATCGCTTAGAAGTAAGAAATCAGTGGGAACCAATGAAATACCGAACATTGTGCTTCGACATCTCCCACTAGAAGCGGTGGACATTTATACCACCCTGTTAAATAATGCAATGAATAATGCACATTATCCAGCGCATTGGAAAACTGCGGTGGTACATCCCATTCCCAAAAGGAATAAAGATACTTCCAATCCGGCGAATCTCCGCTCGATCAGTCTTCTTCCAAACATCAGTAAGGTTTTCGAGAAGGTGATCAATAGAGTCCTGACTAAGTGGGTTGAGGACAAACATATAGTTCCGGATAATCAATTCGGTTTCAAGGCGGGGCATGATATCATTCATGCTGCGTCTAAACTGGTTTCTGATATCCAATGGAACAAAGGCAAGAAACAGTGCACTGGTGCCTGCCTGATTGACTTGGAAAAAGCCTTCGATACCGTATGGTTAGAGGGACTCTTTTTCAAGCTGGACAGGTTGGGCATTAGTAAACCACTTCTGTATATTCTTTTTGATATGCTCTTCAGTAGACAGTTCATCGTGAAGAATGGCGATGTGACCTCTGCTGGAGCATTTAACATTAAAAATGGTCTGCAACAGGGTGCGGTAAATTCGCCGGTCCTATTCAACATTTACACAAGCGATTTGATTGGTTCACTTCACCATGCCATAGCGTACGTAGACGACTTAATCGCGTACAGATCAGGTCCAAAGATTGGGGCCATTAACATACTTCTGCAACGTGACTTCGATAAAATTAAACAATATTGCGATGACTGGAAGTTGAAAATTAACTTTCAGAAATCGGAAACCATTCTGTTTAGGACGCCTTTGTCTGGGGCCTCTAGGGATACCAGAAAGAATTGGCGAAAGTTCTCTATCGTCGGACGACATGGGCAGCCACTTGCTTGTCAAAATGTAGTCAGATACCTTGGGATCTGGCTAGATCAATATCTGTATTTTAACAAACATATAGATGTTGCTCTGGCCAGAGCCAGAGGTGCTTTTGCCCTTACAAAGGGACTGTTTTATAACAGCCAACTCGATGCGGGGTGAAGGTAATCTGTTACATGACCCTTATCAGGCCCATGCTTGTATTTGGATGTCCCGCGTGGTTCAACGTGAGAGCAAGTTTATTGGAAAAGATTCAGGTGTTTGAGAGGGCTTGTCTAAGGACTTGTCTTCGCTTATACAGAACACCAGAGTCTGAGTACATAAAATTCTATCCAAATGAGGTCTTGTACAATAGGGCGAACCTAATAAGAGCGGACAATTTCGTCATTAAGTTGACTCGAAGGCACATTGCGAGAGCAATGACCTCATCGAACAACCTGATCTCAGGGGCTTACTACCCCAATTATATGTATCACGAGAGAGCTCGCCTTGACGGCTTTATTCCTCCAGAAGCGTTCCTCTATCTATGTAGATAGTAAAGGTCTGATCCAGGACAGATCAGCGGTGCCGCTAATTTTCCACGTCGCTCGAACAGCTGCGGACAGGCGACTCAACTACGACAGAGACGTCGCACACGGCAGTGCGGAGCGTCTCCGGTTCAGTAGAGCGGTAGGGAGTCGCGACATGAGGGATGTTGCTCAGCAGCACCATCAATTTTGGTGGCTTTTAGAAGGAGGGGATGCTTCGTCGTCGAATTCCTCCAATACTTGGTAGCTTCATGTGAAAGTGGGTCGCCTAATTTTTTTTAGCCATGGCCAGCTTGCATAGTTTTAAGTAGGGGCAAGTTAGATTTAAGAAAAAAAAAATACATAAAAACAAAAACAAAAAAAATTAATAAAAATAAAAAATTTCAAAAAAAAACATATATATATATATACATATATCTATATATTATATATTATCCTAATATATATATATACATATATCTATATATATATATCATGTATGTATATATAATGTATTGGATGTAAGTAGGTTAAGTGGATTAAGATTTATTTTTAGGTAGTCTGTAAGTTTTTAGTTTTAAATTTTTATAATACTATTAAAAAGAACCCCTCCATTTACTAAGTTTTTGTATAAAATTTATTTTCTTAGTTTTAGTTTCAATGAATGTAAAAATAAATATAGACTGTAAGATACGTCGAAAGACATAGTTTAAGTGCTAGGTTTAACTTAGAGTGCCTGCATGGGGCCAGTAAGTTAGAATAAGATAATTTTAAGTTAATTAAGCTAATTTTTAAGCATTTTTTGTCTAGCATTTAAGTGTAAATTAAGTAATATAAATAAAAATGCATAACAACTGAAACAGGAGGTAGACCGTGCTAATTGACCTTATACGAGTAAAAGGTGTTGGGTTTTTATTTTATGGAATCAAAAACCGTAGCAGACTGCTTAAATGCTTTTATAGAGGATACCACCAGCCACTCGACTTTAGGAGGTAGTACAGCGGAATTAGGGCTGTCCCGAAAGGTACATACGGACTTAACTCGTCAGCGGCATTCCTATCTTCAAAATAAACAGTTGAACGAAAGTTGAAATATCAAAAATATCCTAAATCGCAACGGCCGAAGTGAAAAGTCCCCTAAAATAGCACATTCTACCGGTTGTGGATTTTAGCTCTGTTTATAGCTTTTGGCACAAGTTGCTGTTTGTAGCAAAGTTAGTTTGAAAAAGGAGTCTATAACTCAGAGATTTGTGTTTTTTCTGGGAAAATGAGAGCGTTCCAGTAAATAGAGCAACCCATCTATCTATATTTCTTAGTTCACTTGGTATGGAAGGTGTTTTGAAGGCCGTTTAGCGGCTTTCAGTTGCAATTACTATCGACGTAAGCAGAAAAACCAGCAAAAAGTCGCCTTGGTGACCTATAATTGGACACAAGTTTAAAAATAAGATTTTTAACTGTATATTACTCGTACATAGGTTCTCTATGTTCATTCTTAGAAATCCTATAAAACAATGTTCCTCAAAATTTCCAGTAACTGGTCTCTTGTTAACAAATGTACACATATAACCTACGCTGGTTAATGTTTCTTATTTGAGTAATAAATTCTGTTTCCCCATTTAAGCAACTCTGTAATAACATTTCCAACTATAAACCTTTTCCAGGCTAATTGTGTGGTTTTATTGCCTCTGCCGCAATGCCTCCATGCTATTCACATCATAAAAGCTTAATACCCCACACTATTTTAAATCTGTGTATTATACATTTTCGCCACTTACAGAGCAAAGCAACAGTTTAAATCCGAAATCCAAACACCAAGCAACGCCAGAGAGACATGTCCTAATACCACCAAATGTGTGGCACACAGGACATTATCGACTTGTACAAGACCTTTAACATGACAAAGACAAAATTATAATATACTATAATGACGGCCTGTACCGGCTTATTCCCCTGGTACTTCCGTGTGACTGGTAAAAGCTGAAAGATTACGCCATAGGATGCAGGTTTACATTATTATTCTCGTAATCCAATAAATATGTTTCGCCCCCTTAGGCCGACCATATACGAATAGAAGTTGTTCCTTGTTGCTATTAAAAGATTGTCGCTCCGGCTGCTACCAGTACGAAAACGGGTGTCTAAGTACTTGAATCGGGTTCCTACCGAACGACTGCCTTAACAAATTTATTATAAAATGCCTTGATGACTAAAAGGCCTGGTAGTAGAAATTGGCATATATTCGTACATACATATTGTACATATTGTACAACAAGCTTCGCTATGCATATCCTAAAGTCAAGAGACGAAAATTAAGTGCTGGGATTTGTTTTAGGTCCGCTCCATAAATTTCGCACATGCTACTTTGTGTAGCTTCTGATATAGCCGGTATTGCTGCTTCTGTTGTTTCTCTTAATTTTATTGGTTAACTGCTGAAAGTGGTAAAGTGGAGAGTCAAGGGAAGTCCGTTGACTATCAACAAGACAGACATTTCAATAGCATTACCAGTATTAGCAACAACGAGAGCGATCTGTTATATATTTCTACCAAATTCCCACTTTAACCGCACACAAGAGGGAAGCGTTGACATTTCCAAAGGCCCAAAGTCCCCTGTACGAAATTAAACTCAAAATTTTACACAAAAAGGGATGGCGATGCTCTCATAACCATTCAGCAGTACCATACAAGTATATGTTGTATACGGATTCATATTGAAGAGTTTGTACAGCAGGGGACTTGAAACTGGGCTTGCCAGTCCCAACACATTATCGTTCTTCAACCCTTCGTATCCCAACCTTTCGTGCTCCATTCGAAAATACATGGTATCAAACATTTTTTGGCAACAACACCAATGAACGCAAGCACGCACTTTTGGCATACATTGGACACAAAAGCAACATAAGCGCCTTCCTCTCGTATAGCGCACATGTGCACTCTAGGACTCAAAGGACTAGGGGTGTTGGCTTGAAACATAAAGTGGTTATTATCTATAATCACCTTTGAAACAAATTCGGTTTTTTATGAGACATATCTCTACCAAAAAGTGTCCCTGTCCCTGTCTCTGTCTCTGTCTCTGTCCCTGTCCCTGTTCCTGTTCCTGTACATGATACTAATTTTTAGAGCGTTTGGCTTTTATTACTATTTGCAATGTAGAGATCCGGAATGCGGATGGGCTCGAGGCAATACCAGTTGGATGCCACTGTTTGTCCCGTGTGTAGTGGACCAACATTTGTTTTTGTATTTATTCTGAAATAAATAGCCGACGGGCCAAATGGTTTTAATGTTACTTTTAGACGACATTTTTGTATAAACCCACACATGTGAGGACTACCAGCAGCACCATGTGGACGGACCATATAGTCCTACTCATAACATTTATGGCGATGTTTCAGTACTACTGTTGTGTAAACAACACGTTCGCGATCATATATTGGAAAAGGTAAAGTTGGTTAAGTTTGCATATGGAAAATATTTGTAAACATTAAAATTTTAATATTTTGATACGGTCGGGTACTTTGTCGGGAAAATTTAGCTGTCAATTAAGGACAATAGTAGAAAAATCCCTCTCACAAAGAACAACCAGCCATATACATATGTATGTAAGTCACATTGCCATCGGTGCTTTTAAAATTAGTTCTGCAATAATGGCTTGAATAAAGCTATAATTCCAGCTTGAACAACTCAACCAACTCAAACGAATGAGACTTTCTAAGTACTCGTACTTGTATGTTTTATAGGAGTAAACGTCAGATATCGGTTCTTTCAATTTTAATATTGGTCATTTATTGACGGAACCTACCGTGATCTTTCCTTTTCAGTCAACTAGAAGTCCTTCGAAGATGTACGAGTACATGTTTAAGAAATGTTAGCGTTTTTACTGGTCGAGAACACTTGCCACAGCAATGACTTTTACCTGCAACAGTCAAGGATTAAAAGAAAAACTTTCACTGTTCCAAAGTACAAATTTTTAGATTAGGTTGTATCCTTCAAGTCTTGTTCGAATTCATGTTTTTGATCTTTTATGCGTCCTTCAGATTCGCACTTTATCAACTTAATTCCCGACAACTGTTGGTTGATTATTTTTCATATGAGTGTCAATATTGTCCTTTTGGAAACTCTATTACGATTATCAGTGGTCACTAAATAAATAAAAGACCGAATGAGGATAAATTACTTAAATTATGGGTCTTTTCTATGTTTGCACACTTCGTGGGGTACAGAAAATTTGGGCAGCGAAGAAAGATTGCTTCCAATGTACGGTGGTTTTAAATGTCTGAATCTTATAATGACTAGGAAATAGAGCTCTGAAGGGCATTCCACAAGCGACTTGTTCGGCTTAAGAACGAATCACGATATTTCAGAGTGCCTCCGAAAATGGGCTTGAAGGTATACTGATGAGTATTCATAGCGAGATGGGTGTTACGGTTGAAGGTTTGAAGGGGCGGAAAGCTATTGGTGATTTCTATGGAATAATGGTTGTGGAAATAACGATAAAACAAGGTGAGATATTTCGTCGATGTTCGAGAGTGTCCATTGACTGGGTGATATTAGCATCAACTATGAGTTTTATCACACGGCTTTCAATTCTATCTAGCGGGTGCAGAGATGTTTTAGGAGCACCTGACCGGATATGGGCATTGTACTCCAATTTTGAACGGATGAATGCCTTATATATTGAGCCCAGCTCAGCGAGGGTAAAATATTTCTTACATCGCTTGAGGAAACCTAGACATTTCGCAGCATTTTTGTCGACATCGAATATGTAGTCATTCCAACTTAAATTTTCCTTAACACACATACCGAGAATGGAAAGTTTATCGGTTTCGACGATGCAAGTGCCATCCATGGATAATGGCTGGGTGTTTACATAAATTTCGCTTTAACGACAGCAGACAGCATTGTATTTTGTAAGCATTAAATTCTACTCTGTTAGTGTTTCCCCAATTAGTTATGCTGTTAATCTCAGAATTTAATGAGCTTAACATACGATGCCGTTTTCGTTCTACAGCCGAAGAGCAGGGACGTGAGTCAGGGAACGAATATGAAAAGCAGAGAGTACTGTCATCAGCAAAGGAATATTTTGGGTTAGAAGTAGCAGACAAGATATCATTAATGAAATTTAAAAAGAGTATCGAAGACAGAACGGAGCCTTGGGGCACAAGGCATTTATTTTGTGAACATCAGACTTGAAACCGTCCAGGACAACTTGAATTGAACGTTCCGAAAGGTAATTTCTAATCCATTGAAGAAGAGAATCATGGATCATAAAAGCACGCATTTTCGATGAAATAGCCTGATGCCACAATCTGTCAAATGCCTTAGAAATATCAAGTGTAACTATCTTACTTTCGCCAGATTGATGTACGCTTTGGTTCCATTTTTCGGTGAGACATGCCATCAGATCACCAGTGGACCTGTTGCTACGAAAACCATATTGCCAGCCATTGAGAAGTTTTCATGTTTCGAGATATTTCATGAGCTGACGGTTTATCAGCGTTTCCATGACTTTGGAAAGAAGGGACGTAATTGCAATGGGTCTGTATCAGAAGAGAGAAGAAGATTCGCCTTTTCTAGAGACGGGCTGGATAAATGCTGTTTTCCATCTGCTCGGAAAAAGTCCTAAAGAGTAGGATTGATGAAAAAGCTCACGCAGTGGTTTTGCCAGCGTGGAAGAACAACTCTTCGGAAGAAGGGGAGATGTATGTACCATCTAGGCCAGCGGACTTATATATGTTGAGATCTTCCTACTACATTAGTGCGAAAGTGAATTCGTTCCATTAAAGATTCGACGCACTCAAGTGTAGGCGGAAATAAAGCTAAATCTGGGAGTGTTGGCCGCAAAATGTGCAGCAAGCAGATTGGCATTGTGCAAAGAGCTGACAGCTGGAATGTCATTGTAAATGAGCGTTGGGATGGAGGATGAGGCAGAATTTCTAATGTTTTTGACGAACGACCAAGAATTTTTACTGCCTTTGCGACATTGCAGTATTTTTTGCCTCAGTTTTTAGTCGTATAGAAATTTCACTCGTTTTAGAAAGACGTTGCAGTCATTGCTGGCTGGTTTAAACTTTTTTCGGTTTTTCTGTCGGGTTGGTCTTGTAGGACAAAAAAAATATTTCTCTAACCCTGACAGCCTCTTTACAGGTTGAGTCGTACCATGCACTTTCTTTTGGTTTGATACTCTTCATCGAATGGGTATAAAGGATCTCATTCCAAAGAGAATAGTTTATGTGGTCATATCAGCAGCGGCATCCACGTCTTTATTCAGGGAACATAACGACCAGTTACATTTCCTAAAGAAGTTGTTAAGTCCGCTCCAATTGGCTTTTTCGTATTGCCATATGGTTCTTTTAGGATTTTTTTTATCTAACTGTGTGGTCAGCCTACGAGAAATTAGCTGATATGACACATCGGTCTGACGAGCATTGAGGGGACAGCACATCAACGGTGTACTAATCAGGGTGAGAAGTTAAAAACAAGTCCAGGGTGTTGGCGGTGTCTGGTATTCACGTGGGCTCATTTAAAAGCTGTATTAAGTTATTTTCCGCAGCGAAGATATCAACACACCGTCCATCGGGTGATGTCTGTCAGGAATGTCGAAGCCACACAAAATTGTGTATATTGAAATCGCCCGTAATAAGAACTTTAGTATGAGGATACAGGGATACAATTCTGCGAATAGAGTCAAACAGCGCATCTAACTCATTAAAAGTCGAATTACTGTCCAGTTTGGGGTTTCTGTAAATAAAGCAGTAGTAGATAATTTGCTTACGGAGATGGAACTTTAACCACATGAAATTGGATTCCGGGTTGAAACAGGGACTACATTGTGGTGGAATTTTGTAACCTACATCACATCGCACAACCGCGATGAGAAAAGAATAATGGCACTAGTTCGTAGCCAGGTAGCTTCAGATCAGAGTGATCTGATAGGTGCGGGCAGCGATCTACCTGTGTTTCACTAAGTGCCAAAGCAGCTGTCCTGAATTCCCGAGTCATTATAAGAAAAAACCACAAACACCGACGATGCTAAGCAAGGCTGTGAAGTGAAAATTCTGACGTGGGTTTACCGAATCAAATTGTTGTAGGTATTATGCCCTTACAGCAATATGAGACAGTAAACCAACAAAATTCTCACTCACAACCCGCTATCCATCAGTTATGGTCTACACTCAGCGACTGCCCGTGCCATGTGACAAATACAGCAAGGGAAGTAACTTTCTCCTTAGCGAAAAAATCCAAAAGGTTGTGCGAATGTATGCCATCTTCAGAGAAACACCACCATGGATCGTGTTTTGTTGTGCATATTTTATGATAAGGCGTGTGAGATGATGATCTGATGCCAAAATAGATGGATGGCTTTGTTCATAGTCCAGGTTTGAGCTCTGCAGTCTCCCTCCAACACGTAGAATGTTGTCAGCATCTATGTATAAAGGGATTCAAATTCAAGGTACGTTTAGGATACCTCTGTCTCTTTTCCTGCTTGTATCGGGCAGTTTCTAACAAGCCGTTTGTAGTATGCCAGAATGCGACCAAGCTTCAATAGCGAGGATTGTTTTAACATCAGTTTTGTGACTTCATCTCTCTCGTCCTTTGTTGAGTAAAATGGAAAACACTGGTGGTGCCCTCCATTCGCCTTTCTAGATCAGGGTTGACCTTCGTCGGCTGAATTGGGACCTCAAAGTCTTATTTTTCCCGCAAGGAGGTTGGGCCCTTCCACCATAATTCATTTTCTTTAATTGGTGACCCCCAGATGCTAAGTCAGTTGGATTATGTTGTGTCGGAACACGCTTCCAAGCGCTGCACTTCGTCAGAAGTTGAATTTCTGCGACTCGGTTGGCAACAAAAATTCTCCATCGGTTCGGCGGCGGTGTAACCCAGGGCAATCGTCGCATCCATCCACCCGTGTATCTCCATATTAGTAAGATACAGTGCTTTCTTCGTATAATCGAGCAAAGTGGCTAAGATAACTGCTCCACAAAGCCCAAGCCTTGGTAGACAAATAGTCTCAACTGGTGTCACTTTCGTTTTGGCCAACATCAATGACGCCAAAGTTCGTGAATAGAGTAAGTACGATCATCATTATACAGTGTTATGTAAATGTAGAAACCTCAACTGAGTACGAGAAGGCAGCTTCTATGGTTAACTGATGCATCATTCTAACTTTACTTTAAGTGTTATACTAACCGTAATTGGAAATTTGACGTGATATGAATACACGCCCCGGAATTCGAATCGACAACAGAGTGTGGCTCAGAAGATCAAGTAAATATCAATCGACATTACCTGCTTACCACTTTGGCATCTCCTGTTGTTCCAACAATTCGGTTTACCAAAAAAGCAATACTGGAACACCATTGTGTACGAACACGAGATTCCTGTGAAAAATTTGAGGTCAGGGGTATTTCTGTGCAGATAGCTGAAAAGGGATTGAAGAGCGTGACTCATTGAAAGTTCAAATTGCAGGAGTCTAACATGATCTCAACTTGAAATCCAGTAGCTAAAGGAAGTACAACTTAAAGTACTCGTATGACATGACAAGCATATTAACATATGCCAAAAGGGCATATTAAGTCAGTTTTCTGCGAGAACACCAGTCGTGAGGACTTAAGTAAACGGGATGCCAGTACATCCACGAGGGCCAGTATGCGCCTGGCCATCGCTTGTCATCTTTCGGTAAGTAATATAAAAGTCGGAACCTGTGTTGAGGGCACAAGTTGCAGCCTTGGTATGAATCGGAGCCGATCTTAGGGTTATGGTACCCAGAATTTGCTACTCCATATCGGGTCAACCAACTTTTAAAAGCCCGTTCCTGCGATTTTAGGTTTAAACCACAGCCAGGGGGCTACCTATTCTAAGTCAGGAGACGGAATAAGTCCAGGGAGCCCTGGTGGTACACCCGTAGCCCATGGCGCTCAACAGGACCTTATAACAAGCAGCTCGTCATGGTCAAATCGTAGTAGCCTTCAGTGGCGTTAACCTGAATGCCATTACGATAAAACTATTATTGCTCAGCCCCCGATTCATTTTTAGACTACGAGGGAAGATAAGTGTGTCCAAATCCAAAGCAATTCGATTCTCAAGCTCTTTTATTTAATTTAACATTGCATAAGAGGAGGTTAAAAAAATTTATAGTTTTTTTAGTTAGCACCAAGATAGATCTAGGCCCAAAGCGGCACTGAACTGGATCTAAGCGCCTGAATTGGGAAGGCAAAACTTGTGCTTGGAGTGCTTTTTAGAGTCTGAAGTAGCAATGTTTCCGACACTTGAGTCAGTAGTTCTATAAAGTTGAAGTACTTGGAAATTGCCTACGAGTATCACAGTCACACGAAAGCTGTAGGCCTTCATAATTATATGTGTATGCATCAACTTGGGAGTTTTGTGGCCAAAGCGCATCTCCATTCTGAAGTACGCCAAATAAAGAGCTAAAAACAACGAAAATAGTCGAAAAGATGTGTTCGCCTACTTACGGGTGGTAAGAACCTCAGACTCGCTCTACTTCTCGCAATTAAGGAGTTCAAAACAAAAACAAAGAAGAAAAAGTTGTACATTGTTCACTTACACAGGATGCTGTCGCAAGTAAAGGATAGCCGATCATTTTGGAGGTTAGTGAATGGTGAATGGTGCGTTCTTTGCACGAGGTTCCCAGATTGAACCTGGCGTATTAGCTACACACTTCGAGCAATTGCTGAACCCCCCACTCAGCTAAAGTTAAATCATGTATGCACTCCCCTATGTGGAAAACACTGATCTTCATAGGTCGATCTCAGTCCAGGAGATTGAAACCATAATATATCGTCGCAGTTTAAATATGGCTCCTGGATAAGACCATGTACCATATGAAATCGTCAGCACGCCACGCAGGAATTCATACAAAAATTCGCACATACATGCATACATACTCGTATAACTTTATCTACAATACTGGAGTAGTGCCGGAAAGATTCAGGAGAAACATAATCTTTCCCTTATTTAAGAATGGGTACACAAGAAACCCAAACAACTACAGGGTTATTTCCTTTTTGAATCCAGTTATGAAAATATTAAGAGGAAACATCGTTCAGCGTCTGACGGATTGGATATAGGTATTATGAAATGGTATGTACAGGGACTTCCGAACTTTGACACTTGATAGCAGCCATATTGTTGAAGCTACATCTGTCAAATTGCCTGCCATTTATTCAGTCTTTTTTGTCATATCATCATTTTATCAAAATGGGTGTTCTTTTCGGGCAACGTTGCGCGCGCTTCCCCCATTTTACAGTCGCTTTAATCGTCCTACCGAGAGGACTATTCCCAGTGTGGTGGATAAATTTGAGTCGACTGGTTCAGTAAATGATAAACCAACACACGTACGTCGACAAAACGCAAGATCTGTCGAAAACATCGCCGCTGTGTGTGAGAGTGTGCGGAAGAATCCAAGACAGTCGATTTCGCGTAGCTCACAAAAACTCGAGCTTTCGCAGACCACAACTTGGCGAATTTTGCGTCGTGACTTGGGGCTGCGCCCGTACAAAATTCAACTGACCCAGGGGCTGAAGGTAAACGACCATAGACAACGACGTGTGTTCACTGAATGGGCTCTGGAGCAGCTGAAAACTGACTCTAACTTTCGTCGAAAAATCATCTTCAGAGATGAGGCCCATTTTTCGATGAATGGGCACGTCAACAAACAAAATTGTCGAATTTGGGACGATACCAATCCACATAAGATCCAACAGCGTCGAATGCATTCTGAAAAAGTCACTTTTTTTTTTTTTTTTTTTTTATAATTTACGTGCGCCTAAGGGGTTATGAATACCCTTATACTGTTGCAATGGCGCGGGCGGAAAGATAGAAGGAGGAGAAAGGAAAGTTTGTGATGTAGTGGTTTGAAACTCAGGTGTGTTTGGTTTCGATATTGACTTTCCAGGGGAGGGAGTCCGAATAGGACGGAGAGATTTTTCTTCTCTCGGAATATGAGGTTGTGAATTTTAATGGTTGTTTTGTGCTTGACAAACCCTACAACAGCCAAATCTACATGTCAGTGTTATGCCTTCACACGCAGATTTTTCTGATTGAGTTCCAATTACACAACAAATGAAAACTTTGTCGTGGCTAGGATTCGAACCTTGACCTTCCGAGAGAGAAGCGATAGCTAGTACCACTACACCACGGCCACCCCGTGGCGGCATCATCAATCCATATTTCTTTGATAACGACGTTGGCCAGGCCATCACTGTCAACGGCGAGCGCTATAGGTCGATAATTACCAACTTCTTTTGGTCTGAATTGAATGATATGGACACCAACGACATGTGGTTTCAACAGGACGGCGCTACGTGCCACACAGCTCACACCACATTGGAAATTCTGCACAGCTATTCGAGGGAATCGTGCGATTTGGCCCCGTTACACTTTTTCTTGTGGGGTTTTCTGAAGTCGCAGGTCTATGCGAATAAGCCACAAGCCAACATAATCAGCCTGATTTATGCGCCATGGAAAATTGGACATTTCGGATGCGCACCACCCAGAGAAGCCGCGGCGGACATTTGAACGATGTTATGTATATTCCATACATAATGACATCGATAGGCCTTTCAAACGAATAAAAAATTTCGATGATATCTCACACACCCTTTGTTTTATTTAAATTTAAAGATAGGAAGCGCTTAACGAAAGACGGGGAAAAAATATATGCTTTCTTTGTCGATTTTACAGATGCATTCGATTCGGTTGCCAAGAACGCCCTCTTCTACAAAGTCAGCAATCTAGAAGTTTACACGAATATGCTCAAGGTTGCCCTCGAGAAAAGTGGTAAAAAGGCTGAAACCGTGGATCTCTATTTATTTATTGAGCAAAGTAAAAGTCAAAAACAAACTTAGAATCAAATGCTATAAGTACCCAAGAAATCTGAGCTTTAAAAAAAAATACAAAAAATTTTGCGGCGAACTCAAAAAGGAGATTCCTATTTTCCGTGATACTTATTACCGTTCCCAATTCAATTCTGCTAAGGGAAACTTAAAAAATGAATGGCAGGTAGTTAACAGCATTCTAAATAAATCGTCTTCCCCTAAACGACCTACAGGTATACGTGTCGATGACTGCGAAGTGACCGACGAACTTGTCATTGCAAATGGATTGAACAAATATTTTGCTGATATAGCTAACAACCTGCAACCATGTCCGGTTCAACCAATCTGTTCCCTATGTTCGTCCACTCATAAATGTACGGAACAGATTCAAGAAAACAGCTTTGTGTTTAATCCCTATACTCCTCTATTTAAAGCTATTGGCACTCTAAAAACAATCGAATTCGTGTGGGGTTGATGGTACTCGTATTTCGAGTTTCATTCTTAAAAGAATTGCATGCTTCATTTTGGACGTATTGGTACATATCTTTAATTTTTGCGTATTTGCGGCTAATAGTTTTATGTCTTCTAGTTTTTGAGAAAATTGAAATTTACCATTTTTGTTTTGCTTTTTTGGCATTTACGTGGTCTTCCTTTGAGGTAAGTGAATGAATAATATGTAGATTAAACGTCTGGCAGGTGCCTATATCAACAGTTTTCTTAATTAACAGTACCTGGTTGGCCCGCTTCGCGGGATTAAGGGATTTAAACTCTCTTTTCACATGCGGCAGGTCGCGCTCACGCAACTTCGTTGCTCCGTTCGGGGTCGGTTCTTTTCATCAGGCACACGCCTATGTCATCAATATTCTTCATCTACAGTACTCATCCCAAAATTACAAAGTTCACATTAATGAAAATTCACATGTTCGAATGTTGCAGCAAATTATTTACTTTGCGTAATATGTATGTTTGTACTTATGTAATATGTAATGCACTTGATAATGATGCAAAATATAACCGAACAAACGGGTGACTGTTGTACTGTTTTGTTTTTCATACATATGTGGTAAAGCGTGAAGTTATTGATATTCACAAAGGTCATTCTATATTCAACCTTAGTGCGAATCGGGTATTATTTATTGTGAATAAGCAATGGCGGCTAAGCATCCTCTAATCCATCCTAAATCAAATAACTTCTCAATATTTTGTTTGTTTGCGGATTTGGTGTCGACAAACAAAAACAGCATTGTTTTTTTTAGAAGAAATTGGTCTACTTCCCATTAAAACATCAACTCCCCCACTGTGTTGCAATTTACGGATGAAGGTGAAAAAATGCAAAAATATAAAGTTCGGTTGGATGTGGCGATGCTCAAAAAAAAGCTCTAAAAAAAAGGTGACAAAAATTGTAGGAATACAATTAACCCATCTATCGGCACATTTTTCCATGGGTTTCCATGTCGGCTAGAGATTCGCGAGGTTCTTGCGATAATTATCTCTTTTGTGATCAAAATGCCTGTGAACACGGTTTTTCAGGTAAATTAATTAAATCCTGAGTTACAACTTTATTTTTTTTTTAAATATTGTTGTATATAATTTTTTTAAAATTAGCATTTAATCGCTTGGCGCCATCATGACAATAAAAATGAACTAAGCACATCTACTATAATAGATTACTTTAACTATTGTCGTGAAATAGCCGAAATTATATCGTCTCACGTTGATGTTAACATTGGCGGCAAAGAAAAAACTGTACAAATCGACGAAACTTTTCTTACGAAAAGGAAATACCACAGGGGCCATATTACTAAACAAATCACAATCATGGTATTGGGGTTATTTTGCAAAGAAGATAAGGTCAGGCGGTTCTTTAAAGTAATCTCCAAATGTAAGGAAGATTTGTGGCCTTATATCCATAAATACGTTGACCCCAACACCAGTCGTATTTGTACCGACAGCGGGCGCCAGTACATTGGTGTTGAAAAAATATTCTCTAGTTCCACACCGGATGAAATTACGAACCACAGCAAAAGCGAATATGTTAACAAGACCGATGCAACCAACACAATTAATGATCTGGAGAATCAGAACAAGCTTCTGAAAAAAACAATTTTATGCCGAAAAACAACAGACTACCTTCATCAATATATGGCACTTTGTTTTTATCGAAAGTACTGCCTTGAAAAGGACGACTTGGGCTCCCAAATTATGGAATTTTTGCTGGACGTAAAAGAAGTATACCCATGTTTTATCGATAGTAAAGAAAGTGTAGGTTTGCAATTAAAGGACTTCGACACTCTCACCTTTCACAGTGAGCACTTAGAAGATAATTTATCGACAAAAAAACCTCGGCTCTTCACCTTCAATGACGAACTCAACGAACTCGACAGTAACACCAGTACGGACGATGATTTTATTGACGAAACTTACTATATATATGAGTACCTTTTTAATATGTACATTAAACATCGACTTGACTATTTTTAACTAACCACTGATTTACTGACATACTGACTGACTAAGACGCGGAACGCAATGCAATTCTACCTCCTCGTGGTGCATTCTGGGTAACACTAAATGATTTGCAATACTTTACTTACAAAGATGATAGGTTCACCAACTTTACTATAATCCTCAAAGTGAGATCACCGTAAATATGTACCAAAAAACAAAAATCTCATAAAAAGTAGTTTTAGTAATTTTCAATTTTCTCAAAAACTAGAAGACATAAAACCATTCGGGTTTTTGTGTTCGATTTAGATTTGATTTAAGCATTGACTACAAAAAGCCAATTTAGCACTCCATTTCACAATTTTGAAAAAAATTGGTCTAAACTTAATTTTTTTTTACTTTTTTATCAAAATTTTAAGTTTGCATGCGAATTTTTCAAAAACATGTCAATAGTTTTTAATAATTTAAATTAAATTTAAGATTAAAGAAAAAGTTTCTGGCTTTTAAAGCCGGGATAGTATTTCATTGTAAGTGTTGCCGTTGTTTTTTAATAATTTTTTTTCATTTTAAGTAATTTTTTTTTTAAATTGCCCCTACCTCCTAAACGGGCCCAAATAGACCCCCACTCCCATAGTAAAAAATGGTTGTTTTTTATTTTATCAATTAATTTTTGGCGCCAAAGTTATCGTACTCTCCCCAAGTTTTTCAATCCAATCCAATTTGAATTTCAAAAGGGGAAGTCAACTGAAGATGCAGTACTATAGTAAAAAGGGCAAGGCTGGTTTGTTTATTGACATCACCAAAGCCTTCGATATGGTCAATCATAATCTTTTATTGAGAAAACTAGAAAAAGCAGGTTTTCGTGGATTCATGCTTGATTGGTTAAGGTCGTATCTTGGAAATAGTTAGCAAAGAGTGAAATTAGATGATATTAGGAGTGAAGTTAAGTTCTTCAAGTTGGGTGTACCACAAGGCTCTGTTCTATGACCATGCTCTTGATATACATAAATTCACTTTTTTTGCTAATGATGTTGGCTTTTCCTATGGTTGTAACAGTCCTTTGGACCTGGTTTCGGACATTAACTGTGATCTAACTTACTGAGAAAAAGGTTTGCAGAACATAACTTAGCTATAAGCTCTAAAACTAAAATAATGTTTTTCAGTTTATCATCCTTACATAACTTAGATGCAAATGTTTATTTTCATGCACCCCATTGCCAAAGATACAAACTGTCAGTCTGTAATTGTGCGTCTGTTATCTCTTCTCAATCTTTTTGTAGCAGATTGAACTGTAGTGATAAATGTTTTTTAATTGAGAAAGTTAAGGAATTTAAATACTTGGTGCTCACTATTGATTCTACATAGAATGAGCTTTTTTAATCATGCTGAAACATTGAGAAAGTACTCGTATTTTCGATGGACTCTCAGACACTCCTTTTATTTGCGTAACATCTGCTCGAAAATACTCCTAAAAACAATATATTATGGTATTTTTCATTCTAAGTTGCAATATGGAATCGCTTGTTGGGGAGGTGCATATTTAAATAAAATTAAACTCTTTTTAACCTTGCAGAAATTTGTAGGTAGTAAGAAAAATATGCCGTAAGTCTGGCAGACATCCATGTTATCCCTTGTTCTGTGACCTGAACATTCTTCCAGTTCATCATTTATATTGTTTTAACGTTTTAAAAGCTTTCTTTATGAGGTCTGGTCGTCGTAACTTTCATTTAATTTCATTACATAACCTACGCGTAAACTTGTCTAACATGTTATCTGTGCCTACTTTTCGTACGACTGCTTATCGTAAATGTTACTCTATTTTATTTTTAAATAAGCGAAAATTTAACAAACTTCCTCACTCTATCAGAGCAATTCCAACAACTGATTTGTTTATAAAACTTATAAAACTCTGACTCCTCAAATTTAACCATGCCAGTCTAAGGTTAATAAAATTAAACAGGTTAAATCTTAGCTCATTATTGTATTCATCCTTTATAATTGCATGTCTATTCAGCTATTTAACTAATGTATTTTTTTTTCTTAAAACAAAAATGTTTCTGTTGCACTCTATTATGCTTACTTGAACTTTCTTATATACTTTCAAATTGTGTAAAATATCTTAATCTTATATTTTTTCTTAGCAATTTGCCCTCCCAAAAAACTTAATTTTGTATAAGTTCTTGTAAGTGACATTCAACACTATTTTTATTACGTTTATAATCTAAAATACCAATCTCCTTATTTTCATATAATAGGTATATCATTGTTCTACATTTAACGTTTTTATTTACTTATTTTATGATTTGTGAAGTATAATGAATTTATAAGAAGAAATAAATTATATCAATATCAATATCAGGTTATCCAAAGTATGTACGAGGACAACTGGATAGCAGTGTGATATGGTAAAAATGCGTCAAACTGGTTCAGATCTGAAGTGGTAGTGCAGTACGGGTGCTTATTAAGCCCACTTCTTTTCTCAATTTCCTCCCAGGGGGAGTATTTAAATACTTGAACATAAAAGTACTGATGTATGCGGACGACATTGTCTTGCTGGCTGAAACTTGAGACATGTTGCAAATAATAGTCAACAAACTGCACCTTTATTGCATCACATGTAATTTAAAAGTTAAAACCAGTAAGTTCAGAAAAATTATTTTCGGGGGTGGAACAGGACTTTATGCACGAAGAGAAACACTGAATTGGAGGTAGTATGAGAGTATAAGTATCTAGGCATCATTATCACTCCCCAACTGATTTACAGTGGAAATTAAACGAAGTCAAAATAGCTGTCAACTGCAATTGGAAAGGTATCCTAGGGAAAGAGGATATTATTTCAAGTATAAGGTACTCGTATATATAAATTGTTACAAGTGGGGGCAGATCTATCATGTGCTATGCCTCATAGGTGTGGGGGGAGATTCCAGTATGAAGATTTAGAAACACTCTTAAGATATTTTTTGAACAAAATATTCAGACTACTGGAGAATACTCCAAACTATATGGTGCACCTAGAAACAAGAATATTGCCGTTGCATATGTTTACAGTTTGGATCCATTTCCGCTACATGTCTAAGGTTATGGCACTTCCAATTCCAGGCTTCCCAAGATTGTAGCATCTTTTACAGCGTGCTTCAGAGAATGGTTGAGACTATGTGAAATGCGTAAGGTTCACTACGCGGAGGAAGATACGTCTTTCTGGAGAAACAACTTTCTGTTACTTTTGGAGAAGCTATAGGAAAGCACGTTCAATACGTTTGCAGAACGGACACAACAAACGTGAAGCATGTATCTACACAACTTATAAGAAAACAACTACTTTCATGATGACTACTGCACAGATACCAGTAGCATCATACTATTTTTAAAGTGAGAGATGAGCTTATTCACTTGAGTTATATGCCACACCGAACATATTTAGTTTTAGTTTTAAATGCATTTTATTTTTTAAATCGTTAATTCTTACATACTAAGAAAAAATGCTTAAATGCTTGCTTAAAATTACTTAACAATCTTATACTAACTTACTGGCCCCACACAGGCACTCTAAGCTACTCTAAATTCTTATATCTATGTCATTCGACTTTGGTTACATTTTATTGAAATATTTGTATACTTAAAGCTAAGAAACCACACCGAACATGTCTCAATGAGGAATGTACGCTTCTCAATCAAAGAATACTTCGGATTTCATAGGATTATATCCAATTCTTAAAGCTATTAGACGCCCTCATTGGAGAAAAGACTGTTTTTCGCTTAATGGAATGTAAGGTATACGGAATAGTCAGTGGTCCCTACTGGTCAACTATATTTAGACTGCTTGTAAGTATCGTACGGAAATCATTAATGAATGTTTTTAAATTCTTTAAATTAAGTCCACTTTGAACATATTGCAAATTTCTTTCTCTTCTTCTCTTCTGGTTGATGGCGAAAGCCAAAGCAAAATGTCAAATTGTAAAAGAATTACGTGTTCTAAAAATAAAATGAATACTGAATACTATTGAAATAACAAATCTCTACGGAGGGTGAAAAGACAACTTCAGGGACTTTGGAGGCTCTGCAAAATCATTTTTAGTCAAAAGTAAATGTAATGGGTGTTTTTTTTTTGCAGTGTCAGACTTTTCAATAGGGATTAAATGTCAAACAAAAAGTCTGAACCTTTGAAAATTACACCCTTTATTTAATACTGTAAAGCAAAATTAAAAGGGAAGCTTGCGGGAGCTCTATATATTCTCTATATTCCGCTAGATATGGACGATTTCATTTTCGACAAAATAATATCAATAATACAATACTTAAATTGAAAAAAATATTACTTTTGGAAAACAATCTAACGCTTGTATCGGCAAGCGAAATCTCTTTCAAGAAGACACACACAATCCACTCGAAGCAAATTAAGTAATATACCATATACCATAAATCTTCGTAGAAACCGAAATAACAATACTAACAATAATTATAGTCAAAAAAACCGAAAAAATAAAAAAAAATCGTCTGTAAGGCAAGACACTGATAGGAAAAAATGTAGGTACTGTGGCACTAGAGGAGCATGTCCATACATTGAAAAAATGCGGTAAGATCAAAAATTTAAAAATTGGGAAAAGGGGTTATTATTAGTAAAGTTGAACACATGGTGTAGGGTGGATAGGTTAAGTTAGGTTAGGTTAAACAGGGGTGTGATGGATATCCTATCACGTAGACACTAGTTACAAAAACGGGACCATCGCGATCCCTGTGGAGCCAATTGAATTTGTCTTCAAATGGCAAAAACCTAAACAATCGCCCTGATGAAATACCCAATTTTCTAGCAAAAGCAAAGAAGACTTTGAAATTCGTGCCGTCTATTTCCTCTACTTAGGTTTTCGAAAAAGTATTTCCCTAAAGATTTTCTTCGACTACACGATATTGCCTCGCATTCACACAGTATGTGTGTTATGTCCTCAACAGTCTGCAGATCACTGCTGATATCCGTATCTGATAATTTGAGTCTCTTTGTGTGCCGCCGCAGGAGACAGTGCCCTGTCACGATTCATTTTACTGTCCTAAGCTTTTATTAGCTTCCTAGATCTTTTGCTGTAAAAAGCGACCAAATAGCCTTGGATATCCTGCGCCCTTCAAGACTTGACCACTTTAGGTTGGCAGTCTTTGTGATTGATAGTGCCTCTCACTATGCAAAGGGGTGGTTTGATATTGGCAACCTCACTATTGTCAAGTAGCCCTCCTTTTCTTGCAAGCTCGTCATCTTGTTCATTTCCTTTAATACCGCAGTGTCCTGGCACCCAACACAGTCTTACCCGATTCTGACTGCGTACTGCATACTGCCTTAAGCACTGTGCGACAGCTCCTGACTGTATTAGAGTTGACGTTAGTTGATTCCATTGCCTTGAGTGCGGCCTGGCTATTGATACATCTTTTTCGGATACCGATCTCATCTGCCCTGAGGCCAGCCCAATTCACTGCTTGCACCCGGCAGTCTTATAGACACTGAGGAGTACCAGAACCTGTTCCTACCTCTACGGATATAGTATTATATCATACGGAATGTCGAAGTCGCCCAAGGAAAGAATTTCATCCGTTAGAATTGGATTGTCTGGCAGTAGCTCCCTTAGGACCGTGCCATGTCCGAAACTACTGATCTTGAAATAGCCCAGAAAGGTGTCTAATTCTGCCGTAGGGGTGGTACGGAGCGCACCTTTAATGGCTATGGAAGCCATTTTCTTGTTTGTTGCTTTTCATCATAGCAGCACGCCATATGTAAGTATGGGTCTTACCACCAACGTATATAGCCAGTACACCATAGCTGGTTTTAAGCTCCACATTTTTCCTACTGTTCTTTTGTAAATAGAAAGAGGATTATATACCGTTTTGGTTCTTTCCGCTACGTTAAGATTCCAGTTCAGTTTTATGTCCAGAATCACACCCAGATACTTTGCGCTGTCCGAAAGGGACAGATCCACTCCGTTGAGTTTTAGGAGTTTGAATTAAGGTGTCTTGTACTTTCTGATGAAAAGAACCCGTTCCGTTTGGGATCGTCTTCAGGGCCACCTGCATAATGGCAATGCTAACTGAGCACAGTATATTTTGACAAATGTCATGAATTACGTGTGAGCTGTCAAAAACAGAACACTGAAAAACCAAACAGCAAAAAAATCTTCCTTTATATATATAATAGGTGACCAGATAAGAACGACAGGAAAAAAATTTAAATAAAACAACAACGGTGTGAGATATAAAATTGATTCTGATTTTATTTTAAAGCTACGTTCATGCCATTAAGTGTGGAATAGCACATCATTCAAGTGGCCGCCTTGACTTCGCTGGCAGTGCTACAAGTGGTCGGGCCGATTTTTGGTGACTCGGTCCAATAAGCAGGGATATGCCTCGGTAGTTCTTACAAGATATAGGGTCGCCTTTCTTGAAGATGGGGCGGATAGAGCTGATAGTCCAGTCGTCGGGCATGCTTTCGTCCTCCCATACTTTGCACATGATCAAGTGCATGATCCTTACAAAACATCGACCATCTTTGAGGAGCTCTGACGGCAATCCGTCCGAGCCCGCGGCCTTATTGTTTTTCAGCTTTTTAATGGCTGTGCTGACTTCGTCCAGGCGGTTGGGAGAAATACTACAGTCTGTAAGTATCAGCCAGGCTTTTAGCTTTTTTAGAAAAGTTCCGCTTCTTTTTATTACTTCTGCACTCTTCGATGTTCTTGAGCTGGGAGACTGCGAAGGCTATTAACTTTTTTCGCAGTAACTTTTGCTCCTCCCTCCTCCTGGCACTGTACTCATCCCAAGATGCCCAGATTGTTTTTTGCAACGCTTCTTATATGCTTCATCTGTTGCCTTCTTCTTCTGGATTCACTCGTTATCATACCATGGATTTCTTGCCAGGGGTGGCTGGTAGCTAGAGTTGCTCCGGCTACTTCCTGAATAGAAGTACAGCATGAACCATATGTTATTGGTGTTTGTGGTAGGCAATGGCATATTGCTGTTTTTCGTCCAGTTGATCTCTGAGCATGATTTTAACATTGCACTCTGTAGGATCCGTTCAAGAGGTCTTAGAAATCCTCTTTGATAGGGTGGTCAGCTTCATTGGTAGAAGCGTGTGCACATATGAGGCTGAGGTTGTAGAATTTCCCTTGGATGCGGATCACAGCCAGCGACCGCTACAACGAATCCGCATCCTAATATGTGCAACCTTTTGTGGCAGCTGTAATATACATATATCGAACTCCATTCTTTTGATCATTCCAGATCCTTAGAATTCAGTAGTGTCCGCCTTATACTGCGTGAGGATATTTTTCAGTTTTGGGTAGCACCCGTAGCGTATAATGTTCTAACATTCCAGGAGCATACTCTTCAATCATTGTCCTTTTTCCCGCCGTGTAGTCCTTTTAAATCGGGTCCGTTTTCGTCCTCTCGTAACGATGGTTTTTTTTTACGTGGTTGGGCCGCTAACCCCACGCACAGCCACTAAATCCGGTCGAGGTAGAAGAACGTGTCCGCTTGTCTAGAACACGGCTGCATACATTTGTTCACTTTTCAGCGGCTGCTGAAATAGCTATCCAGCAGCGCCACGTATAGGCTGCACGTCTTAGGATGCTACCTTACAAAAACTGGCAAATAAATGTTCTTAAAAGATGGCCACTTAATAAACATTAAAAAAAAGGCTAGTGGTTGAAAGGCAATGGCATAGTCATTCCAAGTCCGCTAATGACTTCAGTATTGAATAAAATTCACCACACTCATACCACGGCGTACTATGCACATAAAAAGGCCGAGACCCAGGCTCTTGGCCAATTATCAATAACTACATAAAATGAATATGTATAAAATGCAAAACGTGACTAGAAAAAAGACCTATTCAACAAAAACCACCACCTCAGTGTTCTGTATCGTCTGACTTACCGTTTCAATGAATCGGATTGGTTATTTTTGAATCTTTTAAGAATTCAAAAAAAAAAACAGAATTTACCAGTGACCGTCGACTATTTTTCGCGTTACCTTGACGTAGATGAATAAACCAACTTAAATGCATCTTCAGTAATCAGACCCTGCAAAAAAAAAAAAATTAACTCGCCTTTGTTTTACCGCTATTTTCATCATCAGTGTTCTATAGAAATCGCCAGTAACGTTCCACCCCTTCAAACCTTCAACCGCAACACCGCGATGTATGCCGCGATCAGTATAGCCTCAAGTCCACTTTCGGTCGTACTCTAAAATATCCTGATTCATTCCTAAGGCGTACAACTCGCTTATGGAATGCCCTACCGAGCTCTCTATTTCCTGGTCATTATAACTTGCAAACATTGAAAAACGGTGTACAAATATTTTAAGGGTACATACTCGTATATCCCTTGAGCGCGCGCTAATTATATTTTATGAATTTAATTTTCAAAGGACAATACAAATAAATTTGTAAAGTCCGGGATTTTACGCCGGGGTATGTGGCACTTTTTTGTCAACAACATGCGGTGTACGAGTTTCCATGTGGTCCCCATCGAGGTACTTACCACGTCCAAAAAAATGGCATTCCAGAGAGATCGAACAATTTGCAAACGAATGGGTATTTCAGCATTGTAGGAGTTCACCTTATCACAAAGAGGGACATGGGAAAGCAGAATCAGCTGTCAAAATATCAACAATTTTTTTGAAAATATTGAAGAGTTCAGGAAATTGTTTTGGAAAATGCTTTTAGAATATCGTGACACAGAAAATCAAATAGATTATACCCCTCATTAGCATCTAATGCACATACGCACAAGAGGCTCAGTTCCGATCATAAAAAAAGCTTAAGCCAATGTTGCAACCCAATGTAAAGAAAAGGATAATTCATCGTAAAAAAATTGCCAAAAAGCTTCATGATAAATTGAGCAAAAATCTTCCTTGTTTGGAATATGGATATTAGACAGCATATAATGACTCAACTTAACCGAAATTCAGGATATATCACCTGGACCAAAGGTAGTATTAAAGATATTGTTGAAATCTAAACGATCTACTAATGAAGACCCTTAAGTAGCTTTGGATCCAACTGAACTACAACAATGCCAAAAGAGGAAAGAAGGTGATGGAACAGCCTACAGAACCCAAAAGACAAACTCGTCGACCAGTACGGTTTTCTTATGATCAATCCAAATTGTAAGGGCATACAATAACTTCCCTTACTTCGTATTATACATTATCTATACACTTTCAAATCATATTTAAATTTTTGAATTTAATCTTTTAAATTAAAGTAAAGAAGATGTTATACAGTTGTTGTAGTTATGTGATCCTCATACATTTATAGAGTATTCAATAAAGCAGCCAGTTATACTTTGGAATGAAACTTTTCAAGATACTAATGCTAATTTTTTGCAATTTGTTTTTTTTTTCATTTATACTTTTTTCAATACAATTTCGACTTTGGGATATTATGAAGTAATTTTTAGGATGCTCTAGGATTCGTAGAAGAGCTCAACTTACTGCAAACTCAATTTATAAAAATTTTATGTATTAGGAAACCCTTGCTCAATTTTCCTATGCCGTTGTTACTTCTTCCTCAAATTTTATAATTAATACTTCACATCCGTATATTTAAAGAGGCACTCATTAACTAGCAATAATTGAAATAAATTATCTGTGACCGTCTTTCTGTTCAAAGTTATGCATCGTCTAGTTTAGGTTAAACTGTATCCCACTCTAAAAAACCGTCCACCACAAAAACCCCGAAAATCTTCCCTCAGTAAGCATAACAACTAGAAACCACTTTATACCAGTTAATCAACAAAACTTGGGGTAATTCTTGCACAATTAGCTCATAGCAGAACAAGATAATTGTTACATTAACGCTACAGATACAAAAGTGAGACTACAAATAGTTGCTTCTGTTTGACGCGCCCATCCTTGGTTCGTGGCCCAGCCAATTGCCATTATTCGCACTCATCAACAAGCAATTACAACCTAAAGGACATACCACCACTCCCACAAGACAGGCGACCAGGATTTAGACCAAGAATTCACCCACTGACTGACACAGGGTCGAGGCTGACTACAACAAAGGCCACATTCTTGAATAGAACTCTAAGAGTCAAGTATTGTATATTGTTTTGTGTAATCCAACAGTGACTTAATTACAAGTCATTTATGTGTAGCAGTTGAGGGTGTCCATAGTCTTTTCATCGCATCTTCTGGCTATAAAAATATATACGAAAAATACATACATATGTATGTATCATGTATGTATGCCTTTTGATAAAGGACACCTGGTGTTCGGAGAATAATTGTGCAAGATCACCTGGGGCGGCCAGAAGTGGCATAGGACTTAAATATGTAGAACGTTTCACTTTATTATGAAAAAAATTTCGATTATGATTCGGCTCAGAACCACAACTGAGAATTGGAGTTGTACATCCGAGGCTCTTCTTTAAATTCCGAAAATAGTTGGAAGTAATTTAAATTCCACTCCATCATCTGATGGTACTTTTGAGTCGAGTCCTTTACGGTTTTGCAATTGCTGGCCTTCGGACGAGTTTATCTGCAGAAGAAGCTCTCCGTACCATTGAGCTTAAAAGTGAATGCGTTTAGCATTTCAAAAGAAAACAAAGCGATTTAGGTAAAAGGATCTCCTCTAGTCATAGACTCCAATGTTCCCTTTTCGAAAGAACGGCAAAGTTCATGCTTATCCCGGGGGTGGGAATGAAAAGTTTTCTGAAAAGATTTCCTTCTGTTGTTGTTGTCGAGTGGGGTTGTGGATGGCGGTACTGGTAGAAGTTCTTTTTGGTAAAATTAATTTTTAATTAAAAAATTTTCCACCACGTGTGCTGGGTTTGGCTGAGGAAAGATTTCTCTTTGTGCATAGAGTACGAGTAAATGGTGAAAGGCGTCTGGATGTCGTTACATAAATTAACCTCATCGTCATGGGGGTGGCAGAGGAGTGTGTTGACTGTTGGTTGGGCCGGATGGAGTTTCTGGATTTGAATTTGTTGCGTGTTATTTTGTAAACGACATTTGTACTGGTTAAGTCCTTAAGGCGTTGACAATTTTTTCGCTCTACCGAGGATTACGAATCCTGTTGTGGAGGTAGTATCGTTGTTGAGTTGTGGGTTTGTTGCTTCGAAATTGTTATCCACTTAAGTGGGTGAATAATGTTTAATGGAATTATGTCGAACTTTCATTTGAACGCAAATTAAATATTTGAAATAGCTAAGAGATTAAGCGGTAATGGTTCTTGGAATTTAGTTATGATGTTATCAATGGAGCTTAAGTAATATATTTTAGTACCGAACCGCCATGCCGAAAATAAATTGTGGGGTCGCATGGGTTAAGAATTACGTTAACACTTTAAACATCACGAATAACACCATGTGGCCTCGGAAGGGCACATTGAAATTCCCGAACCGATTACTCGGAGTCCCACTGACATTCTGAGTGCACTCTCAAGCACAGTTCAGCCGGATCCAACAGCAGAATAAAAGTAATATCACAATGACCCCTACCTGATTCCAATGTCCAACGTTTCAAATCAAACATTCGCAATGGCTCAGGAAGCCGGCCAAAAAGCCGCCAAGTGGACTTGGTGACTTCCTCATTCACCAAGAAGCACAATCGCCCTTTGAAGCATTTGCCCCGAAAATGGCCTTCACCGAAGAATCCGAAGTGGATGAAATGTCTCTACAGAATTTAATTGAAAACTCCGAAAACCAAAAATCTTCCATTCAGCAGCGAGTTGAAGCAAAGTTTCTTGGAATTGATTTCCTGCTACAACAACGAAGAGCCTCTACTCGAAGAATTGATCGAAGTTAGATGGTTCAACCAAACAAATGCCGCTCAAGGTCGTCAAAGAAAAACCTGGAAACACGGCGATTTGGCGGAACAACTTTTTAACGAATTGGAAACCAAAACACCGCAGTCCTACGCAGCAATCATCCATGGAATAGCTAAATATGGTCAGACAGAAAGGGCACTTGCTCTCTTCCAAGACTCCACGGAAAAGCAAATAGAATTGGACACGAAAGCCTTCAATTCCCTGATTGGTGTTGCAAATTTCCTTAAAGAAGCCCCTGACCAGAGATGTTACTTCTTTCTAGATCTATTGCAGCAGATGAATCAGCATGAGCTCAAGCCAGACCTGCGAATACTTAATACTCTCCCGGAGACGGAGATCAGCACTTTGTTGAACCAAAAGCTGGCAAAAGAAAACGCCCTAAAAGTGGTCAGTGAGTTCAAAGAGCCGAGTCTTGCGACGTATACTGCTTGCTGATCATCTTCTGTCGTGATCGTGGACCAGTTTCCCATGTGATTGTGGAGATTCTCAACGAGATCCAACATAATGAATTAGTTATCTGACATCGCAAGGACACTTGCTTCTTTGTTATCGCTATGGACGTTTGTCGGAATCATTTGCATGACAAAGACATTGCCAAGAAGGTCCATGCTTTATTGCATAATCAGGAACTACGATCTGATCGGGGGTTCCTACAAAGAGAGTACCTACTATTGCCTTACTCTGCAAAATTGAGTCAATCGAGGAGTTCATGCAGACCTACGATCACTACGTGCCGAATGTGTACATTCCAGAGCCAGGTTACATGGAAGAGATCACCAAAGCGGTTGAGATCAGCCACCGCGAATGTGGTCAGACAGAGTTACCAGATTCTTATGTGAGACCAAGCAGAATCCGGAACAAAATCCAGTGCATATTGGTCCCAATGAACACTTTGCCTGAGTTGCATTCGACACCTTCAACAAGATTAACGATCCGAAAGACAACCGTTTCACGAAAAGCTCCAACTCACCGGACAGATGATTGGTGATATTTTGACACTGCCGGTGTGTTGGGGGAACTTTGAAAATGCCACTAAGGATTCGAGATAATTGACAGAGATCAACACAAGATTCTTGGAACAACGTTGGATGAGTGCAAGAGGGAGTTTGTCGAGTTCTGCATGGCTGAGTAGTCGCCTAGTTTGGCCGTCCGTCGTCTGGGGTACTGCGTGGAGAATAACATCGAGTTCACAAGGGTTTCACATTAAACGAGACCAATTCGTCAAAACTGGAGAGTAGCAGCACAGGTTCTAAGAGAGAGGCAATAACGTTTAATTCCCAAAATAACGATCTAATTCTATTCCGTTGAATAAGCATCAAAAAGACGTGAATTAGTTTCTTCAGGAGTGCAATCAACTTTTTATGTAGCACTAGGTTCTCTTTTATTTTTGCCTTCTGTCGGAAAAGTGCTAGACAAAGTGGTAGTTGATTATACCCAGTCTTTCGTAGACAGATGAGTAAGCGCTTCAGTGGTAAATCCCTACAGCACCTGTACCTACCACATCAACGCCGAGTACCGGCAACCTGATAAACATGCACATTTATGTTGTGCTCACGGCGCGAGGAAGCAGTCAGTATGTGCATTCTTTTCTTGAGCGACAGCAGGAAGCTTGATTAGCTCTTAGAAACGTCTTAAAGCGTATTTCGTATTTTTTTTTATCTATTTGGCGCACGCACCCTAGTTCTGGTGTCATTGCATCAGATAGCATGTCCATAAGAGCAGTATCAAAGGCAGTTGATTAAAAGTCCGTGCGTGTTGTATCAAAGAACACTTCTCTCTTAATGGAAGATTGTTTTCAGAATGTAGCCCACGATGTGATTATCGAGGGGAGGTACACTACGCATTTTTAATGAAAGTTGGTTCCACCTAACAGCCCAGGCATATGATGTATATAATTAATCTTATCATTGCTGTGTAGATCCAGTGGGCCCTCCTCCGTGACAGCTCTATGTCTAGCTGAAAGCTCCTTTACACTGCCGATAGCGACTTGGAGGTTTTCGACGTGGCATGTGTAGTTCAAAGAAGTTTGCTATCCAAAATGACACCCAAACAAGGCTGTCGCTGGTTTCTTTGGTCTAAGATCGAAATTGGATGTACACATTTTCTGAAAAACTAAGAGAATTTTTTGTAAGATTCTTACCATTGAATCATAGACGTACTGTATGATGAAGTAGTATGTGCTTTCTCAGAGACATTGGTTGCTTTATGAGACAACTTTGCAAAATTAGATTTAGACAAATGGTACATCTAACACCGATGTTCACCTGAACATGCGCAAACTCATCGGCTGAAGTAATTAGGACGTGTGAGTCAATGAATACCAACGCTTAGGCTTCAAAGCACCTTCTAGTCTATGGAAAAAGCAGTTTCTTCTTTAAATGGCGCTTTGAAGAGTCGAAGTCTCTGTCGCATCACTACCGATCCCAATCGAATAGCATTTTCCACAGGAAGACGAACCATATTTAGCTAAGTTCTAGTCTATATGCCTCCACCCCCATAAATAAGATCATATTTTCGCGTTTGATCGGAATAAACTCAGTTTGGATTTTGTGCTGAAAATACAAGTTTCGCTTTACAAATTCTGCTATCCACACAAAGTTCAGTATCACCATTTTCTGCATAGAGACACAGCCACAGAAAGCTTATTACTTGTTCGACTTGCTGTTGGAGGCAAACATTATCTCAGCTCCTTGTTATTTTGAGATTGAACATTCCAGATTATATCACTAATTATTGTACTACATAGAATAGTAACGGGAAAGGATACAACCTTGTCTTCACTGCGACTCCTCTGACACCTTACTGTTATGTAAGAGATGACAGTTACAGCCATTAATGTTTTTCTCATATACCTACCCTGCCCAAGGCTCGCCATATCTCTGCTCAAACTGACGAAGACCTTCTGAAATAGGTGAAGAAATAATGATCGGCTAGGTGTTGATATGGTCGCCGGAAGAGGATCCAGCACGATAGCTTACATGTTCGAGGTTGAATCAAAATGTTGTTTCACTTGATACGAAATTGTTCTATAATAGTTATTAGTTAGAGAATGCATACGAGTATATGTATGTAGGCACAGCTTCAAGCATCATTTCTATGCACTTATACCTACTCTATATACTTTTATGTATCTACTTTATATACATAAACGTTTACAGCTTTAAAGAATTCTTTTTAAGCTACGAGGGCGGGTCAATAATTCCGTGCATTTTTGAATTTCTGACCTCTTTACTGAAACAGCAACACTGCTCCTGTCAACAGGCATTTGTCAGTTGACTCCTGTCAAAATTTAAACTTGCTGCGTCAGTTAGTTTGTGTTTGACAGCTATTTTTATCAGACTACTCACTAATTTGAGGAGAAAATGGAAAAAAGTGAATTTCGTGTGCTTATTAAGCATTATTTCTTGCGAAAAAAAACCATTACCGAGACCAAGGCTGAGCTTGATAAATACTATGGGGACTCTGCACCATCGATTTCAATGGTAAAAAAGTGGTTTACTGAATTTCGTTGTGGCCGTACAAGCACTGAAGATGCCGAACCTCCTGGACGCCCAGTTGAGGTCTCTACACCCGAAACAATCGAAAAAATTCACGATATGGTGTTGGCCGACCGAAGATTGAAAGTGCGAGAGATTGTGGAAGCCGTAGGGATCTCGCATGGCTCAGTGGTTTCAATTTTGAATGATCACTTGGGCATGAGAAAGCTTTCCGCAAGATGGGTGTCGCGTTTGCTCACAGTCGACCACAAACGCAATCGTGTAACAACTTCACAGGAAGGTTTGGCGTTGTTTAATCGCAATATGGAGGAGTTTTTGCGCCGTTTTGTAACCGTGGACGAAACATGGATCCATCACAACACACCAGAGAACAAACAACAGTCAAAACAGTGGGTTTCTAAGGGTGAATCGGCGCCAAAGAAGGCCAAGGTGGGTTTGTCAGCCAATAAAGTTATGGCGACTGTTTTTTGGGATGCACGCGGGATAATCCACATTGACTACCTTCAAAAGGGAAGAACAATCAATGGGGAATATTATGCCAACTTATTGGACCGATTCAATGACGATTTGAAAAAAAAACGACCTCATTTGGCCAAGAAAAAAGTTCTTTTCCACCAAGCCAATGCAAGGGTGCACACATGTGCAGTTGCCATGGCAAAAATCCATGAATTGGGCTATGAATTGCTTTCTCATCCACCCTATTCTCCAGATTTGGCTCCGAGCGACTACTTTTTGTTCCCAAACCTGAAGAAATGGCTTGGTGGAAAAAGATTTGACTCCAATGATGAAGTCATCTCGTCATTTTGAGGACCTCGACAAATCATTTTTTTTGGAAGGGATAAAAAAATTGGAGAAGCGTTGGACAAAGTGTATAGAGCTCAAGGGAGACTACGTTGAAAAATAAAATTATTTTTTTATCAAAAAATCTGTTTTAATCCAAAAGTCACGGACTTATTGAGCCGCCCTCGTATAAGTTATTACCAGTTGAATCGTCAAATTGTGATATTCCTTTTTTATTAAAATAAAAACCCAAACGATTTGTGAATTTAATGATGCATCTTGTTTTATTTAGCTGATCTAACTACTAAATATTTGGGGGCTCAACAAACAGACGCCAAAAAAAAACTTACCATGGAACAATTTAAGCTAGAGTTAGCGCTATTCTCTGAAGTATCAAGTCCCCCGCGTGACACTAATGACATGAAAGTCAGAGAATCAACTCTGGCTCTCAATCAGGCTATGGCCGCTTCCTGCCCTATTATTCAACCTTGAGGCAAGAAAAAGTCACATTGGTGGACATCAGCACTGGGACTGCTCAGAAGCACTAGCAGAACACTTTTTAATGTAGCAAAAAGCACTAGAAAAGTGACTGACTGGGACTAATACGCCTAGCTGTTTGAAAAAAACCGATGGCTCTTGGACAACCTCAACTGATGAATCACTCAACCAGCTACTGGACACCCAATTGTCCAGTGTTTTTGGTTTCGATATTGACTCTCCAGGGGTGGGAGTCAAAATAGGACGGAGAGATTTTCTTCACTCGGAATGGTGAGGTTGTGAATTTTAACGGTTGTTTTTGTGTTTGAAAACCCTACAACCGCCAAATCTACATGTCAGTGTTATGCCTTCACACGCAGATTTTCCTGACTGAGTTCCAATTACACAAATGAAAACTTGTTGTGGCTAGGATTCGAACCTTGACCTTCCGAGTGAGAAGCGATAGCTAGTACCACTACACCACGGCCACCCCAACTGGTGCCGAAAAATGTTCTCATGTTGTCCGAAAGGACCTCAGACCTATTAGTCTATCATCTTCCTTCTGAAAACTCTAGAACGACTGATTGATATCCATATACGAGTTAAAATTGATCCAAGACTTCTGTCAGTGGCTCAACATGCCTACTCTAAAGCAAAGTCGGTGGAAACGGCTCTGCATTTACTGACTAGCCACATCGAACGATCACTACAATATAAAGAGTACACAATGGTTGCTTTCTTGAACATAGAGGATGCCTTTAACAACGTCAACACATCCGCAATCACGACTGCGCTGTCAACTCTGCAGGTTCGACGACTCATTTGGGGAGTTGATCAGTCTTATGCTAAAAAGCAGGATAATCAACTCGAAACTGGGTGAGACTTCTGCTGAAAGATGTGTCAGCAGAGGTACGCCGCAAGGCGGTGTCCTACTTCCCTTCTCTGGAACTTAGTAGTTAATGAACTGCTGATATACCTGGAAGCGGGTGGTAGCAGGGTTATTGCCTATGCGGATGACGTTGCTATAGCCGTCTCAGGTAAGCATCTTAATACCATTAAAGAACACTTTCAAGTAAATCTCAATAGATTAACTCGTTGGGCAGATCGCTGTGGATTGGGAATAAACTCCCATAAAAATGATCTTGTCCTCTTTTCCAGGAAATACAAAATTCCAATTATAGACCCTCCATCAATAAACGGTATCAGTTTAGTATTTTCCGATACAGCAAAATACCTGGGTCTCATTTTTGACAGGAAACTAAACTGGAAACCTAACATTCAAGAAAGAGTCAATAAAGCTACAATAGCTTTATTCTCTTGCAAAAAAGCCATTGAGAACAAATGGGGCCTTCAACCTCGCATAAACCACCTGCCTATACATCTCGGTCATAAGATACTTACCTACGGGGTTGTTGTCTGGTGGACGGCACTAGACAATCTAGTCAACTGCAGCAATCTAAGAAGGGTCCAAAGAACAGCATATCTATGCATAAGTGGAGCATTGCGGTCTTCCCCTCTGCGGCATTAGACATTCGCCTTAAAGCGACTAAACAGTGGACAAGTAATTCATTTGGCCACGCCAGCATTCTTAATGCATTACGAATCCTCGCAGAGAACATCGATTACACCACACCTGAACTTTGGTTTGACAAAAACTTCCATGTAAGCTTCCCCTCTAGATCCTTCTGCGAGGAAGCTGCTTTCATGGAGGACAAGTCAATCCATCTTTACACAGATGGATCTAAAATCGATAGCGGAGTTGGTGGCGGTGTTTTCTCAGATAAGCTAAATCTATGCCTCTCTTTCTGTCTTCCAAATCACTGTAGCATGTTCCAGGTGTAAATTTTGGCTGAAGAAAAACGTGATATCTGCAAACGATATCCGCATCTTTTCGGATAGTCAGGCGCCTATCAAGTCCCTGGACTCGGGCTCATTAAATTCTTGAATGCCGATCATCTCTTATGGAGATGGCAGGTTCAACCTTCGCCTTTGTTGGGTGCCGGGCCACAGAGACATTCCAGGGAACTTAAGAACCACTCTACCTATTATACCGGAAAAGGTTAGCATAGGTATACCAATCGCTACGTGCAAACTGACATTAAAGCTGGATGCCAATAAAAGAACATACCTTAGGTGGACTGTTGGACCAACATGTCTAGTGACCATACATGTCTGGCCAAAACTGCATCTGAATCGCCCTAAGTGTCTGATCCTTCTAAATAGGAAACATCTCAGCGCCATCATAGGCGTCATCACTGGACACTGCCTCATAAGCAAGCACGCAAAAAGGCTGGGCGCCTTTATAAACGATTTCTGCAGAAGCTGTATGGACGAGGAAGAGGAGGAGACAATCCTCCACCTGAGTAAGTGCCTTCGTATCAAATATGTTTAGGGATTACTGCTCAGAGGGGAACATTGAACATGTATTAATCACAACCGGGGTACCACCACGAGGGAACGGACAAACAGAACGTTCTAACAGAGTCGTCGTCGAATAGCACAATGTAGAACTCGGCTATCGTTCTCTCGTTCGGTCTCCACTCTCCTTCGGAGAACTCCCTCTATAAGCCACTTTGCCTTTCTCTCTACCGCGCGTATGCTGTCCGAGAACCGAAGTACACGCTTAGTAGGCAGCTAAGCAAAAGTAAAACGTTTAAGCAAAATGAAAAGAATGTTTTCAAAATTTCATAAACGCTTTACTATAATTTTCAAATGCCAATTTAAATTAGACAAAATCAAAGATTTATCCTCAAGCCTCAAATGTGGTATTTTTCCGTGGACGCTCGTGAAACTTCGCAAGGCGAAATACCAAACCTCAGTGTCTGTCCATTGCTTGGCGGCTCCTTTTATACTCTCCACTTCATCGTAGAGAGTTTCCATTAAAGTTGTTTACAGCTACGAGTGGTGCATTTAAGGGTAGCCACATCACCGAAATAATATAAATTACTTTTAATAATTTTCAGTTAAAGTTTTACAATGTTTGTTTTTTCCCAAATGAACAATGATAATAATTTTACATATATATTGCAAGAATCACAACGCTAGAGAGATCAATTAACCACACACCATTTGAAGTCTTACTTGGGGCTGTGATGAGAAAAAAGGATGACTTGAAAATTTTCAACAGCAAGAGCTGTTGAAGCAACACAAAGGTAATGGAGAGATTATTCGCTTTGAGGCTCGTCAAAAGATTCAAAAACTCCAATCGGAAAATCAGAAAACCCTGAATAAGAATACAGATACTGGTAATAACTCTGTGATCTTGTTGCCATTAAAAGAACCCAATTTGCAGCAGGGAATAAGCTTTTTCTGATTTTTTAGGTCCATTCGAAATTGTTTCAATGACCAAATCTGGTGGTTACACCGTTAAGAAAGCATTCCCATACGAGGGACCTTATAAAACAACTAGCATTGCGATTATGTGAAACCATGGCGGAGTGAAGACCAAAACGAAGACGAAGACAAAACCGATATGGATCCATCATTCGATGCGGATTAAACTGAAGATGTAGGCCGGAGGTAGGCACAGCTTCAAGAATTGTTTCCATACAGCTATGCCTACTCTATGTACTTATACCTACTCTATACACTTATACGTACTCTATATGCTTATAGGTAAGTTATTACCGGTTGAATAGTCAAGTTGTGAAGTCGATAAAAGTTGTTCCTTAAAATCTAATTTTGCATTCCTTTTTTATAAAAATAAAATCCCAAACGATTTGTGAATTTAATGAAGCATCTTGTTTTATTTAGTTGATCTAACTACTACATGTATATACCTCCAGTTGCCATTTCCGGAAGGTTTTCCTTCTTGGGTACCTTAACAATTATTCCGCTCTTCCAATTTTCGTGCTTGGAAGAATTCCGTCGCAATGCCATCTACGCAAACTACTTTGTTTTTTTTTCATGGCCCTTGTTGCCGATGTTATTTCAGTGTTACTGTGGGGAAACTGTGAATAAAAGCATATCTACTGCTGTGGGAGGCTCGCCTGAAATTGGGTAAACATTGCTGTTTCCTTGTACTCATAATATTATGAATGATCCTACTGTCCCACTCATTTTGGTGCTCCTTCACCTTTGGTGGCTACCTCTTTGATGTAATTACACTTGTCCCGTATTACACTGTACTTCTTTTCGATTCATGTATATTACTGAAGCTAGATGCTGATTGTTCTCGCATTTTTCACAAGGTGGTGCATTATCTGTTGGCACTTTTGTGGATCCTAGGGCTTGTCGGCATTATACCGAGTAGATCGGTTGCAGTGAACAGACGCAGTACGAAGACCTTTTGGCCAAACAGTGTGTTTTTAATGACAAGGTAGTTGACGATACAACAGTCAGGAAACCTTTTGCCGTTGCCATTTCTTGTGTCCCTGAACACCTGTGGTTCATCTCTCTCGGCGTGAAATCTCCTGCCATCGTCACAATATCTTTGATAGGCGTTGAGTTGATTTGTGTGCTCAGGACGTCATAGAAATCGTCGTTCTCATCTCCGTGGAGTTTTGCTCAGCTCAACTGTGCTCAATATCATGTCATCATAAGGGCCCTACCGCATATTTGTGTTCATTGGTTTTCCATAGTACGATTCCATTTCGTAGATCAAGAAGCTTTAATCCGTTACGAAGGGTTGTATATAATATTACAACCATCTAGTTTTGCTTACTCATAAGATGTACCGCATGAATTCCCACTCTGGTTGTAGGAATTTAGAATTTTGGGCACCCTCTTTCCATTGTCAGTGGTGGATAGTCAATGGTTGTCAACAAAGGCTCTGTTCGTATCCAGGGTGCGAGTTGCTGTTTCAGTTTGCAGCTTAGTAGGCCACGGATAAATCAATGCTTGTTCTGTTTTATGAATTCACCATTCGCCGTCTTCAAACTTTGCAATTTTCGCTGAAACTCCTAATAGGAGAAGCATTATCTTGTTTTCTAACAAGCCAGAATATATTGGCCAATGTTGCTTGCACGACGCCAATTACTTTTTGTTTGCCATCCTATGTAAAATGGTGTTAAATTATGTCTTAAATCTCATTTACGAGTACCGATCAAATTGTTGTTACAGTGTCGCTGGAGTTTACACAGTAGGCACGAGTAAACAAGATAGGATGTTATAATGAAGAAGTCTAATCCCATATAGTTCGGGCAATTCAAAGGATTTTACATACTTTCATTTAGTTAGAGATTGCAGATGAGTTTTCAATTCTTCTTGCGGGTCCGTTGCAGTAATTCCATTGGTTCACTAAAATCCACATGGGGTAATTCGTTTTGCATGACAGCGACTGTAATTCTAATACTACGTTTTAATCCTTATATCTGCATGCTTCTGTATGGCTTTTGTGTTCTTGGCATTTTTTCTGATATAACATACCAAACATCTTTTCTATGGTAGGACGTATTACATCTCCTTGTGGAGCTTTCTTCTAGTTCTTTATTTTTCTTTCTGAAAAGCTTATATTATTCCCATCTCCTTTGCACGGAGCGGTTTGAAGTAGCGTCTTCCTCGTCGTCTTTTCTGCAGTGTTGTTTCGCACGTCTTCTGTTCCGGTCCATGCACTTGTGTATCAAACCAGCAGTTTTGTAGCAGATATCAGATAAAACCCAGTAGATCAGATACGCCGGCGTCTTTAATATTACAATGACGGGCAGCATGGATTTTCTGTTTTGGTTCTTGGACACTTGATCAGTATAAGCTCAAATTTCCTCACTGTACTTTTTCGACTTTTTAGTCTGCGGGAGATTGCACATTAAAAATATTAGATCTCTGCATGAAATATATGCGGATCGGAATAATATTAATCCATTTGACGTTTTTTCTTATCATGAGACGTAATGTTGAGATATCGAAGACAAGTGCTAGGTACTCTTGCGTAGGCTATATTTTCCAATGTATTCCCAAATTTGCCTCCCTTTCCCTGCTGAAGGTAAAATTATTAATATTAACATTACGTAGACCACTATTGCTCGCCATGTAAAAGTCTAAGTTTTCTATCCTTTTTATCGCCTCGTCGCACTTTTTTGATCCCTGTGAAGTCCCTATTCAATTAGTCTAGGGCCTCCTCGATTGCGTATGGTCAGTATGGTCATGGTCACCTTAACTGTTAATCATGGAAGGCTATTTGTTGCTTTGTAACCAATAGGGATCGTAAATGGATCAATTGTTAACCCTACCGTATATCCCCCAATCTGGGAGTCGAGATCCTTAGGACGAAAGAACGTTACTATATTTCGCTGAGAATTCTTATTGGATAAGTTCTAGGGAGCCGTGCTTTGAATGTGCTGAAGTACTTTAGGCGAGGTTATCGCTTAATCGCCCCAAAACATTAATATAATGGCCTGTCTGAACCAATTTTATGCCTTAGGTTAGGTAGGGTTAAACAGGGGTATGATGTATGTGGGATTTGAATGCCAATGAAAACACTATCGACTTTTTACTGCTATACTTTATATTTATTTAAAGGGAAAAGACAAAAAGCTGGCCGGTCGCTTTTTGTTCAAATAAGACTCAAATACTACTCTACTTGCTTGCTGGTAACGGTCGACTTTGGCGTGTTTGTCTCGATCTGTGTGTTTATTCATTGGTCGCGGTGTACTCGGTCTATCTGTCGTGTGCTTGCACTATGTACGCACCGTTCAGTCGGATGTTCTCTTGTGTTTTTTGTTGTATTTCGTGTGGTCTTCGTTCCATTTGGCGACGGATGATTTTACTGTTCTGTCGTCTTTTTGGTATGAGTCTTCTACGTAGTTATGTGTATGTGTTATGTATAAGTTTGTCGTACATTCAGTAGGGTATCTCCGCGTCAGTCTGGCTACCTATCCCAGATGTATATGTAAACATAACGGGCCCATTGCAATCCCAGTTGAATTTGTCTTCAAATGGCAAAAAGCTAAACAATCGCCCTGGGGAAACACCAAATTTCTCTACATAAGCCAAGAAGGCCTTTAAAGTTCTTGCCGTCTATTCTCTCTAGATTTTCGAAAAAGTATTTCCCCAAAAGTTTCCTTTGACTACGCGATATTGCCTCACATGTGTTATGTCCTCAACAGCTTGCAGATCACCGCAAATCTGCAAATATCCGTATCTGACAATTTGAGTCTCTTTGCGTGTTTCCGCAGGAGACAGTGTCGTATCAGGATACCTAGTACTGCTCGCAGCTCATCCATGGTTAATTTTATTAGACCAGAAAGCCTTTGATACCCTGTGTCCTTCAAGACTTGATCACCTTAGCTTGGTAGTCTTTATGATTTTTTCTCGATAGTGCCCTTCACTATGCAAAGGGGTGGTTTGATGTTGGCAGCCTCACTATTGTCGAGTAGATCCCCTTTTCTTGCAAGCTCGTCCACTTGTTCCTTTCATTTAATACAGCAGGTCCTGGTACTCAGCACAATCTTACCCGGTTCTGAGTGCATAGTGCCTTAAGCACTGTGCGACAGCCGCTGACTGTATCAGAGTTGACGTTAGTTGATTCCATTGCCTTGAGTGCGGTCTGGCTATCGATGTAGATAGCGATATCTCCTTCGGATACTGATCTCATCCGCATTAGCTCAGCGGCCCTGAGGACAGCCAGCACTTCTGATTGGAAGACACAGCTTGCGTCCGGTAGTGTTCTAGACACTCTTAGTTCTTGGTCTTCTGAGAAGATACCAGAACCTGTTCCGTTCTCTGTTTTCTAATGGTCTGTGAAATTTACAATTTTATTTGACGTGATTATTGCATTTTTTTGCCGGTCCTCTCTCTTCGGATATATTATATCATACGGAATTTCGAAGTCGACCAAGGAAAGAATTTCATCCGCTGGAATAGGATTGCATGGCAGTAGCTCCGCTAGGACCGTGCCATGTCCGAAGCTACTGCTCCTGAAGTAACCCAATTAGTGAGTCTTATCGCAATGCTGCCAGCAAGTTTTTTGATCTGTAAATCAAGCAGTGGGAGGTGCAGATAGCTGTCTAATTCTGCAGTAGGAGTGGTACGAAGCGCAATAATGGCTATGGAAGCCATTTTCATGTTTATTGCTTTTCATAATAGTAGTGCGCGATATGTAAGTATGGGTTTTACCACCACCTTATACAGCCAGTACACCATAGCTGATTTTAAGCCCAACATTTTTCTTGCTATTCTTTTGCAGATAAAAAGAGCATTATATGCCTTTTTGATTCCTCTCGCTACGTTAAGATTCCAGTTCAGGTGATTGCCCAGAATTACACCCAGATATTTTGCGCTGTCCGAAAGGGACAGTTCCAATGCGTTGAGTATTGGGGGTTTGAATTGCGGTATCTTGTACTTTCTGGTAAGAAGAACCAGTTCCGTTTTAGAAGGGTTGGCATTGAGACCACAACTTTTTCCCCAAGTGCTGATCATCTTCGGGGCAACCGCCATAATGTCGCTTAAAATATTTGAGTATTTTCCCTGCACTATTATGACCACGTCATCTGCGTATGCCGTTGCACTTATACCCATTGCACTAAGCTTCTTGAGGATGTCATTGATTCATTCAGCACCCAGAGGAGTGGCAATACGACTCCCCCTTGAGGGGTTCTTCTGATTATAGACATTCTATCCGATCTTTTCCCAATGGAACAGTTTATTTTCCTTCTTGCGAGTATGTTGAAAACCCAGTTTGTAACGCCCTGTTCATTGTTAGCGTCTACTAGAGCATTCTTAATGGCGGTGCACCACACGTTGTTGAAGGGCCCTTCAATATCGAGCAAGGCAGCAATCGCAAACTCTCCGAAGTGCAGACTCTTCTCTATTTTCCCCACCACCTCGTGCAGGGCAGTTTTTACAGATCTTCGTTCCTTATACTCGTATACATACTGCGATTCAATCAAAAAGCCATTAATGCATCTATTTCTAATACTTATTCAGACTTCTGAAATCTTTTGCTGTTATAGGCCCCTCTTTGCCAGCTTAAATTATAAAAATCACCATAGCCTCCCTCCAAGCTATTTTTAAACTGTATCTGATTTTCTGGTTTACTACCTCTGGTGCTTTCTGTAGCATAATCGGTAGAATATCATGTACACCATGTACTGTCGCTTGTGAGAAATTTCGCCTTTTTATAGAGTTTCCTAACCTCCTTCCTTTTTAATTCTATCTTCCTATTGCACCATTTTGGTTGAGCCCTTTTAGGTGTTTTGTTAGCCGGGCAAGCTTTCTCGAACGCCATTGTTAGTGCTTTATTAAAATTTTCTACCGCTCTATCTAAGTTAACAATATTATCTCCAGGTGTATGAAGTCGAGATTTCGCTTTCACTCATCTCTAACCCATCCTAGACAGGGGTTGTCTGTATTGTGTTTTGATTTTGTTTTTCCATTTCAAAATTGAATTTGATTCCCACGAGTAGGATCGGAAATAAAAGGTCAGCCCAGGCAGCGCCGACATACTTGGGTAAGGCTTAGCATAACAGGCCATACGCCAACGTGCCTGAGAGAGCTCGCTCACAGTTGGTTGGGCCCCAAACCTGGCATCCTTCGGTACGGTTTGCTATACGCTCACACCACCGCTGGAATTGGGTTAGGCAGTTCTTAGTTCGCCACTCCTCAGCCGACCGTAGGCGGTTGAGTCTTTGCGACTTAAGCCTCTGCACCGGCGTCAACGAAGAAGACGCTCGTGTCAAGGTGCCTGTAGCGCAGAAGAATTTTATACCTTGATGTGTAGGTACGTTCCGAGTCTTCAACAACATTCGTGTGGTCAGATTCGGCACATTGCAAAGTGACCGGTGATGTTGTATTCCCTTGTTCTTCTGCTCTTTTCTAAATTGAATCTACGGCCGGCTATGGTGAAGTTGTCGAAGTGTACTGCATTTGCTGTCCGATATTGTCGGTTAACTTAGATGCTTCGATGTGGTAAATGGATAAGCCTGGGACGCTTTAACCATCAACTAGTTCTAGTCCATTTTTAGCCATTCTACCTGTCGTTCTTAACTGTACTACCGCCTACCGGCAATAACTTCTTGCCTTTTTCGCATAGTTCAACACTATTTATGACATTGCTCATAGACATTGTCAAGGCTTTGATGGCTTCATTCTATTATCCCTCGATCCATAGGCCTTTTCTAGAGTTCTTGTTTTTTTAGCTGCATATGATACATATGCGTAACTAAATAGAGTGTGCGGCATATTACTGCAACTACCGTTTTTTTTTTTCTTCCAATCCCATATTAAGAAGATTTAAGAGCTCAAAATTCTATGCAAAGATCGAAACATCATTGTCCTCTTCCGCGACTTGTTGCTATATCTAAACCCTTTTTGGGCATTTTCTCTGCGCCCTATCCCCTAATCAAGAGAAAGATTTCTGGTTGAGGAACGAAATGTATTGGATCCTATTTGTCTCTCCATCGAATGGGGTAATTCGTATCAAATGTTATCTGAATAATGTTGTCGTCCGTCATCTATAAGTCAGATGTAGTAAGGTAATATTTGAAGCTTTCCTTTCACACTTAGCTCGTATAAATAATATATTTTTGAAATAAAATATAGCTTGTCCGTAAAGAAATAGCTTACTTACCGAATGGTTAAGCCATTGAAGGCAAAGGTATTTTAAATACTTTCCTTAAGCCATTTATGATTAATTGGCTCAATAAAAAACATAATCCCCTGACACATGTAAATTGATCGTTTAGATGAACGGTGAAGTCACCAAGGAAAAATCCCACTGTTCTACATCTACATCTACATATGAACGTATATTCAAATAGCGTCCTTTAAGGAAAGAATAATCGAAGGTACTTATTTCCTCGTCACAAAAGGCACAAGCGAATATATCCGATTCATGTTCTAATACCAACCAGACAGCATATCACGTTTCTAGTTTCCACACCATAAGGCAATAAATTTTCCTTAATACGCACATCGTCGGGACCCGTGTATCCTTTCAAGAATGAAAAATTTCCTTTTCAGTTACGTTCTCTGCTTTTTATCCAGATTCATGTCAGATATTGTGAGTTAAACCTCTTGCACTCATCACTATCCATCGTCTCTGGTTATCCTGTTTCTTCTTATATAACGATACTGAAGGATTATGAGTTAAATTTTATTGGACTATGAGCTTATACGAGTATTTTTTGTTCATAATTAGGTTGCAATCCATGTAAATGAATTGGAAGTTCTACGTCTTCGCTTCATACTTTATAAGGTCTGTGCTAGAATGCGGTATCTTACTTAAAGATTAATTTTTATAATGAAAAAGTTGAAAGATCTACTCTTATTGTATGCATCGGCAGCGGTACAATAACCTATTTCAAAGAATAACCTCTTACAGATACAACCTTTTGCCAACATCGTGTTCGTATTCTTTTTAGGAGACAAACGAGGATAATTTAGAGGAGAGAAAAGCAAAACAAAAAAATATATCGTATAAACGAGTATATGTACATTGTACATAAATATATTAGTTCCATAAAAAAGAGGAACTACTTTGAACAAAACTACGAGTAATTCCCCATAGAGTGTTCCATAAAATAAAGATTTGAAGTTGAAGTTTACCTACCAACCCTTAGTTGAGGTTATTATTCAACAAAGAAGTTCGCGGTTGTAGTGGCTGTGGTTGAAGAGCAGTTTTCTGGGCCAGAAGAGAGTATAAGAACTGAACTGCCAAGGAAGTAATGAAAAATGAACTTCGAATAAAGTTTAAGCATGGTAAAGATGAAACTCCATCATTGTGTCTTTACGTACCTATAGCTTATGGCTACACGTTTTTCTTTTTGTGGTTCATCTTTAGAAATAGAATGTTTCCCTAAGTAGGATATCGCTGAAAGGTATGCGAATACTCGTATACAAATCGATATCAATGCTCTGCTTACCATTACTGGCATTCTAGATGACCACAGTACTTCATTTAGTCTTATAAAAGATAGCAACTGCAAATGAGAACACTACACGGATGTAATGACTGAGTTTCTTACCACAACAACTGCAAGCCTTTCGGTATCCTCTCGACAATACAATGCTGCTTACAACGACAAAGGAAAGTTTGTTGGGTGGAAGTACGAGCAAATCAATCTCTCGAATAATAAATACTCATAGCTGCACAATGAAGGAATTCACTTTATCAGAATTACTGACCGTAATAGGGAAAACTTTTGCAAAATTTCTGAATGGATCAATGGCAGTGTTTGTAAACTTTAAGACTTTGACCCTATGGAAACCTACATTTTAATATCGGGTATTGAAGAATTTAATTACCCAAAGTCTTAAATTTGAACACATTAACATCAACTAATTGAAACAAAAATTTTCTAAGAACCACAAATTTAGTTTAATAGGTCTGAGTGAGTGTAACAACTGATGGATAGCGGGTTGTGAGTAAAAATTTTGTTGGTGCACTGTTTCATATTGTTGTAAGGGCATAACACCTACAGCAATTTGATTTGGTAAACAAACGTCAGAATTTTCACTTGACAGCATTGCTTAGTATCGTCGATGTTTGTGTTTACTGTGTTTGTTTGTTGTTATGTCTAGGGAATTCAAGGTGGACGTAGGTAATATACGCGGGCTAAAAAGTAATCACTTTTCTGCGTACGTCCGAGTCTAAAAGTACAGACCAGCTGCTTTGGCACGTAGTGAAACACATGTACACTCCCGCCCACACCTCTCAGATCATTCTGATCTGAAGCTACCTGGTTACGAACTAGTGCCATTATTCTTCTCTCACCATGGTCTCGCCATTTACGAGGGGCGTTCAATATATTCTCGGTATCGATATGAAGGAAAATGCGAATTCAATTTAAATTGTTTTTATTTTTCAATATAATCTCCCATAACATCAATGCATTTGTTACATCTTGAGATAAGCTTTTTTAAACCCTCAAAAAAACAAATTTCCTAAATACCCATTTATTGCCGACTTGAGTTCTTCATCATCCGAAAATCTTTTTCCACGAAGACATTTTTTCAAATCCGGAAACTGGAAATAATCACTAGGGGCAAGGTCTGGACTATAGGGTGGGTGTTGGATTTCTTCGAAACCACAATCTCGCGCAGCAGCCTTGGAAACTCGCGCCGTGTGAACAGGAGCGTTGTCATGAAGAAGCAACACACCCGCTGCGAGTTTACCCCGTCTTTTATTTTTAATTTCCCCCCGCAAATTATGCAAAGTGGATGCGTAGGATGTGGCGTTGATGGTTTCACCTTTTTTTTTGTACTCAATGAGCAAGATTCCCTTTGAGTCCCAAAAAACTGTGGCCATGAGCTTATCGGCAGACGGAGTGACTTTGAACTTCTTCGGGGGGTCTGCTCCTTTTTTATGCCACTGCATGGACTCTTGTTTGCTTTCAGGGTCATAGTTGTGGACCCATGTTTCGTCCCCAGTAACAATTCGATCCATAACACCGTCCGCGTTCTCACTACACATCTCCAAAAGCTCTCTACAGCATGCGCTTCTCACTTTTTTCTGAGGCGCTGTGAGCATCCGTGGCACCCACCTTGCACTGACCTTTGAAAGGTTAAGATGGTCATGAAGAATGGTGTGAATGGTACCAATTGAAAGCTTGGTGATCTCTGCCATCATTTTCACCTTTATTCGGGCATCCTCAAGAACAAGTTTTTCGACTTCTTTGATGCTTTCTCCCGTACAAGCAGTAGCCGGGGCGCCGGAGCGGGGGTCGTCTTCAATGCTCTCTCTACCTCTCTTGAACTCACTTGACCACTTTTGCACAGTTGATAATGAAGGTGCGGAACCCTGGTAAACAGCCACCATCTCTTCATGAATAGTTTTTTGACTTTTTCCTTGCTTAGTGAGAAATTTAATTACAGCGCGATGCTCAATTTTCACCATCATCGTCTCAGTTGCCATTATGATTCTGTTTAACTAGAGATAAAACGCGAATTAATAATCACATTTATATGAAATTTTATATGAATGCACTAAAATAATAGTATTACTTGATAAATAAGTCAATTTATATGTACAACCACGGCTTCACCCCGATACCGAGAATGTGTTGAACGCCCCTCGTACGTGCGTAGTGATGTAGCTTACCAAATTCCGCCACAATGTAGTCCCTGTTCCAATTTGGAATTGAATTTCATGTGATTAAAATTCCATCTCCGTAACCAAATTATCCATTACTGCTTCATTTACAGTAGCCCGAAACTGGATAGCAACTATACCTTTAACGAGTTAGATGCGCTGTCTGACTCCATACAAAAAATTGTATCCCTGTACCCTCATACTGAAACCGTGATTACGGACGGATGTCAATATACACAATTCTGGTTGGCTTCGACATTCTGGGCAGACAACACCCGAAAGACGGTGTGTTGAGATCTTCGCTGCGGAAAATGATTTAACGCAGTTTGTAAATGAGCCCACACGAATACCAGACGTTGATAGTCATACCGCCAACACCCTGGACTTGTTTTTAACTTCTTACCCTGATAAGTATTCCGTTAATGTGCTTTCCCTTCTAGGCTCGTCGGACCATTGTGTCATATCAGCTAATTTCTCTTATACCCACCACACAGTGAGAGAAAATATTCCTAAAAGAACCGTATGGTAATATGAGAAAGCCAACTTGAGCGGTCTTAACCTCTTCTTTAGAATTTTAACTGGATGCCGCTGTTGACATGATCACAGAAACCATTCTCTTTGGAATGAGATGCGTTATCCCTCATCGGAAGAAGAGTATCAAACCAAAAGAAAAGGCATGGTACGACTCGAGTTGTAAAGAGGCTGTCAGGGTTAGAGAAATGTTTTTTCGGTCCTACAATACCAGCCCGACAGAGAAAAACCGGAAAAAGTTTAAACGAGCCAGGAACGACTGCAACGTCTTTCTTAAGCATGTGAAATTTTAATACGACCAAAAGTTGAGGCAAAAAATACTACAATGTCGCAAAGGCAGTAAAAGCTTTTGGTCGTTTGTCAAAAATATTAGAAATTCTGGTTCATCCTCCATCCCAACGCTCAGTTACAATGACATTCCAGCTGTCAGCCCTTTTGACAAGGCACACTTTGCGGCTAGCTCAACACTCCCAGATTGTGCTTTGTCCCTGCCTACACTTGAGTGCATCAAATCTTCAATGGGACGAATCCACTTTCGCACTCGTGTAGTAGTAAGAGTACGTAAAGATCTCAACATACATAAATCCGCTGGTCCAGATGGTATATCTCCCCTTCTTCTGAAGAAGTATTTTTCCTCGCTGGCAAAACCACTGCGTAAGTTTTTCATCAATCCCACTCTTTAGGACTCTTTTCGAACAGATTGAAAACAGCATTCTTCCAGCCCGTCCCTAAAAAGTCGAATTTTCTTCCCACTCTTCATATAGATCCATTGCTCTTACGTCCCTTCTTTCTAAAGTCCTGGAAACGCTGATAAACCGTCAGCTAATGAAATATCTGGAAACACGAAAGCAAGATAGTTGCACTTGATATTTCTAAGGCATTTAAAATAGCTTGGCATCAGGCTCTTTTGTCGAAAATGTGTGCTTTTGTGATCGACGACTCTCTTCTTCAATGGATTAGAAATTACCTTTGGGAACGTTCAGTTCATGTTGTGTTGGATGGTCTCAAGTCTGATATTCATAAAATAAATGCTGGTGTGCCCCAGGGCTCCATTCTGCCTCCGACACTCTTTTTAAATTTCATTAATAATCTCTTGTTTGCTACTTCTAATCCAATATATTTCTTGGCTGATGACAGTACTCTCTCCTTTTCATATTCATTCCCTGACTCACGTCCCTGCTCTTCGGCTGTAAAACGGGAACGAGAGCGTATGTTAAGTTCATTAAATTCTGATATTTACAGCATAACTAATTGGGGAACCACTAACAGAGTAGATTTTATTCCTTCCAAAACACAACGCTGTCTGCTGTCGTTAAAGCGAAATGTAAACACCTAGCCGTTATCCATGAATGACACTTGCATCGTCGAAACCGATAAACTTTCCATTCTCGGTTTGTGTGTCAATGACAACTTACGTTGAAATGACCACATATTCGGTGTCGTAAAAACCGCTGCGAAATGTCTAGGTTTCCTAAACCGATGTAAGAAATACTTCTCCCCCTCTGATCGGGTCTCAATATATAAAGCGTTTATCCGCCGGAAATTGGAGTACAATTCCCACATCTGGTAGGATGCGCCCAAAACATCTCTGCACCTGCTAGATAGGATTCAAAACCGTGCGATAAAACTCATAGGTGATACTAATATCACTCAAACAATAGAAAGCGTCGATCACCGAGGGTTTTATCACTATTTCCACCAACAGAGCTCCATAGAAATCGCCAGTAGCATTCCGCCCATTCAAACTTTAAACTGTAACACCCGCTTCGCTATGAATCATCAGTATAACCTAAAATATTGTGATTCGTTACTAAGCCGTACAACTCGCTTATGGAATGCCCTGCCTAGCTCCTTATTTCCTAGTCTATATAACCTTCAAGCGTATAAAACCAACGTTATCCTGTACCTCTCTGTCTATCCTCCCTGACTTTCCTTCGCCCGTGCTGTGTGCAAACATTTTAAGGGTACTTAAATCCGTTGAGCGCGCAAATTATAAAAAAAAAAAAAATTATACCGTCTAAGTGGCCGCCGCCAGAATTGATTACCATTCGGGCCCGATTTGTGGCATTTTCCATCTCTCTCGCCAGAACAGCACACCATGTAGTAACTTTGAGCAGGTGTAATGGCTCTACGCGGATTTTCGGTGCCCCAGAAGAGATAATTTTGCTTAAGCTGATATCCACAGATACGGAAATGAACGTCGTCGCTCATAATGATTTTCGATGAAAGCTTGTCGCTCCTGTCGTCGAGATTCAGGATGGCGTGAGCGTAGGTTACACGTGCTTGGCGGTTAACAGCTAACAGCTAACAGCTAATGCACTATATGCAATTTGCAAGGGAGCATCTTATAGTCTTTCACCAAAATTCTATGTAAAGGCTACCGATTGATATCCAATTGCGTGGCACGTCGTCTGGTCGATACTCCGTGGTCCTCTGTGACATCTTCAACCACAACTGCTATATTCTTAGCAGAGCCCCTCGTAAATTCTTGCTAATGCGAGATCAATTCTTTGCTTTTATTTCAGACCATTTATCCAAATAAAATTTCCATCCCGCGGCTGTCTAATATCTTGAAAGGTCTATATAAATTTAGAGTGCAAATCATTTAATACACATGAGCCTTTTGGTTTCTTTGATAAAGAGATGGAAAGGACATATTTGTCCATTAAGCAGACTCTTGAACAATTAGAACTCAAACCGCTAACTAACATTTTTGCTGATCCTCGTCCTAAGTATTTCAAATGCTAGTTTATTCCTTTGACACTCAAATTTAATAACTTTCGCATGGTATTATGACAAAGTTCGAATTGAGCACGGATTAAACCAATTGTCAAATCCCTTCAGTCACCTTTGCAATGTTTTGCATATTTACAAATGCATACACCGAAATCCTTTTAGATGATACATTTTCACACCCACTGCATGCCTAATTACAGATGCCGTATAATGAACATTTGAAGAGTCTTCCTTGTTAAGTACTACTCATCATCATCGAATGCACAGCTCCCGTAAATCTATTCCTGTGATCTGCATACAAACATATGACATCGAGCGGGGAATTGAATATGCTAAGTTTGACATAATTTCCAGAAATCCACTTAATTTGTACGATGAATCTGCTTTCGACCCGAACTCCATTGACCTGAAGAGGTCTCCAGAAGCACGAAGCCGAAGCACACCGTACACTCTACGCTGTACACTGTTCACCAACGACATAGACAGACTGCATGAATGAATTTCCGCCTATGGAATATACGGGACGTATAAGTCCCACCACTGCCGCCGCCATCGTTTCGAGTGCAACATAACTCTCATAATTCATGTAGCAAATACCGCATATGTGCTGCAACCCCTATAACCCTGCAGCACAACCCTAGCAAATGGCAAAGCCCTTTAAGTAGATTTAATTTAACCGCCATCATCGTCGTCATCAGTTTGTGGTGCTGCCGGTGGTGGTAGTATTGGTGGTGGTGGTGTTGATAGCACAACGAGGACTGACTGCCTGAATTGGGCCATAACCCTTGATTACCACGCAACACTACTTTGCAAATGACTCCATGTACAGGTATTTGTACGAGTATCTTTCTCTTTCTCTCTCTCTCCCTGTATATATTTGTGGTATGTGTTTGTGGGAGAAGTGGGTACTCCTTGGAAAATTTATTACTTTTGCCTATCCTTCATATATGATGAGAGGCGGAGAAGGCCTGTAAATCCTTCTCGACTGCGAATGCAAATCATCGGCATTCGAATTGCAATTAAATGCACACACAGCACCTTGTTGTGCTGCGACCCTCCTCCTATGCACCTACCACCCAGCGCTTCCATCCGGCTCACACCCATAATTATTATTCGTACAAGTAAATCTCATCTGCAATGTTCTTACATAATCATTCCCTCACTGGTTGGTAACCGAGGTTGTACTTTGAAGAATTGATGTGAGGAGCATACTTTGGCTTTCCCGCCAACTTACTCGTACATCTGAGTCATGATTTAATCGCTTGGAAATTTCCAATTTCGTGCATTTTTCTGTCTCAGCGATAAAGTGATAGCTCCTGGTATATTGACTGACAATTCTATCTTCACTCCACTCTTTCTGTACCTTCAAAGTTAGCCTGGTGAACATTCAGTCTTCTATTTGGGAGCACAAGCTACGACGATGACGATGACGATGACGATGACGATGACGATGACGATGACGACGACGATGACGATGACGATGACGATGACGATGACGATGACGATGACGATGACGATGACGATGACGATGACGATGACGATGACGATGACGATGACGATGACGATGACGATGACGATGACGATGACGATGACGATGACGATGACGATGACGATGACGATGACGATGACGATGACGATGACGATGACGATGATGATGACGACGACGACGACGACGACGACGACGACGATGACGGCGACGACGACGACGACGACGACGACGACGACGACGACGACGACGACGACGACGACGACGACGACGATGACGACGACGACGACTACGAAGACGACGATGATGTTGACGATGACGAGGACGACAAAGTAGCTGGAACTAGTTTCCTCTCGTTTGTCATCATTGTCATCATCATTTCTAGGATGTCAGATAGAGGAGAACTGGTGGTTCTGCTGCTGTTCCCACTATTTCTTCTGCTCCTGAAGAAAAAGGAGAAAGTCAGGGCTAATGGACTCACGTTATGCCAAAGGATGTAGCAATTATGTGGGTTCAGTATTTCCTCCATTCAACTTCAGTTGCTACGAGTGTATGCCCTGAGGCGGAAAATGGCTTTCCTTTGTGGAAATCATTTTTTATCATCAACCGTTGTTGAAGCCAGCCAAGAAATGGGTTTTCTTCGATTACTAATGATGGTGGTGTTGGTCGGCGGTTTGAAGATCCAGATTAGTTTGCCGGATTGATGCCAATATAATGGGTCGCACAGATGGATAATGTCAAAAGTCGTAGATAAGGGCTCAGCATGGCAAGAGCAATTTCAATTCCGAATGGCACAAGTTTGAATGAAAAATCGCAGTGAAAGGCTTTTTATCAACGCCCCCAAAAAAAGCTCCTACATATACATCATGGTATACCAAAACGAATACAGAGTGATGGGAAGTGAGATTCGTTCCATATATTTTTGTTTTTTCTTTTTTTTTTTTTGAGGTTAAGAGGAAACGGAAGCCATTGGAAGGAACTTCAATCAGCATGGTCTAAATCAGTTTCAATGGAAGAAAATTTAATGGAAATGATATTACGATCTGAAATTCCAAAAACAAATCATCCTACCTTACCATTAGATATCAGACTTGATTTTCTTGCTGCTTAATGGAACTTGCAAATATTTACAACGCAACAAGAGAAACCCAATCAGTAGTATAATTGATTAAACCATTTTATATATTTGGACGGGCAATTTCAGTTGTAAATATTTCTTTAAGGCTGAACGTTTAGATAATATGAGCTACCATATTTCTTCCTAAGAGATTTCATTTCATTACTAAAAATTGCCCTGTAGCAGCATCATTTCTTAATGGATATTGACTCACTTCACAGCAACAAGAGCAATTGCGGTTGAAGACGTTTGAAGTCTACTAGTAAGTCCTTTTACCATCTCCGTTATGGTGCCACCCGTGAATTTCTGAGTTTACAAACAGAAGTAGGTGAATGACCAACTTTCTTGTCGATAAAACGTAATGATTTCCATCTGTGTAAAAGACCTCCTACTCCGAAACGGAAACAAGCTCCGCGAATATAGACTGAGAACATGTGGACGATCTATGGGCATTTAAAACCGTCTTTGACTTATAATTTGAAGGTTATAAAAGCGATAGATTGCTAATGGTATAAAGAAAAAAAAAAAAACGGGAGAAGTGGACCAGTTCGATGTCCTGTTGTTAAGGCGATTGATTTTTGAAAACGTGTCACCTTATTGTCCACATTTTCATACTGTCATGTTCGTATGTTAGTTTATGTTCTACCTTCGTCGTCGTCTTCTATGAAAAAAAGCGGCATTAACTTCGTTGCAAGTGACTTCTTTGATTTGATTTGAGGACCGGGTCAACCCCGGACAGATTCCTAAAAGTAACAATTTCACTTAAAACTAAAGATAAAAACTAAAGGGTGGGGGGGTTAAACAAAGTTAGGACGTGAGGCATAGGTGGAAATAAGAATGTTTTTGAGGGACAGTTTGCTGAGTTGGCAGTTAAAGAGAGGCAGAATATCGTTAAGTTCACGAAGCATATCAGACATTGACTCCATGTGTCGGTAATACGTTCTGCGAAGAATGAGCTCGCAAAATAGCACAGACCTAAGATTGCGTGAGTTGGTGTTAAAAGAAATAAGTTGAAGTAAAGAAGGACAATCAATATTACCAACTAACATCAGATGAATAAGGAGAATGTAGGCAACCTTTCGGCATATAGGGGGTGTAAATTTATAAGGCTCAATACATCATTACTCGTCAGAATAAATAATAAGGGACCAAGGTGGCTACCTTGAGGAACACCAGATGAGGCTTTAGTTTGGTCAGAAACCATGGACTTAAATAGAACATAGTAATGTAGTTCATTTAAATCGGATTGAATCCATCTTATAAAGCTTGTGACACTCTGTGACAGTTATACCAACTGACTGATTAAGAAGCTGCAGCCACTGACACTAATACCAACATTCAAGTCCTTCTGATTTCCGTCTCTTGGTTAACCATGCTTGCGAAGGAGACATTGACCAATATTTTACGTACTAGCTGACCCCGCAGACGTTGCCGTGCGTCATTTCAAATTGCAGAAAATCAGTGGTAAATTGTGCATTGCAATTGATGCTTTGTGTTGAGATATTTGCTGGATGGGTTGCGGTCGGGTCGGTTTTGAATTGTATTTCCCCTCACTGAAGCACTCTGTGATAAGCGATATATTTCGTTTTGTTGTCAGGTGCGAAAACGATCAAAGCGGATGGATTTCCGACACGGGAACATGAGATATACAGTTGACTGTGTCAAAAACATTCATTTTCCAGATTCAGGCCACAAACGCTCAATGATCGGCCTTGTGATTTATTGATTGTCATGAATGCGAGGCGAATTGGAAATTGGATTCACCTAAACTCGAATGGCAATTCTCGGAATGAGAACTTCCTCACCTTTGAAATTTCCTTTTAGTAATCTCGCATGGATCACATTGCTCATTAGTTTTGTGACCGCTAAACGCGTTCCGTTGCATAATTTTTGTTGATTGAAATTGCGAAACATGATGACGACTGAACCAACCTTCAATTGTAAAATGTGCGGTGGCAAGCCAGGCACATCCAATGAATTCAAAAACTCAGTTGGATAGTTGGTTGCTTCGTCTTCGTTTGTTACACAGTCTATGGATTTGAAGGAATGCAGGGAACCAATGATTTGATTTTGAATTGTGTAGTTCAGGTGATCCACATCCTTGTTCTTTGCCGCTAAAATTGCTCTTTTACTCAACCAATCGTAGTTTTTGTGGTTAACAATGATGTTCGGCAAAACTTTGTTGATGAGTTCCTCTTTCATTGAGACGAAGTTGCAAAAATTCGGCGGGAACGAAATCAATCCATTCGATGCGTGGACACGACCATTACCGATAGTTAGCAGTTGATTGGAGAACACTTCGACAGATGAATCGTTTAGCAATGCAATTCGCATGTTTGTGGTCAGCTGAAGTTTCTTCACATAACGTCACAATGTCGATGATTTGAGGCAAGAATTGATCTCATCGGCAGCGGTCGATCGTGGTATTACTTGTAGTGTTTGCCAGAAATCGCCTGAGAGTAAAATCAATGCACACCCAAAACGTCTTGCGTCATTACGCAGATATATCATAATGCGATTCAGAGTTTCTAACACACGTTTATGCGACATTGTGCATTCCTCCCAGGTAATGGTTTTGCTTGCTACCAAAACTTTGGCCATTGCTGAATGTTTCGCTATGTTACATGATGGTTTTTCAACCGCTTGAAAGTTTAATGGCAATTTCAATGCCGAATGAATGGTTCGGCAACCTTTCAGCAGCGTAGCCGCTATTCTAGAAGAAGCAACTGCTACAAAATGCAAAATGTCTTCTGACATGTCATCCTTGTACTTGTCCCACGTGGATTCGATGGAAAACATGTGGAAATAATGATCGCAAATAATGTGCGTATCTGACTTGGAGATGCGGAAACAATTGCTTCAGCGATTATCGTGGCCCAATGCGTATCGTTTTCAAGCAAATTGAGCTCCTGACATGGAGCACGAAATGTTGGCAACACTACACAATTGACAGTCCGAAGTGATTCAAATGATGTCGGCCCACGAACATTCACCAGCAATAGTCGCAAGTAAAAACATTCATCATTCTTCGGATGGACTGTATAAATACGGCGAGCTTCAGTAGAACACACATCCGGATGACCTGGAACTACATCGCCTTGCTTTCGACGATGAAATTTCTTCGATGAAGTATTCCAAGTGTAATGGATCACTTTGGCAAATCGAGAAGAAACTGGTCAATGTTTGCCGCTGGTGGGTTTTGAGCACGTTAAGCAGCATTTGCTGCAGTGAAATAAACTCGTTGACCGTTCGTGAATGGTAAATAAGAATATACGCCATATCGCCTCATTGCCGCCATGTCACTGCCTTTCGTGACATATTTGCAGATGTACTTGATGGACTTCACTGAACTGCAATACTCCACGTTACAATGCGCCTTGAATGTTTTGGAAAGAAGTGGCGAATACGGAACAACCCAAGAGTTGTCGACCACGAAATCATTTCCTTTCACTTTGACTGTGATTGTTCTATCGCCATCATCAGATGGTCGGCGTCGATACAGTGGTTAACCCTCGTTGCCAGTGATGGCCTCATTAGTCAAATTTCGTGGATAACGCTTGGAACCATGCACGGTGATTGTGGGTTAATGGCGTCACACGGTCCATGAATCATGTTTGTAATTACGACAACAAGCAGGTCTGCATCGGTTTCGGGATCAGGAATCTCGGCACATATGATTTCATCAATTTGGTCTGGTTGCATTCTTTCGACTAACCAAATAAGAATGTGCGCATGCGGCAAGCCTCTTTTTTGCCATTCAATCGAATACATCCAACATCGAGTATCCCCAAAGGGACGATGCTTAATAATATAGCCCATCAGCGACTGGATTTTTTGACTGAATACACGTGCAGTGATATCGTGCCGATGACTTGATGTTTGGCCAGGAAGCAGCAGTTGAAAAATTTCTATCCACTTTGGATTGCATGTGAAGGTGATGAACAGGTCTGGACGGCCGTAATGATGTACATATGCCATTGCATCTTGCGCATATTCATGCATATGACGTGGGCTGCCAACGCACGTCGCCGGTAAAAGGGTCAACCGCAATATCAACCGCATTTCCTTCGGTGCAAATTGCATCGCGTAAATGAATGTACTCCTCCGTACGTAGTTTGGTTTGATTTAAACTGATAAAAAGGAGGCGCTCCGCTTCTATTTTGGCATACATATCGACGCAGAATTGCTGAAACAATCGGCGAAATTGAAGCAAATGGTTATCAACATTTTGGCGAATCATCAAACGATACGCGTAAAAATTTATTGCGCTGACCTTCTTGGTAGTTTCCTCACCTAAAATGATATCAGTGACATTAGTGTCATATTGGAATGAAAATTATTATGATATCGATACTCACCGGTCAATGGATTTATCATCTTGATGTTGATATAACATCTATCGTCTCCTTGCCAAAACATCAGAGGGTATTGCGATGCATCATGGGCGATGTGTTTCGAATATTCGTTCCAATTGGCTAGAGTCTCGACTTGTGAGCACAATATCGGGTGATTCCAGATTTTCGCCAACAATCACAACTGCAACCTCATCTATTGTTGGAGCGTTAAATTGACGTTCGTGCGTTCTAGCAGGTCGTTTATCCGCTCTGATCACGACTTTATTGTCATCACTCGGCATGCGATCCAACGCAGTTTTGAATAACCGAACCAATGCATGATGTTCATGAAGTAGTTGCTGCAAATCTCGAGGAATTCCTCTTCTCATTGCCGTATTGCTTGTTTGGCGCTAATCAAGTTGATTTTCCACAACGCCCATGAAGTAGAGTTGGAGGAATTTATGTTGTGCGTCTTCAAGCGGTAGCAATGATCCAATTCGATGGTGAATTTGGCCTTGGATCTGTAGAGTCGATGACGAAATTAGAATCAATGATTTTCTTTAATTTATTTTATCTTAATTTCTTTAATCAAATTCAGTTTCCTTAATCTTTTATTACCTTGAATGTCGGATTGGATTTGCGTTCATCAGTAATATCTGCTCCAAATGAAGTCATTTGAAAGCATCCGTTATATTTCTGAGTGTTCGATAGAAAATGACGTGATTCTGGTGTTTCACCATGAAGCAAAGAATGCAATGTCTCTAGTGGCAAAGGCAATGGTGGTGATTTAACCTTGCCACTGAGACAGCACAATCCAGGTTTTTCTCCAGCGAACTTCAATGCACCACAATGGTTACACACAACCTCCATTGAGCCAATTCGAATGGAAGGATGCGAGCTGTAGTCAATTGTGCAGTCGTAATGAAACGCTCTCGATTCAAATCAACATTTGAAGCACTTCTTCTTACGCGTTGATTTTGATTTTCACTTTGTTGAGTTGTTTGATTTGTTCGACGATTTCTCGTTGTTAACTGAGCCGTTTCATTTGCCGCTTGTCCGTCTTCTTGCGTTTGTGATACTAACACGGCGCTGTTCTCGTGCGATTTCTTCATCCGTATTCAATTGATTGGCGATGTTCCGAACTCTACTTGCATTACGGGTTCGATGCGAAAGATTAGATCTTCTGGCTCGCGGAATTGTGAATAACACTGAGAAATGAATGTCACAAAAGCAATTAAGAAATTATCGATACATACAATACATGCGCACAAATGTCATAACCTCACAAAATAAACATCTTCGTTGGCAACTCACCTCTATGAAATCACTTTTCGCTGATAATTTTCACAAAAAATCGTTTCAAAGCAATGTATTAAACCAAATTGAATTACAATAACTGTCGAAAGCTGATAAAAATTTGATAAAACTTGAAAAAATGCTGATAAGTCGCAACAAATGTCTGCATGGAAAGACTGTGCAAATGAATCAGCTGTCAGAAGTTGATCCACCCAACGGCATCTGCTGGCAATACCGTAAGCGTAGTAACTAATGTCACTCTCTTTTATATATGTATTAAGAAGATTAAATTACCTTATCTTTTGAAGTTTCTATGATATATTGTTATTAGTTACTAAACAAATAATGAACATTTGTATTTGTTGAAGTGGAAAGTGTTTTCTTTCTTAAACAGCGCGCCACAAAGTTTTTTGGAAACTAAGGGCCTTTAATTTTGAAGGATTATATCATGAAAAAAGGCTTCGCTGAAATCGATGCCAATCACGTCAGATTCTAGTGCACATAAAGTGCTTGATACGAATTGCGTTAGATTGGTGGTTGTAGATCTACCGTTGAGGAATCAGTGCTGGTTTTGGGAAATAATGGATTTACTATGGGAAAGCATTATGTCACAAATAATGCTCTCAAAAAGCTTAGAGTTGCAGAACATCGTCATCGTTTCTGCGACCTTTTTTATGTAGGGGAATAATAAAAGACCTTTTTCAGGTTGAGGGAAATAATCCCTGGGTGATAAAAAGCTGAAAAAGAGCTGTAAGAGGTTGGGCTAGGTGCATTTCATATTTCTTTAAAAATATAGATCATCAGGTTCAGCAAATTAATCATCTTTGAGGCTTATTATTTTATCCTTAACATCCTCTAAGGTTACAGACAAAGATTCCAAAGTTGTTTGTGGGAAGCATTTTAAGTAGGATATGTAAGAGTGGTCTGGCTCTTGGGAATAGATGACGAATGCTTGTAATAATTTGGGCATCGCCCGAGGGCTTATTAAGAAAACTCAGAGATGATGGATAGATATCCGAATTACTTTTTGTTGTTATGAACTAAAAGAATCGTTTGGGGTTGGAAATGAGTGTGTGGTCAATTCGGTTTAAATAGATAGTTGTCATAGAGGGTTTGGCAAAGTACAGAGAAACTTATATGGGAAGACTTGTAGTAAAAGAAATCGGCGTCGGAACGTGATTTTAAATAAGTATACCAGAGCTTATTTCCCTTATTACGAAGAGATAGCAGCTCTTTATTACATATACCAGGATTGTGAGGATGAGGGTTCATTTTTGGGTAAAAAAGGTACAGATTGGGAGAGACATTTGAAAATGTCATCAAAGGATGTGAAAGCATTATTAACCGCAAGGTTAAGTTAAAATTGGCCATACTGAGGAGGGTGTTCAGTTTGACGTAGTTTTCGCTATACAAATTAAAACTGTAAGAATACTCATAGGAAAGTGGCTTAAAACCATTGTCATACGACAACGTTAGAGAAAGGGGAGGATCGTAACTATCCAACCTAGAGACTTTCTAAAACGACACAGTTATATGTATCAGTGGCGAAGACTAGGTCGAGTTGTCTGCTAATGTTATTGGTGATACGACTTAATTGATAGAGACCAGAGTCAGTAAGGCAGTCGATGGAGAGATTTTCTTTATCAGAGGTTGGATTTATTACAGTAAAGAAGAACCTGTCAGTCTGGGCCCATAGAAAGTAAAATAGATTAAAGTCACCTAAAAAAAAGAAAATAGCAACGGCTTGGGATCAATAGCATTAAAAGTACAATCTTGAATTGGTTGAGATGGGCAAATATAGCAGCAACAAATATATACTTTGCGCTTGCAAGAAGGAATTCTAATGCAAACAAATTCAAGAATGCAGTGGATGATTTTTTAAAGGGTCTAGACTCGAGACGAGAGTATATAGCTAGAAGTCAACCACGGTCATATACTCGTAAATTCTCCTCTTTATCTAGACTATCGGACGGTGTAAATCAAAGTCTTGGGAGATTGGTTTCTGTGAGGGCAAAAATGTCGTAGGGCAGAATCTGCAAATTAAGATAAGCAGAAATCTAGTTCGTAATCCTATTACGTTTTTATAATAAGGGGACAGACATTTGGGAGGCTTCACAAAGAATTGAATGGTGTTTGGAACTAACGTAAGACGCAAAAGAAGAGAGATCATTAGCCACATCATAAGGAGTCATATCAGTTAACGTTGCAAATATTGAAATACTCCAAATTCTGCATTGTCATCATTTTCCCACGTTAATAAGTGCGTGCAATCATACTGTCGGCACCCAACACCTTACACATGCTGGTACCAGATCCATGTGAAACATTTCAATACGAAACTGCTGACAATGCGTCTGCACCTGATCAATAACTTAAATAGAATATTATAAATAGATAATTTTTTTAAATATTTCCATTTAAAAATATTTAATTTATCTAATTGCTCATAAAAACGTATAAAAAGTTGCCGCAGATCATTATGATTAGGCCTTCTTGCTGAATGGTTTTCGTTATACCGCCAATATAGACAGAGTCTGGCTTAGAATGTAGATAGGCGAGATATGAACGAACATTATCATATAATTTGAGGTTTCTTAATCGAGAGAGATCTTACCGGCCATCCTCCCCTGAATCGATAAGGTTCTTGGTTAACTTTGCCTTTGGAGGAAGTATGGGATCTAAAAAGATGTGGTGGTGGTATTAGGGTTAGAGTCTGGCGTAGAAGATGGAGAGGGACTTAAAATATGGGAGCGAATAAAGTTATTGTAATCCGTTTTTGTTTGAGTGGAATAAGAAAATGTTGTTGGGTTTTTTAAAGGACTGGGAGGGGGATCAAGTTTAAAAGATACACGTTTGGGAATGTTTTATATACAGGGTGCGGCAGAACCAATTGAGCAGTTTGGAGGGACAAGTGTTCTGGCGATGGTGGGGGTAGGTAGCTACACTAGGTCTCCTTTTGTTCTGTCGGCATCCCCATTTAGTATCAAACATGATTTGGACAGGAGTACATTGTGGCTTTGCCGGACGTGCGTTTTATGAAAATAACCGATCTGTGATTGCGAAGCAAAGAGCTTTTCGGCGATGCTTTAACATTCCGTGCAATAATGCTGTTCCTACTGCGAACACAATTCGGTCCTGGATTCGGCAGTTGAAGGAAACTGGTAGCACACTAAGAATAGATACACATGGCCGACGAAGATCCATCAGAACACCAGAAAATGTGGAGCTAGTGAAAGCAGCATTCGAACAATCGCCAAGACGTTCTGCTCGAAGACACGCTATTGCATTGGGGTTTTCAGACCACAGTTTGAGGAGGATTCTGCATTTACATAGATTTGAATTTCCATCACTTCAAAATAATGATGGTCCAAGAATTGAACCCATCAGACTACGCCAACCGCCAAAATCTGTGTGAGGAAATGCTTGCAGCGACCCCTCCTGAGGCAGCATTCCTCAGCAACGACGAGGTGCGTTTTCACGTAAGCGGGATTGTGAATAAACAAAATTTTCGCTACTGGGCTGAAAACAACCCCCAAATTGGTCACGAATTCTCCTAAACTAACGGTGTGGTGTGCCGTATCACAATTTGGTGTTATTGGCCCGTACTTCTTTGATGAGGGAGGCATGACCGTGACCATGAATTCCAGGTTATGTTTCAATGTTACAAATTTTCTGCAGCCCCCACTGGAAATGGTTGTTGAAGAAGAGGGATTAGCGGATGTTTGGTTCGAATAGGCTACAGCCCACACAGCCCGAAATTCTCTAAATGCTTTAAGAAAAATGTTTCCCGGACGTCTAGTGTCTTTGAGAGGTGACATGGGGTGGCCTGCATGGTCGCCGGATTTAAGCACATGCGACTTCTTTCTTTAGGGATATCTTAAGGAAAAAGTGTTTAAACGTCGCCCCCAAAACCTGCTAGAGCCAAGAAAGCGAATTGTTGAAGAAGTGAACGCAATACACCTCGAAATGAGTCATCGGGCTGTTCAAAACTTTAGAAATCGGCTCCAGCAATGTATTGCAGCTAACGGCCGCCATCTTAAGGACATTATTTTTAAAAAATTAATGCGTATAAAATGGTAAGCTCTACGGATTTCAAAAATAAAAACATTTGTTTCATATATACCATGGTTATAGGCTGTATAAGCGACTGGCAGAATGAATTGAAGAAGGAGTGAAGAAAGAAACTGTCCTAACTTTTTAACTCCAGTTTGGATCAGGAGCTTGTTTGCTAGGAGTTAGGTTTCTTTTGTAAATGTTAGAATTTGACATAAGTATCGGTATAGGGTTAAACTTAATATTAACATGGTTCTGTTTTCTAGGGTTAGTGGATTTTAAAATACTGTTTTTTGTACTGGACTTAAAGGTAGTGTCCTTGAGATGTTTGTTGTTTCCTGTATTCGGTTCTAATTTTTCCATGGTTATTTCATCCAGACTGATGACGTCGGAAGCAGGGTTGATGGGAATTCAATCATATTTTAAAGGGATGCTTACTCGAAGGTGTTGGTGGAGATTTTACGGCAGTTGCTGACATCAATTTTGCATTTTGATTTAAAAAAAGTAGTTAAACTGGTGCGATCGAAATGTGTACCTCTTATTAAATTGGTAACTGATTCGGCTTTATTGCAATTGTTATACTTTTCTACTATTTTGTTCCACTCCGAAAACGCCCATAAGATTCCGAATCGTTAGATTGTAGGTTCAGGAGTTCGTGTGGTAGCATGAATTTCGTTAGAGGATTGTGGTGGAAGAGAAGATGATATGGGAGTTATAGGCGGTTCCATACCTGCAGATTTAAGCATCTCAGTAAGAATCGAGGTGTTGTACGACGCAGACGGTAGGGGCTGGGATTGCACCGGTATACCGTCCATTTTATTGGAAGTTATCCGGATATGATCAGCAATTTCGCTTAACAGCGACCATGATTCGGTTATCTCGTTGCTTCAATCACTCATTTGACATATGATGTTGTGGAGAGGGAACGCTGCTTTTGGATGGACATTGAAGATGAAAATCGAGGGAAGACCGTAGAGAACTTAAAGAGTCAGTTACTGTGGGGATGTAAGATTTTATTATCGATTTAGCACTACTGGATAGAATTTTTTTTTGAATTTTCACTAATGTCGTGTTTATTTTCTGGTTTTAATAAATCACTTATTTTGGGTTGTTTTAATAGGTTTTCGTCTACCTCTTTCGAATTAAGGTAGAATAATATAAATTATTTATCCTTTTCAATCCAACTAGTTATGGACACCCACACTCTGTTGTCGCTAGCTAAGCTTAGCTCCACGGATTGCGAACCCAGGAAGCAGTATTCTATGTACATTCTTAGGTTCGAGTTCCCCCCAATTGGGATCGCAGTTGTCCTTTTCCGTTATTTTTTCTTTTGGGGCCAGATTCCCACATCGCGCGATCCATCGTCATACTATGAGGACTTACTGTGGGGATTAGAGGATGTGGAAGATCAGGAGATGTGGTCTGATGAATCTGGTTTTAAAAGGTAAGAACGTACCGTATGGAGTTGAGCGAAAACAGTCGAGAGGCAACTGGTAGTGTTGAGTGAAATTTTAAAGGATTTTTGTGGATGAGTTGAAGAGAGAAGAGTAAGTTGGGAAGCGTTAATCAAGGCGGTCAGTCGTAGAGCAAATTTGGAGTTCAAAAGAAGTGGGAAAACAAATTGAAGTCGAGGAAAGCAAACCAAACAGTTCAGTAATCTGGGTAGCCTTCGTTTACAAAACAAGGAAAAGTGTATTAATATAGGGAAAACAAAAAGGATTGCGAAATAAGATTAAATTAGTGCCCAATTTGTGCCCTAGTTCATTAACCTGCACATGAGTAAAAAGGGAGTCTTAATAAAAGGAGAGAATATTAAACCCTTGAACCATACGGGAAGCAGGTAGCTATTCGATAGCGTAAAAAAAAGAAGCTATCGAAAAATCACAGAGACTATGAATTAATTTTCCTTGGGGGCTGAAAAATGGAGATCGCTTGACTCTCTTGCTGTTATTTGCCCCTTTTTATTTTTTTCCGAAGTTGTGCCTAACATCTTTTGGGTGCTTGCATTTAAACGAGAAACTGGAGCCAAGAGGATCGTACCAGATACGCTTACTTTGTCTTATTTATATACATATTATTATAATAAATTCCTAATACGCGGACATACCACCTTGATCAAAAAGTTCCCGCACCACACCACCATGGGGCGCTCCCATTAATCCGATTTGAGTTCTGTGCTTTTGTTAAGATGGTAAATCTATTGTTGACATTCCCTTTAAATCTTAGCATCATAGCTTGACATTTGCAAAAGTTACGTAGAATTTTAGATATGGATTTAAATTTGCAACAATGAACTTGTACTAAATTTTACATAAAAAACGGATTTAATGGTGGGCGAACGTTGGAAATGTTGGGAAAGTGTTTCGGTAACGATTCTCTAAAGAAAACGGTCGTTTAGCAGTGGCACGATCACGAGCGGTTCAAAAGTGGTCGTGAGCCAATCGAAGAAGATGAACGTTGTGGCAGACCATCGGCATTGAAAACCGACGAAAACATTGATAAAGTACTCGTAAAAGAAATGTTGCTCAATAACCGCAAATTAACCATCAGAGAGATAGCGGAGGACCTGAACATTGCCTACGGATCCATCCAAGACATGATTTGGGTTTCCGTCGTGTAGCAGCAAAGTTGGTGCCGAAAGTCCTCAATTTCATGCAAAAGAGAGACCGTGTTTACGTCGCAAAAGAGATGATTTGCGAGGCTGAATCCGATCCCACATTCATTAAATGGATCATTACTGGAGACGAGACGTGGGTTTATGAGTACGACACGCAATCCAGACATCAGGCAAGTGAATGGCGTTCACCAAATGAGCCGAGACCAAAAAACCACGTCGTTTTCAGTCAAAAAAGAAGACAATGCTCACAGTTTTCATGGATTACAACGGTGTAGTGCATCATGAATTTTTGCCAGAAGGTCAGACAGTAAACAAATAGTATTATTTGGGCGTTATGAGACGTTTGCGTGAAGCAATTCGCCGAAAGGGACCAGAATTGTGGGCAGAAAACTCGTGGATTTTGCTCCATGATAACGCACCGTCGCACAGTGCCATCATTATTCGTAATTTGTTGACGAAAAATGCAACAAATACCATCCAACAACCACCGAATTCACCTGATTTGGCTCCCTGTGACTTCTTTCTGTTCAATCGAGCTAAAAAACCACTAGGGGGAACGCGTTTCAACAGCCGAGAGGAAGTACGAGTAATGGAAAAATTGCAGCAAGCACTGATGGACATACCGGAAACAGAATATAAAAAATGTTTCGAGGATTGGATCAAGCGCTGGTATAAGTGTGTTGCAGTCGATGGGGATTACTTTGAAGAGGACAATATAAATTTAGATGAATAAACTTGTATTTTAAATTTTCTGAATAAATTCCGAAAAATTTTTGATCAAGGTGGTATACGATAGTTGGTTAGCTTAATTTGATTATGCTGCATCGTGTACCGATCAATAGATAGCCTGAGTTCAATTCCGCGATTTGAGGGAGGACATTAATTGTGTTCTTTTTTTTCGCCCTTTCTCTTTTTTATTAATTAAGCTTGTAAGATTGAAATTTTTAATACTACTTGAATTAAACAGAAAATTTATCACGTTGGAAAAACATTCGTATTTTTTTTGTGTTTTGTCATAGTAAAAGAAGCGCGAATCCCACATTTAATCGCGATTCTGGGTGTGTAGTTAAGCGGAAGAGGAGTCGCGTGGCGCCCATTTTTACCACGTTGGACGGAGAAATCGTTTGTAACACATTATATTGAGCCAACTTCATACTTAGATAAGTTTCTAAATTATAGATTGCTCGAGAGAAATTGGTAAATCTTAAACCTTAAAGATTTTAGACTGTCAACGTATTTTGGTAAATTGACTTTGTATTGCTTTCAAGGTATGATTGTTTTCTGCCGCAAAGTTATTGACCGAATCACTGTCAGTGATGTCCTTACACTCATCACAATAAAACAAAAAGTTGTTTTTAAAATCTCTTAGCTACACGATGGATCTCTTACTCAACCCAATACAAAGAGCATGGATTGACTTGCAACAAAGACTACTGCAAATCACCATAACACCATTTGGATCATTTGTTAGGGAGGAATTCACACTTCCGCATAGTTCTGACATGATGATAATGAATTAAGTAGGGTAGGTCAGTTGAAAATTTAATGTGTTGAATGAAGAAACACATAAAGAGCGGTGAATGAGAAATGGGTTAGTTGTTAATTTCACTTGAAGATTATTATGCACTTTTAATCGACTTAATTACTCCTTTTAAAAAATCGAGTCAGCAAAACAAAACACAAGCTGATGACCGAGAAATACCTTTTGCGAATTATTGCAAATTAGGCAGTAAAAATTAAATGGAAATATGCGGTAAATAAATTAGCGGGGCGAAATTTAAGCACGTCTGAACTTAATGAATGTTAGCGAGCATGACATGGAAAGTAACACGAGACATGCGACTTGAAATCGTTAAGCTGCATAGCAGTGCCATGGGGAGGATAAAATCTCGTTGATCCACTTTGCAGAAAGCTGAGAGGGTTTAGTGCTAATTTTCATATTTTTTACATTTTTGTGGGTTAGGAATGTATGAATGAATCTTTCGCTACCATCATGCCGATGATGAATGTGGCAACTGTTATATCACATTGCCATGTGTAAAGTTTGATTAATACGTTTCAGTTGGAATAATTGATTTTTTTCTAAGCTAACAGATTTTCTGCACATTCGCCAATGTTGCCAGATTATGAAGAAAACCCATCAAATAATGTGCTCTTCAGAAAACGGGTTTTCTTGTGATGGTTACACTTAAATCTGTATCTTATGAGTCTTCACTTACCATCAGAGGAAGGGGGTAACAAAACACATCTTGGAAGCTGTTAGCACTTGATTGTTGGTGTTTGAAGGAAAGATTGGGCTTAACGGGAATATAATGCTTAAATACCTGATCAGAGTCAATAGTCTCAAAAGTTCCAATGGCAACGGAGAAATAACAATGCAATGTAAATACAGGGTGGCGCACGAATCCTGCTACAAAAACAAAACGTAATAACTTTTTTTCTGTGTGAGTAATCGGCTTATTTTTGTTTTTTTATTTTGCAGGTTACTATTTAGATTTATTAAAATGAATACTTGGGATACCGAAAAGAGGATTTGGCTAGTGCAGCGGTACCATGCTTTGGAGTCCTTCATTTCCGTCAAGACAGCATCGTCAATCCAGGCAAATCCAACCGTTTCGACTTGAAACTTGTCGGCGCAAATTGGAGTTAACAGACGGTCATTACAACGGATAATTCATGATGACTTAAACTTGTTTCCGTTAAACCCTCTGGATTTGCTTTTTCGCCTGGAATTTTGCCAAAAAATGATTGAAATGGCCGAAGAAGACTAAAGCTTGATAAATTGCTTGTTTATGTCTGATGAGGCCCATTTTGATCTAAACAAGCAAAATTACCGTATATGGAATGATTCTAATCTGTTTGGTTCCAGCAAGATGGATCAACTGCACATATAGCCTGACCGGTTATGATTATTATTATTATTATTGGACCGGGTCTACCCCGGACAACTTTATTAAGCTTATTAGCAAGAAAAAACTTAAAACTAGGCTTAAAAACTAACAAAGCAATTCTTAACCTAATGGGGCGTGGAGAAATGGTGGACGGGTGAGATGTTAAGGGAGCGGCATGTTGAGCAGTGCTTTTTTATTTCGCGTTTGCTGCTATTTAGGTCAAAGACTTCGGCGTAGTTGTTCGTTATACGCAATTTTCTAGATATGGGTTCAAAGTGACTGTAGTTGGTGCGGTAAGTTCGGATCAGGAAAAATGGGATAGATCTTAGATTACGCGGATTGGGAGTGAATGAACTATTTTGCATTATTCTCGGACAGTCAATGTTTCCAGTCAGTAACTAGTGGATAAAAAGTACATCAGCGACTTCGCGACGTTTTCTTAGGGTATGCATGAAATTCAATTCTCAGTTACAAATTATTCCTAGATCCCGTACTTGGGTAGTGGAAGGAATAGGATCATCACATATGAAGTAGTTTCTTGAAGGAGGTAGGAGGTAGGCGTTTGCGGGAATAGGTTATCGCTTGGCATTTATCGACATTAAGCTCCAAAAAGTTTTGCTTGCACCATACCGAAAACTCATTCAAGGCATTTTGCAGGCAATGGAAGTCGAAATTCTCATGTCATCAGCGAAAATACAAAGATTACAATTCGTTAAAATGAGATTTATGTCGATAATCGTTAGGATAAAGATAATTGGTCCAAGGTGACTACCCTGAGGGGCACCAGATGTTACTTTAATGGAGTCGGATATTGAAGATCTGAAGATGACCCTGTATTCTCGGTCTTCTAAATAGGATTTGGTCCATGTCACAAAATGAGGGGAGAAGCCAAGTTTTTTTAGTTTAAAAATGATAAGTTGGTGAGAAATTTTATCGAATGCCTTGCTGAAATCAGTGGAAATTGAATCGACTTCATCACCGTCTTCTAAAGCATGAAGCGTCCTAGAGACGAACTTCACATAGCCGGAAGACCATCAGGGCCGGACGATAAATCATCTTTAAGTTTGGGAATGTTTTCAGATACCAAAGATGTTGTTATATTTAGCGAGATGGAAGACATCTCAGAATAGTTTCTTATATATAAAGTAACTAGGATCGGGTTCAGCTGTTTTCTTAGAAAAGGATTTGTTTAAATGACAAGCAAAGAAATTTGCAATGGTTTTTGGGTCTGCAGAAGATTCAGTAAGGAATTTGAGAGTATGTAGATGGGTAGCCGTCTGACTTTCTTTTGGTATTAACAAACTGGTAGAAGCATTTTGGGTCCGAGACTAAGCTAAATTGCATGCGGTAGAGGTACTCAAGGCAAAGAGACTCACAAAGTTCAGAAAGACGATTGTATACCAATCGATAATTACTATAGTCGGAATCAGATCGAGTTCTTAAGAATTTGTGCACAACTTGTTTCTGTTATTACGGAGAGAGCGCAACTCATTATTGTACCAGGGAGGAGCTGACATGCAGTCCTTTCGGAAGGTATGTGGAACCGATTGGGCAAAGCAGGAGAAAATTAACGAATAGAAAGTTGATAGGGCAAGATCAATGCTAGTTGTCTCAGCAATAAAGTCAAAGTTAATGCTGCTGATGAAGTTTTTAAGTTTGTTAAAGTCTATTCTTCGGAAGTTAAATGAAAATGAATTTTCCGAATCGACACATGTGTTGCCATTTTCATATGAGTACATAATTTACAAGGGGGGATGAAGGCGGTCTAGGGTAGAAAGAAGATGATCACTCCCATAAACGACACAGTTATCTAAATCGGATGTGAAGACAAGGTCAAGTTGCCTGTTCGTTATATTAGGTATTCCACTAATCTAATATCGACTTGAGTTGGTTAGGTAGTCCACCATCAATATTTCTATTTCAGAGGATGAATTCAGAGAGACAAAATGAGACGAATCATCGAAGGCTCCCATATAAGATGAGGGAGGTTGAAATCTCCTACTAGAACAATAAAATCTACAGGTTGTGCATCATCAGTCAAAAAATCCACTGAGTGAACTACAGGTCGATAAGACTCAATTGGTTGAATGTAACAACAAAGACAGCGTTTGGGGAGCGTAATGTTGACACATACTAACTCAGACATGTCAGTGTGGGGAATATCAACAGGAGTTGATCCATCTTTTCGAAAAACATTGGAATTTGGAGTAAACGGCTCATGGTTTTTAATGTTAGGAATTAGATTTGTTTCAGTAAGAGCAATTAGGTCATAGGGAAACTTTTGAGAATTGAGATATACGGCGGAGCTGGTAGAGCGCAAACCTCTTACATTTTGGTAGTAAATGGACAGGCATTGTGGACTGAAGGCATTGTTAGGAACTGTAATACTTTTTAAAATTTGAACGAATTCTTTACAAGTGGGAAAGGGGTTTAGAGTTGACATGCGAATACAGCGTAGAAAGGTCATTATGAATTTCATCGGAAAAGATGTCGAAACTCTCATAGTAGGGAACGAAAATTTGCATCAATTCCACTGGGATAATAGGAAGACCTTCTAGTTGAATCGAAACCATAATGTTGGTTTGGCTATGCCATCAATGCAAACGGAGTTGGGTTTGTCGTTCAAGTAGGCAAGGTAGAGCCGCACATTTTCATAAATGTGGCGGTCTCTTAAACGAGATACTACATAACGACTGTCATCATTCATATCAGAAATTTTTTTAGTGAGTTTGACAGTTGGTGGAAGGAGTGTGTCAAGGTATTTCGGGTGAGAATCGGGGGCAGGCGAATTAAGAGAACGAGCGGGTGAAGAAGGGATGGGTCAGTCGAGAATCTTGGTTAGTGAGGGGGGTTGGATCATAGGGATAGGTAGATGAAGATGAGGAAGGGGTGGTTGGTTGTAGTATATGGGAGCTAATAAAATGAGGATATTTGTCTGATGGGGCAACATTAGTTGGAACTTGGGCTTCCTTGAGATGTAGAAGAGTGAATTGGTCAGACAACGTTGACATAATTTTCCCAACTGAATTGAAGTTGACTGAATCGCTGGTAAAGCTTTCGAGCAGTGAGACTTATCAGAATCTGCTAATTTAGTGATTTTAGAGTACAGGGATTGAACAGCTGATTTTATGGTGGTTTTGCTGTTATCGATCGAACAGTTTAGATTATCATGGCTCTCGGAAATGAGTTTGGTTATTTTTTACCACCGAATTGAACCTCGCATTTTAGCTCTGCAATCGAGTCTGCAAGCCCAATAAGTTGCTGGTTATTACATTTTACAGGCAGCGTTATAAGTGCCAGGGAGATGGTCCGGCACTCTAAGCAGAAAAAGCAGAATATGCGCTTATACTCTTCGGGATGAGTTTTAGCGTTTCTGCGCAAACCAATGCATATGGAATGGAATTTCTTTCCACATATCCCATTGCATGTAACCATTTCCACTGTGTTAGTAGGTACAGGGCAGTCAGCAAATCCACAGGAAGACATGGTTAAATTAGGTCAGAGTATTAGCAAGTAGGTTATTATTATTATTTTTTTTTTTAAGACACTGTGTTTTGATGACACAGAGAAATTTTGGTGTAAGTGATTGGGAACAAATAATACGGTTCGAATGGGGTCACACAGGAAACGAAAAGGAAAAAAGTCAAACAGAAAAACAAATATTCACAAAATATCGCGGAGCGAAATTGAAAAACGTCCAAACTTGACGGTGGTCAATATGGCGGAGATCCAACGAAAATTCCTAAACAAATTAATATCCAGAAACTCCACTTTCCGCTGGCCACCAAGGTCACCTGACTTGACTGCACCAGACTTTTTTTTTGGGGGTTATGTCAAGCAAGAGGTGTACAAAACAAAACCAAGGAATTTGACTGAATTGAAGCAGTCCATTAAATCAATAATCGAGGCGATCCCGACTTCAATCCTTCAGGTCGCAATGAATGGTGCCTCTATCAATTAGAAACTTAATTGAGCAAAACATAAATCATTATAGCAACACTTGCTTAATACAATTAAAAATAAGTGTTAACACTAATAACACTCAACGCCCTCTTACATAAATATGTTCTACTATGTCTAAAGTCACCTCTACTCATTTTTCTTACTTCCTGTAAATCAAGTTTTTTTTTCTTACAATATAGTTCTTGCTTATACCCACAGTGTTGGCCAAAACTAAAGCAACTTTTACATACGCACAAAATTCTGGGGTAAAACTGATTAAATTTCAATATATTTTATTATGTTTTTCGTTACAAATCAAGTAAATACATATATTCGAAAACAAAATAAAAGAAACAAAAAGAATTGTTCATAAGCAGAAAAAAAGAAAAAATAAAAATACTGTAACCATGTCGATTTTAAGCTGGCCAAAACAAAAGCAACTACGTAGTAAATTTCACACTTATTAATAATCATCGCGATGAAACCTTTTGTTTTTGATTACTGCACTACACCTTCTTGGCATACTCTCCTTCAGATAGGAAACTATAGAGCTTGGGATGTATTTTTCAAGACTGGAGTTAAATATAAAGCTCGTTCCTATTCCTGCAGTTCACCCGAACTATTCTCCGATTTACAATCTCTCGTAGACCTTCTATTGAGTTGAGATCGGAGCATTGGGATGGCCATTCCATAACATTGATTTTCTGATCCCTAAACCACTCTTGAACTATGATCATTATCCTGCTGAAATAACCATTTCAGTGGCAATTCCTCCTCAGCGTGTGTCAGTATATTGTTTTCAAGTATACTTTTGTAAATAATTCGGTCCATAATTCCATCTATTTTATGTTTCCGACCAATTTCATGTCCAGAGAAACATCTTCAAGCCATAATGTTATCTCCTCCATGCATCACAATAAAAGACCACCATCAACAGCCTTCCGACGAAGTGGCTTGGTGCTAACTTTTGTACTAATTAAGCTCGTTTTGTAATTCCTTTGATGACATAAAGGGATTACTCTTTATCGTCCTAATGATCATTTTGACTTCCCGGTATGAGGTAATCCTTGGCCTACCACCTCGGCTTTTCACCGATGTTGGGATTGAATACTTTTTGGATAATTCAGATTGTGAAATATCACGTTTACAGTGTGTTTGACAAAGGCGTGTGGCTCGTAAAAATTAACCCGTTAGTCGCAAACGATAAAAATATTTGGTTTCCGTTAGAATTATTCCTCCTCTAATCCGCAGTCAAATTTCACTTTTGTTGCATCTCGTTTATTTTTTATTTTTTTTTTAAAGAACTTAATACTCAAGTGGGTATGAATACATTTATACGAGTAATGCCTCAACATGTGTTAAGTTTTTTGGAAAATGGGATAGAGAGAGAGAGAAAGATGTTTTTGCTCAGTGGTTAATTTCGCTCCATGGGTGGCATCCAACATGTGATGGGGAGACTAAATTCTTAGTGGAAGTTGGCTTGATGTTGATTTCTAGTCAACTACTCGTCTTACTTGATTTTCATTAACTGAAAAAATGGATGATATGTCTTTCCGATTTGGAAGCCAGTCCACTACCACTTGAGCCACGGCCACCCAGATCTCGTTTATGAAAGTTACGTCTTGTATTCCGTAATAAAATGCTTGTTGCTAATCCACGGGGACCAAAATTATCCGTTACAGCTGCAGCAAAGTATCTCAGAAAGTCAGAGAGTTTTGTGAGGAAGTGGATGAAACAATTTATCGAACATGGAAACGTTGACGATTTGCCAGAACGGGGAAAAACAGAAACCACTTCAAAAGCCATTAAAAACAAAGTGCTTACAATTTTTAAAACAAGACAAATGTCATTGGAAAAAGGTCACGAGGTTTTCATCTTCGCAAAATTATCAGAGAAAACGATATTAATTTCAAAGCCGTTGAGGCCAAGCCTTTGTTAACCGAAAAAGATTTGAGTGGGCTCGCCGTTACAAAGATATGGAGGGGACCAAAATTATTTTCACTGACGAAGCTTCATTTGTTTTCAACAATCCCTTGAGACGTGTGTGGACTGCTCACAGTTAAAGTGTCTTCTAAATAACAGTGAAACATGCGGCAAAAGTGCATGTTTATGGCTGTGTCTGTGCGGCGGGTTTCGGAAAATTGGTGAACATTACCGGGAATCTCAATACTCAAAGAATGATCCAACTGTGCAAGAAAGAATTATTGGGACCCGCTACAAGAGGCATCTGTCTCCAGATGCCAATCCGATTGAAAACGTCTGGAGACTTATGAAGCAAAGGACTAAAGGAAAAAATGTAAGAACAATAAAACAGCTTAAACTGCTTTTAAAAAGAATTTGGTGACAATTACCGCAGAATTACGCAAAAAAATTGGCTTTAAGTTGTCGAGGCGGTAATTGGGAATGGAGCAGATTGGACAACATATTAAGTACATTGCGCAGTAAGTATTAAAAGCTTTGAAATAGATAATTTTGTTTCTCTAAGGCCTAAGTCAAGCGGTTGTTTTCTTTTAAACCACAGGCTTTTGTCAAACACATTGTATATTCGCTAATAATTTTTTTCTTTAATCTCATTGGAGTATTTATTTTTGGCCACTTTAGATAAAATTTAGGGAAGAAGATCTTTAGATTTTGCTGCAGCAGACTAATACACCCGAATGAGTCAATTATCTGTTTTTTTAATATTGATAATTTAAATATGAGTAACGGTTTTTTAGAACGGAGAACTTTAAGGAAATATTACGGAGAAAATTGAATTGCTTTTGTTTTGGCTAGCTGAAAAGTGAAGTGAATTCAATTGGATGTCTATATTCTTTTTTTAATGCCATAAAAATACTGCTCTTTGATTTTATAAATTAATCAACAATACTCCAAGCTTTGGCAACATTTTTTTTTAACTTGCGACTAAATTTATATGAAATGAAATGTATGATTTTAGTTGCTTTAGTTTTGGCCAACACTGTATCTTAACGTCGTCGTTTTATTTTTTATTTTTATATTATTATCTCTGGACATCTACTACTACATCCATTCTGGTTTTCTACAAGTTATGGGCCCAGCAGCATTGTAATTGAAAGTGTTTCTTACAAAAGAAAATACATTTGTAATAAAAGCTTTTCAATAAAAAATATTATTCCTCAATTCAAGCGGTATGTCAAGTTTAACCTCAATACACGGTCGTATACTTCTTTTCAATGGTGAAAAATATCTAACATGTACAGTTGGAAGGAATCCAAAAAAGTCAAGATATCTGAATATGTCGTAGTACGGGGTAAGGAAGAGCGTCCGGAGGATACCATAAGGAAACAAGAGTCATGGGACGATAAGAACATGGACGCGGGGAGCGAGATATTGCTGGCTATGGAACCACATATCGTAAGGCTGGTTATAAATCTGCATACATAGAAGTATATTTGGGGTTTTCTTGAGTCCAGCTATAATAGAAAGAGCATACGGCAGAAGGTTGAGGGGTTTGTGAAACTGTTTAATCTTCGTATGAACCCGATACAATCGATGGATGAGTATTTGCGCAAATTTTTGTGGGATTATTAGTCAGAATTAGGTCTTTGTGTTTACTGTGTTTCTTTGTAGTTATGACTAGGGAATTCAGGGTAGACGTAGCCAATATACGTAGGCTAAGAAGTAATCACTTTTTTGCGTACGTCCACGTCTGTAAGTACAGACCAGCTGTTTTGGCACTTAGTGAAACACAGGTAGATCCCCGCCCACACCTCTCAGATCACTCTGATCTGAAGATACCTGGTTACGAAATAGTGCCATTATTCTTCCCTCACCGTGGTCTCGCCAATTACGTGCATAGTGACGTAGCTTACCAAATTCCGCCATAATTCAATTTCATATGGTCAAAATTCCATCTCCGTAAGCAAATTATCCACTACCGCTTTATTTATAGAAGCCCCAAACTGGATAGCAACTCTACCTTTAACGAGTTATATGCGCTGTCTGACTCCATACAAAAAATTGTATCCCTGTATCCTCATACTGAAACCGTGATTACGGGCGATTTCAATATACACAATTCTGGTTGGCTTCTGAGCAGACAACACCCGAAAGACGGTGTGTTGAGAACTTCGCTCCGGAAAATAATTTAATCCAGCTTGTAAATGAGCCCACACGAATACCAGACGTCGATAGTCATACCGCCAACACCCTGGACTTGTATTTAACTTCTCACCCTGATAAGTACTCCGTTAGTGTGATCTCCCCTCTAGGCTCGTTGAACCATTGTGCCATATTAGCTGATTTCTCGTACACTCACCACACAGTGAGAGAAAAAAATCCTAAAAAACTGTATGGCAATACGAGAAAGGCAATTGAAGCGGACTTAACAACTTCTTTAGGAATTTTAACTGGTCGTTATGTTTCTTCGATAACGACGTGGATGCCGCTGCTGACATGATCACAGAAACTATTCTCTTTGGAATGAGATGCTTTATCCCTCATCGGAAGAAGAAAATGAATGCCTCGACTCGAGCTGTAAAGAGGACTCTTTCCGAGCAGATGGAACACAGCATTTGTCCAGCCCGTCCCTAAAAAAGGAAAATCTTCTTCCTTCTCCTCCTACAAACCCATTGCACTTACGTCCCTTCTCTCCAAGGTCATGGAAACGCTGATAAACCGTCAGCTCATGAAATATCTCGAAACACGAAAACTTCTTAATGACCGGCAATATGGTTTTCGTAGCAACAGGTCTGCTGGTGATCCGATGGCATGTCTCACCGAAAAGTGGAACCAAAGCTACATCAATCTGGTGAAAGGAAGATAGTTTCACTTGATATTTCAAAGGCATTTGACAGCTTTTGGCATCAGACTCTTTTGTCGAAAATGCGTGCTTTTTGGACGAAGATTCTCTTCTTCATTGGATTAGAAATTATCTTTCGGAACGTTCAATTAAAGTTGTCCTGGACGGTTTCAAGTCTGATATTCACAAAATAAATGCTGGCGTGCCCAGGCTTCCGTTTTGTCTCCGACACTCTTTTTAATTTTCATTAATGATCTCTTGTCTGCTACTTCGAATCCAATATATTCCTTTGCTGATGACAGTACTCTCTGCTTTTCATATTCGTTCCCCGACTCACGTCCCTGTTCTCCGGCTGTAGAACGGCAACGTATGATAAGCTCATTAAAGCGAGATTCAAATACCCAGCCATTATCCATGAATGGCACTTGCATCGTCGAAACTGATAAACTTTCCATTCTCGGTATGTGTGTCAGTGACAACTTACGTTGGAATGACTATATATTCCATGGCGTCAAAAATGCTGCGAAACATCTAGGTTTCCTTAAACGATGTAAGAAATATTTTACCCCCTCTGATCTGGCCACAATATATAAGGCATTCGTCTGCCCAAAATTGGAGTGCAGTGCCTACATCTGGTCAGGAGCTCCTAAAATATCTCTGCACGTGCTAGATAGGATTCAAAATAGTGCGATAAAACTCATAGGTGATACTAATATCAGTCAATCAATTGACAGCCTCGAACACCGACGTAATGTCTCTTGTCTCACTTTGTTTTATCGCTATTTCCACCATCATTGCTCCATTGAAATCGGCAGTAGCATTCCGCATATTTCAACTTTCAACCGTAATACCCGTTTCGCTATGAAGGCTCATCAGTATACTTTCAAGCCCATTTTCGGACGTACTCTAAAATATCGTGATTCTTTCCTAAAGCGTACAACTCGCTTATGGAATGCCCTGCCGATCTTTGTGTTTGCTGGTCGTTATAACTTACAAACATTTAAAAACAATGTACATCGGTACCTGGCTTTTCTTCCTCCCTAAATTTTCTTCGCCCGCGCTGTGTGTAAACCCCTTAAGCGCGCGCTGATTATAAAAAAAAAAGAACTCGGCTCACAGAAACAGATTCGAATTTGAATCCTCTTGTCACTTTACAATTAGATAGTCTGGATGAAAAGTATAAAAACGTTCAAGCTGCGTTTAATGTAAAGGACGGAGATCCAAAGTAAGTAACCCTTCGTATCAGTTTAATGGAAGCTTGTGATAAACATCGTGAACATTGTGAAAATATTGAACTTCCAACTTAACACCAACACATCAAAAGTTAGGATTTTTTGGAACTGATGCGCTACGGAATGAATGAAAAATAGACCTGCAAAATGAAGAACGGGAGAATCAGGGAATACAAATACCTCTGAGTACTGGTCACCCCACAGTTATCTTTTAGAAAGCACCTTGTTAACGTCAGAACTCCTCTGCTCTGGCGGTATGATCAGGGTGCATGTACCTACCTTGAACGTGTAGTGGATATACTCGGTGCTTGTACCAATATATCAATATATGTATATATATTTGTATGATATTTGTCACCTTACTTCGGGTGGGGGGATAATTAAATACGACTTCTTCTTCTCAGTGCTATATTGCTTCAAACAACTTTGCTTACTTAGCATAACTTAAATTACAACTAACAACTATCACACAATGTGCTTATTTGACAATAATCCAAACATCATACATTTTTGTTTATTGAACAGAAGTTAAGTGCAACAAAAAATTATCTATTGTAATTATTCACTATCATATGGGTCGAATTTCGTCCAACCAACCTTGCAGTGAATGCACCTGGTATTTGTTTGGCGTCTGTGGGTTCAAGGTGAATTGTTTCGGCGACATCGGTTTGCTTGAATGAATTTCGTTACACATGCCACTATGGATCAGATCCAATGGATGACTGCTGCGGGGAGTGCCCGCCGCGCCGTTGGGAATGGTCTCTTCGATTGATTCCATTGGATGGAAATTTCACACCGAAATTCAGGATTTCCACCATGTCACTCAATGCGTGTATTCAAACCCAAAACTGATTTAGTGTTTATCATTTCACATAATTTCACATAATGTTTTATAATTTAAATGACTAAATTTCTCGTGCCACGTTCGTCAACAGATTTTATTTCCAGATTTTCCTAAATGAGCGGCATCGACGTTCTCTGCAATATAATACAAACCATCTTTTTTCTTAGCAACGGCAAAAACTTTGTCTGTGCGTGATCCTTATCAAAAACTACAGTAAAACCTTTTTCCGTCACTCTAGGTATCGATATTAAATTTGTTCTCAGATTAGGCCCATAAAGTGTGTTCTCAAGTTCTCATTATACCGCGACTTTTAATATCAGTTGTTTGTTTATTTGATAATAATACAATAGTTGACGGGGTTCCGTCAACTGTGAACTTGTTTTTGTCACTACACATGCAAGAGGTTACCCCACTATCCAAACACCATATAATATTTTTCGGATTGATTTCTGTCGGTCTCACTTGCGCTGTGGCGAATGATTCTTCAGTGACTGCCGACTTGTCTGTTACATTAAATCTGGTTCTACATGCTGCTGCTTTATGACCAATGCGACCGCACCGATAACATTTGAAATGAGTAGGGACATTTTTCTTACGTTCGTTCTCTCTAAATTTATTTCTGTCTTCAAGGCAGTGTCTTTCATTGGTTTCCCTGACAAATTTCCTTTTGGTTTAAATTTTTATATCTTCTTAGGCCAAAGCCCTGGTAGCTGGTGCTGTAATTTAAGATTAATCTTGTAATTTATTACTGATTAATAAAGTTATAATAATAATAATAATATATCTTCTTGCGAATAAAGCACCGTTTTGATCGCTGTTTTTGTTTTTCCTGGCTTCGTACTCTCCCATAATTTTAATTTTTAAAATTTCAGGTCCCGGCAATTCATCTCTAGACTCAATAGCGATTCAGAAACTAACGAATGATTCTGGTAGGCTGTAAGAGTATTGTAATAAAATTGAAAGCAAATCTTCATTAACATCTAATTGCATATCTGCTAACTTATCTACTGCGGACCAAAACTTAGACAAGTGGGCGTGAGTATCCGCATCTTCCCACATTTTATTTAAAACGAGCTGTTTCAGCTATTTCAGCTGTTTCAACGGAGTGGCCTTTCTTGCGTTAACGCATCTTCTTACCTCTGTATTCATACCCACTTGTGTGGGTATGATGAACTAATTGACAATGTTAAGTTTGATCTCGCCTTTTGGTTCTATTTGTCCAAAGCTGATGCAGCTATAAAATCCTTTGCCTCGGTTCCAGTGGGTCTTGTCTTCAGCCTATACACATAATCCCAGTTTCGAAGTGTCGAAATTGCCTCTAGATAATAGTTCAATTCTTACTTAATTGATGATTCGCCATGACAACGAACTTTTTTCTCCGAATTACAGAATTTAAAATTCTTTGATGATTAATTTGATTTTTGAGGATTTTACTTTTCTCCTGACAAGTTTTATTATACCACCTTGATCAAAAAGTTTCCGCACCACCCACCGTGTGGCGCTCCCATTGTTCCAATTTGAGTTCTGTTTTTTGTTGTTAAATTGTTGTTGATATTCATTCTAAATCTTAGCGTCATAGCTTGACATTTGCAAAAGTTACGTAGCCAAGAGTACATCTATGTATATCCGTGTGTGTTGGCGATTTTTTACAATTTTGGAAATGGGTTTAAATTTGCAACAACGAACTTGTATTAAATTTTGCGTAAAAAACGGATTTAATGGTGCGCGAACGTTGGAAATGTTGGAAAAGTGTTTCGGTAACGATTCTCTAAAGAAAACGGTCATTTACTAGTGGCACGAGCGGTTCAAAAATGGTCGTGAGTCAATCGAAGATGACGAACGCAGTGGCAGACCATCGGCATCGAAAACCGACGGAAACATTGATGAAGTAAAAGAAATGTTGGTCAATAACCGCAAATTAACCATCAGAGAGATAGCGGAGGACCTGAACATTGCCTATGGATCCATCCAAGACATGATTTGGGTTTCCGTCGTGTAGCAGCAAAGTTGGTGCCAAAAGACCTCAATTTCATGCGAAAAAGAGACCGTGTTGACGTCGCGAGAGAGATGATTTGCGAGGCTGAATCCGATCCCACATTCATCAAAAGGATCATTACTGGACAAGACGTGGGCTTATGAGTACGACACGCAATCCAGACATCAGGCAAGTGAATGGCATTCACCAAATGAGCCGGGACCAAAAAAAACCCGTCGTTTTCAGTCAAAAAAGAAGGCAACGCTCACGGTTTTCATTTCATGGATTACAACGGTGTAGTGCATCATGAATTTTTGCCAGAAGGCCAGACAGTAAACAAAGAGTATTATTTGGGCGTTATGAGACGTTTGCGGGAAGCAATTCGCCGAAAGAGACCAGAATTGTGGGCAGAAAACTCGTGGATTTTGCACCATGCTAACGCACCGTCGCACAGTGCCATCATTATTCATAATTTTTTGACGAAAAAATGCAACAAATACCATCCAACAACCACCGAATTCACCTGATTTGGCTGCTTGTGACTTCTTTCTGTTCAATCGAGTTAAAAAACCAGTACGGGGAACGCGTTTCAACAGCCGAGAGGAAGTACGAGTAATGGAAAAATTGCAGCAAGCACTGATGGACATACCGGAAACAGAATATAAAAAATGTTTCGAGGATTGGATCAAGCGCTGGCATAAGTGTGTTGCAGTCGATGGGGATTACTTTGAAGGGGAAAATATAGATTTCGATAAATAAACTTGTATTTTTAATTTCCGGAAACTTTTTGGTGGTATACGAAATAATGTAATAGAATAATTAATTCATGTATAGTTGTTAAATCAATAAATACACAATAAGTAGGTTAATTATTATTTCTATCTATACGTAGTAAAGATGCGTATATATTTGGAATTGCAGTTTTAAAAATTTTAGCATTTGCGCCTTTAAATTTGTCTCCAGTTTAATGTGCCGCATATTCACCTTGCGACTTGTTGTCTAGTCGGTCACTATTTAAAACATGCTTCTTTTCGTTACTGGCGAAACTACAATAGCAGTGGGGCGTTACATTACGATGGAATATTTTTTTATATCTAGTATCTGGCTAAGTTTATTCGCTACTCTCTCCACAGAAATAGACAAATCCGCCAAGTATATCATAGGTAAGGCCATAGTACTAATTGGAACCGAAATATCTAGCAACTAGTGGGTCAGCGCCCCAATCGGTGTTTTTTTTAAATGTATCGGTTAGTTCTATCCGTCGAAGTGCAGAAATTACTATCGCCGTTGCAAGAACCACCCAAATTCACATGTGTATATCCAAAGCCTTGTATTATTAGTTAATTGAAATCGACCTGCGCAATCTTCACTATTTCCACAATATCGGTGAAAAAATTTCCTCCAACCAATATTGTAGTACAGCACATATCCAACCATCAAACTGATCGAAATGAAATGGTGTCACCGAAATATGTACAGTGCTGCACTGGTACAGACAAAGAATAATATAAAATGCCACTTGTGGAGAGATGTGTGTCATTTGGCCCGCGAAAATATCCCTGAGGATAATAGGATTGATATATGATATATGAATATATGAATAAAATGTACGTGGTGCCGTGGGACTACCCAAATCAGTACCGAATCCAATTAGTAGGATACGCCTTATGATATACTTGAAGTTTAACCACGACGTTTGACAGTATGAATACCTGTAATTAACAAGCAATCAGCTGGTTGCACGCCAGGCACTATCAAATAAATTGCCGAGTTTCAGCGCGTACCCCGAGGAACAAACATTATTTATTAACCCATTTGAAAGCAGCACCAGGACGTGTGGTTTTACCGAAGACGAAAATTTCGGTCGCTTCCAAATTAGCCCTAAAGCACTATATGCTGTAAGGTGTCACATAATCGAAACATTGTGATTGCTCTTTAATGAACCCGAAATGATGTTTAATTCACTTCTAATTAAAACCCATCGAGACCATACGCCCAAAGCAGACAAATTAGAATCAGTCATCCAATGTTGAAGACTTATGTGCATTTATGGAAATGTGGGAACTTAAATTACATATTAGTCATCTAATTTCATAACAAGGACTTGTGAGAGGTTACCCCAGTAAATTAGGCTACATTGCAGAATTTGTAAACAAGTACATATATAGTTATCATATCAATAACGATCCCTTAGCATTAAGTTCTTGGATTTTTCGTGCAGGGCAAGCAGCTGCTTAAGCTATGCCATTCCGTACATTAAGTGACATTGACGTCAAACACAAGGACTGGAATATAATACATCATACACCAAAGGGCACCTCCTATTCAATTAGTATAACGGTATAAGAGCGACGGATATTCCGTCGTTTCTCAGATACTGCCAGTATCTGAATCTCTTTTGTTCGACTCATGGATACATCTGAGTGGCAAAAACAAACAAGCAACAAATTCTCTACGCGCAAATGTATGAACGTATTTAGTTAGTTTTTTAGTTTCATTTTCATTGCATTTACACTCGTATGTACTTATTGATTGCATAATTGTTTAGTAAAGACCTTGTAATGAAACTAACGAGGGATACGAGATGTTAAGTTCCCTTTCGTAGCAGTGGTATGGCACGCTAGCGGTTTGCCGGGCTAAATCTCGACGGATGAGGGGACTTTTTTTCTGCTACCTATTACTCGTTACATTTAAAAAATACGTGCCAAAGCATGTACACCACACATTGCACATGCCGAAAATAACGTAAAGGATATCGTCATTATCGTCCAAGGATAAGAAGATATAGGGAAGGGAAGAAGGGAAAAAGGGGGTTTGGTTAGGTACTGCGACTGCTTCTTTGGCTTAGCCCGCCCACAATTGATGAGAGTTGTCATCAGCTCCATGGCTACTTCGCGCCATTGAATCTACGGAAGTAGCCCCAATCGTAGTTTACATTATCTGCATAGATATAAATAAGGTCGAAGTAGGAATTTACATATTACCGCAATGATTTTTTCAGGCCATTCCTTTCTAATAATCGTTTCCTTGAGGCATTACATCCTGCATTATTTTAACATAGCGATGTCATAGGGAGCAAGCGATCTCGCTCCCTTTGCGTGTCTTATTCCAGGGGTTACCAGAAAGGAGTAAAAACAGGACTTCCAATAACCCTTCCATTGGATGTTTTTTTTTGTTTTGTGTTTTTTATAATTTGCGATCGCTCAAGGAATTTAAACACCCTTAGAATGCTTGCATACAGCGCGGGCGAAGAAAAATCAGGGAGGATAGAAAGAGAGGTACCGATGAAGGTTGGTTTAAAATATTTCAAGGTTATAATGACTAGGAAATAAATGTCTGGGCAGTGTATTCCAAAAGCGAGTTATACAGCTTAGGAACGAATCACGATATTTTAACGTACGTTCGAGAGTGGGCTTGAATGGGTGGAATGCTACTGGCGATTTCTATGGAGCACTGGTGGTGGAAATAGCGATAAAACAGAGTGAGACACGAGACATTACGTCGATGTTTGAGTGTGCTCATTATCTGAGTGATATTAGTATCACCTATGAGTTTTATCACACGGTTTTGAATCCTATCTAGCAGGTGCAGAGATGTTTTAGGCGCACCTGATCAGATGTGGGCATTGTACCTCAATTTCGGGCTGATAAATGCCGTTATATTGAAGCTTAATCAGAGGGGGTGAAGTATTTTTTACATCGCCTGAGGAAACCAAGACATTTCGCAGTATTTTTGGCGACATCGAATATGTGGTCATTCCAACGTAAGTTGTCATTGACACACATACCAAGAATGGAAAGTTTTTCAGCTTCGATGATGCAAGTGCCATTCATGGAGAATGGCTGGGTGTTGAAATTTCACTTTAACGACAGCAGACAGCATTGCGTTTTGGAAGCAATAAATTCTGCTCTGTTAGTGGCTCCCCATTAGTTATGATGTTAATATCAGAATTTAATGAATTTAATATACTCTGGTGTTCCCGTTCTACAGCCGAAGAGCAGGGACGTGAGTCCAGGAATGAATGTAAGAAGCAGAGATTACTGTTGACAGCAAAGGAATATATTGGATAGTAGTAGATCAGCAGACAAGATATCGTTGATGCAAATTCAAAATAGTGTCGGAGACAGAACGGTACTATTTGGCAATAATAATCCTCTGATGTAGTCCTACACGGTAACCGTTCGGTCTAAGCTGCATGCGGATCTTAGAGATACTGATGAATGTTCCTCCCCTTGATTTTTATATTATGGGCTTCACTCGCAAAGCTATTAACCGATCAAAAAGAAGCAGCACTTGCCACAACTTGCTCTGGATCTAGGAATTTTCATTAAAAGGAGAATACAACGAGTATAAGGGAACAGTCTTTTGAATGAATGTTCCGAAAGAAAAAATCTGTGTCTTCTACTAACACTTCGTTATTTGCAAAAGAAAATGAGTGAAAGTACTCCTCTGCCCAGATTCAAATATCCCAAGATCGTAAAATCAAATCACCTGGGACTGTAATTGCCCTCGCACCTATTAATTCTGCTTCCATGACCATCATCCCTATGAAATAATTATAACGATAAAAGATGAATAATGTCACCAGTATTCCGGTACACCATTCCCAGCATAGAACATCAGCAACAGACATCTCATCACTTAAGGACGAACAATTTATTTGCAAATTATAAATGCATAAACCTCGAAACGGCCGCCGCCGCCTTTTAATCGCTTGACCCGCAGGAACAGGACCAAAACTCAAAAACCAGTTTTCACACCTTCTCTCTTAAGTGCGAGTAAACTTCCCAAAGTTATTTGATTGCTATCAAATGTTTTAAATTACAAACCCAATTTATTCCGTTCTTTTGCACCTCATTATGCCATAAAGATGGCGTATAAAAAAATCAAGGACTTTGCACCGTTTTTCGTTGAATTTTTTTTTAATGTTTTACGACGTGTACATCTATGTAGTTATAGCCTCGTTGTTGTCATTTCTCCCCCTTCCTCGACAAATATATTCACGTCATCGTCAACGAATCGCTTCAAAACCATCAGCATACTGAGCAGAGTGGAAGAAAAAAAACAGAAACAAGTCTGGCATCTACTCGTAAAGAGACGACCATACCAGGATATGGAGGTTGGAGTAGTAGGGTGACAAAAAATTTTCAACTTTTACTTCTTTGCCAAGCGAAATAGTGTTCTCGCAGTTTTATCTAAATTGCTTTTCGCGATGACTACTACCATTCCTAAGACCCATCACATCCTTGCGCCTACTGTAGCACCCTCCTTTTCAACTTTCTTTTTCACAAAATGTTCACTGGAAAAGTCATGAAGAAGGAATAAAATTCAGAACGCGGGTATATGTACATGTATAAGATGAATATAACAATGTCCCCTGTCAGCGGCATGGCACTCTGCTCCTGCTCGTCATGTTTTATTAGATTTTTCCGCGCTTAAGATGCTCCTACAAGAAATGCGAATCGTTACTGTTACTATTACTGTGTTAGTTGTACGATAACTCTCGTACTCGTATTTGTAATACGGGTTTCTGAAACTGAGGGGTGGCGGTTGATTCCATTGCGACTTTGGAACAAGGATGACAGTAAAATTTTTCGAAACGTATGTTGGAGCTGGAGCTTTTCCGTTTTTTTTTTTAATGCTCAGCGGTATCGTGTCACAGGAAACCATGTCCTCACAAAGAAGTAAATCTCTCAACCGAAAATGGCTCCATCAACGACGTGCTGGTTGGAGATTGAATATGAATTTGGCTGTGCATGCATGGTGTTCTCATTTTATTCTTTCCCAGCGATTTGTTATAAAATTGCCGCATACACGAGGAAGGGATGTGTGAGCGCGAGGATTTTGCTTCCTTCATTTTTCCTTTTTTTTTTTTGGTCTATTGCATTACCAACACTGAAATAAATACGCTTGCATGTTTCTTTATTCTTGTTATCGTGGGACAATTTCAAAGAAAATTGTCAGCTGTCGAATTTGATGGGACGCATTCTGGAAACTTTGGTAGCCGAAACCATCAGAGGCAAAACTAATATTAATGCACTGCCTGAGGTTTTTTAGAACACTTTCTGCCCGAGATTATTATGTCTGTAAAACAAATTTAGAAACCACATGATTTTTCTCATTTAAATGCTGCCAGTAATGCTCTAAGTATGTGGAATGTTGAAAACATCTTCGGTGGATTTAAAGCAAATATTATCCCTCTTATGTATTTAAAGTAGGACAATAAGCAAGTATGCCCTTCGAGATAGCACTTTAACCTCATTAACTAAGCAAAAAATGGAATGATAACACTATATGTATAAACCCACACTATAATCACGCAGCGGTCAACACAAAACGTGTTCTTGATATTGATCTTGTGCACCTTTCAGCGGAAGGACATTCAGGTAATTGCCAGAATCACCACCACTACATTACCAAGCTTTAGCAATGTCGAAATGCCATTCAAGTCCACAATAGAAACCTTTTACAAAATAAATCATGTTCAACACTGTATTTAGCATAATCTGCAGAAGTGTATTTCTTCTCCTTAAAATATTGTTTTTTCAAACAGGACCGAATATTATTCAATCAGTATTTGCAACGAAGCAAATAAGGGTATTTATTTTAGTTTTCTAATTTTTATAAAGTTTATGTGCCCCTTTAGCAGGACCGGAGCGATAAGCACTTTATAGAGGGTCCTCATCTTCATTCCATTACCATGACAAACAGTCTCGGATGAATGGTAAATGAAATTTAATAGAGTGTTTGTATCCTCTAAAATGTTCATGCGCTTACTTACTTACTTAGGCGGCGCTACAGTCCGGGTGGACCAATTGGCGTGGTCTTTGGCTGAATGCCTCCAGTTGCACACTCCAAGTGGGTTGAAATCCACTTAAACTTGCGCGCGCCACCTAAGGCGAGGCCTTCCTCTACTGCGTTGTCCCTCCGGATTAGAGTCGAAGATTCTGCGGGCTGGAGCGTCAGTCATTTCAACGTCCAATGCGCAGTTTTTTGACCAGGTCAATGTCGCTGTATAGCTCGTAGAGTTCATCGTTGAACACGTCAACGCATACGGGACCAAATATCTTACGAAGATTTTTCTGACAAAACGAACAAGGACATCTTCGACCACTATAGAAAGGTTCCATGCTTCAGAAGAGTTTTCTTGGTTATTCGGGAGAGGATCTTACTAGATAGTTTCCTTCTCAGCCCAAGGAAACAGCGTTTGGCAAGCGTTATTCTTCGTTGGATCTCTGTCGTTCTCAGATGTGATAGCAGAGCCGAGGTGGATACAGTCCTTAACTAGCTCAAAGTTATATCTGCCGATTGTCGCATTTTGGCCGATTCATCGATATTGGGTATCCCGTCTTGTTGACAGCATATACTTGGTTTTGCCCTCGTTTACGGCTAGACCCAGGGCAGTGATGCCAAAACAAGATATGGCTCTGTACAGACAAATGGTTTCAGGCGCTCGCACAATAGGCAGACAACATATGCGATGTTTAGGAAACTGATACCTCTATAATTGACGCAGTTTAGAGGGTCTCCTTTCTTATAAACCGGGAAAACCATGCTGAGGTTCCATTCATCAGGCATACATTCTTCCGACGAAATCTTGGAAATAAGTTCGTGTATGCTCTCTAGCAAGTCATCTCCTGATGCCTTAATAGATCGGCGGGAATGCCGTCCTGCTCTGCAGCCTTGTACTTCGGAATTCTTGACTTGCATCGTCAACACTGAATAGTTCGTTCTGCCTGTCAGCGGAATTGGGTCATCTTCCCCGTTTAAAAATCTGAAGAAATCGTTTTTCCATATCCTCAGCACAGATAGTGACTCTACTACAAGGTTTCCTGTTCATCTCTACAGGTTTCCGTTCGAGTCTTATTACTCTGATACGTTGCTTTTACTTAGTAATAAAACTTCCGAACATTATTCCTTGAGTATCACCTCTCTATTTTCCCGATAGCTTGCTTCTAATGTTCTTTCTTATTTTCTACGGAGAAGCCGAGATACTTTCCTCCTCCTTTGCTCGTAGAGCTCACGAGCCGCTTCCATTCTTTTGTGCATCGTCGCTTTGTAGGTATGTTGCTTTGCTCCATGTTCTTGTCGGCACTCTTCATAAAAGCAGGGTTTTCGTGGTGGTGGGCGGGTGAAACTCAGCACGTCAGTTGCGGCATTTCTGATGGCTTCTCGGCATCTAAGCCACTGGTCTTCAGCGCTTGATGCTGGCTCTAAAAGATTTGTCGAGAGGTTGAGAGATACGCGATCGGAAAAGGTTGTGGCGGCTTGTTGTGATTAGAACCGTTCAACGTGAAGTCTCCTCAAGTATTTCCCCGTTGTTGTGACGTCTGAGATATTCGTGGACATACCTTGGCAGCAACTGGGTAGTGGTCCAGGTCTATGTTGGCCGCTCGGAATTTTCGGACATCTACAATAAATTACTTGAGGAGTGCCTTACGTCGATCGCAACATGATTAATCTGTTTTGTAGTTTGCTGATCTGGTGTCCGCCATGTTCCCAAGAGGAAACCGTGTGCTTGCTAGAGTAACGTTACGTCCGGCAGGAAAATCGATTAGCCTAAGTCCGTTTCCAGACGTGGTATCGTGTAGCCTATGCCTTCTGATTGTGCTATCAAAGATGCCCTCCTTTCCAAATTTGGCATTAAAGTCGCCTAGGACGATTTTAATGTCATACCTCGGACATTGCTCGTAGGTTTCGTCGAGGAATTCGTAGAAACTTTCTTTGGTAGCATCTTCCTTTTCCTCTGTTGGGATGTGATCGCATATAAGGCTGATGTTACGGAATTTACCTTCGATACAGATTGTTATAAGGCGTTCACTTACGTGTCGAAAACTCAAGAATTCTTGCCTACGACTGCGGCTTTCAACAAATCCGCATTCAAATAGAAGTTTACATGCCTTGTAGCAATCACCGCAGTAAACATCACAGTTTTTCATCTTTCTTTTGCCCGGCCTATCTCATCGCCTTTCTGGATGGTGATGATATCTGCTTTATGGCTGGCTAGGGCTTCCGCTAAATGTTCGGCTACACGCGGCCTGTTCAATGTCCGAATATTGCACGTGAAGATCCGAAAGTTGTCCTTTGCTCGTTTTGCAGGGTCGTCAATAGTAAATCCGTCCTTATCCGAGGCTATTGGTCGCTTCGTAACAATTAATTTTTTATGTGGTTGGGCAGTTAACCACACGCACAATCACCAACCAGGAACGCCAGGTCCTTTTTGGGACCCCTAGCACAAAAGAGATCGGACCAAACTCCCGAGCCAATAACCCGATTCGGGGATGTGAGTGCTGCCGTTGGCCCTAATTAAGAGCTCGTCCGCGACCAACTCTTTTCCAACACCCTGACTTGGAGTGGAGTGTTGGAGATCCCTATAGACCTGGTATTCAAGCAGCTCATATAGAGATAGCACTAGTTCGACCTAACTGGAACTGTGGACCTCACTGTTGATTCCATCCTTAGAATTCGTCAGCTGCCGCCCGGAAAGTGCTTTAGTGAGATGCCAATCCCCCCCCCCCCCCCTCCCCCCATTTCATTACCATCAAGAACCTTCCACAGGTGTTGGTGACCCCATCTCCAGTCGAGATACTACTGAAATTCTATGCTGTACCTGAGCACTTCCACGAAATCCGGGTACATGCAAGCACATGTAACAAACCGACTCAGTTATAAAACGGCCCTGCATCGTAGTACGAAATCGGCTCGTACGCTCTATGAGCAAAAGAGGAGAAAGAACATCGGCTCTAGAGGAAAAGGAAAGAGAATGAGAAACGCGCGATCCAGGAGACAGAGAGGATCTACGATTACATCAGAAACAATGTCGGCGTATCAAATTTTGTTATGTTGTAAAGGGTGACAAGATAAGAACTGGAGGAAAACTACAACGGTGTGAGGTATAAAATTGATTCTGACTGGAATAGCACATCATTCAAACGGCCGTCCCGGCCAATTTTTGATGACCCGGTACAACAGATGCGGCGTTATTCCGGCAATAGCATGTCGAATGTTGGCCTCGCGCTTGTCCAAAGTGGTTGGCTTGTAGCGTAGACTAATAGCTTAATGTAGCTCTAGAGGAAATAGCCGAGTGGTGTCAAATCGCATGATCGCGGCGACAAATTGATGAACGCATGCCGTGATATCCCATTCGCCAAATTTCTCCTTCACAACTTCGAGCGTTTCGTCGCTTGTATGGCATGTAGTGCTGCTTTGTTTGAATCACAGCTCGGATATATCGATGTTGTCGAGCTCTGACTACAGAAGGTCGGTTAACATTGCTCTATACCTGAGACCATTAAGGGTAACGGTGTGTATTTCCTTATTTCAAAGTAAATAAGGTCCGATAATGCCGCTATGCTCTAAAGCGCACAAAAAAGTCAATCTTTGTGGATGTCTTGATGCTTCGCCGACACTTGTAGATTGTGTTCGGTTTAGTAATGGCAATTTTGTTTGTTGACATAGCCGCAGAGCCAGAAATTGGTCTTGTCAGAGATTTTTTGGTCAAAATCCGGATCTCCGGCGAACATTTCCAGCGCCCAATTTACGAACTCACGGCGTTGCCTATCGTCGTTCGGCTTCAATTCTGGTATCAGTACAATCTTATACGGATGTAGGACCAAATCCAACCGTAAAATAAGCCGGGCTGACTCTCTGGCGATGCTCAATTCAGCTGATCGGCACCGAATTGACATTTCTGGGTCTTTTTCGATACTGGCCGCTACGGCGGCTATGTTTTTTTCATTACGCAGCAATCCAAAAGAGTGTACTCACGCTCAAACTTTTCTACGATGAGCCTGAAGCTATGATGACCTCCGACCTCACGACGAAATTCACGTTGCGTATTTACAACTCAGCCGGAACTTCGATAAATTTTTTTAATAATTTTGGCACGTTCAGCAAGCGTAAAACGATGCATGATGAAATGGCAAACTTTACTGAATATTTTGACAGCTGGATGTCATTGGTAGCTCTGACATCGGCTGAAACATAACAATTGGAAAGCCTATCATTGCTATATTTATACGGATTGCAGCCTAAAAGTGGTTCGTTTCCTATAATGAAATCTAGACGATAAGTCATTTGGCGAATTAGAGTCCTGAAATTTGATTTTCCATTGTATGTGTGTACATATGTATACTCGTACATTTGTATATAAAAACCCTCTTTACTTTCTGTACTAAGTAACGATTGAACCGCATATTGCTAATTCATACTAATGTATAAGTTAGTCCTTCTCTCGATTATGCAGAGATCCCTTAATTCACAACGACTCAATGAAAACAAATAATTAAGCAAAATAAAAGAATGAAAAAAAAAGATGTAGGGGTTGCCAAACTTTTAATGACAAAGTTTCCCTAAATAGCGTTTCCTATTTCCTGTTTTCTATTCAAAACTTTCAAATACACTCGCTGGACACATTCCAGAAAAGTACCTGACAACATTTGCATCACAAGGCATCATAAAATGCACCCAACTTTCGTCTCATCAACTTTTTGTAAACGAAAATAAATCACAAACTTCTGTAATATCCTTGCGCTGGAAAATCATTTAGACATGCATACATAACATATGTATGTATGTCCAACAGCAACAATAACATCAACAACAAATTTGTGATTTAGGTTAAACCAAAGCCCGACAAACCCAATTCGCACAAACATCAGCAGCATGAGTAGAAGTCATCATCCGTTGCAAGACCCTTTGGCCGTGGACTTCTTTATCCAGCACTTTCTGTCTCTTCTCTTTTCTCTAACCGTCTCGTCCGTTATGTTGCTTGTACAGATAAAGATACATATATACATAGATACGTGTATCCTTTTTTGTTTTCCCCCAATTTGTATCTTTTTATGTGGCATTTTTCCGCCAGCTATTCCGGAAACTTTCCTTTTTCACATGGCAATTAACCAGAAAAGATGGGAAAAAAAAACAACCAACTCTGTCCGCAGAGCCAGAATAAGTAAAGAAGAAAAAAAAATCTGGGAAACTTAGTGACAGGCATGGGAACATCTGTCACGTGGAGACGCCATGTATGACAAAATAAATGCACGTACATATGTATGTACTTATATACATCCGTTGGGCGTTGAGAGTGGATATCACTTCATTGGGACATGTGAAGATTTTATGAGAGCTTTGTGCCTGGGGATTCGGTTAAGGTGGGTAGCTTCATAGCATGGACTAGACTCTGGGCCAAATGGATCTGAGTTTTTTTTCCCCCTTAGAATGAGGAGATTCGTCATTCCATGAAATGGAACCAATTTAAGGCAAAAATTGAGTAAAGTTACTTTGTAGGGGATTCGAAAAGAGAAAAGGAGGCTAGAGAGACATCGTGCGGAAGGTCATTAAACACATCTGAAACTTGTAGTCACGTCGCATGGAGTAGCAAACGGATTGAGCTGGTAGTGTTGTTCAGTGAACAAATTTACACAATTTATATGATATCTACTATGCGTATGATCAAATGTCATTCTGTAAGTTCAAAGTTGGCTGTCGCTTACATTTTGATTACTGTCATTATGACATACGAGTACCATTTGACATTTGAAAAAAATAAAATACATTTAACTGCCTTTGCATTCAAATTATAATGTTACATCACAGCTTATCATTATGTTGAAATCGTTTCTTGGCTGGAAAGTAATCGATGATATCATTGCCGATATTGCAAGAGCATGTGTTGTAAGTTCTTTAATACAGTAAATGGATATTTTGTTGATTAGATCTTAATTTAAATGAAAATTGATTAACCACAAGAACACAAATGATCAATTAGCAAAATAAGCATCAGATGATATTATCTTCCTTCTCCGATGGTCGCAAAAACCGAACTGCCGTTCTCCGATCTGCTGAGCCTTCATCGTTGGTCAGGTCTCCCATCCTATAAGTGGGCAACCCTTAGCACATCTGGTTCGCACTGTCCTGCCAGGCTCAATAAGACGCCCAGCCCATTCGTTGTGTTTCGAAAATATATGTTTATTACAAACAAGCTGACCCCGTAGGCGTTGCCGTGCGTCATTTCAAATTGCAGAAAATCAGTGGTAAATTGGCCATTGCAATTGATGCTTTGTGTTGAGATATTTGCTGGATGGGTTGCGGTCGGGTCGATTTTGAATTGTATTTCCCCTCGCTGAAGCATTCTGTGATAAGCGATATTTTTTGTTTTGTTGTCAGGTGGGAAAACGATCAAAGCGGATGGTTTTCCGACACGGGAACATGCGACATACAGTTGACCGTGTCAAAAACATTCATTTTCCAGATTCAGGCCACAAACGCTCAATGATTGGCCTTGTGATTTATTGATTGTCATGGCGAATGCGAGGCGAATTGGAAATTGGATTCGCCTAAACTCGAATGGCATATCGGTTGGGATCATTGGAATTCTCGGAATGAGAACTTCCTCACCTTTGAACTTTCCTTTTAGTAATCTCGCGTGGATCACATTGCTCATGAGTTTTGTGACCGCTAAACGCGTTCCGTTGCATAATTTTTGTTGATTGAAATTGCGAAACATGATGACGACTGAACCAACATTCAATTGTAAAATGTGCGGTGGCAAGCCAGGCACATCCAATGAATTCAAAAACTCAGTTGGATAGTTGGTTGCTTCGTCTTCGTTTGTTACACAGTCGATGGATTTGAAGGAATGCAGGGAGCCAATGATTTGATTTTGAATTGTGTAGTTCAGGTGATCCACATCCTTGTTCTTTGCCGCTAAAATTGCTCTTTTACTCAACCAATCGTAGTTTTTGTGGTTAACAATGATGTTCGGCAAAACTTTGTTGATGAGTTCCTCTTTCATTGAGACGAAGTTGCAAAAATTCGGCGGGAACGAAATCAATCCATTCGATGCGTGGACACGACCATTACCGATAGTTAGCAGTTGATTGGAGAACACTTCGACAGATGAATCGTTTAGCAATGCAATTCGCATGTTTGTGGTCAGCTGAAGTTTCTTCACATAACGTCACAATGTCGATGATTTGAGGCAAGAATTGATCTCATCGGCAGCGGTCGATCGTGGTATTACTTGTAGTGTTTGCCAGAAATCGCCTGAGAGTAAAATAAATGCACACCCAAAACGTCTTGCGTCATTACGCAGATATATCATAGTGCGATTCAGAGTTTCTAACGCACGTTTATGCGACATTGTGCATTCCTCCCAGGTAATGGTTTTGCTTGCTACCCAAACTTTGGCCATTACTGAATGTTTCGCTATGTTACATGATGGTTTTTCAACCGCTTGAAAGTTTAATGGCAATTTCAATGCCGAATGAATGGTTCGGCAATCTTTCAGCAGCGTAGCCGCTATTCCAGAAGAAGCAACTGCTACAAAATTCAAAATGTCTTCTGACATGTCATCCTTGTACTTGTCCCACAATTCACGTGGATTCGATGGAAAACATATGGAAATAATGATCGCAAATAATGTGCGTATCTGACTTGGAGATGCGGAAACAATTGCTTCAGCGATTATCGTGGCCCAATGCGTATCGTTTTCAAGCAAATTGAGCTCCTGACATGGAGCACGAAATGTTGGCAACACTACACCATTGACAGTCCGAAGTGATTCAAATGATGTCGGCCCACGAACATTCACCAGCAATAGTCGCAAGTAAAAGCATTCATCATTCTTCGGATGGACTGTATAAATACGGCGAGCTTCAGTTGAACACACATCCGGATGACCTGGAACTACATCGCCTTGCTTTCGACGTTGAAATTTCTTGGATGAAGTATTCCAAGTGTAATGGATCACTTTGGCAAATCGAGAAGAAACTGGTCAATGTTTGCCGCTGGTGGGTTTTGAGCACGTTAAGCGGCATTTGCTGCAGTAAAATAAACTCGTTGACCGTTCTCCAGATGCACTGCCAAATGTGTAACAGTCGGATAGCGTTCGTGAATGGTAAATAAGAATATACGCCATATCGCCTCATTGCCGCCATGTCACTGCCTTTCGTGACATATTCGCAGATGTACTTGATGGACTTCACTGAACTGCAATACTCCACGTTACAATGCGCCTTGAATGTTTTGGAAAGAAGTGGCGAATACGGAACAACCCAAGAGTTGTCGACCACGAAATCATTTCCTTTCACTTTGACTGTGATTGTTCTATCGCCATCATCAGATGGTCGGCGTCGATACAGTGGTTAACCCTCGTTGCCAGTGATGGCCTCATTAGTCAAATTTCGTGGATAACGCTTGGAACACTTGCCGTCGACCATGCACGGTGATTGTGGGTTAATGGCGTCACACGGTCCATGAATCATGTTTGTAATTAAGACAACAAGCAGGTCTGCATCTGTTTCGGGATCAGGAATCTCGGCACATATGATTTCATCAATTTGGTCTGGTTGCATTCTTTCGACTAACCAAATAAGAATGTGCGCATGCGGCAAGCCTCTTTTTTGCCATTCAATCGAATACATCCAACATCGAGTATCCCCAAAGGCACGATGCTTAATAATATAGCCCATCAGCTACGTGAATACACGTGCGGTGATATCGTGCCGATGACTTGATGTTTGGCCAGAAAGCAGCAGTTGAAAAATTTCTATCCACTTTGGATTGCATGTGAAGGAGATGAACAGGTTTAGGCGGCCGTAATGACGTATATATGTCATTGCATCTTGCGCATATTCATGCATATGACGTGTGCTGCCAGTGCACGTCGCCGGTAAAAGCGTCAACCGACCAATATCAACTGCATTTGATTCGGTGCAAATTGCATCGCGTAAATGAATGTACTCCTCCGTACGTAATTTGGTTTGATTTAAACTGATAAAAAGGATCGGCGAAATTGAAGCAATGAAATGAAAATTATAATGATATCGATACTCACCGGTCAATGGATTTATCATCTTGATGTTGATATAACATCCATCATCTCCTTGCCAAAACATCAGTGGGTAATGCAATGCATCATGGGCGATGTGTTTCGGATATTCGTTGCAATTGGCTAGAGTCTCGACTTGTGAGCACAATATCGCGTGATTCCAGATTTTCGCCAACAATCACAACTGCAACCTCATCTATTGTTGGAGCGTTAAATTGACGTTCGTGCATTCTAGCAGGTCGTTTATCCCTGATCTGATCGCGACTTTATTGTCATCACTTGGCATGCGATCCAACGCAGTTTTGAATAACCGAACCAATGCATGATGTTCATGAAGTAGTTGCTGCAAATCTCGAGGAATTCCTCTTCTCATTGCCGTATTGCTTGTTTGGCGCTAATCAAGTTGATTTTCCACATCGCCCATGAAGTAGATTTGGAGGAATTTATGTTGTGCGTCTTCAAGCGGTAGCAATGATCCAATTCGATGGTGAATTTACCCTTGGATCTGTAGAGTCGATGACGAAATTAGAATCAATGATTTTCTTTAATTTACGAGTATTGTATCTTAATTTCTTTAATTAAATTCAGTTTCCTTAATCTTTTATTACCTTGAATGTCGGATTGGATTTGCGTTCATCAATAATATCTGCTCCAAATGAAGTCGTTTGAAAGCATCCGTTATATTTCTGAGTGTTCGATAGAAAATGACGTGATTCTGGTGTTTCACCATGAAGCAAAGAATGCAATGTCTCTAGTGGCAAAGGCAATGGTGGTAATTTAACCTTGCCACTGAGACAGCACAATCCAGGTTTTTCTCCAGCGAACTTCAATGCACCGCAATGGTTGCAAACAACCACCATTGAGCCAATTTGAACGGAAGGATGCGAGCTGTAATCAATTGTGCAGTCGTAATGAAACGCTCTCAATTCAAATCAACATTTGAAGCACTTCTTCTTACGCGTTGATTTTGATTTTCACGTTGTTGAGTTGTTTGATTTCTTCGACGATTTCTCATTGCTAACTGAGCCGTTTCATTTGCCGCCTGTCTTTCTTCTTGCGTTTGTGATGCACGAAGTCGGGTCATACTAACACGGCGCTGTTCTCGTACGATTTCTTCATCCGTATTTAATTGATTGATGATATTCCGAACCCTACTTGCATTACGGTTTCGATGCGAAGGATTAGATTTTCTGGCTCGCGGCATTGTGAATAACACTGAGAAACGAATGTCACAAAAGCAATTAAGGAATTATCGATACATGCATGTGCACAAATGTCATAACCTCACAAAATAAACATCTTTGTTGGCAACTTACCGTTTGAAAATACATAGAATTCTACACCAAAATGATTAATCAGAATGAAATGAACAGCGAATTCGAATTGATTTTCAAAGTAATCCACCTAAAAATTAATTGCACAATCCGAAATTAACATTTGGATTGATTATGGATGTGCATGGAATCACAAAGAATATAACCATTCACAATGTGCACCTCATCAAACTGAACTCACCTCTATTAAATCACTTTTCGCTGGTAATTTTCGCAACAAACCGTTTTAAAACAATGTATTAAACCAAATTGAATTACAGTAATTGTCGAAAGCTGATTAAAATTTGATGAAACTTGAAAAAATGTTGATAAATCGCAACACACGTCTACACAGCACAATAGTATGCGATGGAAAGACTGTGCAAATGAATCAGCTGTCAAAAGTTGATGCACACCACGCTATCTACTGGTAATGCCGGCACCGGTATTTGAAATCAGGTTCGTTTCTAATGTGTGACAAAAAAATATTGCTACAAAAATAATTGTCACACAAATTTGATGCAAAAACAATTGTCGCAAAAAATTGACAAAAAAAAATTTTCACAACGTAACGTAAACATAGACGTCATCTATCATGAAGATGGCGTCGTAAAATCTCTCCATGCAAAATGTATGAGAAAATGAATTTTATTCATAATTTTTTTTTCAGGGATTTTCCGGAATTTTCTTTTGTATTTTTCTTGTTAGGCCGGAGACCAGTCCGAATTGGTGCGAATCATCGAAATCGATGCAGCTGTTCTTGAGTTATAATCGTAGTAACTAACGTCACTGTATTTTTATATTAAGATGAAGCATTCTCAAATGTCATTCTGTACAGGCAATTTAGCAAAATTTAAAATAACTACTCGTATTTCCGATATACTCTGCCTCAGGCCCTACATGTACTGTGCTATGAAAACATACACCGGTGCGTCATCTGAATTTTTGGTGATTTTTCCAAGATATGGGAAAGAACGAAGATTTGGTCCTTTGGATCGTCTATTTACTCCTTTCTTTTGCTTCTAAATATTGAATTTTCCTTCCGCCTCCTATTCTCGCCCAACTGAACAATAACGATTTTTCCGGCTCTTGAATCGGTTAAGCCGGTATTATTCAAAGTTTACGCTGGCGCCTTAGAAAATTCGGAAATCCAAAATGCTGATACCTACTATTGTACAATATATTGTTCATCGATAGTAATGTGATTGAAAAGAAGCGGTTCTACATTGAGTTTTCTACTGTCCTTACTAACTCTATAACTGCAACTACCCTAATCAATGCACCGAAGGGATCTCATATCGGCAAATCGTCGTCAGATTTGTATTACCTAGATATTATGAGCAGAGCGCGTACAGAACAATTACTGTGTTGAAGCAATATAACTTAAAAATTGGAACTGTTTTTAAAATTACCAGCTTGAACACCTTAAAAAGGCCCAAATTAATCAACGTGATGTCAAACGCCTTGAAAATGGTGACGACATCTACGAATACATCCTTCTCTGAAGAAAGCTTTTTGACAATTTGCATTCTCAAGTATGCCGACTGGCACAGGAATTTCGTGAAACTACGAGTTATGCCACATCAAGATCAGGGCTCCCTGAACTTTCCCAAGGCAGGCCTCAGTGGTCTAAGTGTGATATGGTTTAGTACCAGCGTTAGATTTTACGCTTCTGTCTGGAAGCTTCTCCTACACTTCTGTCTCCTAAGCCAACACAAGATATCTTGTAGAATAGAGGTAGATCTGAATGGGTCTGTCTTCCAGCCGAATCTATTCTTTTCTCAAAGCAAAGAATTTTACTATTAACTTTGGACTCACTCACTCATGCTTTCCCATCGGAGCTTGCCATTATTTTAATTGAGCACCCTAGATGCCACTTATTTATAAATTAGTTGTACCGTTTTACGCAGGGTTAATATTTCCCTCCTAACTTTATCGCTCGATGCATGCGGATCATATCGCTGTTATCCAAAAACCGTGGCTTGTCTGGGATAGCATCTCCGGAACACTTCTCTCTAGAATAAGAGCATCAAATTATGATACAAGGCGGGGCAAAAGTAAAGTCATAATGTGAATAGCAAAACATCTGGCTCCAAATTGATGATTTCTTCTTCCATGTTGGCTTTCAAGATGTGCTAGCTTTGTGGTTTGTTGTGGTAAGCGCGAGATTTCAAAAACTCCCAAAGAAAACAGTCATTTTGAGGGTATGCAATGGCGCTTCGTGCATCCCATCTGGATTGCCCGTACCGCAGAAACGCAATGAAGTGGAAATGGGCTTCGTCGCTCATTATGATTTTGGATAGGATATCATCCTCTTCTTGCACCAGGTTTAACAGAGCATGGGACGGTCAGCAGGCAGCGATTACTGAATGGTTTGCGCTTTATAGGGGAACATCAACAGGTCTTTAACCAAAATTTGAAGAAACGGACGCCAACTGATGTGAAATTGTCTGCATCTTTTCTCGTCGATGTTTGTGGACTCTCTCGGACATCCTCGGCTACAGCAGTGATATTCTCGGTCGGACGGGCAATACGGAGCCAGTCACTTCTTGCCACATTTCTAATGGATTGAGTTTGCGCGAGACGCTCAGCCAAACGCTTAATTCTTCGCGCACATGGTGAAGGACGACGACGAAATTCACGCTGCTATAAAACAACAGACGGAAAATTGGTGAAATAGTTCCGCGTTTTGCAGGTGGATATCACTCCTCTTCTTGGTGTCAACTAATTCTTTAGCTATCTACAACATAAATGTCAAAGCACAATGACACTTGACGCCATTTACCACAACATTACTTTTCCCCCACGTTGTATTATTTACCTAGCAAAAAAGAAAGGTATAGTCAGAGTTTGTACTCTTGCCAGATACGATTGCATTTTTTTTTTCCAACAGCACAGATAACTTTATAATATCATTACTGATCGCCAAATACCACAAAAAGACATCTTCGAATCTGGGTGTTTACAATAATCGGGAGACTGGCCCACGTAGGCTCCTCATGAGGCTGATTAACGGCGAAGTCCAAATTTTGTAGAAACTGTTGCTGTGCTGAGACGTAAAATCACATCATGATTTATAGAGACATATGGATACTAACCCTAGAAGTTATTTAGTTCTTGAATATGTATGCGATATCAATCTTATAGTCTGTAACATAGCTAATAGTCTTTCTTTCATCATATAAAAAAGTTCTTGACCTCTCTTAAACATACCTTCACTTCGTCCTGTCCTATTGCGATGAGGACAGAGAGTAAGCGTTTGCAGTAATGGACTAAAGACTCGCAAGTAGTTCTCTGCAAAGAAGGCCAGCTCTGCTCAAGCAAATAAATTACAACGTGCCTAGCTGAAGTTTTGAAAAAAAATAATTTTCGGAAAAATACATTGCAGTAACATACATGTATTTATGATACTCGTAGACCCATTAAGGTACATCCTTCAGCCTGGATGACCAAATTCAAATTCACTATAAAAGCGCTGTTATCAATAATACTCGTAGCTTTATATCGGGCAAAGTGTTAGAATTATGCTTACGTAATTTTAGTCTAACCTATGTTTATTGAAATTCGGTTACTTTTTCGCAGTCATTCTGAAAATCAAAGAACTGTTCTCAACTTTAACACTTACTCATTTTTTATTTGGTTTCAAAAATAGTTATGGAGGAGTCTTACTTAAAATCCGTTCGTATCATATGTACAGGATCAGATGTGCATATAACGTATTTAAAATGTCAGTAATATCCAACAGCCAAAAATTGGCCTTTAGTATGAAAAGTTGTAGAGCAACTCGCAGAATTTTTAAGATCAAATTTTCTAATTTACCCGGTCCAGTTCATCGAAGATTCCTGTTCTGTGGTCCCTTACTAAGACGGCTTTTACACAGCGCATGTTTAGAGAGATTCAAATAAGAGCAAAAGAGAGGATAAGAGGGAAAATGAAACAAAAAAAATTTTCCCGATACACGGCGGGCAAGATTTCCTTTGCATGTTTTTGACATTTCTTTTTCTCCTTCTTCTTTCTTTTTCACATTTGCTTCATTACTTCTTTGGCTGTTGTTACGGGCACGACATTTCAGTATAGCGGATGAATTTAAATGGACCAAATAATTAATCTGGAGGTGTCTCTCTCGGTGAAGATACCAGTTCGGTTTTTTTTTTATAGAAAAGCAAGATATTTAATCATGCAGATCTACCTTCTTTTGTTTTTGTCAGAAAGGGTAACAATAAGATCGTCTGTCACTTTCACAACTTGTTACGTCTGAGTAGAATCATGTCATGTGTGCGCTATGTTAAGGCACTCAAAGAAATGTTCCGGCAAGACTTTAGCTAGAAACTTTGAGTAATTTCTGTACAGAAATTATTTCAACTAGTCCATTTTCGGGGCGAAAGTTAAAGATAAACGCAGAGACGTAGCTGACATTTTTTTCATTATTCGACTGCTCTCTAGTTCTGTGCATTGCGCCTCCCTTTACAATTCTATTTCCTTCAACCCCAACAATCGTGTTCTTGTCCTCGTCTCGTCACGTCGATATTCCAACCCATTGCACCTTTTTTGATTTTAATTTGATTTTAACCTGAGCACTTCTCGTCTCAAACTTGATCTCCTCCATCATTCCCTTATTTCTTAACCCTTAATTTTTGTTAGTTTTTAAGTCCTAGTTTTTAAATTAGATTAAGCTTATTAGGTCAAATAAATGGGGCGTCAGCCTCCACCAAATTTAAATTAAAATTAAAGGTATCAGAGCTCTGGAAGTGAGTGCCTTTGCTCTGGGTGGCGGGTCTAGCTGAAATGTACGACTGGTCAAATGAATAAGCAACCGGCGAGTAAACGAAAACAAATAAACTAAAATCTAATTAAAGAAAAACCACGAACAGCAAATAACAAAAAAGAACATCACACCAGGTGAAAATTATAGAACCAACAACTTCCCAAGTGTCGAGCCAAAGAAACAATCAAATTTATCACAAGAGCGACGGGATTGACCTCCAGGAAGAAAACTATTCAAGTAAATACCAACCCCAACGGCAGTGGTAGGAACTATTGTACGTAGTACCCCTTTGGAAGTAGTATGATTTCCGCGCTGGTATCATTGTCGGAGTAGATAAAGTCCCTTACTATCTCAAAGTTTTAGCCGGCTATCATGAGATTTTGTTCCGTCGAAATTTTGTGCCCCTCTTTGTTGAAAGCATATATTTGGTGGCGTAAAAGTCATAACCCTATCTGGAGATGCTATAATTTTTGCAAATGGCGCCAAATATCAATTCTACTTTGACATTTTTGAAGTAAGCATTTGTATCACGTCAATAAGCCATGAATCGCTATACTCATAAAGAACGCGGAATAACTGTTAGGGTTTCTTTGCGGAATAATTCGTCGGTGGTGTTAGCGCAGCGTGATTTTCGGCGCAGATCTCCCTGTCGTCCGACACCAATTAGGCAAACACTACGACGTTTAGCCCCTCGCCCAGAAATGAATGTACAACACAAGATGCTGCCAGGTCTGACCGGCCCCGAAGCAGCCGTTCTGCTGAGATTATCGCAGCTGTGGTTGAAGATGTCGAAGAAGACCCCGGAGTATCGACCAGACGACATGCCACGCAAATGGGCATCAATCGATGGTCTTTACAAAGAATTTTGTTGAAAGACTATAAGATGTTGCCTTAAAAAGTGCAGATAGTGCATCAGCTGTTAGCTGTTGACTGCCAAGTGCGTGTAACCTACGCTCAAGCCATCCTGAATCTCGACCACGAGGGAGGCAACTTTTCATCGAAAATCATCATATCCATCTGTGTTGATATGTGAATAAGCAAAATTGTCACTTCTGGGGCACCGAAAATCCGCGTATAACCCACGAAAAACCATTACAACTGCTCAAAGTTAATGACTGGTGTGCTGTTTCCGCTGGAGGTGTCATCGGGCCTTATTTTTTCGAAAACGAAGCGGACCAAATGTCTACTGTCAACGTCGAGCTCTACAGAGCCATGCTCACCGACTTTCTACTTCCACGATTTCTTTCCTTAATCTCTCGTTTTGGCGATTTGATTTGATTTAACTGTTCCAGACTTCTTTTTGTGGGGTGTTTTGAAGTCAAGAATCTATGTCAAGAAGGATCAGATTCCTGATGCCCTCAAAAAGAATATCCGTCAAGAATGCGAGCAATTATCACCGTAAGTTCTGGCAAAAATGATGGAAAATGCCACAAATCGGGCCCGAATGGTCACATATTCTGGCGGCGGCCACTTAGTCGATATCATTTCTCCGAATTAACCGAAAATAATTAAATACATCGAGTAAACATGATCCAAAAGCAGAACATAAGTTCTTTATTCATGAAAAAAATTACAGCCGAAGAACATCGGGTAACAACTTTTGTGCCACCATGTACTTTGCTTTTCCTTCGTTGAAACTTAAACCCATCTTTACAAGCTTCTTTTCATTAACATCTTCTTATGTTCTTTCCACCCGAGTAACTGAGCGTCTTTCGAAAGATGGTGCCTCTTGAGAGGCATTGAAAAAAATCAGATGACATGCATTGTGCACCGTCATTTTGCATAGCGGAATAAGCTTGGAATGCTCTGTAAAACTCGCCTTTAAAGACGCTGTCATATGCGGCTTTGAAATCAGTGAAGAGGTTGTCTGTATCAATTTTGAACTCTTGGGTTTTTTCCAAATTCTGTCGAAATGTGAGCATTTAATCTCACTACTAAAACCATATAGCTGATGAAAGGTCTTGTAAAAGTCTCCATAGTATTGGTAGATATCAAAGCTTTTCACCTTCTTTTCGTTGGAGGTGACCAGATAGCAATGATAGTTTTTCTAATTGTTATGTTTCAATTGCTGTCAAAGTTACCAATGACATCCAGCTGTAAAAGTATTAAGTTAGGTTTGCCATTTCATCATGCATCGTTTTATGCTTACCGAACTTGCAACATCATCGTCTTCATGGCTTCAGTGTGCAGTAATTCGTCGCACCCTGTAAAAGTTTGAACGCGAGGGTCTATATCCGTATAAGATTGTGCTGACGCAAGAATTGAAGCCCCATAACCATAGACAACGGCGTGAGTTTGCTAATTGGGTGCTGGAAATGTTGGCCGGATATCCAGATTTTTACCAAAAAATCATCTTCTCGGACGAGGCCCATTTTAGGCTCAGCGGCTATGTCAACTAGAAAAATTGTAGCTTTTGGGGGGAATACAATCCACAAGAAGTGTTCGGCCACCAAAACAAAAACTGACTGTTTGGTGCAGCTTATGACATTGACGCATAATCGGACGTTGTTTCTTTCGAGATGAGTAAGGAGACACCGTTACCGTCAATGATCGCAGGTATAGGGCGATGTTAACCAACTTTCTGTAGTCAGAACTCGACAACATCCGAGCTGTCGTTCCAAAAAGACGACGTTACATGCCATACAAGTAATGCACTCGAAGTTGTAAAAGAGAAATTTGGCGACTGGGTCATGTCAAGGCGAGCGTTCATCAATTAGCCGTCGCGATTATGCGACTTGACACCACTCGATTATTTAGTTAGTCTACTCTAACAAGCCAACCGTTTTGGACGAACTCGAGGCCAACATTCGATACGCTATTGCCGGAATAACGCCGCACATATTGGACCGACCGCCCGAAGTACTACCAGCGAAGCCGAAGCGGCCATTTGAATGATGTGCTATTCCACACATAATGGCATGAACGTAGCTTCAAAATAAAGTCACAATTAATTTTATATCTCACACCGTTGCTGTTCTATTTAAATTTTTTTTCCTATGGTTTTTATCTGGTCACCCTATATTACCAATTTCGTTCAGTTGCCGGTAATCCGCTAGGTTAAATAAATAAATAAATCATTCGATTCACAATCTGGGAGTTTAACAAAAAACATTCACTTTACGTGTATTTTTTCTTAGGTGATATTCTATCTTATGTAGATGCCAATTAAAAAGATTTAAGTCGACTGATGCCTTTTTCATAATAAGGAGTAGCTCGCAGCGACCATTGTTAAAAACGGGGTAAATTCGTGGATATGGCTACGTCTCGCTTACCTTACTCCAACATTATTAATATTTAACTAAATGTTGCAACGACGGAATCTTGTCAATTTTAATTATTGTTCATTACCTACTGCCTGTTATCCAAAACTTAGATGTAAAGAAATTTTCATTTTGTACGAAACTTGGTATTTGCTACAGATTCTCGCGTCGTCCTTGCTTTATGGAGGTAGAGGTATACACCTTTCACCTTAATAATGCAGGCGTCGATTCTCCGTCAATCCATCTACCAATAGATTTGGTTGCTGCAATATCTGATGCCATAAATAATAAACAAACTACAATGAAGGTATTTTATTTCTTCACTGAAATACAATAAAGCTCTCAATGTAAGAGCCGCAAACATAAACTTCCTATTCGTTTTACTTCTACTTCAGTAACGTCAGGCTCACCAACCCTTCAAGTCCTTCGATAAAAGGGATTGCATCTGTATATCCTTTTCCGTCAGGTATTAGTTTTTGCAAGGATTCACCTTTACAGGAATTGCGCATAATACTTGCATTATATTCGTATCTTTTCAAAACCCAATTGTATTGTATTCTCTCTGTGAATCTTTAAGATACGACTGTTCGCCTCAAACGTTTTATATCGGGAGAAACCCTAAAGCGAAAATGAATAATGCAACAAAATTTTGATGCGCTCCTTTAATAAAATTTTATATCCTCGCAGTGTTGTGCAGTGTAGTGCGATATGCCATATATGTACATTATAGCACAGTTCTGTCTGTATTGAAAGAGATGTTTTGGAATTTATTGCTCCAGTGGAAGGATGTTGAGATTTTTCTTGTGATCTGTTACAGAACTGTATTTCCTGTTGTCTTAGGATTAACTGAACTACTGAATCCTTTTAAAAAACCCCATAGCTTTCTGACAAAAGTGAATTTCGATTAACTACCCGTAACTCGTATGAATGGAAAATCTGTTACCATTGGAGTATCCAAAGAACTGACGTTTTATAAAAATCATGTTTTGAGAGAGAACAAATCGTTAAAGCAAATTAATCTTTGTCAAACAAAAATATTCTGAAAGATCTCACGTGTGTCAGCTGAAAAATGTTTCTAAACTGTGATTTGAAGATAAGTTTTGTGAAATATTTTTGTGACTTAAAGTGTTAGCTGATGATACAAAGAAATGATAGAAAGAAATCATGGTCAACATCGCAAAGAAAGGGAATCATGTGCTATTGCATTTAACGGGATTTTGGGCTAAATCACACAAAGCTCATCACTTTTAGCGGGGCCTTGTCAAACACTTTGTCTCCCTGGGATGCATTCGAATACATTTCGGCCCACGGATTCTGGCTCTTCTGATAGTATCAATGTCGCAGTATAGCCCAAATAATTAGTCTTTGTATTTTCTTCTCCAAATTATTTTTATAGTGGCAGGACCAAAATCACGTGAGCATCACGGACCCGAAAAGGCCCAATTAACGCAGTTTGGTGTCATGTTTTTGATACACTACCTCAAAGTACATACAGGGTCAAAGTCATCAAAAGCGAGAAATCAGGTAAGATGGAATCAGCCAGAAAATCTGATGGCACTTACACTGATTCGAGCGCAGAGTTTCAGAATCCTATGCTTGAGACTTACTTCCCAGGTAAGCTAATCGAAACCAGCTCACAACCAGCTGCTACTAACGCAACTGCTAGTGAGCTGAGTACCATAGGCAAGGCTGGTATCTGTTCTGAAGCGCAGGCGACGATTGGTGCTAGAAATGAGCCTTCAGTTAATACTGGTGTCTGGTCGAACAAGATTTCACTGAAGCATGTACGTCAGTTTTGATCTTACAGATTCCAAAGGACGTCTGCTTCTGCATGGCTGCATGGTGGCTTTCGCCAGCACGCCTAGATCTGATCTAGGTGCCCTGTGAATTTGCTTCCTTTTGATATTCATAACATGGGCTGTACTCCAAAGCCATCTTTCTTTAAAACAGAAGTGGAGTCTTTGATGACTTTGAACGCCGACATTCCTTGTACCCAAAAATGATTTCTACCAAAATCTGAGCCAGAAAGGAAGTTATGGATGGTTCCAAAAGCATTTTGGTTGCATCCTCCTTAAGAAAATGTACGTCTATCTTTCAATCGGAGATATAAGCAATCCTGGTGGCAGAGAATTATAATGCGAGCAAATGGCAGGAAGGCCAAGCAATTGTGTCTGTAATCTGTATGAACAGCTAAGCAGCGCTTAAAGCCTTGTTATCACATTTCTCGACTTCCAAGCTATTATAGCTCGAGAATAAAAGACCTCACTGAGTGCAGTGAAAAGGTTGAACTCACTGTTTTCTGTTTGGGTCCGAAGTCACAATGGAATAAAATCGCCGTCGAACTTCCAAGACAAAGCTCAGAGGAGTGTTTTTCAGGACGTAGACCTGCATTAGGACTTTCTGTGTCCTCGATGATGGACAGGTACTTCTGCTGTCGCTATCGCGCACAACGTTTTTCCTAAGCCCTTAAAAGTGCTGGGCGTAAGTGACGCGGGATCCTACGACGTGAGCTATATTCCCTTGACATACTCAGTTTTTTGCCTTCCTTTTGCCCGGCCTTTCTCATCGCACTGCGTGGATAGGAAGTGACATTCTTTTTATACCGGTCTAGGGCTTCTGCTAACGCGCATAACCGAAAGTTGGCGATTTTTCGTTCGCTTACACCAGCATAAAGTGGTGCAGAATTAAAGCCATTAGATCTAAAATTGCTATGGAATTTCGCGTATTAGGCTCTTAACCGTTTGATGTGGCCCATTATTTTTGCCGAGAAACCGCGCTTAGTGACGAGCCTCACTTTTGGCTCTGTGAGTGTGTAAAGAATCAAAATTGGCATTTCTGGAGTGTGGCAAGCCCAAAACAGATTCATGAGGTTCATTTATATTTTCAAAAGTGCACTATTTGGTGTGGTCTTCAATCTGGTGTCGTCATTGGTTCTTGTTTTCTCAGAAGTGAGGCCGGAGCGTTACAGTCAGTGGCCACCATTACCGGACGATAATCTGTGATCCTTCCTACTAAAATATCGACGACACTGATTCGGAAGATAAGTGGCAGGAACGCATGGCTACATACCATACCGCCCATAAAACTATAGACTTACTGATAACGCGATTCAACGACAGCATTATATCGAGAAATGGATCAGTGAATTAGCCACCGTGATCATGGAATTTGATGCCGCTCTATTACTGAATACTTCTGTGCTTATTAGGAAAGTGGCCTCTTAGTGAGACGTACAATAGTATTACTGTATCTGCATATCTAGCTCCATCTACCTTTTTAGCTTACTTACTTACTTAAGACAGCGCTAGAATCTGGTGTGGACCTGGGCCTCAACCAACAAGCGTGCTCCACCAGGACGATCTTTAAATAGATGCCTCTAGTTTCGTATGCTAAGTTGCTAGAGTTCCTATTCCAGTTGCGTGCGCGGTCTTTTTCTACTGTGCTGTCCCTCGAGGTACATTCGAAGAGTTTTCGGATCGGAGTATTGGTGTCCATCCGATCTACATGACGCAGCCACCTCACTCTTCTGGCTAATTCGATATCGCTTTACAGCCCATGCAGTTTGTCGTTGTCCGCTCATCGTCTGGGCAGACGGGAACGAAAATCATCAGAAAAATTTTACTCTCATTCAGTTTTGATAGAGTGCATGCCTCTGCAATAGGAGAGGGCAATGGCAATTGACTTCTTAGTCCAAAGGAGTAGCGATGGTGCAGTTATCTGGATTGATAGCAGAGCGTAGTTAGACAAACCCCTCAACTACTTCAAAGTTATATCTGTCCAGGACGTCGATTGGTGTCCTTTCTGGTTGACAGCATATACTTCGTCTTGCCCTCATTGACCGTTAAACCCATCTTCGCTGATTTCATCTTAATATGCACGAAAGCGCCACTGACATCACGATGTTTTCTTCCGATTATGTTACTGAAACAGCAACACTGCTCCTGTTAACAGGCATCTGTCAGTTGACTCCTGTCAAAATTTAAACTTGTTGCGTCAGTTAGTTTGTGTTTGACAGCTGTTTTTATCAGACTACTCACTAATTTGAGGAGAAAATGGAAAAAAGTGAATTTCGTGTGCTTATTAAGCATTATTTCTTGCGAAAAAAAACCATTACCGAGACCAAGGTAAGCTTGATAAATACTATGGGGACTCTGCACCATCGATTTCAATGGTAAAAAAGGGGTTTACTGAATTTCGTTGTGGCCGTACAAGCACTGAAGATGCCGAACGTCCTGGACGCCCAGTTGAGGTCTCTACACCCGAAACAATCGAAAAAATTCACGATATGGTGTTGGCCGACCGAAGATTGAAAGTGCGAGAGATTGTGGAAGCCGTAGGGATCTCGCATGGCTCAGTGGTTTCAATTTTGAATGATCACTTGGGCATGAGAAAGCTTTCCGCAAGATGGGTGCCGCGTTTGCTCACAGTCGACCACAAACGCAATCGTGTAACAACTTCACAGGAAGGTTTGGCGTTGTTTAATCGCAATATGGAGGAGTTTTTGCGCCGTTTTGTAACCGTGGACGAAACATGGATCCATCACAACACACCAGAGAACAAACAACAGTCAAAACAGTGGGTTTCTAAGGGTGAATCGGCGCCAAAGAAGACCAAGGTGGGTTTGTCAGCCAATAAAGTTATGGCGACTGTTTTTTGGGATGCACGCGGGATAATCCACATTGACTACCTTCAAAAGGGAAGAACAATCAATGGGGAATATTATGCCAACTTATTGGACCGATTCAATGACGGTTTAAAAAAAAAACGACCTCATTTGGCCAAGAAAAAAGTTCTTTTCCACCAAGACAATGCAAGGGTGTACACATGTGCAGTTGCCATGGCAAAAATCCATGAATTGGGCTATGAATTGCTCCCTCAAACAAAGGCCTATTTTGAGGACCTCGACAAATCATTTTTTTTGGAAGGGATAAAAAAATTGGAGAAGCGTTGGACAAAGTGTATAGAGCTCAAGGGAGACTATGATGAAAAATAAAATTATTTTTTTATCAAAAAATCTGTGTTTTAATCCAAAAGTCACGGACTTATTGACCCTCCCTCGTAACTTTCTTGAAACCTAGCTCCAATCCATCCAGCTCCTTAACTGCCCCTATCAGCGCTTTCTTTACCAACGAGCGCAAACCATCTTTACCAACGAGCCTAAAATATTTTATCAATTCGTCAACTACAAAAGAAAACCAGACGGTTATCTCCTTTCTCTCTCGTTCGATAATATAGTATATCATCTACCGGTCCACTTACTATTGCCAACTATTTTGTAACCTCTTTTAAAAAATCATTCGCAAAGAACTTTTTCATACCCGACTCCATATATTTTACGTACCTCCTCAATTTCTCCATTGGTTCTTCTTTCTCTCTATATTTGGACCCAACTCTTATCGAAGAAAAGTTACAAAATCTCAATGACGAATTCTTAACCTGGCCAGACGGGCTCCCCGCAATATTTCTCAAAAAGTTTGCCTCCAATCTTTCGCACCCACTTTCCTCCCTATTACACCTATCCCTCACACAAGGGGAATTTCCCCAAGTTTGGAAGACCTTTTCCTAACCCCGGTTCACAAAAACAGATTAAAGAATGAAGTAACTAACTACCGTCCCATTGCTAAGATTTCAGTTCAAGCCACTTATATTTCACAGTCAGCATGGATTTCTGAAAGGTAGATCAACTACTACAAACTTGTATGAATTCACATCCTTTGTGCTTTGAGCCCTAGAAAATGACAGCGGAAATCGATGTTATTTCTATAGATTTTGCTAAGGCCTTCGGCAGCATATATGTATCTCGTGAAATGACCCTTTTCAAATTGTCTTTCCTCAGTTTTGACCCTATATTATTAAAATGGATATCGTCTTATCTAAAGCCTTCTGTTTAGGTCAGTTTCTCAACCCAGCCACTTCTGGTGTCCCACAAGGCAGGCATCTAGGTCCACTTATTTTCATTTTAACTATAAGCGATCTTAACAGGATTATTACACACTGTCCGCTATCTATTTACGTCGACGACACTAACTTCTCCAAAACTATAATCTTTCTTCACCCCAAGACTCTATTATCCTTCAAGAAGACCATGATAGGTCTAAAAAATTGCTTAATGTTTACAAATATCAATTTATGACTATGTGTCGTAAGCCCAATCAAACTATTCCTCGACTTTAGTTTCTACATGGGTAACTTGTAACTCAGGTTCAATCCCTTCGCGACCTTGGAATGTTATGCGATAGAGAGTTAAACTCCCATTCCCATATTGTCCTTAAAGTCAAATAAATGCTTTTATCAAGCGATGATACAAAGAATTTTGCAACCCATATGTGAAAAGGTGACTTTACATTACCCTTGTCCGGGCCCTTCTCGAATATGCCCACCAAGACTGGTACCCATTTCAGCGACTCCATATATACTCAATCGAGAATATCCAACGTCGTTTCCTTCGATCTGCTCTTCGTGGACTACCCTGGGATGACCCCTTTATCTTACCTCTATATCATGACCGCCTCCAACTTCTTAACCTGAATATTCTCGAAAAATGCAGAGACGTAGCTGACATTCACTTCACCCATCGACTGCTCTCCGGTTCGATGGATTGCCGCGTTCTTTACAATTCAATTTTCTTCAACACTAACCATTGTAACATAATTTACTATGTCCTTGTCTTTTCTATATTCTAACACATCGCACCTCTTATGGTTCCAACGAACCAATCTACCGCATGCTTCGAGAGGTCAACTCAAACCTTTCCGTTTTAGATTTCAACCTCAGTACTTCTCATCTCAAACTAGATCTCCTTCAACATTTCCTTGGATCCTAACCCTTTGTTAATTTTTCAACCTAGTTCTTAAGTTAGATTAGGCTTGTATTAAGCCTCTTGTGTTGGCGCCTGAGTTTTACTATTCTTTCAAGAATGATGTTAAAGAAATCGCATGACATCGCATTGTCTTGTCTAAATCCTTTTTTGACCTCAGCGGTGAGTTCTTTACTCTTGGTGGAGCAGCGTGCATTTTCCATCGTTATCCCGCATCAACTGATGAGCTTGTCAAGAATGCCAAAACTAGACATCGCCCTGTATAGCTCGTCCCTATAGATGCTGTCATGCCTTAAAATCGATGAATAAGTGGTGTGTATCGATTTGGAGCTCATGGGTTTTTTCCAACATCAGTCGTATTGTGAATTTTTGGTCGATGATGGACTTTCCTGGCCGCACAATATTGAAGATAGGATCTTGTGGGCCATGCTAAGAAGATTGATGCATCTGTAGTTGGCGAAGTTTAGTATCCTTTCTTGAGGATCGGAAAAATAATGCTGAAATTCCGTTTATGGGGCATAGTGTCGTGCGACCACATTTTACAGATGAGTTGGTGTGTGCTCCTTACCAAGCCATCGCCTGCCGCTTTAAAGAGCTCGGCACTCAGGTCGCCCGGTCCAGGAGCCTTGTTGGACTTAAGCTAAGATATGGCTATTTAAGATATGGAAATCTTCAGCATTGACTTGACACTGACTGCTACTGTGTAGGTCTCTACAGCCTTTTGCTTGGGGTAAAACTTCCAAATGGTCTTGTCTGTATTTCAGATACTTGTTAGATAAGATATCTTAATACTTACTAGTAATTCTTCTGGACAATAGTCTGCCTCAGTCAGTGCTTTCACTGAGAGTTTTGTCTATCGTGATCACAGGAAGTAAGAAAACCGACCCTCCAAAATATAGGCAAAAAGGCAAAGGAATCCTTCTTGACATTTTTAAGCAGATAATGGGGTTGCTATCAACGGAAAGAAAAGATAGACTGGGAACGATTTTGAGACTACCTACTGCCTGCCATTTAAACAGGGCACCATGCTTTTCATCATCGCATTTATGTTTTAGTCATTTGTGATATCACTATCGGGCTACGCTTTCTTTTACGATATCGACCCCAAGTAAAATACTTCGCTGTAAGAAGAATGATGTAGTGTGGTGTAATGAACTGGTTGATTTTCCGACTGCTCAGTTCCGATGAAGAAAAAAAAAGTTAAATCATTGCAGGGGTAACAAAATTCAATTGACCTTAAGGCTTTTATCTAAAAGGCTTCATAAATTTGTTGTGCAATCTAGCGCAAAAGATATTTAGATCGAAATTGAGCAGAATGTTTTCTAATACCCAAGGCCAATATTAATTTAAACTAAATATGCGTATCACCACCAAACACAAGTCGTTTGTTGTTGTGATTTCCAAGGAACAGATGCTCCTTAATAGCACCAATCGAAGAGTAGAAGTCTTCCATAGTCAGCCTGAAAATTGGTTTTTCCTCAAATTACTTTACTCATTCAATAACTTGTGCCACTTTTTCCAGGACATTCCTTTGTGATACGAGTATAATGCTTAAAACATGCTACGCGTCTTACACTCCAATGCACACAGGCTGTTTCACTTACAATGAATTGGCAAAAAGACGATATCTACGTCTACACCTACATGCCCTGTGCCAACAATTCATTACTCGTACAAATAATCAGTAGCTAACCGAAAAGTCGAAAAGTTGCCTTATCATACCGAGGAAGTCGTCCTTTATTCATATTTTTCCCTTTACCAATCTCCAAACGGGCGACGACAATAGCAAACTCACTACACGACGCATCGCCCCTATCGGGTTAGTGAGACAATTATTTATCTACTCCCTGAATCCACTCTGTACATTCACACCAGCACTGATAGCGTGTGTCGACTTCACTACTCCATAAATCATAACTTTCCTCTGTCTCAGCAGTATGTTTCTGAATGTCGTCGCCCACCTCCGAAAAAGGGTCGCAGCCACATTGGTCGTTGTGGCGCAAGGTCGTTTTAAAAACCACCAGCACCGTCACTCTGGCTTATGAAAAATCTAACTTCACACCTCATAAATTCACCGATAGGCTATAACCTATTTGATGATAGTAATCGCAATCCAATAAATGCGTGTTTATTCCCATTCAACAAATATATTCAGGATATATAGTATAACACACCACCAACAACAGCATAAACCCTTGGCCGATTGAACTCGCATACGCACACGATATAAGAAACAAATTTATTGAGCCTAGCATAGGTGGATCCAGAAGATCCGGCTACTGGAGTAGTAGCAGCAGGAGCACTGGGAAAACCAATTTCCTAACCAATGTATTTGTTTATGTCTAATAACGAGATTCGACTCCTGTAGTCATCCTTCGAAATCCATTTGCGGTTACCGCACAAGTGGATGCTGTGCGGTGGCATCTATGGCACCTATTCAAGGGGGTGGAATTGCCGAAGTATTATTATAGGGAGGTAGAACCACCACAGCACAACACGATTGTTACGGTGATGGGTGGTATTCTGAGTCGTATCCTTCTTGCCCCAATGGAGAGAGAATGCGTCATCGTTAGTCGACTAACAGGCAATAGCAACCGAACAGATAAACAGCTAAACAGCTAACCAGCAGGGTAGGCGAAAGCAGGTTCTCTTCCTCATTGAATGTATAAATTCCTATCAGGATACGAAATAAATTTCCTGAAGTGTATCTAAGTACGATTTGCTATAGATGACGCTAGTGTTTCTCCGTTCGCTATTCTGGCTTGGTCTGATGGAGTAGGCACAGCGCAGCCTTAGCTATAGCGTCGGCGACTCTCTAGACCTAAAGGTGATATTGTACCAGTACGAGCACCAGTACAAGTAAGAGTATTTCCAACGCTACTCGTATTATGAGGTGGATAAAATGAAAATTGTAAAGTTAAAATGAATTTATATCTTTGGCGGGGTTATCCCTAGCTCTTGGGGGTGGTGGTGTTCGAATAAATTAACTTTTTTAAACCTTTGCCTTGGTAGCCGGGTGCCTTTGTGCTGTGCATTCGTGTGTCCCTATTCTTCAGAGTAATAGAGTGTACCAGGCTGGATGAGGTTGATTTTGTTGTTTATTTATGTGATTCCACTGGCCTGTTGTTCTTCCCACCATCGATGGAGCCTTCATAGCCAACCTTCTAGAATGACTAACTCATTCGACAGTGAAAAGAAACGACTACAATGTCGACAACAGAACCAAAGGCGTCGAGTGGTAAGGAGATACGTTTGCAAGGGTTTCGGCAAGGATAAGCTCATATTTTGAGATAACTGGAGGAGAATTTTTTTTTTCTCGGTCTATTATTAAAATTGATGCTCGTTTGGTGGTGTGCCGAATGGAAGTTGGCTTATTCACTTTAAATTCGGTGCCATGTTGCTTTTGGTTTCTATTCAATCATTTCAGGGTCGGTGATTTCGTTGGTTTTTAGGGTTTAGTTTTATATGAAATCCATTGTAAAGATTTTTGCATACAAATTAGGTTTTAAATATCTCCTGTGTTTGAATGCCACGGGTACAGTGGGAATTCTTCTGTCCGACTGTCTTTGTGAGTTCAAGGGCAAACGTGGCGGGTTCGGTTAAATAAGAACATCTGAAATGCTCGTGAAATTGGCTCAAAATTCAGAAAACAATTGCTTATACCGTTCTGTTAGTTGTTGGAAAAATGCTGGCTCATTATGCAAATTTAAATATTAAATCACCGACTTTACTGGAAGTCTAAGTTAAAATATGACGGAATGTATCCCCAGTTATTGGGGAAGAAAAATGTGGATAAACATTGCTGAAGATGTTTTTTCTTTGTACGTTTGTATCTACTTATGAATTTGTGTTTGTTTGTTTGTATGTATGCATGAATAAGGATGCAGAATTTTTGTGTGTTTTTTTGTCTTTTCGGGAGGCCTCTAAGCCAGAAAGTAGTCACTTTGTTCCAGTGAAGGTGTGAGAGTTAAGAAAATCATTTCGAAAGATTTAAAGCTGAGGGTTAAATCAGTTACTAATGAACTTCTTCGACTGTGGGGGGGCTGACCAACTAATCCCTTAACGCGTAAGGTCGGCAAATTGAGCAAAACACCACAACTGCGTAAGTTTGCCCCTTACAAATAATGGATGCACTAGAATTAGTTCAATGTGCCGATGGAGTTCGACGATTTGAGTTTCGATGATGGGTTTCTGACTCACTCACACCTGTTTAGAATGAGGATCTTCCAACTAATGATTGAGCCGCGCAATTCGAATTATTGCTATTTGGACCGATCAACATGGGGGAGTTAAGCCACCTCAGCAGGAAATCGTGTAGGATTTTCACTGATCGTGGGAAGTCAATTGTGAATAAGAAGATGATTTTTATTATTTATTTAGTTATCTATTATATACAGGGTGAATGACTCGAACTCCAACTTTTTAAAATGCTATAGTTTTTTTATTTTTTGATAAATATTATTAAATTAAATATTGGAAAATACATCAATTTTCAAATTGTATCAGTAGTTTTCAACATGTCCACCTTTGGCGCGAATAATGGCCTTGAGACGGCCGAAGAAAGCATCGCATGCTGCACGCAAGTGGCTCTGCGGTATTTTGGCCCATTCCCGGCGAAGTGCTTGTTTGAGGTGGTCCAAAGTTTGGTATTTTTTAGTGCCAACCTTCGCCTGCCAAATACCCCAGACAGAGAAATCCAACGGATTTGCATCCGGAGAATTTGCAATCCATTGTTTTTTAACCAATTTTGGTTGATGCGTGCTTTGTGGGACGGTGCCGAGTCCTGTTGAAATGTCCACGGTCTTCGACCGAAATGATTGTTTGCCCAAGGCTTCAATACTGCCTCTAAGATAGTTTCACGGTATACGATCACATTAATTTTGACACCACGGTCCAAAAATACGAGAGGCGAGCGACCATCGGCGGTTATGTCGACCCAAACCATCACCATCGATGCTGCCTGCTTTCTGATGGCCGTCCGAAGGTGTAAACTTTCGAAACACCTCTCTGGCAAGTATACTCGGTCATTTTGTTTGTTGACATATTGCTCGATAACAAATGGCGACTCATCGGAAAAAACCAAATTCGGCAACTCACCACTTTCGTGCAAGCGTAGCAACTCCTTCGCTGTTTTGACTCTAACTTTTTTCTGTTCGTGTGCTTTTTGGAACTTCAAACTCCAACTGAAACTCCGAGCTCATTTTTCAGTATGTGTTGCATCCGTTTCAACGATATATTGAGCTCACGAGCCATTTTTCTTCCACCTCGGCGCGAATTTCGCTCAATTCGAGCCTTCATTTTCCGAACCATTTCTGCCGATGTTGCTGTTTTTTTATGACCACCTCCATGGCGTTTTGCAACGCTGTCAGTATCACGGTAACGAGCTATGGTTCGAGACACAAATGATTTATTCACGTTGAGGTGCTGGAGGACTCTAACGATAGCTACTTGTGGTTTTCTAGCCAAATATAAAAGGCTTGTAAATAATAAAATTATCTGTCAGGTGTCAAAATTTGAGCTCACTGTCATGAACGGTTTGGAAATTATAGCAGTCTGAAGTTGATTGCAGTTCGAGTCAGTCAGGACTCATGCTTCATAAACATGAGAAAAGCATTTGACGTGATCAGCAGTCGGTAGATATGGGAAAGTCCAGGTAACAAAGGAGCTCGAGAAGATCTCATTTGTGCGATCAAAAGTTTATATAGAGAGACATACAACAAAATAAGAACATATAACACCACATCACAGTAGTTCGAAACTAGAGAAGAAGCGATGGTTAGCATATTAAGCCCTTTGCTGTTCATATGTGCAATGGATGAAGCAAAAAGGTAGCGTATAAATAATATGAAGAGCTTTCTGGTGGGATATACATAACTTCTACCAATACAATTATATGAGGGAAGAAAATCGGCTTCTCTGGAGGAAAAAGAAAGAGCATGAGAAGAGCGCGATCGAGGATATATAGAGGTGCTACTCCAGAAATAATATTCGAAAGTTTTACCAAAAGATAAAAAGGACGTGTCAGAGTAATAAGAGATGAACAAGGTAACCTTATAGTAGAGTCGCAGTCGGTGCTGAGGATATGGAAAAAAACATTTCTGGAAACTGCTAAACGGCGAAAATCACACAAATTCCGCTGTCAGGCAGAGCGAACCATTCAATATTGACGATGCAAGTCAAGAATTCCGTTAACCCGACCAATTTGAAATGAGGATAGCAATATCTAGACTGAAGTCGAAGAAGGCTGCCGGGCCGGATGGCCTACCCGCCGAACTATTTAGGGCAACAGGAGATGACTTGGTAGAGAGCTTTCACCAACCTTTTTCCAAAATTTCCAACCTGATGAATGATGGAACTTCAGCATCGTTTACCCGGTTCACAAGAAAGGAGCCCCTGTAAACCGCGCCAACTATAGACGTATCAGTCTTCTAAACATCGCATTATAAAATCTTGTCTGCTGTATTATGCGAGCACCTGAAACCATTTGTCTACGATCTGATTGGATCCTGGATCAGTACGGATTTAGGCCCGGCAAGTCCACAATTAACCAGATATTCACACTACGGTAGATCCTGGAGAAAGCCTGAGAAGTTCAGATCGATACTCACCACACTTTTGGCGAATTTAAAGCCACATATGACAGCGTCTACAGAGCCGAGTTATACAGAGCCATCTCTAGTTTTGGTATCCCTGCCAAACTCGTCCGCTTGTGCAGGATGACGACGGAAAAGGTTCGCTGCTGCCTCAAGGTCGGTAATGACCTCACCGAGACCTTTGATATCAAAAAAGGATTTAGGCAAGCCAAAGCGCTGTCGTGTGACTTCTTCAAGATCATACTTGAAAGAATTGTGCAAAACTCACAAGCTAACACACGATCTTTCAAAAGTCTGTTCAATTGATTGCAAACGCCGACGATATTGATATTATTGGTAGAACACAGCGAGCTGTCACAGGTGCGTTTACGATTATAGGAATAGAAGCGGCAAAAATGGGTCTAGCGGTAAAAGTGGGTAAAACAAAGTACATGCTGTCAACAAGAAGGGACACCCAACATCGACGAATCGGCCAGAATGTCACAATCGGCAGCTATAACTTGGAGTCTGCCTCGGCTCTGCTATCACATTTGAAAACGACATCTCTTCAGAAATCAAACGATCGCTGTTTCTTTGCGCTGAGATGGCAACTGTGTAGTAAGGCCCTCTCCCGAACAGGCAAGGAAACTTTACATAAGACCCTTGTAATCCCGGTGCTGCTCGATGGGTTCGAAGCATGGGCCCTTTCTAAGGCGGATGAAGATATCCTTAGTCATGTTGAGAGAAAAATTCGTAAGATATTTAGTCCCGTATGCGTTGACAGATTCTAGAGGAGACGATTCAACTATGAACTCTACGAGCTGTACAACGACATCGACCTGGTCAAAAAATTGCGTATTGGGCCTTTGAGATGGCTGGGACATATAGAGCAAATGAACACCAACGCTTCAGGCCGCAGCATCTTCGACTCTAATCCGGACGGACAACTCAGTAGAGGAAGGCCTCTCTTTAGGTGGCGCGCGCAAGTCAAAGGGGACCTCAACCAACTTGGAGAGCCAGGTCCACTCCGGACTCTAGCGCGGCCTAAATAAGTACTTTTGCTAATATGTAGAATGATAACTACAATATCAGTATTGCGCTATGGAATAGTCAACTTAACTAAAATATTATCAGCCTCAAATTTCGCTCATCCTATCAACCACTGCAGATAATAAACTATACAGTTTTTCAAGTTGATCTTGTAGCTGGAAAATATGCTTCTCACTAGCCCGGTAGGAAGCAAGAAAAAACTAAATACCCACATATGGTACCAATAGAAACGGTGGGTAATATGATATTCCATCATGAATAATCCACTGAAAAATCTTAATAAATATTTGAGATACTCGTATAATAGCGACTACAAAAAACTATTTCAAATAACTATCGATTCTGTGGTGCGGTCTTCTCGCAACGGCGGTCCAGAAGTTTCTGTATTACAGCACTCACAGATTCGCCTTACGTCAATTCGCCCATAAATAAGTCACGTACGCATTAATTCGCCCATAAATACAATAAGTCACGTACGCCACCTCATAAAAATAAAGGAACCGCGCAACTCTTTTCCTTACATGTAGTACAACACCGTGAGGTACAACAACTATAGTATACTCTAACAGATATGTATCTATTGTATCAAAATTAATAAGAAGTTGGATTTGCGGCCCGGGTGATCCCTGGGTCAACAATAAATGTGTTATTGCAAGCGTATTCTAAAAAATAACAATTTCACTTAAAACTAAAGATAAAAATTAAAGGGCGGGAGCGTTTAAAAAAAGTTAGAACGTGAGGCATAAGTGGAAATAAGAATGCCCTTGGCACAGACCTTAGATTGCGTGGGATGGGGTTAAAAGAAATAAGTTGAAGTAAAGAAGGACATAGGATATCACCAACTAAAATTTGATGAATAAAGGTAATGTTTTTGGCGTATAGAAAGGGGTCATAAATTTATAGTTGGGCTACAATATATACAGGTCTGCTAAGTAATAAATAAGATTGAATTAAGGACCGTCTTGAAAAAAAGAACAGTGCTATATACAATTTTCGCGGCCCTCATCACCCGAAAATCCATATAGAAAGTCTGACGATAGGTGAGCTTGTTGGTTGTCTTTAATCCGGGTTACAACACCAATCTTCTCAAATCCTTCAGGATGATTAGTTTTATATCCATTTTGGAGGCATTCTTAAAAGAAACATGCTTCTTAATTCTAGTCATGGATGCAATCAGGATCGCCATCTGTGAAACAGCGACCGACATCGACAAGCAGAAGTGGGTTGAAGTGATACCTAAAAGCCGAAAAATGGAAATAGCTTCTAGAGAGGTCTGCTTAACAGTATCTATGGCAAAGTTCTTAAAAATCTCCACAATTATCTGTGCACTAAGAATGATATCAGAGGGCCTACGTACTAACTTATTGCCCGGATACTGTGGACTGAAATATGTGTGATTGTGAGGTTTTCCACCACTTAATGAAATACATTTCCCTCTGATTTCAAACGAGATTACCAAGGCCTCGACAAGAGATGTACTCTAACTCGTCTAATCATTTTTCGGCTTAAAAAGACCTAGAACAATTGTTTTTTATGTATGCTTCATTTACAAGGATCTAACATTAAATGTTTTCACTGGAAGTTCACATACTCGTATGCAACATGATTTTAATTAAACTTTCAACTGTAAATATTGGTAGATTTTGAATATTTTGAGATCTTCAGAAGCATAATTCAAAAGTTGTCTTTGAGTTATATATACATATGTATGTACATATACCCGTATATGGTATATATATATATGTAATCGGGGATTTTTTAAGAGTTTGGTTTTTAATTGTCAAAAAGAAACACAGAAAACTTGAAAAAGTGTATAAAACTATTATTTGAGTTGATAAATCAATGCATGTCACTTATTTTTTGAAGATTATTTCATGTAAATGTTGACCACAACTACGTTATAAGGGGTTCATACGAAGAGTCCAATTTTGAAATACTTTTTCTAGCAAATTGGCTGGTATATCGCGTGTAATGTTGTCTTCCAAGGCTGCAATTGACGTTGGTTGACCGGCATTGACGCATCCCCATAAAAAATAGTCTAAGGACGTCAAATCGCACGATCTAGCCGGCCAATTCACCGGTCCAGAATGAGAGATTGTAGTAGCACCCTTACAAAAAAAAAATCTACGACGCGGAACCAGTAAAACAAAGACATTACCCCTTATCCCCTGCCATTCAAAAGCTTCTTTACGATGAATTGGATCGCATGCTGGCGTTAGGAGTAATTGAGGAAAGTCAAAGCGCGTGGAGGTCCCCTGTCGTTATCATATGAAAACCTGGAAAGAACCGCCCTTGTCTAGACTCTCGAAAAGTCAACTCTTTAACCAAAAAAGATGCGTATCCTCTTCCTCATATTGAAGGTATGCTTGGACGGCTGAAAGTTACGATTTCAGTATCGACCTGAAGGATGCCTTTTGGCAAGTGCCTTTGGAGAAAAATTCCAGAGAGAAAAAGCATTCACTGTGCCTGGTCGACCACTTCATCAATTTACTGTCATGCCTTTTGGTCTGTGTAACGCGGCCCGAAGGATGTGTCGGTTAATGGATAAAGTGATCCCATCCGCACTTAGGAAACGTATGTTTGTCTATCTGGATGATCTTCTCATAATGTCGAATGATTTCGATATTCATATTCAACTTCTTGAGACCATTGCCCAATGCCTTAGAACCTTACCATTAATGTCGAGAAGTCACGCTTTTGTTTCAGAGAGGTAAAATACTTAGGACACATTGTTGGTCAAAGTATTATAAAACCAGACCCTGAAAAGGTGTCTGTTGTAAACAATTTTCCTCCTCCAAAGACCTCGAAACAAGTACGATGATTCTTAGGCATGTGTGGATGGTATCGCCTCTTTATTAAAAATTATGCGACAATAGCAACACCACTAACAGATACTCTGAGGAAGTCAAAAAAGTTTGAGATAAGTCCAATGGCCTTAACTGCATTTAGTTCTTTGCAAGAAGCATTGATAACAGCTCCAGTATTAACTGGACTGACTTTACCAAGCCATTCGTTATTCAGTGTGATGTTTCAAACCATGGAATTGGTGCTGTACTATTTCAGCTTGACGGCGAAGATAACGAAAGATCAGTAGCCTTTTTCTCGCAAAACTTTAACCTTGCCAACGTAATTATAGTGTGACTGAACAGGAGTGTTTAGCAGCGGTACAAGCTGTCAAAAAATTTCGCCTTATATAGAAGGAACTCATTTCACTACAACTACGAACCACTCCAGCCTCAAATGGCTTATGTCATTAAAAGACCTAAGTGGGCGATTGGCTAGATGGTCGTTAAGGCTACAAGGTTTTGATTTCGATGCCAAGCATAGGAAGGGATCTGCTAATATAGTGCCTGATGTGCTGTCCCGCGGTTCCATTGAGGAAATCGCAGCTAAAGAAATTAACTCATGGACCATCGATTTGCATTCACCAGAATTTCAATACAGTGAGTACAAGGAACTAATTGATGTTATTAGCAAAAATCCATCAAATTTTCCGGACTTGGTTATTCGAGAAAATATTGTTTTCAAGAGAGAGAGGGGATAGGTAAAACATTTTAACTTCTGATTTACAATGGCAGATATGGGTTCCGAAAAATCTTACAATGGAACAGATTGAAAAAGTTCATAGTCTACTAGAAGCTTCTCATGGAGGTATTGCCAAAACACTACATAGACTTCATCAGCTCTACTTTTGGCCAAATATGATAACAGATGTCTGCAAGTTCATAACAAGTTGCGATATTTGTTAGGAGAATAAGTCCTCCAATAAAATACCCAAGTCACCAATGACGTATTTTCCGAAAATAGATCGCCCATTCCATATGTTCGATCAAAGCGCGGCAATTTGTTTCTTTTTATAGTACTAGACTCGTTCTCAAAGTTTGTGTTTTTAAAGCCAATGGCAAAAGCGTGTACCAAACTCGTGGTTCAGTATCTTGAACAAAATATATTTACCTTTGGAGTACCAGAGACTGTTCACTCAGACAATGGGAAACAATTTGTGTCCTTGCAGTTCCAATAATTTCTATTTAAGTATGGTATAAAACATATTCGTACAGCGTTATATTCACCTCATTCGAATGCTTCTGAAAGTGTTAATCGATCAATATTATCAGGTATAAGATCTTACCTAAAGAACGACCATACTGACTGGGATTTACATATTCATGACTACAGCGCGCGCTTTGTTCATCTGTTCATCAAGCTACGGGTGTAACACCGTACCTTGCTTTATTTCGAACAGAAATGGAACAGAAACATCGCTAAATCTTTTGCAAAGAAGTCGAAATCATACAATTTGGGGTCTAATAATTTGCGATTTATGCCTGGAGAAGAAGTGTTCCGACGTAATTTTGTACAAAGCAATGCGCCGAAGAAAATAACTACAAAATTTTGTCCGAAATTTCTTAAAAGTAGAATTTTTAGACCAATTGGCAAATGCATGTAGGAGATAGAGGATTTAAAAGGCAAATGATTTGGGAATTTTCACTGCAAAGATTTGAAAAGATAAATCTGAAATACAATAACATGAGATAAAGGGGTGGGTGGAAGCAATGACGAGGATATTTTTATGCTAAGGTGTCCTTTTTTTCCAACAAATTTTCGTCGTTCGCTGAATTCTTCCTCGAAAATCTCTTGGCCCTGTAGTAGCCACCTTATAAAAAAAATCTATTTATGAAATAAAATTTTTCCAACAACATCCCTGACCTTAAGAAAAAAAAACATGGCGTATACGATATCCAATCGACCAATAATTTGGTCAGTGAAATTTTTAAGATATTGAAGGTACGATGATGATTTCCGCAAAGTACTCTTCCTCTTTTCTAATCAAGTCGTCACAGTCATAGGTCACACCGACCTTAAGCTCTGCGCTTTGCAACGCGTACACAAGTGTGTAATACGTAAGAAATACGATAAATCGTAATTAAATGTAATTTGTAAAGTAAACGAGGAGTGCAATATTCGAGCGGAAGCTGTGCAGCAAATAAGCACGTAAAGCCCAATCGCACCAAACGCAAACTCACTGGCAAAATGTGGTTCAGTGATTTTTACAATCATACATACAAAAGTGTTACGCATTGAATAGTCACCCACACGTCTATTCATCTATTCTCTTTGGAGCAACGCATTCTGAACAAATAACCATGGCAGATCATCTTACGGATAAGCAATCCGCTGCAACCTTTAATGGCTCGCACTGCTATGCCATCAATTATAAATCGATGTTCATCGCCACGATAATTAATTGATTGAACCTTTGTTTGTAACTCATAATGTTTAAATTCACCTGAATAATGTTTGCCCAAAAATTTTGATGTAAAAAGATATCAAAATTGTAAAAATGTAAAGAACTAAGATAATATCACAGATTTAGATTCTTATCACAGCTAATTTGTACTTTTGTAGGATCAATACTGAATATAACATACATGTATGTAAATATGCACATAGGTTGGATATACTTAAGAATTTGTAAACCTGATAAGGCATTTAATAATGTACTTGATAAAATTTTGTAAACGGTATCATATATGGTATTACACTTCAATAATTCATCGGTAACAGCCAACAGGTTTTGTGCGCACATCATCTGCATATGGACAACAAAAGGTATGTTGCATTTATTTCTTTTTTCACATCTATAAAAGCGATAGTGTTTCCAAGATTTTGATTAATATTTGATTTTAATTATATCGATGTATAATATAATACGAGTACTTACATTTTTTGCGCGTCTTTTGAACCTTAAAATTTGACAACCTGCATACATATATCTACCTATACGTATACTTATAAATATATTTGAATTATCTTTTATAATTGAACTAAATAAATATGTATTGATTTTCTTTAAAGAATATTTCACTTAATTCTTTTATATGATCTCTATTATTTATTGAGTTTCCTTGTGTAACGAGACTAGGATGTGATCAATGTTCGCAGTTTGATGATAAGATTAGGGGTCGTCCACAAGACAAACGGGTAGATGGATGACATAGGTGGGGAGTTTACTCACAAGGTTGAGGGCATACCCAAGGTAGCTGTACCATCTTAAGCTACCGACTCTGTGTATCGAACGATATAACAATAGGCACGTATTTAAGTCTTTGTGTGGCAGTTGAGAGGCGAAAGATCCCACCCCAATCCGACGAGCTAAGCAGTGCGATCCAACGTGCTGAAACTCGCCTCAGTTTAGGGACATATCCGACCAAGTCCAAGCCAACAACATGGCTTCCTGCAAAGGGGCGTCACACAGATGTATGAAGTCCTAGGTGGAGACAGACCGTTACAAGATATATTGCTCACCGAACTCATTTCTCAATTGGTCCATCGATTCGCGTGGTGTGTGGCATGTAGCGTTGTCTTGCTGGAACCACATATGGACCGGGTTTAGTTCGTGCATTTTGGGCAAAAAAAAGTTCGAAATTATTGAACGATAGCGGGCGCCATTGACGACAACGTTGTTCCCACGATCATCTTTAAAAAATACGGGCCAATGATTCCGCCAGACCATAAACCGCACCAAACAGTGCATTTTTCCGTGTGCATTGGCATCTCTTGTATTGCGTAATTTGTTTACTAACATACCCGTTCAAACAGAAATGAGCTTCATCGCTGAAGACAATTTTTCGATAAGAAAGCCGATCTTTCTCCAGCTTTTCTAAGGCACACTCACCGCAAATTCGATGCTGTGGCAGGTCGTTTGGCTTCAGTTCTTGCACGAGATGTATTTTGTAAGGTTTTAGACACAATCCGAATTGCTGCGAACAGCGACGAATGGTCAAATCGCGATCTTCATTAACACTGTATCAGCACGCTGTACGCACTCTACGCATATGTATATGCAAGTGGTTCGCTGTCCAATAGCGTAAAATTGGTGCGAAATTAGGTCACTATGGCTTGAGTTACTTGTGCAGTAGCCCGTTTATAACGACCGTAAAATAGTCGAAGTGCGCGAAAAACATTTTCCACAGATCACGAATTTTGATAATAAAATTCAATAACTTGTAAGCATTGTTCGGCTGTAAGTCTTTCCATGAAGAAATAGCAATGGTAACTGAGCATATTTGACTTTGACACATGTCACAAATCACGCGTGGACTGTCAAAAATGGAACACTGAAAAACTAAGCAGTAAAAAAATCACCCTTTACATTACTGAAACATTCATCGGTGCAATCGCTGATATACGTGCTGGAAGAAGTCATGGAAATATCTGTATGGTCAAGCAATCCTGTCTTCGCCGTTCTATGAGTTTGTTTTGAGATTGGATTTGATTTGAATTGCCATGTAGTCCTCATTCGCCACAAAATACAAAAACGGCCGGAGAGTCAATCTGTATGTCGCCCGTTATTTCAAGAATACACCCAAATACGGACGGATGATTTGTTCATGACCCTTTGCTAATGTATGATTTATCTTACAACTTGAAAGGGATATTCCATATGCAATACAGATGGAAATCACTTGGCTTAATGGAAAACGATAGTCAAATGCTGAAAACAATATCCTACTCTTGCAATCCCGTAGCTGGAAACGGCTATTGGAAGTCTGTGAAAAATGTTTTCGCAGCTCTAGGGGAAAACGGGAAGCCGGTGCAACAACACTTAGTTGTCAGTAGCATCGGCAAGGCTTTTGTGACCTATCATAGTAAACACATGGTAATCCGAGGGAATTGAGTGAGTAGACGAAGGTCAAATTGCTGAAGGATAGTTTAACTTTTGTTTCTTTCGGCTTTCACTCTGGATCTCTCCACACTGACCAAATAAATATATTGCGCATCATTATTGATCAAAGCGTCGGGTGTAGATCCCCATTCTACCTGTTGAAAGATGGAAGTTTTTATAAAGAGCCTTGCTTAGGAGTGATGTTTCGACAAAAGCTTTGCTATTTTCAAGGCTGTACGAGGTTGTATTTTTACAAAGGTAATTTGGTTTTAAGCTTCTGAAGTCCAAAGCGAAGTACAATAGATATAAATTTTATCACCGCTTTCTGCTTATGATAATCGGAGATACTAATTTCAATTTCAAATTTATTGTTATTGGCATATGAATGTAACCTATGCTCCGGGGCTTAAGATAAATGCTTTCAAAACAAAAAGCCCCTAGCGTTTCAAGTTCCTTCACTCAACTTAACATTGTTGAACAGAAGATCGAGGAAATTGATGGTTTTCCTCGGAATCATCATATTCACTAGCGGGACCGAACTTGTAGCAGTAAAATGGGAAAAGCATAAGCTGGATTCAATATGCTATTTATAATCTGAAGATACAATGCCTGCAGCGTGAAGGCGAAGATACGAGTGCTTCGGTCCAACATCAAGTTCGTCTTTCTGTGAGGATATTTTTGTAAATTGGTGTCTGCGAATCATCCAAATCATCAGAAGACACCCGTTTTGACTAAACCGAATCTCCAAGAGACAGCTTCAGAAAAAAAAAATTATCAGGAGCCTATGTGGTGATGGAAGTGGCAGCTACACTGCATGCAGCTAAAGTAACTTTGTTATGAAGAACGCTTTGAAAAGGGATTCGCAGGTCGCTCTAAACAGAAATGCCGCAATTGAGGAGGACCTTGTTGCAGGAAAGCGAATGAGAAGACGCCCAAACTTTGTTGATGCCCTATGATCCACGATCAGTTACAGGAGCTAAGTATTATATTGTAGTAGTAAGTATCTTAAGACTGGAAAGCAGAGATTTGCATTTTTGTGTTAATGACACTGATATGCATTGACAGACATCCATAAAAAAGAAGCGATACAGCTCAAAGTCCTAAAGGAGGATATGCTACCGACTTTTGTTTTCTTTTCCCATTGACTTCTTTCGTCGTAGATGATACTTTTCAAGTCTTACATTTTATTTATTGTTACTTCACAAAAACAATTCCAATTCTCAATTAATTTGTCGGCGCAGCTTTAAAAATACTTCCTTGTTCATCAAATACCATGACTTCCTCGCCCTTATTAGCTTCTTTTCATCCATGAACTCTCTGAAAGCACATAAATTATTGCCACTTTTATTCCACCTCACGTGTAGGTGCTCCAGAAACCACGAACGAAAGCAAAGTATAGGATGTTTGAAAATACACCATTGAACCCTTAATTAATGTTATACTCGTAGCAGAGATTTTCGATGCATGCCATCTATTATATTTTGTAGTCAAGTTGCGGCAGGGAAACGCCGACCTCGAGTGTCAAAAAAAAAGTTAATGCCAAGTGGTGTATTGGGACGTGGGATTGCCATCAGCTACGTTCCTTAGTGGCCAAGTTTTAAGAGGTCATTGAGATAGGGAACGTGATCAGAAAAAAAAGCTCTGCAGCTTTTGTAACTTTCAATTTGGCGCTGTAGGTGGTTCAAGAGGTTTTTTGAATGATAGCATCCTTGATTCATTGCCCTTTCGATACTTTTTCAACTAAGGCGCTTATTGGAGTGTATTTTTAAGTTATCTTTCGGATGCTTTTTCAGATTTAATTAGTTATTTGACCACTGGTGGGCTTCTTATTCACATAAAAATGGTTAATGAATCCATAAATCGAAAGTTTTTTCTCATAATATGTCAAAATGCTCCAGACGTATATTTATTCGAAATATGACATGGGTTCATCGGCGTTTGTTTGTTTTATCAATTTTCTTTCTTAAGACAGGAAGTTTAAACATTGTTTGTGTGTATGTTATCAAACCTCTCGTCATGTTATTGTAACTGCAGGTTTTACCTCTACACTCCATTCGACATTATCACGAGGCCTGAGAAAATAAGCCACTTAGGAAAATCCTCCCCATCACGAACTTGATTTTTTCACAACAGGTTTTTTGGAGCAGTAGATTTCCAAATTCTATGCACTGATACAGATCAAAGATCCTATGACAACACGAGGATATCTAGGTTCATCGTTGTCCGGTAAACTCAACGTTAAAGCTGCACTCGTTCAGACACTCAAAACAAAAGTAGTTTCGTTGTTCGAAATGTATTAAACATTTCATCGATACGAAGTCCTTGCTGCGACATAGTCAAATCCATCTGAGCAAATCCAGGTACAAGTACAGCCTCTGTAATATGACCAGCATACGAACATCACTACGCACATGCGCAACATGCATCCTGAATATGACTCAATAGAAATAATCATAGAAACTTTGAATGGAAAAGTAATTGAAGGTGTCTCAATTCTGCAGCCTTCTGCAACTATTCCTGCAGAGAATACAAATTTAAATGATATACGCAAGACTGTAGCCAATAGTTCTGTAATAAGATGCATTGGCAATGTTCAGCCTGTGATAATACCGCAAGATAATCAAACACAAGTCAACCCACAAACAAAGGAAAAAGAAGAACAAGTAGCAGTTCATGCAACAGCTATCACACAGAAGAAACTCAAAAAGAAATATGACCCATGTGAGATGTACTGAAAAATCCTCTTAGACGATAATAGTATACAAGAAACTGATACAAAAAAGCCCGAGTGATGTTACAAGTACAGCAAAATTCGCATCAGAAACAAATGGAAATGGACAGCAATCAAGATTCTTTGAAACACATTGGCGAAAGCATTTCAAATACTTCCAACCGTTGGATTGATCAATTAGACATAGCCTCAACTCGCCAGATTAACAGCGATCGGGTGAAGCAAGCTACAGTCCTTATATCACTTTTGCTAAAAGATCCATACAATCGGTGAAACCAGAAGACTGGTCAAAGTTATCAAATGGGGAAGATCACCAGTGTGGAACCATTCAGAAAATCGGACGGTATCTATACTGAGTCGAAAGCAGAGACTCTCCGTCTCATGCTTGGGTCTCACTTCTCAGGTAACCTAATCGAAACCAGCTCACAACGAGATCCTATCAACGAAGCTGGTAGTGAGCTGGTATATTGCATCTGGTATATTAAACATGCTGTTGATTGCTTTGATGGCGTCAAGTCGCCTGCCACCGATGGTATTTACCCAACTATGTTATAAAAAGGTATATCATAGACTAGCTGCTGGCAACTCCGGAGAGGATCTTCTTTGCTAGCCTGGCACTGGCATACATACCGAATCCCTGGCGAACAGTCAGAGTGGCCTTTATACCAAAAATGGAAAAAGAGAACGCCAAGAGCAAAGGAGCCAAAAGCATCGAGAAATTGGTCGAGATCAGTGCGCGCACAACTGGCTTGCAAATGCATTCTCTGTGGGCGACGCAACACGCCTACCAACCCGGTAGGTCCTGCTAGAGTGCGCTTCAGAATCTGGTACGCAGAATTGAAGGAGCACTCTACAAGAAGGAGTACGTACGCCTTGGGCATTTTTATCGACATTGAGCGTGCTTTCGACAACGCAACATTTGACGGCATGTGCAACACGGCCAGATAACACGGCCAGACAACACGGCGTAGATGAATCACTAGTTTTGTGGATAGACGCAATGCTGGTGAGTAGGACATTGATTGCGGATGTTGGCTACGGGCATGTGTGGTGGCAGGTGTAAACAGTCTGTTGGATCGTGTCTAGCGGCTGTATGTTCTTAAGCGCAAGCAAGCGTAGACGTAATCAACGACTGGTGTACTAGTAATAGACTTGCAGTCAATCCTCTCAAAACTGAGGTTGTTCTCTTTACGAGGAGGATGAAGCTGCCTGGTCTGACTCATCTAGTGCTTAAAGGCATCACCATCGAACTCTCCATAGAAGCTAATTATTTGCGTGTCATCCTGGATAACAAACTGCTTTGGACTAAACATGTTACATTGAAAGCATCTAAGGCGCTGTCGACCTTCTGGCAGTGCAATGGAACTGTCGGCAAGACATGGGACCTTTAGATCTGCATGGCTATGATAAGGCCAATTATATCCTATGCGTCGGTTGTTTGGTGGAATAAGCTCTCGCGAAAATACGTGATTGCTGCTTTTACCAGACTCTAAAGAACAGTTAGTCTCGGATGCTTGGGGACTTTCCCCAGCACTCCTGGCTCTACTATAGACGCATTGATGAATCTCCTTCCCCTTGATATTCATTTCATGGACTGCACTATCAAAACCATCTTCCATCTAAAAAGAAGTGGTCTTTGGTACAACACGCACTGGAACTTTGATGACCTTGCGCGTCGGCCGTCTTATGACTCTAGTCTTATGGATATGCCATCCAATGCAATGACACCAGAACTCCTGTTGCGGAAAACATACGAAATCGACTTTCCTTGTGCTTAGGACTGGTCCAATATAGGATGTAGTGCTGGTGTCTTTCTGGAGGACGACAACTTTAGATTTCACTTCACGTTAGGGAAGCTTGCATCTGTCTTCCAAGCGGAGGTTTACGCAATCCTGGTGGCTGCGGACTCTATTGTGGAGAACCGGTTGAGGGGCGAAGCATTTACATCTGTAGCGACAGCCCAGCTTCGCTTAGAGCCTTGCTGAATACTCTTATGACTTCCAAAATAGTTCAAGAATGCAAGAGATCACTGAACGCAGTCGAAGGGCTGAATTCAGTGACCCTAGTCTGGGTCCCAGGTCACAATGGGATCACGAGAAATAAAATCGCCGATGAACTTGCCAGGCAAGGTTCAGAGGAGAGCTTTTCAGAACCCGAACCTACGTTGGGTGTGCCTGCGTGCTCGGTTAAGGCTTCTGTTGACAGGCAGACTAAACGAACGCTTCCGACGTCTCTCGGAGGTTGCTTTCTGGCGTCGTGACAGGGTACTAAACTTTTGCAAAGCAGTTAAATGTGCTGAGTACAAGTGACACAATAACCTGCGATGCTTGCTGTGTATGTGATGACTCGGCGCTGACAGGGTGAATGATGGTACTGTAGGCACCTTATCACTGAAGCACCTTATCATTCGCAAGACTGAAATATTTCGTTCAAAGGAACCTTACAAAGAGTACAATGGACTAGTTCTTTGTCTGAGTACTTTGCCCTTTGAATCTTGACTGGCAAATTCATTTTCGGTCGCATTTTACAGCATCCCATTTTGAATTGAGACCTACATAAGATGCAGTTAATTTTGACTTCCTAATATCATATGACGCTCTACTTTCTAGTGACTTATTAAATGCGATTGTAAATGTCCTCATCCTTTAACATAGCTGCATCGGGATGTACAGATATGAATTTTACTTCGAGATGATCCTTTCTATAATAGTTCCTGATTCTAAGAGTAGATTATGATGAATTTCATTTCAAACCTGTGTTACGAATATATTTTGACAATTCTACTCGTATAAGGCTTACCCATTACACATTTTGCTCTCTGGTGTAAACTCACGGAGTTAATATCGATGCTGGGGTCCTCGTCATAGATTATGAGACCGTCTGCTGCAGCAACTTGAAAGATGTTACATACAAAGACCAGTAAGATAATTCGGATATAAGAACACGTAGACCCTGATGCTTCGCCCCAAAAAATATTCTATTCTAATAGGGGTCACGCAGAACTAGAACAAAATAGCTAGAGAGACAGATTTACTTGTAACTACTAATTGAAATGGAAATGATCGTAGAAACACCCCCTCATAATAGAACTTGACACTTGGATTTACATTCCTCATACTGCTTGTGGAAAGAAAGGAAGTTCCAGGTATATTCTGCTCTTCCTTAATGCGTTTTGGAGAATAAGGCTGGTGACGTTTGTGATGGTTAAATTGTTGAAAATACATGTGTTTTCGTTCATGTATGATTGATTGTAGGTACTACGACTCTTGTAGCTCTACTTCTGTGGTGTAGCAATGATGTTATTCCTTTTATTCTATCTTCCAGCCTGTTGTACCAACTTAACTCATAAAAAAACAGAAATGTTTCACGTTTCGTTGGCGCCCATGAGACGTCCTATAAATGTTTACCTTTTGGGCTCCTACCAAAGAATGTTTTCTTTATTTTTTTTCGTTGAAAATATGTAGCCAATATTTGTCATTTACCAATACCATTATCATTCCCTTATTTCCTTACCACGAACCTCCTTAACAGTCTTATTGCAACTTACGGAACTGATTTGCATGGTATAATTATCATTTAACTTCTTACACTCATAGAACTTCATGAACTTCAAAGCTCTTATTCCATACTCTGCGAAGTAATCGAAAACACCTTCACCCTTATTCAACTGTTCAATATTTGATTTCAATATCCGCTCGATCAAATCCACAGCGGCACAAACACAATTGAAGTCATTTAAGACGTCCACTCAAGTGAAAGTTGGCATTTCTGCCATCATTCGGATATGCAACGCAAATCCACTTTACCATCACACCAGTGCACTTAGTTATTAATTTTAAGAAATTCAATTTATTTGATGAATGAGCCCTTTCACTATCAGGGTGGCCAGAGTTGCTAACAAGAAAAAAATCCTTCCAAAAGCATATTGCAATATTTGTATGTAGGTATCTGTATATAAAAAAAAAAACTCAACTTTCTGCCCTTTCACGCAACGTCTCGATATTCTTATTCCAAACTGTATTCCCAACTCTCATCATAGCACAGCTGTTTCCTTTAGGTTTTCCTCCTTACTTTTTCGTATTTCTCTACCCATCAACTTGCGTCGTTGTACTCATAATAATGGCATTTTCCAGATTACAGTTTTTGCCTTTTTGTCATTTTCACAATGCGAATTGTAAATTGCTAGTTGCGAAACTATTCCATTTTAGGGAAGAGTGCGGCTATTCAAATTGGCTAAAAACTACAATAGAACCAGCTCTCAACGAGTCTCAATACTGCTCCACTAAGTTGTGCATTTATCCTCAGAGCAAATGATAATTTCCACTATGTAGATAATTGTGTTTCATCTTTGGTGCTGGAATCTTTAATATAACTATTAATAGGCTTAAAAGATCAGAGCTAAACCTTCCGCATGAGAGACCTAAATCCTACCTTCTGCTCAAATCAGCCAGCGGTCTTAGGTTGACAGTACGCGCCAACTGACTCGGAAAGGGATGCGTCCTTTTACTGTCGTTTGTTGAATCATATCAACGTTTTGCAAACATCGATGGTAGCAACACAATGGTGGCGCATTTTCATTTTTTGTTTTATTTTCTTGAATTATTATGAGTAACGTAGAGAGAAGGACAGGAAAAGAGAGATAGGAGTTGATGAGGAAGGGATGTGCAAAAGGCCAAAAAGAATGAATGGCCCAATGTAAAGATGTTCACGTATTATATCCATTTGGCGGTACGCTTATCTGAAGCGCACATAAAGGACACATTCGCAGTTGCTTTGAGTGCAACGACGAAAGTTTAATTAGTAATTAAAAACTTTTACCGTTATAATAGTGATACTGCCGCTCTCTACAGGGATCTTATTACTTTTTATTGTTCAGAACTACGGAAAGGTGTACCTAGGTAGCTGCGATACTTAAGTACGCTTAAAGTATCGATTTTTTTTTTTCAACAAAGTAACCTTTGGGAGGTGATTTTTTTTCTTCAGTTTTAAAAGTGGTAGCAATTAAAAAAAATTATGGAATTAGGGTGATAGTGTAGAGACTACGTCGTGCGCTTCTACATAAAAATAAACCTTTACATAAAGAAAGATTTATAGAGCATCACTTTGTGGCAACTTCAATTCAATCAATCTTCAATTGAAGCTGTTTTTGTAGCAGAAAATCGAAGTTGAAGGTTCCAAATGGGTCGGACGGTGCTGTGAGATTTGCCAGCTATTCTGAAATTGAATTTTGTTTATAAGTTAAAACAAAATTGGCCGGAATGAAATCCATCACTAAGTAAATCGGACAATATGCACATCAAGTTAAAAGTAGAGACTATAGACCCTTAGGTTTGAAATCCAATTCTAACTTAGGCTGTCTTCAATCGTCTCCCAAAGAGCTCGCACCACAAGAACTTTAAGTACGAGGGTAGTCCCAGAAGTACCTAACAAAGAAAACACAAACAATTTAGGAAATAATCACTCTTATTCTGTAAAGCGTTCTACGCCAAAAAAAAAAAACAACGACGGTGTGAACTTGATATTACGTAAGGCGTCCAACGTCAATTAAAACGACAATATGTCGATTCTCTCTTGCGGAACGCGTTCACATAATTTTTTTTGTATTCTGTTAGTCGTTTCAAAGTCTGTCGTCAAGAAATTTGTTGATGACATGCAAACAAATACCCGCAAAATGTAAGAATCTTTAATTTTCTTTAGTTTTTATAATTTGAAATCCTTTGTTTAGGTTAAAAATAACTTGCCAAAAATTTTAAAAGATACGCAGACAAAACGTAGGATGGGAGCCTGTAGCTTTGAGCGTAAACAGTGTTGGGCCAGCATTGAGAAATTGCAAAGAATGGCAGAAAGTGAGTGAATTTCAAATTTTAAAATACACAATTAATTTTTGTATTTAGGTCTGGCTTGACGCCAAGCTTAAAGTCAAGGAAAAACTTGTTTTTAACAAAAAATAGGGCGAGGCTACAGGAAGAGGACCTTTTTAAAAAAAAATGTTTAACGACTTGGAAGAAGCCATTATAAGGTTTCTGTCGTTGGACCAGGTTGTTAATCGAACAGGTTCATTTTATTCTGCTTTCCGGAAAGTTGCAAACGTCGCCTCATCGACCCCACTAAAGTCTACAAATTTTTCTTCATTTCCCACATCACCAACCACAAATCCATCGTCGTGACCAGCTACCAATGCTACGCCTGCTGAAATAATTTATGAAATTACCGAGGTCAATGAAGATCTGACACCGAAAGAACTGGATATACCAAGGATGGAAAATTATGAAGATTTATTCTTTGAAAATGTGAGGCCCAAAACAAAAGGAAAATGTTTTTCAAAAAATGCTACAGAAACAAACTGAGGTCCAAGAAAAATTGTTTTCTAGCATAGATGAATCTTTAAAAGACATACAAAAAAATCTGCAAAAAAATTTAACTTCGATTACTGCCATCGAAAACCATCTCAAAGATTGTGCGATGTATCACAAAAAAAAAATTTATGTCCAAGATGAGCATCTTAAGATGCTAAAGCTGCAAATGGAGCGTGACGATAGACACAGGATGTAAGGACTGAAACGAATAAAATCTGTAAATTTTAACACTATAGCCCAATGCGTAAAAATTGCAATCCCATTTTGTACCCAAATTAGCCTGTATATTCTCTAGTTTCAGTTTGTTATTTATTTTAGTTCGGTGAGGCTTAAAATATTTATAAAATATGAGTCAAGAGGAACGCCGTAAAAAGATCATCGACAAATGGTTCGAAAATACTTCGCGTCCACAGTGGATTATGTTATTAAACGATATTTGGAGACGTTGACAGTTAAGCGAAAACAGAAAAGTGGAGTTAAAAGTGGAGCACATGATACAAATTTGGACAGGAAAATAGTGGGTACCATCGTAAAAAACCGGACTACGTCATCCAGAGATGTTGCTCGGAAATGTAATACCAACCAAACAATGGTACAAAGATCTAAAGAACGTAACGGTCTAAAAATACGAAAAAAACAAAACATACCAAAAGTTACTGAAAAGCAAAAAAAAGTCGTAAAAACACGAGCCCGAAAGCTAGACGAGTTGATCGGCAACAAGAAATCATGCTTGGTTTTGGATGACGAAACTTATGTCAAAGCCGTCTTTACTACTCTTCCAGGTGCTCTGTTTTACAACTCGTTTGAAGCTGAGATTCTTCCACAATCGACAAAATCGATTGGGATGGAAAAATTCGGGTCAAAATATCTCGTTTGGCAGGCCATTTGCCAATGTGGACACAGAAGCTCATCGTTTATTACAACGTGTACATTAACTCGTGCCTAAAAAAACGGTGGATTCCTTTCTTAAACAAATACGAGGATTCAGCATTATTTTGGCCAGATTTAGTTTCAGCTCACTATGCTCATGCGACCGACGTTGAGCTTTCTTGTTGCTAAAAATATCGGCTTTGTCCCACAAGACATGCATCCACACAATGTTCTACAGTGCCGTCCCATTGAAAGGTATTGGGCTTTGGTCAAAGCTAAATTGGTGAAAAGTGTGCAAAGGACCAACCTTATGAAGGACATTCGAAAGAAGTTGAGGAAAGAATGGAAACCCAAATAATTTTTTTTATTTTTTGTATTGTAATTGTGAATGAATTTAATAAAATCAGGGTTTTAAAGCAAATAAAAAAAAAAATTTACGTGAATTATGAAAATTTTTTTCTTAATCTGAAATTTCCAAATTTTATTCGTTTCAGTCCTTATTCAAATGGTTTAAAACCTACAGACTTGGAAATCCGGAAGAAGCAGATTGACATCGAAAAACGTAAATTGGAGCTTCTTAATGCAAATACGAGTAACAACACATAATTTGAATTTAATTTTAAAGTTTTGTGGATCGTTTAAATTTTTTTTATAGTTTTATGTTATCGTTGCCTAAAAAATACAAGAGACTGAAGTAGACATTGTATTAAAAAATTTTGTTTAAAATTCCATTGCGTATCTGTACGGCTGCTTGGTCATCGTTGGTATTTGGTTGGTCTTCTGAATTTCGGGTGCTTTCGTTCGCAAGTTGAACTATATTTTCAGGTGGTTGCAAGTTGTAATGTAAACAAATATTGTGCAAAGCTGCGCATACATTTATAATTTGCGTAGCTTTTTCTGGAGTATAGTGTAATTGCCTTGCACCAAGGACAAATCGGAACCGATTCATTAATACTCCTGTTGTTCATTCGATTCTGTTTCTTGTTCTGGAGTGTTTAGTGTTAAACATGCTTTGTCTACTGCCTTCTTCTGCCTATTATCAAAGACTTTTAATATACATATTGTTTATGAAGGGGGTGTGGACTGTTATAAAGGTTTTATTTTATGGATTCTATGTATATGTAAATTTATTAAAATGATAAAATTAATGTCTGCTACTTATCCTTCCTCTTAGTCTTTTGCCACGTGTTGACGAATTGGTTGAGTGAATGTGTTTGTGTTTTATTTGGCTGTGTTTTATTATTAAATAATTTGTATGGCGAAAATTAAGAAAAATACTCTGATAATCAAGTAATACGTTTTGTTTTGAACACGTTACAAAATTTATTTTATTAAATGATTTATATGTTTAAATGTATGTATCACGATTTTGCTAAACCAACCGATCTCGTTGGCAGCATAAGAACAACAACCCGTTCAAAACAAGAAGTTACAAAATTCTGCTCAAATGTTAAATGAGTATAGGTTCGTTTACACTCAATAGAAATGAATAAAGAGTGGAATTAACAATTGGGTACGATTTTACATTGAGTGGGTTTTAAAATGAACAAAAGATCGATTTATACCAAAAACATTTCTTAACACATATATAATATATAAATATTTATATATGAATATACATGTATGTAAGTGCATATGTAAACATATGGGTTTTTCACTTACCAACATAACGTTAATACTAAAACATCTTTTCCTATTCTAATATCTATGTGGATCTGTTTTCTTAGGCGCGAAAATTTTAACATAGGTGCCCTCGATGCACCCAATAACACCTGGAATTCCAGCTCGTTGAAAAAAATGCACTTTTGTTTCAGTTTTTTCTTGTTCTGGCAGATCCATTCTAATCCATACCGGGCAAAGTTTTTCCTCGAGAATGTTTAACATTTCCTCAAAAATTTTGCTAAGAATAGGCTGAACTAGTCCCAAATTGAAGTCGTTTCCAACGCCTTTTTGGTAGCTTCCTTCTGCGAAAAATCTAAGGGTAGCAGCTAGTTTTAAAATCGTTAGAATTGCTACAGAACGTTGCTGAGGAAAACTGTTTTCGATCACTTAAAACATACTTGATTAATTATTTACTTACAGACTTTGATTCAGGCAAATCAAAAGGATTTGCTTTAGTCGTCGCTGCTTCTCCATGAAAAATAATTTGCTACACTGTACATTTTTCTGTTATTTTTTTCTTATGTTTAAAACAAATTTACACAAATGTAAATTTCAGAAACCAAATTATTTAATTTGTAAACAATTTTGATGTGTCAAATGTCAGCTGGTTTTGTGGAATGTAAGGGCGGGAGAAACGCTGACGTTTTAGTTATGTAATACCACTGACAAAACGACACGACCCTAAAAATGACAGTTGGCGTTTTAGTAAAACACCTATCGGAATAAGGGTGAATATTTTTATTTCCCTACGTAGTCTTCAATACCCTGTTTATAGTGAGAATTGTCGAGCTCCTTAAAATAGCCATCAACCGCTGACTCCACATCTTTACTGTTGGCAAATCTTTTATCAGCGAGCCATTTTTTCAAGCTTAGAAAGAGAAAGTGATCTGAGGGGGCTAAATCTGGTGAATAGGGTGCATGAGGAAGCAATTCGAACTTTAACTCATTGATTTTGGCCATTGCGATGACGGATAAGTGAATTGTTGCATTATCTTGATGAAACGAAACTTTTCTGTTCGCCAAATGCTGCCGTTTTTTCCTGATTTCATCTTTCAGGTTTCGCATAATACATGCCGTTGATTGTTTTTCCTCTCTGAAGATAATTAATCAATGAAATTATCCCATGCGCATCCCAAAGAACTGACGCCATGACCTTGACTGCAGATGGAACTGCCTTCGCCTTCTTTGGAGCCGACTCTCCGATTTGAGCCCATTGTTTGGACTGTTACTTCGTCTCGTGTGTGAAGTGACGGACCCATGTTGCATCCATGGTTATGAATCGGTGCAAAAGCTTGGCTTCATTGCTGTGAAACTTCGCCAAACACTCGATAGAAACATCTTCACGACGCTGTTTTTGTTCCATTGTGAGTAAACCCATCTTGCGCACAGCTTTCTCATGTCCAATTTTTCAGTCAACACGCGATGTACAGCGCTTTTTGAAATGTCTACCATATCTGCTAGTCCACGCACTTTCAATCGACGGTCATCCAATATCATTTTGTGGATTTTTTCAACATTTCTGGTGAACTCACCTCATTTGGTCGGCCACTGCGATGTTCGTCTTGGCAACTCGTACTGCCTCGCTTAAACTCTGCCACCCAATATTTGATTGTTGGAAACGGGGAGGAGCAGACTCCTCCAGACCCCCAGAGTAGAATCCAGTTCTGCTTTGATATTGGTTGAATTGACGCCTTTCAAATGAACGTATTGTAACCAATTTTTTCCATATTCAAAAATTCATTGAAAGCATTCAACATAGCGTCGTTAAACTTCAAATTTAAGCTAACCTTAGTTGGTACTTTCTACAATTGTCATTCTTTTTAAACAGCAACCGCCATCTATACGTCAGGTCGGGCACTGGGACTACCCTCGTAAGACTAGTTAAGAATGCTCTGTAGTTGGCATCTGTCATTGAAGAAGTATTGCATGAAGTTTTTAGAAAATGTACCCTAACAACCAAACAGGAGGCGAAAAGGATAGTGCAATGTCAAGTCACTGCCAGCAGCTATGACCTTTTAGAGTGGTGGCAACGAAGAAAAAAATTGTGTACTCGTTCGGCCTGATTAATCCTATATAATTATCTTTTGCCCGATTTGGGCTTGTTGGGTTTAGACAAATTACAGATATGATTACAATGCAGATATTATATCTTGTCCCTTATCTTCTATCCACTTTATTTTTTTTTGATTGATTATGATAGTGCTACCATCCGCGAAAAGAAGAAGTTTCGGATAGTCGATCTACAGATTCATCAGAAAGACGTGCATGACAATTAAAAGCACGGGTTTCACTGAACATTGACAACTTTGACTTCGATTCACGTGATTCGTCCCACTGCGCATTTTAACGCCAGTGTATATCATATGTCTTGGATACATAATAAAAAGATAATAGATAAAAGTCTTGAATACAAGATCTGAAGCTGCCATTGAAAGCATTTTCAAATCCAGAAATACGGAATGCAGATCATCCTATATAGGCCTACCGTACTCTATGTCGTACAGTCACTTTATAAACAAATTTTGAGGTAACCACAAATTTATCAAATCTTAATTAAGTTGTTATAGCAACCTTAAAGTGTTGCTACAACACTACACACACTACGTGACAGTATTTGCAAATAGGTTTAAGCGAGTGATTTTGAAAATATATTTGGTATACCCCGGGAGGAATGTAAGAAAATATTTACAATTTGAAGACATTGTAAGCCCCATGTTATTTATTGTGAGTTATATTACTTTTCAGTTTTATTCAAAAAAAAAAAAAAATAGATATCATGATTACAAAAAAAAAATCACTTGGGTTATTTTTTATGGTATACTCTGTCTTAAAGTAGGTGTACCGTATAGGGTACGGTAGGTCTATGCATGAGCAAAATATACGTTAAAATATATGTAGTTTGATTTACATTATTTACTTCATTTATTATTTGTTTTAGGCCATTGACGCTGCATGATATTGTAACAATTTTTGAAGAAGATGATGACTCCAAGAACCAAGGGCAAGATCTTGATATTTTTTTACTGCCACCTGACACCGCTAATCAAGACTAGACTGACGAAGATTCGGGTGATGAAGATGACGTCAGTAAATATAAATAATATGCCCCCGAGTTTACTTCGAGCACCAGCAGAGCTTGCTACATCAAGAGAAGAGCCAGAATCTCAAGATCAAGTGTCTCGCAGGAATCGCAGGAACATTTAAAAAAACGTCTCATGAAGTATAATTGGAAAAAAAAGAGCTACCGAAAAAACCTACTAATTGGCTACCTTCTTATGGTGTTCCTACCGAAAGAACTCCAATATAATAGTTTTCTTTGTTCTTTTCTGAAAATGTATTTGAATATCTTCCGTGTCCGAATAACAATTTTTGGTCAAAGTTCATTTATTCATACTATTATTTTATTGTTGCTCTGTTTATATGTTATTTGCTGGTTTTATATACTTATTTATTTTGATGTTGATTTGATTAAATTTATTTTTTCTCTGTTGCTCTTGTTGGTTATACTATAGTTCTGTCTCAGAACAAATGAAATACAGACCGTTTAATATTAAAATTTAAAGTTTATTCAGTATACACAATTAAATGGCGTGATGATAAGATGAGTAAATACATAACAGACATCAATTTATTCATTTATTATTATTTATTAGAAAGCTTTTGAATTATAATGTGAATTCATTTATAAACTTATTTGCATTCCTACCTGACAGTTCCCTTGGTTTTGAAGTCTATTATTTATAGAAAATTAAATTATAAATCATGGTAAATTATGGAAAAACTATTCCCTCAAATGTTCTCCTCAAATAAAACTGATTCCAAAATGTTTAAATAATTTTTCAGTTGTGACATATAATTTAAATGTTTAATCTCCGAGTATACGTAGCTTACTAAGTATATGTAAGCTATATTTTGTAAAGCCTTAATCTAACAGAAAATAAGCCTAATTATACATATTATGCATTATTAGTGTTCACGAACTCATTCTCATCATTTGGTCGGAGGAAGGTATGCCTGACGAAAGTAAGCATAGCATAGCTTATCTGGTCCATAAAATTGAAGACCGTTTGCACTGCCGCAACTATACAGGCATCATCGTGTACAAGATCCCTTCAATTGATTTGATTGGCCCCTATCACTAAGTCCACAATCAACTAATATTCACATCACGGCAGATCCTTAGAAAACTTAAGAAGTCCAAATTGATACAACAACTTTCACAGCAATGTCATGTTTTGGAATCTTTGTTGAATCTTTCAGACTTTGACGAAAGATGGGAAGCAACCCAGCAACACAAGCTAACATCAGAGGCGTAATTTTGCAAAAGTTCGTGCAACTAGTTGCATAAGTTGACGAAGCGAAATTCTCGGTTTGTCGTCACAGTTATATCGTCAGAAAGCAGTTATGGTCTGCTCAGCCGTCTCCGCTTTAGGAGTAGTGGATCTCGTCAGTTTAACGGGAATTCCAGACGCTTAGAACACGTCAGACAGACAGAAGGAAAGACAGTTGCCCTTAAATGAAACACTAAAGTTGCGAGTAATCTTGCAGAATAAAAATGAACCATCTTTACAGCCAGGATAGTTAGATAGTGGTTCTGTGACAACCAACAACTGACTAAATGAGTGAATATTACTAACGGCCATATGTTTACGGTTGACTATTCTTGAACATCTAGTCACAAAATTCTGCCCACTTTGCTCTGAATCCATCACAAAATGAATGTTTCATCCAAAGTAAATATTAAAGCTTTTTTAAAATGAACAGTTTAAGGCACACAATACGGTTGAAAGCCCGTCAGTCATTGAAAATATTGGTGATGTGATATTCAGTAAATGTGTTGGTGCTCAAAAGGTCGATGGTTCATATGTCACCTGCAATCTGGCAGATGAGTAAATAATTAATATCTTGCTAATAAAAATTGATTGGAAAACAAAAATTATAGGGCCGATGAAAAAATACCTAAATGAAGCATTCTTCTGGATTTATTTTATTTTCCCAATTCCCATCACCATCCCACAATTTAATTGCAAACTTTTTAATTATTCGCTTGTGTTTTTTTTTTGGCAATTAAGGACCTTCTCTTAAAATATTGCAATTTTAACAAGTGATTGTCTCACTTTATTTTAATTAACATCACTTCGGGCATCGTCGATCCCGTCGATGCTTTCATCGCTGAGCATAGAGCTGTGCAAGTGCGTACATATGTCTTGCATGCTGATCATAGAATGCTCATCTTGTCAATTAATTTTTAATCAGGTGAGGTTAAAAATAATAACCAACGATGATTATGTACCTGCAGGAGCGAACGTAGAGAACAGGGACCAAATATACGAGTAACAACTCATAATTTGATTTTTATTAAATTCCCTTATGTGCCACCGTGTGTCCTTATCCTCGCTGTCTAGTACGTCTAGTACCTAAAGTGTCCTTGTGACATTGCCCGTCAAGTAGAAAGCTTGAGAGCATCATCCTTTTCATCATATTTTCAGTCATGACGTTTGAATTTTATTTGTAGATGTTGCATTCCTGATATCAAAGGTCCTTATGCTCCTGACAGTGAATAAAAAATGCATCATTACATTTTTCTATTGCACACTCGAGGCTAACAGGAACAGCAGGATGGCAGAAATGGGGTAGCACAATTTAATATTTTGAGTGGTTTGAATTTTATTTTATTTTTTCTTTGAGTTCTTTGCGCTCTTTGAGTGAAGTCAGCACCTAGAGCGTCAAATCAATGAAGAGCGAACGACATTAGATTGTTCCTTTGCACGGGAGAGTGATTAGACTTGATTTCTCGTCAGTGGATTCATGCCTAATGGTAAGAATATATTTTTGCTCATCATCCCATTTTCGAGAGTTTGATATAGGAGAAAGTCTCGGGAAAAGAGGATAAAATAGAAGTTGTGGTCCTCTAGATAATATATGTAGGTATAGAATTAGAATCAAGTGCTTCGTGTGTGCGTATCGATGTCGGCATCGCTTTAGATGGGCGTAGTATATTTGTCATTGTTATGCTGATTTTTAGTTGCTTGACAAAGTAATCATCAAACAATATGTCTAGACAGCATTAGATCTTACTGTATATACTATTAGATTGTATAATCCATTGGGACTTGTATTACGACGCAGGTGAGGGAATTGCGTGCACTAATTGTGCAAATTGAGTGCCATTTAGATTAACGTTAGTCCTTGTAATTGTTGTGTCACTACAATTGTCTACTGAGATACATATATGTATATGTGGATATTTAATTTGCTCTGGGTAAGTGCAGGTTTTTCTGCCTAACAAGAATTTCTTTTACGGAAGAACATAAATGACCACAGCGAATAGGGTGCAGAGTAATAAAATTAAAATACTTTTTACTTCTTTCATTATGTGCACAAATTTATAACTCAGACTTTAAGTTTTGAAAACAGTCACAAGGCACACTATATCTGATATCTAAGATTTGAATATGGGGCAGATAGAGCTGATAGTCCAGTCGTCGGAGAGGTTTTCGTGCTCCCATATTTTGCAGATGATCTGGTGCATGCTCCTTACCAAATCATCGCCACCAGCTTTGAAGGGCTCTGCGGGTCGGTGACAAGATTACCCTCAGTGTTTTGAAGGGCCAGAGTTCCTGGTCTGTAGCCTGCAGCCAGACTTTTAGTTTTTTATAAAAATTTCGCATCTTGTTATTACTGCTGCACTCTTCGATATCCTTGAGCTGGAAGACTGCGAAGGCTCTTTTCTTTTTTCGCAGTAACTTTTTCTCCTCCCTTCTGCTGGCTCTGTACTCATCCGACGTTGCCTGGGTTTTTCTTTGCAACGTCTTCTTATATGCTTTATCTTTTGCTTTTTTCTTCTGCATGCAATCATTATCATACCACAGATTTCTTGTCGGGGGTAGCTGGTAGCCTAAAGTTGCTTCGGCTACTTCCTGAATAGTAGTGTAGCATTGTAACCACATGTCGTTGGCATTTATGGTAGGCAATGGCATATTTCAGAGTCTTTCGTGCAGTTGCTCTCTGTAGTCTCTAGCTATCTCTGATGTGTTCAGGGATCCAATGTTGTACATCCTTTTAATTAAATTCATACATCCTTCTGTAATTAAATTCTGGTCAGAGTCGAAATTTGCTCCACTAAATGTTTGCACTTTTAGGACGTTTAACGAGTGTCATGCGTCAATCATCACGTGGTCAATTTAGTTGGTTCTACCATCCAGAGAATGCCATCGTATTCTAATCAATATGCATATGTAGATCGATTAAATGAAAGTACACAAAATCGTTTGGCCACAAAAATGGAAAATATTGAGGGAGCACTTGAAAACCATTTGCTATGATTCAATCACCAACGCCTTATGCCTAAGAGGCATTGATCTTTCAAATACCCGGTGAGTTTGGGTGATGGTTGAAAGCTGAAGTTTCGTAGCTTCTCCTGGAGAGGTCTCCGTATCTGCGGGAGAAGGAAGTGCAGATAGGATTACATCTCGAATCGTTTATGGTTTGTGCTCAAAGATGATTTTTTTTCCAACAAATTCAGCATCTTGGATACGGAGTCATTGGATAAGCTGATATCACAATTATTTGCAGGCATGAATGTAAAGAGTGCGGTGTTAAATTCAGGTCTGGTTTAACAAACTCGTAGTATATTGAATCTTCTATTTCTGTTCTTTGTACTTTGTGGATTTGTCAAAATTTGCTGGCACAGAAGGGTCGTTTTCAACTTCGAGGGCCTAGTTTTGGTACTACGAGGTTTTGGAGGAATCTACGAAAAACCAACTAAATACGATTTAAGGAGGAGATCGGCAAATCCGTCTAAACTCAGAAAGAAACAGAAGGTAGGGGAAAATGCACCGAACTTGAACAGTACTACGATCAAGTATTTTTAATTGACGTGTTCAGCTAGGTTAAACTCCTAGAGAGATAACTCATTCGGTGGAATGCAAATGTATTACGAATACATAAGACAACATAAGAATTGTTAAATATGTCACATAGGACTTATTGGAGGAAGACTAGAATCTTTACAGATTGCAGCAAAAAGAATTTAAGAAGCTAATTCAGATTACGAAGAACACTTCTTACAAAGATCGAAATATTCGGAGAAGACAAGAAAATACTTAAAGTCCTCAAGGAAGCAAATCAGTCGAAATTTAAACGCTTGGAAGATTTGATGGTACCTATAGTCGAGTCGAGAACATAGTTTACCCTGATCAAAACCAGTATACAAGAGGATGTTGTTGTTCTACAACACTTTAGGGCTCTTCTCTGTTCTCTGTTAGGCCTGGGACTAGCATACATACAGGAAACCTGAATGACAGAAATGGCAGCCTTTATACCAAAAATCAAAAAAGTTTCAGACCAATTTGTCTTACTTCCTTCATGTTGAAGAGTATGGAGAGAATGGTTGAGATGCTAGTGCTCAAAATCGCTTTGTGAATGCATCACCTCCGCTGTAAAATGTGGTTGGCAAAAATGAATGAATGCGTACTCGACAAGAAGGAATACGCGCTGAATAACTGAGAGCGCTTTTGAGAGCTCAACTTTTGACGGCATGCAAGAGTGTCCCAAAATTCATATTTTGCCACATTTGTGCGGTAAAGCGTTGCGAGACAGCGTGACAGCGCTACTCTAGAGAATATCGCGTTTTTATCGTTGAGCATTATTTTAAAATAAATGAATGCTGGGCACCTACAATTCACAATTTTCGTATAAAATACGAGGGTACTCTGAAAAGTTTCCGACCACAACGTAAAGATAGCGGCACTCGTCAATAAAAGCTAGTAAATGCTAGTTGTGCATCTTTTGATAGTTACTTCCCGAAGTTTCAGTCATATTGGATGCGCAGCTTTTAGTTGACAGTCGTTTGCGTGAGTCGATGTGAGTGTTTTTTGAGAAAATGGAAAAACTTGAGTATCGAGCTGTTATGCAAATCAAAAATGAGTTAGACTCTGTGTATGGGGACTCTGCACCATCATTTACCACAGTGAAATTTTGGGCAGCTGAATTTAAAACGTGGGCGTAAGAGCTTGGGAGATAATGAACGTTCGGATCGTCCAAAAACTGCAACCACTGACGATAACATTGCTAAAGTTCACCAAATGGTATTAGACGACCGCCGAATTAAAGTGGGAGAGATAGTAGAGGTTATGAAAATGTCCACAGAACGTGTTTGTTACATATTAAATTAAGATTTAGGCATGAGAAAGCTGTCCGCGCGTTGGGTGCCGTGTTTGCTTACGTTAGACCAAAAACGTGTTCGAATGAACATTTCCAACGCTCTGTTGGCGCAGTTTAGGCGCAATAAATCAGAATTTTGGCGCCGATTAATTACTGTGGATGAAACTTCGATACAACATTATACGCCCGAAACAAAAATTCTGTCAAAACAGTGGACTGCGAAGGACGAGCCGACTCCAAAAAAAGCAAAAACTGGGTTTTCGGCTGGGGAAATGATGGCGACTGTTTTTTGGAATAGTAAAGGAGTTATCTTAATCGATTATCTTCAAAAAGGCAAAACCATTACAGGAGCATACCACGCATCATTACTTGTCAAGCTGAAGGCAGAAATTGTGGAAAAACTGGCACATTTGCAGAAAAAGAAAATCCTGTTTCACCAAGACAACGCGCCGTCTCACACCTCAGCGGTTGCCATGGCGAAAATCCATGAATTACTGTTTGAACTGCTTGACCATCCGCCTTATTCACCAGATCTAGCCCCAAGCGACATCTTTTTGTTCACTCATTTAAAAACTGCGCTAGGAGGACAGAGATTTTCGCCAAATGAGGAGACAATCACCTTCGTGAACAATTATTTTGCAGAGAAAAACGCCAAGTACTATTTGGACGGGTTGGAGAGATGGGAGCATCGCTGGGAGAAGTATGTAGAGTTACAAGGAGACTATGTAGAAAATTAAAAAAAATTTTAGAAAAAATGTCTTGTATCATTGTTGGATTGGAAACTTTTCAGACAACCCTCGTATTGTCAGAATAGTGATATAACTTCATCAATTGTGAAAAGATTAATTCAAAAATTCAGAATCCATACAAAATATCGAAGCAGTCCGTGAGAGTGTTGCTGAGAATCCAGGAACATCAATTCAACACCGTGGTCAAAAATTGGATACATGGCGAAGAAATTTCGATGGATTATGGAACAACAACAAGTGGATGCTGATCGTCTTCAGCGGCAAAACTAGTTTTCATTTTTATGGCTTTGTTATTAGTCGAAATTTTCGAGTTTGTGAATCAGAAAATCCACGAGTGACCACAAATGCATCTAAAATGTGTCATTGTTAGGTGCAGATTTTGCACTATAGGCATCATCCAACCATTCTTCTTTGAAAATGCGGCTGGTCAGGCAATAACAGTTAATGGTGCTCGCTATCGCGATATAATAAAGCCCTAATTGTCAATTCTCGCAAAAAGCAATGTTCTCGCAAATAAATATAACATTCCGGAGGAAAGATCAAAACTTCTTTCCGTACATGTACGTACATCTGAACGAAGGACTATGAAAAAATACTGCAGCAGATATTCATAGATCCAGGAGAGGTAATCGATGGTTTTCCATGGTATTGAGGACATAGAAGCAACTTTTCACTATCTAACAAAGCGGTTTCATTTGGCACAAATTTATTTTCAGAATGATATGGAGAACTAGCGATACATAACATTAAGTTTCACTGAATTCAGTATGACATTCATTGGAGTTCATTGCTGACGAGAGAGAACGTCCACTTTCATATCAAAGGAAGAGCTCCAAATGACCTGCGAATCACTGAGAAGTAAGAAATCGATGAGAAAATGAATATTGTACTCCATGAAAATGAAAATTCTCAAAAGGGAAGAACTATTCAATCCATCTAATTTAGGGTAGATAATTATTTTTTCAAAATAGCAATAAGGTATTCCAAAAGGTGATCAACAGGGTCCTTACAAGGTGGGTTGAGGAAAAAAATAGTTATAAGGTAAGACATGATACTTTTCGTATAAAAAGTAAAAAGTTGAATGAAGGTGTGACTTCCGATGAAATATTTCACATTAAAAAAGGCCTGCAGCAAGGTGCAATTAATTCGCTGGTCCTATTCAATACGATGCTTTGTGATCACTTCAACATACCACACAAGCACTCAAGATACCTTCAAAAAAAATAACCTCATTGGTCATATGGAAATACGAAGTCATCTTTGGCAAATCTAAAACCCTGCACCACCTCTGTATACCATATTCTTCTAAGTAAGCGACATGAAAGAGTCAAAATTACATAACAACGTATATATGTACTCTCGGATAGTCAATCTACTCGTATATTCAAAGCACTAAAAAGCTACTCGGATACATCAAAGACCCTTCTAGAGTATCATCAAAAATTCAACAAGCTCGCCACCCTGAACAAAGACTCACTAGCATCGGAACCAAGCCATGAAAGTCACGATAGCAATTAAAAAGCGGACCACTAAGCCAAGAAAGTTGCAGAATGTCCATTTACCTGCCATTTATCCTACCCTCATGCTACGCAGCATACCATATTGTCACGTAATTAAGTGCTCTTCCCAATTCCCCTGAGTATGTAACCCTGTCACGCTTGTCGTTTGAGCATGAAACTTGCTACATATACTCAGGCATATCAACGTTTAGAGGCACATTATAATCGACCGCGTCAATCTATAAACGATTCCATCAAGGCATTCTTCAACCTTCCATCATTGGAATTCAAATGTAACAACTTTACGCAGAATATTAGATGGAGCTCATAAGGTAGTTAGTGCGCTTACATCAAATAATTCTTTGGATAGGGATCCTTGCTTAATCTTCATTCTTTTAAACAAACACGATCTGGGAACTTGTCAGGCATGGTCAGCGGCTAGCGTAGATGATGACTATCCAACGATGTATGAATCAATTCCTAGCGTTTTTGAAAAAACGATGCGAGGCGTTAGAAAATTGCAGAGGACATTGTAGGGATACTCCTCGAAGTAAATCTGGTGCTGTCAAAAGTATGCACTCGTCATCTTATTGTTCAAAGTGTGTAGGCCCTCATTTATTGCACCAGTTTGCCGAGCTTCTGGCTTTAGATATTCAGGTTAATAGGGATTTTGCTAAATCTAGCCGACTATGTTTTAATTGCCTTCGCAACGGCCACACTTCTGCTGGATGCCAATCTAAGCCTAGGCGCAAACACTGCCATAATCGACATCACAGTCTAGTGCATTTCGATTTACTTCATTCGGGAGGTGCAGAAGATGCTTTAACAAATTCACAACAACCCAATCAGGCATCTCAGTCCAATAAAAGCAAAAATTCAATATTTTCGTTATCAGTATTATCGCTTGGTAAACAATCACTCGTTAAGTGAAGCCTATCAACGACTATCAGACTCCGGATCCCAAGTTTCCTTTATTTCGGAAGCCTGCTTACAACGGCTGGGTTTGAAACGTCGGCTTGCCCGAGTACTTATCAGTGGTATAGGTTCTACCAGTATAGGTACAACTAGGGGCATAGTTTCGTTCTACGTTAATTCATTATTGAAACAAGCTAATATATCTTTTGATGGCTATGCGAGTATATTACCCATGGTCACATCAAATTTACCAACGCATTCGTTTGATATCAAGGATTTGGGTTTCCAATCAATAGACAGGCTGCTACGGGCAGATAAGGTTTGGGAAGTTATACATGATGAATGGAAGTATAGTGAAATAGGTTACCCCATTGCTCAACGAACAATTTTTGTTTGGATACTGGCAGGCAAACTCTCGCATGATCGACTACAGACTAGTATTCATTTCGATCATAGCATTCTCGACGTAGATTCGAAGCTAGAAGCTTTCTGGAAAAGATCAACCCCAAATCGTTTCTCTTTGAAGAGGAAAAGGCAATTGAAAATCATTTCCTCATACAAATCAAATGGACCACAACGGGAAGTATATTTTGGAACTTCCTTTAAGGACCCACCGAAGTTCTCGGGCACTTTAAAGAGAGCAATTCATCGTTTGAAGTCAATGGAACCGTAATTCCAGAAGGACGATGCACCTCGCCGTAGCTATACCCAGTTCCTTGTGGTATGTTTGTCATTAGGCAACATGAGCAGAATCTTTCAGCCAGAAGTTGACCAAAACACTGTCTTCTACCTTCCACACCAAGATTTTTTAAAGCCTCATAGCTTCTCTACAAAGTTACATATTGTTTTCGATGGAACTGCTAGGGTTGTCGGTGGGAAGTCACAAACTGAATCTCTGATGATTGACCCCCCAATTCAAAAGAAATTATTTCCAATTGGCCTGAGGTTCAGACAACATAACATCGTCTCTATACAGAACATTGTAAAGGTGTTTCGATAGATCTGGATCCCAGAAAAGGATAGATGATTCTTTCGAATAGCTTGGAGAAAATCACCTGCTGAACCAATCGAACACTTTCAGCTCTGCACTGTTACGTACGGCACATCATGTGCACCTTTTCAATCGATCCGTGTGTTGATTCAACTTTTTCATGATTACAAGGATACATTTCCACTTGCATCTGATAAAATAGTTTTTATGTTGACGATGTTGCAACGCATCAGCCGTTAGCAGACGCCTTAATTCGAAAGCAAATGTAAATGTAAATGGCAAAGCAATTGCGTAGATTTATTGACGTTCAGAATGAAAATATTTCTTTGGACACCTCTGAAGACTACTTGCTCAAGGTTTTAGGGTTGTATTGAAACTCTAGAAGGTATATTTTTGGTTTTCATTTAAATCTGAGCCCGTCAGATTATTTTACTAAACGTAAAATTTTTGGGGACGTAGCAAGTATCGGCTACGTCCGAAAAAAAACATCCCATATGTACACCGACAATGGGACTAATTTTCGAGAATCCGCAAGAAATCTATCAGAAATGCATAATCTCGTAATCTCAGAGCATCACAATTCATCGGTGGAAGAATCTTTGGCACGTGACGATATCACGATATTAGTCCTCCATCCGGACCGCACTTTGGCAGGTTGTGGGAGACGGGTGTAAAATTCGTCAAATGCCGTTTTCGAAGGGTAGTTAGGGACAAACTCAATTTCGAATAACTATATAGGTACTAGGTATATATTGTATATATAGCTATAAATATAAAATACTAATCGAATTGTGTTGGATACCTTGTTTTGTTTTCTTTCGCTTCAATCGCGGGTTAGCATGGGAAATCGTTTGTTTGTCGAAATGTCCGAGAAAGATACCTTACGTAAGGGCTTCAGCCCTTTTTTTTTTTTTATAATTGGCGCGTGCACAAGGGATTTTGTGTACCCTTAACCCTTTATCGGGCCATGTGACCGTGATGTTACAAACCTTAAGATTGACTCAATTTCTCTACTATGTGTAAATTAAGGCAAATTGGTTAGTGTAACATACTCGTATCTGCCACGAACTATGCATCATATAATGCTGATGTGATACAGTGAAACAGCCTATTGTTTACTTTTTTTTCGCGCTAAAAGTGTATATCAAAAAATTTTGCGACAGTCCGACACATGTTTAAGTTTGCTGATGAAAGAAGTTTTAAATATCGCAATAGACGGAGTTTTTTTTTAAATACAGTGCATAAGCATAACACTAAGTAATTCTTATCTGGTTTGTAATTGAAAGTAAGTGATAAATAACTATTGTGTGGTTATTTTCCGTTTGTAACATTTATGTCACATTGCCTTATAGCGCCAATATTTTATCAGGATCAATATACAGTATGTCGAACACTTTGACAATGATGAAATATTTGAAATATTACAAGTACTTGACGAGAGTGAAGATGGGCTCGATTTTGATGATGATAGGGTGGCTGATTCAAATTATGATGTAGACTTGGAAGAAATTGGTATTGCAGAAGATTTGGACCAAGCTCTCTGTGATGATATTGATATACTTTTTGAAGATACAATGATATAGATCGAAAATTAAAATACGAAACCGACAGATATTCCATCATGTGACATTTTGCAAAACGCAGCATTGAGTAAACAACAATAAAAAAAAACCGCTACGCTAATATTTTTTGGAAGAAGAAAAATATAGCTTAGAAGGAGCATCAATCGCATTTTACAGTAAATTTATAATTGCCTGATGTAATAAGCGAACTTGATACGTCAATAAAATATTTTCTTTATTTCTTTCCAAAAGAACTAATACGGTTAATTGCTGACCAAACAAATTTGTATATTGTTCGAAAAGACATCAATGAGACATTTCGTGTATCAGAAATTGATATTCAAAAATTTATTGGTGTTGTTTATATGATGTCTTTGGTACAACTTCTCAGTGCAGCAAGTGACTGGAGTAGCAAAATTGGAACACAGGAAATCCAAGAAGTGATGCCTCTTAAAAAATTTGAAAATATGCGACATCATATACACTTCAACGACAACACCAGAAATCTACCATTAACTGATAAAAATTACGAAAGAATGTTCAAAATACGCCCAATCATTGAGGAGTTGAATAAGAAAGTTCGGGAAAGTTCCTCTTGAACAACATCTTTGCGTTGATGGACAAATGTGTTTTACTAAAGCCCGAAACTTTTTGAAACGATACCTCCCACATAAACCTCATAAATGGGGCTATAAAATATACGTTCTCCGCGGCTCTACGGCAGTTGCTTACAAAATTGAGCCAGAAACCGACAAAGAAAATATTGTGGTTGACAACGAGCCGGGCTTAGGAACACCACGTATAATTCCACGTAATCAAAACTTTCAACTTTATTTTAACAATTATTTTACGAGTACTTCTATACCACTGCTCGCATACTTGGCAAATGAAGAAATATTCAGTGTTGGAACGATTCGACGGAATAGAATACCAAATTGTAAGCTGCCAAGCGTAAAAGAAATGATGAAAAAAGAAAGAGCATCTTTGTAATGCTAAAGGAATCGGTATCGCAACTGTTTTGTGGAAAGATAATAAAATTGTAAGTCTAGCATCCATATTCGTTGGTGAAATGCTAAAACGCACTGTAAAGAGATATGACAAACTTCAAAAAAAATACGTCGAAATCAAGCGTCCGTCTATTGATGATCAATACTATATGGAGTGAAAAGTGACCTCCTTGGGAATTAAAAAAATTTTTTTTTTTAAATGTTTTTTTGTATTATTCAATATAGTCCTCTTTTAGTTTAATACACTTATTCCAGCGATTTTATAACTTCTTGATCCCGTCCGAAAAGTAATTTTCCGGAAGGTCTGCAAAATACTCATCCGTGGCGTCGGTGATTTCCTCGCGTGAGCTGAATTTTTTATTGATGAGCCATCTTTTGAGGTTTGGGAAGAGATAATAGTCCGAAGGATCTAAATCCAGTTACCAATCGACGCCAAAAGTCCGCCCGATTCCGCATCAGCAAGTCCAAACACTCTTTCGAAGTGCTCTTGCGTTCGTGTTTTTGGTCAGGAGTCAGGATAAATTTTTCATATGCAGAATATTGCCCAAAGTATGGCGTGTGCGCCATATTTGGTGGTATCTGCTAGCTCGCGCACCTTCACTTTCCGGTCAGCCAACACCATTTCATGTATTTTTTTTGACATTGTCCTCTGTAACCGCATCGGAGGGCCTGCCGCTGCGGACTTGATCGGTAGTGGAGTTGCGGCGACCACGAAACTCTCGAAACCAATATTTGACAGTGTAATCTGACGGAGCATTAGCCCCATAATATTTATCCAACTGGAGTAATAAAACACATTACTCGTTTGCCATTTACCCTAACAGGCCACTGAATTCCAATACAAAAATGCTGAAATATTATTCATAGACCGTTTTCCTTCTGTAACTATTTCCACATCGGTCCAAAGATATGGTATAAATGGATACATGCAACAATTCAACTTGGAGCCAGTAAAATAACATAGAATGTAACTTTGTATACCCTATCCCGTCCACCAAGAGAAAAGAATCCTGCAGGAAAAGAATATAAAAGTAGGATTTCAATTGGAAGGCAGCAGCAATGCTTGTATGGCGCGCATGATGTGAGTAGTGGCAGTACATATAGAACCAGGATCAGCAATGTTATACCAAGCCCAAAACAATGCAAAACAAGAACACTTTTAAAATTCTTTTACAAAAGAATTCTTTTGCAATGTCCTCTTCATCAAGACGACAACCATTTCATTATTCTTCATCATCATCATCATTCTTATTGTCGTCATCACCATCATCGTCCCCACCAACCCCATCGTCAGCATTACTGTGATCGTCGTACTTGTCGTACTCGTATGTGATGTTGTAATCACAATGTTCAATATGTTTGTTGCATGTTATATTGTAGCACAAGAACTACAAGAAGTAAGGGAACAACTTGAGATTCTGTACAAGTGTCACCCCGACCTTATTCAGAGCAGTTTACATGCATAATATCCTTATAACATATCTCTGTGTAGGTTCTCGTACTTATGCTCGTAGTCATATGTCGACAGCCGAATTGTCGTTGTCCTCTGACGATGTTTGATAAAAATGTCCTCACTGCTGTAGTCTGAGCCGTTGTTGTCTATTTTTCCTCTTTTCATGGCTGGGATTTTATTTTCACATTCCACATGGGCAGTGCTCCATGGAAAAGTGTCAGCAGTTGCATGTAAGGCTGTTACATGCATGTGAAATGATGAAAACACCCCGATGAGGGATGAGAACTAGTCTGACTTATAAGACAATCATCTGTTTGGAGTTTTCTCTGGTTTTGTTAATTTCCCCCGCAGCTGTGTATCTGCATATGATGTGAAGTCTTTGTAACTAGACAAAAGTCAATGACCAGGGTGGTGTCCTTTTATAAGGACAACTGCAAAATGTAGTCATATGTATGTAGTCGAGAATCATTGTTTCGAGTCATACATGAAATGATGCTGTATCTACTTACGTATTTATGTATGCACGAGTTTGTATGCAAGTTTAAGTGCCTTAAAGTGGCTGGAAAACTTATGTCAGTATTCGTTTATACCATATGTATTTACGAAATAATAGATTTAATGAAGGGAATATAGTTGAACGAAGTATAAACGTCGACTAAGCCAGAACATGATAACTAGTGTCAGATGTACATATATAGGACTAACATACTTCAAAGAGTACAGAAGCCGGAAACTATAATATATTTTGATACTTTTTGTTTACACATGTAGTCTGCTTTCATCCTTTTTCCTTTCAATCCACGAAGTGTATTGTTCTCCATTAGAAAGGCTGTAGCATTTTCCTCGCTTATCAGCCGAAAGTCAGGTAATATCTATAGCATCACTATGGTCTGTTAAGCTAGCAATTTGCAATCCCGGTCTTCACTAGAATAAACCTCTATCGAATGTCAATTAATGAAGTTAATATTTGATCTAAGGTACGAGTAGATAAGCTTTTAATGTCTACAATTTGAACTAGACCGTAGGTGACTGGCAGGACGTAATTTGTCTTTTTACTTATTTTGAATTGACGTAAACATTGTTGTAGGGCGGTGCAGTTGAGATGCGGTGCAAATTCAAAATAGTTTCGCAGTGAAATTTCTATACAGTCCACTAGCGTTATTCAATTCCTAAGTATTGTCAGAATCCTGAAATCAATTATCGCCTTGGAGTTATTCCTTCTTGCATGAAACGTATGTTATACGATTTTGAAAAGATTAAGGATTCCCAGGAATTCTTATGCGAAGATTTGGTCTACACATCCGACGACGACGTGTATTTCTGTTTAATTGAATTTTTCTTTTTTCTGGATTAGGAAAATAAAGTTCATATTCTCGGTCAATAGGAAATCACAAACAACTCGTCCCTTCCATATTCAATTGATGTCTCAGTACATATACACAAAAGGTGCTATTCAATTGTTGGATAATCCATCAGAGGACAGCCTTAACGGCCAACCATAATATACTTTTGTGAGCTTAAGCCAGCTTAATGAAATGTTTCACTACATGTAAATAGTACTGCATGACCATAATGGGTTTTTGCTCGGTTTCGTCAAGTTTCGTTAATTTAAATGGGCTTAAGGAAAGTCTCAACAGAATGAGAGAATATCTTTGTGAGAATATTTATCCTTTCCATTGGAAGATGATTTTGCCATTTTTATTCTACTCGGTGGCGCAAAACACATAACCATATCGAACGATGCTATAATTTTTGAAATGGCGGCAGACGTCAATTCTACTTTGACAATTGTGAAGTAAACAGATTCTGTATCTCATACACATCAACAACTCATGAATCGCTATATTCATAAAGAACGCGGAAAAATTGTTACGATTTCGGTGAATTTCGACGCAGATTTCCCGATCGTCTGACACCAACTTGACAAACACTACGACGTTTAGCCGCTCGCCTTGAAGAATGTGGGATAACACGAGATGCTGCCAGGTCTGGCTGACCCCGGAGCAGCCGCTCTGCAGAGAATATCGCAGCTGTGGTTGAAGATGTCGTAGAGGACGCCGGAGTACCGAACAAACGAAATGCCACGCAATTAGGCATCAATTTCCGGTCTGTACAGAGAATTTTGGTGAAAGACTGTAAGATGTTCCCTTAAAAAGTGCAGAACGTGCATCAGCTGTTAGCCGTTAACCGCCAAATGCATGAACCTACTCTCAAGCCATTCTGAATCTCGACCACGAGGGAGACAACTTTTCATCGTAAATCATCATGAGCGACGAGGCTCATTTCCATCTCTGTGGATATGTGAGTAAGCAAAATTAACGCTTTTGGGGCACCGAAAATCCGCGTATAGCACACGAAGACCCATTACACCCGCTCAAAGTTACCACATGGTGTGCTTTAACGCTGGTGGCGTTATCGGGCCTTACGACTGCTGTGGATGGCGAGCGCTACAGAACCATGCTCAACGAATTTCACCTTACTCACCTTGGATGAATTGGGACTGGGGAACATGTTGTTCTAACAGGATGGAGCAACGGCGCATACTGGTCGAGCCACAACCAAAATTCTGAGGGCTGCATTTGTACAATATGTCGCCTAATCTCCGGTTTTGTTGATTTGCACTGGCCGGAAAGATCGCCTAATTTAACCGTTCTAGACTTCTCTGTATGAAGTTTTTGAAGTCACAAGTCTATGTCAACAAGCCTCAGAAGGAGAATGTCCGTCAGGAATGTGTAGACCTATCGCCGGAAGTTCTGGGAAGAATGGTGGAAATTGCCTCAAATCTGGCCCGAGAGGTTATCAATTTTGGCGGCGGCCACTTAGTTGATATCATTTTTCAGATATAATAAAAAAAAAGTATTAGACATCAAGTAATCATAATCCAAAAGCGAGATGAAAGTTTTACATTCATAAAAAAAATTACAGCCAAAGAACATCAGATGATAACTTTTGCGCCATTTATTTTCCATTTTATTTTTATCCGGAAACCTGCGTGGCGATTACTGAGTGTCATACTATTAGTATTGGTCCAGCTGCGCAACAACCAAGTACGTAGCGAAGCACTTGCCTTTCCTAGTGGTGGTTAAATTGGCAAGGGCATTTCCGGCCAGTAGTATTATATTGTCCAACGCCGTGATAGGGTTCACAACCTCTGATAGAACATTTACTCACTGTTTACGACCCTAGAAATCATTTAAAGCAAGAAGTCTTGAGCTTCAGACTCATGAGTAAGCATCTGATGACAATTCGCATAAAGGCAAAATTCGCTAACACAGCTTAATATGTGCCCATGCGCCTACGGAAAAACAAGGACTACGCCACCAGAGAATGTTTCTACGACTTAATCGACAAAACGAATGAGCAATATCGGAAGTATGACGTTAAAATCGTACTCCAGGAATAACGTACAAAAGTTAAATCAACAGCCAAAAAGAACGTGTCAAGGCAAGAAGACCCATACGGAAGCCTGTAGAGATGAAGAAGGAAACCTTTCTGCAGACTGGATAACGACGAAGAAGCGCAACATGTAGATTAGACCATATGGAATAGACTATTTAACTTTGACGAAGATTGCCAAAACTTCCGTCAACCTAACTTAAACAAATTAAAGAAAGCAATTTCTAGCCCGAAATCCGATAGAGCAGCTGGATCTGACGGCTTATCAACCGAAGTATTTAAAGCTGCTGGAAGTGACTTTGTTGAGAGCATTTACCAAATCATTTCTCAGAGCTGGTCAGAAGAGTGGCCTGATGAATGGGACCTCAGCATCGTCTGCCCGATTCACAAAAAAGTTCAGAGAGTCTCAACTGCGCATATTAAGGACGTATATGTTCTCAACATCGCGTACACAATTTTATCTCCCATATTCTGTGAATGTCTAAAACCTTTTGTCAACAACTTATCAGTGTCGTTTTAGACCAGGAAAGTCCCCTATGGACCAAATCTTCGCACTACTGCAGATCCTGGGTAAAAGCTCAAGGAGTTCAAATCGATATACGCCAGCATTTATCGAGATGTCTTGGCATCTTTGCCAAATGTGTATGTTGTAGAACCCTTGCTGCTTAGTCAAAGTCGGTAACGACATAGCTGAGACATTTCACGCCAAAAAAGTTTTTAGGCAAGGAGACGTGTTGTCATGTGACTTCTTTAACATCGTACTTGAAAGGATGTACAATCTTTCAAAAGTTTGTGCAGCTATCGTACGCCGACATAATTGGCAGAACATAGCGGCTGTCACCGATGTTGTCGTTGGTATTGAAACGTAAACTGCCAAAATGGATGGTAATGGTAAATGACGGAAAACTAAGTATGTGCTGTCAACAAGAAGGAACACACAATATTGACGAATTGGACAGAACGTTACAGTCGACAGCTATAATTACGGGATAGGAAGGGCATATGCCTACCTTAGCTCTGCTATATATTCTGCCAACAACATCTCAGCAAAAATAAAACGAAGAATATCTTTTGCCCGCCGCTGTTGCTTTGGGCTAAGAATGCAGTTGAGTAGTAAGGTCCTATTCTGAAAAACTAAGGAGACTCTGTATAAAACCTTGTTCATTCCAGCCCTACCTTATGGCGCTGAAGCATGTACTCTCTCTGTTTCGAGAGAAAAATCCTTCGAAAAATATTCGATCCCGTTTGAGTTGACGGGCTTTGGAGGAGAGAATTTAACGACGAATTATAGGAGCTGTACAGCGAAATCGATCTAGAATGCAAACTGCGCATCAGTCGCCTGAGATAACTAGGACATATGTATAGAGCGCCACATTGCATAATTTGGCGCTATAGTCCGGGTTGGACCTGGGGCTCAATCGATAAGGATCTCCAGCCAGGTCGATCTTTACCTAGCTGCTTCCAGTTTCACATGCTAAGTTGGTTGAGGTTCACTTCCACTTGCGTGTGCCACCTGTGTCGTGGTCTTCCCCTACTGCGTTGCCCTCGGTGGCAGATTCGAAGACTTTTCGGATCGGAGCATTGGTATCTGCTCTACATGAGCCAGTCATCTTATCGTTGGACCTCCACTTTGCTGCCTAAGTCGATGTCGCTCTTTAGCTTGTACAGTTCGTCGTTGTATCTCCTTCTTCACTACGTGGCAGACGGGACCGAAATCACCCAAAAAACTTGTTCTCTCAAAGTAGCCAATAGCACTCTTATTCATTTTTAATAAAGTCCATGCCCCTGCGCCATAGAGCGGGACTGGGATTACTAATGCCTAATATAGAGTCACATTTATTGTACGAGATAGGGCAATGCTGATCAATTGCCTTCTTGTCCCAAAGAAGCAGTGACTGGTAAGAGTTATTATTCGTTTAATTTCTTGGTGTCGTTGTACTCGTATGAACTGAACCTCGGTTGACAAAGTCCTAAACTACCTCAAAGTTATATGGGTCTGTTCGAGACGTCGGTGTTGGGTGTCCTTTCTTGTTGACAACATATACTTGGCCTTACCTTCACTGACCGTTAAGCCCACCTTCTCTGCTTCCGCCTCAATACTCGTGAAAGCGAGTGCTGCTTCCTTCGGATTTTGTCAATATCATCGGCGTATGCCGATGGTAATTGACGGACTTTTGAAAGACTATGCTTCTTATGTTGGCGCTTTTGTTTTGCGCTACTCCTTCTAGAATAATGTTAAAGAAATCGTATGATAGCGCTTCGCCTTGTATAAATGCGTTTTTGACATCAAAGGTCTCGGTTATTCGGCATAAACTGACGAGCTTGTCAGGAATGCCAAAAGTTGACATTGCTCTGTAGAGCCTATCTCTATGGATGCTGTCATACGCGCCCTTTAAATCTATGAATATCGATCGAATGGGTTTTCTCCAAGATCGGCCGTAATGTGAATATTTGGTCGATGGTGGACTTGCCTGGCTTAAAACCACACTGATATGGACCAATCAGGTTGTTAACAAAGCTTTCAGGTGCTCACGCAATATGGCAGATAGGATCTTGTAGGCGTTGTTAAGAAGACTGATGCCTCTGTAGTTAGCGTAGTTCAGAGGGTCTCCTTTTTTGAAGATGGGACAAATAATACTGAGATTCCATTCATCGGACATACTTTCGTCCGACATATTCTAGAGATGAGTTGGTGTATGCTTCTTACCAAGCCATCGCCTGGCGCTTTGAAGAGCTCGGATATTCATAATACTGCGTCGGTCACAATGTGTTCAATCTGGTTTTTGGTTGACTGATCAGGAGTTCCTCAAATCCCTTTTGAATATTGAGATGCGAGAACTGCGTGGTAGCTACGACAAAGTTTCGCCATCGACGAGGACAATTTCAATATCATAGTTGGGCCATAGCTCGTAGGTCTTGTCTAAGAGCTCATAGAAGCTATCCTTTATATCGTCATCTTTCTCATTTATGGGGGCATGCGCGTATATAAGGCTTTTGTTGGCAAATTGAGTCTTAATACGGATTGTTACGAGTCGCTCGTTCACATGCCGGAAACTCAAGATTTCTTGCCTCTAACGACAAATCTGCATCCAAATAGGCGCTGCTGTTGCCGTCGGTAGCAATCGCCGTAGTAAATGCTGCAGTTTTTCCTCTTCTTTTTGTCCGAACTATCCCATCGCATTTCTTGGATGGCGATAACATCTGCTTTGCAGTATTAAAGAGCCTCCATTATTAGTTCGGCTACACGTGGCCTAGTAAGGGACCTAACCTTCCACGTACAGATCCGAAGTTCGTTGTCCTTATTTCATTTGCAGGGCCTGTCAACAGTAGATCCGTCCGTATCAGAGGCGTGTTGTTACTACGGCACAACCCCCAACCTGAAGGGCCAATTCAATTGTAGATACCCTTAGGACGAGGGTTCGGTTAGACCGAACCGAAGGCAGTAACCCTTTCGAGCGCTGCCGTTGGCCGATTATGGGCTCATCTGCTATCATATCTTTTCCAAGAGAGATATCTGAGACATCCTTACCGGCCTGAGCTCCAAATATTACAGAGTATCCCGGATAAGATCTTATTTGTATTGTTCCGGGATTTTACTTCACCGTTGATTCCATCTGAAAATTCATCCGTTGTCCCGTTTATAGTGCTGCTATTTTTGTCTGCTGGCCAGCACTGGCACTTATAAGTTTGGAAAGTCGGGTCCGGATAGACAGCGACCAGTACCCGATGGTTAGATGTAAAATAAACACACTTCATGTATAGGAACAGTAATAACACTGGGCATCGTCAAGTGGACACTTAGATTTGAATTAGATCGTGGCTCGTTGCATCGCAGCCTTCCCTAATTACTCTCAATTAACTGAAATAGACTGCGGCATTCACTTCAGAATTATCTTTAACCAACTGATTTCTAGAAAAGGACGAATGGAGATAACGCGAAGCTTTCTTGGTAAGTATATTTCTATCTTCTTCGTAGGTCTCTTCTCGGGGGACCTTTATATAAACAAACTCTTCAGTCTAGCATGTACTTCTATACGATATGACACATCCAATGTTACATTTTTTTCGTTTGCATTGCTTCTGGAATTGGTTAAATTTGCGGTCCGTAGTACCATTCTACCAACTGATGCCAACTGATGCAATGACACCAGAGCCCTAGTTGCTGCGAAAGTACGAAGTCGACTTCGTTTACTTTGATTGCGGCCGCAAGTGTGACAGTAAAAAAAAGTAGTCGGATCTTCGCGGATGGCTTTTAAAAACGATCTAGGATGAAGCGATGATATTGCCCGGGTCCTGGGTTAGGATTTCCATTGATGGTTGGGTTCTGTATGAATATAACTGCGGATAGCATTCTGGAAAGAATGTCATCAGACAAGTCTTTCTTGCTGTCCCTCAGTGGGAAAAGCTAGAGACGGAGGACTATGCTTTTGCTAAGCACATAAGTGTGTTGGGTGACACAACATCCTGTGACACGTGTGAGAAAATGATGACGACACTGAAGTAATTTTCCTAATAGTATCCACCCTATGCTGTCATCAGGCTGCAGTAATTCTTTGTTGATGTGACTGGCGCTGGGATTATACGACCTGTATGCACTTTATCACTGAAGCGTTTACTCACCTTACTACGAAAGACTGGCAAATTATAGTAAAAGGAACATGCAAGGCGTACAACGGACTAGTTCTTTGCCTGAGTTCTCTGTTCATCTTTCGGAAATAGAGAGTGTTCACCCCGAGAGTTTCTTTTCATCTCAAATAAACGGGTCAGGGGTCTATAAACAATACCTTGCAAAAAACCTCTTATCCAGGCAGGCAACAGAGTGGCGACTTGTAGGCAAATGTAAAGCAATTGGAAATTTGTAACGAATTGAATAGAACTGAAGCGCATGGGAAATCCAAACAGGATGTCCTGTACTCTTTATCAGCCTCCTACGCCTTAGGATGGGTCACAAGAATTAGTTTGTGAATATGTAGTAGTGCGATGTTTAATCCAGGATCTGCTCAGAACCTTTCTGAGCCTTTCTGGCATGTCAAGATAACCAAATGAAAAGGTATTGCTTTTTTTATCGTAACAATGAATATTTAACCTTCGATGTAAACGGTAGACAGTCTGCTCGCACACCCAAGTCATCGGACACAGATTTGAAAAATGTCAAAAGCCATCTCCAGCGTTCGATAGATTATGATCTACTCGTATTGTCAGATTGCAGGTTTAAAAGCAGTTGCACTGTAATTATACTGTTCTAAGAAAGCATACTTACATTTCTAAGCCTTCCAGGAATTAAACCTTTTCAACTCAATGGCCCTTTGCCATGTATGTACATATGTATACACAAGCCTCTCGTATGTGCGATTTTTAATGACGACTAGAGTACGTAATGCTCACAATTATCAACATGGACACTATTTGCAAATGGCCAGACAAAATCGTTAAGAAAAATTGTCAGGTCCTTCTCCAGTACATACCTATACATATGTACTTATGAAAGGACTTGACTCCAGGAAATTGTTAGCCAAGCTATGCATCTTTTATGTGCTCACCCGATTCGGTGCTAGTAATTGAAGTTGTCCATTTTATAGTGTGGAGCAACAATTATCGTTCGTCCTTTGGGACTGCAACAAGCACTTGGACTTTAGCTAAATTGATTGTCTGAGTTATGAAATTGTAATCGCGTCTGACTGTATGTCCCACCACTGTTCAACTCATACTGCCAAACGCTGATTGATCAGAAATTGGCACATGTAAATGCAAATGCTGTCAGTCGGCACGACAGGTGGCAATAGAAAATAGATTTTAAGGTCCGCCGCTACCGCTACCGATTTCTACATGAATAGGATTAGCTCAATGGCTGTGTCAACGTTCCATGTTGCATGCGGAAAATTATGACGTAAATTTATAATTTTTACATATTATCCTTAAGTGGAGGGGCGGAAACCACTCATGCAAGACATAGCGAAGATTTTTTTTTTTTATTTTTTTTGTTTATTTACGTCGGAGAAAGATGAAATAAAGGACTTTATGGGCAAATGTACTCGTACATGTTTTTGTTTTATAGATTCGTTCTACATAAGAGCCACTGCCATTGCCATTGCTATCGCCGTAGTCGTCGTGCGTCGTTTTCATTATTGTCGTTGTCGTTGTCGTTTGCATTTTCTCTTTCCGTTTTTCGCCATTTAATAATGGGAATATGCTCCAGGGGGATAAAATGCTTGCTTTTAATATTTTGTGCCCGAATGAGGAAGTCCTGGAAGTAGGAGGTATGCATCTAGAGCGGCACTCAGTGTGTTCTCGTATGGAAAAGCATGTGAATAATTTACCAAAGATGAGAGTATGAAAGATATTAAACTTGGGAATCGTTTTAGCCTTAAGGGCTGCGGCTGCCGTACAATGAGTTGTGAGATTTTAATAGAATTAAAGTTGATAATTCTGAGTATGAGAATAGATATGTAAGCAATTGATCCAGAGGTCCCGCGTATACATATAATAGCAGGTGGTTCGAAAAGTCTTGGGACTAGCATATAAAAACAACATTTTTTGGAATATCAATCAACATAGTCCCCTTCTAGAATGATGCCATCATTCGACCGCCGCTCTAACATTTCTATGCTTTTCTTAAACATTGTCCAACCCTTCAAAATACGCTTCAGTTTCGGCGATCATTGAAGCCAAATATCTTTTCCGCGAGCATTTTTATGAGGTTTGGGAACAGGTAATAGGATCCATATTTCAGGACGGCCTAATTTGGGTGACCAGAACGCCTAGCATCGTTTGTGTCTGTACGACCAAAATACGGGGAAACTTCTAGCAGAACTCGCAAACTGTATAAACGAAAGCTTGCACAGGAGCCATTATGTTCTATTACTGTTCATGGATTTTAGTAAAGCGTTCGACACGGCGGACTGACTTAGGGAGTATCAGCACGACAGGCAACTTTGTGTTAAAATAAAAGATATGTTAAGTAGGTTGATAAAGGATGAATATGGAGCCTCTCAGGGATCGAAGCTGGGTCCAATTCTTTTCATTCTCCATACGAACGAGCGTCTTCGGGTCTGTAAAAAGAGTATTCCCTTTGCATTTGCTGACGATATGGCGATTGTGGTGCGACACAGATCCCTGGATATTGCGAATTCTATAAGACAGAAGAAATTTGAGGCTGCCGTCAGAAGGTAACACTGCAACGGCTTGGTTATTAATGTGAATAAAACAAAAGCTATGCGTATACGAAATCCTAGTTTTAAAACGACGCATATCCCAATAAAACTTCGAGACGATGACTGCAGTAGCAGCATAAATGAGGTCATAGAATATGTCCCCATTTACAAATATTCGGTAGTTATGTCATTTTCTTTGGGATAGACACATCGACAAATTACTTATGGACCTGAAAAATACGTTGTACGCGTCAGCACATCTAATGTACTAGTCCGCAACAAGTAAACCTAAGTAAAAAATTTAAAAAAGATGTGCAAGAATGTCGTGACAGATTTTATCGAAAGGAATTTGAAAAATGTAGCGGGAATTTCAGAAAGGAATGGGATGTAATTAATAAAATAATCCACCGACGTTCTAAATGCGATAAGACTATCATTTTGAGAAGTTGCTCTACAGAAATCACTGAAAATATGATGATTGCTAAAGAATTTAACATATACTTCGCTTCTATTGCATCCTCTATTCCAGACAGCAATACTATTACTTGCAACTGTTGTTCGAGCTCCAGAATCGAGCATGATAAAATTTACTCTAACAGTTTTCATTTTGAAAATATATCTTCCTTCGAGGTACTGAAAATAATAAAATGCCTCCACAATTCTAAATCTTGTGGTAGTGATGGTATATCTAATTATTTACTGAAAGAAATAGCGTTCAATGTGGTGGATATCTTGGCTTACATCTTCAATTTAAGTGTAGTATCTGGTATATTTCCTGATGACCTAAATTGTTGTGCAATTGTTGTTCCTTTTTTCAAAAACAGGAGATCCAAAAGAAAAAAATAATTACAGGCCAATCTCACCTTTGCCCACTATTTCAAAAGTTTTTGAAAAAGCAATTAAAAAGAGAGTCTTAACTTTTTAAACAACAATACATTTTATAGTCTTAAACAGTTTGGTTTGAGAGAAGGCTTGTCAACTGAAAATGCATTTCTGGATTTCTGCTACTCTATCTATAAAGGGCTTGATGATAAAAGGTACTGCGCAAACCTTTTGGTGGATATCAAAAAGGCATTTGATATGGTTGTTCATAACTCGGTCGATGGCGAAAAGTAAAAATAAATGGTGTACTAGTATTTAGCAGCAGTTGCAGAATGTACCTATCCTATTTCTTGTATACATAAACTCCATTTTCGATCAAAAAAGACTATTGGTAAATTCACTGCATTTGCAGACGATTTGGGCATTTCCTATGTATCTGAAAGTCCTATGAATCTTATTTCTGAAATAAATCACGATGTAGACATCGCATAAGTGCAAGATTACCAGCGGATGTTGACATTTTCTTTCATTCCACGAATTGCTTAAGATTCAGATCAATGAATACGCTCTATGTGAGTCTGAATGCTACATTATTTAACGAAAGTGTGTCCTGCGACAGGGATTGCTTTAAAATTGATGTTGTTGAGCAAGTTAAATATCTTGGCGTCGTTATAAATGTGGGGCCCCAGTAATCATAATCATCAGGTTAAGTACCACAACAAATAAAATATAATGTGGGGCCCAGGGCCCAGGGCCCAATATAATTAAGACACGATGACTAACTTACACAGTACATTCCAGCGATATCGATTTGGTAAACAAAACTAATAATCTAATTTACAAGATACCCTTTCAGACAGCCGGCATAGCATTTTATTTAGATCGATACGATGACTAACGATACGTAACGATCCAACGGTGATTGGCGACAGCAGAACGATTTTAAGTCGTTTAAATAGATGGGCACATGGAAGAGAAGAAATAAACAAGAAGTCATGGAGTATCGACGGCGATCTATTGGGTTAAAACAAGTGCTGTAGATTTGTGTACTTCGATATTTATTATTATTTTTTTTATTATTTTAAGTGCGATAATTAATTCAAATTTCGGTGTTATGCAAAGTGCTTTTTTTTTTTTTTTTATCCCCCCTCCCGCTGACGAGAGAGTTGAATGCGAATATTTTTGGTTTGTTTTTGCTTATTAAATTAATAAAGATCATATTGTACGCTTGATAAAAATTGTCGAGTTTTCGTTCTTACTTTGACAACATTTATTTCTTGGATCCCACACAGGTTATAAATTGAGCTGGGCAGAGCACATTAATACGTTGATGAAATACTTTCTTTCAACCTTACGGATTTTCTACTATTTAAAAAAAATATGCTCGATGCAGGTCTTAAGAATGATATATTACGGTATTTTTTAATAGAAGTTACAGTGTGGAATTTGTTGTTGGGGTGTGGCCTACCAAACAAAATTAAGAAATTACTTACGCTTACACCATTCCATGGCGTTGTTTAAGCAGTTAAAAGTCTTTCTTTTGAGGTATTGAAAGTATTTTTCCTGAGATGTGGCTATTTTCACAGCAGAAATTCGGCTAGATACGGCTTAAGATCAAATCTAAGCTTTGATGTCAATACTCTCTCATTTCGCACTACAAGTTATCGTAATTCCTATTTTATATCATTTAGATTATTTAATAAGCTTTCGAATTCCGCTAAGTTAGTAAGATCAGCAAGTATCTTTCTCGGGAATATAAAATCTTGGCTATTTGAATTTGATCACATACAGAAAGAAAATCTTACAGACCCGATAATCTGAAACAATTAGCTCTGATATATTGATTTTTTTTTATATATTTTTAATGTCAAATTTAAATTAATTATTACTATTAACTATTATTATCGCCTGTCTCTTTTCTTTTCTTTTTCTCTTTACATAAAATCAAGTGTTTTTGTATAATTGATTCTTTTCCTTTCCTTGTTTTGTAATTATATAGTCCAGTGAATGAAGCCTAAAAACCGACTAAACTTCTTAATTCTCAGAAACAGCTCCGATTTTGATAATTTTTTTAATAATTTTTCAAATTATAAATTATTTTTTAATAATTTTGTAATATTATTCAAAATTCCAATTTCAGGAAATAATATTGTATTTTATATTGTTTAGACAATAATAACTGAATTTACAGGAAAAATCATTTTAAAATTTTTTTCTCTCGTCATATTTGTTTCTATTGGAAACTATGGCCTTTTTTCCTCCAGGTATACAGTACCCGGTGAAGGTACTGAAGATCAAACGTCAAGTGTTCAATTAAATTTCTATTATTGCTGGCCAAATAACGTTCAATACACGCATACTTCTTGGAGTGAACGCCAGTGTTTAAAAATTATTCATGAATGTAAAGCGTGATTTTAATGGTTTATAGATATCAAACAATTATATTTTAATTTTATTTTAATTACTGACAATAGTGGGAGATATAATATTGCAAGAAAATAGAGATATCACCATGGAAGAGGTAATTAATATATATAGTTTATTTTCAAAAAGTATAACAGCGAATAGTTTGGTTGAATATTTTTCATAGAAAGTATTATTTTTATTTTTTGTATCCTACAGGAGCAACAACACGGCTTAGATTCTACAATAAATGCTTGCTGTATTTGCAAACAGGCAGACAATACACCAAGTATCTGGCAGAAGTGACTAGCCAAAATGAATTACTCAATTATTTAAATAGTGGAAACAAGATTTTCGTACATGGCAGCTGCCGGAAACGATTTACAGAGCGTAAAAGTATTTCGTCGGAAATAAATAAAAGAAATATTTTGAAAAAAGCCATTGTAAGTCCTTCGACATAAATAATATTTTTTTAATTTGAATCAAAACTGTTTCATCTGTGCGAAATTTTTAAATCCGAATAATGGTAAACGAACAAACAATGTTTCCGTTGTCACTTCATATGATACAAAAAAATAAATAATTGTTGTAATTAAAAATGTAAGAGAGGAATTTTCTCGATCACTTCTTTAAAAATCAACTTGAGGACTGTAAAAGCAAAGTACCATCGGTCTTGCTATACAGACATTTTTAAACCGAGTAGTCCACAGCAAAAAACAATAGATCCACGGATTCTAAAAATTGATGAAGCCGTGGAAAAAATAATTAATTACATTAATGAATATCCTGATTGTCAATTTTCTTTAAAACATTTGGTGAACATTGTTGCCGATGATCCACCAAATCTCTATACCATCAAGAAACGATTGGAACAACACTATGGAGATGATTTACTATTATCAAGCTATCAAGGAATGCCGACTCTTTTATGTCTTAAAAAATAATATCACGAAATTTGAAATAACTCTCTCGAAGAGTCGAATTTAGACGCAGACGATGAAAATGTGAGAAAAATCAAAGAAGTTACTGATATAATTCGAACTGATATCTGCAAAGAAATATTTAGAAATGACTTTTATCCTCCAAGTGACAAGTTGCACAAAAAACTTGATTGACGTAATAAAAAAAAACTGTTTCAGATTATAATAAGCCTGATAAAAAACCTACATCAATCGCGCATGAGATTATATCTGCTGTAAGACCACGTTCTTTTTTATCCCCGCTTCATGTTGGATTAAGTGTGGCTTTACACAGAAGAGTTATCGATTTATGTCATGCACTGTTATACGAGTATATACTTATGTCCAGTTCGTTTTCAATAATGCTGATTTTAATACAGGCACTTTAACATTAGTATTGTAACTCCAGTAAGTGGACTACAACCTTGTAAACCTTTCCCAAGATTAAAAACAATTCCTGCAGAACAAGATATAGCAGAAATAGGAGAGATAAAATTTGAGCCATACACCATACCAAATGGAGAAGGATTGAAAAAAATAATTGTTGAAACACCAGATGAAGTTATATCGTTAAAGCCTACCTATAGACAAAGTCGCGAAATCAAAAATGAAGTTAAACGTTGTAGAAATAACTACTGCTGTAATAGATTTACGTCAAATGTGGGTAACATTAGAAAGGAACGGCAGGTTGCAAACGAAATTTTGAATAAAAATAAATCTTTTAGTAATATTACGATTTAACAATTCTGCTGTCTCTGAACCTGTTCAAGTTGCAAATCTATTTAATGATTTATTTTGTAATGTACATTTATCAAATAGCTACTCAGATACTCCTTATTCTTTAATTCAGCCATTTAGCTTCCACCTTGAAGAGTTTTCACCGATTGGAATACCTTAAATTGTTAAGTCACTTAAAACATCAAACTCTTTATCTATTGACAGCTTTTTATTAAAAAAATATATCTTTTCAAATTTGCGATGTCTTGCGTTTCATTTTAATACTTGCGTTAAAAAAGGTAGCTGTATTGTTGCCACTCCACAAAAAAAGGTGATGCAATGTGTCTGGACAATTATCGTCCTATCTCGATTCTGTCAGTTTTTTCTAAAGTTTTTGAAAGAGGAATAAAATCCAGAATACTTTCCTTCTAAGATAAAATTATCTTTTTTGATAAGTCTCAATTCGGGTTTAGGAGTGGTAGTTCGATTGAAACTGCCTTACTAAAATTAACAGGGGAGTTACAAGGTAGTTTAAATATTTCACAAATTCCTTCTGTTTTATTTATAAATATAACTAAAGCTTTCGATACAGTGAATCATAGCTTACTGCTGAGTAAACTATATAGTGCAGGTTTCAGAGGCTTAATTTATGACTGGTTTGCTTCTTATTTGAGAAATCGTTATCAAGTGGTGAAGATAGAAAATGTCATTAGTTCTAAAAGGCCTATTAACACTGGTGTCCCTCAGGGTTCCGTACTGGGCCCAATACTATTGGGTTGATTTACGTGAACTCGCCTTTTTTACAACCATTTATGGACAAAGTCACTGCTTTTGCCGATGATACAGCACTTACGTATTCATCAATGAGCTATTTGGAATTGGTTCGTGATGTAAACTTCGACTTAGATCTATGTACTTCGAAGATGGTTTTACCATCATAAACTTACTATTAGCAAAAAAACAAAGTTTATGTTATTCAGTATAAAGGGCGAAAAGTTTGTTGACTTGCCTTTACACTATCGTGCTCCTAAATGCTCGCGTTTTAGAGCCTATCTCAATCTCAAGAGTTAAACCTCTTTCAAATAAACAAAAAAACGCCATAAGAACCATATCGAAGACTCTGTAAAAAAAAAAAAAAATTAAATACACTTTGGATGTTTATGAAATATATTGAGTCGAAGAATTATCTTGGATGGAACACTTGACTGGTGGATTTGAGTACAACATATCAAAAGTTGTATTCCTACCATTTATAAATTATTGCAATGATCGCAATGATAATCCACCAATTGAAGAGGAGCGAGAATTAGAAACGATGGATTTAAACGACAATTAGATTCTTATTTGTCTATATTATATTCAACTGTATTATAAAAAATAATATAATAATATAATGTTTTTATGTAAATATTTTTAACCAATGACGTTTCTACAAATAAATAATAAACAGTAAGAACAAATTATTATTATATGTACTATTACTTTGTGTGCTAGATGTTGCTATTATTGTTTAGATAATATAAATAATTATTAACCACGACTGCGGGAATTGTTGATACTTATTGTAACTTTCAATAAAAAACAATTGACATTTTTCCCGTAAATTCAGTTATTATTGTTTAAAAAAATATAAAAAATTATTTCCTGAAATTGGGATGTTCCTAATTTTGAATGATATTAAAAAACACGCATTTAAAAAAAAAATGATCAAAATCGGAGCTGTTGCTGAGAATTAAGAAGTTAAAACCTTTATTGACTCGACTAAGAATCACCCCAATATGAGTTTTTTAATAATGATATGTCATTTAACATCATTAATATTAATACAAAATGACACTATCCTATTCGCAAGCAAATGTAATATAGCTTATGATGAATTTGTAAATAATGAACAAATAATGAGGAGGACAACAACGACAACAATCGTCAATATAATGAGCAAAGCTTCATGGTGCTCAATGTAGAGAAGCTTTTCAAGATGGTACTAATTTTGGTGTTCTCAGACTACAACCGCCTTATCCGACCAGGTAATCACGAGATGAACACCAGACGACGTGTCAAAGGTATGTTGGAAGTGCCAAGAAATTTTAACTCGTATGGAGGTAGACAATTTCAGTACAGTGCGAGCGTTCCAAAAACAATTAACGAACCACCTCGATAACTTATTAATATCTGTACGAGTAGAAAAAAATTCAAAACTAGAAAAAAGTACTTAAAAAAATTCTTCTTAGATTGCAATAATCAACAATGATTTTAAATGTATTGTATATATGTACGAGTATATACATATATATTATTAAACTGAGCTCATTCTTTAAATATTCCATGTTATACAATATTCTACAGAAAAGCCGCGGCTTCGCAGGAACAAATTAAGTTTTTAATGAGACATAAATGAAAAATGAAAACAGTATGTCTAAGTTAATGACAATACCACACGCAAATAGCACCTTATCAATTTACAATCAATAAAAGCATAAAGTATTTTCACGGAAACTTGAAAATATGACAAAGCCAGAGAAAATGGAATGACATGAATCGAATATTAGGAGGCATACTACAGTTCATAATCTTTTAAGAAACCAATCGGTGTAATTAAACTCTAGCTATGTTCACATTTGCGAAAACAGGCGATAATGGGAAGGCTCAAGACGAAAAACCTCATTGATACATTAGCCCCTGCCACTTGAGCAACAGAACACTACAAAATTTTTACTCTTATGATATTCAAGAATTATCTGATATCTCATTTTCCAATCTCCTGCGTATTGCTAATATCAGAATGATTAAAGACGTTAAAACTTCACAACCGAGCATTTAAAAAAGATATTTCTCGGATTGCGTAAGATAGGCTAGTCCCAAGAAACTGAAGTCTGATATTACGATGAGTCCACATGGCCAAAAGTGCATTATGGCTGAGACCACACAATCTCACCTAACTGTATCAGACATTGCGAAAGCAAATCCAAGCGAGCTTTAGCCTACAAATATCAAACAAAGGAGAAAAGAAAAGATTTTTTTTTGCAAAATAATCGTGCGGTAATGCACTTAACAGGGAGGGTATATACTAAGGTATATGGAGCAACTTTAACATATTCGAAACTAAAATTTAAATGGTTCCCAAGGACTTTACTATGCTTTAGAACTGAGATAGTGACTGATGAACAATAGTCATTGTCAATCCTTACATTTCCGGGTCTACCCGCTCTCTAGGTATATTCTAGAAGCCAGATCCTCCAAATTTTTTTGCAGCGATGCAACCGGTTCGAAAAGCAATAAAATCTTAATTTCCTGCCGCGATTAAATAAGATAAGGGCCAGAAAGACAAGGTGTTGAAAAACGCAAACACAAAAACATTACCATTTCAGCCAAGGCTTGGAGTTGTCTGCATAACACTTTGTAAGTTGGGCCTCCGTTTTGACGGTATGTTCTCAGTCCATCGTTACATCTTAAAACGATTCCGTTTATATGCTGAATAGGAATCGTATATTATAGCACAACTGTCATATAATGCAACCCATATTATGTTAGATCGAATTCAAAGCTATATTTCTAGTATAGGTCCAATATGGGGGCACGCTCATTTTGCACGAACTAGAAGGGAGATACAGTCTCCGCGAAACGACAACCAGCTGGAGAATATTTAACTGCATTAAAAATGGTGATAGATAGGACCTTATTTTCCCATAAAATATATGGACTCCGTATGGTCAAACCGCGAACCTAGTCCATTAAATGACCATCAGTGGAAGACCGTTATTTTATCGGAGCTAACTCTCCACAAACACCAATGAGCATTATATTCAGTGCGGCGCTAATCTCAAGTAGTAGTCGCGACAACTTTGCACCACAAGTATTAATGACTTAGTTAGCGCTACATCTGGGGTAGACTAGAGCCTCAGCTATGTCCGTCCAGCTAGAACCGTCTTATGCTAGCTATCTCCATTGCGCCCACGAAGTTTCGCGAGATCTATGATGAGGTCGTCCTCTACTACCTTATCCCTCTGGGTTGGAGTCGAAAAATTTCGGGGCCGGAGTGTTTTCAATACGACCTAGCTATCTAAGCTTCTGACGAGGTTGCCATCGCTGTAAAGCCCGAACAGTTCGCTATTGAAACGGTTTCTCCACACTCCATTGACTTTTCTCTTCAAGCACCCGAGAGCATTTTCATCCACTGTGTCTAAGCTTCTACGGCATAAAGCATGACTTGCGCGCTCGTCTCATTGTCGAAGTGGATAGCGGACCTAAGGTAGTTCTGGTCGATTTTGACATATCCAAAACGTCATAAACCAAGCTTAGACATATGGTGAATAAACCGTTTTGACACATTAGTGATTTTGTTTTGGCGTCATATACTTTTGGTTGTGTGAAAATGTCTGAATTTGTGCAAATAATCGTCATTTGCGGAATACGTTGATTTTCTTCTTTCATTCGATGAAAACGGGGAAAGGTATCTACTTCAATTGATGCGATTGAGGCGAACACTGCGCGAAAAACGGCCACAATACGAGCAGAGGCACGAAAAAGTGATTCTACAGCATGACAACGCTCCGCCTCACGTTGCCAAACCCGTTAAAACCGACTTGGAAATGCTCAAATGGGAAGTCCAACCCCACCCGCCATATTCCCCAGATATTGCGCCTTCCGATTATTACTTGTTCTGTTCGATGCCGCATGGTCTGGCTGATCAGCTATTCCGCTCATAGAAAGATATCAAATAATGGCTTGATTCGTGGATAGCCTCAAACGATGAACACTTTTACCGTAACGATATTCGAGCTATGCCAGAAAGATGGGAAAAAGTTTTAGCTAGCGGTGGGCAATACTTTGAATGATTCATTTGTAACCATTTTTTCACAATAAAGTTGCATTTTCATCAAAAAAAAAAACAACGATAACTTAGTTGCACACTTAATATATTGTACTTATTTTTCCTTTATTGACCGGTAAACCTATGTTTGCTGCTTCTTCTTCAATAGTTGCAAAGGCACCAATGGCAGCTCGCTGTTTTTTTCACCTTATGCCAATATCGCTTGCGTATGAGTGTAACTGAAGACACGTTTGGGATATGGTGTCTCTGAAATCTTTGCGGAATGATGTTGAAAAAACTAAAGACAACGCATTGCGTTGTTTAAGCCCTTTTCTGACATCGAAGTTATCGATTTTGTCATTACCAACCTTAACGGGGCAGCCTGCATTCTCCATCCTCATCCTGCGTAGTCGAATCAGCTTGGCTGGGATGCCAATACTAGACATGACTCTGTAATATTCGTTTCTAAATATTTGTATATACTGTCATATGAGGCTTTGAAATCGATGAAAAAGTGGTGTGTATCGTTATGGAACTCTTGGGTTTCCTCCAAGATCTTCTGTAATATGAAAATTTGATCTGTGGTGGACTTTCCTTACTTAAATCCATACTGATAGGGGCCGGACAGACTATGTATTAGCAAAGAAGCAGGCAGCATTTTATATGCAATGTTGAAGGGACTTATTCCCCTGTAGCTGACGCAGTTCAGTGGATCTCCCTTCAGAATGATCGCAGTGCTGAGGTTGGAAGCTTTTTGCCGCTAATAGTGATCTGGAAGTAGAGCCGAATGATGACACGGGTTCTGAGACGGATGAAGAACAGAGATTGGGAGGTGAAGTTGAAGGCGAGAACATCGAAGCACATGATCCTGAAGAAGAAGATGCTTGCGAAGTTTCAGGTAATTTTTGAGTTGGGAAGGATGGAACCAAGGGGTACAAGACTCTACCAAATATGTATGGTGAAGCGGCACATAGCGGCACATATGTGGGACCAAACTCAGCTACCAAAAACCTAACAGATGTAGATGCCTTTTTTTGTACAATATCATGAATAATGCAATTCAAGACATTATTTGCAGGCACATGAGCAGAAAAGCTAGAAGTGAATATAGCAAGTGGAATGCACAAAGTCCAGAAAAAGCCAACTGAAATGGGAACTACTAAGTCAGGAAGATTTTACGGGTTATTCAGGTATTTTGCTAGTCATGGCCTGCCGTAGATCCAATTATGAAACAGTGAAACAGTGAATGAACTGTGGAAAAAGAACGCTTTTCCGCTTTATAAAGCAACAATGTCGGTTAGGCGCTTCAAAGTCATTTCCAGGTTCATCCGGTTTGATTCGGATGTTACAAGGGCAGCTTGGATCGCCACTGATAAAGCAACTCCTATTGCAGATATCTTTGACTTGATCAATGCCAACCTAAAGCACAATTTCAGGTCACCTGAGTCAATCACAGTAGACAAGCAATTATTCCGATATAGAGGGCACACAAAGTTTACCCAATATATGCCATACAAGCCATGATGGACAAATATACACTAGCAAGGTGGGAGGTGTGAGAGATGTAAATCAAGGCGAGAGAAATGTAAAACAGCCGGTTGCTCCTTACAAAAATACGCATCGAAATGTGACCATGGAAAATTTTTTTACAGCCCTTTCGTTGGCTAATAACTGGTTGGTTGGAAAATGTCAGTTGTAGGAACCCAAAAGAAGAATAGACGCTATTTGCCTTATAAATTCAAGCCCTCGAAAAGCCGAATGGTTTTATCCTCCGAGTTTGGATTCAGCCAAAATGCTGTTTTGTGCTCCTACGTCTCAAAGAAAGATAAATCAGTAGTCTTACTCTTAATATCTCATCGTGGTAAATTCGTTTCCGGACCAAAACAGAACCCGGATATAATCCACTACTACAATCGTACTAAAGGTGGAGTGGACACCATGGACAAAATGTTGAGCCAGTACATATCGAAAAGGAAGACATATGTATATATGGCCGTTGGCTTTGTTTTATAATTTGTTGGATACAGTAGCGCTTGCGGGTTACATAATTTACTCTACAATTAATCCACAAGGCACAGCAGCTGTGAAACAAAGTCGCAGGCGTAAGTTCTTGGAGAGATTAGGGGAGAACTTCTCTCAAAAAGAGAAAATCTCTTATCAGAAATAGAGCAAAAAATCCTAGAGTAACGGGTGTATTTGCTATAAGAAGTTCTATGGAGTGTATTTTCTCATTCGATTCGTGCATTAAATTTTGCTGATGAGACGTTTATTCCAGATGACGCCGACGATCGAGATTCAGTGGTCGCTTACGACAGAAGGATGCATGCTATATGTGTTAACTAAATAAAAAAAAGCGACCTACACGTCACGCCTGCGCAAAATGCAGAAAATGCAGAATATGCGTACAACACAGTCTGAACCAGACAAAATGTGAACTTTGCCACATGCATTTTTAATTTTTTTTTATAAAAATATCAATTTCTTTCTGCAATAAAAGAAAAAACCGATGAATTATTTTTTTTATTTCTCGTATGACTTCAGGAATTAAATTTTTTTTTCAGGAATGTATGTGTACATACATATCTATGTATATATGAAGAAATATTTTCTTTATCCAATTCGCCGTTTCATGATATTTCAGTGCAAAGCTATGGAAATGTCAATACAAAATGCACGAAAAATACTGTATCTTCCGGGGTAGATACTGTTGATGACGTAAAAAAAAGGTCAAAAGTTAAAAAAACATGGAGGAACATTCCCTAAATAATTTTTTTTAACATATTCTCAAAGACATAAAAAATTTAGTCACTGAGGCTGGGCGGCATCAACATATGGTATAATCAAAAGTCGGGGAAATATTGGAAAAAGAAAATTCAAATATCTACCCGGGTATATACTGTTCATGTGAAGGTTAAACAGTTCGGCAGTTAAACCACGGGTTCTAGCAGATTTACTATACTTAGGCTTGGAAATTTCTGTCCGGACTTCATCTTGGTTGGTTGCACGGAAGCGTTTTCAGTCTCTTTGTCCAGGATGTATTGCTAATTCTATTTGAAATAATTTTTCCAGGTTGTCAGCACCGACTATGGTTATTCTATGAGGTTTCCTTCTCCATCCCTTCAAATTTCTTTACAGATTTGGCATGTCCCTTTTATTTCTAGAAAAAACCTCCGAACTTCATTTTTTGAAGGCCTCCCGATCAAGCGTTTCTCGTGCTCTGTTTCTTTCTTTTGAAGAGCCTGCGTTCTACCCTTACTTTCTGATAGTACAGCAAGCGAGACCTTCTCTTTGTTTTCTGTACGGCGTCTCAGTGGATGTACCACTGCTTTTCTAGATTTGCCTATCTGCATTGGGCGGGTTGAAACCCAGTACATCAAAGGCGGCCTCCCTGATTGCTCTTTGGCCGTAACGCCACTAGTATTATACGTTCGATGCCGTGGACATCGGACTCCTCGAGACTTTAAGGGAAACTTGATCGGAAGTGGCCCAATCGGATGTGTAAATTCATTGTACTCGTATCTGGAGGTTATGACCAGATGGTGTTTCACAATTGACGGTCGAATTTTTGGCTGCCAGAAACATGTTCTGGTGACGATGATGTTTCGTCCCATTACAAAGCCCGTCAATCTCTTCTCATTTGCGGAACTACTTCGAGGGCTGTTGGACTAACAATGTTCCCAAAAACAAGTCTCCAATTATTTCTTTCATTGAAGTCTTTGCGTTCCGAATAAAGTTTAATGTTGGTACATACATTTCTGTGGTCTAACGAGCCTGCAAAATTCTCATTCTCATGTTTCTGATTACTTTCCCCAAGTTTCTTAAATCCTCCCATTTAAAGACAATGTACAGAGAATTTACAAAAAAGGAAAAGTAAGAAACAAAGAAAAATTGTCACAATTATCTCAGAAAGGAGAACTTGTAGAGCCCCCATCCATGTGTTTAACATTTCTTAAGATTTAATTATTTGCCATTCTCGTTTCATCATCGAGTTTCATCTACTCGTTCCCCAGTGCCCTTATGCAAACTGTGGAATTTGCGTATATTTGCACTTATTCTGCACTCATCCTAGACGAGTGTTCACACAAAACTTCCTTAACTTTAGCACAACGCCTCTCGGCAGTGTAAGTTCCATCCAACAAGGATGAGGCTACAAAAAAATGTTGTACCCAAAATCCAAAGAAATTCGAGAACAGTTAAACTTAAAGGCGAATCCCAACATTGTGTTTAATCTTTCACTCCAGTTTATAGTTTTAAATTCAAAAAAAAGAAGAAGAAAACTTATATACGTATATGTATGTGTATACATAAATAAAAAGTAGGATGAGTTAGAGGCCAAACCCTTAGCTTGACTCTGACAACAGCGTCGGCATATCGGCTGCGGCTCCAGCTTCGACTTTAAATTCGTCTGTAGCATCCTCCAATACCTGTAGCAATGTGTGAGCGCTTCGGATAGCGAAAGTCATTTTTGAGCTCTTAAAATCGTTGACTTTCTTTTTAATGAAATTTCATGAATAATTTTGAACTTGTTCGTGCCTCTGGAATATTCTTACATCCTAGATGAGCGCATATACAGAGATCTTTGTATGTTAGCGAGATTATGAGAGCCGAGAGATTGGGATTGAGGTCGGTAATAGAACTGGGCTGACTAGGGTGGCATTGAGTTTTGAAAGGGGGAGCCCATATAAACTTTACTAGCAGCACATTCTCAGGAACATTTTGTAGTTTATATGCTATTTTCTGTGCAGTAGTATATCTGTTGGATACAACGACGTCAGTTCTGGGTTTTTATCCAAAACGTTGAATGTCGCTTAGGATGGTTGGGGTTTGAGAAATTTTTACTGGAGGTGTTTTGTTGCCTCCATTTAAGTGCGGGGTGTAACCAAATAGATAAATTTTGGAATGAAAATACACCCTCTTCGCGAAAATATGTAAGCACACACCAACTGTAATGATTATTTGAAATCTGCAGTCGTTTGCTGTGTTGGATATTTTGTAGCTGAGCTGAGCTACGAATAAGTGCTCTGCATGTCTGCTCGTATGTGAGTGGAAGAATCGTTTATTGTTTCGGGCAATAAAGTTGTCATGGAGGACATTAACCCTAGAGGGGCCCGTATCCTTTTGTATAAAGATTTCGACAAACTGATAATTACTTGTGTGCTGCAAATGTATTTTGGTCGGTGGGTAACACTGAATTGGTGTTTGTATGAGTATTCGTATCCATGTTTGTATTTTCGTTGTTCTTGTAATGAGAGAAGCATAGAGTTTTGTTACATATGGCTATAGTATTTCAGTATCCCTCTTCCGTTTTCATTTTGGCTTGTGTTTGTGTTTGCCTTGTATGGGTCGCTTAATTTTCAGAATTACCGCAAACAACCAGGAAATGGATTTTTAATAGAGAATCCTTCGTTTAAGGATGAGAAAGACTATGTGTCTTGCAATTGTTTTCCCATTTAAGTAAAATGAGTTTCCGCTAACATGCATGCCTAGCATCAAGGACGCTTTCCGGGAGATACTCGTAGTAGGCAAATAAGGAGTTGTTCATGTTTTTATGCCTCCCCAATTAAAGTGAAATTATTTGTAACGTATGAAATTGGTATATAAAATTTTGAGCTCCAGCAGACAAGGAAGAAGAAGGATTTAAGATTACACTAGTCCAGTGCTCGGTAAAACTGCAAATGGCGAAAAAGTAGTAAAAACATATGAATTTGGTAGTTAACGTATCCGAGAATGAACTCTTGATCAACAATCTGGACAATGTGCAATGATTCTGGTCACTTTAGGCTGTAAAAGAGACTCCTACAGCTCAATATCAGAGACACTTATCGGGAGAAGCACGAGACTTGAGGCTGGTCAAGGTAACGCTACTGGCGAACACGAACAATTTGAACGGCCATCAGAGGTCAAACGTTCTGAAGGACACCTACATACGAGTACTCGTATTTAAGGGTCGAAAGGAGTATAAGAAGCTTAGACCTTAAGGAATATACGGCGTGACGAAACATCTACCGGTAATGCAAAACGTTTGATGGCTACCGCAATAGGGAAGATGTCTCTCTTAGTAAACTAGAAAAGTAGGAATCATCATAAATCCAAAATCATAAATCCAAAATTACATGTACGGATAGACGGCGACGTTCGAGTCTGTAGTCAGATTGAGCTACTTGGTGCACAGCCTTCTCTAGAGCTAGTTTGGCGTATTCGAAGCTTAGGTCCAACAGAAACTCTGTGAGTTTCGGGACCGTGGAGTAGAAATGGTGGCACAAAAACTATGAATAAGCCAACTGCCGCGTTCATAACCTCCGTGGGGCTGCGCAAGAGGTAACCTCCCTACTATGAAACCTAAAATCCAGTTTATTGACAAACAACAACCTCGGTTGTGGACGGATATAATCCTCGCGGGCCCAGCAAACGATTTAAGGATAACAAATTACGGCTTCGCATATACAATGTTAGTACCCTCAGCAGACCATGTGCGGCTACCAACTCGTACTACACTGGTGTTAAGCAGATATTATCGCAATCCAGCAAGTGCAATCGGATAGTCGGGACAAAAAAACGATTGAAAAACTGCGACTGCTAGCGAGTGCTGCAAAGACTTAAAACGATGCTTACTTGGATGTGGATTGCTGTTGAGGACAGACCTACGTATAAAGTCTTCAGCAATCGGCATGCAAGTGTACGCCTCATAACAATATGCATCAAGCCCAAATACAGAAATATATGCCTGATTTGGATAAGATGACAGAGAATTCCATCTCCCTGACCTAGGCGAAATTAAGGTAGCAGTATCAAGTCTGAAGTCTAATTAAACTGAGAGGAATAAGTCTCCTAAACATCGCGTATAAAATATTTTCTGCCATATATGTATGTAGCGTGAGCGTCTGAAGCCATTCATCTGGCCAACAATCTGGACCAACCATATCAATGGAGTTTTTAGCTAGGAAGCTCCACCCTCCAAAATATTCACACTTCAGCATTCAATTATCCGGAAACTTCAGACCAACACTTAACTTCCGTTTGTAGACTCTAAAGCCAAGTATGATAGCATACATTGGGACTAAGTATACAACGTCATATCTAGTTTTAACACTTCAGCTGACTATGGAGAATTCTGGCTGCTCCACCAAGGTCGGTAATGATCTGACTAAGACCTTCAATGTCAAAAAATCTGACGAAGTAACACTTGGCCATTTCGAGGGAAAGAGAAGAAGGTTCATCCACGAACTGAACACGATGTCGCAGTGACATCGATTTAGAGAGGCGTCTACGGATCCAACGCCTGAGATGGCTGGACCATGTTTGGTGAATGTAGTGTTGCAATTTTTATTTTTTATTTTTGTTCAATTTTCCCCGGGTTAACCCAATACCTCAATGAAAAGTTTCTAATTGGTAGCCGGACTGCCGGCAGGAATCAAAAAATTATTTTCTTTTGAGAAAGAACGAGCCCAAACCACACAGGTTGACCGATAATGGTGGACTGTGATGTCAACAAGGAAAACCCAAAGGAAATTTGCAACAGGCAGCGGATTAAGTGCTGCCACTTTCGGCTACTCAGCTAGGGGTGGTGGGTTTATGGTTAAAATAAAAGAATCAGCGGCAAAGCAAATCTAAAAAATACACAAATGTGTCTGCTGGCGCCACTCAATTGTTTGAAAAGGAATTGCGTAACCTTAAAAAGTTGAAAATAAAACAACAAGAGTCAAAACTCACATTATAACCAGCGATTTATTGATCCGAATTTCATATGGCACAATGAAGCGGTACCAACATTTTACTGACCAAGGCCGTCTTCCCGAACGGCGGGAAATTTGATTTTCTTCAGCGAGTTGCGTATCCCGTTTGTCTTTCTTTCTCCACACAATATGTAGCTATTGTTTGGTATCCTTCTCCCCTCGTCTTCCTGGCTCTTCCTATTGTTCCCGATCCTGTCCTGTTTTCCCTTTATCTTCTATCTCCTTTCACTTTCCAGTTACATTTTTTTCTTTTTGTTTTACTATTTAATTGTTTTATTGTATATTAAATTTGCTTTTCTTTTCCTTTGTCATTTTGACTTAAATCTTGTTTTCAAGCCTTGTGGTCAACCAAGAAGTGGCCGCCCTGATTCAAATTATGTCTTCCCAGACCATTGGCCACGCACAAACACATTTGTGCATTTCATTCAATTGGTTCTTAGCGGGCCTAATGCCTGGTATATGTGTACAGCGCTCGGCTACCTAGCAGGAGCGTGTAACCATGACTTGGAAAATCGCTAGACTGCCCTTTCATTAACCGAAGTGTGCCACTTTCACTACCCAGTTCTGGGCATTTGCTTTGGCCTCACTGAACATTTCCCCTGAAATGTCTTTTTCCGAAATTGATCCCTGAAATAAGTCGAAGTGATAAAGAATGTTCCTTTTCTATGCATTTGAGCATTTGAGACTAAGAATGGGGAAACAAATCAGGATCTAGGGGTCTCAAGTTTAAACTTTTGAGAAGTGTGCTTAGCCTTTGCGACGTAGGAAGAAGGAAGCTTTTCTCAAATTTAGTTGACTTATAAAAAGTCGACACGGTGGACTTCCATGCAAATTTTTTGGGGGAAAGGGGAATATCCGATATCGTCCCACTCTTTACACTGATTGTGTTTTTTTCTCATTGTACAATTTATTATTGTTTTCTTTTTTGGTTTTTTGGTTTTTTGGTTTCTGGTTTCTGTGTTTCGTGTGCTCCTGTGCTTTTGTGGGTGTGTTGTGTGGTGTGTGGTATGTGTTGCAGAGAGTTGCAGATAGTCCGCAGCTCTAGGCAACTGGTGTGGGTTGTAGGTATTTCATTTACACAGAGGGTTCCAGACCGTCCATCTGGCTCTGTTTCCGGGTGGGCCTACTGGTTGTCACCTCCGAGGAGGGTAAAGGCAGAAGTCCGGGACTGGAAGAATCCACAGGTGCCTTTCGCAAATACGTTCCTCCAAACCGACAACGGACACAACAGACAAGGGAAGTGGAACGCGACCACAACCAACTTTGAGTGTAGCACTCGAGGCAGCTGGCGAAATATCGTGCCAGCTAGAGAGGCTTGTTGGTTGAGGCGCAGACTGTAGCTCCACCTAAGTAAGTAAATGATGATAGGAATACTAAACAAATAAAGGTGCTGCAACCACCAAAGGTGTAACCATCATTTACTTATTTACTTTGACTATCCGCTTTGTTCGAGAACAGCTTGAGAGTAACGCTTATTCTGCAAAAAAATGGTTGCTGGATGAGAAGATGGTAATTGGATGTCACGGCAATATTTGCGAAGAAGGCAAAGGTATTCTGTGGAATCAGAAATATCGAGACTTAAAAGTTCTGATATGTTTGCAACAAAACACTGTAGCTAACGCCACTTGATCAAGGATCGGTCTAATGTTGTCAGATAGATACTCCCGTGTTGATGTAGTGTTAATTTGATGGATTCAAGTCGTCTGGCACCCATGGTACACACATATTCATTCCACCCAGCTTCGAAATTAATCTTAATGGATAGATTTGGCTCTGTTCTGTAAAAGATATATTCAGTGCAACTCGTAAGCAGTCGTCTGACTTTTTTAGAACTTATTTTTCAACATGCCGAACATGATTTGAAAAGGACAACGATTTGCCCATGGCTGAATATTCCATTATAGGTTTATTGTAAAAGATATATTTGACTCTTGACATCTTCACTATCATCCATTCATGTTGAATTTATGGGAAAGACCTTATATCTTCTCATAAATAACATACCCACTAGAAATGTTTGAAGTTCTTCTTTGTAAGTCCACTTGACAATCATATCAAGAGTGGACCTTACCTTTACCCGCGACTGTTATCCTTATAAGAGCACCACCATTCATGTTTATAGTGAACGTATCTAATCATGAACTTATATGATGCTGGTGGAATTGTGGAAAGGTCATAGTGAATTCCTTGTTATATAGAAATTCCCCTATAGTTCCTGCCATCTCTATTAATTTTCGTTTGCACACGAATATCTATCTATACCTAGGATTGGAATACATGATAGGCTGATTGACCTTTAGTGTGTTGAATCGATAAGGGCGACGTTTCCGGGTTAAGGATGAAGATAACATTTACCATCATTATGTTGAGGAATGCAGCCTTTATCATTTGTATCAGTTATGGACTCTGCCGGGATCATTGATTATAAGTGATTTTTACAAAGATATTCCCCAGCCAGCAATTTGTTTTTGGATTGCGAAAGTGTTTGTTGGTATCTCCATTTGAATCTGTTCGTAGTTCTGTTGTGCTAAGTTTTATATGCTGCCTTATATGTGTTTCCCAAAAAGTTGGTGTTTTTCAAAAATGTTGGTCATTAACTCAACTCATGACCAGTTCTTTTAGGTAGTTCCCTTTCATTTCCTTTAGGTGAGTAGCTTCAAAATAAAACAAGAATAATTTTATATCTCATACCGTTGTTGTTTTATTTAACTTTTTTTTACCTATCGTTCTTATCTGGTCACCCTATATATAGGTATACTCATAGCATGGGTTGAACTGTTGCAGCCATCTTCCATGAACACATCTTTGCCGTAATGACAACAAAGCCTAGTGTCGGCAGGAACACAAAGTCGAGTTCGCCCAGAACTTCAAGCAGAAAATGAATTTAGTTAAATCTTTGTGATTGTGATCTCTCTCTAGCACCTTTATGGTGGAAGATAACCTTAGACTCTATACAGTATCAGTATGGATGTCCAAATTATGTTTATTCAATGCTGAATCCTCACACCACTTTAAAACTATTATTACATATTTGGATTATGCAAAGCTTATCTGAAATTCAGTCAGAATGCTGAACTTACAAAGTCTTATCTCGATAACATAATGTCACAATGAGATCACATTAAAAGAAATCACCGATGAATTAGAAAGCTCAAAGAAGGATCTGCCAGGACCTGTACTGCCATGCTTGTGCCATGTTAAGGGCTTCCCTCTAGGGGCTGTTTCGAACAAAACTGCATGTTGTATGATTCCCTTATTAGAGTGCAGGTATGATGTGGTGAGCGCTGCTAGGCATTTTGACATTCATGCAATTACTTAGCTGATCGATTGCTCTTATTGTACAGGTATGTTGTCCTTAAATTTCAAGGACAATAACTGGTTCAGATATTGGACAAGTATTTTCATGGGCCTCAGTTATGATCTTGCATAACTTTCTCTTCTTCGCGACATCATTCTTCTTTTCTAGGGATGACGATGAAGTTGGCAACTTTTAATAAAAACTATGATACATAAAAGATATGTAAACCGTCATGATGAGAGTATTTCCTTTAAACTTAGGACAAAAGTTGAACTACACCTCATCTGTTTGGTTTGGATATTATAGTGTAGCGCTATTAAGCTCTTACGAAATCTTGCGGTCGACCAATACAAAAACTAATACTCGCAATGATGACTCCTGGTGTCTTGAGATTTGCAACTCCTTTTCTTTGCAGTGAGTATTCCGGGAGGTGTTACAACCTCCTTGGCTATTCCATTTTCTTGTTGGCTTCTTTCAGTGCAGCTGCAGTAATATTGAACAAAGTTGGGTTTGTTTTCTTGGTACTCGTTGGTGCAATATCGGGTTAAGTCCTTTCATTGAGTTATTCGCTTTTTTCCTTATCTAGCCATCCACATTCTTTATCCGCCATGTTAAGCTTCTTTTTAAGAAGTTGTTCTCCGCAGATTATCCTATACTGGTTCAGTTAGTATGAATGGGACCATCTTTTTGATTTTTTTTTTGGGAATGAGGGAGAAATTTCAGCGGTTTCAACTTATCTATATTCCCTGACCTTCATCTCTTTCTCGTCGACATTGACTATGAGTCGAGAACTCCGAGTGTAGCATCTTAATTTGTATACACTACAAATTACCTGATTGCTTTTTCTAGTTACATATATTGTCCAGAACGAATACAAAGCACATGAAATAATTATTTTGCAAAAGGCAATTTCATAATGAGTTCACCGTAAGCAAGCTTGATCATATTACTGTGGAAGCAAGACAGTCTTCAAGTATCAAGTTCACCTCATCTCAAAGTGTTTTCAGAAAAATCTCGATTTTCATTTTATTCTTAAATACCCGAGATAATAACACTTTACCATCACCATTCACGTAAAGACTCCTTGTAGTGAAAAGAATTTGCTTTCAACTAATAAATTCTTCTCTAACCAAAAAGATCCTGATCCACTTTGAATAGTTTTAAAGTATTACAGTGCCAGAGCTACTCGTATCTACTTCCCTATTTCCACCTCAGTACCTTGGCCTCAGCTAATATACCCTTAAGAGAATTTCATTTATATCCCCACCATCCTCATTGCATTCAACATCATGTACAATTTTTTCCTTATTAACCAGGTATCCCGATATCATAATATCCAGCAGGATTTTCTGTGAGATAATAATATCTAAATACAACCTGTCCCTGATTCATCACTTGACTGCGAAAGAGAAAATACAAGTTCTTACATTTTCTTCATTATTTTGGTCTACCTTAGGATTTATCAGAGCCACGGCAAGAATCAGTAATAAATTGGGTTTGACTTGACTTTATTTCTAATGAAAAGTCCACCGGCAAAGAGTCCTTATGTTGTCGCCACCGACCTGAAGATGATGAAGCTCAATAGTTGCATCTGTAGTCTGCATCTGAAAACGTTTGTTGTCAGTGACATTTATGAAGTGCCCTTAAAGGAGTGACAAGGACAAATGGAAACCTTGTAGATGGGTTTCTGAAATTAACTTCAGTAGGATTTCCGTTGAACTGTCTTCCTTATCTCTATGAATCCTTGAATTTGCTCTCAAAAGCAGTCAAATTGCAATCGGAAGTCTTAATGAAAATCTTTATTGGGATAATACAAATAATACCACTCAGGAAGGAGCATTTCAAAGCAGTCATCCTTTAAGTGACCTTGAATGAATATCATCAAATTTTGTCACACTTAATTTGATTGCAAGCCACGGATGATATTGAAAATCCTGAAAATTTACCCAGTAACCAACCATTCAAGGCTCCTTGAAGATACTTCCTTATTCAAAATGATATGTTATGAAAGTAGAGCTTGTGCTGCTGCAATTTGTTAGCGTAAGGACTTTCATCAGGCGCTCATAAAAATAAAATTAGGTATTTTTACGGTCGTGTGGCCTCATTTTACCTTTTGTATCCTCCTCGTAAGAACAGAAAGGATGGAGTCATTCTTCAGAATTCATCTTATAAGAGGTGAAGGAAAGTGAATTTTCTAAAATAAACCTACGCTCACATTGTAAATTTGTTAATATGTATACAAGTATTTTTTTTCGTTTTTTGTTTTGGTTCGCGTTCGAAAGAAAGGCATTTTTATTTTTACAAAATTGGGTGGGAATGGGAAGAATTTGATGGCCAACATACTGTTACATATTAAAAGGAAGATAAACGTTAGTGTGCGTCAGACCAAGGGTGGAATTTCATTATTTTTTCCTTTTCTCCTTAGCTGTGATCCTTTTCGTTTTAAGGGGCAAGAAAATTAAGATTTTTTTAATTATGTTATGTTACTAAATTGGAATTGGAAGGGCTTCTTCATTGCCCAATTTCGTTTAGGCCGCATGAGGTATAAAAGTGTTATATTCATTTCTGGGATGAAAGAGCTTCTTGATTCAGTATTGATTTTTAGGTTTATGATATTTTTTTATGGGATTTCCATCCGCCAAAGCATTGAAATATCATACATACATCTGAGATCGCACTTTCTAGTGTTTTGGTGTGACTATGGAGATTGGTGAAACTCTTTGTATTCATGTAGAAAACGTGTAAACTAAAGGGTAAGTGGAGATGTAATCGATTTCGTAGAAGCAGCATTATCCGAAGAAAAATACAAGAAGATAACTCCAGATGACCACCAGTAGATCCGATCTCGCCACATATGGAAACGAATTAAATGGCGATTGTAGCAGATGGACCACCAACAAGGATTGTTTTTTGGAATTTATAAATTATCATGGAAAGAACGAACAATGACAATTCATACTTTACAAGTTGGAAATTTTTAAATTGAGTGAGAGCAAAAATGAGCCTGTCTTCTGAGATTGATTTTTTTTTTCAAATTGTCGTGGGCAAATTTAAGAATATCACCCCTGAAAGCGAGGTATAACTGTCCCTACCACTTGAACCACTTCATTTCTTCTGAATCTTATAGTATCTTATAGGATCTTGATGGTAGATTGAACATCATCCAGTACTTTACTCCATCAAGCTACGCAGATCAGGAGAATAAAGATGACTTTCATAGTCAACTACGCGACGCCACTGACCTAGCCCCCAACGATAACCCTGTTGTGGTGCAAAGGTAGGCAAATTAAATCATCAGGCTTAAATATATGAATACACACTCTCGGCATCAGAAATAATAACAGAGAAAGATTCGTTAATATTTGAATTTTCTGATTATTGGAAATACACAATTTAAGCATAGCACGTAAGTTTCAGTTGGGTCTCACCCGATCTGCAGAGAACAGCAATCTAGATCACTCATATACCATTTGACAGGCTGTTAAGAAATATTATCTCGGACTTCTTATTTATTGAATGAGTTCTCGTCCATCACACTGAAGAGTCTAAAGCTGCAAATTATGCTACCGCTGTGGTAGGAACCATCTACTCATTCAAAGGGATTAAGTCGTTCCTCAAAGCTAGAGCTATAAAGGAAGAAGCGGGCATTACCATTCTTTCTGATTTATATCACTTCAAACACTTGTGGGTGGCCGTAGCTTAAGTGGTAGTGGACTGGTGGCTTCCAAACCGGAAGGTTCGGTGTTCGAATCCCAGCCTCGCCCGAAAGACATATCATCCATTTTTTCAGTTAACGAAAATCAAGCAAGACGAGTAGTCGACTACAAATCAACATTAAGCTAACTTCCACTAAGAATTTAGTCTCCCCATTAAATGTTGGATGCCACCCATGGAGCAAAATAACCACTGAGCCCAAACATCTTTCTTTCTTTCTCTATCCCATTTTCCAAAAACTTAACACATGCTGAGGCATTATAAGTGTATTCATACCCACTTGAGTGTTAAGTTCTTTAAAAAAAAAAAAAAAAAAAAAAACGCGACGAGAGGGTGCTACACCCGTTCATTTCAAAGAAAGAGCTCCACACTATCATCAAATCATTGAGAAGTAAGAAATCAGTGGGAACCGAAAGGAATATCAAACATTTAGCTTCGGCGTCTCAAACAAGAGTCAGTGAACATTTGCACCACCCTGTTTAATAGTGCACTGAATTATGCCTAATGGAAGGCAGCAGTAGTACATCCTAGTCCAATAGAATAAATATATTGCTTCTAATTTTTCCGAATACTTACTTATTACTTTTGATGGCATCTTACATAAGCTGGTTTCCATACGCTTTATATGGCCTAGGCATCTTAGTCGCTGTAAGCGCAGCTTTCTGACCGGGTCGGCGTCGTTGTACAGCCGAAATAGCTCTTCGTTATACACCACCTCCATGATCCGTCAAAGCAGATGGGGCTGAATATCACACGAAGAGTATATCGCTCAAAGCAACTATGAGATCTTTCATCATATAGTATTAGGTGTAACGTCCCTGACCGCCAGAATGCGCTGCTACTGCAAAAAAGGTTATGATGCCTAAATTTCAGTGCGATACTGTTTTAGTTTTATTTTGACTGCTGATTGTTGTTGACATGTTTGGCTCCGTCAGATTACACCGTCAAATATTGGTTTCGAGAGTTTTGTGGTGGCCGCAACTCCACTACCGATCAAGTCCGCAGCGGCAGGCCATCCGATGCGGTTACAGAGGACAATGTCAAAAAAATACATGAAATGGTGTTGGCTGACCGGAAAGTGAAGGTGCGCGAGCTAGCAGATACCATAAAGATTAGTACTGAGTGCACACGCCATATTTTGGACAATATTTTGCATATGAAAAACTTATCCTGCCGCTGGGTGCCGCGCAAACACCAAAAACATGAACGCGAGAGCACTTCGAAAGAGTGTTTGGACTTGCTGATGCGGAATCGGGCGGACATTTGGCGTCAATTGGTTACTGGATTTGAATCCCTCGGACTATTATCTCTTCAGTGGTCATTACGCTGGTGGTGTCATCGGTCCTTTTTTTTTAAATATGAGGCAGAAGCTCGTGTTACAGTTGCGCGCTCATTATAAGAAAAAAAAAGTCAAAGCTCACACAATTTGGTTTTTTGTGTATATCTATGAATGACCGCTATTGGAAAAATGGATAGGATAAGGTTTGTAGATAGTGAAGTTCTCTACAAAACCTGTACCAATACTTTTTTCCCGAAAAGAAATCCCACGGTAGGTATGCACACATTTCCGCACCACCGTAGTAAACTCGGCGCTTTTTTTTTAACGTGGTTTCCGCAGTAGAATACTTAACGATATACCATATTTCGGTTGAGGAAATTTAATGAGACAGATTTTATTAATATAATGAAAATTGTAGCAGCGAGAAAATTACATTATTCATCTTCAAATTCTACATCAAATTCTGCAAGATAATTCATTTCTTCCCTTTCGCTTTCTTCTTCCTCCTCTTGATCAATTTGTGTTGAAATTGTGATGCTTTCGAAAGAATCTTCATCTGTGCCTTGACAATTGGCACAGACAAGTGAACACAACAACCCAATTTTTCTGCACCCACAATTTTTCTTGCAGCTTTTTATTGCAATTACAAAAAACTGTATTCAGCAGTTTCTCGTTTTTTTTTTAAAAAAAGAACTTAACACTCAAGTGGGTATGAATACACTTATAATGCCCTAGCATGTTTTTAGTTTTTTGGAAAATGGGATAGACTAGCTAAGTGAAGACGACTGGTACAAAATGGTGAAAGTTGGCAACCTTTTAAGACCGCTACATATAACGACACTTCATCTTCAAAAAAAAAAAAAAACTTCTTTTAGGTGACTTTTATAAGTTATGGCTTGAGCTTAAATTGCAAGTAAAAGCCAGAAATTGTGAAATAAGCCTCTTTCTATTAAGTTGTTTGGAAGCAAGGGAAACAATGATTCTACCTAGTCCTGCCATAAGTTTTGTTACACAATTTCCAGCGCTTATCGTTCAAAACTTGTTGCGGGAATAGAACTGTTAACTTTTTTTTTCAGAACACATGCAATGATCAATGGAGAATACTATAGGTAGTCAGTTTGGTTTCAGTTTACAAACTATTAACATGGAGTGGGGCGTTAAAGAGAATCGAGTCGCGGTAATAGCGTTGCATAAGTGCAGAAAGAATGCTGGCCATGTTTTCGGGTTGCTAAAACCACTCGGAATATCTAGAATATTCGTTTATCGGGCTATTGCTCGCTTCTGCGAATTGTATGGAGTGAAGGGCAAGTGAAAAAGTGGTCGCCCGCGAGTCCCCGTACGAATGCGGTTGTAAAGACAGTGCGTGAACGAATTCGGAGAAATCCCCTTAGGAAGCAGAAGATCATGTCCAACGAATTGGGTATATTAACCAGATCCATGTCTAGGCTGACTCGGGATGATCTGCATATGAAAGCCTATCGTCATCTTCTAACTCCTCAACTAAAAAAAATTAGGTTGGAAAGATGCAAGCGAATTTTGCAGTGGCACGCGGACGATGGCAATGAAAACATTATGTTTACGGTTGAGAAAATTTTTACCGTAGAAGAAGTTTTCAACAAACAAAATGACAAGATCTATGCCACTTCATCTAAGAAGCGAAAAAAGTTGTTCCAAGAGTTCAACATGGACATCATCCCATTGGGTAAGAGTCAATATTCCTGGCTTTATAGCAGCAGAAGATTGGCCATCGGGGAGTCCAGATCTGAATCCACTGGATTATGATTTGTGGTCCGGATTGGACAAAATGGCCTGCAAGGCTACCACAGAAATTTGGAAAGCCTTAAAACATCATCAACTAGAGCAGCGTCTACGATCTCCATGGAAACCGTACGTACCGCAATAGCCCAATGACCACACCGGTTGGAAGCTTGTGATAAAGCAAAAGACAGTCATTTCGAATGAATCCAATTTTGTTTAATAATCAATATTGTGGTCTACTAAATGAAACAATTTTGAATACAATATGCTTACAGTTTTTTTTTTATTGGGTTTTATATTTGTTACAGAACTTATGGGAGGACTTTTTTTTTAAAAAAAAAAAAAAGGACTTAACGCTCAAGTGGGTATGAATACACTTATGATGCCTCAGCATGTGTTAAGTTTTTTGGAAAATGGGATAGAGAGCGAAAGAAAGATGTTTGGGCTCAGTGGTTATTTCGCTCCATGGGTGGCATCCAACATTTAATGGGGAGACTAAATTCTTAGTAGATTTTCGTTAGCTGAAAAAATGGATGATATGCATGTTTTTCGGGCTAGGCTGGGATTCGATTTTGAATTGGATTCGATTTGAATGTTGAAGAAGATATCCTTCGCTATTGGGAGGGAAAAAAATTCTACTTACCTACTTTAAAAAAATGGAAAATATTTTGATCCACGTATTTCAAAATGTTTGTTGATAAAAACAAAAACAAAAATCAAGCAAATTTAATAGGGAAACCTGTTTTTCTCTTTGAAGTTATCTTTGGCTTATCTTTTTATATATTTAACATCATTTTCACATGAATACACAACCAGCAAAAATGCTTATTCGAAGTCAAAATTTAGATTCATTTCAGAGTTTATACCGAAATGGCTGTCAGTTGCTTTATTCTCATGAAACGATTTAAAATTTTCCGATTTTAATGATGATTTCCACGTCTGAAAATGTCTCTTCTGTTTTCAACTTATTCCTTAATCTTGATCTTGTAAAAGTCAGTAAAGGTCAAATAAACTGAATATATTTTTATATTTTTGAAAATATCTTTTTAAAGGGAAGACACTGATTACATTGATTTCGTGTTATGGCTATTGTTCTTCAAGTTATTTAAAAATAAAATAAATAAAAATCATCAATAACTTTTCAAAAGTAAATGAACTATTACTACCAATTTTTGTGATTGCATTGTTGTGTTTAATTCTTATTTTTAATTTTAGCGAAAAAAAAAAATATTGAAAATCGTTTCCTTTGATTTATTCTTTTAAAAAAGCAAAAAAATAGTTAATTACAATAATAAGTTTTTTGTGAGAAAAATTCCCGACCATTTTTTTGTGGTAAATGTGAAATGAAGAAGCAGACAAGTAAAACGGTATACTTAGATTTCATAATAAAAAATTTAAAATAACTCTTATTTTCGACCCCTGGGTTAAGAATGTTGTTCTGATTGTTGATGAAGCAGATTTCACAGTTATGATGATTCTATTACCATAGTTCAACTTCAGTTTTAACTTGATTGTTCAGTTATCGATAGATGGTTCTTCGCAAAAATCTTTTGATTTTTGTATTGAAAATTGACAATCATCATGATTTTCAATAAATGCAAATATTTTTTCCATCGCTAAAGTAATAGAATCACTTTCAGGACGACCGATTTTACCTCCAGTAGTAGGTTTCACAAAGGAATTGTAGCAGTAATTGTGGTACTAATCCTCAGCAGCAACTAAACCTTTTTAAAGCTAGCTAGTTTGCTAGCTCATCACAACGAGTCCGAGCTACCTTCAAGATGGCGTCTTTAAGTGAAAGTGTTGAAACTTGGGACACTCTACGTCGAAGATCCTGCCACAAACCAAACAGTATTTTTTAAAACAAAAAGTCGAATCATTCCCTTGCACTCTATTCCGAGAAGGACTAATCCCAGATGTGCTAGCTGTTTCCGTCTCGCGTTGTTTTTTAGCTGCAGCAATGTTGCTCTTACGGGTGCACACTTTACGACGCTGCCTATGGATAGTTACAGATTGTTTGTCTTTTAAATATTCATCAAATCTATCACTCCTTTCATTACTTGAATCGATTAAAGTTTTCATCCCACCATCAACAACCACAATTTCACTTCCAGTCAAAGATTCACTGCAAATGAGGCAAACTTCCGACATTTGTAGAAAATTTTGTAACGGCGCAGTTTAAAATAAAAATATCATCTAAAACCATGTCTATTCACTACGAAAAACCGACCAAAGCTGACTGGATTTACTAGAATTCTGTCCTTCGAAAAAAGCAAGTATACGCCGCCGGTTTCTGCTCGTACAATGGAATGTCGCAAGCAGATGTTACTCAAGGCCAACCGACAATTGAAACTAGGGACGGACGTTGACTCCGTTAGAATCGTGTATTTTCCACGTATAGTATTTGAGTGCATGAGTCACCAAAACTAATATTTCAATATTTTTTTCTTCAAATGGATGACCCGATGATGCATATTGGCTACATAAGGGTGCATATTCGTATCTTCTAGGTTTGAAATCGCGATAACTCGAGAACGGTTCTTAATAGGGAAAAAAGTACTAATATCCATTTTATAAAGAATTTAACGATCTACAAACTTCCTCTCATTCATTTTTCCACTAGCAAAAAACGAAAATTTTGTGATCTTTGTTCTCGGATAAAAAACATCGCACAAGCGGGATCGATGGGGACTTTTGACGTAGCATTTCTAATGACGTATTGTTGGGAATTAAGGCAAACCAAGCACTTTTTTCGTCTATTTCGTCTGGGTTAATAGCTGGAAAGTTGTTTTTCAGAGACAAAATTTCGTTGTTATTTTTTTGCACTCCCGTTTATTTATTTGAGAATTTTCATTGAGAATGTGTGACGAACTTTACAATAAATAAGTCGCAAACTCAGATGGCTGAGTTCCACAACGTCAAAAAAATTGCATCGATGCGGTAGTGATACAGCTGTGATGCAAAGTTTCGTAACAAAACTGATGAGTTCTTCTTCATTGCTTTAATATGAAGAAAACTGCTGCCGAAGGTCATCGTATTTTGGTAGAAGTTTATGGTGAACATGCGCTAGCTGAGCGAACGTGCCAAAAGTGGTTTGCACGATTTAAAAGTGGTGATTTTGGCTTGGAAGACGATGAACGTCCTGGGCAGCCAAAAAAGTTTGAAGATGAAGAACTGGAAGCATTACTCTATGAAGATTGTTGCCAAACACAAAAAGAGCTCGTAGAATCTTTCCGTGTCACTCAATCAGCCATTTCAAAACGTTTAAAAGCAGCTGGATATATTCAAAAGCAAGGAAATTGGGTTCCACATGAACTCAAGCCGAGAGACGTCGAAAGGTGATTTTGCATGTCCGAAATGCTGCTGGAACGCCACAAAAGGAAGTCATTTTTGCATCGGATTGTTACTGGTGATGAAAAATGGATCCATTACGAAAACCCCAAGTGCAAAAAATCATATGTGAAACCCGGCCAACCAGCCAAATCAACGGCAAAGCCGAATATCCATGGCGCGAAGGTAATGCTCTGTATTTGGTGGGGTCAGATGGGTGTGCTGTATTATGAGCTGCTAAAACCGGGTGAAACCATCAATGGACAACGCTACCGAACACAATTAATCCGTTTGAAGAGAGCAGCGGCCGAAAAACGCCCGGAATATGCGACCAGACACGAGGCAATAATTTTCCATCATGACAACGCTCGGCCCCACGTTGCTATTCCGGTTAAGAACTATTTAGAAAACAGTGGATGGGAAGTCTTACCCCACCCGCCTTATAGCCCAGACCTTGCCCCTTCTGACTACTATTTGTTCCGGTCGATGCAGAACGCCCTCACTGAAATATGGTTCACATCAGAGCAGAATATCAAAAAGTGGCTTGATTCATTCTTGGCTGCCAAGCCGGCGTAGTTCTTTTGGAATGGGATCCACAAATTGCCAGAAAGATGGGAAAAAGCCATAGCTTCAGTTGGGCGATACTTTGAATAATACTATTTTACATGTTTTTCTCAAATAAACGTTCAAATTTTGAAAAAAAAAAACCGAATCAAGTTATATATCCAATATGATTTGAATTTTTTTCTTCGGCTTGGTATTTAATTTTTGAATTGGATGGATCACTTAATAAATAAAATTATTTTCAATAATTTGCTTGATTTGTCGGGTAGACAAATTTTGAACATCCTTCGGAAAAGAAAAAAGCAAAGCAGTAAAGTAAGATTTGTTTTGGAAATGGAATTGAAAAAAGAAATGTCCCCAAAATCCATAATTATTTTAAACTAATCAAACAATATCCAGATGATATATTCTATAGTCATTTCCGAATGATCAAAGCTACTTTCAAGGTGAGTAAAAAAAAAAAAACAGAAAATGAAGCGAATGCTAAAATCAAATTAGCTTGCTGCACAAATTGGTCGACCTAACTATTGTTTAGAGCAGTGTCTGTTTATAACATTGTGGAAACTGGCCAACCAAAGCAATTTCCGAGATATGAGTGATAGATTTGGTATGGGAAAATCGACATCTCATCGAATATTTACCAAAACTACAAAAGCAATTTCAATGTTAAAGTCGCAAGTAGTAAAGTGGCCATCAACGGAATCAAGTCAAAGAAAAATTATGGCTGATTTCGAAAGCAGTCGAGCAGAACCTTTTCCGTTTGTTTTGGGTTGCATTGATAGGATGTACTTCCGAATATCAGCACCTAAAAGAGATACTATGAGCTATTATAATCGGACAGGAACACACTCTGTAATAGTGTAGGTATTTAACTGTTACCCTTAAATTTCACATTACTCCGATGTATAGTGTTCTAATTTTATTTTAGGGTATAGTTGATAGCAGATTCCGGTTTTTAGACGCTTTTGTTGGGTTTACGGGACGATGTTACGATGCTTCTGTATGGCATTCAAGTATAATAGATAATGGTGTCATAAAATTCTCTTCAGCCTGTCACTTGCTTGGAGATTGCGCATATCGCAACGGTGCCATACAGAGGCAACGGTTTTCTGTTAGTGCAACGAAGGCATTTTAACACCGTTTTAAGTTCCACACGGGTATTCGTCGGGCAAGCATTTGGAATACAATACTAAAAAAAGTTAAGAATTCTTAACCATTTAGAAATTCATCGCGTTTCATCGGCCAAAACCATAATAATGGCTTGCATTGTCCTTCACAATATCATTATGACTAATGAAGGATGTGACTCTGAAGACATTGACTATGATGCTGAAGATGAAGTTGACTCTCAAGATTTCTCCTCAGAAAATGTTCAGTCGCAGTCAGTCAGTCAGGTAGCCAAGACTTGTGAAGCCAGAATAAAAAGGGATCGTTTGGCTGCTTTCTTCTCCTCTTGAATTCATTTACAGGAAAAATATAAAAACATGAACTTATTTTCATGATTGCCTTAAACAATCAGTGCTCCATTGCACCATCCAGATCTTAACAACACCTTAAGTTCGCACATTTCTTCTATTCTTTTTTTTCCACCTCTAACTTGGCTTTTTCAACTTCGACGAACTCTCTCATTATTTTCTTGTCCTTTTCTGATTCTGTTTTTAGAAATTCCAGTACTTGGTATCTCTTCTGTTGGCGAATCAAAACTTGTCGTTGGAGTAGAGCATTCCGGTGTAGAATAAAGGTTTTCAGTTTCATCTGTATCCAATAAGGATGACTTCAATGTATCTTTTGGTGGAGTCACAAAGCTTCTTGTTCCATACACTTCGTCGAACTTTTGAAAATGCTCCCAGGAAGTAGCCGCCTAACCAGAGGAACAATTTCGCTTCTTAATCCTTTTGTACGTAATCATCAGATTTAAAAACTTCCTGCTAACATCGTCTCTTGTAAAAGGAAATGTTACATCAATCTCCTTGATTTCCCTTAACACTTGCTCTCATAGTACAGATTTCTTTCTGCGCTTGGAATTAAACTCCAACTCCATTCGCAGGCGCACAAAAAGTAGCAACTTCTGACTGAAGCGCACTGGATGCACAATTTATACCATTTGGAACGGGGTGCATTGCATCGGTTAGGTATAAATTGTTTTGGAACGCTTGACGATGCATCGAAATAGCATCGAGGCGTTTTGGAACTCAGCCGAAGTGTTTTGCTTTGTTACATTGTGTTTCGGTTGGTGTGTTTTAAAACAACAAATGTTTTGTCTGATCCAGTCGGTTTTCAGCCAAAGTTTATGAAGAAGCAAAATTGCCAATTCTGGAGTGATATGAATCCAGACAAGACTGAAAAGTGGTCATCACACTGGTAGCATCATCGGTTTGAGGACGAAGCTCGTGTTACAGTCAATGTCCAATATTACCGACCAATGTTCAATGATTATTTCTTCTATAATATGGACGACTTTGATCCAAGTGATCTGTAACTCCAACTACAGGACAGGTGGAAGCTCAGCCAAACCGCGATTAACTGGAAAGCAACTGTTCGTGCTGTTCGTGCAGTACTATTCATCTAAACTGAGCACTTCCTTACCGTCCAAGGTACTGTGGAGAAATTTGCGGCAAGTTGGCATTGATGTGAGTAGTGCCACGAGCTGCGCTACTGATTTAAATGAAATGAACGACTATTTTTTTCAAATGATGCTGCTGCCGATTGTTTCGAGTATGACGTTGTCTCCAGCCGAGGCTTTGAACAGGAAATTGATTTTGAAGTAGTTACGGAGGTTGATGTCATTTTTATCATTAAAGGTTTAAAATCGAATGCTATTGGTGAGAACGGCTTGCCACTACTCTTCATAAAACTTATTTTACCGCACGTCATAGGCCATCTAACACATATAACAATACATATGTTAAATGACCTAGCATCGAGCTGTAAGCACGCAATTATTCATTTCTATGCTGACGATGTTCAACTTTGCCTATCTCATCCGGTTAAAAAAATGGGTGAACTAGTGTCACTACTAAATGAAGATCTCGCTTCTTTTGTTGAATGGGCAACTAAAAATGGACTAGCTTTGAACCCAAAAAAAATGCCCAGTAATTCCGATATCAAACAAGTCTTTTCAGATAAGTCTAGTTCCTGATGTTTACTTAGCCGGTAGTAAGATTAGGTTAGTTGAGGCGGCTACAAGTCTAGGTATCATCATAAATCGAAAGCTTTCTGGCTATAACCATGTTAATATCGTTGTTAGTCGCGTGTACGGATGCTTGCGTAAATTTTGGATTTCAACAAGCTATACCACCTGGAATACTCGCCGGAGACTAGTACTCACGCTCATAATGCGCATATCGCGTTTATTTTTCATTTATGCTATTAAACTAAGGAATAACTTACCATCTCATATAAAGTGCTTGTCAAACACTGCTAGCTTCAAAACTGCCTTGTATGTGTACTTTTCTTCCTAAAATATCTCTTTGCTATCAACTCTGCGTCAGTCTTTCTTCAATTTCACAATTATTTTATTTCGTCTCCCTTTTTTGTCCGCTTTTCTTTTTTTTCTTTGTTTTTGCTTTTTAATATTTTAATTTATTATTATCGTTATAATCGCTGTTAAAACTTATCATCTTTTAGTTTGTTTGTTATATTTTTTCTCTCTCTGGTTTAAAATGAACATTTTCTTACTAAATATTATTACTCAGTGCTATAAGAGACAATGTCTTAATGTACAAATTGGTTATTGTAATAAATTGAATTGAATTGAATTGTGTGCCATCCCTCATAAGGTGTAAAGATTTTTTTACTCAATCTCAGTTCCTGTCGCTATTGCCTTAAAAACCGTTTCAAAGGTATAAAAAACAATTATGTGTAAGCGACGAACTCATTTTCCTTTTAAACTTAGATTTTCTCTTCGTTCGACTTTCGAATCTTTAGCTGGATTCAAATCTTCTCTTTCAGGGTTTTATTAATAAAACGGGCAACCTTTGACCGTAAAGGCCTAAAGCTTTCTCCAAATTTCAAAATCCAAAAATAATTTTCTTTTATTTTGAATTTTAAACAAAAAAATGCCTCTCAGGCTTACAAGCATTCCTTAAGTGCATGGAAGTTATTGCCGTTGTATTAACAGTGACATTTCGCTTTTTTGTTTTTTGCTGAGTTATTAAAAAAATAAACATCTACAATACAAACGTTTCTTTGAAGTCTTTAAAATGAATTTTCAAATTAAGCCCCACATGTCGTAGCACAGTAGCAAAGCCATTAACCTCATTTTTCTCAATAATCCGGTGTATGACCATGATACACTTCGGAGGATTACAAGGACATAAAAAACATGCCCTTCTCTAAATGTGTACATACCATATACCCTGTTTACAGCTATCACATCTTTTTCTTCCAGAAATACCAACAGGATAGTGGTTAAATCATTTCTGAAAAAATTAAGAGGAAAGACTCAAATTCGTATTCGTGTTTGTGAGCATTTTCACTTTCTTCAAGATGTGCAAACAAACAATCTTTAAGAGTTTTCATCATCAACGCCTCCTTTCACACGAAATCACTTTGATCTCGATCACCCAAGGAGATGTATGTACACCTTTGCAGGAATTTTCAACACATTCTATCACCCTCTCAGCAACTAAAGCAAATGTCGTTTCCGAGAAACTCTATGACATTGGTAAAATTCTATGTGTGCAATCGATAAAAACGAATCAGTAATCCTTTCAAGAAATCTCTTTGCCCACAAGGCAAGTGGCTTTAAGAAGCAGGCCAGTTTCACCATAAAAGCCCAAAGAGAGCAACCAGCAAGGAATGCTCAAGGATCAAACAAACAACCCACAAAAAAGCAAATGGAAAACGTCACTCTTTTACTACTCAGTAATGGTCGAACGATTTTAGGACGATACCTCAATAAACAAAATAAAAGTATTTCTTTCTTCCTTCGCACATCGTCTTGAAATATTATTGCCGTAGACCATTGCAGGAGTTTCTTTTAGTAGAAATAATGGTAAGGGTACAACCAGCATTGCCAATCTATTAAAAATACTTTTTAGTATTTTTGCTTTTTTAAGTGCTTATAATTTTTTTTTTAATAATATAAATCAAACGATTTCAGGGATGCAGGTCAAACGTCTTTGACTAGGTGTTAATTAACATTAAATTGGCGATATATAGTCAGAAGTTTCAACATATCCTGCTGACTATTGCTCTCCTTCTGATCGTTGTGGCGGTTTGGGAAAAGATTTGACTTTGATTTTATTTTCCCGTAATGAAAAACTTCCTATATCAAGACGAATCATTGAAGACTCGATAGTGTACTCGTGCACCATCTAAATTCTGTACTACGGATCGGTGCTATGCAGGAATAAACACCTAGCCCGTGAGGTTTCATTAACTTTAATGGGATTATAGAGTGAATTCGAAAACACTTCATAATGCATATGGATCGTCTGCCAGTGAAGACCTCCCAAAACGATGGTTCTTTTAAATTTAAACAAACTGCTTACATTACAGAACTGTTTCGTTCAAGGTTTGACGTTTGCCGATTCTGATGTTCATAATTAATTTGGTTCCACCATTAATCTTGAAAACCATTCTTCTAGATTTAACTCCTGACAATATTGTCAGATTGGATTCATAAAACTTTTACTGGTTCTAAAATTTGGATCATTTGGAATCATCACGGTCAATGTTTCAGATATAATAATTGCACCGATTCAACGGCACAGAAAAGTAGGATCACTTCAGATCTCAAGTCCACCGATACTTTACCAATGTGCATTGTGCAGTAAATACATATATATAGGTAGGGATATCCACGTTCGTAGATAACTTTGGTCATACGGGATTTACTTGTCCCAGATGCCTCTCTTCTGATAATATCCTCAAATATCATCGTGGTTCAAACAATCAAAGAGTCGTAAATACGATCAATGTATTTTTTTTTCTATATATAATTTGCGCGCGCTCAAGGGATTTAAGTACCCTTAAAATGTTTGCACATAGCGCGGGCAAAAGAAAGTCAGAGAGGATATAAATTGAGGTACCGGTGAACGTTGGTTTTAAATGTTTGAAGGTTATAATGACTAGGCAATAAGGAGCTAGGCAGCGCATTCCATAGGCGAGTTGTAGGGCTTAAGAACGATTCACGATATTTTAGAGTACGTCCGAAAGTGGGCTTGAGGGTATACTGATGGGCATTCATAACGTGGCGGGTTAAAGGTTTGAATTGGGGAATGCTACTGACGATTTCTATGCAGCACTGGTGGTTTTGGATCGTATCTAGCAGGTGCAAAGATGTTTTGGGCGCACTCGACCAGATATGGGAATTGTACTCCAATTTCGGGCGGATAAACGCCTTATATATTGAGGGGGGGAAATATTTCTTATATCGCTTGAGGAAACCTAGACATTTCGCAGCATTTTTGACGACACCGAATATGTGGTCATTCCAACGTAAATTTTCATTGACACTCATACCGAGAATGGAAAGTTTATCGGTTTCGATGATGCAAGTGCCATTCATGGATAATGGCTGGGTGTTCAAATTTCGCTTTAACGACAGCAGACAGCATTGTGTTTTGGAAGCATTATTTTCTACTCTGTTAGTAGTTCCCCAATTAGTTATGCTGTTAATATCAGAATTTAATGAGCTTAACATACGATGCCGCTCCCGTTCTACAGTCGAAGAGCAGGGATGTGAGTCCGGGAACGAATATGAAAAGCAGAGTGTACTGTCATCAGCAAAGGAATATATTGGATTAGGGATAGCAGACAAGAAATCGTTGATGAAAATTAAAAAGAGTGTCGAAGACAGAACTGAGCCCTGGGGCGCACCAGCATTTGTTTTGCGAATATCAGATTTGAAACCATCCAAGACAACTTGAATTGAACGTTCCGAAAGATAATTCCTAATCCATTGAAGAAAAGAGACGTCGATCCCAAGAGGACGCATTTTCGACAAAAGAGCCCGATGCCAAACTCTGTCAAATGGCTTAGAAATATCAAGTGCGACTATCTTGCTTTCGCCAGATTGATGTACGCTTTGGTTACACTTTTCGGTGAGACTTGCCATCAGATCACCAGTGAACCTGTTGTTACGAAAACCGTACTGCCGGTCATTGAGAAGTTTTCGTGTTTCGGGATATTTCATGAGCTGACGGTTTATCAGCTCATTGGAAAGAAGGGACGTAGGTGCAATGGGCCTGTAGGAGGAGAGAGAGGAAGATTCCCCTTTTTTTAGGGACGGGCTGGACAAATGCTGTTTTCCACCTTCTCTAAAAGAGTCCTGAAGAGTAGGACTGATGAAAAAGCTTATGCAATGCTTTTGCCAGCGAGGAAGAACATTTCTTCAGAAGGAGGGGAGAAATACCATCTGGACTAGCGGATTTGTGAATGTTAAGATCTTTAAGTACTCTTGCTATAGTACAGACAGTCCATCAGCTGAGGGCTGTTGATCGTGAATCGCGTTTAAGCTAGCCCTCCTGAATCTCAACAACGAATTGGACGATATTGTGTCAAAAATGATCATGACTAACCAGGCATATTTCCACCTATGTACGCGGGCACGTGCACATACAGAATTTGCATTTCTGGGGCACTGAAAATCCGCAAGTAATGCGCTGCCTGGTGAGATGTTTACGCTGGAAAAGGTTTTTTTTTTAGAACGGCGCGGGCGAAACGGTCACTGTGGATGGTGAGCGCTACAAAGCCATGATAAATAAATTTTTCATTCCTAAATTGAATAAATTGGAATTGGAGGACATGTAGGTCCAGAAACACGCTGCAAAGGCGCGTACTACACGAACCACAACCGCTGTTCTGAAGCAGGCGTTTCCCGGTTGTCTAATATCGCGTTTTGGCGTTCAGATTTTTTTATCTGTAGTTTTATTTCAAGTCATCGGTTTATGTAAATAAGCCACAAACTCTGGCAGTCCTCAAGGAGAACATCCGTCAAGAAGTGAAGAACCTATCGGACGAACTTCTGAAGAAAACTATGGACAATGGCGGAGGCTACTTAAACCGTACCATTTGATCTGATAAAATTTAAAACAGTAGACAAACCCTTGCGAACGGGTTTGGAAGACTCGATCAAAAAAGGGTGTGGCAGTCTGTTGTCCAACGTCAAATTTTCCCTCAATATTTATTTCGTGTTTTCTTGTCGGTGATATCAGTATTCGCCCCTTGGCTACAACAAGTTATTTGGCTCATCAGAATGAACCTACATACTCGTATATCCAAAATAATGCGAACTACTTACTGCGATGTGACCAATTTGCTTGAGCAATGTAATATGCGTGACCTAGGCAAAGTTTCCTAAATGTATCACCAAAGATGCTTTCCTTTCTTAACTCGGTGGGTGGCAAAAACTCGAAACATGGTCTTTAAGTCGTGTACAGAAATTCGCCCTTCTTCTCTAAGAACAGAGAGAGAAAGCGGTACCATGGATTAGGCTTATGGTGGCGAATTTCCTTCCTGCTCAAGTCCTTTTCTTTTAAAATCCACATCAGCAGTTTATGTTCTCTTTAGAAGTCACCATAGAAGTAGACCATAACTGTGGAAACCACTCGAAAGCTGCAGACCTAAATGGATGTATGTACTCGTATTATATCCCTATCGTTTTCACATGGCCATCGATTTGAATTCAAGTCAAGATTTGTCAGCTTGGGTGAATAGACGTCAGAGCTTCGAACTGAACCGTCTTCAATTCCATCCCGGAAAAACTACACGTTTTGGGAGGACCTTCTATAGCAGAAATGCCCGAATTTACTATGTAGTAAAAATTTCACTTGGTATGGCAACAATTACTACAAGTTAATATGGAGGCAAGCTAATAGGTCAGATAGTCAAATAAGCAACCGCACCAAGCCCGATGGACAAGCGGATATTTATGAGCAAGTACGTAGATACTCGTAAGCTGCCTTAAAACATAAAATGTTCCTACAGGGGATTTTCTTTTTTTCGTTTCTTTGGTTTCCTTTTTATCATTTATGCGAAAAGGACAACACGAAGGCGAATCGTCTGGCATTCCCTAAGAGTAGTGTACCTACTTCTGTCATCCTCTTAGTAAGGAATTTGCGTCAATAAGCCAACCTTTCCCGTACATACTGTGTGTCTATTTGAGTCGTTTGCTCATGCAACTACTTCGGAAAATTCACCAATTCGTATACAGCAGAGGATTAAGCGAACCAAGTATCAAGAACCAATAACAGATGTGGATGCATTTTCTTCAATATCCTTCCAACATGAATGAATGCTTTAAAAAAAAAACAAAAACAAACAAACAAAACACATGGATACTCCCCAACAAAAACTAGGACATAGAAGGAATTCGAGAAAAATAAAAATTTAAATTTCTACAAAGGAAATTCTTCTTTGATTTCATCCTGACATTTGCTTTGGTATCGTCCTTGGTCGGTTTTTTGTTTTTGCTGCTGCGGTTGTTGTTTTTATTGCTGCATGCATACACACACACACAATGCATGCATATGTGGCTATGCAAATAGAAAGAACTTCAGGACTATGCCGTGGGCGACTGAATGAATGTAGGAAAGGAAAATATCCGAAAAGGTGCGTTGGTATGTGTATTGTTAAAGAAAAGTATCCTGTCAGTACAAGTCGAATTCGAATTCACGAAATCCTCTATACAAGTATATATATACGTACATATGTATGTACTTCCAGGGCGAACGAGTGAATCAACGAGCGATCGAAAGAGCGCTACCATTCGATTGGAATATTCTGATTGAATTTTCGGAATTCCTTTTTGTTGCAGTCTTTTGCAGTTTTCTTTAGTTTTTGTTTTGCTTCTTCTTATTTATTCAAGTGCATGGAAATGTGTGAAATGATGTGCTAGAATGGTTGAGATGAGTGCAAGGATGATTTAAATTCTTTTGAAGCTCTCAACCTAATTGCAGTATTAAGGTTGAACTGTATCCTTCAGGGATGGAAATTGGCATGTTCGAAATTACTTTAAGGGATACGATTTAAGCCATTCAAAAGATACGAATACCCCTATCGTACCAAACGAAGAAAGAAACGGTAACCAACGGCTGGTGGGTTATGTGTTGCTGATTGAGGTAGGCCTTTAAAACACGAAAGTTTTCTTTTTGCTGCCTGCCTGATTGGTTTCTAAGTAAATGCGAAACGATTCCAACCTTAAGCTGCCTATCAACGGAATCAGTGATATACTCGTATATCCGTATGTATATAAGTACATAATTATTATGAATTCTTGTTTGAATCATCTGGCTTAAGGTTAAGGCTAACATCTGTGCAGAAACGTGCCAACAATATCTAAAATAGTTTTGAATTTCTTGGAGTTAAGAGCAAACACGTCCTCAACTTTGTTGGAGTAGGTACTTATATGGTCCTGTAATTAAATCAACCATGACTAAGAAAAAAATATTTATTTACAGCGCTGAAGGGCTGTAAGGCGACTTATTACGGTTGAAATACATTAGGAAATACTAAAAAGAATCGGAAATCGCTACCCGCTCGCCAAGAGCTTCAGAGCTATCAGTCTGACTTCCGTACTGTTGAATACAACGGAGAGAAGGGTCGAGCTCATGTGCTAGCGAATGCATCCTCTGCCAAGATGCAACATATGTTATGTTACCTATCAACGTGGAAAATCCTGCGACACTGGTGGCCAGGATGATGGCACATTTTGCAAGGAGGAGTATAAGCTGGGAATTTTCATTGACATTGAGGGTGTTTTCGACAACGCAACTTTTAACTCCATCCGTACCTCAGTCACTACGGTGAATAGTGTGATAATGTGAACGGAGCCATCTACATTTCAATCGCAGAAGATTTCCTTACTTGAATATCAGAAGACTCAACCATTGGTGAATGGAGAATGGAGTCAAATTTTTTAGCAAAATGGAAATTTGTATGCAACGCTGAATTTCATTTCATTTCCATTCCATTTATTTCATTTAAATGGTTTGTACATTAAGATATTATCTTTTTTAATACTAAGTATTTTAATTTCAGATGTATAATTTTATTACATATTTTAAACTTTCCATAATAAACATTATGGAGAGATAGGAAGAAGGGGATAGATTTAGTTTTGTTGTGTGGAAAAATATAGGAGTATTGCACTTTTAAAATTGCAATTGGGATTTGATATTGATCTTATATAAGAGGGCAAGTAGTTCCATAGTTTTACAGTGTGATTGAAAAATAAGCGCGACGAGTTAAGAAAGTTGCAGCGGTAGGGTATAAGGTCGGTGGTTCTTGAAGACCGAGTGAAATTAAGTCTGCCATACAAATATTTATTTATTTATTTATTCGTGTAGACTTATACAATAAGATACAATATCTTCTTAGACAGGATAAGCTTAATCGATATGTTTAAATAATGTGTTACAAGGTTACAACAATTGAAAAAAGAAGCTAACAATATTGTAGATATTATTATCTGAATCCAATAAGATAAAAAAAAAACAAGAACAAACATTGAGAGAGTGATAAAGGAAATAATTAAAAAGAAAAGAAATGGGATAGATTAATAGAAAAAAAAGAAAAAAATTATCAACGTATTAATGTCTCCAAGTATTCCTTGAGCTTCCTACCGAAAAGCGCTATACAGCTAATCATCCTTAGATGTCGAGGAAGAGAGTTCCATAGACGTATCGCATTTATAAAAAATTGGCGCTCGGATATCAAAGACGTGTAACGTATTAGCAAAAGGTTAAGAGATCTAAGAGAACCCGACTGGCAGATCTTATTAAAAATATAAGGTGGTTGACGCGATTGCAATATATTGTTTAACAATTTGGAGAATTGAGAAATGTGGTCATATCTTCTTACGCCGTATATGTACCTCGCTATGCTGTTGTAAGCAATATTGAGTTTACGCTTGTGCTCAGAATCAGAATTGCAAATAAGTTCACAACCGTAAAGCAAAAGAGGGATGAGTAATGTTTTGGCTAGTACGATTCTTGTTTTTAAGGGTGTAATTCTATGGTTGCCCCACAGCATACGAAGCCCTCCACAAACTCTACCAATTGTCAAACTGACATGAGTATTCCAAGACAGTGTTTTTGTGAAGGTTATACCAAGGTTTTTAGCTGAATCGATGAATTCAATTTGATTACTTTCATAGTATATTTTGGGGAAATATGACGTATCGATGGATTTTTTTGAGACAACCAAACATTTGGACTTAAATGGGTTAACGCATAGACCATTTTTCCGCGACCAACTACAAATATTGTTTAAATCTTCGTCAACATCGACAGCTGCACTTTCCGCCAGACCTAGGGAAAAACTTTTCCGCATCTGAACATCATCAGCATACTACATATCTACTTGAGTGTTTTGTAAGCAATTGGGTAAATCACTTATGTACATCGAGAATAATAGCGGTCCTAGTATTGATACGGAGCAATTTGACACAACTGCCTGATATCTACAATTTAACTAGGACTGGACCAACATTGTCAAAGAATAGGAGAAATTAAACTGGCTCATTATGGTTAACTGTGATTGCAATCGCCTTAGAGCAATTCAAAAGGATTAGAAGACTTACATTGTTACAGTCAACATCTTGTCTTATGTTTTCAACCACATTAATGAACATGCGACATGCAGTTGACCGTATCAAAAACATTCATTTTCCAGATTCAGGCCACAAACACTCAATGATTGGCCTTGTGATTTATTGATTGTAATGGCGAATGCGAGACGAATTGGAAATTGGATTCGCTTAAACTCGAATGGCATATCGGTTGGGATCATTAGAATTCTCGGAATGAGAACTTCCTCACCTTTGAATTTTCCTTTTAGTACTCTCGCGTGAATCACATTGCTCATGAGTTCCGTTGTATAATTTTGGTTGATTGAGATTGCGAACCATGATGACGACTGAACTAACCTTCAATTGTAAATTGTGCGGTGGCAAGCCAGACACATCCAATGAATTCAAAAACGCAGTTGGATAGTTCGTTGCTCCGTCTTCGTTTTTACACAGTCTATTGATTTGAAGGAATGCAGGGAACCAACGATTTGATTTTGAATTGTGCAGTTTAAGTGATCCACATCCTTGTTCTTTGCTGCTAAAATTGCTCTAGTTGAATGTGGTTAACAATGATGTTCGAAAACACTTTGTTGATGAGCTCCTCTTTTGTTGAGACGAAATTGCAAAAACTCGGCGGGAACGAAATCAATCCATTCGATGCGTCGACAGGAACACGACCATTACCGATTGTTAACAGTTGATTGGAGAACACTTCGGCAGATGGATCGTTTAGCAATGCAACTGGAATGTTTATCGTCAGCTGAAGTTTCTTCACATAACGCCACAATGTCGATGATTTGAGGTAAGCATTGAGCTCATCGGGAGCGGTCGATCGTGGTATTACTTGTAGATTTTGCCGGAAATCGGCTGAGAGTAAAATCAATGCACCCCCAAAACATCTTGCGTCATTACGCAGATCAATCATAGTGCGATTCAGAGCTTCTAGCGCACGTTTATGCGACATTGTACATTCGTCCGAGATAATAATTTTGCTTGCTACCAAAACTTTGGCCATTGCTGAATGTTTCGCTATGTTACATGTTGGTTCTTCAACCGCTTGAAGGTTTAATGGCACTTTCAATGCCAAATGAACGGTTCGGCAATCTTTTAGCAGCGTAGCCGCTATTCCAGAAGAAGCAACTGCTACAGCAATTTCTAATCTTGCACGAACTCTAGCCAAAATCAATGATATGAGGAATGCCTTGCCAGTGCCACCAGGCGCATCAAGGAAAAACAACATTTCCATCATCAATTGCCTTCATCACCGTATCATACACTTCTTTTTATGGGGATTCAACTAATGTACATTCGTTCGAACCAGTTGGCTTAATACATTTGTGCTGTATTCACGTTCATGCTGCAATTTTCGTTCGAAAGAGTCGTTTATTCCACGATCTGGCGATGGCATTCCTAACCAGACTAACAAACTGCCGCACATGAGGTAACACATGTCTTCTATCAAAACCAAAGCCTGTTTGTGCATCTCTTCATTTATCTCTAGATGGGGATTCTCTGAATGGACACGAACTCGATGCAAAATGTTTTCTGACATGTCATCCTAGTACTTGTCCCGCAATTCACGAGGATTCGATGGAAAACATGTGGAAATAACGATCGCAAATAATGTGCGTATCTGACTTGGAAATGCGGAAACAGTTGCTTCAGCGATTGTCGTGTCCCAATGCGTATCATTTTCAAGCAAATTGTGCTCCTGATATGGAGCACGAAATGTTGGCAACACTACACCATTGACAGTCCGAAGTAAATTCAAATGATGTCGGCCCACGAACATTCACCAGCAATAGTCGCAAGTAAAAGCATTCATCATTCTTCGGATGGACTGTATAAATACGGCGAGCTTCAGTAGAACACACATCTGGATGACCTGGAACTACATCGCCTTGCTTTCGACGTTGAAATTTCTTCGATGAAGTATTCCAAGTGTAATGGATCACTTTGGCAAATCGAGAAGAAACTAGTCAATGTTTGCCGCTGGTGGGTTTTGAGCACGTTAAGCGGCATTTGCTGCAGTGAAATAAACTCGTTGACCGTTCTCCCGATGCACTGCCAAATGTGTAACAGTCGGATAGCGTTCGTGAATGGTAAATAAGAATATACGGCATATCGCCTCATTGCCGCCATGTCACTGCCTTTCGTGACATATTTGCAGATGTACTTGATGGACTTCACTGAACTGCAATACTCCACGTTACAATGCGCCTTGAATGTTTTGGAAAGAAGTGGCGAATACGGAACAACCCCAGAGTTGTCGACCACGAAATCATTTCCCTTCTTTCGCACTAGATAACCATCCTTACCAGTCAAATGAGAATGTGCGCATGCGGCAAGCCTCTTTTTCGCCATTCAATCGAATACATCCAACATCGAGTATTCCCAAAGACACGATGCTTAACAATACAGTCCATCAGAGACCGGATTTTTGGCCTGAATACACATCGTACCAATCACTTGATGTTTGGCCAGGAAGCAGCAGTTGAAAAATTTCTATCCACTTTGGATTGCACGTGAAGGTGATGAACAGGTCTGGACGGCCGTAATGATGTACATATATCATTGCATCTTGCGCATATTCATGCATATGACGTACGGTGCCAACGAAAGTCGCCGGTAAAATGGTCAACCGCATTTCTTTCGGTGCAAATTGCATAGCGTAAATGAATGTACTCCTCCGTGCGTAGTTTGGTTTGATTTAAACTGATAAAAAGGACACGCTCCGCTTCTATTTTGGCATACATATCGACGCAGAATTGCTGAAACAATCGGCGAAATTGAAGCAAATAGTTATCGACATTTTGGCGCATCATCAAACAATATGCGTAAAAATTCATTGCGCTGACCTTCTTAGTGGTTTCGTCGCCTAAAATGATATCAGTGACATTAGACTCATATTGAAATGAAAATTATTATGATATCGATACTCACCGGTCAATGGATTTATCATCTTGATATTGATGTAACATCCATCGTCTCCTTGCCAAAACATCAGTGGGTAATGCAATGCATCATGGGCGATGTGTTTCGGATATTCGTTGCAATTGGCCAGAGTCCCGACTTGTGAGCACAATATCGCGTGATTCCAGATTTTCGCCAACAATCACAACTGCAACCTCATCTATTGTTGGAGCGTTAAATTGGCGTTCGTGCGTTCTAGCAGGTCGTTTATCCGCTCTGATCACGACTTTATTGTCATCACTTGGCATGCGATCCAACGCAGTTTTGAATAACCGAACCAATGCATGATGTTCATGAAGTAGCTGCTGCAGATCTCGAGGAATTCCTCTTCTCACTGCCGTATTGCTTGTTTGGCGCTAATCAAGTTGATTTTCCACATCGCCCATGAAGTAAATTTGGACGAATTTGTGCTGTGCGTCTTCAAGCGGTAGCAATGATCCAATTCGATGGTGAATTTGGCCTTGGATCTGTAGAGTCGATGATGAAATTTGAATGAATGATTTTCTTTAATTTATTTAATATTAATTTTTTTAATTAAATTTAATTTCTTTTATTACCTTGAATGTCAGATTGGATTTGCGTTCATTAATAATATCTGCTCCAAATTAAGTCATAGTTCATAGTTCGATAGAAAATGATGTGATTCTGATGTTTTACCATGAAGCAAAGAATGCAATGTCTCTGGTGGCAAGGGCAATGGTGGTAATTTAACCTTTCCACTTAGACAGCACAATCTGGGCGTTCTCCAGCGAACTTCAATGCAGCGCAATGGTTGCACATAACCTCCATTGAGCCAATTTGAACGGAAGGATGCGAGCTGTAGTCAATTGTGGAGTCGTACTGAAACGCTCTCGATTCAAATCAACATTTGAAGCGCTTCTTCTTACGCGTTGTTTTCGATTTTCACGTTGTTGAGTTGTTTGATTTGCTCCATGATTTCTCATTGTTAACTGAGCCGTTTCATTTGCCGCTTGTCCGTCTTCCTGCGTTTGTGATACACGAAATTGTGCCATACTAACACGGCGCTGTTCTCGTGCGATTTCTTCATTCGTATTCAATTGATGGGCGATGTTCCGAACTCTACTTGCATTACGGGTTCGATGCGAAAGATTAGATCTTCTGGCTCGCGGAATTGTGAATAACACTGAGAAATGAATGTCACAAAAGCAATTAAGGAATTATCGATACATACAATACATGTGCACAAATGTCATAACCTCACAAAATAAACATCGATGCAAACATGTGCATAAATGTCATAACCTCACAAAATAAATATCTTCGTTGGCAACTTACCGTTGAACAGCGAATTCGAATTGATTTTCAAAGTAATCGACCTAAAAATTAATTGCACAATCCGAGGCACGAGCACGATAACTTTGGCGCCAAAAATTGATAATGGTTTTTTATTGAGGGGTAAAAAACAAGCATTTTTTGCTATGTGAGAGGGGGGTCTATCTCTCCCCGTTTAGGAGATAGGTGCAATTTTATGAAAAAATGACTTAAAATGGAAAAAAAATTATTAAAAAACAACGGCAACTGGATCAGTTTCGAAAGTCAGAAACCTATTCTTCAACCCTAAGTTCCAGCTACATACATACGTATATTATTTGTATCAATAGTTTTCAAGAAATCGCATGCAAACCCAAAATTTTGATAAAAAAAATTTAAAAACTGAAGTTTGGACCAATTTTTTTCAAAATTGTGAAATGAAATGCTAAATTGGATTCCTCTGGTCGATGACTATAACAATTTTGAATCGAACACAAAAAACCGAATGTCATCAATATTCTTCATCTACAGTACTCATCCCAAAATTACAAAGTTCACATTAATGACAAAGTTTTGCTGATTCGCATTATAGAAAATTCACATGTTCGAATGTTGCAGCAAATTATTTACTTTGCGTGATATGTATGTTTGTACTTATGTAATATGTAATGCACTTGATAATGAGCAACATATAACCGAACAAACGGGTGACTGTTGTACTGTTTTGTTTTTCATACATATGTGGTAAAGCGTGTAGTTATTGATATTCACAAAGGTCATTCTATGTTCAACCTTAGTGCGAATCGGGTATTATTTATTGTGAATAAGCAATGGCGGCTAAGCATCCTCTAATCCATCCTAAATCAAATAACTTCTCAATATTTTGTTCGTTTGCGGATTTGGTGTCGACAAACAAAAACAGCATTGTTTTTTTTAGAAGAAATTGGTCTAATTCCCACTAAAACATCAACTCCCCCACTGTGTTGCTATTTACGGATGAAGGTGGAAAAATGCAAAAATATAAAGTTCGGTTGGATGTGGCGATGCTCAAAAAAAAGCTCTAAAAAAAGGTGACAAAAATTGTAGGAATACAATTAATCCATCTATCGGCACATTTTTCCATGGGCTTCCATGTCGGCTAGAGATTCGCGATGTTCTTGCGATAATTATCTCTTTTGTGATTAAAATGCCTGTGAACACGGTTTTTCAGGTAAATTAATTAAATCCTAAGTTACAACTTTATGTTTTTTTTAAATATTGTTGTATATAATTTTTTTTAAAATTAGCATTTAATCGCTTGGCGCCATCATGACAATAAAAATGAACTAAGCACATCTACTATAATAGATTACTTTAACTATTGTCGTGAAATAGCCGAAATTATATCGTCTCACGTTGATGTTAACATTGGCGGCAAAGAAAAAACTGTACAAATCGACGAAACTTTTCTTACGAAAAGGAAATGCCACAGGGGCCATATTACTGAACAAATGACAATCGTGGTATTGGGATTGTTTGGAAAGAAGGTAAGGCCGGGCGGTGCTTTAAAGTAAACTCCAAATGTAAGGAAAATTTGTGGCCTTATATCCATAAATACATTGACCCCAACACCAGTCGTATTTGTACCGATAGCGCGCGACAGTATATAGGTGTTGAAAAAATATTCTCTAGTTCCACAACAAAGGCGAATATGTTAACAAGACCGATGCAGCCAACACAATTAATGATCTGGAGAATCAGAACAAGCTTCTGAAAAGAAAAACAATTTTATGCCGAAAAACAACAGACCACCTTCATCAATATATGGCACTTTTCTTTTTTATCGTAAATACTGCATTGAAAAAAAATATAAGGCCGACTTTTGCTCCCAAATTATGGAATTTCTGCTGGACGTAAAAGAAGTATACCCATGTTTTATCGATAGTAAAGAAAGTGTAGGTTTGCAATTAAAGGACTTCGACACTCTCATCTTTCACAGTGAGCACTTAGAAGATAATTTACCGACAAAAAAACCTCGGCTCCTCACCTTCAATGACGAACTCAACGAACTCGACAGTAACACCAGTACGGACGATGATTTTATTGACGAAACTTACTATATATACCTTTTTAATATGTACATTAAAAATCGACTTGACTATTTTTAACTAACCACTGATTTACTGACATACTGACTGACTAAGACACGGAATGCAATGCAATTCTACCTCCTCGTGGTGCATTCTGGGTAACGCTAAATGATTTGCAATACCGTACTTACAAAGATGATAGGTTCATCAACATTACTATAATCCTCGAAGTGAGATCACCGTAAATACCAAAAAACAAAAATCTCATAAATAAGTAGTTTTGGTAATTTTCAATTTTCTCAAAAACTAGACGACATAAATCTATTCGGTTTTTTGTTTTCATTTCAAAATTGAAATAGGCATCGACTACAGGAGTCCAATTTAGCACTTCATTTCACAATTTTGAAAAAAAAATGGTCCAAACTTCATTTTTGAAATTTTTTTTATCAAAATTTTGGGTTTGCATGTGAATTTCTTAAAAACTATTAATACAAATAATATAGCTGGAACTTAGGGTTGAAGAATAGGTTTCTGACTTTCGAAACTGGTAGAGTATTTTATTGTAAGTGTTGCCGTTGTTTTTTAATAATATTTTTTCCATTTTAAATAATTTTTTAATAAAATTGCCCCTACCCCCTGAACGGGGAGAGATAGACCCCACCCCCTTAGTAAAAAATGCTTGTTTTTGACCTTCCTTATCAATTTTTGGCGCCAAAGTTATCGTACTCTCCCCCAATCCGAAATTCACGTTTGGATTGATTGTCGATGCGCACACAATCACAAAGAACATAATCATTCACAATGTGCACTTCATCAAACTGAACTCACTTCTATGCAATCACTTTTCGCTGGTAATTTTCAGAAAAAATCATTTCAAAACAATGTATTAAATCAAATTGAATTGCAATAACTGTCGAAAGCTGATAAAAATTTGATAAAATTTGAGAAATGCTGATAAATCACAACACACGTCTGCACAGCACAATAGTATGCGATGGAAAGACTGTGCAAATGAATCAGTTGTCAAAAGTTGATGCACACATCGCCATCTACTGGCAATACCAGAACCAGCATTTGAAATCATGTTCGTTTTTAATGTGTGACAAAAAAAATTGCTACAAAAACAATTGTCGCAAAAAATTGACAAAAAAAAATCATCACAACGTAACGTAAACATAAACGTCATCTATCATGATGATGGCGTCGTAAAATGGCTCCATATAAAATGTATGGGAAAATGAATTTTCTTCATAATTTTTTTTTTCAGCGATTTTTCGGGAATTTTCGTGTGTATTCTTCTTGCCTGGCCGGAGACCAGTTCGAATTATTGCAAATCATCGAAATCGGTCCAGGCGTTCTTGAGTTATAAGCGTAGTAACTAACGTCACTCTTTATATATTAAGATTCTTTCTAGGACCTTGGATAGAAATGTTAGAATGGCAATTGGCCTAAACTCATTTTGATTTTCTGGAATTGGTATAATTTTAGCTTGTTTCCAAACTGAAAGAAAAACATTTTACATAAATATTGTATTAAAAAGATGCGTTATGTATTTTAAGATATTAAGAAGTATAGCCTTGATGAAAGCCGGATGAATTTCATCAAGGCCAACAGAATTGGAGTTTATACATACATATGCAGCTCTCTAAAACGTCGGTCTCGTCCACTGATGAAAATCTAAAACTTGATGAGGAAAAGAAATTGTTCTCCGTTAATAGAGTCGTTGGATCATCAGTGGCTTCTTGACATGGCAAAGTAATAAACTCCCTTTTTAATTCATTGCAGTCAATGTTATCAAAAATATTGTTTTTTTGTTTGCCTATACCAATATCAAGTATGTTTTTCCAGAGTTTATGTTTGGCTTGAGATGGGTCTAGTCGGGGGCGAGGAAACGCCTCTTTGCTTCACATAACTCGGCCATTACCTTGTTTCTCAGCCTTTTAAAATTATGAAATTGAACATCTAATCGAAAACGCTTAAAAGTTTTATACGCCTGGTCACGCTCATATACCAGTATTCTTATATTAGTACTGAACCATGGCATGTTTTTTCTTGCGTTTGTTTTTGTAATTAATGGAACGTGGAAATCAAACAAGTTTTTTATGTTGATGGGAATGAAATCCACTAGGTTATCAACGGAGGGCATTTCATAAACTCAAAACCATTCAATTCTCTTTAAATCAGTTTCCAATTGACCCACGTTTATGTATTTGAAGTCACGAAAGCTTATAGTCCTACTTGTAATCGAAGGTTCACATTGAAATGTTAAATGGATCAGATCGTGACGCGAAAAACCGGGAACAGATGGCTGACAAAGAATACATCAAGAAATGTATTTCTGTGATCGGTAAAGTGCGTGGGTGACGATGTATTTACTAAGAAAAGATTTAAAGCACTCATATCATGAACAAGGGACAAGTCCTCAAGTACGCTGCTGTTAAAGTGGCCAACAACAAAAACACAGGGTGATATACAAGACAATTCATCTATAGCTTTTAATAGAAATGAAGTATCGATGTTTCGATTTGGAATGTACATATACTGAGCGTAGCAAAATTGTATTGCCTTTACAAATCATTTCTACGAAAACAAAATCTATCTCACTTCCAAGTGGAGCTTTACGTATAAGTTAACAGTTTAATTTCCTGTTGACTAAAATAGCAACTCCTCCCCTAGTCTTCCAATTCTTTTTTTTTATAACTAGCGCGCACTCAAGGGGTTAAGGTACCCTTAAAATGTTTGCCCACAGCGAAGGCGAAGGAAATTTAGGGAGTAAGGAAGGATAGGTACCGATGTACGTCGGTTTTATATGTCTGAATGTTATAATGACTAGGAAATAGAGAGCTCGGTAGGGCATTCTACAAGCGAATTGTTCGGCTTAGGAATGAATCACCATATTTCAGAGTACGTCCGAAAGTGCGCTTGAGGGTATATTGATGAGCATTCATAGCGAGACGTGTGTTTCCGTTAATGGTATAAAGGGGCGAGATGCTACTGGCGATTTCTATGGAGCACTGATGGTGGAAATAACGGTAAGACAAAGTGAGACAGGAGACATTTCATCGGTGTTCGAGGGTATCCATTGCCTGAGTGAAATTGGTATCAGCTATGAGTTTTATCGCACGGTTTTGAATCCGGTCTAGCAGATGCAGAGATGTTTTAGGCGCACATGACCAGATGAAATCATTGTACTCCAATTTTGGGAGGATGAATGCCTTATATATTGAGGCCAAAAGCATTTCTTACATCGCTTGAGAAAGCCTAGACATTTCGCCGCATTTTTGGCGACATCTAATATGTGGTCATTCCAACGTAAGTTGTCATTGACACGTATATCGAGAATGGAAAGTTTATCGTTTTCGACGATGCAAGTGCCATTCATGGATAATGGGTATTTAAATTTAGTTTTAATGACAGCAGACCGCGTTGAGTTTTGGGAATATTAAATTCCACTCAGTTGATAGTTCCCCAATTGATTGTACTAATAATATCAGAATTTAATGAGCTTAACATACGATGCCGTTCCCGTTCTGCAGCCGTTCGTGAGTCCGGGAACGAATATGAAAAGCAGAGAGTACTGCCATAAGCAAAGTAATATATTGGATTGGAAGTAGCAGACAAGAAATCGTTGATGAAAATTAAAAAGAATGTCGGAGACAGAACGGAGCCCTGGGGCACACCAGCATTTATTTTGTGAATATCAGACCTGAAACCGTCCAAGACAACTTGAATTAAACGTTCCGGAAGGTAGTTTCTAATCCATTGAAGAAGGGAGTCATCGATCCCAAGAGCACGCATTTTCGACAAGAGAGCCTGATGCCAAACTCTGTCAAACGCCTTAGAAATATCAAGTGCAACTATCTTGCTTTCGTCAGATTGATGTACGCTTTGGTTACACTTTTCGGTGAGACATGCCATCAGATCACCAGTGAACCTGTTGTTACGAAAACCGTACTGCCGGTCATTGAGAAGTTTTCGTGTTTCGGGATATTTCATGAGCTGACGGTTTATCAGTGTTTCCATGACGTTGGAATAAAGGGACGTAAGTGCAATGGGCCTGTAGGAGGAGAAAGAGGAAGATTCGCCTTTTTTAAGAAAGGGCTGGACAAATGCTGTTTTCCAACTTCTCGGAAAGAGTCCTGAAGAGTAGGACTGATGAAAAAGCTTACGCTATGGTCTTGCCAGCGAGGAGGAGAGCAATACCATCTGGACCAGCGGATTTGTGAATGTTAAGATCTTTAAGTACTCTTGCTACTACACGAGTGCGAAAGTGGATTTGTCCCATTGAAGATTCGACGCACTCAAGTGTAACCGGAGACAAAGCATAATCTGGGAGTGTTGAGCTGGCCGCAAATTGTGCAGCAGGCAGAGTGGCCTTGTCCAAAGAGCTGACAGCTAGAATATCATTGTAAATGAGCGTTGGGATGGAGGATGAGGCAGAATTTCTGATGCTTTTGACAAATGACCAAAAGCCTTTACTACCTTGTAGTATTTTTTGCCTCAAGTTATGGTCGTATTGCAATTTCACACGCTTGAGAAAGACGTTGCAGTCGTTTCTGGCTCGTTTAAGCTTTTCTCGGTTTTCCTGTATCGGATTGGTCTTGAAGAACCGAAAAAACATTTCTGTAAGCCTGACAGCCTCTTTACAGCTCGATTCGTACCATGCCTTTTCTTTTGGTTTGAAACTCTTCATTCGATGAGGGATAAAGCTTCTCATTCCAAAGAGAATGGTGTCTGTGATCATATCAGCAGCGGCATTATCGAGGAAATACGAGTATAACGACCACTTAAAATTCCTAAAGAAGCTATTAAGACTGATCCAGTTGGCTTTCTCGTATTGCCGTACGGTTTTTTTAGGAATCTTTTCTCTAGGTGCGTGGTCGGTGTACGGGAAATTAGCTGATATGACACAATGGTCCGAGGAGCCTAGAGGAGAGAACACATCGACGGTGTACTTATTTGGGTGAGAAGTTAAAAACAAATCCAGGGTGTTTGCGGTACGACCATCAACATGTGGTATGCGTGTGGGCTCATTTACAAGCTGCGTTAAGTTATTTTCCGCAGCGAAGATCTCAACACACTGTCCTTCGGGTGTTGTCTGTGCAGAATGTCGAAGCCACCCAGAATTGTGTATATTGAAATCGCCCGTAATAACGATATATTCTTTGAATAGAGTCAGGCAGCGCATCAAACTCGTTAAAAGTCGAATTGTTGTCCAGTTTGGAGCGTCGGTAAATAAAGCAGTAGTGGATAATTTGCTTCTGTCAGAACGAAAAGGCTTATAAAATCCATCCGAAGAACATGATTCATCCCCTATACCACTTAACAGCCACGTCTCCGAGACACAAATCACGTCAACTTTCGAACCTTCAAATAAGTGCCTAAACTCATCAAGTTTTGGGAGTATACTCTGAGCATTGATATGACAAATTTGCAAGCCATAACGTTAACCATTACACGCATTGTATTATTTTGGAATATCTGTGTATTATTTCATTGGAATCAACCATTCTTAAAAAATAAGAAAAGAAGGTTCCAATTTAACCTCATTTCTTATAGGAAGAAAAAGCTGCAAAATACTTCTAGGAAGACGAAAGGATCACAAGAAGACAAAAAATATGATGGTAATAGGTATTTATGAAGTAGTAACTGCATTAGAGCAATTTTATATAAGCATTTAAATTCAAATAAAAATAAAAATAGAGAAGAGAAAAGCGAAAAGCGAAAAGAATATAAGCAATTTATAAAAAAAAAAAAGAAAGTAATAACTAACTTAATGTGTTCATGTTTGTTGTCACCTTTTAGAGCTGGATATCTTGTTGTCCGTAACGTAGTGGCAAAAACGGTCAGGTCATCGGCAGTCTCAATTAATTTTGCATTCTCTTCCTTGGTTTTCTTGACGTAGACCAGCCCACGGAAAGTAAGCGCCGACATTTTTTTTTCTCGCTTTAGTTTTAATGCACATTGTAGGAGAGAGCGATTTTTAACAGTTCAACATTCGTGAACTAAACGTAAACGTATTGATTTCAAAACAAAGGTTTTGTCGTTTGATGGAAATTTTTTTATTATAATCGGTGGGGCAACGAGGTTGGTCTTTAATTTAAGACGGTAAATGTTTTTAATTGTTGGTGGATTTGCTTTTAAAGTTATGCAGAGTTGATTGAAAATACAAATAAGAAATTTCAACTGTTCTTCTTTTTTTATTTTTTACCTATTTTATCATGTAACTGATACAAGTTTCGATTTGGACAAGTTTGATGCGAGCTATTAAAAACTTTTTAGTCCTTGGTTTTGAAATTTCAATTGCTTAAAACCAAACCGAAAATGGTCACTCCGTCAAACACGTCTACTTAGTAACACATGACCTACGGGTAAAGACGGACTTTGATTATTAATAATTTTGTGAAAGAATATACTGTTTCTAGCATTGATATACAGTTGCAAATTACAACCAAGTAAGTCCCTAGAGTATTCGGAGATGTGCTCATATCTACGACTGCCATAAATGTACCGCACCGCATCATTAAAAGCTATTTGTAATTTACGCTGAGATAATGAGTCATATATGTTATGAGAGGTAATATGTTATGAGAGGTAATATTATATTAACGTTGTTACCAGCTTTCGTCGTGTTTCAATCGGAGTGAAATATGAGCTAAGCCACAACTTGCGAAGGCATCCGTAGATACGACCAATGACTACGTTGGTGTGATTGCTACCAGATAGATCTCGAGTTATTGTGTAGCCAGGACTATTGGGTGATTCTATGACTTTGATTTTATTATTATTAAGATGTAAGTCAGGTAGAAGATTTGAATTGAATTTTTTCCTGGATATTGGAATTACTTGAGTTTTTGACGGATTTAGTAGTAACCCATTTGACATTGACCAAGAATATATGCGTTTTAATTCATCGTTAATGAAAAAAGCGAGTTCATTAAGGTTGGAGTAAGGTGTAGTTGAACATCATCTGCATATAGGTGTACTGAAGAGTGTCTGCACAAGGCTGGTAGGTCATTTATGAGCATGCAGAAGAGAATCGGTCCCAATATTAAGCCCTGTGGCACACCTTGTTTGATCTCCGCTAATGAAGAACTACGTTCACCCGAAACAACAATTTGCTACCTACCGGAAAGAAAACTGCTCAGTAATTTCACTGCCCCTTCACTAAATCCAAAATTTTTCTTTAGCTTCCAACACAAAATTTTATGATTTACTTTATCGAAGACCTTCGAGAAATCCAGCAGACAAAGAAATGAAACATGAAATCTTGTCTCATTTCTTCAAGTAAATTGATCGCTGAGCACTCAGCAACTTATTGAATGACAAGTGCTTCGTAATTTGTTTTGCTATTATTTTCTCAAAAGCCTTAGACAAGCAAGATAGAATGTTAATCGGTCTAAAATTGGCAGGAGATGCTGGGTAGGTGATAGGCAAAACTCTCGCAATTTTCCAGAACTCAGGAAACGTTTATGGTATTATGCACCAGTTGATTACATGTGTGGGATAAGATACAATTTGCGGTAAGATAAGTTTAATAAAGCGTACTGGTACGCCATCTTCACCTATGGGGTCAGATTTGATAGCTGTTACATAATCTTCCAGTCTTGTCAGCGAGTGCACTACTTCCTCAGTCTGACTAAAATCAAATTCATTTATACTGAAATCATCTCCCAGAAATGCAAGATTTAGTTCATCGGGATCGAGGACACATTTAGAGTTGTCGTTACTACTTGATATACCAATTTTAAGCAAGTTACTCCAAAGTTGCTTTGCAGGGAGGGATATATTTAGTTTAGAGGCGAAATATTGTAGTTTTTCTTTGAAGTATGTACATATAAGGTGATGTAGTTACGTGCCGCTTTGTACCAAGACCAGTTATCATTAAATGGTCTATGCTTCAACTTACTATATGTACAATTTGTTTCTTCTTTTAATAGAGCTCTGTTTTGTATTTTGACCTTTTTAGTTGGTACACATTGATCGAACAATTGTGCTAAAATAGCTTGAAACAATTTTACTTTTTCATTCGGATCAGCCACTAAGCGCATTGCTCCCAAGCAAAGTAGCTATTTGGAGGGCATTTAAGTCGATGGAATGGAAATCTTTAAACGTGACAGTATCTGGGATAATAGTTTTAGACAAATTCATATCATAGGTACTGAAAAGATGATCATGGCCAGAAACATCAAACGATAGTTGGTCAAACAGTAGAACAAGCGACGGATTAGAAACAACAACTAAATCCTTTATTTGAAGGGTAAGAGAGTCATTCTTTATTAAGTTGGTGTTAAAGTCACCGCAGATGATTATGTGCTGATAGAGCACACAGTATTTAGAAATAACTGAGAAGAACGGTACAGGGGAGCAGTGTCTATTGTTACTGTACACACATGCAACCAAACATTTGGTATTGCAGTCACATATTTCAATTATAATGTATTTGATTCATCAATACAGGAACAAGAGAACAAGTATTTTAAATAAGGTAATTTGCTGTCGTTTAAACTACGCGCATTTAAATAACAAGCCTTAAGTCCCTCAAAACTCTTGGATAGAACATTTACCATACTGTGCGTTGATTTTTCATTCACACTGTATTGGTTTCCTAATCTTGTGACATTAAAGAAAAATAAAAAAAAGTGCAATACAGCTAGGAAAGAGGATGAAGAACTGGGTAGAGGTTTAGTGAAGAAGAGAGGGGAGAAAAACAGAATTACAGTAGATGAACAGGCTTACGTATAATTTGTAGACAACGTTCATTGATGCATCACAGCAGCAGCAAGCAGATCTTCGGAGCTTTCAATGAGAAAGCTTTTTTCATTCGCCGACTTCTTAACATACACAGATCCATGTTTTTTGTACACAGCAAACAGCTGTTTCTTTCGTCTGAGACCAAGAGCGCTGTTCAGGAGAAACCGTGTTTGTCTCGTTAGACTCTCATTTCAATAACAGCTGTTGTCCGCTTCTATGCCCAGATCTTGGATACGTAGTCAGTCATGAGTTGTTTGCGGTAGTTCGCTGCTGACATCAGAACGGCGTTTCTCTCTTGTGAATTGCTGAATTTTAACACGATAGGAGATGCTGCGGTGTTAATGTTGTTGTTGATACGTTTTTTTGTACGAAAAACGTTTTGTAGGAGAGGCGGCTGTGGGTGTGGTGTGGGTGGCCGTGGCTCAAGTGGACTGGCTTCCAAATTGGAAGCTTCGGTGTTCGAATCCCAGCCTTGCCCGAAAGACATTTTCATTTTTTCAGTTAACGAAAATCCAGTAAGACGAGTAGTTGACTAGAAATCAACATCAAGTCAACTTGCACTAAGAATTTAGTCTCCCCATTAAATGTTGGATGCCACCCATGGAGCGAAATAACCACTGAGCCCAAATATCTTTCTTTCTCTCTCTATTCCATTTTTCAAAAAACTTAATACATGCTGAGGCATTATAAGTGTATTCATACCCACCTGAGTGTTAAGTTCTTTTTTAAAAAAAAAAAAAAAAAAGCCACATGAGGGAGGTTTACAAGGTTAAATTGCAAAGCCGAATACAGCAACGAGGAGAAACACTGCAACAGCTCCAAGCAGACGTCAGTATACTGGCCCATTTGTCATATCCCACCGCAGGCCAAGAAATAAACGACGAAATGGTAAAGGACGCATTCATCAGGGGAATCGCAGATTCGGAGCTACAGTCAGTAGTAAGGATGTCCGGGAAAAGAACTCTTGCTGAAGCACTTGCCTTCGCTCTGGCGATGGAAGCAGCCAATTAGGCTTCCAAAGGAATATTTTTCGTCAGGGAAGTATCATCTTGTGAATGCTCCTGCTCAAGACTATGTGCCGAGCAATGAAATACTCCGCGGGAAAGATGAAGGATGTGCTGCTAGAACTGCGATAAAGTATTGTAGGACATCTTCAAGGGCATTGTAAAAAACCGGTACGACGAAAAGGCTGCCTTCACTGGGGTTACAGCAAATAGAGAGAAAAACGGGCAGAAACAGCTATCAAGAAGTCGGTCAGACTTCCCGAAGGCATCAGTCGAGAAATGCTTACTTAGTGGGGCAGAAGTTAGTAACAGGAGTTGATGACTTCAGGGCAACTATCCCTGTCTCGTGGCCAAAACAATGGAACGAAAGTCTCCCAGCAGAAGTAATCAATAGTAAGGAAGCGAGAGATCAGGCCGCAGTCCAAATGATCAGAACTGAACCAGCAATGACGCAGATAATGACATTGAACCAATACTGGCCTGGAAGGAACACGAAGAAAGACCAAACTGGCAGGAGATATCAGACCAGAGTCAAACTTAGAAGGCATATTGGGCACAGTGGGACTCGCCTTGTATGCAATATGGTTTGCTGAAGAGAAAATGGGAAAGTGCAGATGGAACAATATCTCGTATGCAGCTAATTGTGCCGTGGTCCAGAGTCAGCCAAGAACTCCATGAATACATGATGGAATCTCAGGAGGCCAATAAACCAGGCTTTGGGAAAAGTAAGGGGACGTTAAGCGCTAGACAAGATGTCGAGATTTGTCGCAAAAAGTGCATAAGGTGTGCGGCTACAAAGCGCCCAAAAGTAAAGCCACAGGGACGAGTGCAACAATACAATGTCGGAGCATCATTCGAACGAATAGCCATCGACATCGCTGAGCCGTTTCCCAAAAAACTTTAATGGCAACCGATACACCCTCGTGGTCATGGATTACTTCAGTAAGTGGCCGGAAGCGTTTACTATTTCAAATCAAAGAGAGAAGAGATAGTCACCAACTGGATGAGTATATTTGCTGTCCCAATGGAACTACACTCTGATCAAGGGCGAAACCTTGAATCAAAATTCTTACAGGAAATGTGCCAATATCTGGAAATAAGGAAAACAAGGATAACACCACTACACCCTCAATCTGATGGAATGATCGAGGGCTTCAATCTGGACCATTTGGACAGAATGTGTCATTTCAACGGAACGAAGAATGACGAAGTTGTTCGGGACGAACAAATTTTGGGAGAGAGCAGTGTAATATCCTTTAAATATGAGCAGCGCCATCTACATTTCAATAACAGAAGATTTCCTTACTTAAATACCAAAAGACTCAACTATTAGCGAATGGGGAATGACATCGAATTTTCTGGAATGGAAATTTGTATGGAACGCTGGACGGCACATATTGTTCTCGAAATTGGAGTATAAATATCAACATCCCCAAGGTATGAAAGTCAGTTCATCAGGTGAATTTGAAGTGTCAATTAAGAGAAGTGATTAAGTGATTTAAGTAAAAGATAAGAAAAGTATGGTATAAGTGGTTGAGATAAGCGATTAAATTGTGAATTGTAATTGAACTAAATAAAGCAATTGTATTGAAAAGATTAATTTCACTTCACAGTATTTTGGAATCATCGAATTTCTCGTCTTAAACAGCGGATTTCATTTTTTAATTGAGTCACGTATTCAGGAATATTGAAGGTAAATCTTATAGTGAGGCTCATATAGTTGATAGTATAATGATGGGGCCACATTCACCTTCTTTTTCTTTTATTAACCCCTGAAATGTGTAGCTCATAATACTACATCTAATGCTACATATTTCCTTTACGTATCTTAATTTCTTCTATTCAGTTAGTGCGATTGGTTAAATCTACGACCTAATAATTTTTATTTGAAACTTTTTTGAAACTCGGTTGGAACTTTGGGCTCTATTGCTTTTTGGGCCTAATATTTCGACAACTCGGTTTGCTACTTTTGCATACAGCGGAATGCCTCTGTGGCCCGACACCCAGCAAAGGTCAAGGTTGAGCTGCTCTGTCAATAAGGGCGGTTTTCGAATTTAATGAGACTGAGTACACGGACTTGATAGCTGCCTGACAATCCGAAAAGATGCGGATATCCTTTGCAGATATCACGTTTTTCTTCAGCCAAGACAGATCTTCTTTAATCGCCAAAATTTTCGCCTGGAACACGCTACAGTGATTTGGAATGCGGAAGGAGAACCTTAGATTGAGCTTATCTGAGCAACCCCGCTACCGGTTTTAGATCCATCTGTGTAAAAGTGGATTGACTTGCCCTCCATGGAAGCATCTTCATCCCAGAAGGATCTAGAGGGGAAGCTTACATAGAAGTCTTTGTCAAACCAAAGTTTTCAGGTGTAATCGATGTTCTCTGTGAGGATTAATGAGGTATTAGGAATGTTAGCGTTGGCCAAACGAATTATTTGTGCATTGTGTAGTCGCTTTAAGGCGAATATCTGCAGTCGCAGCTACTTGCCTGCTGAAAATATCGAGGGGTGTCAAATGAAAAAGAATGCCTAATGCCGCAGAGGGAGTAGACCGTAATCCTCCGCTTATACATAGACATACTGTTCTTTGGACCCTGTTTGGTTACTGCAGTTGACTGCATTATCTTAGGCCGTCCACCAGACGACAACATCGCAAGTGAGTATCGGTCTTATGACCGAGATGTGTAGCCGGTGGGTTATGCGAGGTTGAAGTCGCTTTTTGCAAGGGAATAAAGCTACTGAAGTTTTATTGACTCCTTCTAGAATATTAGATTTCCAGTTTAGTTTCCTGTCAAAAATGAGGCCCAAATATTTTGGTTTATCGGAAAAGACCAAACTGGTGCCGTTTATTGAGGGAGGGTTTATAATTGGAATTTTGTATTTCCTGGAAAAGAGGACAAGATCAGTTTTAAAGGGTTTTACTACCAATCCATTGCGATCCTAACAACGGATTAATCTGTTAAGATTTAGCTGAAAGAATTTTTAATGATATTAAGATGCTTACCTGAGACGGCTATAGCAACGTTATCCACATAGGCAATCACCCTGCTAGCACCCGCTTCCAGGTATATCAGCAGTTCATGAACCACTAAGTTGTAGAGAATGGGAGAAAGGACAGCCCTTTGTGGCGTACGTCCACTGACACATCTGTTAGCGGAAGACCCACTCAGTTTGGAGTTGATTATCTTGCTGTTTAGCATAAGACTGATCAACTCCCCAAGTGAGTCGTCTACCTGGAGAGTTGACAGGGCAGTCGTGATTGAAGAAGTCTTGGATCAATTTTAGCTCCTATATGGATATCAATCAGTCGTTCTAGAGTTTTCAGAAGGAAATATGACAGACTTATAGGTCTGAGGTCTTTGGGGCAACATGAGAACATTTTCCGGCTTTGGGAATAAAAACTACATTGACTTATCTCCATGACAGTGGAATGTGGATCAGTTCTACACAGCTCCTCATAATATTTTCCAGCGTAGGCAGGATAATATCTGAGGACCTTGTGTAGCTCGGCAGGTATTATATCATCCGGACCAGCAGACTTGTACGGTTTGAAGATATGCAGCGCCCAGAGCAGTTTGTCTCTTGTGATCAGACCACGAATTTTGGTGCCGGTTGCAGTAAGCCTGTTTGGGTTGCTCCTGGAAAGTGGGTGTCTAGTACCAGGTTGAGTGATTCATCACTTGGGGTTGTCCAAGAGCCATCGGTTTTTTTCAAACAGCTAGGTATCATAGGATTTGTAGAGAGGATTTTTCTTATCCGCTATGCCTCAGAGATTTCCGCAATTTTGTCACAGAATGACCTCTAGGATTATCGCTTTGCCCTCCTCTGTTCTTTTTTGTATATTTTGAGGGATTCTTTGTATGAGTCCCAGTCAGTCACTTTCCTTGTGTTCTTTGCCAAGTTGAAAAGTTTTCTGCAAGTGTTTTTAAGCAGTCCAAGTGCTCAGTCCACCAGTGCGGCCTTCTCTTGCCTCAAGGTTTAATAAGTGGGCATATCCTGATTGAGAGCCAGGGTGAAATCCTTGACTTTCATAACAAGCTTATTGGTGTCACGCGGGATTCTTGAGAGTTCAGAGGATATTGTTTCTGACAGTATTCCTCTGTATTTTGGCCAATCAATTTTCCGATAATTCCGGAATGCTAGTTCGTTGGGAGGAGCATCACTCAGTCTGAATTGTATGTATCTGTGGTCTGGAAAATAATATTCAGACGATACCATCCAGTTCGTTAGCATTTGAGTGATGCTGTCGGAGACAAGAGTGATATCTGGCACTTCCTGTCGGCTTATTATTATAAAAGTGGGCTCATTGTCAATGTTGCAAACAATGAGTAACATAATCAAAAAGTGACTCATCTCTATCGTTGATGTCGGTACTGCCCCATACCGTGTGATGAGCGTTAGCTTCGCATCAGATGATGAGTTTACCAGAGTAGCCTTCACCAAGATGTTGTTGAAGTTCTCTGATTCTGAATATGTGCCCAAGACCTCATTTTCTTCCTCTGACCGTATAGGACCTGTTTTTGCTTCGTCATCGGTTTCCATTTTCGACAGAATGTCAGAGGAGGAGACCGTCACCTTAACTGTCACCTCGGATACATTGGAGTCGTCGCTATCTTGGGAACCGGCACGGTTTGTTCCAACCATCTCTTGCGCTTGGAAGATTCTTTTGATATTTTGGGAGCAGTGGAAGCAGTGTGTAATCCGTATTTCTTTCTTTAGTTTCAGGATTCGCCTGGAGAATCTCCCAAGATTCATTGACCCTACTCAGCCTCTACAACTCGACAAGTTCGATGCTCACTGTAGAGGCAGAAAAATTATAGAAAGATTCCAAAATGATTTACATAACCAGTTTGTAGTTTTATATAATTCTCAATCGCAGGTCTCATAACACAAGAATGCAAATGTGCAATGCAGATGGAAATAACAGACAAGGACAAGTTTATTTCCCATAGCCTTGCGCAATGCTAAGACTTCGTTTAACTTCACATCAATATCTGAAAAAATATATACTCAGAAAGAAGGTATGCATTCATTTCGCCACTTACCAGTACCGGAACTGCAATACTCTCAAAAATCCTTTATTTCGGCTTTGAAGCTTCGGTTTCTTAAGTAACTTTTACAATAACAACTGCTCTCCTTCCCAATTCTTCTAGGTGTTTTAGTACGTCTTCATTGCATAGTGTGTTTGTATGGTTGGACCATCATTTATTTGAAAAATCTCTGCCTAGCAAATTTAGACTTCTATTAGAGCTCAAACCCAAAAACTAGCTAAGATATTGTATATCTTAAGGAAATTATATAGCTTCCTGGCAATGATATCTTTTAATAAATTTTCTGTTACCGAAAGTATGGATATGGGCCAGTAATTTCAAATATTATCTTATTTTCAGCTGATTTATTGTTTTCCAATGAAATAGGAACCTTGAACATTTCTTCCGTGCTGACTTCATAAAAAAACATTGATCGTCGAACACTACTTGATGGACCGGGAAAGAACTTATACTCAGAAATATAAACTATGTCTGCCATATAGTTGGCAGGTTTTTCTGAAAACTGTTTTGATAGATTGTCAAAATTGATGGCCGCAAAGTATTTCACGAGCGCGTCATCCATATTCACTGATTTTTGTCCTAAGATACTGGTTAAATACTAAAGAGTGGGTCAACAGCTAGTGTGGAAGTTTTAATGAAATTAAACACACGTTTATTGTGAAATCAATGTAGAAATTTGTTGATTAATAAATTTCGTTCTATGGCAATTATGAATGGAATATGATATCGTTCATGTGACCACCACTCCTTCTATTGCAAGCGACCATCCGAAGGTAAAAATTATCGATGACGTTTTGAAGAATAAGTGGGTCAATGGCCACAATTTTAGTTTGAATGTTACGAGCGTAGTCCCAGAAGTACCCGACATAACAAAGAAAACACAAAAAATTTGAGAAAAAATATCTTTCTTTCTCTACGTAGTCCCCTTTTGGTTCAATAAACTTTTTCCAGCGATGTTCACGCCATGACCTTGCCTGCAGATGAAACTGTCTTCGCCTTCTTTTCGAGCCGAAGGCTTCTTCTTCGAAGGTTCACGCACCTTCAACCGACGGTTATCCAATACCATTTTGTGGATTTTGTTCAACATTTCTGACGAAATGAACTCATTTGGTCGACCACTGCGATGTTCCTCTTGGCAACTCGTACAACCTCGCTTAAACTCTGCCACCCAATATTTTATTGTTGTAACCGAAGGACCACACTCGCCCAGTTCCGTTTTGATGTTGGTTGGATTGAGGCCTTACAAATGAAAGTAGTGTATCATATAACGATGACCAATTTTTCCCATTTTTAAAAAAACCATTGAGAGCGTTCATTATTGATGGCTGCCGAATAACTACTAAACAACATAGCGTCGTCAAACTTCAAATTTAAGCCTTAGAAAGTTGGTACTTTTTACAAGTGTCTTTTTTTTAACAACAACCGTCATCTATACGTCAAGTCGGATACTTCTAGAACTACGCTCGTATGTTTGAGATCCTAAATTGTCGCTGGCTTATTGGCATAGACCTTAATCTTCAAATAATCCTACAGGAAGAAGTCTAAAGGTGTCAAATCGCATGACCTTTGAAGGCAATCAACTTCTTCTCGAAATAATGCGATCTTCTAATTTCGTACGCAATAAATTGATTGTTTGGTGGTTTGGGTGGGCGGTAACAACATCCTGTTAAAACCAGAAATCGTCCAGGAATTCAATTTTGGAAAACAAAAATAGTCGGCCAACATTTTGCGGTAACGTTCTCTAACTCTCTCCAGTCTCATCTTCGAAAAAGTACGGACCAATGATGTCATCAACCCATAATTACGTTTAATTAGGTTGTTTAATTACGTACCCATCCGTCCAAAAATGTGCTTCATCGGAAAAGATCAAATTCGATGATAAATTTTCCTGGCACTCCAACATCCAGTTAACAAGTCAGCGATGTCGTAGCTGGTCCAAGGGCTTCGATTGTTGTGTAATTTGGATTTTATAGGCGTGCAAATGAAAATCATCTTTTAAAATTCGCCGTAAAGTGCAATAAATGAGCCCCAATTGTTGACTTCGGCGACGAATTGAGGTTCCTGGTTGGTTTTGGACACTTTCGCTCACACTGATGATGTTTTTGGCGTATACGTACTGGCCGAGCATGCTGATATGAAGTTTGAACCCAGTTTTTTCAAATCACTTTATCATTGCACGAATTCCGGATTCACTAGGGTGATTATGTTGACCGATAAATTCACGAATTTTACGAAATGTTACTTTTACAGATCGCCCATTTTCGTAATAAGGTTGAATAACAAAAATGCGTTGTTGCGTGGTAATCGACTCCATGACGAAAATTGCCAAAGATTGTATGTCATCTGTCAAAAAGATCAACCACATTGAATTCAGCAAATGACAGTAATTGACAGCCAATATCCAAACCAGTTGTTTCGAAGCTGCCTATATCCTGTTTTAATACCTTGTTTCTGCGATTGTTCTTATCTTTCCGGTACCGTCGATCTCTCTCCATACAGGCATTTCGCGGATCACGGTTTATCCAATTCTGCTCATTAGACCTTCTTTTCTGCTTTATTATAAGTTTTATTCTAAGTTTGGGATGCAGATATTGAGGAGTTGCAGGGTGTTTAAAAAAGTTCCTTCGGACACGTATTTACCAACATTTATTTAATTGTAATTTCTAATGCTTTAAGCTTAGAGCAAGAAAGATGAGCTCGTTTGGCGGCCAGTTGAACAATGGTTAATTCGTATTTAAATACTATTACTATCCACGCTTTCATTTTCGACATATTGGACTTTAACCATTTTTTTTAAATAAATTTTTAGGAAAGTTTTTGTATGGGGCTTACAGTTTTAAAGGTATAGGTATAAGGTTAAATAAATTAATCCCCAATATGACTATTTTTTATTATTACTAAACAATTACTCTAAAATAAGATATCTGTCTCCCAAACTGGACCACCCTGTATAAGTTGAATACTTCACGATTTCACGGAAGCAAATTTTGAAATTTTCATAAGCTTTTTCGCGTTACTTTTTTCATTGTGTTTTAGGTAAATGAAGCAAATGTGTTCGAATATGGTCACTATATTGTACCGAAAACTGGCAAACAGGGGCATATAAAAGCAAAAGATTTCAGATGAATAAGTCTGTCATCATTTATGCTTAAAACCGTAGAGCGACTATTGAAGACTCATATTAGGAACAGATGCAGTAATAGCGTTTTGATTGAGCAGCAGCATATATGAAAGAAAAATCGGTTGAAACCGCCCTGTACGAGGTGGTGGGAAAGATAGAGAAGAGTCTACGCTTCGGTGAGGAGTTTGCTATGGCGGTCTTTCTCGACATTGAAAGAGACTTGAATAACGTGGAGTGCGCCGCCATTAAAAATGCTCTAGTAGACGCTAACATTGAACTGGGCATTACAAACTGGGTTTGCAACATGCTTGCAAGTAGGAAAATAAATTGCTCCATTGCGCAAAGCTCGTTTAGAATATCCGTAACCAGGAGAACCCCTCACGGGGGAGTTATTTTACTACTCCTGTAGGTGCTGGTTATCCTCAAAAAGGTTAGTACAATGGGTATAAGTGCCACGGCATACGCAAATGACATGGTCTTATTAGTGCAGGGAAAATACTTAAATATATTAAGCGAGCTTATGGAGGCTGCCCTGAAAACGATTAGCATTTGGGGAAAAAGCTATGGTCTCAATGCCAAACCTTCCAAAACGGAATTGGTCCTTTTTACCAGAAAGTACAAGATACAGCACATCAAACTCCCAAAACTCAACGGAGTGGAATTGCGCAAAGTATCTGGCTGTGATTCTGGACAAAAAACTGAATTGAAATCTTAACGTAGGTTAAAACCTACTATACAGCCAGTACACTGTATACGGTAGTGGTAAGACACAAACTTACATACCGCACACTATTATGGTGGAAAGTAACAAACAAGGAAACGGTTTTCGGAAAATTAGCAGCAGTTCATAGAACGGATTCCATACCATCCCTACGGCAGCATAGAGCACCTTTCTACACCTAACACAGATCAAAAAATAGTGCTATACAACTCACTAATTTGGGTTACTTCAAGAGCAGTGGTTTTGCACACGGTACGGTCCTAGCGGAGCTACTGCCAGGCAATCCAATCCTAACGGATTAAATTCGTTCCTGGGTCAACTTCGACATTCCGTATCATATAATACGAGGGTTGGTTGAAAAGTTTTCGACCGCAACGTAAAGATAACGGAACTCGTCAATAAAAGCTAGTGAATGCTTGTAGTGCATCTTTTGACAGTTGCTTACCGAAGTTTCAGTCATTTTGGACACGCAGTTTTTAGTTGACAGTCGTTTGAGTGAGTCGATGTGAGTGTTTTTTGTGAAAATGGGAAAAATTGTGTTTCGGGCTGTTATTAAATTCTTGTTTTTGAAAGGCAATACGCCTACGCAAATCAAAAATGAGTTGCACTCTGTGTATGAGGACTCTGCATCGTCATTTACCATAGTAAAATTTTGGGCAGCTGAATTTAAACGTGGCCGTAAGAGCTTGGGAGATGATGAACGTTCGGGACGTCCAAAAACTGCAACCACTGACGATCGCATTGCTAAAGTTCACCAAATGGTGTTAGACGACCGCCGAATTAAAGTGAGAGAGATAGTAGAGGTTATGACAATGTCCAAAGAACGTGTTCGTTACATATTAAATCAAGATTTAGGCATGAGAAAGCTGTCCGCACGTTGGGTGCCGCGTTTGCTTACGTTAGACCAAAAACCTGTTCGAATGAACAGGTCGGTTGGTTTTGGCGTCGATTAATTGCTATAGATGAAACTGGGATACACCATTATACGCCCGAGACAAAAATTCAGTCAAAACAGTGGACTGCAAAGGGCGAGCCGGCTCCAAAAAAAGCAAAAACTGTGTTTTCGGGTGGGAAAGTGATGGCGACTGTTTTTTGGGATAGTAAAGGAGTTATCTTAATCGATTATCTTCAAAAAGGAAAACCCATTACAGGAGCATACTACGCATCATTACTTGGCAAGCTGAAGGCAGAAATTGTGGAAAAACTGCCACATTTGCAGAAAAATAAAATCCCATGGCGAAAATCCATGAATTACGGTTTGAACTGCTTGATCATCCGCCTTATTCACCAGATCTAGCCCCAAGCGACTTCCTTTTGTTCCCTCATTTAAAAACTGCACTCGGAGGACAGAGATTTTCGTCAAATGAGGAGGCAATCACCTTCTTGAACACTTATTTTGCAGAGAAAAACACCAAGTACTTCTTGGACGGGTTAGAGAGATGGGGGCATCGCTGGTAGAAGTGTGTAGAGTTACACGGAGACTATGTAGAAAATTAAAAAAAAATTTGAGAAAAAATGTCTTGTATCATTGTTCGGTCGGACAACCCTCGAATATCCGGAGAGGGAGGACTGAGAAAAAAATGTAATAATCAACATCAAACCACCCCTTTGCATAGTGAAGGGCACTACCGAGGAAAAATCATAAAGACTGGTGAAATCTTGAAGGGCACCGGGTATCTAACGCTATTTGGCTGCTTTTTGACGGCAATAAAATTAAAGAGGTATAAGCTAAGGATAGTAATAGGAATCCTGATGCGACACTGTCTCCTGCGGTAACACGCAAAGAGACTCATGCGAGGCAATATCGCGTAGTCGAAGAAAATTTTTAGAGAAAAACTTTATCGAAAATCTAGAGGAAATAGACGGGACGTACTTCAAAAGCCTTCTTGGCTTTTGCAAAGAAATTGGATGTTTCACCAGTTTAAGTTTTTAAAATTTAAAGACAAATACAACTGATTCCACAGGGATGGCGATGGGCCCTTTTCTTTTCCTATCCTTTTTCATTTTGCTAAAGGGTCCTCTCGAAGCTAGCATTGATACATACATATTTATTTGTTGTTGGATTGTATTGTACATATCTTCATTATTTATATTGACATATCCAATAATAAATCATTTAGTTTTGTCCCTTCTGTCTAGATTTTGGACTTGTTCATCAGCAAAATTATTTGGATCGTACTATTGCGAATCAACTCTTTTGAGTCCTTCTTAATACTATGCTCCATAGTAGCAACAATTGTTTCGATGTGCATTGTTTGACGTCCCTTTGGATGTGTATTACCAACTAGAGAATGCGTGGGGCGAAAACAAGCCATTGTTATTCGAATTTCTTGCTTAGATGGATGATTATGCCTAAAGTGAATATAGTGCACTGTAAGTTTCGAGAGTTGAACAACGATTTCCGAAATTGTCTGTCACTGGAAAAAGTTTTGTCAATCCAAAACACAAATCCTTTGGAAAAAAACAACCAAAATAAGAGCGTATGAGCACAGAATTCATTCTGGCTCCAAATATCATACAATATACGTATGTGAAAGTGTGAAGTAGAATTCTTACTGGAACGCAAAATCTGAGATTGATGACGACATCACACAGAATTTCCTAAATCAGCTAATGTTCGCATCGCGGTTTCTACCCACTGATGTGGTGAGCGCTGATGCAGTTATAGTGAAGCGTTTAGACATTGGTATGTGAAGGGCGGGGAAATCTTATTTAAACTAATATAGACGTAATACAATGCACACGTTTTTAATCCATTACTGATTCCCGATGAGTAGGAAAATCAAGTTTGGCGTAAGTAAAATCCATAGATCACCTCCGCTACTGCACCACTTTCAATCTGAGAATCTCACGGTAGAACGCTACTATACCTTCGTCAGCCTTAGTATTATCATACAATCTGTCTATGTGGTCAAACAAGCATAAGTGTTTAATCTTTGCTTTCTATAAATATCCCCTTTCTATGGACTGCTCTTCAATTGACGCAGCACTTCATCCAAGTCACTTTGGAAAAGAGTGCGGATTTAAACTGTTGAGTGGTCCTGATGAAGACCAAGCGAACTACCTGTATCAGTTTCACATTAAAAATCGCATAAAAACGCTTGTTTTTACGAAATCCAGTTCATATTCTCAAAATAGCTGACTTTTTTCCAACACATGAACCTAGTCTTCAAAGTTTAGAACTGGTAATGCATAAGCTTAAATTCTAAAACTAACGAGGCACACAGTTGTTTTATCTTTAGGGGTAGTTGTGCTGCAACAACATTTCGTTGCCTGATTATGTTTTAAGTTTTAGCGCACCCACATATTTCCATATGCACAGTTGAACTCGTACGTCGATATGTGTGTATTCTTTTCCGTCTAGACAAATTAGATTTTCCTTACAAAAGAGTAGGTAACCTCGTATTACCATACCAAAGAAACAAGTGGCGGCCTACTATTAATTTTCACTCAAATCATTGAGAAAAATCCTCAACAACCAGTGTCGGTAATACAGGATACGAGAAAAGCTCACTCAATACCATCGAGTCTTATAAAAGTTCATTACATCCCTTCATGGAACTTAGTCTACACCCGTTCGCCAAATTGAAACGTTCGTTGTCGTCACGAGAAATGAATCACGGATCCGACCCTTTACATTTAAACTAGTAAAGCACAACCGGGTTGTGTCGGTAGAAAAAAAAAAAAAAAAAAAAACTACCTATATCACCGAGACGAAAGTGCACGGAAACTGTATCCATATTGTGGAGGAATGCCATCACGCTTTTAATAGGTTTTCTTAATACAAGTACGAGAACTTTACGAACGGAATCGGGCCTTTTTGGCGGCATTGAGTTATGTATATCACGCTTCCCGGAAACCAACCAAGTGTTCTTCGGTGGTGCACTTTATTACGAGTATTCCTACTACCCTCTTCACGTACCTAGGTATCTCCCTATCTCTGCCCACCTTCGACCCACCCTTCGTTGGCCTCTTAATAAAGCAAATAGTGCATAAAATAAGCAAAGCAAAGCAACGCTTAAGAGGTGTACGAGTGTGAGTATACTGAGTGTAAAGTAGACCGGGTGCTGGGGTGTAAGAATCAAGTCAAGTACGCATATGAAGAAGCCGAGTAGAATACAAGTACGAGGTGGTCGTCTTAATTATATCACGCCAAAGAATAGGTATAAGAATACCATCATGCAATAAAGTGCAAGAGAAAGGAAAGCAAGGGAAATAACAAAGAAGGCCTGGTGTCTATTTCTATGTTGAAGAAGAATAGTGTTGCCATACCGTTGCTCAGTGTTAAGTGTCTTTTGTCTAGTGTGCAGTGCTCAGTGCTCAGTGCCCAGTGCAGTTGTGTTCCTAGAGTGTGACCAAAAGTTATGATTGTGTTCAGTCGCCTCACCTTTTACACTTAAGGTTTCTCATTGAAAGTGATTTGAATCGAATCGCGTCATGCACGGTTCGAATACACGAGTGTGTACATATATACGTCCTCCTGTGATTCATAGTAATGTCTTGTCTCATTTGAATTCCATTGGAATAATATCATGAATTAAATGCGGAAGTACATACACGACTATCTACTCATCATTGCATTCATTACGGATTAATTAGAAACTTTGGGATTTTCGTACATACACGCACAGGAATTTAGGTGAGTGTATGCCCCATGTTGGGCGCCAAATTGATTATTGAAAATGTTTATTGCTTTGTTGTTCCCCTCCGCCGTCCTTTCCGATAATCTAAGTAGTAAGGGAGTTAATACTTGTAATTTTTATTTTGGCCTGTTTTACTTTCGTCAATTATTGGACTGAAAATTTAATCATTTAACGGTAAAGTGTTGTTTCATTGTTGGAAATAGGTAATTTTGAAAATAACTGCGATTGTGTTCAGTGATATGTAAGGTGCAGGCGTTTTCCACATTCACGTGTTGTTGGTCTTCTTGTTTTCTCTTTTTTTTCGGTTCTTGCTACTGTACTTTTGAAAAGGCTATTAATGGTATAATAATGGAGACATTGAATAGAAGCACGTCATGCTTTGGCTTCGCCTGTGAGTTTACCTCTACTGGATTTCGAATGGATTTTGTAAAGTAAGTTCTGATGTTTGGAGGCAGTGATTGTTATGTTAATAGGCCACGTGCACAGCCACAGATTGTATCGAAACGATACAAATGCACATGTACAATACACGTACAATACATACCATTATGTAGTTGTTGGTTTTGTTTGCTTCCTTTCTTCCCGGTTCCTATTATATTTCGTAGTAGCTATAGAAAAGAGGAAACGAATAAATGATTTAAAGAGTATACTCGTTTACACATATGTATAAATTAACAAGGTCTTATTTTGGGTTATTTTTACGGGAAAATGTCGGGAGGTCATTGATTTAAGGTTAATTCATTTACCCCACAGTATTGCGGGTACTGGCAAGTGCGTTAAGCTTCCAAATTCACATAATCCAACGACTCCTAAACGACTCTGAAGTTGAGTACTTTAGGGAGACTAAACTACATCGACAGGCAATTACTGGAAATTTTAAATTAAATAAGGGACACGTCTCTTCTGGTGGTCGTATGTCGCTTTGTTTATGTAGTGAAGCTTTAGCAGCAGAGACAACAATATGTGTTATTATTGAATTTTGTGAAACGAAAGTGCGGAAACATTATTAAATATTTAAGAAAGTCACGTAAAGGTCTTGAATTGGGAGGAAATTAAGGAAAACATCAGTGGCAATTGATTTGAGTGAGTTGGATTAGATTTAAATCAATCACGAGGAGTTTGATTGATATTTTTATGTTTTCCTTCTTGAAGCATTTTAATTTTTTTCAGTTTGATTTTGTTAAGTTCGTCTTGCTATGCGAAGGGTTTTTTTGCCATCGCTTTAAGCCGCTCATGTTAAGTTGCATGGCTTTTTAATACTTTATTATTCAAAGCTCAGTGTCAAAGTGAAGCCCTGTTTTCCACTTGAGCCCTAGCCTTCCCACAGAATTTCCTTGTCATATTCTTTGTAAACTTCTGCAATTGTTTAGCGAGTGCACAACTGCCGTGACAAAAGTCTAAGCCGGATCCCAGACAAGGTTAATATCGACAAGTAACTAGTTAGAAAGTGAAATGAAGAAGAGTATTTTAACGCTGTTTCCAAAGTGTCTCGGGTACATACCGTGCTGCTCATATTTCATGAAAATACATAGCATTGCAAGAGCAAATTGTCCGTATGTGCAAAGTTATAAATTATAAATTGGCCTGCTAATTCAAAAAAGGCATAACTAAGTATCTAACTTAATTCATATTTTAACCCGTAGGTTGGTTTCCCTCTATCTGATGCATTATAACAGACGAATTTCAATTACATGAAAACATTAAAATTTACATAACATAACATACAATTCATTGGAACGCATTGCAGACTTTCCTCCGTTATTTGAATTCCATACTTTTTGGGCGCTAGACTTTTATTCTAAATAAATCTGATGGATGAGTTGAGAAATTGTATGATACGGAGTTGTCTGGGAAGGGTACTGGCAAATTTTAAAGATGCACAGATGGTGAAAATAGCGATAGAACAAGGTAAGATAGGAGGCCTTAAGTATGTGTTAATTGACAAGATGAGCGTCACCTTCAAGCCTTTTCGCACAGTTTCGATCCTGCGAGCATTGTTCCCCAGTTTCAGTCCAACAATAGTTTTATACAGGGTGTGCCTTAATTTCTCAACGATAATTTGGAAAATGAGTCCTGGGTATATTCTATGAAAAAAATCGTTCCATAGTAAGGGTCTATCTCCAATATTGACATCATATATCGAGGATTTAAGAAAACGCTTACTTTGGTGTACCCTGACCCATATTCACGGAAATTGCTCTTTTAGCAGTAATGGTAGAAACTTCGTGTAGAACCTTGTTTTCGAAGAAATACTAGCCTTTATAACGGAGTTTAAATAAAGTTAATATCTAGTTTGAGTCTTTAGATATCTCATTTCTAAGCCAGTTCCATTTTCATTGCTTAAGCTAATTTTTGATTTTGAGTTCACTTTAATCCAGAAAATGCCTAATTAACATAACGTTTTACTAATTTTTTATGAAGGTAACAATAATAAAAGAAAAAATCATTATCAAATTTGCACAAAAACCCACAGATTTTATAATACTTGGGAAAACATGCAGCCGGCAGAAAAAAAAAATTATGATTTTTTACCAACGTTTCTAACAACACTTGACAATACTCGTAAAAGTGGGTTTCCAAGAATTAATAATTTTCCAATATTTTTTTTTTAAATTGTATATCTATTAAAGAGTTTTAAAGCGTGCTCATTTATTTGACTACCTGTCAAAACCCTCATTTCCTTACCTTGTTCCTTAAAAGTTTTCTGAAAAAGTTAGGATTTAAATGGTATAAAAGTTTACAAAAAAAATAATTAATCAATTTAATTTTTTACGCTAAGATTACAGTTGCTTAGAAACGCTATTTGAAAAGTTAATCGACCCCTTCAAACTAACACCAACTCTGAATTCTAAAAACTATCTGAAGTTTTTACGAAATGACTTCCAGAACTATTGGAGACATTCCACTGATTCAACTAGCTTTGTCATATTTTCAACAGCCCACTATGGTCGTGAAGTTAAGAATTCACTAGATGAGGAGCACCGTAATCATTGGATAGGAAGAAATGGACCAGTTCACTGGCCTACAAGATCACCTGATCTTACAGTATTGGATTTTTTTGTATGGGAAAAAATAAAAAAAACTTGTTTATTCAACCGAAATTGAATTGTAAGAGCGTATTCTCGAAGCGTCATCAGAAGTGAGGCAGCAGTTAGCATCAATAAACATTCCCATTGAAATCCATAAACGGGCTCCAGCATGCATACAAAACCAAGGAGGACACTTTGAGCACCTCTTACAACTGTTCTAGTACACACGTAAAATAAAAATTATCCAAAACCACATAAATTCATAGCCTTTGGAGCTTAAAGCAAAAAAACTCATTTTTTAAAATTTCATCTGTTGCAGATTTTCTAGTATCATAAGATCTATGGGTTTTTGTGCAAAATTGATGTTAATTTTTTCTTTTATTATTGCCACCTTCATAAGAAAAACGTTATGTTAATTAGGCATTTTCTAGAGAAAAGTGACCTCAAAGTCAAAAATTAGCTTGGACAATGAAAATGGAACTGGCTTAGAAATTGGATATCTAAAGACACAAACAAGATATCAACTTTATTTAAACAACCTTACAAAGGCTGGTATTTCTTCTAAAAACAGAGTCCTACACGAAGTTTCTACCATTACTGCTAAGAGAGCAATTTCCGTTAACATGGGTCAGGGTACACCATAGTAAGCTTTTTCTTAAATCCTCGATAAATGATGTCAACTTTGGAGATAAACCCTTACTGTAGAACAATTTTTTTCTTAGAATATGCCCATGAATCGCTTCCAAAATTATCGTTGACTGGTTACCACTGGCGTTGGCCTTCAAAGTAAACCAAAAGATTACTTCCCCTCAGTAAGAGCTTCAGACCTACCAGTCTACCTCCTTCCTGCTGGACAATGTGTGTGTGCGCTAAATGTTCTTACCTCTGTCTAAATTAAAAGACACCGGCAAATGCGAAAAATCCTGTGAGACTACGTTTTATAATCTAGTGAGTGGAATTGCGCAAGATGATATTGAATAGACGAATTACTTATTACATATAATACAAGTGAACAGAACCTTGGATGCGGTTCTGACTGCTACAAAATTGTGATAGCAGCATCCTGTATCCATTGCTTTAGTGTATCCTGGTCGGAGGAAATGAGATCGCTTATAAGTTTTCTAGACAAGGCTCCGGGCATCCGGACTGTTTGAATTTTCGGTTAAAGCTTCAATTAAGGGTTTCATTAGCAGGATCGTCGATTCCATGATTTTCTAAAATGTCACCGACCTTTTTACTGTACATCGTAAGGAAAGCCTGAAGACGTCATATTAGCATCTTCAGGAAGCACTTAACTTTTGGTGAGCAGTGATCTTTACTGTGTGATTAGTGCTAATGTGGTGAGTATTTGTACTGAATCCACTTTGTTACTGAAGTTACTCTCCAACCTTCGTTCTTCGGAAGATCAAGAAATTTAATTTTAAGAGAGAAAAGGGAAGAAGATTCTTTCTTTTTTGGGACGGACTGGACAAATGCTCTTTTCCATCCATTCTTAACCCATTACATCCTGAAATTCTCCTGTGTGTAAATCAAAGTTTTTTTTTTATTGATGAACACATCTCAAACAATGCATTTGCAATGCTTTTACCCTTAAACTGCGAAAAAGAAAACGGGTGTAGCCGTAGAAAAGTGGCAACTTTAGTTGCCAATGGGAGCTTAAGGTATAAGTTTGAAAATTAAAAAAAAAAATTTAACGTATTGAAAAACTTTATTTTGGAGTTAAGTATGTAAGAAGGATAGTAAATAGATTGTCCAATTTAGTTAGAACGATGATATTCTTCAAAACTTTTTGAGGGATGCAATCGAACATTACATGTTTTGCAGAGAAATGTGGTCCGTTTTGAGCATTTCTTACAATGCCTGTAATTGGATTCGCCCTTTTTCACAACATAATCCTTTCTATCTGTTCGGATGAAGACCAACACGTGGGCCGGTGCTGTAGAACTGCTGGGTCCAACTCTACTTTTTGGTACAGCATAACTTTGCAAAATATATACAGCACACTGTCTTCTAAATTCAAGCAAGGAAATGTTGTTGCCAAGTCTTCGAAATAAAAGCAGCCTTGAACAGAGGATACATCAATAGCCCATCCAAAGAAAGACCATCACCATTTTTTAGTTCTGAGACGTGTTCTGTAAGTTGACAAGAATTGGTTACATTGAAGAGAAATAAATAACAAAACAAAAGAAAAAAAAAATATATCAACACCTTCCATGTATTGATTATAAGCAGCGGCTAGCTGGACGATCTTTCCATTAGCTCTGGAATACCTGTTACTTTTTTTACCAGGCTCAAGTGGAACACAGTGTATTTTCCCGCAGTGTTCCGATCCCTCCTATGTTTAGTTTGCTTAGTTCATCTAGTAAAGCCACAGATGTGAACAAATTGTTGAAACAAAGTTGAGTGCCTGGCAAACAAGACATACGAGTATATTCTAAGAGTCCCAGGACTACGTCACCGCCTTGACCATACCCTTTTTCCTCAATTCTACGGGAGGATCCACAATATGGTTCTGCATGAAACAAGTAGCCACTGGAATCTGTTATGCACCAAAGTTTGAGACCAAACCGGATCGGCTTCCCTTTTATAAGCCGTTTAGCGCCATGGTATCCAAAGTATGGAATCATACTTTCGCCAATTGAAAAATGTCCGCTGGGTTCTACTATTACGAAAAAAACATTCAGCTTATCGAAAAGTAATCGGACTTTGTATAGGCGATCGGTTGTATCCATCGATGAATTAATAGAGAAATGTAAATATCGATAGATGCTATCAAATCTATTTCTGCGTATAGCATTTGAAACCAGTGGGCAAAAGTAATCACAATACATATTCTTTGAACGAAGAGTGTGATAACCGCTGAATAAGGCTATGCCAATCAATATTTTGATTTCTTCGGATGTCACGCAGAAGTTGTGAACTCCCTGTTGGCCGCATACCACATTGATCAAAAAGTTCCCGCATCACACCACCGTGTGGCGCTCCCATTGTTCCGATTTGAGTTCTGTTTCCTTTGTTAAGTTGGTAAAACTATTGTTGACATTCCCTTTAAATCTTAGCGTCATAGCTTGACATTTGCAAAAGTTACGTAGCCAAGAGTACATCTATCTCTGTGTGTGTTGGCGATTTTTTGCAATTTTAGAAATGGATTTAAATTTGCAACAACGAACTTGTGTTACGAGTAAATTTTGGAAATGTTGGAAAAATACTTCGGCAACGATTCTCTAAGGAAAACGGTCGTTTACCAGTGGCACGAGCGCGAGCGCGAGCGGCTCAAAAGTGGTCGTGAGTCAATCGAAGATGATGAACGCAGTGGCAGACCATCGACATCGAAAACCGATGAAAACATTGATGCAGCAAAAGAAATGTTGGTCAATAACGGCAAATTAACCATCAGAGGGATAGCAGAGGTCTTGAACATTACCTATGGATCCGTCCAAGACATTCTGGTTAATGTTTTGGGTTTCCGTCGTGTAGCAGCAAAGTTGGTGCCAAAAGACCTCAATTTCATGCAAAAAAGAGACCTTGTTGACGTCGCAATGATGATTTGCGAGGCTGAATCCGATCCCACATTCATCAAAAGGATCATTACTGGAGACAAGACGTGGTTTTATGAGAATGACACGCAATCTAGACATCAGGCAAGTGAATGGCGTTCACCAAATGAGCCGAGACCAAACAAATCCACGTCGTTTTCAGTCAAAGAAGAAGCAATGCTCACGGTTTTCATGGATTACAACGGTGTAGTGCATCATGAATTTTTGCCAGACAGTAAACAAGGAGTATTATTTGGGCGTTATGAGACGTTTGCGTGAAGCAATTCGCCGAAAGAAACCAGAATTGTGGACAGAAAACTCGTGGATTTTGCACCATAATAATGCACCGTCGCACAGTGCCATCATTATTCGTAGTTTTTTGACGAAAAATGCAACAAATACCATCCAACAGCTTCCGAATTCACCTGATTTGGCTCCCTGTGACTTCTTTCTGTTCAATCGCGTTAAAAAACCACTACGGGGAACGCGTTTCAGCAACCGAGAGGAAGTAATGGAAAAATCGCAAGAAGCACTGATGGACATACCGAAAACCGAATATAAAAAATGTTTCGAGGATTGGATCAAGCGCTGGCATAAGTGTGTTGCAGTCGATGGGGATGAACAAACTTGTATTTTTAATTTTCTGAATAGAAAACTTTTTGATCAAGGTGGTATATATTAACTTGAACAGTAATCTCACTTATAGGTTCTTTTGAAAAGAATACAAAGAATGTATCAGCTGGACTTTTTATATTTTCTCTGAAAAGCGATTCCGCTAGTAGCTCATAAGTAACCACAAAAGAATGTGGAAATTTAACACATATGAGAATGTATGAACATTTTTATTTGATCTTGTTGCGTAATCTTATAAGTTGGGTTGAAGAAATTAACGTTATCGCCGGTTGTAACCCACAGTGGGCTCTCTAACATGTTTTAAATAACATCCTGAAAGTTATTTTGCGCTCATGTGGCCCTACCCACACAGCCACTCTGGGCTAGCTGTATCGTTCCAAGGTAATCGTGAAGACCTCACTGTTTCACGTGCCTTATAGATGTGTGTTGAATGTTTTTTAGTACCTGAGTAAGGGATAAATTCATCGGCCCTGTTAGAAATGAGGCGGCTGGGATTACTGAAAATTGTTCTCTGCAATAAATTTTGATAAATCTCTTTTCCACACCGAAATGCTCATCAGCAGAAAAAATTATTACGTTACTTACTCGAATTTTTCTTAAGTTTTTTTATTTTATTATCAGGGAGTATAAATCCAAGCGGTCGAGGGTGTTGTTGTTTGGATTCCATCTCCGTAATCTTGGTACCCGTGACTCTCACATAAAATTTGCTTTAGCAATAAAATATAAAAAGATATGACCAACAATTTTCGCGTGATTAGCCTTAAAGCTTAATACTCGTAACTTTCTTGATTTTGATCTTGCAGAAAAAATAAATTAGTTCTCTTTCTGTGGAGACGTTTCATCTGGTAACTTGTTTAATATTTTTTTATTTTTATTTATTTATTTATTTATTCCAACGTATTCCAACAAGCTGGGCAGATAGTAAGGCCACGCATAATTTTGTGTCTTCTTCCTGGTATTTCACTATTCTCGTTGGGAGATTTATTTTCGAGCTCGTCGAATGTTATAGATATGTAGTTGAATTATTCTTCATCTAATCATCTTATAATGTTCACAATGTTTATACTTTTTCATCACCTGCTGGTAAATGCTGGAGCATTCAAAACTCCTTCCTTCTGGATCCGTATGTTTCATAATAGTTGATTTTGCACCGGAAAAACAGTTTTGTCAATCCGCGATTAAATTAGCATAAATACACGTGATTCATTCATCCACCCCCAATATTTCGGATCCCCTTATTTAAAATAATTCAATGTTAATTCACGAAACTTAATAAAATGTTAATAGAAGCAAGTGGAGAGAGAATTAAATGGCAACTAACTAACTTATAAGCAATTCCCAAAATCATAAAAGTACATTCATATGTGCTTGTTACTACAAGTGGTGTTGTCAGAATTTGTTTCTATTTTTTACAGGATCTTTGAATCCTATCAGTCGCGCTTGTATTTGATGATAGGCTCTTTCATATCGCCACCTGAATGTAAGAAGCAGCTAACTTAATTTTCACAATTTTGAGAAAAGAGCAAAAAATACATTTGCCTCTAATTCAGACGCCTTGTCTCAAGATAATTCGGACAAGTCAACATGAAATTTTATCTGAGCTATTTGTTGTATTAAAGGGTAAAAATGCGATATTGTAAATTAAAAAAATAAACTTTTTAATCTTCGTTTTCGTCAATTTTACCAAACGACAAACTGTTGTAGAAATCAAAGTAATCACAACTCATGGCCGGAGGGTTTGCTGAATTGAGTCTTTATATTTTGCATCTTTAATGGGGTGTCCTGACAAGTAACACTTATGCAGCTTTATGTTAACAGTCGATAGGCTTCTTGAGGCTCTCTTTGAGCAATCAACAGTTCTGAAAACTTCATCTGTGAACGACTCCTTGCATTCGGATGTATATGGGCATTCTTTTTTAAACTTAAACCAACATAATTTTTGTATAAGCACTGTTTCATTAGTGAGGTATTCGTCAACAAACCTCTTCCAATCAAAGATGTTTTCGGAACTTATATCGTGCATGAGGGTTTATATACCTTTTTCTTGACCCACGTGCTATAGTTTTCCGGTCCCCTGGCCGGAATGCATTTCCAACACGTTTTCATTCGGTCCCAATTACTGCGTGCATGGAATCACATTCCATTTCACTATGACTCGAAAGCATGAATTTTAAGTGAATCGTTTTTAGATTTTCAATGGCTTGCCCTGCATACATGCACATAGCGAACACAAATTGATTTAAATTCTGCCCACCACATCGATCGCTGAAGCACCGTATTTCCTCAACCCCTCCAGAGAGGGATTTGAAATAATGAAAGAGAAGACTTGCAACCTTGCAGCTTCCCCTATCACCTTGTCCCTCGTGCCAGATGTAGCAGTCTTCTTGTTTTGATGACAGTTTACATAAACTGTAAAATTGTAGGTTGCTAGTCTACGCTTATAAACAAGTACATTATCCATCGGGTCACTGGGACAAAGTAAAACCTGCTGCAAATCAAAGTTGCAGCTGATAATCTTGTTGCCACTTTCTGCTGCTTCCTCCTTGTCTTTTTTCTTATCATTCCTTTTTTTTATATGGGCATCATGCTCACTTACATGGGTTTCAGTCCTATTAGAGTTGTTTTCATGGCAACTCACAGTCGACATTGATCTTTCTTTGGTCTGTGAAATCCTAGATTGAATTTATCCTTAAAATTTTTTCTGTATATTGACAGAATTGCGGACGGCAAATTTTTTTCTTCATAATATTGCCGGTACATTCCATACGTATGGTAGTTGCAAGGTTTAAGGAGGAGTCCAAATACTTTCGGGTAGTCCCTTCTCGACAGTAATGTGACGGAACGCAAGGATAACTCATGATGTGTTTCTTAATGCCTCCAATCAATGCCGGATCGAGGGAAACATTTCCTATTTTTCCTCTTCCGTCAGACGATGCCACATTCTCATTTGATCTCTTTTTCATAGCGCATTCGATCACTCCTTTTTTGATTCCTAAGGTATTAAGGAACATTGTCTTGCACACTTTAATTTTTTTTCCATTTACAAAAAGAAAATACGTACTTAATTGAACACTCTCGCTTGGAACTATGCATGGTGGTTGCTTTTTGTTTGTTAGTTTTTCAGTGTTTGCGTGGATAAAGTCTCGTTGACGAGGGTAATCACCCAATTACGAATAGGATTTGAAGATTAAGTTTCTATCTTGTTCTAAAATAGCTGAGAAGCACTTAAACCTGCACGTAACAATGCAAGCCGCCTTCATCGAAGTAGCTGGTATAGTCTTACTAGTTGTAGAAACGTACTCTTTTCCCTCAAGTCTTCTTTTTTTTCTTACATTACTCTGCAATTGATCACTCTGCCTTTTGTCATTTTCCAAGCCAGAAGATGAACTACTTCTACTAGTATCCGGCTGGTGGTCCGATACATGTGGTGATAAATCGACTTCACTTGGATTATATTCGACTTCTGGATCACCAGCAACATCAGAGTCAGCTGGTATAGCATCAGAATGAAGAGCGATCGACATTTTAGTTGAAGAATGTGATTGTTTGTTATTGATTGTACTTTATCTCGCCTGTGACAATGACGCCTTCTTTGGAATCAGATTCCACTTCTGAGCCGCCATAGTTTCGAGGTCGCAGTCCTGCTGACCTTCATCAAAAATATTTGACCCTCTTCAATTCCACCAAACGGACTTGAAATGTTCGCCTCTGAGAACAGGATAATAATTTGTTCCAACTCAACTTTAAATAATAATTATCATCTTTCTCTGCATTCTTTTTTTGTGCTAGTTGCACTAGCTGTTTTCCTCTTGAAATCAATTCAACTCTTGAGATCACAACAACTGAAAATTCCCAAAACAGTATGAAACCAAACAATGCAGAGCACAAATAAAAAAGACAAGCGACTGGACATACAGCTTTTTGCACACCAGAGCAAAAACAAAGTCACACAAAAAGTAGCTATCTTAAGTTATCTACTTCTTGCACTGAATTATTCTGTTTGTCTGATATTTGTATAGCTTAACAGATGGCTGCAGGTTAGGAAAACTAGATATCTGGTTATTGCAGTCGATGCGAATCGATTCAAGATAGCAGAAAACACCGATATTTCAAATATGAGAAAAATCGAGTTAGCTGGTGACGATATACAAATGTATTTTACGACATACAATATTATTCGGAACACTCTGTAGATTAGAAAATACTTTTCTCAACGTTCAACTCAAGTCATTTCAAGTTTGATATCCACGAAAAAAAATATTTTTGTACCTCAGGGCTCCGTTCTGTCTCCGATACTCTTTTTAATTTTTATTAATGATACCTTGTCACTACTTCTAATTCAATATATTCGTTTGCTGATGACAGTACTCTCTACTTTTCGTATTCCATCCCGGGCTCATGTCCTTGCTAGTTGGATGTAGAATGGAAATGGCAGCTATAGGCAAGCTAATCTGTTTCAGTAATAAGCAGGATAACTACTGAGTGAGTGCATTTTATTGCTTCCAAAACCAATGCTCACTGCTGTCGTTAAAGCGAAATTTATACGCAAAGCCATTATGTATAAATGGCACTTGCAATGTTGAAACCAACATGACAGCTTACGTTGGAATGAGCACATATTCGATGTGTCCAAAAATGCAGTGAAATGTGAAAGTTTCCTGAAGCGAGGTAGGAAATAATTGACTCCGTCTGATCAAACACCAATATACATCTATGTGAAAGTTCCACTACAATGCCCACTTCGGTCCATATGACTGAAAACTTCTTTAGAGATATATCGGATTTAAAACTGTAGGCAACTGATATACTGACATATTGACGTTATGTAGCTCGCCTTACCTTGTTCTAGTTATTTTTGCCATCAGTTCTGTAACGAAATTATCAGTAGGGTTTCATCCTATCAGACGCTTAACCGTCACGCCTGTCTCGGTATGAATGCTCAACTGCTTACCTTCATGCCCACTTCGGATGAACTCTAAAGTTTTGTGATTCTTCCTATGCCGTAAAACTCGCTTATGGAATACCCTGCCGAGCACCCTATTTCCTAGTCGTGATAACTTACAAACGTTTAAGACACCATCTAGAGTAGTCGTTTCGGACACGGCGCAGTTCTGGCGGAGCTACTGCAAGACAATCCAACTCTAAGGGACGAAATTCCTTCCTTGGTCCCTATCCTGAAAGGGAGGACTGGCAAAAAAGTGCAATAATCAGGTCAAATGAAATTGCAATTTTCACAGATGGCTCGAAAATAGAGGAGGGAACTTATTCTGGTATCTTCTCAGAAGGCCCAGAACTAAGGGTGTCTATAAGACTACCGGACGCAAGCAGTATCTTCCAATCAGGGGTTCTGGCTGCCCTCAGGGCGACTGAGCTAATGCTGATAAGATCGGTATCCGAAAGAGATATCGTTATCTGTATCGATAGCCAGACCGCACTTAAGGCATCGACCAACATCAATGCCGATATAGTCATGGGCTGTCGCACAGTGCATGAGGCATTACGCTGTATAAAGGGAAATAAATAAGCGGATGAACTTGCAAGAAGAGGAGGGCTGCTCGATAATAACGAGGTTGCAATAAATGGAACCCTGACAGGACAGTGTCTGGAGGCAATATCGCGTAGTCGAAGAAAATTTTTAGGGAAATACTTTTTCGAAAACCTAGAGGAAATAGACGGCACGAACATCAAATACCTTCTTGGATTTTGCAAAGAAATTGCATATTTCACCAGGGAGATTGTTTAGGTATTTGCCATTTGAATATAAATTCAATTAGTTACACAGAGATCGCGATGGGCCCGTTTTGGTACCGAGTGTTTGTGTGATGGCATATCCATCAAACCTCTGTTTTAACCTAACCTAACCTAATCTACATCAGTATTTCTCTTTTCTTCCTCCTTAACTATCCTTCGCCCGCGGTATGTGAAAGTGAAAATATTTTAATAGTACCAAAAACCCATTGAGCGTGCATTGGATATACTCTTAAAAAAAAGCCCCGCATATATTGATATAGTTCAAATACGTTTACCTTTGTCAGGACGAGACATCTCCATTGGATCCATTTGGAATTTCTTGTGTGGACATGAAATGCGACCTTATCAGTTCTTTTGAACCTAACCTATACAATAAAGTTCACGCAGCTATACTTCTCCAGATTCAAGGGTTTAGTTCCATTTGCAACCGCAAAACCAGTAATCGATAAATGGGCGGTTTTCTGCCGACTTCTCCAACCACGCCTGGGACTAGCCATGGTGAATGTAATACAGTTAACGATGGTTATATGTATACATATTTGGAAAAAGAGTTACAAATTTAGAATATTCAATGACTGTATCTAGACCCACTTAACGAGTAATTGTGAGCGGGGTGATTAGATTATTGACAATTTTTTATACGAAATCGAATTTATTTGCGTTATTTATTATTATGTCTTAGTGTCTTCCCTTTGAAAAATGACAATGACGTAGAGGACTCGTAATCTAATTACCTAAAATGATTTCGATGCGGCTGATTAAATGTTCAAATGAGCAATTTTCATATTGACAAGGACGTTTAATGACAACCATAACACGCGTCGCTATCATAACACATTTATTCGGCCCTTGGATCCGCATTGGAAAGGTTATCCTTTTGTGCTTAGTAGTCAGGGAGCACATTATCAGTTTTTACTGTCGCAAATCATGAGACTATCAAAGTTTCAAAGCCCAGCGGCCATCAACGTCCTTGAAATAGAATCGAGTAATCGTATCTCACCACAATCCGAACATGGTGGGCCACCACCGCCAAAACATAATTAAATGCCTGCTTTTGAACAGCCGAATATTTTTTCCAATTCCCTTCTCTTCCCTTTTCGTTTCGTTATTTGTCATCATCATCATCATCATCATCATCATCATCAATGTCATCGATAAATGAAATTAAATTCATTTATATCAACGCAAAGCAAAGTGTTTTGGGTTTTGCTTAAAATTTCCATCGCTATCTGCGCAAGTTAAATGACTAGGTAGATACAAAGATACGAGTACAAGAAGTACGAGTAATTCCCAATTCACTTATCACATCACCTTCAGATTTCGTCGAATGAAGAGCCTAGAACCTGCTATGTAGATGGTGGTTGCCAGAAGATGGCTGCTGGAGAACTTTCAATGATAAGGAAGCCCCTCGTACTTCCGACAAGGAACGTTTTGCAAATGTGGGTTTCATGCTCCATGGTGTGGAAAATTTAATTTATTTACAATAGACATCCCTTCAATCGTATTTATGTAGATCTCTGCAATATTCCTTTGGTAAACAGTTTCGAGTTCGATAACTTTTGTTGGGTGCCAATATGCAGGCATTTGCAAAATGAACTCTTTTCGGTATAATAGTTGTGCATAGGTGCGCTCGTATTATATGGTGAAAATGGATGTGCCACTACTCGTCTATCCCTCTCATAAGTTTGCTGATACTGATTTGACTTAAAGGAGCAATAAACAGGAGAAGGCAAAAGCATACAATATAAATTTGAACCACATGACGGACTGAGTTTGAGATGTTAGAATGATATAGGATGGGATGGGCAGATTAGAAGGCAGGATTGATTGTAAAATCCTCTAAGGTGAGAGTGTGCAGATACATGGTATTCGAAAGTTCTATTCATTGAAGATTAATGGGATATGGAATTTTGAAAATATTAAGCATGGCATAGCTATATTTGAATATTTGAAATAGAATAGATTTGACTGAATCCTTGATAGGGATTCAGTAGAGTGTTTCATGATTTATGAATAGAGAAATTAAAAGCTAACAAGTTGAGAGGGGAAATTCTGCAAAGACAGATGAGCCACAGTATGTTAAAACGAAACCGACTGAGTTAGGAACTTTTGCAAAAGTTATAAGGGAAATTTTAAATCCTCCAGGACTGGGTGGAAGTCATTTGAAAATTTACAAAAGAGATTTTTGTTTAATTTATTGTCACATCAGTTGAGTTATTTAACAAACTTGTTCGATTAGGGGGAATCTGTCTTAAAATGAAATAGCTCTAAGGCCTCGGTATAGCTAAAAAAGTCAATGGCACCGCCTTGTCGTGGTATGGTTTAGTTGGAAAACTCTACACTTTTCTATATCAAGGACATCGTTGTCAGAACGCTTGCTCCTCCAATTCTTATGTAGCATACCAAGCGTATCAAAATTCGCCGTGTCAACTCAGTATGGCAACGAATAAGACGGTAGTTCAAAGGTATGAAACTGTCTGCTTTCTGGATTGGTTGCCTTACAATGAAAATTGATTAGTTTTAGTACGTGCGATATTTTTGCTTGGGACTGCTTCTTTTCACCGTTACAGCATTTATTCTCCTGTCAATGCCAGTTGTCCGTTTAGGTTCTATTTTCTATGTCATAAAGGTTGTTTCCTTTGGTACACCCCAATTTATTTATTTTTTTGTTTTAAATAAAAAGCCATGTGTTAACGGTATCGCTTTAGATAAAAATAAATAAGGTAACATTAGTTATAAAATAAGACATTATTCAAATGTCTTCTACGGAGAGGTTTGTATAAGTAAATACGCTGGAACCATTTTTTGAAAAATTTTCCAGACAACTTCACGTCGTATGATCGCAAGTATGATGCAAGTCATCCTGGGACTTAATGTTGTCGCAAAGAAAAGAGTCTAAAAGTGTTAAATCGCAAGAGCTGCACAGTCATTTCTGACCACGATCATCGAATTTCTTTTCCAGTAAATCGATTGTACCACCGTCCTATTGAAACCATATATACTTCAAGCCTTTCAGTCCCAAGTTAGCTAGTTTCGGCGAAACGACGGCACTACATAGCTCTAATCTGGGTAAGGCGACAGACTTTACTGGTGCCACTTTACATTTTGCACATAGAAGATAGCTCACCCAATTATTTTCGTTTTCCTGAATACACAGATATAGGACAGCTGCATACGCCTTTTCTAAAGTGTCGCAAAACCCATGAATTTGAACGCAACCGAGGGATTTGAATTTTTTGAATATCGGGTAAAGCAGCGAAAAAATCTGTCCAAAGTTGTCACGTAAGGGGCAAAAGCGAAGTGTCGGAAGACGTGCCATCCTCCGAGATTAGCTGTGTTTGAGGGTATATAACCCCTTGAGTACACGCTAATTATAAAAAACAAAAAACTTCTAGCGAAAATTGATCCCTTAGTTGTTGGCGTACTGAGGGGATCTTTAGCCGATCGATGTTATACAGTACAATACTAAGTAGCTACCATAAGGTGATGAACTCATACCAACCCGATGTCTGCTCCTCGTCTGTTTCGGACGTCTAAAAGACAACTTCTGAAACGTCAACTGATCGCCAAATGATCAATTCGGGTGGACTATGATTGTCTGTCAGTTGAGACTCCAGTTGACTTTGTGGCAGATCTTATGCTCAAACATGGTGCCTCTTACGACTAGGCAATTGATGTTTCAGAAATCAATAAATCTTTCACCATTTTCATTTCGGTCGCCAGGACCGTGCTTCTCGACCACATGTCTGAGTCCTTCATTGTCATTGCCTATCTTTACATCACGATGACAATATCTCCGTTCGGCATTGCGTTGAATAGCCAAAAGTCGTCATCATCCGATCATTTCTTATCCGAGGCATAATGTCGGCTTTCGTAGCTGGCATTTTCCGGTAACACAGGGTTCTTACACGCTTTACTTAGTATAGGAACGCTGGAAAAAAGTCTATCGCATTTGCGATTTTAGCCTTACACTTTTTTTGATTTACTATATACCACGACTGGGAGGCAAAGTAAGCACTACATCATGAAGTTGTTTCGAGCAGTCAATAGTTTCCCGATCAATGACAATGCAGATCTACAAAGTGATTATCACCTTGTCCGTATCCTAGCATACTACTTATACAGGTGTTTTCTTGGTGCTCGGTCAAATAATTTTTATGCTTAGACACAGCAGATGTCGTCTACTTATTTGTTTAATCGAAGGCATATTAAAAAATCCTTTTCTTTCTGTTTGCCCAGGTTTTTATTAATTTTTTTTTCTTATAGCCATCCAATCCAATAACATTTATTGTTATATTGTTTCCAAAATTTATTTATTGGACACTCAAATTCCAACGTCATTTGATTGAACGGACTGATGAACCATTATCCAATAGCCGCAAACTCATAAAAAACTATTGGTCTACTTAAATTGTTGAAGCCAGTTTTCCTTTTCATTAAATATTTCCGGTAAACATCGGATGGCTCAAAAAAAAAAAAAAAGGAAAAAACTTCAAGGACAACTAAAGTCTGCATCATATCAACTTAAGTCAAAAATTTCAAAAAATTTAATTTTCAAATGAAACTCCTTGGCTAACCGAGGGGAAAAAAAGGCCCGAAATAAAAAAAAACGAAAATTCAACTCAATCTGAAAAACTAATATTTATCTGAAGTAGGAGTATCTATGAGGTTAGATATGAATAGAAATAGAACTGTGTCCGTGAACTTGCTACACTCTTATCACAAAGCTTTTTGCTCTATTTTTCTATTCACAAATGAAAATGGAATTGTTAAATCTAGATGAGGAGGAGAGGACAGAAATCTATGGGTATATGTATGTTCCAAATATCTTCCACAAGAATTCCGAAATCTATGTCAACAGATGGCACTCAATGGAGTAGGCATTCTGATGGAACCTAACCCACTTTGGGAATCGATGAGAGCTTCTTTGAGAGAGCAATTTGAAATGAATTCGAAAACTGTCTACTGGGTCATGCCTAAGATGTCAGATAACAGTGCAGTGTAAATGTAAGAGGAGAGGAATTGTGCCATTTTGGCATTCGAATTAAACTAAAGAGGGTTACTATTTTTTCAAGTCAATTTATTTGAAAAGAGGTATATTTTTATGGCAAAGAATATTTGTGTTTGTTTGATTGATTTCATTTATCAAAGTAAGTAGGATATTTTTATAATTGAGGATACTCTAAAGAAAGTTTCTTAAGATGACCTTAATAAGGAAGCTACAATTGTATTGTAATAATGCAAAATGAATCTGGGTTTGACATGGTTTTGAAAATGTTTCAGCCAGAAATGTGTCACAGCTTTGTTTATAGTTAACCAATCTACAAATAAGGATTCACCGGGAAAACAAATTTCCGTCATTGTTTCTGTTCTGAAGTAAAAGAAAAATAGCAGCTCGTCCCTTAAATTGGGCTTCAGTTTTTCATTATAATAAAAGACCGTACTTTTAAAAAACATGAAAAGACAATAAAAGAAACCTTCAACTCAAAAGATATATTGAAATAGAAAGATATGGTTTTTATTTACACAGACCCACAGGTAATTTGATAGCAAGTCTGTCTCCTCTCTCCGCGAAAAGAAAAGTCCAGAGCAACATAATATATCGAAGATATTTTATGCAGTATGGCAAACGCTATTTACGACAGTCATTTGCGAAAACTGGGTAACGATTTCTGTTTTAACACTTTAGCCCAACGGAATTTGCTACTATTTTCAAGTAGGATAGGATCCTATTATCCTATGTGGCAGTAGGCCAATTCCCCCCACAGATTTTGCACTACATGATACCTCTATGGAAATGGATGATTCTTTCTATTTTCCACTCTTAGGCGTAGGATTTAAGCCCGTAGGCCACATCTACTGTGGTTACTCTTTAAATATGATTGAGATTATTTTCAGTAGCTTCACGGGTGTGCAATTAAATTCTATCGCCCCGTTATATTCGAGCACCTCAGTTACGGCAGTGGCCTCATTTTTTCTGAGAATTTGGAACCTGAAATAATTGTTGCTTCGGGCTGCTCATTTTCATTTATGTGTATGGCTGGAATATATTTTAGTATTTTGAAACCGAATCGGGATGCTACTTTTTTTCAGTTGTAATATTTCATCAATAATGAACAGGTACCGCCAACGGCTGTCATATATTTGTCAGATTCATTCAGTAGAGATAAGCGGGAGTTTTCGTGCTATTAAAGCCACCCATACTGTGCGACATCGTCCTGGCAATTTGCTTGTGACTGAGGACTATAGGTTTCGCTATTTCCATTGTACTTAGTTCACACATGAAAGGCTTGCCTTGTGCCCCTTATTGGCATTTCTATATTATCATTCCATCACAATGTTTCTCTATTCATATGGAGCCGGTCTTTGGAAACAACAACCAGAGTTCTTGCGCTACTCTTCACTATTAGTAATGCCTTTTAGTTTACGGCATTTTGGAACTCAGAATTGGCCTCTTTTCTCATTTAAGTTCGGCCAGTTAATTTTTTCGACTGATGACGGTTTTCGTTGGTTTCTCTCTGTTTTCTTTACGAAAAAATTCTGTCAGTAAAAGTTGATGATAATTTTCTTGTAGTTTCAGAATCATTTAGACGCCGTTTCGTGTCATTCCAGCTTAACCATTCTGGGCTGCAGAGCCGCTTTTCCTTCATGAAAAATTATGAAACCGTTTTCTCCATGGCGGTCTTCGTATTTGCAGTTCGATTGCCCGACGCAGACAAATCTGTTTAAATCTACACCGGTGAAAAGCATTTCCTCCCTTAATATTCCATTTAAAAGTTCATCTAAATTAGGGCGAGGCGTTGATACCGTAATTGGTGCCGTGCAAATGAAGGCAGAGGAAAGGTATGCATCTAAAATAACAAAAATTGGTTTTCAAAGGAAATAAATTGCAGTAGAGTGGGACAATTGATATTGCCTGGCGAAAGTTGGCGAATGAAAAGAACTCCGGTAACTTCACGACATTTCTTAAGTGATTATAGAATAGTTAATCGGAATTGGCTCTTAGAGAGTGGGCATCAGGGTCCACAATGTAAAGCGAAACGGATTTGTCTTCGGATACAAAGAGATTTGGTTACACAAGGGTTGTTCAATTCTTTTGACCAGCGTAAGAAAGAGAGTTAATTCCTTTATCGCAGATAAATCTTAAGCCATGTAGTGAAGATACATCAGGAGCAGGTTCGCCGTTATGGAAGGGGTTTATATTTATATGAATATGCAATGGGTTAACATTTGCGGATACTAACATATATCATCTTGCGTTGAACAAGAATGAAGATTATATGTAAATCAGTAAGTTGTGTTGAATAACGCTATTGACATCGTTAGTAGACAAAATGAAGATCAGTAGACGGTGGTTACCTAACCAGGTAGGGGAGGTGGATCTGAATAGGGTTTTATTCTGACGTGTGTCGAAGTAAAATTTCATTCAAGAAATAAAAGACCACTGAAAATGTGAATTTTAAGGTAATTTTAAGTATTATTGGGGTTTTATCGAGAGTCATGTTGAAAATAGTAGCAAATATCTCGACTTCCTTTCCATCATCTAATGCATATAAAGTTCCACAATTTAATCAAGTAAGTGCTTGTAGATCTATCTTTAAGAAATCGATTTTGGATTAAAGATGGATTTTGTGAGACTGTAAGCTATACTTACTTAATAGAGATTAAAAATGCAGTTAAGTAATAGGTCCATAGTTTAATACATCGTTTTTGCGGTAGTTCTTGCGAGTGAGATTTGTGGAAGAATTTTTCCCAAATGTAGAAGAAGAACACTGGGTTAGAGACAGTTAGATAGTTCAGTAATTTTTTTTAAAGACTATGGAAATATATTTTCTTAGTTTGTTGATTTTATCGAGAACCATAACACATATGATATTAGCAGTGACTAGGGTTGTTTGAGGACTTTAATTTATATAGTAGCCACTCAAACACATGATCAAAAAATTATCAAATAAATAAGAAACTGTAGAACGATTAAAGGATTAACTATCACTATAATAGCGTATGTTCAGAGCGGGCCTGCAGAAAAGAACGAGAGTGGTTGAAGAAAAATTCGATCGGGGCCTTAATATTTGTTATCAGAAGAATGAAATTCGGAAATTTTACCACAAAATAAAACGAACAAGCCAAAGCTGTAAAGTCCGAACAGAAATCTGCGAGGATGGAAAAGGAAACTTCATAGTAAAACTACAGTCGGTGTTAAAAATCTGGAAAGATTATTTCTGTAGACTGTTAAACGGCGGCAACTAACAACATCCCATCTTCAGACTAAATCAACTATGCAACACAGATGAAGAATGTCAAAATTTCCGTCCACCCGACCAAGATGAAGTCAGAACAGCAATCTCCAAGCCTAAGTTCAACGAATTTGCTGGACCCGACAGCATGACCAACAAGCTGTTTAAGGAGCAAGTGATAGGTCGACGAAAGTACCATATACTCTCCGAATGAAACCTTAATATTGTTTGTCGGATGCATCAGAAGGGGAAATGCGCCATCTACAGCATTGCATATAAAATCTTGTCTACCGTATTGTGTGAACGCCTAAGACACTTCGTCAATAGTTAGACCGGCCAGCCCCTAGTATGGATTTAGGGCAGAAAAGTTCTTCATAAGTTCAATTTTCACATTGCGGCGGATACTGAAAAATGCCCAGTTTTTTCCGCATGCAACCTGGACAGTTATGCCAGTTGTTATTTTAAGGCGCTCAACTGCCAACAGAAACCCCTAATCGAGGACACAGGCGATCTTATTTCTCGCTTTCTATTTGTGAACTGGAGTCAAGGGAATACTAATACTGTCAATTCTATCAACTGTGTTCCTAATCGATATAAAGCGCTTCCTATCTTTAAATTCAAAAAAAAAAACGAAGTATGTGTGAGATATCGTCCACAATTTTTATTCGTTTGAAAGGCCTAACGATGCCATTATGTATGGAATATAACGTCATTTAAATGTCCGCCGCGACTTCTCTGGGTGGCGCGCCTCCCAAATGTGGCTTTGAGGGCCGCTGTGGTTTGTGGCTTATTCGCATAGACCTGCGACTTCAGAAAACCCCACAAGAAAAAATCTAACGGGGTCAAATTGCACGATCTCGGCGGCCAGTTCACATCACCTCCACGTGAGATGACCATGCCCTCGAATCGCTTGTGCAGAATTAACAATGTGACGAGAGCTGTGTGGCATGTAGCGCCGTCCTGCTGAAACCACATGTCGTTGGTGTTCATATCATCCAATTCAGGACAAAAGAAGTTGGTAATCATCGACCTATAGTGCTCGCGGTATTGTCCCAAATTCGACAATTTTATTTGCTGACATACCCATTCATCCAGAAATGGGCCTCATCGCTGCAGATGATTTTTGGATGAAAATTAGGGTTAGTTTCCAACTGCTCCAGAGCCCATTCAGCGAACACACGTCTTTGTCTATGATTGTTTACCTTCAGCTCCTGTGTCAGTTGAATTTTGTACGGGTACAGGCCCAAGCCATAACGCAAAATTCGCTAAGTTGTGGTCTGCGAAAGCCCGCGAAGTCGACCGACTCGGATTCTCCTGCACACTCTCACGGACAGCAGCGAGGTTTTCGGCAGATCTTGGGTTTATCTTTTACTGAATCAGTGGACTCAAATGTATTCACCACACTGCGAATAGTCCTATCGGTAGAACGATTATGGTGACCTTAAAATGGACAAAGCGCGCGGAACGTTGCCCGAATAGAGCACCCATTTTGATAAAACAATTTTATCATTTGCACGTGCTGTTGATCATCCGTGGTGATTTGGCAAAACAGACTGAATGAATGACAGCCAATTTGAAAGATGTAGTTCCAACTATATTGCCGCTATCAACTGTCAAAGTTCGGAGGTCCGTATTGGAAAACCCTGTAATAGCGATTCAAAACGATTTCAAAGCATGCCAAAAGATTGCGTTTGCGCAGTATTACTATATGAAAATCTCGATGTTTCATAAGGATAAAAGCGAACACCCATGGCCTCTTCGATAACAGGAAAGGCCGTCGTTGCATGATATAATATTATCGTTTCAATACTTAATTGACGTATGCAAGCTTTCACACTTATTTAAGCAAAGCCAGAGAAAATGGGTTTGGTGTAAACGAGGACTAAGGAAGTAAATGCTGTTAAAGAAACACGGTTATGGTATGGAGTTATACTTTCGTTAGTATACTACGTATTTAACCCGGTACACGATATCAATATAACATATGTACATATGTACATATATATCACCTATCCGTATGTGAGAGTTGACAATAAAATAATGACAAATTATACAACCTTGTAAATTCTTTCATTTTCATTTAAAAGAGATACATATGTAGCAGAAAAAGCCACCATCTTAGATGGCCTTCGCAGGTGGAGTTTAATCTTACAAAACTTAGTTCGCAAGACCGAAGGTAGATAGCTATAGATCAAAGTTAGTTCACATCTTAGCACAAACAGGGTCAAAGCCCTATCAAGTGAAAATTTATATAAATAATGGCCATCATTCCAATGGAATATATCCACAATGGAATCAGCAGAAGCAAAGAGTATAATTAAATTTTTGCTTATTTCGTTAAATTAAAGAATGAAATACTAAGCCTGATGACAAAAATACAACTGTTCCATCATGACGAGTAAATACAAAAGAGAAAGTAATCCTTGAACTTAATCCTATCCCAAATGCCATGTTTCGTGAACCTGAACAAATTATGCCTTCAAATATTTGTCAGCCTCTGCCCTTAATTCAAATTTATACGTTGAACTTGTACTCTGTCCAATTATGCACAAAACATGATGAAACCGCCTCAAATCACACAACCTCAAACCATTGCGCGTCATTATATTTGTACATATTACCCTTTGGTGAGTGCCAGTTCCAACACACTCGAGAGGGACACCTTGTCTCAAAGTTTAAATGTCATATTACGAGTACTTCTAAACAAGCAACATACCAAAAATGTCATTACACAACCTCATCAAATCGAAAAGTTGCAACACCGAACAGATTCCAACAGCTTTCCCTTTAGGATGGTAGAGATCAAGTAAGAGAGTGGAAAAGTCTTGAGGCCTTTTTGCCAGTACGTAGGTTGGTAGGTAACTACTCTTACATAATTAAATATCCCGCATAACGTTTTTACAACGAGTTGTTTATAAATATAACCATTCCGAAATGGGAAGCAGCATGATACAAATGAACATTCGCACATATGGCAGTAGATACATACCTATAGATAGCCAGATAAATTCTTTCATCCAACGAAATGTCTACAAATACGAGCAACATGATGTTAATAAACGAGAAAAAAAGCACTGAAAAACATAACGCGAGCAAGGACTTAAAAATAGTAGCCGAGGGCAAGTATCCGTTACCAACAAGCCATGTAACAAATTTCCACCTTGTGACTACGCTTTTCGGCGAATTTCTCCTCTACTGTTCATTTCAGTGGCGCGGAAAGGCAAACATGAATAGCATTTTAAAAGGGCGAACTAAAATCCTAATCAGGCCAAAAATGTGTCTTTTGCCCTTATACTTGATTACAAGACAGTGCTCATATACCTTGGGATTTTTTTCGCATTTTATGAGAATTTTCACTCTATAAGGACATATGTGTATGTAATTTGTATATAATATGCATACACTTATACATATTGAAACTCTGGCCTTGTGATGTAGAGAAAAATTAAATAAACTCCCAACATATGATTCTCCAGTGGATGTAAATATTTTAGTTTTTTGTGGCCTATGAGCTCTGCTACGGAAGCATCTTTGCGTCTTTACGACAATTAATTACGTCAAAGTTTGTAACACCATCCTCATTACTATGGGTGTTTGACAAATTATTGTTTTTTAAAGATTTAAATAAACATGATGTTAAATGTCCCAGAAACCTCACTTGATGTGAAGTTCTCGTATCTATTGAGAAACATTGAACATTCGATTCTGTTTAATAAGACACGTTCAATTTCCCTCGAGATCACGAATTAGACCATCAAACTGGACAATTTCAAATATTCGGTATACTACTCAGTTTTTAATGCAACAACAAGGTATTTTCCACAAGAAATCTGGACAATGATTCGAGACTTACGTACTTACTTAACATGGCGCTAAAGTCCGCAATAGACCTGTACCACAACCGACAAGCGTCTTCAGCCAGCTAAATCATTACCCAGCTGCCTCTAGTTTCACACGTTAAGTTGGCTGGGGGTTCGAGATATTGGATAAAAGGACAGAGGAAGAGCAGAGCCAAGTGTGATAAATGCTGTACCGAAGGTTACACTACTGTCCACATTGTGAATAAGGGACTGAAATTGGAAAACTTTATTAATTGAAACCTAGCTAGGTTTTCGTTTAATCCAACCGTGTCACTATCTTTGAACTATTCGAAATGATAGTACTTTTCTCCAACCGAGTTGGTTGAAGTACATGTATTTCAAATTGGGTGAGGGAGTTAAGGCGAGATCTTTGAGTTATCCCTGCGGAGTAAAATAGAAGAATAGATTTCATACCATTTCTTCATACCATATGCCAAGGCGAGCAGCGCACAGCCTTTTAGAACTTTGTGGCTTCACGTATGATATTGGAGAAATCATATGAAATACTTTTTTGACATCAAAAGACTCATTGGTATTCCTATCCACCTTTCTGGAGCAGAGATAATCTGCCGTTGTCATGGTGCCCAGGGAAACGAGTTTAGCGGTATACGATAATACAGCTAATCTCTTTCAATGTTGTTTACGCGTCTTAAAAATATGTAGATGATCAGTCGTAAGATATATTGGGTTCTACTATATGAAATGTCCGATTTTCGCTCAGTCAGACTTCTCGAGTGAACATCTGTGCCAGAACGTTAAATTTTCCGTTTATATAAAATAAAGTGGTACGTGCGCTTGATGTGTGAGAATTTTAGGGTTCGTTACAGGTACCGTTATTTTTTTTTCTAGGAATTATTTACCATGCTGTGGGCAGTTTAAATTCGAACCCTCTTCCTTTACGAATTTAAAGTGGTACATGCCAATGATGCAAGCAATAAAAAATTAATGACGCATTTGAGGATGTAGCAGTAAACGAACGCACTATACGACGTTGGTTTGGAAAATTCCATTCGGGAGATTTCAGCCTCGAAATTGAACCACGTGAGAAGCCGGAAACATTAGTTGCCAGAGATTGCATAAAGCATGGGAGTATCCCATAGGAAAGGTAAACAAACTCGATAAGTGGGCACACCATGAACTGAAGGAATCCCAAAAACTACGGCGCCTGGAAATCTGCGCGTCGGTTACATTAAGAAACCAAACTGAACCGTTTTTGCACCGGAAAGTCACCTGTGATAAAAAGTGGATCCTGTATGATAATGGTAAAAGATCTGGCAGTGGTTAGATGCAGAAGAAAAACCAAAACACACCCCCAAGCCCGATCTTCACCCAAAAAAGGTTATGGTGACAATTTGGTGGACATCGAAAGGAATAATCCACTTTCCATTTATTCAACCAGGAGAGACGATAGACGCTAACAAACATTGTGAGGAAATCGAGATATTGCATGCCAAATTGGCTGAAAAGCAACCTGCGTTGATCAATAGGCACAGTCTGATCCCTTTGCATGACAACGCTAGACCCCATACCTCACAAGTAATGGTGCAAAACTGTTGCAGTTGGGATTTTAAATTCTTCCGCTCCCACCGTACTCTCCCGATATTTCCACAACGGATTAGCATCCTTGCCGCAATCTGGATTCATTTTGCCGGCAGAACGTTTTCCGGAACCGAGCAGAGCTCATAAAAGCCTTTGAAGATTTCATTGCCTCAAAAAGTCAGCACTTCTACAAAAAAGCAATATTTAACCTTGTATCATGTTGGAAAAATGTCATAGATGCCAAAAGACCTTATTTTGAGTGAACAACAATTTAAGGAATAATGATATTGGCTTTTAGATCTTCTTAAATCTTCTTTGATTTTCAATACATTTTGTGATTTGCGTATTTCCATTGCGAATTTGTACCGCTGATAGAGCGCTTCTGCAGATATTTATCTTTCCATCTCTCTAGTCTCCTTTGATCATTCTACTTGAATTTGTTGACACTCTTCGTCAAGCCGGAGGCTTCTGTTTAGTAGTCACCTTAAATCCATTTAATTCATATAACTTTTTGACAATGCATAAGTGTTTTGTGAGACTCTATTGTAATTGTAGGGGTTCAGCGTCAAGTTTCCTTTCACTATTGATATAATATTGTAATAATTTCTTGATTTCTTCGGCACATTAATTCCAGTGCTCCTAGTTAATATTGGAATGTTGAGATGTGGTAAAACAAGAGCGTACTATAATGACATCACCCGTCGAACGGTTGTTAGTTAAAAGTACCAAATGTCTTACCGTTGTGCTAAAGTAAAGTCGAAATTTTTTCCGCGGTGGAAGTAAAAGTGCATAATAGACTTCTTTGTAGATCAGTGAATACAGTCTTGATACAAATTGTATGTAACTTTGCGTGCTTAACTCAATTTCAAACGATTCTCTCATCTTCTGCTCAAACTCAGTAAACATCATGGTTTTTCATCTATCTTTTACCAAATTGATTGTATTAGTTTTCTTAGATAATGGTCATTTCAGATTCATAGCTTGTAGGCCACGGCTTACTGAACATTTCACTTAGCACCAAAAGGGATTATTATTTATGAAATCTCTTTTTTAACCGAAACCTGTTGAGGTAACTTACTATATATACCCATATTTGGTCATTTAACTACGAGTATTGTAAACACCTGCCTGAGGCTGTGTTACCTTATACCTTCTAGTGGTAATGTTCACGGGTTTTAAACTTTTGTACACAGAGCCTACATCCAACGTAGGTATTGTGATTTAATTTTCTGTTAATAATAAATCCATACTTATGCAAACCTTGCTTTCCACAGTTACCCATACTTATTTTCCTCAGCGTATTTCAACTTTTTGGATAACAGCGACGCCTAACTTATATTTTTTAGTCTCTTGTTAGTTGCTATTCTAAATTCAGATAGGAACATCGTTATCATTGTTTTTACAGTAACGAATTCGCCTTATTCTAGACTATTGGTGTTTTCGTAATAGTGGGTTTTTAGATTGTCAATACGGGGAATCAGATTATTGGCACCCTAAGGATAATATAGGCTAGATATTCCGGGGTAAGTAACCCACCTTTGGAATTGGAGAACTGCTGTTGTTCTACTAGAATGTCAAAAGTCTTATTTCCATTTCAATACCCTGACCATTCCAGAGCAGCTTTATTGACCTAAGTCCCAAATGATCTAAAATCGCTTGTACTTACAAAGCATTTTTCATCATTGACTTAACCATGCGAATTAATTTGCACATCCTCTATTTGGAAATAATGCATTGCTGAAAGAGGATCACGGGGTTGCTCTTTCCTTTTTGCTCAACATTGACGCTTGCAAGTTTAAGAAGTCAAATCCGATTGGACGAGATTAGAGACCAGTAATCAGTGGTTACCGCATGTAGAAAATGTGAGCACAGCTGATGTGTAGTTATTATAATCGCATTGAGCATAGTTAAGTTGACGATGGTCACTGCTAATCACATGCATTAACACCCAACCATCAAATTTGAATTCACGAATGCTGTTGGACCTGTCCTCCTTCCAAACTATGAAAAGCCATACAGGATTAGCTGGAGAGTCTAGATAAGCCTCATTTCCTATATTTCGTTAGAGAAAAGAATATCAATAGTATTTGGAGCGGAGGCGGCAAATGATGGCAAATTAAGTATATGCTATCAACAGGAATGGCCTCAACAAGTCGGACAGAACCTAACTTTTCGGTGCTTAGAGACTTTCTCTTAGTTAGCTCTGATAACAGCAACTTACGAGTATCTGAAATTAAACAATAGGTTGTATTTGCAAATCATTTTTATTATTTTAAGAAGGATATTAAAAGCCTTATCAAGAATTACTAAGGTGGTTCAATAAAGAGTGTTCCGGATAGTATGATGAAGACATTACAGGGAGATTCCTTGATAAATTTTGAGATGAATTTCTCTCCGAGATACAGAGTTTTTAAGGAAAGCCTTACGCTGCCCTACTCCTATTGAAAATAATTTTCTTCAAATTTATCCATGTATGGTAATAAATGGGGTATCATTGCACTCGCAATTATGAGTCTTTTATTGTTTTGAAGTAAATGTTGCTAAAATTGTGTCAAAAATAATTTTTTGTAAATTTTAATTTTGAATTTTCCACAATTTTTTTCTGAAAAAACCCCCACTTTTTGAAATTTTGAAACGTGTACCTAGTACATATTTACAAACAAAAAAAGGTCAGGGCATTTCATTTTAAGTCAGTAGTTTACCACATACGACCCAATTTATTGAAGCTGGTAAAATATTAAATGAAAAATTGTTAACAATTTTCGGAAAAAAAAATACATTTATTGATTGCACACTTTTATTTTTATTTTTTTTCATCAAACTTTGTATCATGCCAATTGGTCAAAGTGTCATACAAACTACTGCTTAGTATACACCCCAGAGCTCGTCGTTGACAGGCTCTAACAATGTCCATTCTTTCCAATTCTTCTTGGACTTTCACAACTGCTTCCTCAATCCTGTGATCCAAGTCATCCAATGTTGTAATTTCGGATGAAAGCGCCCTTCATCTGTCCTATTAAACAAAAGCCCATTCAGGTCAGGTCCGGAGACCTTGAGGGCTACGAAATAGGTCCATCCCGCCCTAACCACAAATTTTCATACATGCGATCTAACCACTCTCTAACTGCATGGCCATAATGTGCTGGAACGCCATCGTGTTTGTACACAATGGGTGTTCTTTGTTACAATAAAGATTCCAGTTATATGGTAGATTCGAATTAAGCCTTGGAGCGTCCGATCAGCTTGTTATCTAATATGGCTGCCAACACATTCACGTTGAATTTATGCTGAAAAGATGTGTGTTTCATGCAGAGGAAAATGGTACAGAGATGTTAGATTGGCGGTCGGAAAGGGTGGCAGTGGCAAAAGTGCTAGTGGACTGATCGGAAGGTTCGGTGTTCGAATCCCAACCGCGGCCGAAAGACATTAGTTTTTTCAGTTAACAAAAATCAAGTAAGATGAGTAGTTGACTAGAAATAAACAACAAGCCGACGTCCACTAAGAATTAAAAAAAAAAAAATTAAACCAAATAAACCCATGGAGCGACGTAACCACGATCTTTCTATCTATATCCCATTTTCCGAAAAACTTAACACATATCGAGGTATTAGAAGTATATTCATACCCACTTCTGTGCTAAGTTCTTTACAAAACAAAAAAAAGTCCTGATGCGAATCCTATAGAGAGTGTGTGATCTTTAATGAAGCAGAGGCTTAAGAGAAACAAATAGCCATGATAACACAACTTGCGCGGGTCTTCAAGCAAGCTTGAACATGCCTAAGATTAAAATATGCGCAAAAATTAAGTGAAAGTTGCACTAGACAATGCCAAGCATTTATAAATGATAAGGGTTACTGGACTTCTTACTATTTTAATTCCGCAAGCCGTTTTGATATACTCGTACCATATATGTACCTTAATACAAAAAAATATGATTTAATAAAATCCTGACATTTTCGTTGGTTTTTTAAACTCACGTTTTTGTTGAACAGACTGTAATTGCAGAATTCGAAGCGCTTTTCTGTGTCCCTGGGTTATAGCTCTCGCACTGGTATATGACGGAATGCAAACATGCTTTCTGAAAGTAGAAGTCTCTAGAATTAAGTGCTGCTTAGATTAGAATGCCCCCTTAGTTGCCTAAGACTGGTATTAGAATGGTTTCTGATGTAATGTAGAACGTGTTCGCAGCTGCTAACGCCTTCTTCCAGAGTAGGATGTGCGTCTCTCTATGATTTCCGCGTTGGTGCTGTCTTCTTCAACCTGGAAAATGTTTTAATAAACGCTCTGCCATTTTGGGGAATGCTATCAGAGTATCGTCTCAGATATTCCCATTTCGCTCGTTTAATGTTACCGTTACAAAAACCATAGATAAAAACCATAGACACATACATAGACACACACCATTATGGTTATGCAAACAATAATTTTGCACTCTTTTTACATTATTTCCCAAGAGATCTGCTTAATTTTTTCCAGAGAAGGCCTACCTTTTTAGAAAAAAAGATTTAATGAATTTACATTTAATTTTATACGGTTGTTTTAAAACAATACTCCATTTTTGAGTTTAATAGTTTGAAAAAGTAGGGTCGTATCTTGGAAACTACTGACTTGAGATGAAATGTCCTGACCTTTTTCTTTGTTTGTAAATACCGGGTTCACGTTGAAAAAGAGCAAGAGTAACTTTTTTTTGACTTTGTCTTAATTTTTTTTTTGGAAAAATATCTTATTGGGGTTAATAAGTCAACATTTAAATTTTTTTGAAAAAAAGAATTATAGTACTTTTGATCTTCAATAATTTTTGACAGATGAGACTTTGCGTGCAACCTCTGTATCTCGGAGGGGATGTATCTGCGATGTATGTCAAGGGATCTCTCCTTATGATCTTCTACGCATTAGCTGGGATCTCTATTATTCCAATCCTGGTAAAATGGATATTAGCCAGGTGAAGATAAGACTGATCCCTTTGTACCCAGAATTATTCGAGTGATTGTAATAGGGGATTTAAAATTGAAATCTTCGGACTGTAAAGCGACATCGACCAGGTCAAACAATTGCACATCAGTTGCTTAGAATAAAGTGCGAATAGAAACCTACGCTTCGCCCAAAAGTTAACCAACTTATGGTGCACAAATTGAGGATCCAGTTGACTGGATAATCCTCTTGTTGTAGGTCAGGTCCACTCGGACTGGCGCCCCTTCTTAGTAAATAAGTGCCCCGCGAATAGAGCCAAATGGCTTAGAGTCGATATTTACATTCCCGAAAACAAGTATTTAACCATTTTGAGAGCATGCGCTACAGCGTTAAACGTATGGTTGATTTGGTTTGCGGTCTGCCCACCTAGAATTGCATCGGTGGCAGAATATCGGATGTCTTACGTGAGCCAATTTACGGTAATTAAAGAAATGACACGAAATCAATAAAATGAATGCTGTTTTCTCGTGGAGTCTGTATTCCTGATATAGTCTCTATCTCGGCATTCTTTAGACAATTCACATCGCCTTGAACAGAAAAGCTGAAGATCTACCTGGAATCGCGCTTGACTGACAGCTGTATGGATCTGTGGGTCCATTTCTAAGTCCCTTAGGTCATTAGAAAACTCATTTTACATCGAAATATTTCCTTGAATAAGTGAATTATTCCACGAAGTTAGAGCAAAAAATAAACGAGATGAGCAAATCATCTAATCCAAAGGGAAAAATATTCAAAAACACCGAGAAACACTGGCAACGTACGAATAACTTGGAAGCTGATTAAGAAGAGACAAGATCTCAGGGAAAAGTAGAGAGCAACACATCACAGGGAAATGCAAATGTATTTACCCAATCAAGTTGTTTGTGGTATATTCATCATCCTGTTGTGCTGCTACATATTCTCGTCGACGTTAACGCCACCCACTGCAAAAAAGGATGTAATTCATGCCAATTATATAACTTGGTTACATATGGTGCACCACAGCAAAAATACACCATTGCTGGTATCCTTTTAGCAAGTAAATTGTGTCACCACCGGCTTTACACCTGGTTGCCACTACTAGAACGATGGTGAATGTGGCAATGTTGGAGGTTCTGGAGATTTCTTGTTTTTTTTTGTTTTTATTTTTTTCTTTTAGTGTACGGAATCAAAACGGATGTTTTGTAATCTCGTGCAGTGTGCTTTAAGGATAATGGTAAGGGTCCTTATGAAGCCTCCTTCCGCAATCCGAATTGTCGCCCACTTCCGTGCTATCAATTACACACTGCAAACGTAGAGACACTGAATGAGAGAAAATAAAATGAAACAAGATCCTTTGGGAAGGACAGACGGCGGGTTTGTCGTTATGGTATTCCAAAGTGGTGGGTCAGGTTCTTCAGTACAAATTTCGGACCAATTTTAATACAATGGGACCATAGATAAAGCGTCTCAGCGTAGGAAGGACCTTTCTACAGTCAGTCCTTCCAATTTCTATTCAACTTTTCCATTCACATATTTCCTTTTAACAACAAAAGCTAAAAGAAGATTAAGAAACGAAGAATTTTTCTAAATTGTGCAAAAGCAATACGAAAACTGGTGTGAAATTAAAATGCACCAAAGCATGAACGTTTCACCGTTTTCGAACATTCATACGAAAACGAATAGTTACAGTTTGGTTACGGCATGTTGCATTTGAAGACAGAAAGAGAGAGAAAAAAAACGAAAATTATTACCGTAAAGGAATGCTGGATAATTTGCGTTTTTCTGTCCACTGATTTCTTTTTTTGGGTAAATTTTACATTTACTGAAAGGATGAGATAAAAAAGGGTGTAGAACGGAAGACTTTTGTTCCTGCAGGTATAAATTATGGTTTTGAGGTTAAGGTTCTACTTCCTTTTTTTTTTGGTGGGGGGGAAATACCTATGTATGTTTATATGTACTTAACTGAAGCGCAGATTGCTGGAGAACAGAATCATTATCTTGTGCCACGAATTTTTTTGTTTTTTTTTTTCTGTTCTTTTCATAAAAAAAAGTACCATAAAGCTGATACCTCAGGTAGTCACGATTTTCCTTTACTAACTTTTTTGGAAAGTTATCTCGTCATATTTGCTGGAAGGTATACGCAAGGATTTATGGACTTTTTTTTTGTATAAATTTGTCTAAAATAACATTCGAAGTCGGTGGAATTTTTTAACCATTCGAAGTTTTGTAGTAACCGATGAATTTATAGTTGGTGTTCACACATACTGATATCCAATACATATACCTTAACATATACATATGTATATAGATGCATAACAACTTAAAATTCAAATAAATGCTATTGTGAATTTATTTACACTCCATTTCAATATGAAAAGTTTTTTATGTAAGCTTAATTTCCACTTGCAACTTTCCTTCTCGTGTATATACAGGGTGTCCCCTAATTCGTCAACGATAATTTGGGAAATGATTTCTGGGCAAATTCTAAGAAAAAAATCGTTCCACAGTAAGGGTCTATCTCCATTTATTGAGGATTTAAGAAAAGGCTTGCTTTGGTGTACCCTGACCCATGTTAACGAAAATTGCTCTGTTAGCACTAATAGTAGAAACTATATTTTTAGAAGAAATACTAGCCTTTACAACGGCGATTAAATAAAGTTGACATCTTGTTTGAGTCTTTAGATATCCAATTTCTAAATGGTTTTGAGGCCACCTCTCTCCAGAAAATGCCTAATTAACATAAATTTTTAAAATTTTTTTCTTATCAAAGTAACAACAATAAAAGAAAATCATCAATAAGTTTGCAGAAAAACTCGCAGATTTTATGATGCTTGAAAGAAAAACCTGCAGCAGGTAAAATTTATAAAAAGGAGTTTTTTTGCTTTAAGCTCCAAAGCTATGAATAAAAATGAATAAAAAATGATTTTGTGTGGTCTTAGGTAATTTTTATTTTATGTGTGTACTAAAATAGTTACAACAGGTGTCAAAGTGTCCTCCTTGGTTTTGTATGCAGTCTCGAGCTTGTTTTTGGTTTTCAGTGCGAATGTTTATTGTTGCTAACTGCTGCCCCACTTTTGATAACGCTTCGAGAATACGCTCATCCAATTCAATTAAAGTTGCTATTTCGGTCGAATAAACAAGTTCTTTCATTCTTCCCCATTCAAAAAATCTAATACTGTATGGTCAGGAGATCTTGCAGGCCAGCGACGTGGTCCATTTCTTCCTATCCAACGGTTACCGTACTCCTCATCTAGCCAATTCTTAACCTCACGACCATAGTGGGCTGGAGCAACGTCTTGTTGAAAATATGATGGAGCTATTTGAATCAGTGGTCCTCCAGTAGTTCTGGTAAATCATTTCGTAAAAACTCCAGATAGTTTGTAGAATTTAACCTAGGTGGTAGTTCGAAGGGGCCGATTAATTTATTTCCAAGTACACTTGCCCACATAATGACGCTGAATTTGTGTTCAAATGATTTATGTGTCCTTGCATATGGATTGTCCGCTTCCCACGTATGGAGATTATGAATTATAAACTGGTCGTCATCCAAGCTCCGCTCCAGCAACCAATTAGAAAACTCAAGTCTCTTTTCCAAATCATTGGCGAGCAGTTCTGTACAGATGTATTGTGGTATGGATAAAGATTTTCTCCATGCATTAGAAATTTTATATCTGGATACATTGAATTGCAAAGCTAAGCGTTTGATGCTGTTTGTAGGATCAGTTGTAATAGCTTTCAGTATTCTTTCATCAGCCGAAAGCCTTCCGCATTCGGTCGTGTATTTGGAACTAATTTCGTTTCTCGAAGCCTTCGATACATATTTCCAAATACTCCTTTACTAGGAAGTCGTCGATTATGATAAAGTTCATGGTATTTTTGCAGCCCACTAGTTGAACTTCCATTGCACAGCCCATAAACGCAAATTATGTCGGCGTAGTCTTTGTTTGTAAATGCCGACAGGCAGCCAGCCACAACTGATGAATTAATTTTCTTTTTCTAATCTTTTATGCCATTTTTGTTTGGTAAATTTTCCAAATAGGTCCTCAAATCCTCTTTCAGTTAACTTTTAAGGAACAAGGTAAGGAAATGAGTTTTGACTGATAGTCAAATAAACGATCACGCTTTAAAACTTTTTAATAGCTATGCAATTTTAAAAAAATATTGAAAAATAAGTAATTCTTGGAAAACCACTCTTACGAGAATTGTTAATTATTGTTAGAAACGTTGGTAATTAAGCGTTGTAAAATTAGATTTATTATATTTTCATAAGTTTGTTCAAGTCTTAAAACCATTCCGAATAGTTAGCAAGTCCAAACTATACCAGAAACAATTGTACGACTTCATTACAGGAACATGGTGACTGTCAATTCAATTAAGGGCATACACGTACCTTCTCCTGCAATTCAAATGATTTGTAAGGCATATGCATACTATGTATTGTATTCCTTTTTCAGCTTTTCTTTTTATAGGAAATCAATGTCTTGTTGCGGATTTATTGAATGATTCGCTTGGTATATCCACATCTTGCAGATATGTGCATATACATACATATGTATGTTATTGATGTGTTCACGACCAAAGTAGCTGCCAATGGAAGTGTACGAGTCTATCGGGTAGTGGTTACGCGGATTCAGGTCACGAGAAATATTCCCTTAAGCTTTGTCAAGTACATTTATTCGAGATCCACGAATACTTTTACGCGATACTATCATGATCCAGACAAAACTCGGAAGATTACACGTTTACACCACATTATTGATTGGGTTCAAATTTTTCAGACTTTGGCTAAAGCCAATCCTGAACATAAGGAAGGTCGTTTGCATATTTCTATCGAAATTCGGTAGTTATTGCATTAGAAGGGCAGGGTTTTCTATAATGATAAGCATCTTATATATTACGTTGGAAAGGGGATACATTTGCGCAACAGTAGCGGTAGCTCTTTCAAGATATAGGATTCGTTCTTATTTCTACGTGCGACATACGCACATATTCCGGTCACCTTGCTCTACTCGTATTCACCCACCCAGATTCTGAGTGTTTCGTTATCAGATACTAATGTTGGATTATGCTACTAAACGAGTGGTGAAGAATTCAATGTGTTGTGGATCAGTATGATAATTATAAATTATTTTTAACCTTCCGTTTACCAAATTTTTTGTTGACGCCGTTTACCAATACCAACCTGAGTGACCCAAGTGACAAAATAGAGTGTGAATTTGTACTTTTCTGTATTAAAGCAGAGTATTGCTTTTTTAAAGATTTGAATTTCATTTACGAGTAGTCCGATTTGAATTTGAATTGGTTAGGTTAAGATAGGTTAAACAGGGGTATGATGGATATGCCATCACACAGACACCACGCACCACTACGGGCCCATCGCGATTCCTGTGGAACCAGTTAAATTTGTCTTCAAATGGCAAAACCTCAAAACAATCTCCCTCTAGGTTTTCAAAAAAGTATTTCCCTAAAAATTTTCTTCGACTACGCGATATTGCCTCACATTCACACAGTATGTGTGTTATGTCCGCAACAGCTTGCAGATCACCGCAGAATCTGCAAATATCTGTATCTGACAATTTGAGTCTCTTTATGTGTTTCCGCAGGAAACAAGGCTCTTATTACTCTCCTAAGCTTATCACTGTTTAATTTTACTAACTTCCTAGATCTTTTGCAGTTAAATTGCGGCCGGAAAGCCTTGGACACCCTGTGTCATTCAAGAGCTGACCACCATAGGTTGGCAGTCTATATGATTTTTTCCTCGATAGTGCCCCTTACTATTTGACCTGATTATTGCATTTTTTTCCCAGTTCTCCCTCTTCGCATACATTATATACTACATTTGAAATGGTCAGTCCTTCAGGAATTTCCAAGGAGTAGAGTTAATTGTAAAAAGTGAAATATTGATATCTACAGTGAGTGAAAGAAATCAGTTACAATATCATTCTGCTACCGCTGTTATTAGGCAAGTTTGAATACAAATATTATTTTCTTTTTAAAATTTATAGTGTAATAGGAAAAAATTTTCATTAAAGACGTGTGTCTGTGAAGATAGAGAAGCATATTTTTGCATTTGATTGATACTGTATCCGAATCTGACGATGTGTAAGCATTCTATGATGAGAATGATGGTGATGAAAGTTTCTTGCCTGATGAAGTAAACATCGATTCTGATGCAGAAATAGAGCAGTTTGAAGCGGAGATAAGCGACAAAAGTGACTCCGAAGAAAACATGATTTTCCGAATTTATTCTGGTTGCCTTTTTTTCGGCACCAAAGGGGGTGTGAAATAGTATAAGTAGCCAACTCCTACGCACCGTAATAGTATGCTCAACCTAGTCCTGGAAAATGCTCTCATGGGTCCAAATCCTATTACCTGCTCAGTATGGATATATTCTACTGAATCTTTAGTTCAGCTATTAGAGACATGATATGCAGATATTCTAACAAAAAGGTGGAATTCGTATATGCTTAATGGAATCTCAAAACTCCTAGTAAACTGCCTCGTAAATGGAAACCAATTACATTGCCATCAATCGAATTACGAGTTACTTAGGGAGCTGTCGAAAAAAAAATGCATTCCTATTATACCGTGCAATCAAGGCACGTAATAGATTTACGGACATTCTGCGATTCTTACGCTTTGACTGACATGCTACCAGGTAAAAGGAAGATCAGGCTTCACCAAAAAGTGATGTTTCCGATATCGTAAACTCCAATTTGAGAGTTCATCATCAACCACATGAATCTTGATGAACAGTTGTACGATTACAGAGCGCGCGCTCCTTTCACGCAGTACATGCCATCTAAGCCGTCCAAGTACGGAGTAAAATTTTGCTGGGCCTATGATTCCAGGATTTAGTACTGTCTCCAAAAGGATGCCGGAAAAGCGAACAACATAGTTGAAGCATACAAAGGATCTGGAAGAACCGGCATCCCTTATGATTTTTTGTACAACACTTCTTCTAGCCAACGAACTGGCTAATTGGAAATGTTTGACTGTAGCCACACTAGAAAAAATAAGATATATTTGGCCGATAAATCCAAGCCAGTGCCGACCCCGGAAGTTAAATTTGGTTTTCCGAAAAATGCAACTTTGTGCTCCTACGTCCCAGGCAAAAACAAATCAGTGGTTCTGCTGTCTAGAATGAACAGAGCTGTAGGTGTGTCGGGCGTAGAAAAAAAACCTCATATTATTTTATACTATGTATTGTATAATCAGACCAATGGCGGTGTGGACACAATGGTTAAATGTTGGCCAAATAATCTACCAAAAGGGCATCATTACGCTGGCCTATGGCTATATTTTTTAACACTTTGGACACAGTAGGCTTTGCTGCCTTATATGTACATTTGTATATACGGAAAACAAGTGGTGTATGAATCCATCATAAAGAAGGCAATTCAAAAGCCTCGGCGAGGACCTCTGACATCCAAGATACAAAAATCTGAATGTTATTGAAAGATTTGAAATTAGAACGGCTACTGTATGCGTTTTAGGTACGTATTATATGACATTTTGTAAAAATAACATATAATTGTTCCTTGTTTACTTGTTGTTGATAGACAACGAGGAGTTTGAGGTGGATGAGCCAGTCACAACTGCCCGCATAAAGCACAGGTCAATTGCTATATTTGCTACACTACAACAAAAAAAAAAAAACAGCGAAATTTGGATTGATCTCATCGAAACCATGAAATTTTTCTGTTAATGGCATGTGCAAAATATATGGTTCAAACAAAATACATAAACACATTTATAAACTTACATTTTTATTGGGGTTACCGCGGTGGGTATTGGCAAATTGTGAAGACAAAATGATAAAATTAAAAAAGAAACATGGAGGAACGTGCATTTTTTTTTATGTCATCTATTTAACATAAAACAAATCAAAATTTGATAACTGAGCTAAAATCACACTTACGTTGCTCCAAAAATCGAAAAGGTATTCAAGAAATAAATGTAAAACTGTCAACATTTTAAAATAATCGTTATGTAATTGAGCAGGATGTGTACAACTGCCGAATAAAGTACTTCGGGTTACTTCAGAAGTTGTAGGTATACAGTAGTGGAAGTTCGATTATGAACAGTGCCCACAAAGCCAACTTGAGCTCCAAAGTAGGTTCAAAGCATTTGTCAACACTCCATGTAATAAACCTGACAAGAAACTTCGAATTCTTCGTTAGTGAGCTCACTAAAATTTGTTGAGAAGGTCATGGAAAATTGTGCATTTCTGGTGGAAGTTCGATTAAGGACTGAAACGAATAAAATTTGGAAACTTCAAAGTAAAAAAAAAACTTTTTTCATAATTCATGTAAATTTTTTTTAATTGCTTTAAAACTCTGTTTTTATTAAATTCATTCACAATTACAAAAAATAAAAAAATTATTTGGGTTCCCATTCTTTCGTCAACTTCTTTCGAATGTCCTTCATAAGGTTGGTGACAGTTACATCTGTGATCTTTTTGGACGCTCTTTTCCATTTAGCACTAAAATCTCTTTTACGTCCTTTACACACTGCTCACTTTTTAGCTTTGAAAAAAGCCCAATACCTTTCAATGGGACGGCACTGTGGAACATTGGTTGGATTCAAGCTCAACGTCGCATGAGCATAGTGAGCTGAAGCTAAATCTGGCCAAAATTATGTTGAACCCTCGTGTTCGTTTAAGAAATGAATCAACGGTTTTTTTAGGCACTCGTTAATGTAACTTCTCCGTTGATTGTTCCCGTTGTAATAAACGATGAGCTTCTGTGTCCACATTGGCAAATGGCCTGCTAAACGAAATATTTTGACCGAATTTTTCCATCCCAATCGATGTTGTTGGTTGCGGAAGAATCTGGGCTTCAAACAAGTTGTAAAACTGCGCACCTGGAAGAGTAGTAAAGTCGGCTTTGACATAAGCTTCGTCATCCAAAACCAATCACTCTTTCTTGTTGCCGTATAGCTTTCGGGCTCGTATTTTTATGACTTCTTTTTGCTTTTCAGTAACTTTTGTTATTTTTTGTTTTTTTTTCGTGTTTTTAGACCGTTACGTTTTTTAGATCTTTGTACCATTGTTTGGTTGTTACGAGTATTATTGGTCTATTCATGCGGTTTGCTAAGCGATGACGTAACTGGTATTTTTCCATTGTTATTATTCAATTGGAACATGCGTTGGAAAGCTACTGTCATTTACGTCATTTCAGTATACGAGTATGTCTTTCATTTGAAGCGTAAACAACAATAATTATTTTTCACTCAAATATATCGAACTTTGTGCCTGAAAAAGGGTTTTTGTGGGGAGTTCTTCTTCATTACTTTAATATGAAAAAAACTGCTGCCGAAACTCGTCGTATTTTGGTGGAAGTTTATGGTGAACATGCGCTAGCTGAGCGAACGTGCCAAAAGTGGTTTGCACGATTTAAAAGTGGTGATTTTGGCTTGGAAGACGATGAACGTCCTGGGCAGCCAAAAAAGTTTGAAGATGAAGAACTGGAAGCATTACTCTATGAAGATTGTTGCCAAACACAAGAAGAGCTCGCAGAATCTTTGGGTGTCATTCAAGCAGCCATTTCAAAACGTTTAAAAGCATCTGGATATATTCAAAAGCAAGGAAATTGGGTTCCACATGAACTCAAGCCGAGAGACGTCGAAAGGCGGTTCTGCATGTCCGAAATGCTGCTGGAACGCCACAAAGGGAAGTCATTTTTGCATTGGATTGTTACTGGTGATGAAAAATGGATCCATTACGGCAACCCTAACCGCAAAAAATCATATGTGAAACCCGGCCAACCAGCCAAATCAACGGCAAAGCCGAATATCCATAGCGCGAAGGTAATGCTCTGTATTTGGTGGGATCAGATGGGTGTGCTGTATTATGAGCTGCTAAAACTGGGTGAAACCATCAATGGACAACGCTACCGAACACAATTAATCCGTTTGAAGAGAGCAGTGGCCGAAAAACGCCCGGAATATGCGACCAGACACGAGGCAATAATTTTCCATCATGACAACGCTCGGCCCCACGTTGCTATTCCGGTTAAGAACTATTTGGAAAACAGTGGACGGGAAGTCATACCCCACCCGCCCTATAGCCCAGACCTTGCCCCTTCTGACTACCATTTATTCCGGTCGATGCAGAACGCCCTCACTGAAATATGGTTCACATCAAAGCAGAATATCAAAAATTGGCTTGATTCATTCTTGGCTGCCAAGTCGACGTAGTTCTTTTGGGATGGGATCCACAAATTGCCAGAAAGATGGGAAAAAGACATAGCTTCAGTTGGGCAATACTTTGAATAATACTATTGTATATGTTTTCTTTAAATAAACGTTCAAATTTTGAAAAAAAAACCGCATGAATTAAATTATATACTCATACATTTCCGAGGAACATCTCTGGATGACATAGTCCAGTTTTTACGATGATACCCACTATTTTCCTGTCCAAATTTGTATCATGTGCTCCACTTTTAGCTTCACTTTTAGCTCCACTTTTCTGTTTTCGCTTAACTGTCAACGTCTCCAAATATGGTTTAATAACAGAATCCACTGTACTGCGTGCTATGTTTACATTTTTTGCGATGAAATGGTTTGGAGGCGAAGTTTTTTCGAGCCATTTGTCGATGATCTTTTTACGGCGTTCTTCTTGACTCAAATTTTATAAATATTTTAAGCCGCACTGAACTAAAATCAATAACAAACTGAAACTAGAGAATATACAGGCTAATTTGGGTACAAAATGGGATTGCAATTCTTACGCATTGGAAGTATAGCCCGTATTAAAATTTACAGATTTTATTCGTTTTAGTCGAATTTCCTCTACTACATATGGTGACAACCAATATTTCCCATACGTGTCAAAACGACATTTACGATAGCTTGATCTACAAAAAATACAAAATGCGGTTCTTACATTAGGAGACAATAAACTAAAATACGCAAGGATGTCGTACAGCGCGCGTCGAAGAAGTTGTAGGTGCTATGAAGCAAAGTATTGAGGAGGACGTAGATGAGTCCATTTGTTATCGTGCACAGCAATTGAAGTTGCGTTCATGCAATGATTTCGAGAAAAGTTCTTAATTTTTGAGCTTACAAGATCTAACTCGTGCAAGAATTGAAGCCGCTTGACTATCATTTACGTCATCCGTGCGGTGAATAGCCGAAAAACCAGAGTGCTCTCGATTCTATTTTAAACTAGAAAGTTTTGTTAAGCCGTGAGGGTTATTTTTCATTGAATGGGTACATCAACAACCAGTATTTCATCATTTAGAGTGAATAAAATCCACAAGTTTTTATTGAGACACTTATTATTATTGGCCCGGGTCTACCCCGGACAACTTTATTAAGCTTATTAACAAGCAAAAACGTAAAGCTAGGCTTAATAAATTTCAGCCAATAACTGGTGGATAAAAAGTGCATCGGCGCCTTCACAATGTTTTTTAGGGTATGAATGCTAATTAGGTTTAGCCTATTTTCATAGAGGGGTAATCTACATGGATCGGCCCAAGGTAGACCACGAGGTGTGAAACGGATAAACCTATGTTGGACTTCTTCAATTCTTTGAATATGGATTTGTTCATAGGGTGACCAAACTTGGCTGCAATATTCGACAAGAGGCCTTACAAACATAATGTACAGGGACCTTGTAACGTAAGGGTTCTAAAATTCTTTTGACCAGCGTTTGATAAAGCCAAGTGCAGAGCTAGTTTCATTTATGCTGTCAATATGTGATTCGAGATTTTATTCTCTGTCACAAATTATTCATAGATGCCGTACTTCGGTAGAGGAAGGAATCGGCTCATCGCAGATGAAGTAGTTTCTGAGAGGGGGGAGTAGACGTTTGGGGGAATAGTTTATCGTTTGGCATTTATTCACATTAAGCTCAAAACAGTTTGGCTTTCACCATACCGAAAACTTATTTAAGTCATCTTGCAGGCAATGGGAGTCAGAAGGCAATGAAATGACTTTGGAAATTCTCATGTCATCGGTAAAAATAGAGAGATTATAATTCGTTAAAATGAGGTTCATATCGTTAATCGTTAGGATGGTTGGTCCCAGGTGACTAGCCTGAGGGACACCAGATGTTGCTTTGATGGGGTTGGATATTCTCTGTATTCTCGATCTTCCAAATAGAATTTGGTCCATGCCACAAAATGAGGAGAAAAATCAAGCTATTTTAGTTTAAAAATGATAAGTTGGTGAGAAATTTTATCGAATACCTCGCTAAAATCTGTGGAAATTGAATCGACTTCATCACCGTTCTCTAAAGCACAAAACGTTCTAGAGATGAACTTAGTTAGGTTAGTGGTGGCTGATTTTCATGAAGCGGTGCTGATTTGTGCAGATAGTTGGTCTACTGTATGAGTGTAGTTGTTGGTAAATTATGCTTCCAAAAAGTTTGGGTATGCAAGAGAGTTTTGCTATGAGCCTATAATTCCATAGAAAAGGGAAATTACCTGTTGAAACACACAAGTTAAATAGGACAGCGAGAGGAGAACGGAGATGGGTTACACACTCTTTTATTACAACAGCCGGAAGGCCATCAGACCCAGACCTGATACCAAAGATGTTGCTATATTTAGCGAGATGGATGACGTCTCAGGCAGTGTCCCATATAGCTAAAATAACTAGGATTGGATTCAGCTGTTTGCTTAAAAGGGGATTTATTCAAATGGCAGGCAAAGAAATTTGCAATGGTTTTTGGATCGGCAGAAGACATACGAGTACTAAGAAATTTGAGAGTAGATGGGTAGCCGTCTAACTTTCTTTTGGTATTAACAAACTGGTAGAAGCGTTTCGGGTTCGGGAATAAGCTATATTGCATGCGGTAGAGGTACCCAAGGTAAAGAGACTCACAAAGTTCAGAAAAACGATTGTATAGAAACCGATAATTATCATAGTCAGAATCAGATCGTGTTCTTTAGAATTTATGCCGCAACTTGTTTCTGGTTTTACGAAGAGAGGGCAACTCCCTGTTGTATCAAGTAGTAGCTGACATGCAGTCCTTTTGGACGGTACTCGTATATGTAACCGATTGGGCGAAGCAGGAGAAAATTAATGAATAGAAAGTTATCTCAGACATAAAGTCAAAGTTAATGTTGCTGACGGTGCTTCTAAGCTGGTTAAAGTCGGTTTTTCCAAAGTTAAATGAAAATGAGTTTTGTGAATCGACACATGTGTTGCCGTTTTCCTTTGAGTATATAATTGACAAGTGGTGATGAAGGCGGTTTAGGGTGGAAAGAAGATGATCACTCCTATAAACGACACAGTCATCCGAATCGGATGTGAAGATAAGGTCGAGTTGTCTCTTCATTGTGTTATTGGTATTCCACTAATCAACTATCAATATTTCTATTTTAGTGGACGAATTAAGAGAGACGAAATGAGACAAATCGTCGCTACATGTGCTTTATGAGCTGAAGAAATCATTGGTCCGTATGTCTTGCTGACTAAGACGTTATACTCAATGGAGAGTGCTGTAAGCCTATGATTACTGACTGGTTTGTTCCCAAATTGAAGGGAACATCAATAATATGTAAAATTTGGCGTAGCTGACCAATGAATTGTCCTCCAAGACCGTGTGATTTATGGGTATATGTGTAGTCGCTAGTTAACGTCTATACACCAGAACGATGGACGACTTCGAACCACACGTTGCTGATATAAATATATAGTGGGCGAAAATTTGAATTTCAGAAAGCGCGACGCTCTTATATACGATCATATCCAAAATTGTAGTTTAGCATTAATGGAATAAGATAACATTCGCACTGAATCGTACATCATGACCATTACTACGTTGCTTCATATTGAATATAAATTACATTTAAAATTGAAGAATTGTCTTCACCTGCCTTGACAATCTACATTGAGGCCAAAATAATCGGAAATGCAAACGATTGCTTGTGTGACATTTTCATTGATTGCCTTGCAAAAGGGACATTCGCTACAAATATGTCAAGTGCTTGAATACAGATCCAGCTCAATACCACACCCCTATTTCTTGCGCTGGTTTACAATATTTCAACAACCTTTTAGTGCTGTTAGCGTACCTGCATGTATTCTACAGCCCAGTACCTCTGGCAGTACTATCCCAATTTCAGACACGTTTAAAAAATTTTTTGCTCAAGTTATCCAACCCACTACTCTAATATGTATAAAAGATTCGTTTGGTAAATTATATATTTTCGTGCTCCTCTGGATACAGCTTCACAGCTTAATCTTATTGCGAAGGACATAATGCACTCAAAAGTACTTTTTAATATTTACTATCTGATTGAAAATATCTACGGTATTTGTGAACACACTCCGCAAAACCTATTCTCTGAATTTCTGCCTACCCACCCTTTTGGTATGTATTCGTCCCTAATCGGGTCTCAGCGATCCAACCCAATCATTACGACGATATTTTCGGCTACTTGGAAATATGTAAATACAAAAGTCAATCCTCGTGACATTAAGTCTCGTGGTGGTTATAGTATTTGTTTTAATTAACCACAGTTCTTTTACCAGACTTAATTCCCTTACTGCTGAGGAATATAATCATTTATTCCTCTGCTGTTAGTTGCTGAGCATCTTTTCGTAAAACCAACATAATGTAGAGATACAACCGATTGTACAATCATTTAAAATGTAAAATAGCTCCAGTATTACCTTCCCAAAAGCTTCACTTTCGTTCAACAATACTTAAATCAGAGCCATAGGAAGGCACATTTCTTCGTATCGTCTGGACTGCACAACAGATTCATTTCCTGAAGGAAATTGAGGATTTGTGAACAATTTCAACAAGATAAGCCCAAAGGTGTATTGAAAAATTTCGATCCCCTTCTCGATACCGAACACGAAATCGAACTCCTAAGAATAGGTGGGTATTTACAGAATACAGACATTCTATATAATTCCGAATATCTCATTCTTATTCACAAAATTGCCTTTTGATAGTAAATTTCTGTGTCCAATTACACAAAACCAATTCTCACCTAAGTTGACTAGCCAACGCACGTCATTTAGTCAAAATAGTTTTATATATGTACATATGTAGATGTCCTAGATTTGCGGCAAGCAGAGTTACTAGGTTTGGGTCCTCTGCTATCTCTGGATCGTTTTTCTGTGGGCCGCTTCACTTCTCTCAAAATCCCGGAGAGTACAGGCATATGTTACAGTCTTCATTTGTTTTGGAATGAAAGCATAGCATTTGGAATTTGTGTCAGACCTTTGAATCCAGGGTTGAATTGATTTGTAGAACTAATATGTTTGTGTACCGATAAACCTTGTGACATTTCGACACGAACTTTTTAATAAGACAAGCTCAAAGAACTGTACAAGCGAACCAATTTTGCAACAGCAAATGCAACGTGAGATACGGCTTTGGTAAGCTGTACGTACGAAGAACTCTGGACTGTCGTAGCTAAAATTGAGAGCCTTATGAACTTTCATTCACTTTGTATTTAAGCCCTAATCAAAATGATGGAAAAGTTTCGACCCATTAAACTCCATTCCAGAACCTGCAGAAACTACTGCACACCAAACAATATTTTCGGGCCAGAATATTTAAGGAGCAAAGGAACAGCTATTAAAAAGGTAAAGGTCAACTGAAAAAAGAAGTCGGAATACTAGTATTAATTGCAAGTGGCAACTTATCTCCCCAGCTGTCGCTGTTAAATCATCAGATCGCCTATTCAAAAGCACGAACTACAGATGTCGGACAACAAAATTCATCGCCTGGCACAGCTACCTACCAATTCATCGAATAGATCATTTATTCCCTCCGAAATTTTAAAACGTGTTCAGGAGCAACTTAAAAGGCAGTGGAAGAATTGACCAAGTTCTTGAGAAACACTCCTCGGAAACTAGTTTTTTTTTTAAATCAGATTTTCAAATTATTTTGTGGGTGGGTGGCTCAAGTGGTAGTGGACTGGCTTCCAAATCGGAAGGTTCTGTGTTCGAATCCCAGCCTCGCCCGAAAGACATATTATCCATTTTTTCAGTTAACGAAAATTAAGTAAGACGAGTAGTTGACTATAAATCAACATCAAGCCAACTTCCACTAAGTCTCCCCATTAAATGTTGGATGCCACCCATGGAGGGAAATAATCACTGAGCCCAAACATCTTTCTTTCTCTCTCTATCCCATTTTCCAAAAACTTAACATATGTTGAAGCATTATAAGTGTATTTATACTCAGTTGAGTGTTAAGTTCTTTAAAAAGAGTAACGCAAGTTCAAGTTCTCAAAAGTACTTCACTGAACCTTGTCTTATAAGTTTATTGGCAATCTAAGAGTACTTCACCGGGATGCTATTGTTGTAAGTGCTCTGTCACATGTTTGCCAAACTGTTGACATTAAGCATTATCAGTTCAGTCCTAAGAATATTGTCAATCAATAAACATATACTTACTCCAACTCAGTAATTATCTTTAATTAACATGGTGTCAGAAGATAAAGAAATTTATACAAGCACATCGTCAAATATGCAAGTGATGTCTAATGAAATATCGGTTAAGCTTAATTATCGGCTCAGCTCAATTTAAAAACTGTAAAGCTTGGAGTGTCCTGGATCAGCCATTTCAAAATATTCTTGCAAGCGTCCAACCTTGAAGTTGAGGAAAATAATAGAAAAATAACTCTTATCTGGGGAGTGGCTGGATGCAGATGAAAAACCAAAACACACCCTCAAGCCCGATCTTCACCCAAAAGAGTTATAGTGACAATCTGGTGGATATCGAAAGGACCAATTCACTTTTCATTTCTTCAACCAGGGGAAACGACAAATGCAGTCAAATATTTTGAGGAAATTGTTATATTGCATGGCAAATTAGCTGAAAAGCAATCTGCGTTGGTCAATAGGCACGGTCCCATCCTAATACCTCACAAGTAACGGTGCAAAAACTATTGCAGTTGGGATTTGAAATTCTTCCGCATCCACCGTATTCTCCTGATATTTCCTCAACGGACTATCATCTTTTGCGCAATCTGGATTCATTTTGCCGGCAGAAGGTCTTCCGGAACCGAGCAGAGGTCATAAAAGCCTTTGAAGATTTCATTGTCTCAAAAAGTTAGCACTTCTATGAAAAATTAATATTTGACCTTGTATCCAGTTGGATGATTGTCATAGATGCCAACGGATCCTATTTTGATTGAGTAAAAATTTACAGAAAAACAATTAGGCTCTTAAATTTTTACTATTATTTCATGTGGTACAACCCAATATATTTATAAAGACAAATCCAAATTTCTTCAATGGGCACATAAAATGTTTTGGGCACATATTTAGCAAAAAAGGCCGGATGACTAAAAAATAAAGGTGATATGTGAAATGCCTTGACCTTCAAATGTTGTCAGATTACAAAGGTTGACATGGTAAATTATTTAAGCTCTTTTATAAAAAATCGTTCAGTCCGTTGTGAAAACTTAAGAAAGTTATTAAATAAAGAAGTTTTGTGGCATTGGTCGTTCGTAAACTTAAAAGGACTTTTATTAAAAGCTCCAATCCTCGTGTACTTTCATCTCAAAGAACATTTAACTACGATAACCGATTTATCAAAAGCTGCAGTAGGAGCAGTAATTTGTTTTGGATTCGACGATCGAAATTATTGTGTGCGGACTATCGAAAGAATAAACCGAACGATGATCATGAATGGATTTTAGAAATAATTCACACGAATATCCACGTTATAATTTGTATTTATTTGTTATCATTAACTACAAACTACGTATCTTATCACTGCGGCTAATCAATTGCAAGTGATTGATCAAACTCCTCATCGTTTGGTTTCTGTCATAGTGCACTTGTTTACGCACCACCGATCTGCACAGCGTTGTTGTTTTAAAAAATCGTACGATCATCCTGTTGGCCGATCATCCGATTTTGCCTGTGTGGTTTTTGGCAGGATTCAAAATGGTCTGATTTTGTAGTGCAGTGACTAACAGCAATTTCGTACAAATAAACAGTGACTCGACAAATGTAGCAACAATAATTTTATAATAAACAATTAACACAATATATAAAGGAATCGGAATGAATGAAACAAATGAATGAAAACGAATGATTTACAATGAATGAAATGAAATGAATTTAAATTGAATAATAATGATTATCAAACATCGGCAATACATAGTTGGCCAAAAAACGCTGTTGAGACTGACCACAAACACTTGGTTCCTTTATTTAAACGTGAACTACATAAGATCCCGGTACGTCTTCAACGCTTCATGCTGAAACTTCAATGCTATGATCTCTTCATAGCAGATACGCTCTCAAGATCACCTTTAAATGAACCTGCCCTCCCTGAAATAGGTAAAGAATTAGAACTTCACTGTAACTTGCTTAGGTGTAGGATTTCTGCAACAGAAGAAAGAATTACAAGAAAGTTAAAGGGGGATCTGCTGAGATAGTCACTAATTTGTAAAAGTTTGCTTTATGAAAATCGTAGCATGAGAGAGTCGCGGGAAGAGTGGACTAGGCAGAAGAGTTATGAAAAAACGAGAGATGAAGGGGAGAGTGGTATTTATCGATTGTTGAGAGAGAGAGAGAGACTGAGGAGTTAATTGAATCCGTTGTGAAAATAAGATAATTGTATGCCCATGTACATAGTTGGACTTACCGTTGACTTGGCATAAACTTGAGACTGTTAATTCTTAGGTGAGTTGGTATTTAAAGCGAGGAAAAACGTTTGATCATCTGATGGAGTTCTCTATAGCTGAGGAATATTAAAGTCCCCGAAAATAAGGATATCTGCAATAGAGTTAGACAGGTCAATTAACTGGTCGATCGCTGCGACAGCAAGTTGGTAGAATTCAATAGATTGAGCTGGTAGGATGTAGCAACATATAACGTAAAGGGACTTGAGGGGGAGTGATATTTTTATTGCGACAAACTCAACTTCAGAGGATGAAGAAATGGTAATGGGAGAAGAGTTAAGACTATTGTGGATCGCCAGTAGGACGCCTCGACAGGGGGAATTATCATTTGGCGGGGTAGGATCGTCGTCGCGAAAAACATTAAAAGTAAGGGGGACAATTCTTGGTTCTTTATGTCGGGGATCAGATTGGTTTCAATCAGGGCGTAAATATCATAGGGCAGAGCATGCGATTGGCGTAGAACAGCGTTGGTTTTAGTGCAAAGACCTTTTACATTATAGTAGTAAAAAGTAAGAGAGATGTTGTGGGGTGGAGGTGTGAGGAGGGATGGTTTAAGTGCTGGCAAGGGAGGCAAGTTATGGACGAAAAAATTTATAGTGGTCAGCTCGGCTTTGCTGTAGGTGTGAGACTTGCTTAGAGTGAACGTAGTGGCCGAATGCAGCGAGGTCGTCTGCCACTTTCTGCGGAGACATGTTAAAAATCCCATGGTACCTGACATAAAGATTCCTGAGACTGATAGGGTCGGTAGGGGGCCTTTCTGCTGGATGGAAACCATGACGGTCCATGAAGTTCCGAATTGTTTGAGGAGGTTGCGTCGAGCAGCGGCGGGCGGGATACTAGCTGGTAAAGGCAGCGCGATTTCGATTTCCGTTGTTAAGGCGTTGTTAAGGAACTACTCATAGCTTGGAATTTAATTTGGTAGGGTATTCCATCGATTTTGTGGGAAGCCAATCTCACTTCTTTATCGATTTCGGCAAGCGCAAACCGAGTCGCTATGAGTTCCTCGCTGACGTCAATCAATTTTAGGGTCAGATCATCGAGGGATCTGGTGGATGCGGGGTGGTATGTATTGTTTTGGAGGAGGATTGAAAAAGCAGTCGAGATCTGTACGGGGAAAACTGATAGTGTCGATAATGTGGCGAAATTTGTTTTAATGAATATTTTTAATCCATCTAAATGATATTTGATCACTTCGCTCTCGTTGTCGTTGCTTTTCCTTCCGGTGGACTTGTAAGCTTCCACGTTGCGATCAATGGAGTTTACTGAGTCTTCAATCTTTTCAATTCTGTCAAGAAATGTTCTGCTAATATGACCATTCTCCGTTAGCGTTGTATTAATAGACTCGCTGTTGCATTTAATTGCCAGCATAACGTGAGCCAAGGTGATCTCTTTACACTCGTCGCAGTAAAAATTGACGAAACTGCAACACTCCTTGAGGTAGGTAATGTATCTCCGGGGAAGTCCGATGCATTTTGCATGGAAAGATTCTCCGCAGAGACTATTGCAGGCTACCCATTCGGCGTTGGGGTCAACAATTGAGCAAAGAACACTAGCACAGCACTTTTCCAATTTTGTTTATTTAAGTTAAACTAGGTCAACACTATTAATTTTTTTTGGCACAGCTAAATTTGTGAGAATCGGAAGACAAAACTAGGTCGATGAACAACGACGGAAAATACTGCGGCTGTTTACAGGGCATTGAAGGAAAGTGGAAAACTAACTGAATTCGGCATATGGGAACGTCCGCACAGGTTGACAGTTAATCAAATAGCAAAATTCAGTACGTGCCATTTTTGTATCATTTTGTCGAAAAATGGACATATAAATAGTTATGGAATGTTGTTACACATAAATAGATAAATAATGACATACGTGGATCAATGCCTTCATTTCGCTGATATGGTGGACGTTCTACAACACTTTTTAAGAGAGCAAAACTCTGCATTTTTTTGCTCTTTACATGCCACTTCTTTATTTACAACGATGTCCTTATAAATATAGAACTCGTTAACCGTACACCGAACCACTAACTATTCTTTACTATTCCGATCACTTTCAACACAGAACGAGCATTAAAAATCGCAGTTAGTTTGTTTCCAAATTGCGAGCGTAATAAAAAAATTTCAGCAATTTCTGTATGCAACCTTCTCAAGAAAATATTCACTTGGAATGACGTTTGCGGTGCTGCACGAAAACAGTAGGCGTGAATGTACTTAAGCTGTTATTCCTTACCCAATTTTAAATTTTCAACAAATATTTTACACATGATAAGGTGGCCTACTTATACATAAAATAAATTTTTTTTGGTATGCATTTTGATAAACCGTCTTATATTAGCTAAGATCTTATACAAAAATTAAGAATTACTATATTTTTTTTTGTTTTTGTTTTGGAATAGTGACCTGAATCAATATAATACGTTTTTCCTTTTTATAAAATTGCATTTTTCAAAATATTAAGAATGGCTTACTTATACCTAAGACATAAAGTAGCTGAAAAGACATAACACTTCTAAATTAAGACGTTATTCCAAATGATAACTTATTCCCTAACCATAATTAAGACATTTTTTAAAATTTTAAAACCGACTTACAAAGTGGCTAGAAACAAGGCGAGGAGGCCAATTCTTTTCAAAATTTAAATAAAATTATTTTTGGCTTACGTTGACTTAAGCCACTCTCCTTGTGTGTCGAGAAGGGGCCACATATATTGGCCAAATATCAATCAAGGCATATCAAACCTTATAAATGATTATGAAACATGTATTCGATTCGCAATTCAAGTCTAAAACCGCCAATTCTCCACCACGAAATTGTAAAAATCTCTTGGTACGAGTAAAGACTTGGTATGGACCAATTTGAATTTAAAAATAATAGTTTCTACTAGTAGTAGAATATTTCTTCAAATACAGGCTTTTCAAATGATTTGTTTATAACAAATTAAAATCAATGTTAGCGAGGCATGGGATACCAAACGTTATTATTTCCGATAATGGCCCGCCATTTAACTCGCAACATTTCCAAGATTTTGTGAAAAGTTGGAACATAGATCATTTTACGTCAAGTTCATACTTAGAACGGTCGAATGGTCCGGTAGAGCGGTCGATACAAATGGCTAAGAGGTTATGTAAAAAATGCGAGCAAAGCGGTTCGGAAGCATGCATAGCATTATTACACTACCGCCCAGCCGATAAAGTTATTATTCGTTTACCATCAGAGTTAGTAATCTCACGTAGACTTTGTACGAAATTGCCAGTTTTAAATAAAACGATAAACCCAATATGGGAAATAAAATCGTTAATTCAGTTCTTATCAAAATTCTAACCTGGAGCCCAGACAAACATGACGAATTCGACGTCAACGCCATATTATTGATTGGCTTCAAAGTATAATTGGATGCCTACTTTTCTTTTTGCAAAAACCAACCGTGAGCATATGGCAGGATTAGTCTCGCACTGGTAAACATCTAAAATATTGGGGAGAAGATGCACTCCAAAACAGTTTTGCATTCCAGGGCAAACTGTATACAATGCTACACCTTACTTTCCAAGTCTTGATTTATTTCAATTCATCTTATAGAAATCTAAAGGAAATTATTTTCAGTATAATTATTAACTTCATCTGGGGAGACTCAGAATCTCTTCGACATCTTTACGGTGTTCTGTATCTTCAATTATTGTTAGTAGATCTTGTCACTATGAGGCAATTCTCTTGCACCCAATAATTTACAATCCACGTGTCATTCGCCGACCGTAGGAACAATTCCTCTCAAAGGACACAATTAAACAAGGCAGTACATAACTCCTGTTTCGTTTACTATAATTAACCACACTACCATCCGGCTCATATTCCCTGTAACATCCTGGTTAAATCCCAACAAATAATACCTCCGCCACACCCCTACTGCTGGTGGCTAATGATTTCATGTTACCACGAAAATCAACTGAACTCCTCTGTTTGTTCAGTTACGCAAACAATTTGCTTAAGCGTACGACTACTGGTGAGCCCTGAATACAAGCCTGACATGGCCAATTCCAGGCCAGCCAGAGACCATTAACCTTTAATCTCAGCAATGAATTAAGCAAATTGGACATGTGTACCGCTGCTCGCATTGTTGAGGCTTACGAACACAATGCACAATGTTATCATTGATTCTGAGGTTAAATTCAGCATTATCGAACCTCGTAGAACAGGCATAAATATTTCTCGTGTTAAGGAATCTGTAACCCGGAGCGGAACAACTGAGCGTTTTGAAAATTTTCTCATAAAAACAGTTCTCGTTTAGTAGTACAATAGTTTGTTTATATCAGAATTTTGTGCGGTGCAGCTGCATTTTTAAGTGAAGCTTTATATGAGATACAGATATATGTACCTACATATGCAGGGATATCCGAACATACTCATATCCTTTTAGGGTTCAGAAGAATGTATCTTCTGCCGAACAATGCGTCGATCAATGGGTGGAGAGCACATGTTCGCTCTATTAGTTTTCGCATTTATTCTTCCTTTTTTTTTAACAATATAAAACATCGGAACAGATACTCGTACATAATGTTACATATGTACGTAGGCATTCCTAAGAGTTGGGTGGTATGAATAATGCCCTGGCTTGGGAAACTTTGACAGGCACGAGTATAACAGCAATCGTTGGAGTTTTCAAGGATTCATTTTGTAATCAATAAAATTCTTGTGGTTTCACTGGGTTCGAAAAGGATTGCCTTGGTGAAATGACGATAATGGTATTCTTTGTGACTACATTTAAGCAGGCTTGTGGCTATTGATTTTCACTTAGACCGAGTGTTCAATTGGGTTTCTCGTTCTTTTTTGCGTTTTTTTTAATGAGATTAAGCTTGTTCATGGACGTTTGTACAACATGTACATATCTAGTTGGAAAAGATTGCCGCGGCACAGTCAAAGAATTGAAGATTTTGCTTAAGTGGAATTTTGTAGGAAAGTGTTTGAGAGGTAAACCTTTAAAAAAGAAGGTCAACTTAAGTGATGACAAAAGTAGTAACGCTGATTTAAAAGTGTGTTAATGGGTACCTTGTGAATGGGGTGACTTAGTTCAAATGCAGCCTCTGTATGGTGAACCTTCGTCCGCAATTTATAAAAATATTTTCGGTTTTTCATTTTCCTTCTTATACATTTTAAAACACTCAATTAAAACTTATGTATTATACATATGGGAACCATATGTAGGATTTAATATCCCCAACTGTGGTTCAGAATGTTTATGGAGGAGTATCAGGCCGAGACCGAGAACTTATCTTTTTGTGTCGATTTGGGCAATTTTGCAACCTAGATTTAGTTGCTGCAGATTGCAGATATAAGCTGCGAAATGAACGGATATGGCACAAATTCTTCGTTGGTGTCAGTTTATACGCGCTATGATTCAGTACCATCGCCACTACCTAAGGCAATAGCCGAATTCATTGATTCCAGGACGATTTATCATATACTCCGATGGTAATGCTTAGAATACTTTTTGGTGCATTGACAAATACAATGTAGAAGGCAAAAAGGGAGATTCTTAGCCAATATTTGTTTGGAAAGTAAGACAGCAGGTAATTGACTTATGGCTATTCAACAGGTACACTACAGAGATTACTGGCTAGAAAGTTTCCATGTCAGATCAAAAGTACATCGAATTTAAAATCAGATGCGTCCTCTCGGTTTTATTAAAAATGAGCGATCTCCGAAAACTGAAATGGGACATGGGCTCGGTCATCGCTCCTCCTAAACTCAGAACAAAAGAAAAGGCAGAGCAAGGCGATCAGAACTTAAATGGTGCCCTTATCAGACATTTTGTGCTGACGAGTCCAGTCACGTAAAACTTCTGCAAATCGGCTGTTCCATGGATTTGCAAAGACTACGTAAGTAAATCTGATAACCCATAAACAAGCCTCTTAAAACAAATTTGGAGGAAGAATGGAATTTTTACAGAGAATCTTGACTACTACTCTGGCATTGGCATGTTTACTGAGGCCCCGATGAACAATAAAATAGACTTTATACCGAGAACCGGAGAAGATGGCTCCGCGCTCGAGAAGCGCTACAGGCCTATCAGCTTGACCTTCTTCATATTGAAGAGCATGTAGAGGATGGTGGAACTTCATTTGCGCAGAACTGGTTTGCGAATGCATCGTCTGTAAAAGACGCAACATGCCTACAAACGCGGAAGATCCAGCGAGACTTCGCATCGAAACCTGGTGGGCAGAATTATGGGTGCACTCTACAAGAAGGAGGAGGGCATTTTAATCGATATTGTGTGTACTTTCGACAACTCGACTTTTAACGGCATATAAAGGGTGAGCAAACAGATGGTGTGCATGCATGTTGGCTGTCAATTACTTTCATTTACTGAATTCAATGTGGTTGATATACTTGGCAATTTTAGTCATGGGGTCGTTTCTCACACAACAACGCATTTTTGTCATTCAATCTTATTACGAAAATGCGCTATCTGTAAAAGTAACATTTCGTAAAATTCGTGAATTTTTTGTGTCAACTTAATCGCCCTAGTGAGTCCGGAATTCGTTCAATGGTGTAGCGTTTTGAAGGAACTGGTTCGCTATCGGGTCAAACTCCATATAAACATGCTTGGCCAACACGTACACGCCAAAACATTACCACTGTGAGCGAAAGTGTTCAAAACCAGGCTGACAGCTCAATTCGCCGCCGAAGTCGAATTTTAAAAGCTGATCTTCATTTGCACGCCTATAAGATTACACAATAATTGATTCTTTTGGACCATCTCCGACGTCGCCGGTTTTTTAACTGGTTGATGGATCACCAAGACAATTTGTCATCGAATTTGATTTTTCTGATGAAGCCCATTTTTGGATGGATGAGTATGTACAATAAATAAACAAAATTGTAGTTTCTGGGGACCCATACGAAATCCACGAAAAACCAATGCATCCCAAAAAGTCACTGTATAGTGCGGATTATGGGCTGGCGGCATCATTGCCCGTATTTTTTCGAAGATAAAGCTGGAGAGACAGTTACAGTGAAAGGAGAACTTTACCGGAACAAGTTGACCGGCTATTCCAAAATTTAATGAATTGTGTCTGGAGGATCTCCGGTTTCAACAGGACTGTGCTCCTGCTCGTATCCATCAATCAATCAATTTATTGCATACGAAATTTGAAGATCGCATTATGTCGGTTAGAGGAGAAGTTGATTGGACTTCAAGGTCACGCGATTTGACATCTTTAGACTTCTTCCTGTGGGGTTATTTGGAGAATAATATATATGCCAATAATACAGCGATAATTCAGGATCTCAAACATAACATCCAAACTAAAATTGCGGCCATTGACCCACTTATTCTTCAAAAAGTTATCGATAATATTGACCTTCGGATGGTCACTTGCATCAGAAGCCGTGGTGATCACGTGAACAATGTTGTGTTCTATTCATAATTGCCATAGGCCGAAATTTATTAATCAATAAAATTCTAAATTAATTGCACAACAAATGTATGTTTAATTTAATAAAAGTCCACAGTGGGTGTTGGCTCACCCACTGTGTGTATCTCAGCTAGGCAACACGGCTTAGACAAATCATTGGTTTTATTGATAAGAAAAATTGTGATGAGTAGGACCGTCAGGCAATATGCTATCGCGGGGATAAACTGGGGTCGCCAGGACGCCAGTCTAATGCCTTCAATAGTTCTAATGTAAAGGTTCTGCTGATGTAGTCACCTTAAGGCTGTCTGTTCTAAAGCGTCGATGATTGGTGTACCAGAGACAATATTTCGGTCAATCCTCTCAAAGCTGAGTTTCACCTTATTACGAGAAAACTGGTCTGACTACTCAAGTCAAGTACAATATTTAAAAGTATCACCATCCATTTAGACAAGGAATCTGCACTTTTGGATGTCATATTGAATAGTAAACTTCTTTTTTTTTTTTTTTTTTTATAATTTACGCGCGCCTAAGGGGTTATGGATACCCTTATACTGTTTCCAGGGCACGGGCGGAAAGATAGAAGGAGGAGAAAGGAAAATTTTGTGATGTAGTGGTTTGAAACTCAGGTGTGTTTTGGTTTCGATACTGGTGGGGTGGGAGTCCGAATAAGACGGAGAGATTTTCTTCACTCGGAATGATTCAGGTCGAGAATTTTAACAGTTGTTTTGTGTTTGAAAACCCTACAACAGCCAAATCTACATGTCAGTGTTATGCCTTCACACGCAGATTTTTCTGACTGAGTTTCAATTACACAAATGAAAGCTTGTCGTGGCTAGGATTCGAACCTTGACCTTCCGAGTGAGAAGCGATAGCTAGTACCACTACACCACGGCCACCACCCCCTCCTTAGAGTAAACATATCACGTCGAAAACTTGCAAGACGCTGTTTTATTTCTGACAGTTTAACAGACCTTTCGGCAAACATCGAGCTAGTGGCCAAGAGGAGTTTTCTTTTTATCTACATGACAATGATGATAAGCACAATTATATCCCATGCGTTGGTTGTTTGGTGAAACAAGCTTTTAAAAATAAGTCGCAGCTTCCTTAAGCAGATTTCAAATAGCGATGTGTTGGAGACCGTTGCCTTCGCAGAGTTGATTTCCGTTTAAAAAGATATTTATGGATATTTCATCTAATCCAATAATACCAGGATTCATCTTGCTGCGAAAATGCGAAATTAGCTTCCCTTGCGCCCAAGAATGCCCAAGAATCTAAGAAAGTAATAAAGTAGAGTTTTCATGTGCGTCTCCAAAATCGATCTAGGATGCGGCGCCGATGTCTGTTTAGAAGAAGACAACGTTAGGAAAATTTTGCTCTCTTTTCCAAAATGAGATATGCGCAGTCCTGATATAAATGAAATATATTATATTGTGAAGAATTTTTCTAAGTGTAGAAGTATCTGCGTCTGTATCAACCGCCGAGCTGAGCATAGGACTTTGCAGGGCCCTTTCAAACTGGATCGAGGATGAAAGGCTTCTCCAAACGCAGTCGGAAGGCCGAATTCTCTGAGTTTTTTTTAGGTTCCAGATCAAAATGCGATTATGTGAAATAAGATAGTCGATGAACTTGGTATAAATCTCCAGGATTGGACCAAACTAATGTTTCACGATATCCCTATGAGTCGTCGGATGCCCTGCTGCTGCTCAGCAGAAAAGCCTGTTTATTGCTTACCTGCATCCTGACGGGGCACTGTGTTTTTCGGTTTTGTAAGGAACCTTGTTCAACATTAGTGACACAACATCTTGCGACACTGAATCACTTTCTCTGTGATCTTACACTCATATTAGGTTTCAAGCAATCGTCATTGTCCTGGAAGAGTCGGTCCGTGCAAGCACTGTAAACACTTCATGCGGAGTTCCAGTGAAAAGAATATACAAGTAGTGAAATCGACTTTCGCTGAGTATCCGGGTATGATTTTCATATGGTTCGCAGGTAAAGTGCATAACAATTAGATGTAAAAGTCGACGCATTTCGATTGTCTTGTCGCAGTTTTCTTTTGTCAAGGCGTTATGATTGCTATATAAAATGGGAAATATGCATACGAATAAGTTAGCCATTTCAGAGCTACTTAGTGCCCCATCAGTGATCATTACACTACGGCCATAATAAAGCCAGGTCATAAAGCTATCCTAGTTGAAACTTCCTCGGTATTCGGACTTGGGATTAGTTAGCTAAACAAGGTATGCAAGCATATTCCCAGGTATGTTTTAAGGAATTTATCAATAGTAGCAAGAACTGAAACGAATATCTGGGGTATCAGCCCAGATATTATCTAAATTCGTTTGTCTCTGCTTTCGCTCTGAGAGAAGTTGCGAATGCTGCAAGCTATAATGTGTTTTTTTGCAAGGAAAAATTATGATAATTTTAATTTTCAGCCAATGATAGACTATCTCTCTCAAAAACAGATCGTAACTTCATCACATACCCTAACGAAACCCTTGACACCCCACTTAACGTGTTTTCCCTATTTTAGAGATCATAATACCGGGAGTAGAACCAATATCCTTCCGTATTTAGAACCAGCTTCAACAAAGGAAACTAACATGGCCTTCATCATAAAGTTAGGCAACAAACCCAGCGAGCTTTCTAAATCCCATCGTCCGATTAGCAGTCTTCTTGAAACAAGTATGGTACTGCATTCTCATCAATACCCGTAAGGCATTCGACAGAGTTTGGCATCAGACTCTTTTGTCGAAAATGAGTGCATTTGGAATCGACGACTCTCTTCTTCAATGGATTGGAAATTACCTTTCGGAACGTTTAATTCAAGTTGTCTTGGATTGTTTCAAGTCTGATATTCACAAAATAAATGCTGGTGTGCCCCAGGGCTCCGTTCTGTCTCCGACACTCTTTTTAATTTTTATCAATGATCTCTTGTCTGCCACTTCTATTCCAATATATTCCTTTGCTGACGACAGTACTGTCTGCTTTTCATATTCGTTTCCGGACTCACGTCCCAGCTCTTCGGCTTTAGAACGAGAATGGCAGCGTATGTTAAGCTCATTAAATTCCGATACTAGCATCATAACCAATTATAGAACTATCAACAGAGTGGAATTAAATTCTTCCAAAACACAATGCTGCCTGCTGTCGTTAAAGCGAAATTTAAACACCCAGCCTTTATCCATGAATAGCACTTGCATCGTCGAAACCGATAAACTTTCCATTCTCGGTATGTGTGTCAATGAAAACTTACATAGGAATGACCACATATTCGGTGTAGTCAAAAACGTTGCGAAATGTCTAGGTTTCTCAACCGATGTAAGAAATACTTCACTCCCTCTGATCTGGCATCGATATCTGTATAAGGCGTTTATCCGCCTGAAATTATAGTACAATTCCCACATCTGGTCGGGTGCGCCCAAAACATCTCTGTACCTGCTAGAGAGGATCCAAAACCATGCGATAAAACTCATAGGTGATACTTGGTAATATCACTCAAACAATGGGAACCCTCGAACACCGACGTAATGTCTCGTGTCTCACTCTGTTTTATCACTATTTCCACCAACAATGATCCATAGAAATCGCCAGTAGCATTCCCCCAATTCAAACCTTTAACCGTAACACCCGTTTCGCTATGAATGCCCATCAGTATACCCTCAAGCCCACTTTCGAACGTACTCTATCGTGATTCGTTCTCAAGCCCTAAAACTCGCTTATGGAATGCCCTGCCTAGCTCTCTATTTCCTAGTCATTATAACATTCAGACATTTAAAACCAACGTACATAGGTACCTACCTTTCTTTCTTCCCTAATTTTCCTTCGCCTGCGCTGTGCGCAAATATTTTAATGGTACCTTAACCCCTTGAGCGCGCGCTACTTCTAAAAAACAAGCAAAAAAATCACTAAGGTCTATTTACGTAAGATGCTACGAATCAATGGCTTATAAAAATAAAAGTGACCTTTAAATCGAAAAAAATAGCCCCCTATTCTCTGCTTTTTTGATATTGAGGAAACTCTCGACAAATCTTTTCTATGATGCAATCATCATTGAGGCACTGACCACCTAATTGGGTAAGAGTGAAATAAAAAATATCAAATGGCTTCAGAATTCCTTCTCCTTACGCTCAGACGAAATGAACTTTTCTTCGCAAATTGATAGCCATTTTCATCCCAATATCTGAGTCTGGTTGGGTCTCTGATACTCGTAAGATCGTGTTATGGCTGATATTAGATAAATGATGGTGTTTTCTCGGATACGAAAGCTCAAAAAATCCGGGTGTCGATGAGTAGCCAATGTATCTGTTCTTAAAGTTAGGCAGATTTCTAGACTTCTCAATAAATCGGAACCGACATATTCAAAACAAGTTCCAGACACTCAGGGACCCATATAGATAAAAGTACTATTATACAAAAGTTGAAATATTCTTTCTTGAATGTTTATAAATGCCCAGTGAAAGAAAATCGATGAGGTTAGGAACTGCAGTCTTTAATAAAATATTACAACTTTAAGGTCATTTGCTGCTGAGTACATCCCGAAGTATATGAGTCGATCTCCTTCTTGATCACATCGAGCTAGATGCCCTTCAGAGAAGCGAAGAAAAGGAGTCTATAGATTATAAAGTCTATCTTTTGGGATAAGGATAAAAATATCCTACCAGAAACCAGAGCCGTGTTGGACTTTATTAAAATCACCAACGTGTTCACTTTAATTCCACATAGACCGCACGACCGGATTGAAGCCAAAATAAGTAATCCTGTAGTGGAAGTCAATTTTGCCAATAAACGTTTTATACATCGACGTTAATCAAGTCAGGCGTTAGGTATTTTGGCTGCACTATGACGTTGCCATTAAAGTTAAACACTTTACTAGTCGCTCTCTTTTAATACTAAAATCTTCGTCCATTTCTTTTTGTTAAATTTCAAAGAAAAATTATATTTTTGTAGTTGTTATATGTATGTTATAAGTTGCAAAAAATAATAAAATATTTGAATACTTTCTCATCTTTTTTTGTTGTCATAAACATATCCTCTTCAAAAGTAGACAGTCATGTTTTAAACAATCAAATTAAGTAACAAAAATAGAAATTTCATTGCTTGTCTATTTTAAAGTTAAAAGATAATATAACGATGTAATAAAACAAAAGAAAACAAATTCAAGATAAATGCTTTATGCATGAGCGGCACACTTGTGCTTTGTGTTCATCACAAACGGCTTCTCCGCACTTGCCACATCGTGCCTTCCTCATTCTTCTGTTTGAAGATGGAAAACGGGCGCAAATCTCACTCTTTCTATCATATTTTCAGGCTGCGCTGAACTGGTTCCTGGTTGTTTTATAGTACATGGTTCTAATATATTATTTATGACATCTCTTAAAGAAGTTGGAATTGTTTTTTTCTGTAATCGTTTTTCCATCCATTCTTTGGTCAATGGTGTGTGCAATCCCTTCATAAACTTCTGGCTTTGCGGGTAGATGTCATAACAGAGCATATTTGATTTAAATTGCCAACAGCTCCTTTGGTTTTATTATAGAATTCCTGAAAATCTGGTTTCTTTGTCACTAGATTCGTGTTTGCCTCTTTTTCACAATACAACTTTGTTAGGCTACAGTTTGTATAACAGAAGAGTGAGAGTGCCATCAAAGCAAAACAACTTCCGCTAAGTCAACTTCAATTAGCTTTTGCTAGCGACACTGACGTGAACTAATTGTTCGTCGTAACATTCCGATTTGTACCCTGCATAGATTTAATTTGCTCATTGACGTAAAATTTACCAAATGGTAAACCGCCAGGATGCCCGAATATGGCATCGCATTAAACGTGTGGTTGAATTATCACACATCATCACAAGTTTAGTCCAAAATAATTGTCACAAACCTGTTTGGCTTATATTTTTCCACACACTTATCTACTAGGTGGCGCAAAAGTCATTACCCTATCGGAAGATACTGTAAGTTTTGCAATTGGAGGCATATGTAAATTCTACTTTGACATTTGTGATGTAACCAGATACAAAATCAACGTCAGCATGAAATGAGTCGTTATACTCCTAAAGAACGCGGAATAATTGTTACGGTTGTTTTGCGGAATAATTCGTCGGTGGTGTTGGCGCGGCATGTATTTCGGCGTAGATTTCCCGGTCACCGGATTGGTATCCACTGTGCAAACACTGCGACGTTTAGCCGCTCGCCTGGAAGAGTATGGGTCAATACGAGATGCTGCCAGGTCTAGCCGAGAATATCGCAGCTGTAGTTGAAAATGTCGCAATTGGGCATCAACGGCGATCTTTACAAAGAATTATGGTGCAAACTATAAGATATTCCCTTACAAAGTGCTGACAGTGCATCAGCTGTTAACTGTTGACCGCCGAGCGCATGTAATCTGCGTTCTAGCCTAATCTCTCGTTTTGGCGACTTGCACTGGCTGGCAAAATCACCTGATTTAACCGTTCCAGATGTCTTTCTGTGGGAGCTTTTTGAAGTCACGAGTCTATGTCAACAAGCCTCAGACTCTTGAAGCCATCAAAGAGAAGATCCGTTAATAATGCGAGGACCAATCGCCGAAAGTTCTGGCAAACAGTAAGGGAAAATGCCACAAATGGCCCCTGAATGGTCATCAATTCAAGCGGCGGCCACTTAGCCGATATCATTTTCTCCAATTAATGGGAAAAAATTTAAGACATCAGATAAACATAATCCAAGAAAAGAACCGAAATTTTTCATTCATAAAAAAATTACAACCAAAGAACATTGGGTGAGGCCACCTTATATAAACATAGACCAAATTTCTCGGACTGATGCGAAAGAATCTTGAGCACGGCGCTCCCAACGAAGAGCCTTGTCGTCGAATCTGTAACGGTTTCCGCAATACGCGCTATCACAAAATTCTCTCAACGTAAGGTAATTTTATCAATGATATCATGAGTGATAAAAAGTTCAAAGCATGACAAAAAAAAACAGCACTTTTCGACAATTACCCTACGGTCCTGGCCACATGAACGATACTTCTCTCTGGTATTTTTGTGCCCTCCGCCTTTATGGTGAACAACATGTGAAGTTTTTACCTCTGGGTCTTTAGGAGTCATCTTGAATGTATGTTGCAACCGTCAACTGCAAATCCTGTTGATAAACTACATCTTCTATCTGACTCTCTGAATTTTCTTCAGCAGTTTTTAATCCTGCTTATTTGTTCGTCGTCCATCTGGTAAATATTAAATTAAAAAAAAAATTCTGTGAGCAAAAGGCCACGTCATTATTAACCGTCATCGAATTGAGTATGGAAAGTGGCTATACCTATGTATGTATTCTTATAATTACTGAATAGAATGGAATATTCCCAGCTGAATGTAATTCCAAGCTTGTTCATGCTGCAATTCTTCATGAATTCAAAAAAAAACCAGCTACTTGGAATACACTTAATAGAAAAATGACTACCACGATATAATTTTCGGCACAACTTTAAGGTTACATTTCCAGACCATCTTAACTGGGAACAGGAAAAACCAACACTTACCAAGGATTCACATGTATGGTACACAGACGGATCCAAAACAAATGAAGGAGTTAAAGTCGGAGTATACGGTCCTCGCACTAAGCCATCCATAAATGCCAATATTAATACAAGCAACTCTGTCTTTCAAGCTGCAATCCATGCAATAGAGCTTGGCATTCGTGGGAATCTAAACAGACATATAACAACAAAAAAAAAACATTTATGTACTCTCCGACATCAGAGCAGCCCTACTTGCAAATAACGCGTTTGAAATAAAATTAAAACTGGTCTGGGATTGCCTTCAACTCCTACAACTACTGGCCACAACACTCTCTGGTTTCGGTGCCAGGACACAGCGGATATGAAGGCAACGAAAAGCAGACGAACCAGCCAGGAAAGGATCCGTTTCTCAATTCTTTATGCCAAGACCATTCTGTGGGATATCAATTAATACAACAAAAGCAAGTATTAAAACTTGACTAGAGGAAATGAATCTTCATTTCTGGAGAGAAACCGAGGGAAACAGACAAGCCGAAAACTTTGTGCCAGGCTGTTATAACAAAAAAACAAAACAACTACTACAACTATGTAGAAGTCAGATTCAAGTGACAAAAGGTTTTCTTACAGGACATTACCGTGTGAAAAAAACACCTGATGACCATGGGCATAGCACCATGTCTGTGCAACGAAGACGTAGAAACAGCAGAACACATACTTTGTGGCTGCAATGGCTTAACTAAAGCACGTCAACGTTACCTATGTAAATTGTACCCTAACGCGGCGGACATAGCTGCCAGCTCACCCAAAGACGTAACCGCCTTCGTAACAAATTGTGGCATCATGGGTGAGCTCTAAATGGATGATATCACAATAGGCCCATTTGTGGCCGCAGTGATCTGGAATTCTTTATACCACCTCCCACAATAATCTAAATCTAATCTAATGGCTGTGTAAACAATCACTTTGAGATACTAATGGCGTTTCCGTTTGGGCTTTTTTTCGTGTTCCGGATTACAAAAGTGACATAAAACCATTTCCCCTAATTTTTTCAGAAACAAAATTTTGCCTCTCGTTTTCATTTCAGATTCAAAATGTCTCTCCTGGATTTTATGTCAAATTGTACTAACACATATAAATGTGTATAAACCAGTGCCGAGTTAATGTTTTTTGGTGCCTGAGGCAAAAAAAAATTGGTGCCCCGTGCAATTAATTTAATAAAAATAAAGGCGATTTCTCCTTTTTAGATTATTTAAATTTAAGTATGGAATGGAAATCTACCACATCCAACTATCACATCACTTATAATGACAGTTTGATGATTCTGGTAAATAGATTCAATACAAATAAAATGTCTCTTGGCTGCTTATCTGCGTTTGGGTCATTACTGTTCAGACTCAGTTTTATGACACAAGTAATGTTAAGAATCAGACAATTAGAAATGTAAATATATATATTCAGCATGCTTAATAGGTTTACTTCGTTCTGACAAATCCAATGTGCGACCTTATTGTGGGTAAGACAAACATTTCCACAATAAAGGCGCACATATGCGGAAAATACACGGTGAAACTGGTGATGCGCAACTATTCGAATCTCGAAAATGTTTGATATTGTCCATTTTGCACTTGTCCCATGTTGTTTCATTTGCCAGTGATTTCTTGACCTAGGAAGATCGGTGAAATGTATGGCAAAGCATGTTCACCCTAACAATGTACGAGGTATAATAGAAGAAAATGGATAATGTCAAAATAAATCTTCGAATAAACTACCGGCGCAGCTCCGGGCAGCCGATTTCTTGTCCTTCACTGTCTCATCTTATTTCTCTTTCTCGCTAATGGAATTTTGAAAGACGCAAGATACGGCGTCCGTCTCGCCTTACCGCTAGCATAACAACAAATAACAACAACATCGGATTACAGTCCGGCCGTAAAAAAAAAGATGATAAAATCCCAACATTGCATCGCGGATCAAGCAGTAATATTCTTGTTATATGTATTTACTTGTTTTACTTTATGTAATTGCAAAGGTAAAGTTCTTACCGATTACCTGTGCAAACATAGGTTTTCATTAATCTTCATAATTTGTAACACTCACTCAATTTTGAAGCACATTTTCCAAGGGAAGTCATAACTCGCGCAACACCAGCTGCACCGTGTAATACCAGCCATAACAAACATATTTAGTTGCAAGATATCGTTTGAATCAATGTGCTCGTGTGTTTCACTTGTCCACATATTGAAATTTGAAGAACAAATGCATCGTAAACAATTAAGCGGCGCCCAAAAACGAGAATTCGCGTCTGAAAAGAAGTTAAAAGAAAGTGCTTTGATCTCAAAATTTATCAATTATTCAATGCGATTCCATCAACATTTGCTTCCAGTAAATGCACGGCGAGTGTGGAAAAAACTAGAGATGACGAAACACATGTCAGCTATTGTGAAATTGATTTAACGGCGATATATAAAATATGCATTTCCAACTAATACGGGCTTATGGGATATTCCAGCGAAAATTACATCACTACAAAGCTATTGGATTACCAGAGGTGAATGACAAATTAAGTTATGTTTGGAAATGAGAGAGAAATATTTTTGAATTAATTAATTTTAGGACCATCGCTATGTCGAAATATTCCAGAAAATGCGAATTGTTGATCGCAGCTGGGTGCCTTACTCAGCGTCGAAGAATTCTATATTTTGTTTCATGTATTATTTTTCAAGACTTCCATAACATTCGAAAGAAGCAAATACGCGCATATCCGCATCGTGAATCAATAAGAAGGCGAAAGAGAATATTGGAAATCAATTTTGAAACGAATTGTTGGCGCCATAAAATTTTCAGGATCAAGAGCACTTCCTTTCCGAGGGGCAGACCAAACGTGTGGCTCGATTAGAAACGGAAATATTTTGAGAATCCTTGATTTGCTAAGTCAATTCGATCCGTTACTTGCATCTGATATCTAGAAATATGGAAATAAGGGAAAAAGTATAATATGTTTGAGTAGTTATGTAAGTAAATTTTCCTTAACACCATTTGAAATAAAATTAACTTGAGGAAGAGCATCATATCTTTCCGATACGATTTGGGATGAATTTATTAATTGGATTGGCAAAAAAGTATTGGACGTAATTTTAACGGAAATAAAAGAAGCAAAATATTTTTCAATAAGGGTAGATTCAACTCCTGACGTTAGCCACCAAGATCAATTAATATTTTGCATCAGGTATGTGAAAAGTCCGCGCCGTTTTATAGTAAAACACAAAATTTTTGCAAAATTCAACTTTATTTATCAATATAGTTGCCTTCGAGGGCGGTACACTGATTGAAACGATTTTTCAATCTTTCGATACCAGTTTTGTAGTACGATTTCGGTTTAGCTTCAAAATAGGCCTCTGTTTCGGCGATTCGGCCTTAAATCTCTTTCCGGCGAGCATTCTTTTGAGGTCTGCGAACAGGAAATAGTCGCTGGAGGCCAAATCTGGAGAATACAGTGGGTGGGGAAGCAATTCGTAGCCGAATTCATTCAATTTTGCCATCGTTTTCATCGACTTGTGACACGGTGCATTGTCTTGATGAACCAGCACTTTCTTTTTCTTCAAATGCTGCCGTTTTCCTACGATTTCGTCCTTCAAACGCTCCAACAACGCAATGTAACAGTCGCTGTTGATAGTCTGCCCCTTTTGGAGATAGTCGATGAAAATTATTCCATGTGCATCCCAAAATACGGATGCCATAACCTTGCCAGCCTACTGTTGAGTTTTTGGTCGTTTTGGACGAGGTTCGTCGCCTGCTCGCCACTCAGCTGACTGCCGACTTGACTCTGGTGTGAAGTGATGGAGCCAAGTTTCATCCATTGTCACATACCGACGCAAAAATTCGGCTTTATTGCGGTTGAACAGCTTTAAACACTCCTCTGAATCATCAACACGTTGTTGTTTTTGGTCGACTCTGAGCAAACGCGGCACCAACTTTGAACAGAGCTTTCGCATGTCCAAATATTCGTGTATGATATATCCAACACGCTCTTTTGATATCTTCAGAGCCTCAGTCATCTCGATCAACTTCACTTTACGGTCATTCGTAATCACTTTGTGGACTTTTTTGATGTTTTCATCTGAAACAGCCTCTTTTGGACGTCCACTGCGTGCATCATCTTCGGTGCTTGTATGACCACTTTTAAATTTTTCAATCCACTTGCAAATGGTACGTTCGGGTGGTGCAGAGTCCGGGTAACACTTATCAAGCCATTTCTTTGCATCGGCCATTGCAACACGAAATTGCTTTGAATCCATTTTTTTTTTTCACAATAACAAAAGTTGCTTCACTCACAACGCTATATCTCGAGAACTAATCGTCCGACATCTGTCAAATTTATACACGTATCGGTACTAACTGAAAATGGTATGGATTTAATTCAAGTGGTGCCCTCTCTTAGAAACGGCACGGACTTTTCAGCCCATGTGTTAATGAATGGTGCACCAATCGAAAGATTGTCAGAATATCTTACGAAAACTGTGATCGAATTCATGTCAAAACATTCAATCAATTTTTTGAATTGTCGCGGATAGTCTTATGACAACGCAAATAACATGGCAGGAAAATATTCCGGACTTCAGCAATGTATTTTCGAATTGAACCTCATTAACCACTGTGAAAGTTTGAAAACTCTATTCGATGATTTTTTCTATGATACAAAATTAATTTATTTGGAACTAGATGCCGAGGAACACACTTTGAAGACTCGAAAGCCATCACGCTTGATAGCATGGAATATAGAAAAACGAATTGTTATAATGAAATTTGTATGCCAGTTGTAGAAACATTGATCGATAATCTCAAAACTCGAATGAAAAGCTACTTGCAAACCGACAAAAGTTTCAGATTTCTAACTAAATTGAATGAAATGGACGTCGATCAAATCTTAACGGCTTGTAAGAAAATTGCATCATTTTATGTAGATGATCTCGATGAAAACGAATTGATTTCCGAGTGCGAAATAGCAAAATATTATTCATTCATTTATTTTATTCATACGTTTCATACATATAACTTAATATTATTAACAAGGAAGTAAATATAATGTAAGTGGTCATTCTGTAACCTGAGGTTAGTGGTGAATGACACATCAAATTTAAAATTACAATTCATATGTAGGGTGACAATGTTTAAATTATAGATTACAAGAATATTAAAAAATAAAAAGTAACTAGCATCACAATCGCATAGAGACAAGAAAAAATGAAAAAAACAAAAGCTTTACAATTCCTTAATTATACAGATACATATATTGTAGTTATACAAAGGATTCGACAAAATCATAATTTAGTGTGAATAACCAGTCTTTAATTTTTTTAGTGAAATTTTAAAAATGGTACGTTCCTCTAAGGGCAATTTATTAAATAAACGAGTATTTGGAGCTGTTATGGTATGTATAAAAATGTGAGAAATGTGTTCTATGTGCGAAAGGTACATTTATCAAGCTCATATTTTTTATACGTAGCTTGTATATTTGATAGTTTCTACTAGGTATATTCCCGCTTTGTTTGCAGAACTCTCTTAATACTTTAAAAACATATAAATGTCTCATTGGTAATGTTCGCAATTCTTTAAATAAGGTCCAACTTTAGCTAAACGATTTTTATTTGAGATTATTCGTATTAAGTGCTTTTGTGCAATTAATAAAGATCCAAAGGTATTGGCATACGAACCTCCCCCGCTTGTTGTACTCTATTGCAACCTAGAGTTAGCAAGACCATACTAAAATACCGTAAATATTTTTTTAAGAACAAAAAGGCTTTAATAAGTACAATTTACGTATGACTAACAATACATAGGCATCAAGCATTTGTATATGGTTTTTCCAATTTAGATTGAAATCAATTATTGCCCCTAGATACTTTAACTGTTGAATTCATTCAATTTTGAAGCAGTTGTCAGTGCAATGCAAAAAGTCCATAAAATTATTTTTACCACAAGCATGAAAAGGTAGTGGAAAATGTTTGCAATCGTGTGTGTGAAACCATAGATTAAAGTCGTATATAATATTTCCTGACACTTTAAAACACATTAGTTTAGTTTTTTCGCGTATGATTAATTTATGACGAGTAAACCACGATCTTAATATTTCAAGATCTTCATTAATCATTACAATGTTTTCAAAAATTTCTGTGCTTCATATGTTAAAGCTATGTGGTTCGCAAAAGCAGTTGAAGTACCATTTAGTTTTAGTTTAAAAAAGGAATTTATGTAAACTGGCAAAAATAAGGGGTCAAGTACAGATCCCTGTAATACAGCGTTTTTTAAAAGTCTCGGTTCACTGAAGATTCCATTTAAGTTTGCTTTTTCTTTTCTATTTTTTAAATAAGAATTCAGCCATTTGAAAATTTTACCACGAAAACCAGCCTTATAAAGTTTAGTTAGGCCAAGGTCATAGTTCACCAGATCGAAAGCTTTTGTCATATCAATAAATAGACCCATAGTTGTTTTGTTGTTATTTAAACTCCCACAAAGTTGACTACACACCTTAAGGATGGCTTCCCCTGACTATTTCTTCAGTAGTCCTGACACTTTATTTCTCATGCTTCAAATTATTCTACAATCATTAAAGATCGATTGCAAACTGTTTTTCCAAATATGGAGATTGCGCTGCGAATTTTTTTATCGTTGCTTATTATAAATATGTATATCAATGAACGTTCTTTTTCAAAATTAAAATTTATTAAAAACACCTTACGTAACTCAATGAACGACGAAAAACTAAATCCATTTGCTTTGATGTCAATTGAAAATAAAATTTTGAATTCTTTGAATATACATAGATGAAATAATTAAAGAATTTGTTTTGTTGAAAAATCGTAGATCAATTAAGTAGCTAAGAGATAAAAAAAATACAAAGGAAACCGAGATATACCATATGCACATATCTTTAGGTTAGATTTTAAGTTTATATTCCCCAAAATTTATCAATAAATAAATTTATCAGTAAATAAATTTTTTTTTTGTATTTAAATATTGACACATATGTAGAGTTGATAATGTAAATGCGAGCGGTAGCAATGTGGTGCCTAAGGCAATTGTCTCATTTGCCTCCAGGTTAACTCAGCATTGGTATAAACGTCAAATAGTATAGTGTGTCAAACTAGATTTCTGTTTTCGTGCAATCCGCTCACTTTTTCCTATTTCCTAAAATAAAGAGAACCTTAAAGGGCCGTCGTTTTACAAGCATAGATGACATTAAAAGCGCATCGCTGAAAGAGCTAAAGGCTATCCCAAATATCGAGTTGGAGCAGTGTTTCAAGGATTGGAAGAAGTGCACAAGTGCATATCTAATGCAGGCTATTTTGAAGGCGACAACGTTAATGTAGACCAACAAATAAGTATTTTTTTCAAAAAACTAAAACACCTCGTATACGGGCAATGAGAGAAGTCAAACCACTGGGCGAAAAGAAAACAAGGAAAAATGTGGCTGGCGTAGTAGATTCAGCGAAGATTAATATTCTAGGGTTAAATATGATTTTCTCCCTTCTTGTAGTGTTACTCCCATCAAGTACGGGTTCCACTCGTATTTCGCGAATCCTTTGCTCAAAAACGCAATGTAAATGTATATTTGTACAATTATTACTTTAATATTAGATACTCGTAAATATGTACAACCGACTGCTTTTTTTGCTTATTATTGCGATGCCATGTTCTATGATGCTGCAATCGCTCGCAGATTATTCTTCAGTTACGACAACGTGAAAAGCCCTAATTGACAGCGCTTGTACGTACATACATAAATACTTGTATACCTAGTTAACCTTCTTTCAAATCTTTTAACGATGCATTTGCTATATTTCACGAATGTAATTACCTTTACAGGTAATGGCTGGTTTATTCGCAAAGTGCATACTCTTACGTATTTCTTATTTCATCCCCATTGGCATTGCTGCAGCTGCAGTAAAATCAGGTTCGTTACGAGTAGCATGCCTTCACTAAGGACATTGCATGTTATTATTGTCAATTAGTACAGCTCATAGAGTTGGTTCGCTCAAAATTGAAATTCTCTTGTTGCTGCTTTTTCCTTTCTCGATGTCGAGCTTGACAATTATCAAGGAACTATTGTAAATTGTTGTGAAAAGGAGATAACCTCTACTGATCTATTTAGGACTTGTGTTATCTCAAATATTCGCATTCGAAAATATTGAAATTCTCCTCGAAGGTCGTGAATTGCAATTGTGGCCCTGATTTCGTTCATTCCCGAAATGGAAGTCACAGTCTGAAAGCTTAAATTTTGCCTGCTTGCTTACTAATCCAATTAAAACAGAAAACAGTTCACGGTACGTTTTTAGGGTACCTACAGCAACAAAAGTATCCCACCAATGTCATTATTAACAGTACTGATGCTGTGCCTTTTCCTTTGTGGGATGTAATTCAATTAAAATTTAATTTATTACGAAACAGTTATCATTTTACTTCCTCCATTTCGTATCCTGATATTCGGGCCATCCCGGTATATTACATATATGTATGTATGTATACATCCTGAATCTGAAACTACAACTGCTATTGGAATTGAAATTGGAATTTTCTGCTACATTTACTTGCATTACTACCTAGTCGTGTGTCTTATTGCGCTCCGGACGGATAAAAGTTAAATAAAAAAATTCTGTATATGGATTTGTATTCGATTCTTGTTCACGGACGTTGTTATAATTTTGCGATACTCGTACTTGTTCTCATATGCGACGATTGCAATACGATTTCAATTATCCCTAATAATGGAATGTAAACGCAAACACAACCACAAAGTGTTGTTGCAATCCCCGTATTTTTTTATGAAAATGTATACATACATAGATACTGTATGGATACGCTGTCCTTTCAATTAGCCTGTGTTTCTGTTGGTTGCACATGGCTTTGATAGTGTACTTCAAGCCAAAGGGAGTGATCGGGAGGGATAGGTAATCCAAATGTCAAACAGGAGGCTGGGTGGATGAGTGAAATGAGGGAAATTGCAAATATCATGTACACTGAGAATACTCGCCAATCTGTTTGGGTGCTAGATTTGTCATAATTTGAATACTGTAATAAAGTGGTTTTCAGTTTGAGGTTTTCCTGTTGACACAGATACAGATACTCGCCTATCATACTCGTATGATGGAGGAAATGGGCTGTTGTTTGTTTGCAGAGCTCTGCCAATATGCCAGCTTTTAGTTATTAAAATTGTATTTACCTAAGGGAATGTGATGATCTATGATAGTAGCCAGCAAATTTAATGAAATCAGCAGTTAGGTAATAGACGGTTATATCAATTTTAAAATCACCAACCATTTCACCATTCAAATAGGTCAAAAAACAGTTTTGTAGCTTTATATTCGATTCAAATATTTATGTGTTGGTTGGTTTTGAGGTACAGGCATAATGAACAGCGTTATTATATTATAACATTATAGGTGCCTGCTCCCTGCAAAATTTCACGTCAAATCAATCAAAATAGATTAACCACAGAAAGTGTTTCACTAACAGAATATTGCACTATTTCACCATTTTGGAGAACAGAAAGTTCTATCCCACTAAAGGCCATAATTCGCTTAAGGCATCATCAGCATGCTGAAAATGCTTTCATTCAGAGTAGGCGAAGGCAAATTTGAAAGGAAGTAGAGAAATTGTTTTGATAATTTTCAGGTTTTGATGACTAGGAAAGGAAGAGTTTGGCACGGCATTCCATAGGTAAAATGCATGGCTTAGGAAAGAATTAGGATACTTCAGAGTACATCTGAAAGTTGGCTTTTGGGGGAAACTGTCCGCCATTCATAGCTGGGTGTTACGGTTGAAGGTTTAACCCTTCAGTGGGCGCGTGCTTGATTGGGACGTAAGTAGGCGCGTGGTCTACAATCGTAGACCATACTAATTTTGGTGTTGAACATGCTGCGTTGATGTTATGACTATTATGAATCACATATAGTTGTTCCAAAATGAATATATTTATCTACTGTTAATCTCAATTTTTTAAGGTTTATTGACAAGAGTTCATAACTATAGATACAAAATAAATAATGTGAGTGATTTAAAAAAAAATATTTCTTTTTTATTACAAAACATAGACACAATTCACAAATAAAGTGCAAAAACAAAAAATTAATTAAACAATTAATAAATTATTATACCTTGAAAAATCGTATTTTTAGTCGCATAAGCATTCAGTACAAATGTTTCGCATGTGATCTCTACAAGCATATGGTCCCCATTTCACACAGAACATCCTGTGGGTGATGAAGCGTTCACTATTCCCAATATGAGCTTCGATCTTCGTCTCATCTCTTTAGGTAAACGCAAAGTGGTTGATTTTACTTCAATTTATGGTCGTATTACCTCCCATGCTCACTTTTCAATAAAACTGCTGCGTACTATTGCTTGTTCTGGAGTATTTGCCTTATGCACGCAAAGAGCATTTATTCCAGAAATATTAAACAAATCATAGAATACTACCATTGGCCAGCGGCGCGTATTTCTTCCAACGTTGTAACTCTGGCACAGCTGGTCTATGGCATCTACACCAATTTTGGCTTTGATTGTAATCAGATATTATGGCTTTCTTTCTTCTCCTGTTTCTTTATCGGTATTGCCATGGTGCATAGACGAAATTAATATAACAGATTTGTTTTTCTTTTAGAAGTATGATACTTTTCTTTTCAAACCTTTTTGGCCAGAAACTCTGAAGGAACCTCTCGTCTATTTTAGTGTATGCGAGCTTTTTTTCTTCAAATTATTAACAAGCGTTAGACAGTTGAACCAATTGTCTCCAGTTATATTTCGATTGGTATTTTCAACTGGCTATACCATTCTCAGAGTAATATCTTCTTCAGTGTTTTTAAATTTGTAAGGACCCTCGGGTTGGGTTCCCATACACGTTTCTAAATTAAACGTGTAGAACATCTTAGCGTCTACCAGCGCAATTATCTTTACATCATATTTTGCTGGTTTGCTGGGAATATACTGCTTAAATGCACAACGTCCTCTGAATGCTAACAACTGTTCGTCTATCGTCAGGACCTCACTGGGAATAAATTTGTTTTGAAAATTGGCCAAGAAGTTTCCCTAATAGGTGCCAACTTATCGATTTCTTTCCGCTCAGCCGTCATAAATGTGTCATTAAATTTCAGAGACCTCAAGAGAAATAAAAACCGCTTTTCGCTCATTGCCAAGTAACACGATTCTATTCCATTTCCTTTGGAATTGTCCCAAATCTTATGCAAATTTTTTCTGGCACATTTGAGAGTGCCAATCAAAAACTATATTCTTAGGAGAACACGAATTTCTATCTCATTAGTAGTCCTGGCGTCCCAATCTCTTTCTTATTAGCTTTGAACTTTTTCAATGTACCATATACGAGTATATTCGTTTGTGGCATTGCGTGCATCACCTTTCGTTCCAGGAAGAAGTTTTATGATATTGTGGGAGCGCACACGAACTTGCTACTTAGGCCTTGTCTTTTTCCATTTGGTTAGCTTATTTTTCCCGAGAAAATACTTCCAAACACGATCTTCACCAGAATCGTCTTCAGACAACATTTCATCGTCTTGGTCCCGTAAGCCTTATTCAGATTCTGTGTCGGGTTCACTTTGTTGGGCGACATTTACGTTCATACTCGTACTCACATTCTCCGGTTCATCTTCGTCCTGTTCGTCAATTAGACTTTCTTCCCCACTTTATAATTTGTGAAGCCATCGCTCCCATACTTCAGGGTTCCTACTGATATGCGCACGTCTTTCAGACATTTCCTTATCTAAATTGTACATTTTTAAATCACATTTGCTAAAAACTATTATACAGGGTGTCCCAGTTTAGGTTTTCATCCTGATAGCTATGGCAAACAAAAAATTTTATTGCAGGGGGGGGGGGGTTATTTTCACCCCCTCCAAGTTATAGGCCGTTAAATTGAGGAACCTCTGATTTCGTGGTAGTTTTCTAACGGATTTAGCGTAAGAAATCGTTGTACGCATTTTCAAAAAAGAACTTCAATATGAGTAAAATACTAAAATGTATGCGTTCACTGAACGCCAGCCAAGATTATGGCATTTTAAAGCTAACATTTTGAAAAATCGTTGGACCAATTTCATTAGAAAAATGCGTTTATCTCGAAATTTTCAACTTTAATTTTAACTTTTTTTATCAAAACTTTTGTCTTCTCTTTATTATCCACGATTGTTATGTATGAGTTTTCCACCTACGACTAAGGGAAGTTACTGCAAACCACTATTTTATTCAGGCAAATAAAAAAAATTGACTAAAAGCTGTCAGTTAACAAGTAAAATAAAGTTAGAGAATTATGCCAACGATAAATTGTCCGCTATTTTGTGGAATATTTTTGTTTAATTTGGTGACAACTTTTGAAATGTGCCGGCGTTAGTTTATTTACTGATTAAGGGTGAACGAGTAAAGTGTTTAGCAAATGTTTAAGAAAAAATGTGTTTTTAATACCGCCTTTATAAATTGGTCTTACAATCGATTTTTTTTTAGTGTAGTTTACCTTCGTTTATGCTTAGGTTGATGATCCTTGTGATGATTGGCAAAAATGCATTCGCATGCATTTTAATGTCTCTCGTTCGAATGCCATCGATCCTCGGTGTTTTATTTTGATCCATGTTTTACGAGGATTATTTCTAGCCTGATTAAATATTTCTTTATACAAGGTGGTGCAAAATTTATCACCCGATGTTCTTTGACTTTAATCTTTTTTATGAATGAAAAACTTTGGTTCTGCTTTTGGATTATGTCTATTTTATGGTTTATATGTTTATTTCAAAATATCTTAACTTCCTTTTGTACTTGGTAATTCAACACACAATAATTTAATTACAACCTATATCATCTATTGTGAATTAATGTATCAAACTCTGCAAACGAGAAGTAGTGTTCGGAATCTCCTTCCAATAAATTCTCTCTCCAGGATATCGTACAGCTACTTTAAAAAATTGAAACCGATGATGAAAGAATTCGAAGACCAACCGTCAAACCACCAAGTACTATATATGTACATATACTCGTGTACCAGATAATTAAAGAAGGAATTAAATACAAGTAAAAGTCGTCTTTTATTTTAACGTTGAGAAGTAGAGAAGTAAAATTTAAAAGTTGTTAAATTCGTTAAGCGAACTTAGTTCCTGAAAACTCTCAGGAGACAATGGTCTTAAGTTTGTATCTCGATTTTAATGTCCGATTTGTGGCAGTTTCCGCCACACTTGCCAGAACTTCCGACGATAGGTCCTCGGATTCTTGACGGATATTCTCTATGAGGGCTTCAAGAGTCTGAGGCTTGTTGACATAGACTCAAAAAACCGAACAAAAAAGAAGTATGGGATCGTTAAATCAGGCAATATTCCGGGCCAGTGCAAATCACCAAAACGAGAGATTGGACGACCCGGAAATGCAGCCCTAAGAATTTTGGTTCTGACTTGTGCATTAAGCGCCCTTGCTCCATCCTGTATGGAATCAAATGTTCTCCAGTAATGTTCTCCAGTCCTAATTCATCCAATTGAGGAAGGAGAAAGTCGTTTAGCACGGCTCTGTAGCGCTCGCCGTCCAAAACAGTCGTTTGGACCGCGGCGTTTTCGAAAAAAAGTATGCCCGATGACGCCTCCGGCGCAAACAGCACACAGCTCTTCGTGGGTTATACGCTGATTTTTGATGCTTCAGAAGTGATAATTTTGCTTATTCACATATCCATAGAGATGGATATAATAATTCTCGATGAAAAGTTGTCTCCCTCGTGGTCGAGATTCAGGATGGCCTAAGTGTAGGTTATACGTGCTTGGCGGTCATTAGATAACAGCTGATGCACTATCTGCGAACATCTTACAGTCTTCCGTCAAAATTCTCTGGAAAGACCGCCGGTTAATGCCCAATTGCGGGGCGTGTCGTCTGGTCAATACTCCGGGGTCCTCTGCGACATCTTCAACCACATCTGCGATATTCTCAGCAGAACGGCTGCTCCGTGGCAGCTCCACGGCCGGCCAGACCTGGCAGTATCTTGTGTTGTCCCATACTCTTCTAGGTGAGCGACTAAAAGTCGTAGTGTTTGCCCAGTTGGTGTCGGAAGACCGGGAAATCCACGCCGAAATTCACGTTACGGCAACACCACCATAGAATTATTCCGCAAAAAATCGTAACAATTATTCCGCGTTATTTAGGAGATTCATGCCTTATTGATGCGTATTTTGTATCTGTTTACTTCAGAAATGTCAAAGTAGAATTGACATTTGCCGTCATTTGCAAAAATTATACAATAGTATCTTCCGACATGTTGCTGACTTTTGCGTCATCAAGTAAAAGCTCGACTGTTGCCAGAATATGTATTTGTTAACTTTGTTTCGAGATTTCTTGTACTCTGTTTCGTAACTTTTATTTAGTCTGTTGCTTTTCCACCTTTTATAGAGTTCACCCTTTTGTAGAGTGGGAGGTGATCCAAGGGTTTAGTCGGCATTTACGCCTGGGTTTTTCGAGAATCATCGAATCATCGACTGCTGAAATCATTTGCGTTTCTGTTAAATTGTCTGTTATATAGTCGGCCAACATTGATGTTCCTCTGCAGTGCTCAACTCTTGTATTTTCTTTTATCACTTTAAATAAACCATTGAGTGGCAGAATCTCCAAGTAGTTTCTCACTTGATTTTGATTATGATCCTGAATATTATTATTAATATCACCCATAAGAACCATATCGCTATTTTGTGTGCCTTGTCGTTTGCTGGAGTAAGTTTCCCAATTCTTCAGCGAAGTCTTTTATGTTTAAAGCCGGTAGCCTGTAAACTCCATACAAGTATTTTACTTTAGCTCATTTTGAAATATTTATCCTGAGAGATTCACAAGATGTACTATTCAACTTCTGTATTTCTCCTATATATCTTTTTGTATATATATGGCGACTCCTCCTCCGCTCCGCTTACTTCTGGTGTAGAGCGATGTTAGCCGACTTTCTGTAGACAGAGCTCAACAACATCAATACACCCGAGCTGTGGTTCCAACAAGATGGCGCAACATGTCATACAAGCGACGCAACTCTCGAAATTGTGAAAGAAAAATTTAGCGTTCCTGTCATCTCACGGCGAGCGTTCAACCAACCGTTTTGGACGAGCTACGCCGCACATATTGGACTGAGTCATTAAAAATTTAATCCGACCGCTTGAAGCTCTACCAGTGAAGCCGAAGCTCCAAAATAAAGCCAGAATCTGTTTTATATCTCACACCGTTGTTGTTTTATTTACATTTTTTTTCCCAATCGTTCTTATCTTGTCACCTTTTAGATTTCACGTGCTACAATTGTAAATGACATTACGTATGGAGCATGAGAAAGAATTTCTAACGTTTTTGACGAATGAGAAAAAACTTTTGTTTCCGTAGGGATATTTCAAAAGATTGTTCATGTACACACCTTAAGTTTAAAAATAAGACACATTTTGTATGGTGTGAGATGTACCTTTTATTTAGTTTCAAAGTTTGATTTAACGCAATTACTATATACGTCAGTCAAAACTTCGGGCACTTGTTCACCCATACCTGTTGTACAGACAATCAAATAATGATTGTAATTGTTTATAACGTTGTGACACATGTTTTGTATAATGAGACGGATACTGTTTTTCACAAGGCCTTAGATCATATGATCTTGTAGGACTCCAGCCACGAAATTAGCAAATTTCAAATTTTGTCTTCAAAAAATTGATTTTTTGTTGCGATGATGGCATGTAGGGGCATTTTGTTGGAAAAAAAACATTCCTCAAGTCCTATTCTAACCAGTTTTTCCCATAGAAGTTTTTCCAGGACTACATACTCTAAGAAGAAGCGGACGCTTTTCGGTATGCAAGAGAGTATAGTTCTCCTCAAATTTTTTCACAATTCGTATAATTGTTGACTTATTTGATCTCCTATTGAGAACGAAAATTTCCCATAAAGCGCGAAATGTGGACACTACAGACTCGTAATTTTTATAAAAGGTTTTTCGTTGTTAAAATTGTATTGAATCGAACTGCCAAAATACGGCAAATACAGACCTGAAGTTTGTCAAAAAACAAAGTTAAGACTCGTACGCACGTTTACACGTTTCATCAATCGCATTTTAGTATTTTCTGCCTCATTTCTAGGTTGTATGAGTATTAAAATTATATAAGCGGTGCACTCTTTCCTGGCTCAATGGAACTTTTTTCGGTTTTCCTCTGTCGGCTTAGTCTTTGCGACATCCATTCATCTCCATTAAGACGATAAAATATGCTGGTTACTGAATTCATGAAGATTCAGAACAACCAAAACCTCCCAATACAGGAGGATATAAATTTAAATCATCGGTAGCGTTTAATGTCATGTACTTCACTCTTGAGGCTATCCACGAGGCTGTACGACAAAAATTTTGATATCAATCATGACTGGAAAAGGTAACAGGATCAGAACTCAACACGGCCGTTGCACAGACTTCCTGTCCAAGTGAGGCACGATCACATCCAGCGCATGTGACTGTGGCTAACCCCGCCAAACAATTAACCACATCGTATTATACGTTTCGGCTACGTTTTTGGCGATATTATCTGAAGATTCATCAAATTGGTGAGAGAGAGGACATTCAACCAAAATATGCCAAACGAACCATTCGATAGTTCATACACTTCTCCGAAGGTTCACCATTATAATAATGTTAAGAATTGAAGAGTGCTTTTCCAACTCTGATTCGCAAGAGCTTTATGTAGTCTTCTCTATTAAGTGCTTGATTGCACGGAGTCCGGGAATAGGCAGGGTGATGTTTTCGCAGACACGTTTGAGAATTTTGCCAAGATTCAGTGAGCTCTTTTCTTTGCTGCTGGATAAATATTTTTCGTGCAATCTGGTAAAATTGGGGACTCAACAATTAGTGGATAGTTGGAAGCAGTTTTTGGGGCTATGTCTGCGCCACCATTTCCCCTGATTCCACAGTGTCCAGGTATCCATGCAAGGATGATGTTTTTGTTAGAGTACAAACAACTTCTGATGAGCTGCAAAGAAGAACATTTTCCGTCTCGTTTTTAAGACCTATGAGTATACCCAGATTATCCGTAAAAATTAGAGATTGGCCGGTGTACTTTTGACCAACAGAGATACCTTTTTAGATTGCTGCTAGTTCAGCAATGTAGCTGTCAGCAGATTGTAGTAAAAGATCTTGGTGAATAATGGATGTCTGTGTATTTCGTTGTAGTTGAATGACTGCATATGAGCAGCAGTTATTTTCCTTATGTGAACGATCTGTGTAAAATATTCTATCCGCATCGATAATACTGACCATTTCTTTGTGAAGCATTCGAAATGTTTTATACGGGATATTTTCCTTCTTAAAGTTGGCGAGCTTAGTGTTTATCGGTAATAAGTTTCTTTTCCAAGAGGGTGGAATATCTGTTATCACAGGGATATCCGATGAACAAATACTTTGAGGAGATACGAGTGATAGGTACCATTTTACTAAGAGCTGAAACGGAGTTATTTCTATGGGATTTTTTCGTGGAAATTGCTTCTTTAGCAGCCTTGAACAGAGAATGTGTTTAATCTGCCAATACCTTGCAGATAAGTTAATAGTTCTTTTTTTCCCTAAATTTTTAAAGTATTCATACTCTGCTTCTAGTCTAAAAGCTTCAACCTTTGCGGCTCTTAAGGCTCCTGACGCTGTTCGAAAACATTCGTTGATAGCTGCGTCAATGTTCTTAATATTCTTGTTTGTTGTCCACATAAATTTAGTCAAACTGTGTTGTAGCGTAACTTCAACGAATTTCTTCGCTATTTGTAGTGCGGTTTCAATATGTGATCTTTTTCGCTTTGAGCATATCGTTTTCAATACGTTGTTTCGTCGTTTCAGTTGATTGACTAATTTCTTAATATGGGTGTCCCATTTCAAATTTCCGCAAAAAGTTAATCCCAGAATTTGTATATCTTTTTTTAGAGCAATGGTTGTACCCTGAAGAACAAGTGGGTTGCAAGTGCATTTTTTTTTTCTACAAAGATGCAGCGCATCTGTTTTTGATGGAGGAATAATTGCACCCCTTTCTTGAGCCCAGTTATAGATTGTCAAATCAATTTTTTCCAAAGTGCCCTTTACCTGGATAGGATCACCAGGCGTAACAACATGTTATCAGCGTATACTCCAACGAAATCGAGCTTTTGTATTGGTTGGGTGAGTTTGACTATAAGAGAGTCAATGTAAGCGTTGTACAAAACAACTGAAAGAGGAGATCCCTGAGGCGTCCCATTATCCAAAACTACAGTTGATGAGTTAAATACGTCAACATTAACTCGGAAAGTTCTATTACTTATAAAAGACATAATCACTTTAAGTATTAAAACATACCATTTATGCAGCAGCTTTACAACAGGTACCATCATAACTCTATCAAATGCCTTTTCCAAGTCGGATGACATGACTACACTGTGTTTGGTTTTTGATAGGCTGTCAGGGAGTTTATGTTCTAAAAGGTATATGAGCGTTGAGACTCCTCTTTTAGGTCCAAAACCATGCTGTTCTGGACTAGCCTTTTTTCCTTTTGCAGATTAATTCGTCTCGCTATAATTTTTTCAAACATTTTGGAGAAAACGGGGAGAAGGCATTTAAGTTTAAATTATTCGCTTTGTGTATTTATTACTTTTGTAAAAATTGTTACTCCCATAAAATAAATAAAAGTTAGGTATCATCAAAAAATGTAATTGAAATGCTACCAGTCTACCGGATTCTTCGCCTCATTTTTGTAAGGTTCGTAGTCCTACTCAAGAATGAGTCTGCCGATTTCGCTATTTCCGCTGTCGTTAATGCACGCTTGAGTTTGGCTGGATTTTAATTCATTACCGTCAGTCTTTTAAAACACTGAGCATTGAGCACTGCTCTTACATTTGTCACCTCGGTTGCTTAGTCTTTCTAATTGATTTATGGGATTTTGAAACCATGCTTGTAAATTTAGCGCCCAGGGCTATCCTTTTGTCATATCTAATTAGTACTAGTTTGATATCCTTGCAGATGTCTGTTTTAGTTGAATTTTTTCTGGTTTCAGTCAGTAAAAGTCAGTGCTGAGCTGCTAAGATACCTATACAATCCTTTACTTCCGGTTTCTCGTTTTTCAATACTTGGTGATCTATTTTGTATGTTATCTAGACCGCTCTTGCCTCATAATATGATTTGAATGAGTTGAGCTTACCTTCTTGCGCTGAGATTCTCGATCTACAATCGTTCCCTACCTGGCAGTCATCTTCGACGTTCATTTGAATCTGCCCTAAGTTCAGACAGAAAAAAAAATCATTAAATAATTTAATTAATATGTACATGTTAATGTATTTTATATTACAAAAATATATGTGTTTTAATTGGAAACTGAAAACAATATTAAAGGAACTGACAACTGTTATTCAGTAAAAATAAAAGTCCGATCAACTTCGAAAATAGAAAATGCTCACCTTTTTCAATGACAAATATTTCTCTAAGGTGAAACATCTGTATTTATATTTGGATGTATTCGTATATACGGTTATGTATGTATAAATATCGCAAACATGTTATGTAAATTTTTCCAATCAGTACTCCTATGGCATCCATCGAAGCAAGATTTATTTCGAAATCACAATACAGCCCATTCAATTGCTTGACAATAAAATCAAAATATTATCAATAAAGGCTTGGAATTAATCCTGGCATGTATTTATTGATACTATAATAACAGTAATACATATATTGTAATACAGTGCGAAAACAAATTGATAAACAAAATCACAGCTCACCAAAAATAATTGATTCTCGTCCTTAATTGGTTTGTTGTATTGCTATTTGCAACCTTGTATAAAGTGGTCGTATGTTTTAATAAATTTAAAGGATTACTACCTGTTTAACATTTTTCCTATATATAAATATGTGCATATACATACGGTCTACATACTAACTTTGTCGTTCATGGGCCTTTTCAGTCTTATTTTTATGTGGAATGCTGGAACATTTAACAGGCTAACCTGAAATTTAAAATGGAAGTGGACACTTTTTCAGCAACCACGCTGAGATTGTTCTGGAAAAACAGGACAACAAATTATGATAAATACATATTCAAGAAGAAAATGAAAGTAGTACACATTGAAGAATAACGTAAGCTGGCATGTACTTTCTTTACGGCATGTATATGAAAGTAGACGCCCGATGACAGTTCGGCTTAGTTTGCAAACATTAGCCTCTCATGCACGCTGCAGAGGCGATGGATGATGTTACCAAAGACTGTTTCTAGGAGCTCCCCGTTAAGACGTAATACTCTTACTGAAACAGTACATGGTATACTCAAAAAACACTGAGAACAACCAATAAAAACAACGCGTCTACTTTCTTCTCCACCACCGGCAACTAGTAAGGTAGGGTAGAGCACCACTAAGATAATTTTTGTAACTGAAAAATTAAAAGGAGGTCGTCTTTGAGAGTCCAATATGAAATCTGAGCCTACACTCCACCAAAATTGTTAGGTTAATTGGGCTTATTGCCATACTCCTCCTCCAGTATTTTTATTGAAATTTGAGAGTGAAGCGACGTTCGCTTAGTTTCTCTGGAGGTCTCCTTATTAGGATTTATAAAGGAGTTCAAGTATATGAATACCTTCAAGTTTTAGGGGCGCATTGTGGCCAACAATATAGGGAGTATTTTCTTATAATTAAATTATTTCATGCCCACACTGAACATTCACGTACTCCAATATTGGACGACTGGTAGATATGTGAAATACACTTTCTTAGACTCGTCAAAGTTAAAGTGGATGTTGGAGAGGGCTTATTGGCCCATTGTGATGCCACGTGGATCTATGATCCTCCTATTCTTGGAACCAATTTGAGTTTATGATAAAGCGTAGGAAACGTCTATATTCTTCAGGGCGAGTTGTTGTGGAAGAAAGCTGTTAAGTGAAGTTTTCTTCCTTTGGGGAGAACTGGGCATGCACAAATTATGTGGAGGATTGTATCTTCCTCCTCCTCGTCCATGCAGCTTCTACAGAAATCGTTTGTAAAAATCGATGACGCCTATGATGATGCTGAGATGTTTCCTATTCAGAAGGATCAAACTCTTAGAGCAATTCAGATCCATCTTTGCCCACATCTAAGATCTGTTCTTTTATTAGCATCCAGCTTTAATATTGATGTGCACGTAGCGATTGGTATACCTATGCTAGCCTTTTCCGGTAGAATAGGTAGAGTTGTTCCAATTTTGACAAGTTCGTCAGCCCAACAAGAAAACACAGCCACCACCAGCGCTATCAGTTTTAGATCCATATGTGTTGAGTTGTCCTCTCTGTGAAGATTCCTAGTATATTAAGAATATAAGCGTGGCCAAATAAATAATTTGTCCACTGCGTACTCGCTTTAAGGCGAATAGCTGCGATTGCAGCTACTTGCTTGTTGAAGACATCGAGGAGTGTCAAATGAAACAGAATATCCAATACGGAGGAGGAAGTACACCGTAGGGCTCCGCTTATGCATAGACATGCTGTATGCTGCAGTTGACTGCGTGGTCTAAAGCCGTCCACCAAACAACAACCCCGCAGGTGAGTATCGGTCTTATGCCCGAGATGTATACCCAATGTGTTATGCGAGGTTGACAGCCCCATTTGTTCCCAATGGCTTTTTTGCAAGGGAATAAAATTACTTTAGTTTTCTTGACTCTTTCTTGAATGTTAGGTTATCAGTTTAGTGCACTGTCAAAAATAAGACTCAGATATTTTGCTGTATTGGAAAAGACTAAACTGGTACCGTTTATTGAACGAGGGTCTATAATTGGAATTTTGTATTTCCTGGATAAGAGGACAAGATCAGTTTTATGGGGGTTTATTCCCAATCGACAGCGATCTGATAACTGGTTAATCTGTTAAGATTTAGCTGGAGGAGTTCTTTAATGGTTTTAAGATGCTTACCTGAGACGGCTAGCAACTATTGGCAATCACCCAACTACCATTTGCTTCCAGGTAAGTCAGCAGTCCATTAACGACTTAGTTTCAGAGAAGGAGTGAAAAGTGTGTTGGAGTGTTGATACATCTTGTAACAGAAGACCCACCCAGTTTGGAGTTGAATATCCTGCTATTTAGCATAAGACTGATCAACTCCATAAGTGAGTCGTCTACCTGCAGAGTTAACAGCGCAGTTCGTACTTGCGGATGCGTTGTACAGCAAAGCAACCTTTGTGTACTCTCTATATTGTAGGGATCCGTTTGATGTGGCTAGTCAGTGAGTGCAGAACCGTTTCCACCGACTTTCCTTTACAGTAGGCATGTTGAGCCATTGACAGAAGTTTTGGATCAATTTTAGCTCGTATATGGATACCAATCAGTCGTTCTAGAGTTTTCAGAAGGAATGGGAGCATTTTCCGGCTTTGGGAATGAAAACTACATTGACTTATCTCCATGACAGTGGAATGTGGATCAGTTCTATACAGCTCCTCATGATATTTTCCAGCGTAGGCAGGATAATATCTGAGGACCTTGTGTAGCTCGGCAGGTATTATACCGCCCAGACCAGAAGATTTGTATAGTTTGAAGCTATGCAGCGCCCAAAGTAGCTTGTCTCTTGTAATCAGGCCATAAATTTTGGTTACGGCTGCAGTAGTACTATTTGGATTGCTACTGGCCGCAAAAAGAGAGCTACCTGGAAAGTGAATGTCCAGTAGCAAGTTGAGTGGTTAATCACTTGAGGTTGTCCAGGAGCTAGGCATCATTATTTGTTAAAGAGGATTTTTCTTTATTTTGTCACAGAATGACCTCCAGGATTGTCGCTTTGCCTTCCTCAGTTCTTTTTTATTTATTTTGAGGGATTCTTTATACGAGTCCCAGTCAGTCGCTTTTCTTGTTCTTTTTGCTACGTTGAAAAATTTTCTGCAAACGTTTCTTAGCGGTCCCAGTGCTGATGTCCACCAGTGTGATTTTTTTTTTGCCTCTAGGTTGAATAACAGGACAGGAAGCAGCCATAGCCTGATTGAGAGCCAGGATGAATTCCTTGACTTTCATGTCAACCTCTTTGATGTCACACGGGGGACTTGAGAGGTCAGAGGATAGTGTTTCTGACAGTATGCCTCTGTATTTTGGCCAATTAGTTTTCCGATAATTCCGGAATGTTGGGAGGAGCTATCACTCAGGCTGAATTGGATATATCTATGGTCTGAAAATTAGTGTTCAGACGATACGATCCAGTTCGTTAGCATTGGAGTGATGTTGTCGGAGACAAGAGTGATATCTAGCACTTCCTGTCGGTTTCTTGTTATGAATGTGGGCTCAATGCCAATGTTGCACACAATGAGGTTAATACTTATAACACAATCAAGAGGTGGCTCACCTCTATCGTTGATGTCAGTACTGCCCCATACTGTGTGATGAGCGTTAGCGTCGTGCCCGTTGATGAGACCAGTTTTTAGCCTTCCAGCTTCCAGTACCACCCTTTCTAGGTTATACTAGGGACAGAGCCCACATGATCGTGGCCAAGATATCTCGATGTCAGCCAGTAGCAGCTTTTGGCAGTCTCCAGTCTGGCAGCGGTTAAGTCGTGGTCGCTGGGGTTAAGCAGTAAAAACGCACTAAGGTTATGTTTCAATAATATACAAGTTGCTGGCTAGTTTTCGAGGCAAACTATTTTTTAATCGTTGGTGAACCACTGTGTCAAATATTCATAGCAAATTATGTTCCATAAGAAGAGGCCGCGTACCGATCCTTGTGGGACCCCTCGAAAGGTATTTTAATATTATAATTTTTCATTAGTTCAATGGTTTGTTTCTTTGCGTAGCAAATAGTTTGATGCATCGCTCTTAGTGCGCGCTCTTGTGAACTACTGATTTGTTTTTCATGTCCAGCAGTACTGCTTTATTTTGTTGAGTTGACACTGATGACATCGGTGACCCTAATGATAGAGCAATATCGTTAACCCAAATGGCATTACGATACTTTTTTCTTCTCTTTTACGCCAAGTAGTCCGTCGCATAGTTTTTCGTCGCTGCACAGGTGCATAGTTTTCCTCTGGTATTAACACTAAATGTTGTACTCACTCTACTAGAAATTTTGCTGGTTGCTATAAAAGTACTCTCTCCGAATTGTGCATGCAATTGGGTTCAGGCGCTTTATCGCGTTGAATAGTTCATCAAATACGAAGGTTGTCTGAAAAGTTTCCGACCAAACAATGATACAAGACATTTTTTTATTTTTCTACATAGTCTCCTTGTAACTCTACACAATTCTCCCAGCGATGCTCCCATCTATCTAACCCATGCAAATAGTACTTGACGTTTTTCTCTGCAAAGTAATTGTTCACGAAGGTGATTGCCTCCTCATTTGACGAAAATCTCTGTCCTTCGAGCACAGTTTTTAGATGAGGGAACAAAAAGAAGTCTCTTGAGACTAGATCTGGTGAATAAGGCGAATGGTCAAGCAGTTCAAACCGTAATTCATGGATTTTCGCGCGTTGTTTTCTTGAAACAGGATTTTGTTTTTCTGCAAATGTGGCCGTTTTTCCGCAATTTCTGCCTTCAGCTTGGCAAGTAATGATGCATAGTATGCTCCTGTTATGGATTTTCCTTTTTGAAGATAATCAATTAAGATAACTCCTTTACTATCCCAAAAAACAGTCGCCATCACTTTCCCAGCCAAAAAAACTGTTTTTTGCTTTTTTTTAGAGCCGGCTCGCCCTTTGCAGTTCACTGTTTTGACTGAATTTTTTTTCGGACGTACTCGTATAATGGTGTATCCAGGTTTCATTTACAGTAATTAATCGACGCCAAAACTCTGATTTATTGCGCCCAAACTGCGCCAACAGAGCGTTGGAAATGTGCATTCGAACAGGTTTTTGGTCTAACGTAAGCAAAGGCGGCACCTAACGCGCGGACAGCTATCTCATGCCTAAATCTTGATTTAATATGTAACAAACACATTTTTTGGACATTTTCACAGCCTCTACTATCTCTCTCACTTTAATTCGGCGGTCGTCTAACAACATAGGTGAACTTTAGCAATGTTATCGTCAGTGGTTGCAGTTTTTGGACATCCCGCTTCATCGCTCAAGCTCTTACGGCCACGTTTAAATTCAGCTGCCTAAAATTTCACTGTGGTAAATGATGGTGCAGAGTCCCCATATACAGAGTCCAACTCATTTTTGATTTGTGAGGGCGTGCTGCCTTTCAAAAACAAGAATTTAATAACAGCTCGATACTAAATTTTTTCCATTTTCATAAAAAAACACTCACATCGACTCACTCAAATGACTGTCAACTAAAAACTGCTCGTCCAAAATGACTGAAACTTCAGTAAGTAACTGCCAAAATACGCACAACTAGCATTCACTTTTATTGACGAGTGTTGCTATCTTTACGTTGCGGTTGGAGACTTTTCAGACAACCCTCGTATTGGGATGTTTTTGTTCGGGTCTTCCTAATTATGTTCCACATATATAGTAGACGAATTTTGGTTAAATAAGTACTGTGCTATAGTTATAAGCCATTATATGCTGCGCAGTAGAGAACAGCTTACAAAGGTAATGTCGAATCCTACCTCATAGTACATGTAGACAATAATTACGTCGAGGATACCTCCTCTAGTATTTGAGAGTTTAAGGAATTGGTATTATTTTAGCCATTTTCCACTGTCGGGGAAAGATGCCGATCGTACAAATGGTATTTATTATATATGTAATAAACGGAAGCAGTAATGGTAATATGGCTTTAATAAAAACCGGATAAACTCCATTGACTCCTACCGCATTTGATTTTATAGACAAAAAGCTTTCGACTACACCTGTGTTTTCTATTCTTGTAAAGAAAAGCGGTGCCTCTGTTGAGGCAGCAGGACTCCGGTAAGTATAACCTTCATTTACTTCTGAGGTTATATGTAGGATGTAGAATCGACAAGAACCTACGATCAATTTAATTGCAATCGATGTCATGTGAACAGATTAATTTTTGTTTACCATATCCCAATTCACCAAGGTTATTCCATAATTTTCGGCCATCTGCGATAAGTTGATATATAGTTGTTTGGAGTAAAGCTGTGGTTTTGTAATTCTTATTTCACAAACAACACTATTTCTTAAATGTTTGTAGCTCGTCTATACGATAGCGTTTCTATTAATGGTAACAATGATAAGCCTTATTGTCCCATTAAAAGACGAATTTCGTTCGTTAACCGAGCTTTTGTTTTTTCGCTTGCAGTTCCAGTTCTCTCTCATCTCTCTGCTTTCTGGGCTTAAACAATTCTAAATGCTGGTTTTCTTCGCACTAAACATTTTCTATAATTAGTTTCGATTACACAATCGACAGGGCTATGTTTCTTTCTCAAAAGCTTCCTTTTTGGTGCCAATTTTGAAGTATTTTTCAACCATCCTCCTTGTGCTGGCTTCTGTTATTGGTTTTCATTCATACCTGGTTTACTATATAGCATGAGTTGCTGAATTTTCTTCTTTTAGCTTGATTATCGTTGCTGGTTATATTTAATATAATTTTTTTATTATCAATTCAACATTTAACCGACCTTGTGTGACTAGCCGATACACTTGACGCTTTCAGATTCATCTCTTAACTATGACCTAACTGACAAGGGCGACCGCTACCAAGTGTATCGCTTATAGTACCTTTGAGAGAACTTGAAGTTGACTTATACAAATGGCATACTTTATCCAACGCTATTCTATCCTGGACGTAGAATAACACTCGAACGACCACAATAAGCAAATGGAATAAAGCCAACTTCCCTCCTCTTTGCCCAACCCGACTTGGGATTGGCTATATGGTGCAGTTCAACAATTCCTTATCCCTATTTAATACAAGAGGATGTAACTCTCTTGGAACAGTTCCACTTAAAAAAAAGCTCCCACTTTGTCGGATTATGACTCAATTTTCATTTGCCAACAATTTGCATTGTAATGACAGATATATCCGGCAATATATCCATGTTTATTGGTTCTTCTGAAAATAAAAAATAAAAATAAAATTTTACGACCATAAAAGGCCATTGTTTGTTTTGACAATTTATCGCTAACTCAACGCAACACTTCCGAATGGCGGAAATAATTTTTTTAGCACATAATTGCGGGTTATTAAAATCAAAGCCTTTACAACCTCATTTCCGGCGGGATATTCTCTCGCCCTGCGCATAATTAACCTTTTTAATTTTTTCGCAAAGACTTACTACCACCCCAGCAACAACAAGTATGATAACAGTAGAACAAGTTTGGGGGGCAACAAAATGACAATGAAGCCGATGAAATATTCACCTTGTCATAAGGACAAAGTAAATATCAAAGGTTTTGAAATTAACATATAACACTAATTATACGACGCGTCGTCAGGCAGTATGTTGAGAATAGGCTGACAATTCAGCGCTTACTGCTCACGTGGAAAAGTAAAATAGCTTCTAATTATTTTCATGTGGCAGCTAAGATTACGGCAGGTCTTGCGCGCAGGAGTAATTATATGGTTCTTACTCTCCAAACTAAGTAACATATTTTATCTTAAGGATAATAATAATTTGTTTAATTAGGCAGACGAGGCAGAGAAATTCATTCCTGAGTGTATCAAGATTAGGCGAGGAACAAATGATGTATCTATATTGAATAGAAACAAGGTCAAAGAGCAATAATGTTCAGGACATACTTTTGTACTTAAATTAAAGTAGAATAGACGTATATTGGATGAAATATAAGTACAGCATAAAGAGTTAATAGGATGGAGCTCAGAGGCAAAATCTTACCTTGTACCTCCATTTGATTCAATAAACATCTAGTGAGACGAAATGAAGGATTTGGTAGTAGTACGATTGACTGATTACGAGCTGGTCTGCAATTATGAAAAGGAAAACAAACCGTATCGCAAATTCTTTCACGGGTTGTAGGTTAGTCCGGATTAAATTGCTATTTTGTCATTCCATGAATTCTTATGTAAATGATTACAGTTTTTACTAATGATCTGATTGTACACTTGTCCTAACAGAAATACAATTCCTCTTCTCAACTCACAGACGTAAGACGTGTTTCCTCTTTGTGCAACAAGTTATGGGCCCAGTTGCGTGAATGTTTTTTTGAGAATCACGTTGTTTTGCTAAATAACCAAATAACCAAAATCCTTTGGGGATCAGTGGAGTATCTGGAAATTTTAAATTAAAATAATTTTGAGTGCATCTGATTTGATTAAACATGCGATAGAGGATGAAATTAAGCCGACTGATATTTAAATATTTCAAAGCTGCAGACCATTGTGCAGCAGCTATCCGATGTTGGGGAAAAGGTTTCCGATTTAATGGTCATAACCAAACTTTTAACACGTTGACTGCCACCATACAAAAAAAAATATCACCAGAGTGCCAACAGTGTTTTTTTGTGTTAAATACATATATCTCTGTGTGTTTTGTTTCAATACTGTGCGTTTTGTTTCAAATTGTGAGAGTTTTTTATGTGTGAGCACCGGTGGGTCACATGGCCCCTTATATTAAGTGTTTGTGTTCAGTGACACGTGACCCACCGGTGGTCACATTTTTTTTTCGCTTGTTTTTCTTTCAGCTTATTTTGTTTTTCACTTTTTTTTAGATTTTGATCGCAATACAATGGATAGAGATAATAATTTCACCATTACACCCAATTTATTTTATGGAAACGCAGGTCGAAACCAAGATTCTGATAATGAGGATGATGATTTCCAGGTTTCTGAATTAGACAAATATTTTTCATCAGATCTTGATTCAAGTGATTCCAATGAAAATATTTAGATGGAGGACTTTGAATCAGATGAAGATGTTCTTCCTTCTATATCCGGAACAGTATCCTTAAATGAATGGGCACGGGTTACAAAAGTATCACTGAAGGAATTTGATTTTGAACCAGCTGAAGTCGACACAACGCAAAATATAAATTTTTCCCAAATGAAGCCTATTTAGTCTAATGGTAACGGAAGATGTATATGAATTAATTGTTATCGAAACTAATTTGAACGCCAAAAAGACATGGAAGACAATACAATTACTCGAAATTCTGGAACTAAAGATTTGAAGGACACTGAAGTATCCGAAATACAAAAGTTTCTGGGTATAGCTATGTTACGAGTATGTACATGGGTATTGTGAAATACCCATCTGTATCACTATATTGGAGTAAGGACAACTTATATAAAAATACATTTATCCCGGAAATAATGTCCCGGAACAGATTCGAATTGCTTTTAAAATTCATCCATTTTGCGAACAATTCAGCAAGCGAAAGCAACCGTTTGGGAAAAATAAGTGGCTTATTGGAAATGTTAGATCAAAATCTTGTCAGGGCTAAGACCTCAGGAGAAGTACTGGCTGTAGACGAGTCAATGATTCCCTGGCGTGGAAGACTTAATTGTGTTAAGACAATACAATCCGGGTAAGTCCCACAAATACGGAGTCAAGGTTTATAAACTCTGTGAGGCGAATGGTTATACATACCTTAGCTGTATTTACGCCGGGAAAAATTATTCCTACACTCAGAGAGGAAAACCAACAACTTCAATTTCGCACAGCACTCAAATTGTCGTAGATCTGGCAGAAAGGTATTTGGACAAGGGCAGAACAATTGCTACAGACAATTGTTATACATCTGTATCGCTTGCAAACTTGTTGCTCAGCCGTAAAACGCATCTTCTTGGAACTCTTCGCAAAAATAGAGCTGGCAATCCGAAAACTTCGCAAACACGAAACTATTGGCCGGGAGTGTGCTGCTGTGATTGTTTCCAAATGGAAGAGATAAACGCGATGTTTTGATGTGGAGCACAAAACACGGTCTGGAAGAACGTTCAACTGGAAAAAGAACTCGTAATGGCCAGGATCTAAAAAAGGTTGAAGTAATCTTAGAGTACAATCCAGCTAAACAAGGAATAGATCTGTCCGACCAAATGGCTAGATATTTTACGCCATTACGAAATGGTACCATAAGATTGCTTTTGAGTTCTTATTGTCGACAGCAGTTGTTTACAAAAAGCACAAAAACATACAAATTGGGCAGTTTAGACAGTGCATTTGTGAGAGTCTTTGTGGGGTAGGGGTTGAAGAGACTCAATCGGTACATATCAGAAAACACCAATTGAGAAAACGATGTTTCAACTGCTACAATGAGCTCAACGAAAACGAAGGAAGAGCAGCTGCTGCAAAAAAAAGCTAAGAAAGTCTTAACTTTTTGCAGTTCATATGAGGGAAATACATCATTCTGCCTTGATTGTTTCAACAAAAAACAGTAGTTTTTTTTTCAAATTATCTTTTATTACTTTTTTCTTTTGCTATTGATCAATTATTATTTTTCTTTTATTTATATATAAAATTAAGCTAAAAGTTACAGAAAAAAACATTGCCAGAAATAGGCCAATAAAAACCTGAGTTTTTCTAAAAACGTCAATTTCGCCTTTTGTACGATCAAGAACGGGCTTTCTACTAGGTGCCAAAGGAGAAAAAAATTAATCTTTCTAGCAAGCCACATGAAAAATATCGATTCAGAAATGTACTGGCTCTGACCACCGGTGGGTCATATGGCCTCCTGGGAAACTTTTGCGTGACCCACCGGTGGGTCATATGGGAGTCAACGTGTTAATGACTTTGCCCGCATCATTTAGTCATTTCCATAGTGCTTGGGAGTCAATGGCTATTGAAAAGCAGACATTAAACAATCCTACTGGCAGGCTAGTTCTATATAAGGCTCGTATTAATTCCCAGAAAATCGTTTTGAGCCCGGAGGGACTAGTGCTTTAGTTGCAAACAAGCCATATACAGACAGTTTTTAAAGCCATTCATTTGCAAAGGAACAGGGCGTTGGAAGAACGAATGTCCAAAGAAGAAAGAAAAGCTATTCGATTTACCGAATTCGACTGGTAAGAGGAGTAATGTTTTTGTTTATGAGTCGCTGTTATCACAAAGTGATGCTAGTGCTGATGAGTGGTTCTCGTATTCCGGAACGAGTGACGACATGACTAGCAGGAAAGAGTGGTTCATAAACTAAAAGTGTTTGCGAAACCGATAGTAGTCATGTTAGGAGATGGGAGCGCCATTGACGTATATGACGGAGGAGACATTAATATGTTGTCATTTAACATTCGGAGGAGAACCATTTAGCTAATGTGCTATTCAGACCTTTGTTTAAATTTGTTTTCTCTGAACTGTTCGTTGGACAAAGGTCTAAAATTATCATCGGACAACTTAAAAAGTGAGCTTTCCAACGGAGAATCTGTTTTGGTAGTGGGAGTATGTAAATCCAGATTATTCAAATTGCTTTTGAAGGTCACAAGCAATTCGATGGATTCTAGTGCATGTGCAAATTTAGCTGACTCTACGCAAGTGGCACGAAAGGTTTGGACATCAAAATATTGTCCAAGTGCCATTTGAAGGCCAGGAGTATTTCTTTTGAAGATGAAAACAATTTCTTTTGCGAAGATTGTCTTTATGGAAAACAACATCGTACAGTTTTTCATTTCATTAAAACTAAAGCGAGTTGCGTGGGGGAACTTGTGCATTCCGATGCAGTGTTCTTCAGTTGGAGGGTGCAAGTATTTCTTGCTTTTTAAAAATGATTTCTCGCATTTTCGTATAGTCTAATTGCAAGGTACCTTAAATTTATTTAAACTGAAACTGGTGCAAGGGTTAAGCTTTTCCGATATGATAACGGCGTAGAATACACCAACAAGGGGTTCAGAAGCTTTTAATGGAATATTACGTCGTTCGTCAAAGGACAGGTCCTTACACCCCGTAACAAATCCATTTTGTGCAGATCGTGAAATACGCACAGTTGTAGAAACAGCTCATATAATGATTCACGGAAGAAATTTGGGCAGAGGCAGTGGATACTGCAGTTAATGTTCTTAATCCCACTCATCCCAGCACAATAAAGCAAAAACACCGCATGAGGTATGGTAGGGAAAACAGGCTGACATAACCAACTTTCTTCATATACCGGTGTCAAAGGATACAGGGTATTTTTTTTTTTTGAGAATAATAAAGTTGAAGTCTGTCGTGATGTTGGATTTCATGATTCAAAGGTGATAGTAAGTGAGCATGAGAAGCTGCTCCGTGCATAGGATGATGAAGATCTTCAAAGTGAAATGCCCATGGAAAAAAAGGATTCGGATGAGCCGCCAATTTTGAAACATAACGATAGTGTTGAGGCTGTTGGTGTTGATGCTGCTAATAGTGAAGCTATAACTGATGGTGATGCTGTTAGTGTTGATATTGACGCTGAAGGTCATGATGATAATGATGGTGATGATGTTTATAAAGATGCTGTAGGAGACGAGTTGAACGTTGTGGAGTATCGCAAAACCAGTTTAATTAGTCACCGATTAAGGAACAAAAGCAGAAAAGCTCAAAAGTGATGTCAACTGTTGCCTTCGGGAGAGTTTTTTTTGTCTAGTAGAGTCTTATACATCAAAATGCTTTGAAAAGGCTATGCAACGTAAAGATGCCGACGAATGGAAAAAGGCAATCGATGAAGAAATTTCTTCGCTGAATAAAAATAACACAAGAACTTTGATGAAATCTCCTGACAATCGGAAGATATACATATATGATCTTGATATCTACCTGATACAGTCCTGGTGGACTCACTGATAATGCTTGCTAGACCATGTGTTGCTAATAGTCAAAAACAAGAACAGGCTACACGGGTAGATCAAATATATTCGCTGCTGCCGGGCCTAACGCACCTTCAGTCGTAATGGGTACGTACATGGCGGAGCAAACCCTGAAGGTCCTTGCAGTGAACGTAAATTCATTGATTAGGTTCGAACGAAGAGCCACACTGTTTAAGTTGCTTAAAGACCATGCCCCTGATGTGCTTTTAGTTAGCGAAACCAAGCTTACCAAAAGACACAAAATGAGGCACAGAAGATAAAAAGTAGTACAGAGAAACCGACCCAACTCCATTAGGGGAGGAGGCGTTGCGATCTTTGTAAGAAAAGGAATACGGTTTAAAAGAGTATACAGTCGTGCAGTACGCAGGTTCCAGGTGCTGGAAGCATGCATCGTGTATATCCCTCTCCGTAGTGGAAAGTGGCTGTACATGGTGCCTGGCTATGCACCAGAGGCTACTCAATCTACCTTATTCATCTCAGAGCTCGAGACACTTTTTCGATTCCTAAGGCTGGAATTGGAAGACAATTATTTTATTATCGGCGGAGATTTCAACGCTAAACATAGAGATTGGGGAAATAATACACCAAATACTAGAGGGAACCTACTACTCAATTGGTGGGGTCAGCACAGTGTGATGTATCGACAGTCCGTCGTTTCCCAGACACGGGTCCAATTTGGATCTCCTGCTGTTCGACACTCGAATAGAACTAACAGGCACTAACCAACATACCATAAACTGTCTACGTACTTTCGTGTATGACAGTGATCATTGCGGTCTCAGCACCGAAATAACTGTTCCCAACGAAACTGCGGAATTGGATGAGTTTGTTCAAAGGCATTCCTACAATTATAGTAGGATGCGTTGGACGCACTTCTCCAGAGCGCTGACGAGAGCACTCTCCTCGAATTCGCTCTACCCACCGACCAATAGAAATCTGCCAAACGAGGAGATTGACAGGTATCTAAAACTAATGGACGAGACAATCAAACGAACAATGGACAAAACGATACCTCGGTATCAACACACTGACGAAGAAGACTTATTCCGCAACGCAACTTTTGACGCACTGCACCGACATAAAAGTAGACTGCTGTCAAGACTAAAAACCTTGTACGGACAGTTTACTGACAGACATAACCCGGAGATCATAACATTGAAGTCGTCGATTAAAAACCTCCAGATATTAATAAAGGAAAACGACCTTCCGTGTCTCAAAATCGCCCGAACGACGAACAACGAACAAATACTTGTAGCAGCAGGAATTGATCCAAATGAGGCCATTGATGATGACAACTTCTTCGTGGTCGAGCATCCGCAGGAGAAGGTAGAGGCTATAGGAGCGACTTTCCAGGAAGTGTACAAGGCGAATGACATCATTGGCCCGAACCACGATCTGAAGAGTCGAGTCCTTGTGCACAATACCTGCCTTCGAAATGAAAATGTGAATTGGCGATTCGAGAGCTCGGGTTTCACCCTGTTCAGTGACGAGAATATGGCAAATAATGTCATCACCAACGAAAGGGTATTACCACCGTTCATTTCGAAGGAAGAGCTCCAAACGATCTTCGAATCGCTTAGAAGTAAGAAATCAGTGGGAACCAATGAAATGCCGAACATTGTGCTTCGACATCTCCCACTAGAAGCGGTGGACATTCACACCACCCTGTTTAATAATGCAATGAATAATGCACATTATCCAGCGCATTGGAAAACTGCGGTGGTACATCCCATTCCCAAAAGGAATAAAGATACTTCCAATCCGGCGAATCTCCGCTCGATCAGTCTTCTTCCAAACATCAGCAACGTTTCCGAGAAGGTGATCAATAGAGTCCTGACTAAGTGGGTTGAGGACAAACATATACGAGTAGTTCCGGATAATCAATTCGGTTTCAAGGCGGGGCATGATATCATTCATGCCGCGTCTAAACTGGTTTCTGATATTCAATGGAACAAAAGCAAGAAACAGTGCACTGGTGCCTGCCTGAATGACTTGGAAAAGGCCTTCGATACCGTATGGTTAGAGGGACTCTTCTTCAAACTAGACAGGTTGGGTATTTGTAAACCACTGCTGTATATTCTTTTTGATATGCTCTCCAGTAGACAGTTCATCGTGGAGAATGGCTATGTGACTTCCGCTGAACATTTAACATTAAAAACGGTCTGCAACAAGGTGCGGTAAATTCACCGATCCTGTTCAACATTTACACAAGTGATCTGATAGGTTCGCTTCACCATGCCATACCGTACGCAGACGACTTAATCGTACAGATCAGGTCCAAAGATTGAGGTCATTAATATGCTTTTGCAACGTGACTTCGACAAAATTAAGCGATATTGCGACGACTGGAAGTTGAAAATCAACTTTCAGAAGTCAGAAACCATTCTGTTTAGGACGCCTTTTTCTGGGGCCTCTAGGGATATCAGAAAGAATTGGCGAACGTTCACTATCGTTGGACAACATGGACAGCCACTTGCTTGTCGAAATTTAGTCAGATACCTTGGGATCTGGCTAGATCAATATCTGTATTTTAACAAACATATAGATGTTGCTCTGGCCAGAGCCAGAGGTGCTTTTGCCCTTACAAGGAGACTGTTTTATAACAGGAGAAGGTAGAGGCTATAGGAGCGACTTTCCAGGAAGTGTACAAGACGAATGACATCATTGGCCCGAACCACGACCTGGAGAGTCGAGTCCTTGTGCTCAATTTCTGCCTTCGAAATGAAATTGTGAATTGGCGATTCGAGAATTCGGGTTTCACCCAGTTCAGTGACGAGAATATGGCAAATAATGTCATCACCAACGAAACGGTATTACCACCGTTCATTTCGAAGGAAGAGCTCCAAACAATCATCGAATCGCTTAGAAGTAAGAAATCAGTGGAACCGATGAAATACCGAACATTGTGCTTCGACATCTCCCACTAGAAGCGGTGGACATTTACACCACCCTGTTTAATAATGCAATGAATAATGCACATTATCCAGCGCGTTGGAAAACTGCGGTGGTACATCCCATTCCCAAAAGGAATAAAGATACTTCCAATCCGGCGAATCTCCGCTCGATCAGTCTTCTTCCAAACATCAGCAACGTTTCCGAGAAGGTGATCAATAGAGTCCTGGCTAAGTGGGTTGAGGACAAACATATAGTTCCGGATAATCAATTCGGTTTGAAGGCGGGGCATGATATCATTCATGCTGTGTCGAAACTGATTTCTGATATCCGATGGAACAAAAGCAAGAAACAGTGCACTGGTGCCTGTCTGATTGACTTGGAAAAAGCCTTCGATACCGTATGGCTAGAAGGACTCGTTTTCAAGCTGGACAGGTTGGGCATTAGTAAACCACTGCTGTATATTCTTTTTGATATGATCTCCAGTAGACAGTTCATCGTGAAGAATGGCTATGTGACTTCCGCTGAACATTTAACATTAAAAACGGTCTGCAACAAGGTGCGGTAAATTCGCAGATGAAAATCAACTTTCAGAAGTCGGAAACCATTCTGTTTAGGACGCCTTTGTCTGTGGCCTCTAGGGATCCCAGAAAGAATTGGCGAAAGTTCTCTATCGTCGGGCAACACGGACAGCCACTTGATTGTCGAAATATAGTCAGATACCTTGGGATCTGGCTAGATCAATATCTGTATTTTAACAAACATATAGATGTTGCTCTGGCCAGAGCCAGAGGTGCTTTTGCCCTTACAAGGAGACTGTTTTATAACAGGTGATCTGCTACATGGCCCTTATCCGGCCTATGCTTGTATTTGGATGTCATGGTCAAACAACCTGATCTCTGGGGTTACTACCCTAATTATATGTATCATGAGAGAGTTCGCTTTGACAGCTATGTTCCTCCAGAAGCGTTCCTCTACCTAGATAGCAAAGGTCTGATCCAGGACAGATTGACTGTGCTGTTAACCTTCCGCGTTGCTCGAACAGCTGCGGACAGGCGACTCAACTAGGACAGAGACGTCGCACACGGAAGTGCGGAGCGTCTCCGGTTCAGTAGGGCGGTAGGGAGTCGCGACAGGAGGGATGTTGCTCGGCAGCACCAACAATTTTGGTGGCTTGTTGAAGAAGAGGATGCGTTGTCGTCGAATTCCTCTAGCAATAGATAGCTTCATGTGGAGCAAAGTGGGTCAGCCTAATTTTTTTTATTAGCCATGGCTGGCTTACATAGTTTTAGGTAGAATTAAGCTAGATTTAAGAAAAAATATATATATATATATGTATGTACTTTTATTTATATATTACGTATATAAATATTATGTGTATATTGGTTCTATAACTTAATTCGTGCGGTTGTTATTATTCCACTGAAACATGCGTTGGAAGGCTACTGTCATTGTACGTCATTTCAGTATATGTCATTCATTTGAAGCGTCGAACTTTGTGCCTGAAAAACTGTTTTCTTAGTTTTAATTATAATGAATAGAAATAGTATAAACATGTAATGTAAGATACGTCGAAAGACATAATTTAAGTATTAGGCTTAACTTAGAGTGTCCGCATGGGGCCAGTAAGTTAGAATAATATAATTTGAAGTTAATTAAGCTAATTTTTAAGCGTTTTTTGAATAGCATTTAAGAGTAAAATAAGTGGTATAAATAAAAATGCATATAAACTGAAAAAATGTGTTGCGAATAAAACTAAGTAACCGGAAATTGTCTCGCTACATTCTAATGCATCGATATTAAAGTTTCCAACAATAATTACACTTTTAAGACTTCTCATTTTCCATGAGACTGGAAAATTCGTTTACAAATGACACGACACCAAACATATGTAGTCATCAGACAAAAAAAAGACATACTTCATGGTTAATTTCAACAGAAACTTTCAAAATAGGTGCGCTCAAGAAATTGACGCACAGAATATTGTTTTGATATCCTCTTTTACAAGACACCCAAGACCACCTGCAGAGTAATTTTCATTCATCGGTGTTCGAGGGTGTCCATTGTCTGAGTGATATTAGTATCACCTATGAGTTTTGTCGCACGGTTTTGAATCCTATCTAGCAGATGCAGAAATGTTTTGGGAGCACCCGACCAGATGTGGGCATTGTAATCCAATTTCGGTTGGATAAACGCCTTACATATTGTGGCCTGATCAGAGGGGTGAAGTATTTCTTACACCGCTTGAGGAAATCTGGACATTTTGCAGCATTTTTGATGACACCGAATATAGGATCATTCCAACGTAAGTTGTTATTGACACACATACCGAGAATGGAAAGTCTTTCGGTTTCGACAATGCAAGTGCCATTTATGAACGACGGCTGAGTGTTTAACTTTCGTTTTACAACAGGAGACTAGTGGTTTGGAAGCATTAAATTCTACTACTTGCGTGGTTGCCCAATTAGTTACGTTGTTTGTATAATAATTTAATGACCTTAACATACGCTGGCGTTCCCGTTATACAGCCGAAGAGCAGGGTCATGAGTCAGGGTGCGAATGTGAAAAGCAGGGAGCATTATCGCCAGCAAATGAATATATTGGATTAAAAGTGACTGAAAAAGAGACAAAATGGAGCCCTAGTGCACACCAACATTTATTTTGTGAATATCAGATTTGAAACAGTTCAATACAACTTGAATTGAACGTTCCGAAAGGTAGTTTCTAATCCATAGAAGAAAGCAGTCGTCGATCCGAAATGCACGGATTTTCGACAAAAGCGCCTGATGCCAAACTCTGTCAAATGCCTTAGAAATATCAACACTATCTTGCTTTCCCTAGATTGATCAACGCTTTTATGAGACATTTCATCAGATCACCAGAGGACCTGTTGCTACTAAAACCGTGCTGCCAGTCATTTAGAAGTTTTCGTGTTTTGGGATATTTTACGAGTTGAGGGTTTATCAGCGTTTCCATGACCTTGGAAAGAAGGGACGTAAGTGCAATGGGTCTGTAGGAGGAGAAAGAAGAAGGTTCGACTTTTTTAGGGGCAGGCTGGACAAATGCTATTTTTATCTACTCGGAAAGAGTCCTAAAGAGTAGGATTGATCAAAAAGCTTTGACAGTGGTTTTGCCAGCGAGTTATTTGTGAATGTTAAGATCTTTGAGAACTCTTGCTACTATACGAACCAAAGTGGATTCATCGCATTCGTCGCATTCAAGTGTAGGCGGAGATAAAACACAATCTGAAAGTGTGCAGCAAGCAAATTGGCCTTGTCCAAAGAGCTGATAGCTGGAATGCCATTATAAATGAGGGTTGGAATGGAGGATGAGACAGAATTTCTAATGTTTTTGACGTACGACTAAAAATTTGTTCTACCTTTAGGACATTGTACTATTTGTTTCCTCAGTTTTTGGTCGTATTGGAATTTCACACCCTTAAAAGACGTTCCTGTCTCATTCAAATATTTTTCATGTTCTACTGTCGGGTTGGTCTTGTTGGACCCAAAAAATATTTCTCTAACCCTAACAGCCGCTTTATAGCTCGAGTCGTACCGCGCCGTTTCTTTTGGTTTGATACTCTTCATTCGATGAGGGGTTAAGGATCTCATTCCAAAAAGAATAGTGTCTGTGATCATATCAGCAGCGTCATCCACATCGTTGTCGTGGAAACATAACGACAAGATAAAGTGGATAATTTGCTTACGGAGATTGGATTTTAAACACAGGGCCTCCGTTGTGTAACTTTTGTCGTCTTAAGGGTGGAATTGGACAAACGACCCAAATTTTAGCTCTTTACTTTACTAAATGTAGTCATTTCTGTATCACACTGGTACAAGTAACCTTTTAATTTAATGGTGGAAAAATATTTACATTTAACTATTTGAGCTCCGACCGTACTTTGAACTCGAAAAAAAAGAAAAAACCCAATAAATGCACTGAATCACTCTTAGTTACTTGAAAACTAACTCAAACAAATTCAGTAATTTTTATCCAAGTGTCATCATGCTCATGTACTTGTAGGTACTTCGTCCCTTCTCATCCTGCCCTATTCTAATTAACAGCCAACAGAATACTAATTATGAACTGGTGTGTGTTTTTTTATTTCGCCTTGTTGATTTTACCACGAAAGTGTTCTCAATTTATCCCCTCAAACTCACATCTAACTTGTCGAACCAACGTCTCGTAACTCGCTTCAACTAATTCTGCAATTGCCTCTCCCGACAGCGTTTACAAGTGGCTAGGTACTTGTAAAAATTCAATTTCAACTGTGCAACCAATTCAATTACGAACTCATCACGGTCAATTCTCTACCACACGTGTGGCACAAGCAATTTAGTTGGATACTTCAAGGATTAAAAATTGAAACTCACACAAATTGTCTGTTCCTCTTCAAATATTGATATCGACAGAAAACTAGGACATTAAAGTTCTTCAATCCAAAGTACCATTACTGACTGCACCTCGAATCGAAGAAGAAAAATACAAAACCCGAAAAGAAAGGGAAAAAAAATAATAAGGACGACCAAAAACCCATTACAGAACACAATTTCTCTAATGTCCATGATCGTAAGCACGGATTCGTTTTCGTTTTCGTCTTCCTTTTCCTGTTCTGCTCACCCGTATGTATCCATACATGCCACCCACTTAATTCACGAAAGTAGATGGGCTGGATGGTAAAGTGGTTTTTATACATATATAGTCTAAGCTATAAGCTCTGACGACGAGCCACGGTGGTTGCTCATCCATCGTCCCAGAGGCCATAAGCATTGTGTATTTATCCTTCGGAAACAATAGAAAATCGTTTCCGTCCCTTTAATGGCGAAATTCTCTCTTCCACCAAGTTCACCAGATACATAGCCGACATCTACAATAGCACCCGGCACTCGGGAGCCCGGTTTGTTCATTAAACTTTTGCATCACGCCATAAAATCGTAACATGGGTCCTCGTTCTATATCTTACCGCACACCATCGTCATCTGGTAGAGGAATATCGTCGTCAGGAAGGGAGCATTTCAAAAATTCTTATTTAATATCAAAATTAGATTTTTTTTTTCTTCCTGAGTATGCGTATGTGTAACACAATTTTTTTTCTCTTTTTCCAGGATTACTTGTATTCCTCACGACTGCAGCCAAAGATGAGAAATGTCGGGATGAGTTCAGCAACGCCAACATGCTCCATATGCAGCCATAAAATCAAATGATATAGACATTGAGAGAAGCTGGCAAGAGTATATGAGTACGATTTCAACTACACTGATACTGACAACCGCACCCTCATCCACCAGAAAGGATAAAACATCAAGGCTATCGGAAAATACTACAGAAATACCAAAACTCCGGTGAGGATTTTACACACACGTTGCTTATCGGATTGGCTCTGCCGTAAAATATTTGTATCTGGAATTCTGCCTTAAGCATGAAAGCCAAACTGATGTCGGACAGGCATACTTCATCCTTATAGGAGTTCCAAATACAGAACGACGATTAACTTGCGGCTACACACCACCTGTAAAATGTATCCAAAGATGCGCATCTCTGGGGAACAATTCATTCTGTGCGGTTACATAGCCACATTCCACATCCTCATGATTCTTACAACGAAAGTCGTCTACGTGAGCAGTGATTGGCTGATGAATTGTGGTGATTGCAAATGCAAGTGGAACTCTGGAAAGAAGACAGCCGACTGTAAGAACCTCAATCTCACCTCAGTGCCAGAGAATCTCAGTTCTGAATTGCAGGTGCTCGATCTGTCTAACAATAAAATCGCATACCTGGAAGAGAATGCATTTCTGACAGCTGACCTTCAGAATCTACATAAGCTGTTCGTTAGAAATTGTTCTCTTGAGAATCTTGATCCCCTTGCCTTAAGATCCTTAGAGATTGTCATTGAACTGGATCTATCTAACAATCTCTTGAGGAAACTTCAGCCCAATTTATTTCGAAACCTAGTGAAGGTACGTGCTTTGGTCCTTAATGGGAATCTTCTCGAATCCTTGGATGATGGAATTTTCCAAAATTTAAAGTATCTTCATAAAGTAGAACTGAAGGACAATAGAATAACCCAGGTGGGTACAGCAGTTTTTGTGAATGTCCCTCTTCTGTCGCAAATCTACCTAAGTGGAAACCGTCTAAGCTTCCTGCGAAAAGAGTCCTTCGAAAATCTACAAAGACTGACTAGCCTTTCGCTGGAGCTCAACCCATGGAACTGCACGTGTGAACTGCAGATCTTTCGTGATTTTGCCTTTCGGAGAAATCTATATACTCCGCCAACCTCGTGTTATTATCCGGCCCATCTGCGGGGAATGCTTTGGATCGAGGATCAACCCGAAGCATTTGCTTGTAAACCAAAGATCATTTATCCGTCACGAGGAGCCTCAATCAATACCTCCAAGGAGAATGTGACATTGGTCTGTAGAGTACATGCCTCGCCGAATACCCTCATTGCATGGGACTACAACAAACAGATGTACACGAGTAGCAGCAGTGGAGGCAATCATCCGGCTCGCGTACACATTCAGTTACTTCGAGAGGAACAAAATTCTGAAAAGGAATTCGGTCGTGATATCTTCATCTCCCGCCTAACTATCCTCAATGCCGAGAAGAGTGATGAGGGTATTTATACATGCCTAGCGGAGAATGCCGGTGGCAAGGATGCTGTTCAGATGAGCCTACTCGTGCAAAAGCAGTCTCAAAAGGATTTGCTACTGCAGAGCAATTTGATCATTGTGATTTGCTTAATGGCATTGGGTCTCTTGTCCGCTTCCGTGTTTCTGGCCATGGTCACGTGTTGCATTTACAAACGTTTCAAGGCAATAAACTTACAGCAACAACAGCAACATCATTTTCATAGTCATGGCGGAACTTTGGGCATGACAACAACGACCGCCACTTCGACAGGCAGTGAGACATCAGTAGGTCAACATCATCTACACCATCATCATCTGCATGCGGATGGACATTTGATACACCAGAAGAAGGGTGTCAAAGGGACGACAGTGGTGGGCGGTGGGTCAGTATTAAACCAACTGCCGACGACAAATGGAGATAAGTATGCGGCCATTAAGATTATGGAGAACGGTGGAGTTGGCATAGGCAGCACTGTTGGTGGCGGCGGTGGCGGTGGCACAGGTGACACGAACGGAAGTGGACTTCATCATCATCATCTTCATAATCATCAGCAACAGCAACAGCAGAAACAGCTTCACCATCAACATCATCATCTGACGGAGAATGATTTGAAGGAGACGAAATTGGCTCATTCCGAGAAGATTTATCTGGAGAAAGGAATTGAAGGTAAAGAGTTGTTGTTGTAGCTTGCTCAAAATTCTACGTTAAAATTTTGGATTCAAAATTGTAGATGTCAGGTGGTAGGTTGAAGGTTGTTTATTCTCGTTGTTCTGGGATATATGTATATGTATATAAACATTTTTTTTTTCCTGTACTTCCGGTTTATTGTGATGCGTGCTTGGAATACGACGCTGGGAATTAATTAAAATTTCAAGAGCCATGAGATTTATCTTGAGAAGACAGTGATACCCTATCCAGATATGGGACAGGTACAGGTTGTGGTTCTATTTGTGGTAGTCATGGTGGTTTTGTTGTGGTTAGTTTAAGGATGGCTTTGTTGGTGCTTTCTGGTCGAATTAGGGGTATTAAAGTGTAAATCCCTCGAAGAGATTAGAGGAATTTTTGTCGGTTTGCTTGTTTTACGAGATGTTTTCATATGACAGCAATTAATTTATGGAATAATTGCACGTTGCCGGAAGGATAGATGGATTGCTGGGCTGGTGATGGATTGTAGAGTGTTATCTCCATATCAGTATGATGATTCCGGGATATTTCATCGTACCCAATTATGATGATAAGTGGTTTTTTTATTTTTAGATTTATTTCCTGGGTGCAGGTGGATAGAGACTTATTTCTGAGTGAGGGTAACGTTTTTCTCGTGCTCTAGATTAAAGTGAAGACTATGAAGGTCGATTGTGTTGTAGGACAATCTTTCGGTTATAATCAGTAACTAAACAAGATTATAGAGATAGCCTAACAGGCTGAACAGCTGAATAATGTATGTAGGTGAGTGCCGTTCATCAACTGTATTTGGATTATTAGAAATAAAGGTCTAAACATTTTTTACCGTGAAATTGCTACAGATGGAAGGTATTCAAGAAGAGAGCTGCTACTAGTTTTGTTTTAGGTGTGATCGAAAAAAATATTGCAGATAGCTGTCGTAAACTAAATTGATTTCAAGCTCGATCTCTTATACAGACTTTTGCGAGAAGATTGAAAAACCTTCCTGGGCTGGTTAAAGATTTTAAAAGGGGCAAATTAGCCAGACTAGAAACATTAAGAAGATCTGATGCCACCTGCACATTGAGTCGAGATCTCTATCTATTGCTCAAGATTTACATCCAAATAAATCTGATGAAACCCGGCTCAAAACCAGCTTCTACTACTGAAGACTCAAATTAGCTGACTAACACAACCCGCCATAGCTGGTATCTGTCATCGATTGTGTTGGCAAATGAGGCCATTAATTATGCTGTTGCTTTCTTTGATGACTTCAAGTCTCCAGACATCGATTGTACATACCCAGGTATGCTACAAAGACGTATGGTTGAGCTACAAGTGTGCAAAATTTGCAAAAACAAAAAAACACCTACATTATAGGTACCTATCAACACGGAAGATTCTGCTTCAAAATTTGGTCCGCAGAATTAAAGAAGCACTTGCCATTTTCATCGAGTGTGCTTCGGTAACGCCAATTTTATTTGCATGTTTCCCTCGGACAGACAATACGACGTAGACAAATTACTTGTTGAGTGATTAGATCAATGGTGATGACCCCAAAAGTTTCAACGATTATTTGGAAGCCGACCAAGCTAGTACTCAAGAGTATCACCCTCGCTTTCCCCAACAAGGCTTAGTTTTTTGGTGTTGTCCTAGATAATAAACTTGTTTGGACTAAACGCGTCTTGTTAAAATTCTTAAAGGCGCTGCCGGCTTTCAGACAGTACAACGGAGCTACCGGTAAGAATAGAGCTCGTCACCAAGGAGGGTTCTTGGATCTAACATATATGGCTATGGATAAAACCAATTACATTCTTTGCATTGTGTGACTAGTGAAGCAAGTTTTCAAGAAAATACATCGCTGCTCGGTGTATCTCAGCCTCATGGTTTTGCTATACCATATACGCTCTGATGAATCTATCTTGCCTTGATATTCATGTCAAGTTTTTTTTTTTTCCCGTAGGTGGATGAGAAATCTTCATAGACACTATAAGCTTCGGTTCTTACTTGCAAAAAAACACCTCCCTTATGCAGACTACGACTGAGTTAACACTCAACAAGCAGTTCTTCTTTCAGGTTTTATTTTGCTTTAGTAAGATATTTTCCAGGCTATTTTCCATTGAAAGTTTCTACGTACTTTAAAAATTAAGCGCTGCTAATCGCCGCGCTAGATCGAGAGGCTTAGTCCTTTTCAGACGGCGCAATAAATTTGTCTCGTCAAGGATCTGTTGAACAGAAGTATTCGTATGTCCTTGTAGTCGATTTTTGTGTTTTCGCGTAAAAATTTTAATTTCGTTCTAAACGTTTTCGACTCCTAGGTCTGTGTGAATATCATCGTTTTTAATGTACCACGGTGCATTAGCAAACCCTCGAAGAACCTTGTTTTGGAATGTCTGTAAGACGTTAACGTTACTAATTTTGGTACAACCCCAAAGCCGTATACCATATGTGCAGACCGGTTTTAGCAATTGCTTGTATAGCAGCAATTTGTTTTCTAAATTGAGCTTGGAATACTTCCCAAGGAGCCAGTACATGTCCCTATACTTAATCTCAAGCTCTTCACGTTTTTTCTTAACGTGTGCACTCCATTTAAGCTTAGCGCCGAGTGTCATACCAAGATGTTTGGTCTTGTTCGCGAAAAGAATTTGTATTGCGTTGATAAACACAGGTAGATTGGCAGTTTTCTTGAGAGCGAAGTTCATATGGGCAGACTTGTTTTCATTAAGCGCGATTCGCCAAGTCATTGTCCAATTGTTGATCCGTGTAAGGGCACATTGCAGCTTAGCAGTTGCTTCTTCGACGGTTTTAGCGTTGTGGGTAAAAAGCAAATATAGCAGAGGGCCAAGTACACTTCCTTGCGGCATCCCTGCCTTTATTATCTTAAAATTGGAATATTTGTTTCCGTGTCTGACACGGAAGAGTCGGTCATCTAGGTATGAACTTGAAATGTGAAACAATTGCTCGGGTAGGACTTATCGAAGTTTATATTTCAGGCCCTCGTGCCATACCTTATCAAAAGCTTGCGAAACGTCAAGGAATGCGCTTGAGCAGACTGAATTACATTCGATTGCTCGTTCAATTACATCGGCTATTCGATGCACTTGGTCAACAAGATCGGGCAATTGGCGATTTTTGTCAATAATCGGCTTAAGACGATTCAGTAAGATTCACTCGAAGACCTTCGAAATAATCGAGAGGAGCGATATTGGTCTACATGACTTGTCTTCAGTTAGCGGGTTTCGGAACCATAATAACTTCGACAACTTTCCACTAATACGGTACATACGTATACGGTATTTATAACATAGAGCAGCTTTAACAAACCTTTTTTCGGTAGAGCTTTAAGTATCTCTTCCGTAATGGGGTCATATCCGGGGTTTCATTTGACTCAAGCGTATATATTACTGTCAAAGTTCGCTAAGTGTAGCCTTTTCTATTGGAAGGTTCGTTGTCACGTATAGCGTATTGACATTCTCTGGAAGCACTTCCCCGCCGAATGATTTGAACGTTTCTGCAAGATGGTTGGCGAAAACGTTAGTTTTTCCTTAATCTTCTTTCGCCCAGTCATCCTGGTTTCTTCTTACTAGCGCCACATGTACTTGGGGCTTTCGAAGACTTTTACCGGCTCTCCATATGGAGTAATTGGTATCTTTTGTCGCTGTGAGGCTTTCTAGGTAGTTATTAATACCTTGGTTATTGAAGTCCTTGATCGATTTTCTCAACAAGTTGCAGAGCCTATTAAAGGACGTTTTATCTTGTTGAGCCCGAGTTTTATGCCACTTTTGCCGCGCTCCTCGTTTCTTCCTTATCATTTCCCTGATTTCCGGTGGGTATCTTATGCCGATGCTGGCAACTTTGTTCGATTCGCGTGGAGTGTTATTCCAGGCGGCTTGCTGTATGACTTCAACAAACCGTTCAACTTCTTTTTCAAGTTAATACGGCATTCTGAGCGGTACTTTCAACTCAGTATTTTCTACAACCTCTATTCGGAAAACTTCCAACTGAGTTTTTTTGTTGGATAATCTGGGTGGTCATTGTTTCTTAAACAAGGATTTGCATAATGAAAGGATAATTGGAGAATTATCCGAGGAAAGATCAAGGCTTTCTTCAACTTTGACGTAACTAGCGTTTACTCTTTTTCCGGTAAAGACGTCTATCAGATCGCGTGTTTTGGCGACATTCGAGGGCCAGTACGTCGGTCTGCCTGTTGAGTAAAATTGCCAACCACATTCCATGCCAGCCCTGTAGAGAGTTTTGCTTTTTTGTGAAATACATCTTGAGCCTCAAAAGGTGTGCTTCGCTTCATGTCATGTATGCACTCTAAAAACGAAGTGGATTTTGGTATAAGACACACTACAGTTTTTACTTGCACAGATTGTCCTGGTCTTACGAACATGCCCCATGTATGATGCAGTTATTTTCGATAAGAGGCATTTCATGTGAAGCGGAAAACGAAAAAAATGTGGGATTCTAAAATTCACATTCAGCCTAATTGTACTTACAGAAGGTATGAATGTAAATATACAATTTTTCTTGTCAAGTTCCTAGTTATTTTCGTAGTACCTTAGAGTAATCGCTTGCAGACACGTCTTCTTCCGGTGGGATTCCGAAAAGCATTTCGGATGGCAGTCTCATCTCGCTTCCGAATGGAGAATGGAGATGTTTGATGGTTTCTTGTTGAGCTGCGCGATAAGACATGGCGAACAGCGGGAGGCAGTCATCCCTATTATCTTGCTGATCGTTGACTTACTTCGATAAGAATTGTAATATCGTCGGGCTCATCCTCTATACAAGACCATTCGACTGCGGATGCAAAGGTGTACTTCTTGTTTTGTGAATTTCCATGATTCGCGTCATCTCTTGGAAAATACTAGCCTCATAATTTCCTCCTTGATCGGAATGCAGCTCCAGTGGTACAACAAAACAAGAAAATACTTCATCTATTAGTTTTCTGGCTACAGATTCGTCCGTCTGTTCCGCGAGGGCAAAAACTTCAACCAAAATAAAATAGTCCATTAGAATCAGAACGCATTTGTTGCCTTTTTTGGTTGAGGGTAATGGTCCCAAAACGTCAACTGCTACTAGTTGAAACGGCGTGCCGGACAAATATAGCTTCAGCTCTGCCCTCGTCTTGTTTCTAGGGCCTTGTTTAAAGGCACAGATGTCACAAGACTAGCAGTAAAGCTCAACGTCTTGACCTGCGCCAACCCAATGAAACAGTTCACGGATTTTCGGAAGAGTCTTTCTTGATCCAAAATGTTCTCCACAAGGTGTGTTATGGAACATTTGGATAACGGCCGCTATTTGGTCCTTGGGTACAATTGCTAGCAACCGTTCAGGCTCACGCTGCGAAGTGGGTACCCATTTTCTACACAAAATGCCATATTTTATTACCAAGGCATTAAACTGTGCCCAATAAACTTTAAAAAGGTTACCCAATTTCAAACATGCGACAGAACATCATCGTTCATTTGTACTAGCTTCAACTGCTCGGAGTCCAATTCGGTGTTAATAAATAACTAAATTTTTACCCCACCATCATGTTTCAATTCTTTAGTTGTACAGTGATTACATCCTTCATCACATGGCCTCCAAGACAGAGCATCCGCGTTTATATGGCTCGTACTTTGCCGATATTGAACTCGATAATTAAACTGCTGCAGTCTTTCTAACCAACGAGCAAGTTGTCCCTCCGGATTTTTGAATGACAACAGCCACCTCAGTTCTGCATGATCGGTTCGAAATAAAAATTCGCGTCCATATAAATACACATGAAAATGCAATAGAGCATTGATCATAGAGAGCAATTCATTCCGTGTAGTACTTCGGGTTTGCTGAGTGCCTTACTGAAGTAACTTATAACAGCCTCCGCCCCGTCCTGAACTTGACTAAGAACCACACCAATTCCTCGATCACTGGCTTCCGTATCAAGGATAAATTCACTATCCGCACGAACAAGGACTAAAATTGGTGGTGTGGTAAGACATGTCTTCAGGCGGAGGGACGCTTCATCACATTCCGCAGACCAGATAAACGGTACGTTTTTCTCTGTAAGCTTGTGGAAGCGTCGTGCAATGTTAGCAAAGTTCCGAACGAACTAGCGGTAGTAGGTGCATGAACCCACGAAACTTCTTACTTCCGAAACATTTGCAGGCTTTGACCAATTTATAATGGCTTCTATTTTTGATGGGTAACCCAAAAAGCGAACTTCCCTTCAACATAGATGGCATTTAGACAGTTTCATTTTCAATCTCGCAGCACGCAGACGACTGAACCATTTTTTAAATTAAAAAACATTATTTCAAAACTTTTACCATGAATAAACGCGCCGTCTAGGTACACCAGACATGTTCCATCGGTAGACCTCGTTGAACCGTTCAAATGTCGCTGGGGCATTTGCGAGTCCAAAACTCCTGACTTTATACTGCCACAAACCATCACGAATAACAAAGGCGTCTTTTCTCTATCACTCGGTGCATCTCTACCTGTCAATAACCGGACTGACAATCGACGGTACTCAGCCAGGAAGATCCAGCAACCGCATCCAACGTGCCATCAATCCTCGGCAACGAGAACGAATCTTTTACGGTGGCATCATTTAGCCGGAGACAAATCCACGCAGAATCAGGTAGATCCACCCTTCTTTTTCACCATGACAATCGGGGATGCCCAGAAGCTAGACGAAGGCTCGATTATACCTCGCCTGAGCATATCGTCTATGATTTGCCGAGATTCTCCATGCTTTGTCATTGGTAGTCGCCGGGGCGGTTGTTTTATTGGCTTTGAAAAACGGACGTTAATTGTATGCTGTACCAATTTGGTTCGCCCCAAACCTATTGAGAAAATGTTACAAAATTCGATTAAAAGTGACCTAAGGGCTTGCGATTGCGATGGTGAGAGATCCTTCTGTTCCTCTTCATAGAGTTCATTTTGATGTTCATTTATGGCATTAGTGTTAGCGCAACCAGGATCCATGCAAGCAGCCTCTTCAAATGTAGCTACTCTTGTTTGAGCTGGGAGCGTGAGGATGTGGTCAGCTATATTTGCAAGTTGCTGTTACGATTTATAGATTTTGCAATCAAAACACCTTTTGGTAAATTATCGTAAATTGGATTGACTACGCCTGCAGCCGGCTTGTCGTGAGACGTCTCAGCATAGACAAATGATTCACTTCGTGGAGGATGATCTACACAGTCCGATGTCCTAAGTGATCATTTGGGGGAGAAGAAAATTCATTGGTTGAAGGGATTTTCTCAACCTTGACGCACAACGCATTTGACGAAAAATCTAAAACGCTTTGGAGGGTCTCAAAACATCGATACCCACTATTCCTTGCCTAGTAGAAGAGAGGGAAATATCCACAACTTTAACTTTGACGCGTCGCTTGGACCTTCCTAATTCCACGACAGTCCGCCACTCGTACGAAACAGGAAGAGTGTTTCCACATAACTTCATTATGATGGTCTTACTAGGGGGTAATTGCGTACCGCTAGGGATCCCACCTCGACTTAATATAGTTGTTGGCGAACCAGTATCAATCAACAATTTACAAGAGACATTTCCGACGCAAACTGGTACAAGGAATCCACCGGATTGATTACTGAAGAAAGTATGTGAAATTTGAGGCCTTTGTGTTTGAGTCAACGACTGCCTCGCGACGCTCATTTCTCGAAGTTTTCCGAAGCCGGCTACATGTTATTTGGAGTCTGTTCGTCGGTGCTACGAACATTTTCCTTTCGTCGGAAGGATGAAGAATGAGGTTTCACCTCCTCGGCTGTGGCAATTCGTGCTAAATAACTACTCTGAGCAGAAATCTGCGTTGCTTGATAGTGATCGCCTTATTTAAATCTTTAGCTAGCGTTACTGGATTAGCCACTCGAACAGCATCTTGTACAGAGCGGTCGGCTATTTCATCAAGAAACTGCATCAGCGAAATTCTGCCTTGTGCTTCAGGTGTGCAGTCATCGATAATAATTCGCGTCAGCCGTTGGATATCACAACCGAAAGCGCACAAGTTTTCTTTATACTGCATATATATATGTACACTTGTTGAGAAATGAATTTAAGTTCCAAGGCAGATGTAAGTTTTCTATAGTCACCATCGTGGTTGGCACTTAAGCTGTAAGCTTACACGTGTGGTGTCATAATGTTGAATATATTTTTAAAATGTTGAGAAGCCCCGTCTGTAATATACATATAATAGGTTGTTCAATAAGTTCTGTGGTTTTTTTCTTGGAATCTCTGTGTATTTCTTCGAAATTTTTGTTGTTTATTCCTGTAGAGAGGGTTATGCTTCACATTGTTACGAGAATTTGTTTTGATCGAATGTATTTTTTTTTCTTTAAAAAAAGTGTCAAAGCAATAGAGGAGTAATGGGAGACTTGCAGCGTGTATGGAGATTGGGCTATAAGCTTTGACACATGTTCCTTCAGGAAATATAGACCTTACTGATACTATTCGCTCTGGACGTCCATCCACCACAGACGACGATCAAATCTTGGCTCCATTTAGCTCCATTGGCAACACGGGAGATCGTCTAATATCGCCCATACTACCGTTTCGCAGAGACTTAAAATGCTTGGAATATCGAAAAAGGTGGATGTTTGGGTTCCTCAAGAACTCACTGAGAGAAACATTATGGATCGCATAATGGCCTTTGAGTCTTTGTTGAGATGGAACTCGCTTGAGGCTTTCCTGAAAAGAGTCGTCACGAGAGTCAAAAAATGGGAGATTTACAACAACATTCGGCATTCATGGTGCGCTCCTGTTGAAGCACCGCAATCCGTCGGTAAAAAATATTTTCATCCCAAAAAGGTGATGTTAGGACTGGCGAGGTGTCCTTTACTTCGAGTTGCTTCCACACAATCAGACAATAAACGCCATTAAACATTGCTCTCAGCTCGATACTTTGAAGCAGGCGGTGGAAGAAAAACGGCAGAGTTGGCGAACAAGAAGGGAGTTGTATGACAATGCCAGACTACACGCAGCTTTAGTGACAAAACAAAAACTGAATTCATTTGGCTGGGAAATTATACAGCATCCACTGTACTTTCCAGACCTTGCGCCGTCTGATTGCCATCTGTTCCGCTCTCTCCAAAACAATTTAGACGGAAGGCAATTCAATCCCGAAGATGAGATAAAAACGTACCTGGAAAACTTTTTTACCCCCAAGTCTGCTGACTTTTACAAAAGAGGCAACATGTCTCTTGCAGAACGTTGGAAGAAAGTAATAGACCACGATGGGCGATATGATGGATTAAATATAAGCTTCTATACCAAAAATGTGTGTTTAACTTTGATCCTACAAAAAGCCGCAGAACTTATTGAACAACATTTGGAAACATACAAAAATATGTATATCATGTTCTAAATCACTCGAAATCACAACAATGCTGCCGTGTTTTATTTTACTTCCACCTCTATAGTAAAAAAAACCGACGTCAGAAGTATTAGCTGTTCGTTAATCGAATGAAAAGATTAAGCAGCATCTTGGACAACAAAACTATATTTTGCGGCAAAATGACAGTATATGAGGATTTCATCTTCAACATTTCACCACATTTTCTGTCTCAACTGGCGGTTTACGGACATCGGTAATGACAAGATACCGAATTGATCTAACAGTTGTTTAGCTTGTCTCGCTTGTCATCTGATTATTCCAAATTCTTCTGCGAGTCTATTCTCGCTCCATGTCTTAGGTGCAATAGTCAGTATCATAGTCTCCATAGAAATAGAAATATAGTGGATGGATCATTAAATTTTTCCTTTAGCTGCTTCGAAATATCTTGGTTTTCCGTTATTGTGTGTTTGTGTTGAATTATGTTTAAATTATCGTAGGTGTTTTAAGAATATTTACTCAATTTTGGGCTTCACTGCAATAGCACAGGATCTTTATTGGCTACTGTAGGTCTTTCATATAAACGCAGTTTTTGAAATTTTCCTTAAATTTTTAAAGTTTCGATGAAGCCCGAAGTGAAAAGGATTAAAACACCGATCATCGTACGGAGCTATGATAAATAATACGAATGTACACAAGTCGCTGAATAGTAATGGCAATAACTAAACAAACTTTTATCTGTTTCTAGTATTTACTTTTGATTCTATTTAATGAGTAAGCGATTTTTCTCGCAGCTAAAAGATGGCGGTATTAGTCGTGTTTCGTGACCACAATGTGGGAAAGTATCACGTAAAATTGATTGCTACCTTGAATACTACTGCTTGCTACTAATGTGTTTATTCAAAATTATACTCTACGTTTTAAAATTTGGACATTACCTATTATGGATCATTGCTAGAGCCCAAACATGCTCAAGAAGCAGATTCAGGACCTGAAACTGTCGTTTGCTGAGTCCGAGAAGGAAAAGATGAAGTTACAGCAGCCAATATCTACGCATATTGCCACAACTGCCGCGAGCACCAGTCCAGCTACAGTTTTATCCACGTGTTCCACCATTCCAACAGCCGTAATTTTCCCTATCGCTAACAAATCGTCGCTCCCCTTAGGTTCGTCATCGACAATGCCGATTAATCCTAACCCCATAACCCGACCTCATGGTACTGAGAACATATCAGCGAATTCATACTGGAGCCCGTATTTGCCAGGTACGTTCAATAGTTTATTAAACACAACAGCTCCAAGCCACTTGCCCTTCTCTTACCCATAGCCACTGAAATCAAACCTAATAATTCCATTAATATGCAGTCACCTTCACATGAAAAAAGATTCAAAAATTTAAACACCGTGTGCATTATTGGAGAAGATTGCCAACAAAAAGGGAAGCGTGTGACTTGTAAAGAAGAGCACTATTTATATCAATGTGTGAAATTTAGAGCAAAGAACACTAGTGAGCGGTGGAATATAGTTAAAGAGAATCATTTGTGCTTTTGCTGCCTGCGCTCTGGTCATAGCGTATCGAGATGCCCATATCGCAGAGAATGCGGAATTTTATCATGCCGTAAGTGTCACAACCGCCTGCTTCATGACTCTGTGGAAAAGAAAAAGCCGATCTATCCATCGATCTCTGCCGGTAAATAAACAGCCGCTGCAACAGTTAGTGTAATCAAAACAACACCGAATGATATGCCATCTGTTTCAAACAATACAACTGTCAATACCATTATAAAAAAACAATGTCCAAGGAAGATTACCTTATTCAAGTCTTTGCCGAAAGGTACTTGCAATGTTATTGCATTCATCGACGAAGGAGCGAAGATTTCCTTGATTGAAGAGAGTGTAGCTAATACCATCGGGATAAAGGGCGCTTCAGAGTTATTATCACTCAAATGAATTGGCGATTAGACAACAAGCGAAATGTCACAGCACGTAAATATTGAAATTTCGGGTGTGCAAGCAAATGCCAAGAAATTTCAGATGAAAAATGTTCGCACAATAAAAAAAACTATTATTGCCACCTCAAAGTTTAAATTTGAGAGAATTTCGGAAGCAGTTCAATCAAATACAAAACATTCCGATTGTTGATTACGCTGATGCCATACCACAAATTTTGATTGGAATTAATCACACGAGCTTAGTTCTACCAATGGAATTAATAAATTTTGATGAAGGCTTTTCAGTCCATAAGACTAAGTTAGGGTGGTCGCCATTCGGATCAAACGAAGAGAATGCATCACATTCAATTGTCAGCTTTGTCGATAGTGAAGAAAATCGGTATATTTTACGAATGAAAATTTCGGTTCGAAACCAACTAAATTTATCGTTTCTGAATTTGATAAAAGAGCCGTAAAAATTTTAAAAGAGACTACAAAACTGGTACCCCAGATGGGATAATATGAGACATGTCTCCTTTGATTTTTAATGCCGCTGCTCAAGTGTACGGAATGTCGTTGAACTCAATGTTGCTTAAAGGACCTGAAGAGTACCAGCCAAAACCACTCCTATCTATTTTGTTCGGATTTCGCCAAAGGCAGGTAGGAGTATGTGGGGATATCAAAGATATGTTTCTTCGCGTTAATATCCGCAAACAAGATCAGGATGCACAGAGATTCTTATGGCGGGACGGAAATGAGTCTCAACCGCCAGAGATATACGTAGTGAGTGCCATGATTTTCGGGTCCAAGAGTTCTCCGTGTTCCGCGCAATTCGTAAAGAACCTTAACGCTAGTCAATACGAAGCTATTCATCCACGCGCTGTCAAAGCTATAGTCGACTGCCACTATGTTGATGACTTCGTTGACAGTTTCGATACGCTTGATGAAGCCATTGCAATAACGAGAACAGTTGTACAAATCCATAGGCACGGCGGGTTCGAGCTAGGAAACGTCTTGTCCAACTCGCCAAAGTTGCTAGACGCTATAAACTATGAGTCGTCACATTCGCCGCTACAGCCGAACTTAAAAGACATATGTTATAGTGACGTAAACACAGAAAAGATTCTCGGCATGTACTGGGACCGAAAAGCTGATCAGTTTTGTTTTGCGTTAAAGTTTGGAAGAATGCTGAAAGCGGTTTTAAATGGTGAAATTCGTCCTACCAAAAGCCAAGTTCTAAGCCTTACCATGTCGATATTTGACCCGTTCGGTCTCCTAGCCAACATTACCATTGAGTCGAAGTTGTTATTACAAAGGTTATGGAAGGCAAATGTAGGATGGAATGAAGAAATACCCAATGGGATCTACAGTGATTGGAATGAATGGTATAACCGGCTCGGTAATTTGAAAGAGTTTAGAGTTCCCAGATGTTACCATAAAAATCTAATGAAGCCCTGCGTGGATGTTCAACTCCACATCTTTGTTGACGCTAGTGAAGTGGCGTTTTCTGCAGTTGGTTATTGGCGCATAAGCGGTGAAAAGATGGTAAAAGTTGTATTCATTTTGGGGAAGACAAGATGCAGCCCCATCAAAGCTCTGTCCATTCCTAGGCTCGAGCTGGAAGCGGCCGTATTAGGTGTGCGATGCTATCATAAATGGGCATGAAATCAAACCGAAAAAGACAGTTCTGTGGTCCGACTCAAAAACCGTCATTCACTGAATCAGATCCGATACTCGCGCATATAAACAGTTCGTCGCTCATCGAATCTCCCAAATTTTAGATTTTTCAGAAGTTGACAATTGGAGATGGGTGCCAGGCAGACAGAACCCAGCCGATTACGCCACGAGGCAGCAGAAAGCAACTTGGGTGACTGCAAATTCGCCCTGGATAAAGAGTCCGTCATTTTTAGAACGTCCAGAGGAGGAAGACTTCCGAAAGACATAGCGGCTCACGAAAAACCCGATGAAAAACGTTCGAATTCCATTTTCACCATTAGCCATATCACGTTCTTGCTAGCACCTGAAAAATATTCTAGCTATTACAAATTCTTGAAAGTGATATGTTGGATTCAGCGAGCAATTATAAAATTTAAGTATCTGATTAAAAAGGCAACTAATTTTAATCTTACATCTACTAAGAGGCAGCCTTTAGTAGCCGAAATAAGTTCAGCCGAATCTTTACTTTGCCGATTGGTACAGAAAGAGGCTTTTGCCATGGAGGTGAAAATTCTGTTATCAAAAAAATTTGTGCCAAAAAATAGCTCAATATATAAGCTTTCGCCTATACTGGATGAAAATAACTTAACTAGACTAGGGGGTCGTATCGATAATGCAGAATGCTTGCCTTTTGCCGCAAAACGACCGATTATCATGCCAAAATGTCATTCAGTAACGAAACTACTGGTGAGGTATTACTATGAACATTTTAGACATCAAAACCAAGAGGCCATCATATGCGCGATACGAGCGAAATACTAGATCCCGAATCTTCGACGACTTGTGAGGACGACAAAGCTAAGTTGCCAACTTTGCAAAAATGCATCAGCCGTACCAGTGCCTCCACTTATAGGCCAGTTACCAGTCGACCGAATTATACTGGAGTTGATTATTTCGGACCCTTACAAGTTTCTATTGGACGTCAACGCGAAAAAAGGTGGGCTGCAATTTTCATATGCTTGGGAACGCGTGCTATTCACCTGGAATTGGCCAAAGATCTTTCGACAGATGCGGTTATAATATGTTTGCGAAACTTCATTAATCGTCGAGGCGTCCCAGTACGAATAAGGAGCGACTGTGGAACAAACTTTGTCGAGGCAAATAAAGAGCAATGGCTGGCAACTGAAACGACACTGGAAAATGAATGTACTCGCAAAGGGATTGAGTAGGTATTCAACATTCCATGATATCCATCAGCAAGAGTATGAGAGGATGGTTCGTTGTGTTAAGAGGGTTTTGTCGTTCATGTTAAAGGAAAGAGCTCCGCAATTGGAAACGCTTCAAGGATTGTTGATCGAGGCAGAAAACTTGGTAAACTCTCGACCTCTTACACATTTGCCAGTTGAAAGTGCAGACGCCGAACCACTCACCCCTAACCATTTCCTTTTAGGATGACCGAATTATGTACAAACTCCAGCCGTCAACGAAAATATATGTCTACGAAAACAGTGGCACATACTCCAGCAACTGAAACAAACGTTTTGGAAGAGATGAGTTCTTGAATACCTTCCAACGTTTACACGTCGAACAAAGTGGCACAACCCAACATCGTCGATGAAAGTAGGTGATATAGTATTAGTGTGCGATGGCAATGAAAGTCGAAAGGAGTGGAAACGCGGAAGAATTATTGAAGTATTTCCAGCGCCTGATGGTCAGGTGCGATCAGCTGTTGTGCAGACATCAAGCGGAAACCTAAGACGACCTGTCTCAAAATTAGCTAAGCTGGATTTGATGAGTAGTGAATCTCCAATGTGAATCGATTCACGGGGGGTGGGATGTTAGCGCCTCAAGAACTTCTCTATTACGTTTTCCTTTTCCATTTATTTGGTCTTTATCCGGTTGACTTGCCAGATGCCAGAAGAACGACTAAGTATTTTTAATTTAATTATAATTTGTTACACATATTGAATTGTATTTTAAACAGATAATAAACAACCAATCAAGTTTATATTTTCGAACTCCAAATCGTGCATTTAATTGGCTAGTCAACATATGTACTTTAATTCATCTCCTAAACTAGTGTGGATCTCATTTTTTGAGTGTATTTGTCTATATTTTGAAATTAAAATGATTTAAAAAAAAAATGGTCGAAGTATTTCCGATTTGAAATGTTTACTTTTGGTTTTTTATAAGAAAAAAAACTCAGCTTTCGAATCTGATTTCATAATTAAAAACAGCCCTCTCATTTCCTACAAAATTTTATTGTAAATTTGTTTAATTCGAAAAACTGCTAACGAAAAATCCTTTCTTTACATTATGTGAAATCTGTAGAAGCCCTTAACTTTACAACTAAGCCCCATACAGCAAAAAAATTGGTTTCCCTTCACTCCTTCTGTACGTGTATACATACATATTATACGGATGTGAACGAATTTCAGAATCCCACATTTTTTCTTTATCCGCTTCAAATGAGGTGACCCATGGAATATATTGTGGACTCGTGAAAGAAGCGACAGCCAGACAGTTCTTAACGCCTTGCTAAACTCTACCACTTCCAATCTATTTCTTCAACGGTTTTCCCAGCACAGTCAGATAGCTGAATTCACTGAGTTGTGTTTGGAATCTAAATCACAATATAGGATCATGGGAAATGAGACCGCCGTTGAATATGCCATTGAAGTCTCAGGGGAGGGATGTAAGCATAACTGCAGATGGTATAACCCCACAGGATGATAGTAGACCAAATAAACACTTAACGCTGGAGTAGTTGAGCCGAGGTCAGTCACTTTCCTGCTGTCTTCAGGAGGAATGGCCCTTGACTGATTACTGGCACCTTAACGTAGCATAACGGTTTCGCTTATGGCCTATGTGTACTAGGCATAAGTGACGAAATTAACACTCAAGAGGATATGAATATAGGTACTTATAAAGCCTCAGCATGTGCTAAGTTTTTTGAAAAATGGGATAGAGGGAGAAAGAAAGTCGTAACATTGAGCGCCCTTAAGGAACAAATCCATCAAGAACTGGAAATTAGGATAAGCAAGACATCCCTTTGGAGGTATCTCAAAGCAAAAGGATTCATTTTTCGTAAGGAAGACAATAGGAAAATCCTTTGTGAAAGGACGGAAGTGAAAATTCAAAGGTTAAAATATATCCGTCAAATAAAGAACTTTTGTGAAAGTGGATATGAGATAATCTATGTAGATGAATCATATATACATAGCTCTCACACCAGAGGAATGTCTTGGACTGGTGGCAGTACGGAAAGACTAAAAAAGCCTATTGCAAAAGGATCTTGGCCTATAATTGCACATGCTGTTGATTCAAATGGATTTGTCAAAAACTGTCTTCTAATCTTTAAATCTGGATCGAAGTCGGGTGACTATCATGATGGGATGAACTTTGACTTTCTCAAAATGGTTAATGGTTAATATCAGGGACTGGACCAGCTAGAGGGACCGTCGGTTATTGTAATGGACAACGCCCCCTATCACAATAAATTAAAAAAACGAGCCCCAACTTCATCAGCAACGAAATTGGAGTTAGTTAATTGGCTATTAGAAAATAATGTTGCGCATAGCTCTTAAATGCTGAAGATTGAACTGTATGATTTAGTTCGACAAAACAAGGCATCAACGCAGCATCGAATAGACGACTTGATTAGATCAGCAGGCCATGAGGTACTCAGGCTACCATCCGAACTTGAACCGAATTGAGAATATGAAGAGTAAAATCAAGAGCGTCGGGTATAAACATCACATTTAAGCTGGATGACATCAAGAAAATAACATAATAGACTGGAAAAGACGGCACATGTGCAAGAAATTGCACGGTGATTTGAAACATACTATAACTCAAAAAGTTATTGTTTTTCGGGCGAGGTTGGGATTCGAAGCCAGCCACGGCCACTCACTTGTTGTGAGAATAATGTGTTCGGCCTTTATTAGCCCTCTAGCATATTGTTAGCAGGGATTTACATTAGTACACTTCAGGGGCACTCAGTGCCGCAGACTTAACTAATCATTTTCCTAATATTTTTGAGTCCCATACAATACAAATCCACAATAAAAAAAACCATTGTCTTTAAGAAATTTATTAAAGTAAAAAAAAAACAACAAAATTAATTAAAAACTCCTTAAAAAAAATTGTCTGTCAAAGAATTTTACAATAATTTTATTATTATTCTTCTATTTACAAGCAAATTGGGTGCATTCTGAGCAGCGTACAGTTGTCTTTTTATTCTTGTGTTCAGTCGAGGCCTATGAGGAGTGAGGGCTTTCTCGGTGTTTAGATAGGAAAAGCCTAATATCATTTGGAAGCGTATGAATTATAGCCCTTTCTTTCAAGTGATCATCCATTAGAATGAATGCCAAACCTTCCAAAAAACATCCTTCTACAGTGAATTTTTGGTCTTGCGTCCTCATTATTTATAATGTTAGTAGCATAAATGACAAATGGATTTATACCTGCCATGTATAAAAAGCTATAGAACAGTGCAAGAGGCCATCTTCTTCTAGTTGAATAAATAGAACAATTTTGGTCGATTGTATCTACACCGAGATTTGTCCTATTATAGTTCAGGATGGGTTCAAGTTTACCTAATTCAGGTTCAATTTCATTTCCATCGTGCATAGTGGACATCAATACGACATATTTATTATTCTGTTTTGGCTTCTAAGAAAGTATGGTGCAGTTATCTTGTAACCCAAAAAGTGTAGATCCAATGTAACTTTTTGTGAGGGGAACTCGGGTGGAATCTGTCGTTTATTTGTTTCCAAAGTCTCAAGCCGAGTCATCCCATTTTCTAATAAGTCCATTGCTAACTAAAAACTTGTGTTGAAGTTGTCGGTAGTCAAATTACGATTCGATTTTGTTATTGGCTTAACCAACTGTTTAACTATGTCAGTTGGCATGTGTGAAGAAACGGCTTTTGTGTTCCACAATACAGGGTGTCCCAGTTTAGCAGAATAATTCTTTGAAGACATATTTTCGAAGTTCCACCGAACAAGAAATTGTATGGCAAGGGGTTTCATTCTCACTCCATTTCAAGTTACAGGCCATCAAAATGGGTGGCCTCTAATTTGGAGGTGTAACAACTTTAAACCCTAAATTTCTAAACTAGTACAGGTACAAAAATAGTTTTGGACACTTTTGAAAGATAATTTAGTAGTGCATACAAGTCTTAAATGCTTTGGGTACATCTATGCAGCAACAAGAAAGGTATGGCTCGTTAAACTCAAAATTATAAAAATTTGCTGTTCCATTTTTTTTATTTAAAATGAATTTTTCTTTAATTTTTACTTAAATTTTCTGAAATTTTATGAAATTTTTATCCTCGTAAAATTTCTTAAAAATTTTGTTTAGAAACTTTTTTACGTACGAACAACAGGCTTTATAGTAAAAGCCATTTTTCGTCAAAGAAAAACGGTCAGACAAAATTTAGTGAGAATAATAAACTAACGTATCTATGAGCAATGCAGTTAATCGTCTCAGACGCAGCGGTGGCAGAAGTTGGGGATGGTATTTTGCGGGATGTGGAGGTTCAACCTTCAGTCAGCGTCCGTAGACTAGCTGTACAGTTGGAACTTCCCAGAACCAGAATTCACAGGATTCTACAGAGAAATAGATTACACCCTTTCCATTTGACACGGGTTCAGGATTTACTACCAGGTGATGCGCAAAGAAGAGTGGAATTTTGCCAATCGGTACTGCGCAAACATGCATAAGACGGGCAATTCCTCAAGAACATTTTGTAGACTGACGAAGCGCAGTTCAAACAAGGAGTTACAAACTACCATAATTTTCACCATTGGTCAGACTCCAACCCCCATATAATACGCACAACATCCCTTCAAAAATAAAAATTTTATTATTGTAAACAGCGTCTGCAAAATGTGTTCTTCATTTTAAAGGTGGTTTAGCGTATATGTTTGGACTGGATTAATAGGAAACACTTTAGTAGGCCCGCACCTTTTTCCACAAATAATTCCAATTGCTACCTATTTATACTACTAATTTATCCCAGTTTTCCACTCTTCAGAGATTTAAGGGTTCTTCCAGTCCGTCACTTGTACTGCTATAAAGTTCTTAAGATATTTTATTTAAGATCCGGAAATCTAAACTTCAGACAAATCGCCAATTGCAGTTTACGTGGCAATTTATTAAATCAAGTCACTGTACCCGTTTTTCGTACAACCACGTTTCGAAACTTTTATAGTATTTCATCGTGTCGGTTATTTAACAAACTTCCACTTTTTATCCGAGCGATTAATTCTCATCTTGTCTTTGTAAAACTTGTAAAAAATTGGCTCTACTCCCTTGATGTTGAGAGTGTTGGATCTTTGTTTAATATTCTTCTCTGGTATTTTGATGTAATGTTTAGTTTTCGATTTGGTTTTCATAAAAAAATGTATAAACTAATTGTTAATTTTTATTGCCATAATATGTATGATTTAATTTACTCCACCCATTCTTTTTTTTGCTTTATTTTGCTTTGACTATGTAGTTAGTCTTGAAATGACATTACGAGTATCTCTATTTTCCTTTCAAAAATACTTATGCCATTATTATTTCTTTTAATGTTAATGTAACTGGTAAATTGTAACTGGATTTTAAGAAGTACTCGTAAATAGAGTTATCTATCTATCTCTCAAAAATTTCTTAGAGAACGACTGTCGGAGCTTCCTGTTCCTGTTCCTCTTGTTCAGAGAAGGACGATGTTCTTTTAACAAGATAAAGCACCTTGTCGCAGTAGCAGTGGGGTAACTTCGTTCCTCAACGTTCCTTCGGGTCGATTCCGCCCCAACACTTGGCCACCCTGTCCTAGCACCTATGAATTTTTTCCTTCTGGGGTGCTATGAAAGAAAAGGTTTATTTTAAAGAAATGTCTAGTCTGGTAGAGCTCCCAGAAAATATTAGTGTCGCTTCAGAAGAGGTGAAAATAATTTTGATGACCGTTAATCTGCCATCCGAAATGGTTAAACGCGCCCGAAAGTGTAGTCAAATGAAAGGAAGGCATTTCGAACAATTGCTATAAACATTCTATAAACTGTTCCAAAAGGGTCCTTCTCAGGACCACATAAAAATATTTAAGCAATTTTATGAGTAATTCAATAGGTACACTTCTTTTTGGCCATTTTTGCTTGACGAAAATGGCTTTTACTACAAAATCTGTTGATCGTACGTAAAAAAGTTTCTAAACATAGTTTTTAGGAAACTTTGCACGGATAAAAATTTCATAAATTTTCATAAAACTTATTAAGTAAAAATTTTATGAAAAATGCATTTAAAGTAAAAAAAAATGGAACAGTAAATTTTAATAAGTTTGAGTTTAATGAGCCATAACTTTTTTGTTGCTGTACAGAAAAGCATTTAAAACTTGTATGCACTACTAAATTATCTTTCCAAAATGTCAAAAACTATTTTTTTACCTGTACTAGTTTAGAAATTATAGGGTTTAAAGTGGTTACACCTGCAAATTAGAGGTCACCCACTTTGATGGCTCTAACTTGAAATGGAGAGAGAATACCCCGACTGCCATACAATTTCTTGTTCGGCGGAACTTCGGGAATATGCCCTTAAAGGATTATACTGCTAAATTGGACACCCTGTATATTCCAAAACTACAAGTGTTATATGTTTTGGCATTGCACATAGCATAAATTTTTATGTCATATTTAGCTGGTTTTACGGGCTTGTACTGGATGAAACTACACCGGCCACGGAAAGAATGCAGATGTCCGATAAAGTCTGATAAACAATAGTTATTTTTGGAATTCTCATGTGCCAGTGAATAAATTTCCCTAATTGCAGCCAGTTTATCAGAGGATGGTCTACTTTCTCTTATAGAAAAGTCATCAAACCTGATTGATTGCAACAAAAATCTAAATCTGTTGACTCCAAGCGTCAGATTTGCTACTTCTGTTTATTCACAAAATAAAAAGAGCTCCGAAAATAGCACTTATTTCTGCCCTTTTAGTAACCATGTAGGCATAGTTATTTGCATTTTGCAATGATCGTTTATTCAATATGTGCGTGTTGGTATATTTCACTATTATGTCTATTATGTCTGGAAAATGCATTAATTAATGTTCTTCAAGAATGTGTACCTATGATTAGTAAAAAAATAAATTCTCATCCTCTTTGGTACAATAAAATATTACTAAAATTAAAAAATCCTAAGAATGCACCACATAAATTGTTCAAAATTGCTCTTCTGACAATTTTTCACGTCTAAGAAAAAAGTACGTTTTTTTTCTATATTGCAATTTTATTCATTCTGTAGAAATTAATCTTAAAAATAGACCAACAACTTTTTGGAAATTTATCAATATGAAGAGAAAAAGTATCGGTTTTCCTATAATGATGTACCTCGATGACAAACAATTTAGTGACCCTAAACAAATCGCAGATACTTTCAAGATATTTATAATTCAACCTGCGCTTCCTCCATCGATTTGAATTACTTTCGCTCTCTTCCGTCAATTGTTGATGGTTCTTATTGTACTATTCGTTTAATATTGCGGATGTTGAATCTGTCCTATGTAATTTAGAACCCCAAAAGAAACCAGACACCAGCTTTCAGTTATTCCCAAACTTTTAGCTAGTCTTTGTAAAGGACAAAATTACCTTGTCCTTGTAAATACCAACATGGCTTCTGGAAGGGTAGATCAACTGTCTCGAACTTAGTGGAATTTACAAATTTCTGCATTAATTCATTGGAATCCCATAAATAAATCGATGTGGTTTATACTTTTAGCAGAGTTAACTTAACTATTCTTTTAAATAAATTAACTGCATATAGCTTTCATAGGTCATTGCTTCAATGGTTTAAGTCCTATTTGAATGGCAGAAAGCAATACGTTGTTATTGGAGACTATTTTTCTAAGGGAATTTTAGTCAGCTCTGATATTCCAGAAGGCAGCCATCTAGGTCCAATGCTTTACTTACTTTCTATCAATGATTTGCCAAACTTATAAAGCATTCCTATTGCCTTATGTATGCGGATGATACAATATAAATTTTTTTTTGCAGAGATATCTACTATAACGACTTTTTCTTGTCATATGAAAACCTAAATAGTTTCAATGAGTGGTACGAATTACACGACTTAAGGTTAGATATAGCCAAGTGTGCTTGCACGAGCAATAATAGCACTCTGCGTCATATTGTTACATAATATCTATTAAATTGTTCTCAAATAAATGCAGTATATGATATTAAAGACCTTGGTATAATTTTTGATAGCACGTTAACTTTTCATTCAATACATATTAATTCCATAGTTACCAAAGGGAATTTTCTTTTGGGGTTTGTTAAAAGGAACTCGTCTGATTTTAAAAGTCCTTATACTATAAAGGCACTGTATTGCAGCATTGCACGTCCTATCATGGAGCATTTTTGTGTTGCCTGTGGTCCTTTTACTGTTACAGATATACAGTGGCGAGCAAAAATGGATACATGTTTCAAGAAAATGAAATAAAAGACAATAATTTTATGTTTTTTTCATTACGCAATTTATCAAATTATTTTTGCTCTTGAATCTACAATTATATTTTTTTTGTATTTGTATTGTATTGTATTGTATTTATTTATTTATTTGTTATTCTAGGTACAATATGGAGAAGTATGGATTACATAAATTCAAAAAATAGTAATTTTCAAAAAAAAGCCGTAAATTTAAAAGAATACCCAGAAATATAAATAAAAGGAACAGTCTATAGCCAAGCTTAGAACTACAGCTAGTAGCGAGTGTCCCACTACTATTCAATAAAAAAAAATAAATTAGAAATACTTCAGAGATAACTGTATAAAAATTAAGAAGTAGCAAGACTCTCATTTATTCAATCTTGCACGTTTCTGCGAATTTTCTTACAACTCTCGTTATTCTTGACCAAGCTTTGTTTCCTTGTTTATTTTTTTTACATTTTGTTCAGATTGACGATAAATATTTGGAGCTATTTTTTAATAAATTTCTGTTATATTGATATTTTAATTAATATATTTAAGAAAAAGTGTTTTGTAGTGGAAGAAAAGGTTAAAATGAGGAAAATTTCAACTGAAGTAGAAAATATTAGGCGTGTTTTATTCAAAAGTGCGTATCCACTTTTCCAAAAAACGCTCCAACTCACTGCTGTACTCAGTTTTACATATAATTTCAAAGTTGGCAGACTCGATTTCAGTTTAACATTAAATCTCGCGGCTATGTTCGCAGTGTTGGTTTCAAAGTTGCTTTGAGTGGCTTTCCATTGGGCGAATTCAATCGTACTTCAAATTTCATTTAGTGCGTTTGTTTCAGTTTTATATGAAGATAAATACATTAGATTAGATTTTAAGCCATAAGGAAATTAAATTAATTAAATCAAATTAACCCAACCCAGTTAACCCTATAGAAATCAAAAGCAAAAACATTTAGTTGCTTTTTCAGAAACATTTGTTGCTTTTTCCTTAATATTTTCTCCGATAAATTGGAGCTTTGGTGGCATTTTGAACGCAGTTTTGAAAGCAAATAAGCACCTTCGCACACTCTAATTTTAAAAAAAGGTTCAAGTTCCTTTTTGGGTAGAAGAAAAATAACTATTTTGTCCAAGTGTAAAGAACCCAAAATAATGTTCATTATTAACTTGCTCTTTCAAAACATAAGTTGATCCACGTACGCATCCCAGAATAGGGAGAAACGGGATGCTGCCAACCATCAGGAAACGAATAAATGACCTCTAGTTGTATGTTGCGTCATCTATAATTCAAATCTTTCGTAAATCTATCCTCACTTCTGAAAGTGAACTAAATTATCCCCACTTTTGATTTTGCTTTTGTTTCGTTTGGAAAAGTGGCTAAGCACTTTTGAATAAAACACGCCTACTATAGTTTGTTTTCTTCAAAAGGGCTTTCCTTCAAGACAGATCGCAAAAAGGAATTTGGTCTGCCAACGCACTATACTTTTGATAAAAAAAGTAGAAATGTGCAGTCAAAAAACCATAGTCCAGGACGGCCCAGAATTTTAACTGATAGTGACGCTCCCTTAATGGAACGTTTTATAAGGCGAAAAGAATGCAAAACACAATTGTGTAGCAACAAAATTGTTAAAAAAGAATGCCAGCGAGTGGACAGCTGGAAGGGCTTTGCAAAAGATTCGTCCAAAAATTCGTCGACCAGCTCTGTCCAAAAAAAATTAAAAGGCACGTCTAAAGTTCTGTGAGGAACATAAAAACTGGAATGCTCAAGATTAGAAGCAAGTTATTTGGTTAGATGAGACAAATAGGAGATTTTAACCAGATGCTAAGGAGTATTACTGGCATCGAACGAATGAGGGATTCCAAAAGTACCGGGCTAAACAAACTATGAGGCGTGGAAGCTTAATGGTGTGCGAATTCTTTACCTGGTGGAATACGGGTCCACTGATGAGGATCGAAGTTATAATGATATTTTGCGTACCAACTTCCCAGAACTCGTGATGGAATGTGCTTATCCGATTGAAGAGATCATTTTTCAATAAGACCGTTACTCCAAACACACCGCAAGCCCAAAACCGGCTTGGGGGACGGGTATTTCAGACTATTAATTGGTTAGACTGATAGAAAATCGATTGGCCATACTGAAAAGATGGTGGGTGTCATAAAATAACCCTCTAAAGACTTTGAATGACTTATGGGAGCGAGTACAAGAGCAGTGGTCAAATGCACAATTGAATAAATGCGAGTTTCCGTTACTTTTAAATTTTATATGGTTATTTCCTAAGTATTTTTTATTTATTTTTTTATTGAATACAGAATTTTTATTGTAGTTTTACGATTACAAATAATTTGATTAAGTTCGTAATGAATCAATTATTGTCTTTTACGTAGAATACATTTTTGCTCGCCACTGTACGTAGAATCGTAAACATGAAAAAAAAGTTCTTAAAATTTGCCTTACATTGTTTGTTTTTTAATAATGTCCCTCATGTTCATCATTCTTATCATTCTAAATGTTCCCTGCTTGGAATGCAATCTCTTCAATTGAGAAGAACAATTTATAATGTCATGTTGATCCGAGATATACTATTTGCGACCATTGACAGTAAGAATTTGCTTCGATGTTTGAATTTGTAACTCCTTCAATATTTTTAAAAATAAATTAATGTGCTTACTTTATCAATCAATTGTTATATTATTTTGAGTTATGTTTAAGACACAATCTTATCTCGATTTCGAAATCTATTGGTTTTTAAATCGTAGATTGAAATAAATAAATAAATACATTCAGTGAAGGCATTGTTTGCTATGCGACTAGGAAATATTTAAACAATGTTTTTACGTTTTATTCTGCCAGGCAACGCCAACGGATTGATGATCCAAAATGTTTCAAGGTCCTTCCCAATGTAAATTTCAAAATCATCCGTGTCACTTATCAATGCTGGAGTATTGTTATCTGATAAGTTGCCTTGATCAAAAGATAATTCACTTTCACCTCAATTTTCTCAACCTCATTCCGCAGAGTCATAACATTCTTCTTCATCATTGTCGAGGAGCTCTCGCAGAATTCTCTCAACATCTTCATTTGTTTTATATCTGCTTTCTCTGTGTGACCTAAAAATATAATGTTTGTATGTATGTAATGCAATCTGCAAACACGAATTAAAATAAATTTTGCTGAATAGACTTGAAAAAAGAAAATTTTCCTTTCTACACTTCCGCTTCCAAGACCTGACCTTCTTTTTTTAACTGCCTCCTACCGGCTGATAACATATCAGATATGTGCACAACATGTTGTGCTCTTCATAAGCACTGTTTTCTTATTGCAAGTAAGGACCGCAAAAATTTAAATATCGTAAATTTGCGGAATAGAGTGCCGCTAAGAAATTACTAGAGGGTTAGACTGTAGGTACTAGTATGGTGATGATGATGTGATACTGGTACTGTAGGCACTTCATCCCTGAATCCAAAGACTAAGTGTGTTAACGAGTGAGTGTGAAGAAAAGATAAAAAGAAACACAAAAAACCGGACATTTCAGTTTAATATTCTAGCAAACACTCGTTATCCTTCTTCTAAACTTATATTTAAATAAGACAAATCCGGACAGCTTTGCGTTTGAGAAGAATGGTTTCATGCAAAGACGTTTACTGAAACCTGTAGCAATTACATATCGTCCTTATCGTAGATAAATTCCATTAAGTTGGAAGTTGTTGATCTACCCTTAGGAAAATAAGCTCGAAATAACTTTTGTATTATTCGGGGCTATGTTAGAAAGGGTCAGATTACTAATCTGTTATTTACGAAATTGAAAAACCCCTTTGGGTAAGAGATAAACTCAGATTGCATTCAATATAAATAATCCTAGTAAAGCGAATCGCAGAGCTAGGAAGATAAAGGGTAATTTTGGTGTGAAACGGGAGGGTCATAGCAAGGAGCAAGAATTTAAATACATCTTCAAGCCTATCTTCCACATTACGATGGAAATGTAACGTGTTAGTGTACCACCGTGGGGATGATGGTGGATTTTTTCCCGGAACAAAACACAAGCTTTTTCAAAGCAGGTGAAGGCTTTTGTGTGGAAAAGTACCGTAGCAATGTCTGTTGAGATACACGACTTCAAACTTGAAACTACAGCCTTCTTGTTTAACGAAATCAGCCCTATATGATTACTGCAATTGTTTTGTCATGTTTGCTTTATAGGAAGCGAATGTTGGAAATACATAGAGGTGGATAGTATTATTAAAGTTTGAATAGAAGACAGTTCGTCGCTGCTGTAAGCATGAGCTGAGAGGACAAGGTTAGGTTGCGCGCATTAGTTACGAGTATGAGTATAATACTATTAAATCCTCTAAGTTGAAAAAAAGCAGAGGTAAGGAGACAACTGATAAAATGGTTTCCTTTTCTGAAGAGGAGTTGGTAGTGTAAGCATCTTCGAAGGATAAGTCAAATTACTTCATTACTTCAACTTTATTACAATACAAATTCTTGAATTTATTTTTTATCTAAAATTAATTGCGCAAAATGATGATTAATAAACGAAGGCAGAACCCGCTGCTTCCACGATGCACGTCGAGAAGAAAACAGGAAGAAAAATGACTGATCACTGATGACATTTGCCGAGTTCAGGATATGGCATCATTCACATGGAATTTCTATGGGTGCGGTCGCAAATATATAGCTCTTCGGTATATTAGAGTTCGCTGTATGTGGCGCTTTAGAATAGTAGAGTTAGCTGTATGTAGCGCTGTATGGAGGAGTTTGATACGGAACTGAGCCGTTATATGGCTCCCCATTTTGCAGAAACGAAATTAAGTGATGGGCTAGTATTTCTGCCAGCTCTGGCTATACGAATTGCGGTTTTCTCGGGCGGCACACTTTGTCCGCCTGGTGGAGTTGATTTGCCTATACCGTCGAACTCAGCTAACCTGTAAGCCCGTTTAAGCCGCTAGGTCGACGCGAAGACTTCCTTGCTCGGCATGGCAATTTTGAATACTAATGGTTGACGCTGGAGCACAATGTATGGTCCGGAGTAGGACTCGTTGGCCATTGATCGGGGTCCCAGGAGCACGGCGGGGAATGATATGAGCCAGCTCTCCGGAAGGTGTGCGGTTAGTGCTGTTTTTAGCGTGCGGTGCCATCGCTCTACTACCCAGTTAAATTGTGGATAGATACGGGCGCAGCCCAATATTTGAAAAAAAGCGTTGAAAAAGGCCGCATTCAAATTGTCGACTCTGCTCAGTAATAAGGCGTAGCGGACAACCTAAGCGTGCTACCCAGTTGAAGAGAAACGCAAACGTTTCCCATGCGACTGGTGACTCTGCTCCGGGAAGAACAAGATTAGAAAAACTAAGTTAGCCAATTACCAATTTTAAGTTTTCCAGCTCTTTATTTGAACTTTGCTCCTTTGCTATTGCAAAGTAGTCCATTGTGACCGGGTTTGCTACAGCTGCGATACGAGTAAGCGGGTCTGGTGCTGCATTTCCAGATCCGCATATGTGGCGTCTATCAGTGAAGAACTCCAAGTGCCGATGTCGCCGCGGGGTTTCTGACGCTGATGGTGGGTTACGGAAAGCGAAAGTCAACGACTAGTGATCCGTAAATATAGTGACTGAATGTCCTTCGATGAATCGCCGGAAATGTTCAATTGTATCTTTGATTGCCAACAGTTCGCGTTCGAAAGTACTGTATTTCAGCTGCGCAACGGATAGTGCATTCGAGAAAAATCCAAGGGGTTCAGATTTCCCGCCGGCTACCTGGAAAAGAACTGCACCGACGGCTGTACCTGACGCGTCCGCCATCAGGTGTAAATTTGAGTCCAGAAGCTGGTTCATCAGCAACCTGTGATAGAACTCAGCGGCAGCGAAGAAACGCTTTATCGGATGTTATCGTCCAATTGAGAGGGGTTTTGTCCTGGCGGCCAATTCAGCAATGGTGACTGGCTTTGAAAATCCTTCCCCTGCTCTTATGGTATTCTGCGATCGTCAAATACCAACTCCATCGACTTAATACCCCAAGAATATGAATATGAGTGACTGCTTGCCGCATTCGCACTTTTCCCGATTAAGCGTGATGCCGTTTTGTTCCAGACGTTTAAAAACGTACTTTAAATGCTGCAAGTTTTCTTCTGGTCTTCTCTAAGATATCAACATGTCGGTAAGACCGCCAAACAAAGAATCGACGACACGTTGCTGGGTTTGGGACGCGTAGGCCGAAAGTCATTCGCGTGAATTCGTAAAAGCCAAAAGAAGTGATGATCGCAGTCTTGGGCAAGGTCGAGACAACTGAAAATCGACTTATCTGGCAGCATCAGCTGGAAATCCGTGAGGCGTGGTAGTGGATAGCGGTCGGGAAAAGCAACGGCGTTGAGGCTCCTGCCTGCATGGACGGATGTCGCCATTCTTTTTTGTCACCATGTTAAGACTACTGGCAGAGATATTCTTCTTAAGTGCTTGTTCAAGCGTAGTGAGACTTCGAAGAATACCTTTGGAGACCTTTTCCGCCGGTGTGCTTGTTCTTGTAGGAGCAGGTGTCAGCGCAGCTATTAATTCAGTCTGCCACACCGGCTAGCATATTAAGATCCCCTTTGATGGCTCTCACATGTGAATGTAGTCGAGACAACCAAATTACCTGGAGAACCGTCGAAGCAGGTGCGACGGCTATGCATCGCCAAGGTCGAGGCCTTCGATCAACCGTTGCAACCGGTGCCTTGTTTTAACTTTTGCATACTTATCAGTTGTTGGTGGGGACAGTAGGATGTCAGAAACTTGTTCTAAGTCCCTTCTCTCAAGATTAGTGATCACATACTGGAACTTGGAGTCATAATTTGGTCTGGACGGTGCGAGAATAGCCTCTAGCCAACCACAACGATAGGTGCTCACGCCAAAACTGAGGTAGCCGAGTGGCGACGGAGAGTCCTGAGATGGTCGTCATAGATGAGCCTGGTTGGCTTGTGGCTACATTGCCATTGATGGAATTAGCGGAGTCTTCATTCTTCTGATGTTGTTCATTTCCACCGCCTGTCTTCATGTTTTGGTCACGATGCGTCGTCGATGCGAAAATGTGTGTGATGTGTGTGATGTGTGAAGTAAAAGAAAAAATACGCTGACGTTAATCGTGGCTAAATACACCCGAGCGAGCCTCAGCAGATAAAAATAATAACGGATTGCCACGGATGCTACAGATTTTGTCGAATTTGCACAATATGTGCAATGCACTGTGTGCAATGTGTGCGGGTATGAAAAGAACTGTTTAAAGTCGGGGTGACCAATGTAAGTATCTTCGAAGGATAAGTCAAATTACTTCATTACTTTATTACAATACAAATTCACAAATATATTTTCTATCTTCATAAATTAATTGTGCAACATGCTGATTATTAAACGAAGGCAAAACCCGATGCTACCATTATGCCCGTCGAGGAGAAAAAACGAAGAAACATGGCTGATCACTGGTGACATTGCGAAAGAAGTTGAGGAAAGGGAAGGAATTTAGAGAAGAGCTAATCAACGAAGAAAGTTGGTTGCTGTAAGAAACGTAGCTGGTTGTCATTAAGTCGAGAAAATGATATCGGCTGAGTGGCAGCCTCTGGAATTCATAACCATTCGGGACGGATTTGTGGCATTTTCTATCACTTTTGCCAAAACTTCCGACAATAGGTCCTCGCATTCTTGAGGGATATTCTCTTTGAGGGCGTCAAGAGCCTGAGTAGGTTACATGCGCTTGGCGGCAAAACAGCTATCAGCTGATGCACTGTCTACTCTTTGTAAGGAAACATTTTACAGTCTTTCACCAAAATTCTTTGTAAAGACTGCCCATTGATGCCCAACTGCCTTACACGTCGTCTGGTCGATACTCCGGGATCCTTTACGACATCTCCAACCACAGCTGCGATCTTCTCAGCAGATTGGCTGTTCCGGGGTCGGCCATACCTGGCAGCATCTCGAGTAATCCCATACTCTTCTAGGCGAGCGGCTAAACGTCGTAGTGTTTGCCTAGTTGGTGTCGGGCGAGCGGAATATCTGCGCAGAAATTCAGGCTGCGCCAACACCACCGACGAATTATTCCCCAAGAAAATCGTAACAATTATTCCGCGTTCTTTAGGAGTATAGGGATTCATGTTTTGTTGACGTATATTTTGTATCTGCTAATTTCACAAATGTCAAAATAGAATGGGCATTTGCCGCCATTGGAAAAATTATAGAATCTTTCGGTAGGGTGATAACGTCTGTGCCACCTAGTGTCTCGATATATTTTCGAAATTTAGTGCTAAGTGGAAGGATAAAAGAGCTAAAATTGTCGTAAGTACATTTTTTATCTTTCGATATTTTTATTCTTTCGCGGGTCTTCCTGTGTTACACTAAATGCCAAAACTGCTGGTCTTGTAGAACTATCTTACGAGCAGTTTCCCATGTACCAACTAGAAAATCATACTTGGTGAGTTATGTTAAATTATTTAAGAAAAACATGTATAACATTGTATGTATATACAATAGTATTATTCAAAGTATTGCCCATCTGAAGCTATGACTTCTTCCCATCTTTCTGGCAATTTGTGGATCCCATCCCAAAAAAACTACGTCGGCTTGGCAGCCAAGAATGAATCAAGCCAATTTTTGATATTCTGCTCTGATGTGAACCGTATTTCAGTGAGGGCATTCTGCATCGAAATGGTATTCAGAAGGGGCAAGGTCTGGACTATAAGGCGGGTGGGGTAAGACTTCCCATCCACTATTGTCCAAATAGTTCTTAACCGGAATAGCAACGTGTCATGATGGAAAATTATTGCCTCGTGTCTGGTCGCATATTCCGGGCGTTTTTGGGCCACTGCTCTCTTCAAACGGATTAATTGTGTTCGGTAGCGTTGTCCATTGATGGTTTCACCCGGTTTTAGCAGCTCATAATACAGCACACCCATTTGATCCCACCAAATACAAATACATGGATATTCGGCTTTGCAGTTGATTTAGCTGGTTAGCGGGGTTTCACATATGATTTTTTGAGCTTGGGGTTGTCGTAATGGATCCATTTTTCATCACCAGTAACAATCCGATTCAAAAATGACTTCCTTTTGTGGCGTTCCAGCAGCATTTCGGACATGCAAAACCGCCTTTCGACGTCTTTCGGCTTGAGTTCATGTGGAACCCAATTTCCTTGCTTTTGAATATATCCAGCTGCTTTTAAACGTTTTGAAATGGCTGCTTGAGTGACACGCAAAGATTCTGTGAGCTCTTCTTGTGTTTGGCCACAATCTTCATAGAGTAATGCTTCCAGTTCTTCATCTTCAAACTTTTTTGGCTGCCCAGGACGTTCATCGTCTTCCAAGCCAAAATCACCACTTTTAAATCGTGCAAACCACTTTTGGCACGTTCGCTCAGCTAGCGCATGTTCACCATAAACTTCCACCAAAATACGATGACTTTCGGCAACAGTTTCAGGCACAAAGTTCGACATATTTGAGTGAAAAAATGTTATTGTTGTTTACGCTTCAAATGAATGACATATACTGAAATGACGTACAATGACAGTAGCTTTTCAACGCATGTTGGAAGCAGAAACTGGAAGAAAAACACATTTTGTAACATCGAAGTCATGCGCATGGGCTGTAGAAAATTACATTTGGAAACGCCACAGGTTTCCTGATTTTGCACATCATCGCAAGCATTTTTTACATCTTAGAATCAACTCGCACTATGTAAAATATTGCTTTTTAATTAAAATTGTTCATGTTGCGGTGGACAGAAAAAAACACATCCAGCTCTCTAATTTTTCGCCCATTCTAGTCGAAAGAACACCTAGCACTATGAATGCGGTTGTCAAGGGCAATATAGCGCCAAAAAAGTATTGTCTACAATTTTAAGTCAAGCAAATATGTACAATCATGAGTGACTCCCAGTGTCTCTGGCGATCCTCAACTTCTCTCAATATTCTGCCTCAGAGGACCTCAAGTACCAGCGGCCTTTGATGTGCTAGAATGTATTAAGGCAAAAATAAATTCGGACCGACGTCTGTAAGGATGACGATAGTATACGATACGCAGTAGTTGCATAGCAATGTCTAGATTTTCCATATCTGTCGTTCCTTTTGTAAGATGTCGGTGGAAGACTGTTGCTACTTTATTAAGTTCGGATGTAATGTCACCGTACTCGTATTGATATCAATAATTGCCTGCGAGGAAAATAATCAATATAAATCAGCAAAATATGACTCGGACATTTGCTAGTATTGAGGCGGAAGGTGCAGAAATAGGTAGGGTGGTCAATGAATGCAAAACAAAGGATATGCAGCGTATTCCATCAAGTACTTTCTCAAATCTATGAATATTATTTGCAGCTGTTTCAAAACATCCGTCGTGATGTTTATCTATCATCATCCGTAGGCTATGAATTTCTGTTGTATGTCGCCCTTTATCCCACAAGGGCCCATTTACAGTCATTGTTTTGAACAATATCGCACTGTCGACCGATACGCTTTCAGTAACATCTGTTGTTTCTTCTTCTTGAGCGACAAGCGAAGGTATGTAGTATCGTGGGAATTTTTCTTTAAGTAACAATTTAAAATACTCTCTCAATTAGGATCTATCCCTGCTCATATTCAATATATTTCTTCTTCGTTGTCGAGCATTCTTAAAAATAAAAGCCCGTTTTTCCGTGTTTCTACGTTTCACTATACTTACATTTATCCTCAAAGTTGTGTCACAGGTCAGTTTTTTCTCTTCGTTAATGGTACTTCAGAAAAATTCTCATAAACCTTGCGCTCAGCGATGACCTTTTTGCTTATTTATGTTAAGCTAAGCCAATTTATTGCAGAAAAATTCTTTCAACAAAAGCTGGTTTTTGTTCCAAAAAATTTTCATTCAAAGCAGTCTTCGTATTCTCACTTAAATCTCCCGACGATGTCGATTAAATAAAGTGTTTAAAGTGATCTACGGCATTGTCTGCATTGCGGAGAATGAAGGAGGAAATTTTACCAAAAACTGTGCGGGCTGAACAGCAACATAGGCTTAGCAAAAAGATTCACAATTCATCGTCTTAGATGGCTGTGACATGCGGATGGACAGCAGCTCTTCAATTCAGAAGGTCTTTGAATCCATCAACGAGGGAAAACGCAGCAGATTTTTTCAATAATCATGAACGAGATTTATGTTTAAATCTAAGCAAATACGAAATATTGCAAAAGGATACGAAATATTTCTCCTCAACCTATTTCACCTCCACCTCCAAGCAGACACAAATGAAAATAAATTGTCATCGAATTAAGAATAAAGTACTTTCTCCATTATAAACCTCTAGTCTTACCCTCGAAAATTTTCAGTTGATTTGTGACCCTGCACTTTCGTGTAAGCAACGGCACCAACTAATTTTGGCAACAAATTTTATTAATTAGTCACGTCATTTCGAATGGCAGCACATAATCGATTTCGTCACAAGCTTACAGCGGTCGACACTAGATTAACACCCATAAATATATTTCCTCCTGTCAGAAGCTATTACTACAAACCGATCAATTAAAATTCAGAATAAGACCTACCCTTGAAGCTTACCAATAGGAGCACCGATGTTCAATCTCTCATAAATTTTCCTTATCATTTCAAATAGTCGGCCGAAACTCATTCACTGCAAGGGCGCCCAATCTAACTTCCGGCCGTTACAAGCTGCCACCATCAAAGGTCGAAGCGTATCTTTTAGCACCCTCTTTGACTTACGCCCGGAACATAAAGCAGCGCCTCTAAATTGTTTCTTTATAGCTCATTTATTTTTTGATTTATCACATTTATAGGCGGACCTCACGTGAATTATGAGTACCGAAACCTGGCCCAGCTAGGATCTCACAAAATTTGACTTAGAAAGAAAAACGTGGAAAAAAAAAACAGACCGAAAAATTATTAATAAATTCTGCCTCCTGCCATCGGGCTGGGTCTGTCGGTCGAACGCCTGCAAAACTACATTTCATGGTGTGCAAACCGTTCTACGAAGCAGGAAAGATTTATTAGAATATTTTCGTTTAATAAATTCCTTTTGCTTGTTCTTATTTTTTCCTTGGTGTTGTTGATATTGTTGTTCGTTTTTCTATTCCCTGGGAGAATGGTAATAAAGATGGGCCAACGACCGACATGAATAGAGCTACTACCACTCGTATGGTTTGTCGGGGGATGGACAAGTTTTCGTATTGGTTCCAGGGCTTTCCGTAACTCTGTTGTAAATGTAACAATTAAAGTGATTCGTCCTTAAAGAAGTTAAACGATAGTAAAGTTACTTATCTAGAAGCGCTCTGATTTCTTTTTAGTCATTTGAAGTTTTTTCTTTTTTTTGTTTTAATGTCTGTTTGCTGTCCGGATGACATAATGTACAATCAATGTCTGAAGGATGATTGGCGTGGAAGATATTTTTGTCAGGTGATATGCCTGCAATGGGCATGGATGTGTTATATGACACCAGCATGTGTTTTGTTCTCAAAAATTACATGAAGTCTGTCTACAGACTCTTTCAAAGTTTAAGTTTGTTACTGAAGTCCAACCAGCAGAAGTTATATATAATACTTTATGGTATTACGGCATACTATAAAGATGACATCATTAGATTTGAAAAATGACTCTATGCCCCATTAGCGCTATTAAGAAGCAAATAGTGCTTACATATACTTTATAACGCTCCAAAGATTGCATATACAATCACTTTTTGGTAGCAGTTGTTATATTTGACAATATTAATATCGCCATCCAATACGTTTTCAAATAATATTATACCGGATTCAGTCTTACTTTTGAAATAAAAAAAATTTAAAGATGCGGAAGCAACCGAACAGTGCATTTAAGTGTCTAATTTTACGACCAAGGATGAAAGCGATTGTATACTTCTGCCGCACTGCTGAATCAAAATGCCTCTTTTTTTCTTTTTTTCTCTCTTCAGTTTCTACACATTTCATTTCATTTCATTTATTCATCTTATATATAGCTTACAAAGGAAAACTAAAAAATCTTATATAATAATTTGTAAGCCTTTAGATTAAAAAAAAGAAAAAAAAATTACGTAGAGAGATGGCAAAGTTAATATTAAAAATAAAAGAAAAAAGTGAGAATTAAATATTATAAAATAGAGAAAGTAGAAGTTTAAGATAAATTCATAAATTCATAGAGAATACATAAAGAGTTGAAAAACATGTTCATATAATTTTGTGCATATTAGATTGTAGCTGGTAGTGCGAGTAAGGACGATTTAAAATTGTTGGTGCTTGTCATTCTTCTCAGGTCAATGGGAAGAGAGTTCCAGAGCCGGACAACTTAAACGAGTAAGTGACGTTCAGAAGTAAGACAAAATTATCTTGGTTGAGTTAGCGAAAACGACCTGTGCGAATGCAAAAACTGAAGCTTATTAAATAGGTAATCAGGCTCTCGAGTTTTTATAAGATTATGCAAAAGACTTGGCGATTTGTATTTTAGTAGGCTGGGGAAGGAGTAACCAGTTATTTGCTTAGAAAAGTGAGAGATCGCGCTGCCGGATGTTGAAAATGTGTCGCGATATTGTTGAAGACAATGTTAATAGTTTTGAGACTATTGTGGTCAGGCTTGCAAAAGATCTCGCATCCCTAAAGTATAGTTGGTAAAAGAAGAGTTTTAGCTAAAATTAATTTAGTTTTCGTTGGCAGAAGATGTTGAGTAACCCATAGAGTACGAAGCCCACTATAAACTTTGCCGATGATAGAATTAATGTTAGTATCCCAAGAGACATTCGAATTAAAAATCACATCAAGGTTTTTAGCGGAGACAGCCCACTCTATGGGCACTTTATTGATATGAACAAGCTGAAGGCCTGAGAGACCAGGAGCTCTACGGTGTATTAAAACTACTTTAAACTTGTCAGCATTAAGTCGAAGGTCTGGCGATATCTTCGTTCAAGAGGTCTATAGCAGAGTTTGTTTCATTAGTAGGACAGCTTATCATAAGTTGTACATCGTCAGCGTACATATGGATTTTGCAGTGTTTACAATGTTTGGTAGATCGTTCACGTATAAGGAGAAAAGAGTAGGTCCAAGGATTGATCCGTGTGGCACTCCACTCTGCACACTTAAGAAACTCGAACTATTCTCACCATTGCAAACACACTGTTTTCTTCCACTTAAATAAGACTTGATAAGAGCTACGGACAAAAAAGAAAAAGCAAAATCGTCTTTAAGCTTACAACAAATGACCGTGTGATTGACTGTCAAATGCCTTTGAAAAGTCGAGCAATGATAAAAGCGTCAGATGATTCCCATTCATTGCGTTACGAATCTCTTCTACCTTTATTATCAAGGCAGTGTTGCAGCTCCTTTTAGGCCGAAAACCAGACTGATGTACATATAGTTAGGAGGTCTTCGTTGTTTAAGTAGCAACCCATTTGTTTTAGTGCTAACTTTTCAAACGTATTCAACCGTATTCCTCATTTCTTTCTTAAGGACCGGAACTATTTTTACTCTTTTCCATTCAGAGGGGAAGGTAGAAGTAGCGAATATACTATTATATAGGTGAGTAATGTGAGGAAATAAGTAAGGCAAAAGCAGTTTTATAAGCTTTGGGCTAAGATAGTCTAGACCAGTAGCATTGGATTTTACCGAGAGAAGTGCTTCAACAACATCTACTTCGGTGACTCTATTGAGAAGCAGGGCTGCAAGAAAGATTGCCGTATGAGGAGATGAAACTCAAATTCAACTAATCACAGTTAACATCAGTGGGGACTACGATATTTTTGCTACCGATGCCTAGTTCGCGAAGATTCTTCCACATGTTCATAGAGTTTCCCGAGGTAGACAGGTTGATCTTGTGATTATAAAAAGCTTTTTTGGCAGATTTGATTTTGAAGAAAACTTTGTTGCGGAATGAACTTCATTTCAGAATTCATCTAGACGAAACCTCCTCCACTTTCGATAGGCAGTGTCACGTTGGACTATGAGTTTTTTTTGCTGTAAGAGCTAAACCATTGAGCTGACTTAGATGTGCGTACTATTGCATTGAGTGGGATGTTGTTCTCATATAGCTGTAACGCATGTTGCTGTAGGAATATAACTTGGTCATCAACAGAGGGCATGTAGTAGATGTTGTCGGAAAGCAGATTAGTATAATATATATTATTATAGTCACGGTAAAATCATTCCGGGGTGCTGCTAGATAGCTTTTTGTTGAGTGGTAAGTATATCAAGTCCTGCCTAGAAAGCCCTCGGGCACAGATTTGGTCATAAAAAGGCAGGTTAGAAATGTAACCAACAAAGAAAACGTCAAGAAGGGAGCATGAGTCTTCCAAGTAGTAGGTGGGAATGCTTGAGTTAACCGCGGTTAAATGAAGCGAATTCATATTTCCGGTAAACGAGGCTGATTCAGACTTATTCAGTAGATTGCAATTCAGGTCACTACAGATAACTATGTTTGAGGAAATACATGAAATAGCCTCAAGAACATCTAGCAGTGGAGTAAAGCATAACCGTTTGTTTGGCCTATAAACAACACTAAGTATTAACTTTTCAGTTTTACATGTAATTTCAACAAACAGGTAGTCAATAGGACACCCAGGAAGTGATTCATGCATGACTTTACCTCTGAGTGGTTTTCATAGGTATACTGCAACACCCTCACCAGTGCGGCCAACTCGGTTGGCTTGAAACATTTCATAGCCATTAAGGAAGCAGACCTCTTTTTGCACGTTGCTGTGCAGCCAAGTTTCTGATACACACACTGAATCGAGAGGAGAAAAGTTATAGGGGAATTCGTCAACTTTGAGCAAGATGCTTTGTGCGTTAAGATGGCAGATGTGAAAACCAACACTCTGAGCTCCAAGCACCCTTATCATGTTGTGGAAAGATCCATGCAAGTTGTCGGGATGGGACTGTCCTACCATATTAGGTATCGTTATTTAGGTTGATAATATAAAAACAGATAATTAATATAATAACTGAGGGAATGAAAAACACGAATATTTCTATGCAATAAAACAAATAGTAGCATGGGTTGACCCGCCGCGCTCGCTAAGTAAAAAATAACATGATTTTGCTAAAAAAAACATATTCAAATTCATGAAATTAAATGTAAGGATACTATGTAGGTAAAAAAGAATATACAAAGAAAAAAAAGAGTATAAGCCATAGAGGATGGCAAAATTAGTAAAATAATTTTGAAGATAGCGGCAACTCTATACATTTCTTTAATTACTGTTGTTGTTGTTGCTGGCAATTGCTTTTAAGTCGTCGGAGCTTAGAACGTAAGAGCTTTGGCCATTTATTTCTTTAATTACTGTTGTTGTTGTTGTTGCTGGCAATTGCTTTTAGATCGTCGAAGCTTAGAACATGAAAGCTTTGGCCTTCTGATGGCCTAGGTTAACTTTACGTTTCACTGCATCTTGATTTGGATATAGGGAAGCTTTGGTAATATTGTCAGGTGCCGTAGTACTATTAAGGAAAATATGGCTTTCTAGGTTTCAGAGATCGGTACAGTCACACAGTGTGTTTTTTTTTTTTTTTTTAAAAGAACTTAACACTCAAGAGGGTATTACTACTCTTAAAATGCCGGAGCACGTGTTAATTTTTTCGAAAAATTGGATAGAGAGAGAGAGAAAGATTATTGGGCTCAGTGGTTATTTTGCTCCATGGGTGGCATCCAACATTTAATGGGGAGACTAAATTATTAGTGTAAATTGGACTTGATGTTGTATTTAGGCAACCATTCATCTCACAAGATTTTAGTTGCATGAAAAAAAGTCTTTCGGTCACGGCTGGTATTGAACCCTGAACCGTCCGATTTGGAAGCCAACACACTACCACTTGAGCCACGGCCACCCACTGGTAGTTTGATAGTTTGCTCTAGGGTTTCCTCATAAAGTTTTGAGTTAGGATCTCCGAGCAAATTGTCCGTAGAGTAAGGTTTAAAGACATCGAAAATCATCCATTTTGTAATTAAGAATATTTTTGAAGTTTTATTCAAGAAATGGATGGTCTTGCCTCAATCCTTAAACATTATCCCAGTACGTTAGAAAAGAAGAAATTTCTCACCTGTTAAGTCTTGTAGATATCGCGCTTAGAGTTTCGGCACCTACATTTGCTCTTATTAAAATTGAGTTCACTCATCAGGTACATTTTTAATAATTGCGCTTAGTGAAGAATTGAAAGGCACATACAATCTCTCTTACTAAAACTTTAGGACCTGGGAGAATCTGAGCCTTCTACATACTTAATACTTACTTAGATGTCGCTACAGTCCGGTGTGGAGTAGGATCTTAGCTAACATGCCTCTCCGGCTGGATGTGTTAAGTTTTTTTGGAAACTGGTATAGACAGAGAATGAAAGGTGTTCGGGTTCAGTGGTTATTTCGCCCCATAGGTGGCTTCCAACATTTAATCGAGTGACTAAATTCTTCTATATCGAGTCTTTGAATTCCTACTTGACACTCAATTAAATATGGACAATCTACAATACCACAATATAAGAGGTCTTATTGGACAGGCGGTAACTCAGAGCACCGAACCTTTGACTTTAAGTTTTTTTTGGAGATCGAAAATGTTTTATCTCGAGACAGTTTTGGTATAGACCAGAACTACTTGCCTGGTTTTGCCTAGAATTATTATTATTAATTTTTGTATACTTCACTTTATTTCAAAAAATAAACCTTAAGCTAATTATTACATTAAGTATAAATAATTATATAAAATTTAGTTTAAATATGACAAGGCGTTAATTTTATAAAATGAAATAGTTAGATACAAATCTATTGGCCAAAGGACACGGGGCGATTGTATCAATTGAATGCAAAACTCACAAATGTTTAACGGTTAATCGAGCTTTGTATCATTAACATTGATACGAGTACATTTCGTTTTAATTTACATCATAATTTTCCTTAGAAAAAAGTTAGATGCCCTATTCTTTGTGACTTTGTTTAAATTATTATTGTCGTTATTTTTAAATATATTTTGAAAAAATTTGGCAAGTAGGCCTTGAGGAATTCGAAAACTTCATAATTCTGGCTTTGTATTTGTATCATCTTTGATACACATGGCATTCCAAATGTTTTTGGGCTGCGGTGAAGTTCGTTCCTGAGGTGATTTCTTATCTCTTGTGCTTTACGAGGGTTGGCTGAAAAGTTTCCGACCGCAACGTAAAGACAGCGGCACTCGTCAATAAAAGCTAGTGAATGCTGGTTGTACATCTTTTGACACTTACTTACCGAAGTTTCAGTCATTTTGGACGCGCAGTTTTTTGTTGACAGCCGTTTGAGTGAGTCGATGTGTGTGTTTTTTTATGAAAATGGAAAAAATTGAGTATCGAGCTGTTACTAAACTCTTGTTTTTGAAAGGCAATACCCCTACGCAAATCAAAAATGAGTTGGGCTCTGTGTATGGGGACCATCATTTACCACAGTGAAATTCTGGGCAGTTGAATTTAAACGTGGCCGTATGAGCTTGGGAGATGATGAACGTTCGGGACGTCCAAAAACTGCAACCACTGACGATAACATTGCTAAAGTTCACCAGATGTAGTAGAGGTTATGAAAATGTCCAAAGAACGTGTTTGTTACATATTAAATCAAGATTTAGGCATGCGAAAGCTGTCCGCGCGTTGGGTGCCGCGTTTGCTTACGTTAGACCAAAAACCTGTTCGAATGAACATTTCCAACGCTCTGTTGAAGCAGTTTAGGCGCAATAAATCTGAGTTTTGGCGCCGATTAATTACTGTGGATGAAACTTGGATACACCATTACGCCCCCGAAACAAAAATTCAGTTAAAACAAAACAAAAGGCGAGCCGGCTCCAAAAAAAAGCAAAAACTGTGTTTTCGGCTGGGGAAATGATGGCGACTGTTTTTTGGGATAGAAAAGGAGTTATCTTAACCGATTATCTTCAAAAAGGAAAAACCATTACAGGAGAATACTACGCATCATTACTTGCCAAGCTGAAGGCAGAAATTGCGGAAAAACGGCCACATTTGCAGAAAAGGAAAATCCTGTTTTACTAAGACAACGCGCCGTCTCACACCTCAGCGGTTGCCATAGGGAAAATCCATGAATTACGGTTTGAACTGCTTGACCATCCGCCTTATTCACCAGATCTAGCCCCAAGCGACTTCTTTTTGTTCCCTCATCTAAAAACTGCGCTCGGAGGACAGAGATTTTCGTCAAATGAGGAGGCAATCACCTTCGTGAACAATTATTTTGCAGAGAAAAACGCCAAGTACTATTTGGATGGGTTAGAGAGATGGGAGCATCGCTAGGAGAAGTGTGTAGAGTTACAAGGAGACTATGTAGAAAAATCAAAAAAATTTTGAGAGAAACTTTTCAGACAACCCTCGTATTTGTTAAAGTAATTTTTTATCAAAATATTTTGGAAAAAAATTGTTTGCTTTTGAAGAAATGTCGCGCCCAGGGTTTCTGACTTTGGAAGAATCAGTGAATGAAGTGTAAGATGAATGCGAAGAAAAAGCTGAAGGAGAAAGCAGTCCATCTGAAAGCGAGTTATCTAAATCGGAAGACAATATTTTATATGCAGACCCATTGTTTGTTTCAAAATATGGCACCGCCTGGCGCAGCGAGACTTACACTGTTAGTCGGTTGGGGAGAGAAAATGTTTCCGATTTGCGCCCAGGTGTGGTGGTGTGGTTGTTTATTGTAGTATCTGAGAGTTCAAGTTTTTTGTTTTTAGGTGTAACAAGATATGCATCCAGCCGGGTGAATAACATTCGAGAATCATTCTTACTTCTTTTTCCACCGTCATTCTCAAAAATTATAATTGCAAATTCCAACAACTACGGAAAGCATTTGCCTAGCTCCAACCATATCGAAATAGACGAGGAATTATTGCATGCCTACTTGGCCGTATTATTATTGGCCGGCGTTTATAAGTACGTACTTATTGTAGCAAAAGAAACAATCTTGTCTGGCTGCGTATCACTTTAATACTGAAGTTTATAAAGGGCTTACAATATGACAATTAGTCTTATACTGTATAACTACAATTGGTGTTATACTATAGTCTTATGATTGTGGTACACAATATCTTCTATACTTACGACAAAGTTTTTAGAAAATAACTTATTTGTATTATGTGTTCATCAGATCCTAAAATAAAACTATGCACGATTTGTTTGATGAATATTGTGGGCGGCTAATTTTTCGGTCAATCATGTCAGAAAGAACATTTTTATTGTATATTCACAAAATCATTCGTTTTGATGATGTACTCACCCGACGTACCAAAAGAACTTCTGATAAATTCGCACCAATTAGTAACCTTTGGAAAAAATGGTCCGAGCGGCTTCCCACTTTTTATAACCCTCATGATTCAGTCACTGTCGATGAACAATTACAGGGATTTCATGGTCGTTGTAAGTTTCGCCAATATATTCCATCGAAGCCGGAGAGATATGGCTTGAAATTTTGGCTACTTATCGATTCACATACGTGCTATGTATGGAAAATACAGCCATACTTAGGAAAAGGCGTGACAGGAATTCCTGAGAAGAATCAAGGAGAACGAGTCGTCCTCGATTTAGTGGATGGATCAAAGGATCATAATGTTACCATGGATAGTTTTCTTTCTTCCCAAAGTCTAGGCCAAAAGTTACTACAAAAAAAATTGGCAATGGTTGGAACAATGCCCAAAGATAAAGGATCTATTCTCCAAAACTTTTGAATTGCAACAAAGTTCCACGATATGAATCAACTTTTGCCTTTACGCCGGATACTGCTCTCGTTTCATACATCAGTCACAAGAACAAATGTGCAATAGTCATGATATTTCAAATGACTCGAAAAAGTTACCTGAAATGATCTCCTTTTATAACTCAACGAAAGGAGGAGTTGATACGGTTGACAAAATGCTGAAAAATAATCGTTGGAATATGGCGGTATTTTACAACATGATAGATATTTCGGCATTGAATGCATATAACATATTCTATTCAACGAAATCGATACCAATTGGAAACCTACTCAAAAGCACACAAAACGTAAATGTTTCCTGCATGAACGAAACGACCACTAAACGAACTATCCTTGACGCTACTTTCAAAACTGTCACCTAAAAATGTTCCATGTACTAATGAAAGTGAATCTGGCTCATCAAAAAAACAAAAAGTGAACAAGTCTCCGAAAAAGAACCGCGCCAGATAAGTGGAAACCCTCATTTTGTTTCTTGTGCATAAACAACATGTAAATAAATAAATGTAAACATTAAAAGAATATTAGCATAAAATGCTTCAAGAAACCTAAACATGTTAAAAGCTTTAAGAAAAACTTTTTAATATGTAAATACAATACATATGTACTGTAGTATGTATCAAATATGATGCAAAGCTAGAATTGTGCAATTTTTTTAAAACTCGATCGACGGTTAAAATCAGTTGATGGGGAAAAATACAAAAATTTAATAGTACAAATTTAGAAAGAATCCAATACGAAGATAATTTATGCTGATCATATGCATGCTATGTAGGGTCATATGAGAAAAGCCTCTCTGGTAGTTTATTAAATAAGCGCTGAGCAATTGCACCGACAGAGCGCGAAAAAATATGTTTATTGATCGAGGGTATAATTACCTACTAAATCTCTTGAATTGCCGGGTAGATTACAATTTGTATTTAAACTGGTCAAGATGTATCCCGAATTAAAAAAAAAAACGGTTTTAAGACTTTGGAGACGTATAAATGCTTAAAAGAAGGATCCCAAGATTCTTGAATAACTCATAAATATGTAATCCGAATTGCATGCTTTTATTTTATAAGCAGGGCATAAATAGCATTAGAGTAGGTGGCACCCCAACATGAAATGCCGTACAGCAATTTACAATGAAACAGGCCATAGTAGACTAATTTTAAGATTGGTACGCAACAACATAGGCTAATATTATGTAACTGCTTTACAAGTTTCATGAAATATTGCTTATGGTACAAGGTATGGTCCTTCCAAATAAGCTTATTATCCAATATAACCCCTAAGTACCTAAGGCTGTCGACGCGTTCAATCCGAAAGCACCCCGGGATGCAATTTGCAATATTGTTAAAGGAGATCAGATTTGTTGGATATAGAGGAAATCTGGGGCAGTACTACGAATGATAGATCAAAAGCAAGTCTGTGTATATTGACCCTTTTATATTAAAAAGCATGTATTTTGTTTCACACTGATGATCAATCTATGATGGTTGAACTATCTACGCAATACATCCACATCATTATTTAAGTCTTAGAATTCAGATAGTTAGCATTACTGTAGTTAGCATTACATTACTGTGGTGCTGTAATTTCGCCATTAAAAGGTTGCAAGAACAAACAATTCACATATATCAAAAAAAAGGTAGGACCTAGTATGGGGCACTTACATTTCTTAAAATAGGGCGCAAGCCACTCGTGTATAAAACCTCTAAAACTAGCATTATAAAGTTTCTTTAACAAGATTGAATGATCAATCATATCGAAGGCTTTGGTAACATTAATAAAAAGTGCAGCTGGAATACGGGACTCATTTAAGTTTTTATTTAATTCACTTGTTAGCTTGAGCAGGGCATCTTCAGTAGATCTGCCATGGCGAAAGCCGAGTTAAGAAGCACTAAAAAAGTTTGTTCTAGCTAACAAGGACAACCTTTCAATAACATTAAAGAACGTAGACAAAGGAGAAATCGGACGACAGTTATTTACCTTCGTTGAGTCATCCTATTTATACAGCGGAAATACTATTGCAGTCTTGAGCGATTCTGGAAAAATTTCACGTTGAATGCAATTTTTAAAAAATCACAAAGAATATGAAAAGATATATTTTCTGTATTTTTTTATATTTATTGCTTAACACATAAAGCGCTTTTGGGAGACGTTTTTATTTTTGCGGAGTCACTAAGTTGAAGAAGCATGTTCTCAAAAGTAGTGTTGTTTATTATGCTTACTGAGGCTGTTGATATTTCATCTAAACAAGCACACACAGAATAACAGCAAAGAAGTCCTACCTGCAGTTATTTTGGCTGCTATTTGATCGTAGGCCTTCATGGCAACGGCAGCCGTGTAGTATCACATTCGTTTTTTTATATTTTTCAAGAGTATTTTTAAATGAAACATCATCAGCGAAGGCATTCCAATCGTTGAGATATATGTGGACGCAACTTTTACTGAATTAAGAAATATTATAATTAACTTAAAACCGGAAAAAACTTCCGGATACGACCTGATAACCGGAGAAGTCCTTAAAATGCTGCCCTTAAAAGCACTCACTAAGCTTTTACATATCGTTAAAGCGGCTTTTAGGCTAGAATACGCTCCGTATTCTAGGATAGTTGCTGAAGTAATTATGGTACTAAAACCAGGTAAAAATCCGATTGATAAAAAATCGTATAGACCGATTTCTCCTTCCGATCCTATCAAAAAATTTTGAAAGGATTCTACTCAAACGTTTAAAGGCAATTATTGAAGACAAAAGTCTTATCCATAACCATCAGTTTGGATTTCGGATTAAGTATTCAACTATTGACCAGGTTCATAGAATTTCCGACGTAATTGAAAAAGCCCTAGAAGAGAAAAATATTTGCTCAAGCGTATTTCTTGACGTCTCACAAGCCTTTGAGAAGGTTTTGCACGTAGGTTTAAAGTCCAAATTACGGCAAATTTTGCCATCGAAACTTTGAAACATATTGACTAAGTATCTTGAAAATAGAATTTTTGGTGTTAGATACGGAAATGACGTATCGCAGTTTAAAGATATATCGGACGGTGTACCGCAGGGAAGTGTACTCGGTCCACTTCTGTATCTCTTATATACAAGAGATATACCTCAACTAGAGGGGACTGTTCTTGCCACCTTTGCCGACGACACTGCCATTTTAGCTGTCGGAAAAACAATAGAAGAATCAACGACGAAACTGCAAAGCGCTCTAAATAAAGTATATGACTGAACAAAGATCTGGCGAATCGGTCTCAACGAGACTAAATCTGTGCAAGTAAACTTTACTTATAGAAAAATAAGTCACTCGGTCTGTATTCCGTTTGCTAATGAGGGTAAATATTTGGGCATGACGCTCGATGCAAAGCTCAAATTGAAGAAGCAAGTGAAAAAGAAGCGTAAAGAACTAGGAACTAAATACAGAGAAATGTACTGGCTACTTGGTAAATATTCCAAGCTTAGCGTAGAAAACAAGCTGATTTTATATAAAGAGGTGCTAAAACCGGTGTGGACTTATAGAATACAACTCTGGGGTTGTACCAAGAAAGCAAATATTAGTATTTTACAAACTTTTGAAAATAAAGTGTTAAGAGAAATTGTACATACACCATGGTTTATAAGAAATAATGACCTGCATCGTGACCTTGGAGTTACTTCTGTCGAAGATGAAGCAAGAAACTTCGCAAGAAAACATAAGATCCGGTTAAACGGGCATACCATATTAATAATACAGTCCTAGAAATTCTGGACGAACAAAATTTATTGCGCCGTCTTCAAAGCACTAAACCTCTGGACTTGGCACGATAAATTGAAACTGCGTTAAAAAAGCGAAACATGTAGGATCTTTCAATGGAAAGTCACCTACCAAAGCAGCTTATATTGTGATGAAAAAGGTGCTTGATAAGGATTACTTAGTTGCGGTATTAAACATAATTATCGAAGGGAGGTGTTCTTAGTGAGTAAGAATCGCACAATGCTATGAGAATGCGCTTGCGATCCTCATAGTATCTGATGGAATATTTTCACCTGCCCTCGCTGGGGAAAAAAAAAAACAAAAAAAAAATATGTAGACCTGTGCTCTAGACGACAAACAAACTTTTAAACAAAGCTTAAAGTTCCGAAGCATTGGAGAACTGAAGCCTCTATTAAAACAGTCTTAAGGAATATCAATCAAAAAAGCAATTGGAGCACACACGTAAAGAAAGATTCTCGCGGAATTTCCAAGACCGCTAACTTTCTAAAAAGTCAGATCGCAATTGAAAGATATCTGAGGAAGTAAACACTGAGAACAAGAAATAACATCTTAAGCAATTAATTAGGTATACCAAGTTAGATCCTAAATTTCCACCAACAATCAGGATCACAATGGAGTCCACTTTAAGTAAGGTTTAACTATAGGCTCACAGAGACACAAGATAAAAACGTAGCTGCTGTTATTGACAGTTTTTCAAATACTCGATATGCACCCGAAATAAACACAATAATTTACAGAAAGTTCCTGACATGTACTTTAGAGGAATCTGGAAAAAGGAATTCTCTGATTTGTAATCCAGATATTACTCAGGAAAATTAATCTTTTAATTGGGTAGAAGCCCTGTACCATCCTATGTTGAAAGAAGTAAGGGGGCTGCACACAGTACTAAGAGCAGATAATACATGATCCACTTATATTGATATTGAAAGGTTGTTTAAGGTTCAGATTCTGGCCACCAGCAAACTTAAATTGAGAGTACAGAGAAATTGGCTTCATAATTTTCAAGCAATCAGTTCTGATAAGATGCATAGGTCACAGGTAGTTTTCTCACAGCCGTATACATCTATAATGCTTCATTTAGAAACAAAGCATGTTCCAGATTAAGATTTATCTGGATATTTGAGTAGAAAGCTATTAGACGGGGAATGCTAGAGACCTTCTTTTTTTAGACTAGATGCAAGGAGGTTTCACATGTTAACTCGATCGGAGTTGGAGTAACTTCCTTTAACATGTTTCTTTCTAGGTTGTTGCCGAAGATTTGTGGCTATTAGCACCTAAGCCTTCGGCATCTCCGTTAAGTTAACTTTAAGGCGCTGTCTTTTTCGAGCTATCGTCTTCCAGAAGCTATTAAACTTATTCGTTTTTTTGAGTCTTCTACACAAAGATGAATATGGTAAGTATGTAAAAGGTCTTTTTGTTTTCACCTGACTGAATTTTCAAACGTTGCTGTCATTTTTGGCAGTTGCTTGACAAATTATCACGAAAGACTTAGGGGGATGTTTTTGTATTATTTAAATCTATTTTTAAATTCGACCTTCAATACGCAAGCCGAAAGAAGATTACGTAATTTTCTTGGTATTAATTATCGATTCGTCATGTTTTGGATAAAATTAGTAGCACATACTCGCTACATAACGTACGTCAATTTAGTTTGCGTACGAAAAAATTCTGTAGCAGTTTTGAGTGAAAGTATGGTAGACTTCCTAGAAGTGTCAATTTGTCGTCGATAGCAAAAGTCTGGTCGTTAACATTCCACTATTTTGCTATGTTGAACATTTTGCGAAAAGATCTCATCGAACATCCGTAGAAAATTCAGTTCGTGAACGAGCTAAAGCGACAAGACCCTGGCTTTATTTATTCTATTGAAAAATCGTTTTTAGTGACGATGTTAATTTTTGGGTCAATAGGTGTGGGAACTAAAAAAAATGTCATTTCTGGAATGCGGCAAATCACTAGTAAACTATTCAGATTCAAGACGTGCTCGGAAATTGATGACAAGCTGTTGTTTGTTTGCCACTGCTGGGTTAGATCACATCAACCACATCGAGTTAGTGTAGTCCAATTATTTATCTTTCAGGCTTTTCTTCGAAGGTCGGCTGGAACCTTATGCTTTATTACCTTCTTGATTATATTTTTCTGATGACACTCTTTATACATATGAACATGCCAATACCAGCAAACGTACTGAATTTAATGCTGGTATAATCGCTATATTTTAATTTTTATCACTATCATTTCTGCTATCTATCTTATTCATTTTATCCAACAATGCGATGAAAAAAGACTTCCACGTTGAGGGCTCAGACTTACCTAAACTAACCTATTATGACTCGTTACGATATATTCGGTTATTTTGAAAATGCTACAACAATATGCAGAAATCTCGAAGAAAGTTTTAATCGTATCCTCTCTTTGCAGGTCATACCTCTAGAACTTAGTACTTGCCTTGGAGTCCATTTTTCTTTTATTGGCATTATTCTGGTCCTTTTTAACATATCAGTATCTTCAACTAATATTTTTACCCGACGCTAAGCATTCATATTTGATAGTATGTGGTATGTATATTTCTTCAATTTCGAGTCTCCTATTAGAAAATTCACTGCAGATATGTCTGCTCTCTTTATGTACTAGTAGGTAAGGCCCAGTTTATCCAATCTCCATCCGCCATCTGTTAGAGATTGGTAAGAAGGCGAAAAAAGTGCTACGCCTGTGTCAAAGAGGCATCTATCATCTTCATTTGCACAAATTACATTTGCAAGCTAGCGACGTACTTATATTCGTCTCTAACTGGTTGAAAATTGTTGTCTTTAAGGAACTTTACCAAAGATAAACCTCTGCATTTTTTTCCTACCTCCCTTACTTACTTGAACATGCATATAACTCCAATTACCTTTATTTTACACGGGATCCGTTTGAAAACAAGAAATTCCACACGTAGATACATATACTAAAATCGAAGTGCGGCTTATGAAAGTTGAGAATAGGTGTACGAGTGTGTGACCATGTTAATTATATCTGCACATCCTGTATCCATGCAATGCTAGCGGTTAGTGGTTAATCCTGTTAATTACCATAATTATTACATGAGTCATTTAAGCTAAGTGGATCTATGATATTATGTTCATGTATGCCCTGTTTTTTTTAATTGCAGATTCTCTCCATATACCATCCCATACGGTGTACTTACCGCATGGTCCAAATATGTCCGAAATAAATCGCATTGTACCACTTAAACGTCATCATCAGAATTCGGATGGAACTATTACAGCAGAATACCAGCCAGATCTGTTGCCGAACAGCACTCAGCAGTCATTTACAAGCAACAACAAAAGTCAGAGTAATAGCAGCCTGTACAGTCAAACAACGACGACAACAATAAATCAAACGAATTCATACGATAACCAGCTACAGGATCATTATTCCAACCATCACCATCAGCTTTACAGCTATCGTCCACAATCGCCGTCGACAGTACCATCTTTAGCATCATCGTCTGTGCCCTCAATGAAACATGCAACTCCTGCTGTTCAAGAAGTCATCGCCAACAGCACCTCCTCCCAATATGCAAATAACAATAACAGTCACAGCAATAGCCAGAACAACAGCAGCAACTTGGCCAAAAGTAAATACGACCAAGTCACGAGGTCCACAACAGACTACCTACAGTCAAGATATATGGACTTGATGCGAGAGATGTCATGCATTCCGGCGCGAGTATCATCAACGCCGACAGCTTCACCGGCAGAGGATACAGATTCGCCGCCACCACCACCAGCACCACCCCATGAGACAACAACTTTCATGACGACAAAGCAACTTCTGCGCTATCCTTCAACCGGATCATACCAGCGACCACCCACCGTTAGCAACAAAGCTAGTATACTGGATTATAGGCAACCACCACTGCCGCCACCCTATACAGCCAGTCATACAGGGACTACAACGACAACGGCAGGCTCAACTACAGTGTCCTTAAGGCGTAATAGCATAACACAGAGGGAAGCCATTGACAGCAATGAAACCCGCTTGGAGTTGGGTAATAGTCACAGAGACGAAACAGCCAACATCTCACGCCAGACAATTGTCACGACATCACCATCCTTAAACTTTTTGACCAACTACACCCCAAGGCGGCAATTACTTTGATAGGAAGAGGCTGAACGACGGGAATTCCATTATTCTACAACTTGGTTAATATAGGCGGATCTCATCTTCAACAAACGAAAACAAAAAAAAACAAACGAAATCAAACCACCTACCATAACTACCCACATATGTCATGTACACAGCCTGGAAATGGTCTCCTGAAGTGTACATCCTTTTTTGTGATGACATATGAGTATAGAGGCTAAAATACCAAGAAAGAATAAAAGTTAAGCCGCCCTCCATCAGTATTCCTTTAGGTTAATCAATCAAAACCAGCCCAAGCCACACCAATGAGTAATGATGCCTCATCTTGGCAGCGTTTTGCTGAAATCAGAGCTGCAGTAAAAAGGGCTAAAAACCCGTCCAACATCCTACTACGAAGGTTCACCGTGGATTTTCCACTTGCCTGCCTGAATGCAAGGAAAATAATGGGACCGCCGCCATCCATACTATCGATGAATGAAAATGAATGAGATTCAGAAGATGACGTTGCAGAAATTCACCAAACGACACAGAACAAAGGACCAACGAAGGAAGGAAAGACAGACGCAGGTCATTCCAACTAACTGGAAGAGATATGAATAAGCGAATGAATGGAAATAGGTTCATATAAAAGTCCAAAAAGGTTATAGAGGATGAAAACGAAAAAAGGAGAAAAAATAATGATAGTAAAAATTATTGACGCGAACTTTTATATATTTCCCCTCCTTTAAGGGTTGAGGTTGTATTCTTAACCCAGAGATCTCCGCCTGGAAGGAGGTATTCGGTGGTCACAATGGAGTTCAATTAAAAGCCAAATGGTTATGGTAATGTATGCCATTGAATTGCAATTATGGATCACGAAGAATTATGGTAATGTGCTATGAAATTTTCGTTGTCTCTTACAAAACGGAAATTAAATAGGGAAGTGGATTAGGCAAATCACTTGAAGTAGGATTTGAAAGTATTTTGTCATGTGGTTTCTTTTGTGTTCGCCAGTGAATAGTTTTCGATTTATACCAAAAGTCTTGTTGATCTATGTTCACATCCGTTGCCTTTTTGTCGAAATTTGTTCGACATGGCGCTCAGATTTTCAAGTTCATTTTTCAATCTACTCGTACTATATGAGATAAGATCTTATAGCATAAATAATCCTCATCATTTTCCATTAAGATCCATCCGCATCCACTTGATTTTATATTCAGAACGTCAATCAACAATGTTCCTTCTTTATTGATTAAAGCTGTATTCGTTGCTTCTTGCAGTCGACACTGCTGCAATAAGCGATAAGTGAATTTAATTTTGTAGCCTTCTTTCTACTCATTTTATTTAAGATCAACGCCACTACTACTATCTCAAGACCTATTATTAATTAGGCTTTCTATCAGCGCCGCTGTCCGCTGATGGCCATGCTCTGCATGCCTTTATTATCACTAGGGTTTCAACAGTTCCCTCTATTAAGTGCGACCTGGGCATGTACAGAGTAGGTGGAGGATTGTATCATCCTCCTCTTCATCCATGCAGCTTCTACAGAAATCGTTTGTAAAGGCGCCAAACCTTGCATACTTGCCTATAATGCAGTGTCCAGTGATGACACCTATGATGGCGTTGAGATGTTTCCTATTTAAAAGGATCAAACTCTTAGAGCGATTCAGATCCAGCTTTGGCCAGATCTGTTTGGTTGCTAGACGTGTTGTTCCAACTGTCCACCAAAGGTCTGCTCTTTTGCTAGCATCCAGCTTTAATATTGATTTGCACATAGTGGTTAGTCCACCTTTGCTACCCTTTTCCCGTAGAATAGGTAGAGTGATTCCAATTTTGGCGAGTTCGTCAGCCCTAAAATTCCTTGGAATGTCTCTGTGGCCTGGCACCCAACATATTCGGAGTTGAAGGTTCAACTGCTCTACCATCTCCGTAAGAGATAATCGGCATTCAACAGCGATTCTAGAATTTAAAGAGACTGAGTACAAGGACTTCATAGCGGCCTAACAATCCGAAAAGATGCGGATACACTTTGCAGATATCACGTTTTTCTTCAGCCAGGACAGATTTTCTTTAATCACCAAAATTTCCGCCTGGGACACGCTACAGTGATTTGGAGGACGAAAAGAGAGGCTAAGATTTAGCTTACCTGAGAAAACACCGCCACCAACCCCGCTATCGGTTTTAGATCCATCTGTGTAGAAATGGATTGTTTTATCCTCCATGAAAGCATCTTCCTTGCAGAAGGATCTAGAGGAGAAGCTTACATGAAAGTCTTTGTCAAACCAAAGTTCGTGTATACATAGTGTAATCGATGTTCTCTGTGAGGTTTCCTGGTATATTAAGAATACTAGCGTGGCCAAATAAATTATTTATCCACTGTGTAGTCGCTGTGACCGCAGCTATCCGCCTGCTGAAGATATCGAGGGGTGTCATCTTAAACAGAACATCCAGTGACGCGGACATGTTGTTCCTTGGACTCTGCTTAGTTTCCTGCAGTGGACTGCATTGTCTACGGTCATCCACCAAAAAACAACCCCGTTGGTGAATGTCGATCTTATGACAGAGATGTATAACCAGTGGGTAATGCTAGTTTGAAGGCCCCATTACATAGTTCCTAAGGGTTTTTCGCAAGAGAATAAAACCACTGTAGCTTTCTTGACTCTTTCTTGAATGTTAGGTTCCCAGTTTAGTTTCCTGTCGAAAATGAGACCGAGATAGTTTTCTGTATTGGAAAAGATCGTTTATTGAGGGAGGGTCAATAATTGAAATTTTAGATTCTCTGGAACAGAGGGGAAGATCAATTTTAGGGGGTTTACTCCCAATCTACAGCGATCTGCCCAACGGGTTAATCTGTCAAGATTTAGCTGAAGTAGTCCTTTAATGGTATTAAAATGCTTACCTGAGACGGGTAAAGCAACGTCATCCGCATAGGCAATCAGCCTGCTACCACCCGGTTCCAGGAATATCAGCAGTTCAATAACGACTAAGTTCGGGAGAAGGGGGAGAAAGGACGTACCTCTGCTGATACATCTTTTAGCAGAAGACCCAGTTTGGAGTTGATTATCCTGCTATTTAGCATAAGACTGATCGACTCCTCAAGTGAGTCATCTACCTGCACAGTTGACAGCGCAATCATTGAAAAGTTTTCAAGCGAGCCTGATTGAGAGCCAGGGTGATTCCTTGACTTTCATGTCAAGCTCGTTAGTATCACACGGGGGACTTAAGAGTTCAGAGGATAGTGTTTCTGAGAGCATTCCTCAGTATTTTTTTCGGTCAGTTTTCCCATAATTCCGGAATGCTGGTTGTCTGGGACGAGCCTCACTCAGACTGAATTGGATGTATTTGTGATCTGAAAATGAGTGTTCAGACGATATCATCCAGTTCGTTAGCATTTAAGTGATGTTGTTGGAGACAAGAGTGATATCTAGCACTTCCTTGGTTATAAAAGTGGGCTCATTGCCATTGTTGCAAACAATGACGAAAGTACTTATAATAAAATCAAAAAGTGATTCACTTCGTTGCCAGTTTTTAGCCTTACAGCTTCCAATACCACCCTTTCCAGGTTATCACCAGGGAGAAGGCCCACATTATCTTCTTGATGCCAGCCAGTAGGAGCCTTTGGTATTATTCAGTCTAGCAACGATTAAGTCGGACCCGCTGATGTTAAGAAGTAAAAATGCATACGCTTCACCAATATACAAGTTATATTCTTAGCTTTGTCTCTGTAAAGATCGGAGCGTATACAGGTATCCCAAGTCCACGAAACAAGCCTTCTACGCTCCGTTGTGCCTGGGCTAGAATGATGTCTTCTGCGTTTTTGAAAAGACACAGAATAAGTGCAGCCGAAGCCTTTTTTGAGTGATGGAGATTAATCTGGGGAAACCTTATCATTGCTACAATTTACCAGAGTAGTCTATATAACCAAGAGCTCATCTTCTTCCTCTGATCGAAAAGTATCTTTGTTTAGTTCCTCATCGGTTTCCATTTCCGAGTGTTAGAAGAGGAGACCGATGGCTTAGTTATCGCCTCGGATAAATTATAGTCGTCGTCGTTTTGAAAAGGATACCGAAGCCCCAAGATTTAAGGTTGAATTTTCAGTTAAAGGAGGAGGAGATTGGAGATGATCCAAATCATCTTTTTTATAAACCCTTAGATGGATTAACTCGAAACCGAACCGAATCACGCCTTTAGTCTGCGCTATAGGGTTACGGGATTCCTTATTGATCACAAATAACGCACATCTATAAGGGCCCCTTAGTTCTTCCAGTTTCACGACTTTTCAGTCATGAGTCTGAAGGGAAGGGTTTCTGAGTCAGCCGTCGTCGCTTGCCATGTTAGGTGGTCCTGGGTTTTCCTGCACGATTGCCAAGAAGTTGCCCTAAAGCCTTAGCTTGACCAAATGTCGCCGTTCAGGTGTTATCGATCCGTCGGTGTTGTTTTTATCGATTACGGCGATCATTGTTAGATCTTTTAGGACTTCATTAAAAGGCCTCAGAGATGCGATGTTGGCAGATCCAGAGGGTTCAGCGTTATTAGTCCTGGGCCTCTTTGCAGGCGGGCACGGTTTCCTCCAACGATCTCCGACGCTTGGATGTGTCCTTAATTTTGGGAGCAGTGGTTAATCCGTCTTTTAAAATGTTGTTAGCCCATTCAATCTTGGTCTTTATGTCCGCACTTCTGTCAACCTCCAGAATGGATCCAAAGGTTTTAATACTGTGTAAAGCATTTCGGCGTCGTATGTAGACCGCCTTAGATGGAGCGGTGCAGCTGAGCCCCTAGTTCTTCCCTTGAGGGTGGAATTTTAGTAGCAGGGTGGAAGAAAAGATAGGACCATGGCTTGCCACAGTCTTACCACTCCCTGAAAATTTTTTTTTAGGCTCGTTGCATTTGCCTTTAAAGGATGCCTGCCTTAGTTTTACCCCCGCTCGGTAATGCTGTAGCCTTGCCGGTAGTCGATGCAGTCACCTTTTTACCGCCCGGCATTAAAGGAGTACCGGCCTCAGTTTTTTTTTTACGACTTTGTCCATAGTTAGATCCCATGAGTAGCGGAGAAACCATAGCCCATCTATAAATAGATGCGCCGTGAACAGATAAGTCTAGCTAATCGGGAGGTCTCAAGGTATCCGAATACTCCGTTTGCGACTGAGCTATTTTTGGAGATGCTGGGCCCTCAGCCAAGCTGATCCTCGTCACGGCTCGTATGACACCTTGATCCAGCTCAAGAGAGAAAGGAGTGGTTGGGAAGGTGAAAAAGGGGGACGGGGGTGGGGGAAGACATCCTTTATTTTCGGGACTCATTTGGCGAACTTCTCGAGATTCATTGACCTTACTCAGACTCTACAACTCGACAAGTTCGATGCCCAGGTAGATGTAAAAATCCTTTAAGTATTTACGGTTTTTTATTTGCATTACCACTATCTACCTTTGGAATTGCAAACGTGTCCGCCTCTGTATGGCATTAAATGAAGGTACAGCTCAAGTTACTCAGCAACTAAAATCGTCATAATAAGAGGGTGGATCATAAATTCCGTTCCAGTTCAAATAATAAGATTTCTCGGGGTCCTTAAAATAGGCGTTTGTTTGGCAGAGCCTGAGGAAATAATCACTGGGGACTAAGAATGATTAGCCCAATCCAAGCCAAGGCGACTTTTCACGTGTGCACCCAAGCCGTGTCTTGATAGAAGAGCACTTTCTTCTTCGCCAAATGATGTCGGCTTTTCTTTAAATCGTTGTTGAACAGTCTCAAGAGTTAGCATTCTATTCGCCGTTGATTGTTTTAACTTTTTGAATGCAATCTATGTGGATTATGCATATATGTACCATCACTATTTGTCAAGGAGTTCGTTAATTACATCCCTTTCTTAAAATCTATACCCGCTCAGACAAAAGATATTTAGCGCGGCAAGTACGTATTTCCACTACAATTAGAAAGACTTTTTGAACCGGGCTACCATGACATTCCAGAAGCCGAAAAATATAATTCACTTTGCCAGTATACATTCGGACATTTTTATTTATTTTAATTTTTTTTGTCATCGTGTCTGATTTGTGATCTATCTGATTACGTCTCAGATCACGAGATTACTATCTTGTTTGTTTGTTTTGTATCTACTCGTAGTAGTATACTGTCTGATGGCCATTGTTTTGTTCACGTGATTTTATATTTTGTAGGAATTACGTTTACTCGGTCCTGAATGTTTAGGTTACTAAAATATATGACGTAAAACTGATGATGCGAGGAATGCTCCTACTGATTAAAAGTCAGAAAGATTCATAGTACGTACGATAGATAGAAGGAACGTGTATAGAGTAGTAACCATCAATTTGGATGACTATATTCAATGTTTTCTATGCGTATGCATGGCTTGTATGGTCCAGGGTCACACCGACGTCGAATCCACAGCTTTCCAGAACTTTTAGATATGGATGGATACTATCCATCCACTCCCGCTTGAGTTTTTTTAAAAGAGGATCAAGGAATCTTCCCGCTGTAGCTTTCTGCTTCTATGGAGAATCTATTTTTTTAAATTATTACAACATCATTGAACTTGAACTCAAGGTCTATTCGCGTGATAACTCTATGAAGGAGAGGAGAATTTATAGGTTCTGATATTTCCATATAAGAAACCGTGCAGCCGTGCTATCTTAAAAAAGCATTTCCTATATATCTTACTACTCACTGACATGATAATTATTCTTTAAAACGTTTATTTAGAAAGGCTTATAAACTAATAAAATTTTTTTTGACTCCAAAGGATTAGAATTTGGTCTAAGCTCCCACATAGTTTAATATCTTGCTTAACCAAGGAGTTGCTGAGTGCCAGCTAGGAGTTGGGATAGTATTGATAACTCTACTACCCAAAATGATACCTAAAACTACTTTAGAAATCAGTTTCTTTTAATCATAAGATGCAAATTCTACCTAAATTTCAGCTTAAGCGGCCGACGATTATCAATCAACCTATGTTACATACGTAGAAATAAGCTTTTATTGTGATATTATAGAGCATTTCACCCATGCTGCACATAAAATTTTTGTCCCAACCCTCGTGATGCGAATTAACCTCTACGCCGATCTGACATCTTAGCATGTACTGGCAATTACACTGGATTTATTCCAATAAAACACTTTTCCATCTTTTAAACAATTTAATAATTAAGAATTCAATAAGAGAGAAAAGTAAATGAATGCCACGTTCACATTACTCTACGGTCGACCGAGATTTGAGTTATCATCTAGCGTGAAACCATCACACGACCACACTTGGTCATCCACAACACTCATCTGCCACAGAAGAGTGTTCTTCGATTGAATAACAGTTGCCGTCGGTCTCATAGACATCATCGCTGGAGCCAAAGTCATCTGCCAATGGCTTCATTTTGTCGGCACTGGTATTAGTAATCGTATTCGCCCACCTTCTGCAATTCATAACGCTCGAACCCATTGACACCCGTGACGCGATATGGTCCAAAGAATTTAGGGCGAATCTTTAATCCGGTTCAAGTTGTACCCTTCCGATAGTCACAAGGCCACCAGTCGAATATTTAGTCGCTGGTCGCTGCTTTTTGTTGAAGTACTTTAAATTTTCAGCTTGCACCCTTCCGATGGCTTGATTCCGCTGCTCTAGTCTCGACTCGTCAAACTGGCTCTGAAATTCTGTCTCAATAGTCTGCATGGAATGTACATCTTTACCGGTTTTCATCTCGGTTCCGATAATCAGCTGAAAAGGTGTCGTTTGAATGGAACGATGATAGGTAGGCATCATCGAATGGAAACATGGAAACAGAGATATTAGCTTTCGGGAATGATTTAGTATAACATCTGCTTTGCCAATTTTCCGTTCGGCTAAGATACATCTAACACAACTCGAGATGCATTTTTTGATTCGCTGATCAAGATTGGGAATAAACAGCTCCTTTTCCAGAATCTCTTTCATCTTCTGAGCATGAAAATGAATCCTCTTGTTCGAATTAAGGAAGATCGCAAAGATTCTGGAACGATAGAAAGAACAGAATTATTAATATTCTTACATAGTAACCTATTACGAACCACGAAATCTTTATAGGGACTCTCTTTAAGAGCATCCAAAATTGCTTTTCAGCCATCGCCATTCTGCTGCGCTTCAGATATTATTCTTAAGAAACTATTGCAGTATCGTTCTTCAAACACATCATTTCAGGATTGCGGGTTAGGGGATCAACATACCTCATACTGTTTCCTTCTCGATGCTCTACCCAGTAGTCGTATTCCTCCAAAAGAAGCGCCTGCGTCGTCAAATCCTTTTTTTTCATGGTGCCTTGCAATCCAAAACAATGTTAAACCGTTGACCGATCAAATAAATTCGGAATTCTTTCACAGCCTCGATTACTGCTAGAACTTCTAGCTTGTAGCTCGAGTATTTTTTTTCAGCATCGGTTGTATTATTGCCCATATAGAACACAAGGTATTGAGCATTGTCATCGTCGTCACGTTATAAGAGCACTGCACCATATCCTTGCCTGCTATCATCTCCATGCAGCTCGGTGGTGACGCCGTGTTTGAAAATTTTAAGCACTGGTTTCGCTGACAATGCATTTTTCAAGTCGTTCAACGTAGCCAGCTCACTCTCAGAAAGTACAAGTCGTCCATCTTTCTTGAACTCGATTTCCCGTTGAAGCAACTGGGATTCTCAGTCCGTTGGCAACGGGCTTTCTTTAAGTTTGCTATACCATCTTTTATGGCCTTTGAAGGCATCTACGATCTAGATGTTACATAATAATGACAATTCCTTTCCGAATCAACTCTCTGAAAATATAGTTAATACACTTTTGAAAAGTATTTGGGGAGTTGCAAAGGCCAAAAGGCACTTTAAGGAACTCATACTGTCCGCTTTGTATAACGAACGACGTGAACTTTCGACTTTTTTCTTCTATTGCGATATGGAAAAACACATTTTCCAAGTCTAAAGTCATGAAGTAAAGTGCATCCTCTAGCCGGTCGATTTGGTAATCAATGACAGGAAGCGTGCACCTGTCCTTGTACATTTTTCTGTTGAGCGCCCGGTAATCAATGCACAGGCGATTAGTCCCGTCTTTATTTTTGACGAGCACGATGTAGCTGGCATAGTCAGACACTGCTTCTTTTCTCGGATCCACTGCTCCACTTTCTGATCAATAATATTTTTCTCCACTGGGGGAAATCTTCTCGGTGATCTGTAGACTGCCTTGTCATTGCATGGCACAATTTTCATTTGCACGAGCGATTGAGTAGGTTGTATAGGACAATAATTCACAACTAAATCTTGAAAAATATTACACACTTCACTCACCAAGAAAGATAAATCAGGTAAACTAATATTATTTTTGAAAGCGCCATTAGATATCAAAGTCGTATAACATAGCAACGGTTTTCCTCGTGTGCGCTGAATCCTCGATGCCGTTTCATGTGAAGTCTTTTCGATCATCTTGGAAATCGTTAATGCTCCTCGATCAATCGTCACCATGGCTTTTTTGAGCAGACTCACTCCAATGATGATATCTGGTTTGATGAAATAATTGTCCACGATTTAGAATTCCACGTCCTCAAAAAGGATGCCATCAATGCAGACATTGACTCTGCAAAGCCTCTTTGTTACGACGTTTGTTCCGATACCTGTGAGAGACACACGAAAACCTTTTAATAGGTAGCTCGGACGAATTTTTTTTAACAGATTTTGTTTCAAGACACAGACATCGCTTCTTGTCTCGATTACTTAATCTATCTAGAGAAAATGCTTTATACATATTCCGGTATATCCATTTTTAAAAAGAATGTGAAGTTTTCTTGTTCTTTCTCAAAGCGTTAGAAAGTATTACAGATGGACTCGTTGCCCACTGACAAATGTAAATTATCGAACTATTATTAATCTGTATCGCTTTGTGTAAACAATAATCTAAGCGCATGATTAGCTGTTACTTGAAAACTGTTGATTTTAATAAGAGGAAAGATTAAATTTAAATTCACTCATGCAAAAAATAAGTCAAAAACCTGATGCTTATTTGTCAGTAAAGCCATATTGGGTAATTTAACATGGTTTGTTCCCACTATTCTGGTCTAACATTGCTATTAATCGGATTAATTTGGAAAATCCTTTAAAACCTCAATACATAAAATTAGATTGTAAATTCAACCAAAGGCGAAAGCAACAACATCAGGATCAATAGTTTTATATAGCATTAGTCACATATTGTAAGGACAACCGGATACCTACATATAATATTGTACATATACATATGCATATGTATATTTTGTACGACTATACATGTAAATTTGAATCATCTGCATGAGCGGTTTTTTGAGTTAAATCAATTTTAACATTATTTTCACCTGCTGTTAGGTCAGGCAGAAGTTTGACGTCATTCGAATATTGTTATGATTATCTGCTTGGCATATGGATAATTTGTATTATCAAAATTGTAGGATAAAAAGCGATCCAATGAGAATATTATGTAGGTATTGTTTGTGGAAGAATATGGTATGTACACAATGTACGTGGAAAACACTCTTCATGTACCTCATCCAGGATGGTGACTATCTATCCTCCTTCTTTTTACAGGGTTGATTCAATAAGCCATATCCATCTCTCAGGACAATTTACTAGATTATATTCTTACTGTCTTTCCTGTAATGACGTTTTTCGCGGAAACCGATTATGATAGTACCCACCACATTAAAACTTACTACTTGCAAATTTATGTGAATTTAAAATTTGTGAAAAGTAAGGAAAAAATCGCTTTTCTTAATGGTTTCCAGAAAACGCTGTAGTGCTTTGTGATAATGTTGCATCTCTGGGACTACTAATTTTTGTATTCATCTTGTATGTATAAAATCTCTGTGGAACTTTGAGCTCAGATATAGACAAGTGATAGTGATATACTAGTACTTAGAGAGACCGCAAAATCTAATCTAATATTCGACAAGGAATTTTTATGGTCAAATTAGTTTATTGAGCGTAAGAACCGATGGGTATCTTCTGGAGCATGCGCTTTGTATTTTGGATTGACGGAGTTTCATACGAAAAGCCTTTGTTAAACCTCCATTTAATAGGCTGTTATTCGTAGAGACGATTTTTACTCTTCCGAAAGTATTATGTATTGTCAATAGCGATGTTGTATCTAGACGGTGTTCTGATCCATATTTGCTTAATGACAATTTACACCATTGTAAGCCTCATTGATGCCTCGCTGAGACTAACCGATGATGTTCCTTGTATATACCAGCATTTTGACGTATAGGATAACGATCGTGCTTCCTGTATTTACACCTGCCCTGTGCACTATCTAGAGGTGAAGAAGGTCCCTTACCTTCTGAAGAACTATCTTCAAATGCGTCATAGCCAGATTAATGCCAAATTCGGTCATTGGGCATGTCATATGTGAAGGGTATCGACTTGGGATTCACCTATATTCCTCGAGATTTTCTAAAGTATTGTAACTTTTTCTATCACCCATCTGCTGAGATAGAATTTAAACTGGTACTCAACAATTCGGTTTTTTTAAGTCACTTACAGTTTTCACTTAGTATCTTGTTTTACAGCAAAACTGTCACACGATATTGGATGGCCTACTAAAACATCGAATTCACGTTAGGACTTTAGTTTCGGAACAATTGTTGCCATTCCTAAAATGGCCAAGCATGTTCTAAATTGTTTTGAAAATCGACCAGAGAGAGTGAATTGACGGAGGGAACAATATTTGAATTCAGTGGTTATTTGATCTGTTATTTAACCAATGCATTTGGTATGATTTGCTTACAAAAAAACGTTTTACGGGCCTAGGTCGTAAATCCAATGCCCAACCATCCGCATTCAAAGAACACTATCACTTATGCAACAGTCACTCATTTTAAGCTTTTAGATGCTTGGTCTCTGACTCGACGTTCATTCCGATCATAAACAGGAGAGGGTACTTGGACCGCCTTCTATTCATATATTATGACCTTTTTTCATTCTTTTCAGCATTTTTCGTGACGTGTCCTTGATTCACAACATTTTTGATGGTGAATAAATAGTGCAGAAGCTGTAACACAGACTCTCACAAAATTCTGCTTTCGAATGTAGTCCATAAAGTAGCCAGCTTGCTTTATGGAAGTGTTGTCTAGTATAGATAACATAAAAAACCAGGAGTTATTCCCTCTTTCTTTTAATGGGTGGCCGTGGCTCAAGTGGTAGTGGACTGGCTTCCAAATCGGAAGGTTCGGTGTTCGAATCCCAGCTTCGTCCGAAAGACATATCCATTTTTCAGTTTACGAAAATCAAGTAAGATTAGTAGTTGACTAGAAATCAACATCAACCCAACTTCCACTAAGAATTTAGTCTCCCCATTAAATGTTGGATGCCACACATGGAGCGAAATAACCACTGAGCCCAAACATCTTTCTCTCTGTCTCTATCCCATTTTTTCAAAAAACTTAACACATGCTGAGGCATTATAAGTGTATTCATACCCACTTGAGTGTTAAGTTCTTTTTTAAAAAACAAAAAATAAAATGTTTTTCTGGATGATGATCGTACACTTGCTTGATTGACTCTCCATGTCGAGGTGTGCTACTGGCCATTCACAATAGCTTTGACTCTAATATCACGTAGACAATGGACACACTCGAACACCCACGTAATATCTCGTATCTCACTCTGTTTTATCGCTATTTCCATCATCAGTGCTCCATCGAAATCGCCAGTAGCATTCCGCCCCCTTCAAACGTTTAACTGTAGCAACTGTAACACTCGTCCCGCTAGGAATGCTCATCAGTATACCCTCAAGTCCACTTTCGGACGAACTCGAAAATATCGTGATTCGTTCCTGAGCCGTACAACTCGCTTTTGGAATGCTCTGCCGAACTCTTTATTTCTTAGTCAATACAACCTTCAAACATTTAAAACCAACGTTAATCGGTACCTCTATCCTCCCTAATTTTCCTTCACCCACGCTGTGTGCAAGTAGGAAGATTAATGTTTTGCACTCTTCCAATTTTGAACCGATAGTAGCTATTTCAGTAAAAACTTACCTGCAACAGTGCAAGCTGCGGTTGCGTCGGATTATCCTTCTCGTAGTAGCCTACTTCTCTTGCTAAAAATATACTTGCGAAAAGACCCTCAGCCCAATACATTTTTTGTTTCAATAATAAGATTGGGTATGGTTCTTTAATATGCAAGGAATGAATTGCGTCATCTTTAGTTCAGCCCGGTAAACCTCGAGCTTTCCATAAAAAGAACGAAAACAGTTTTAAATTGACTTACTAGCCACAATTCGGCGAAATATAACTTATCACACTTAAGTCTGTGTAGACACATTGTGGTACCCTGAGGGGGAATTAAAGGGGAATGGGGATTTGATTACAGTTCCCAGTTGGTTGTCGTTTTGTCCCTGAGCGTGTCTGAGCCATCTTGTTGCATCTTGTTGCATCCGCGAATCTGAATTATGTGAAGCAGCTGATAGTTTTGGGAGGTCATGGAAATAATAACTTTCTAAAGTTCTTTGCCTCAAATTACTGAGGGACAGTGACACGAAAAGTGGAGTGTATCCTACCGTGACCCTATGTCCCCACAACCTCTGTAGAGGTCGTCGTCGGTAAGGCGCATTAGCTCCCCTCTCTGCTTTTCAAGAGAAACTCACTTGTTGTGGATTTGCTGAGTTCTGGCCATAATTGTCAAGAGGTCTCGCAGGTTGGAAAGTTTTTCCACTTTTCATTGGTTTTTATTTGTACTATACATTCGCTCCACTTGGGTGTACATAGATTGGAGGTGTGAAACTTTGATCTGCAAGTCCCCTTTCGCGGGTGGATCCTTTTCGATCTAGCTCGTCTGCCACTCCTTTGTGGTCAGGAATCCTGCATAACCTAACTTCACAAGCCTCAAATGGATTTCAACTGCCGCGATGGCCTTGATGGCTGCCAATATACATGTACTATATACTAATATCATCGTGAGATGTTGGCTTTATTAGCCAACTGCTTCTATTGCAGCCAATATCTCAGCATGGAAGACACTGATGTTGTCTGGGAGGCGCTGTGAGCATCGTAAGTTCAATGAATCTAAGAAGGTTCCGGCGCCGGTTCCTGGCATTTTACCTGCCACAGGTTAACTTATAGTAGGTCCCCATTTTTTCGAAAATATACGGCGTAGAAGGCGATCGTTGTCTTCTTTACAGGTTCTTCGACAGGGAGCTTATAACTCAGTTTTCTATCTATTACGATACCTACCAAGGTATTTAGCGCTGTTCGGTGGTCCCATTTAAGAAAGGAAGGTCAATAGAGTAGTGCGAATAGAACAAGCTCTGTTTTTTGGCGGGTTGATTCCCAGTCCACAGAGCTTAGCACAGTCTCCGAGGATTTCAAGGACATGGTTTAGAAATTCACCAATCGTGAGAAGGAGCTTGCCGGTGGCCATAATCCGCGTAAGCAGTGGCTTTTATTCCTTCTCTTTTTAGATTCAGAGGTATTTCATAAACAACTAGGGTTCACAGAAGAGGTGATATCACTCCTCCTTGAGGACTTCCCCTTAAGGTGGATACAATGTTCCAACGAAGCAAAAGTTTATTTTTCTAAAATTAAAGATTTTTACATTTTCCTAGTAAACGGAATTTGGCGACAGGGAAATGTACTTCATCTTCAGTTTGACTAATAGAATTATGCCCAACGATTATATTGTACTAAGCTGATCCTTATATAAGCCTATAAAACCCCTTTTTTTAACCAACGCCTTTTGATTCTAAGTAAACTGTCAAATGATTTTAGTAATGGCTGGATAAGACTCCTAAAACCCTTTAAAAAAAAAATTTGTTTCATACCACAATATCTTAATTCTTCTATTTCTTGAACTAAAGACGTAAAAATAGAAAGCAAAATATGGACCATCGCTTAATCAGCCGAATCCCTATCCTTCCACGGAATCTCTTGCAGGCGTTGCCTTCGGCCGTCACCATCAATATCACATTCTTACTACCAACTCTGAGACTTATATTATTGTGAATATAATTAACATGATAAGTAGATAAGGATAAACAGTTTAATTAAGCAAAACAAATAAAAATAAATATGTATCCACTGTAATCCATTTAGGATTGATTATAAACCAAAATCAGATGCGACTACAGCTAACGAAATGTGTTAAATAGATAAATTACGAATAAAACTTAAAAAACATCTTAAAATAATCGAAAAAATATATATAATATACATAGATGAAAACAAAAATAAAATTTATAATAGTAGATTAAATAAGTATTCAAATAATGTAAATTGAAGACTTTTTTTTAAAAATAAAAAAAATAAAAAATTTATTTTTAAGTTAGGTACTATTATATCTATTGTTATAAGGAGACTATATATATATTACTTGTATAATGAGAAACACAGGTGTACGAAGGATGCGAAAATGTTATGTAACGATAATAATAAGGAAATTGTAAAATTCCAATTAAATATAAGAAAATCATTATATTTTACGAAAGTGGTTGTTTGTGATTTTTATTGTTGTTGCATGCGGAAAATCCTTAAGAGAAATTGATTTTTATTTTCAGAAAAGGGTAAGTTCGTAACTTTTAGTCAACAAAACTAGAATAAAAAAATATTGAGAAAATATTTGAAAAAAAATGGTACATGCAAATTTAGGCTTCCAGGCTGATCCCACAATGCAAAAACTGTAAGTGCCTCGGGCACATTAAAAATTATCGTTCTGAACCACCTAAGTACATTAAATGCGCAGGTAACCACAATACAATTGAATGTTCCAAACCGCGAGAAGAAGTACCTAAATGCAGAAACTGCAATGGAAAGATCCAGCCAGCTACCGTGGTTGCTTCATTGCAAATGAGCTGCAAAAAAAAGTTAAACAACATTACAAATAAAAGAACTTAAGAAGTAGACTCCATACATACGAGTACAAGTGAAGAGATCAAAGTATTAAGTGAAAAACTTAAAGAACCAACAGGATGCAGCGATATAGTTAAAAATGCAAGCCAATGAATTACCGTTCCAAAAGGGAATTTCTAATCAATAGAAGAAGAGGATCGTCAAGTTCAAAAGCACACATTTTCGACAAAAGAGCCTGATGCCAAACTCTGTCAAATGCCTTAGAAATATCAAGTGCAACTACAAGTATCTTGCTTTCGCCAGATTGATATACGCTTTGGTTCCACTTTTCGATGCGACATGCCATCGAATGAATCTGTTGCTACGAAAACCGTACTGCCGGTCATTAAGAAGTTTTCGTGTTTCGAGATATTTCATGAGCTGACGGTTTATCAGCGTTTCCATGACCTTGGAAAGAAGGGACGTAAGTGCAATGGGTATATAGGAGGAGAGAGAGGAACATTCCCCTTTAGGGACGGGCTGAACAAATGTTGTTTTCCATCTTCTCGGAAAGAGTCCTAAAGGGCAGGATTGGTGAAAAAGTTTACGCAGTGGTTTTGCCAGCAAGGAAGAACACGTCTTCAGAAGGAGGGGAGATATACCTTCTGTACCAGCGGATTTGTGAATGTTAAGATCTTTAAGAACTTTTGCTACTACATGAGTGCGAAAGTGGATATGTCCAATTGAAGACTCGACGCACTCAAGTGTAGGCGGAGGCAAAGCAAAGCAAGCAAATTAACGAGCTTTTAGAGAAAGTTGCCAAAGACTATAATTTCAATGACTAAATGGCATTCCAAAGTTTTCTGAGATATTTACTTAAATCTTCTCGCTTCTTTGAAATTTAGAATAGTTATTTGCTTCAAAGACACCTTATACTCGTATACCGTTTACCGTGTACATATATTGACCTGTCAATCTATGTATTTTTATATCCTTAAAATAATATCCTTTCTTTACGTGAGAACTTCGATTTTTCCCCCAAACCCGGAAATACTTCTTTTCCTTCTTGTATAGTGAGAACAGCAGTACTATACCGGTTTCCAGAAGTAAAATTCCGTAAAGTGAATTCCCGCTTTACAAGCCGTCCAATTCAGTTTAAAGCTTCTGGCACTCTTGCCAATCTATACCATTCAGTTCTTTTCTAAGGCCAGCTGAAGCCATAGGAGTCCTCATTCTTCAAATTTATGCCGCCGCCGGTCTAAAATAACCATCAAAGGATAATTTGCACAATTTTAGCCTTAATTTCTAACGCCGGAACCACTTTCGTTAACATACAAAGGTGCTAAATGGTAATTAGTTGGTAGTTTGCCACTTTCCAAATCTTGATCATCAAATCAAACCTACGAGTCGGTATTACAAATAAATCGAACGGTGACCTTTGAAAAAAATAAATTCACAAAGTACTGTGTGTTTATATGTGAAAGGATATGAGTAGCTTTGCGTGTAAGACATACGTTGAAAAGGGAAACAGTTTGTAACAACTTCTCCCCATTAGCGTGTTGAGCACTGTTCCAATCCCACTCAACAAAACCATAATATTCGGACTTACTTACAGGCACTGTAGTCACTTAGTCAGACCCGAAGTTCGTGTACCAGAACCTTTCATGCCATGCCTTGATATTTGAAGCAACTTCCAGCTTAGTTTAAACTGATATTGAGAATGACATTAGCGATATGAGCAGTTCCAATCCAAGAGCACCCCAGACTTAAAAAGCATTTTGTTTGTTGCGATAGCATTAAATCTATGGAAGACAAAATGGCACTAAAACTTGATGCTTCCATTTTGCCATCATATGGACCTGGCTCCAAAGGATTCATGACTTACAGCGCTATTTAATATCCGAGGTATATCTCCTTTCCACTTTATTGAGTACTTTGTGATTCAATAGCTTTTTTCGAAGGACCTAGATAGGTACGGGCTTCCAAATAAACTTTTAGTGGCATTGTGCTAGTACTAAGAGAGTCTTTGATGTCCTTTTCGTTTTCATTTAAATATAGAAAAGGGTTTTTAGGAATTGAGAGTGATTTCCCGAAAATCGTTATCAATTCGGATTTAACAAATCTCCGATTTCAAATATGTGAACAGTAAAGGACGATGTGCTTGGGAACACTTCGGTTCGCTGGAATTCTTGTTTGAGTTCTGAGCTGAATGGCATACCAGTTTGCGTACTAAACGTTCTGGCTTGATACGAGTATAAAGTGATTACCCTGGCAGACTTCGAAAGGAAACTATTGTGGTATTCGTAATATCATTCTGTATCTCAAAAATGTAGCAGTAGCTCCGAGAGATAATGTAGTAAGTTTATCTTAAGATCTAAGTCTCTATACAATGCTTCTATCTACATTCGCATTCCTCCTGAACGCAGTATTGTGTATGATCGCTAAAAACAGCTTATTTCTATTCATAATGGGTTGTATTGGAAGTTATTGAGTGTTATAAGGTGAACACAACATCTGTATAGATGGCTGGATAACTTGCGTTATGCCACAAGGCAAATCATCATTATGATGATCCTGACCGTCCCGCGGATCAGCCAGGCTGAGGTATAGTTCAAAATTAGCTCAGTGGCATTCCATGGGTCTAATTATCAGACGAAATTTAAATTCTTGATTTTAACGATCCATCATGCAGACGTGATGAGGATCGACGACCCACTCCTTGACTGAACAAATTTTCATAATCAAATACAAAACTCTCTGAAGCCTGGCTCAACCGTAATACCAAAAAGGCTTATATATTTGGCAACACCACGTACTAATAAGACTTGCAAGAAGGGGGAGCATATGCGCAATCTCAGTCTTAGCGACGTTATTAGTGTCTATCAGACCCTGTTAAACGTGAATCACCAAATCCAACGCGAACTCCCTTGTTGAAGGCCGAATTGACGGTGCAACAGATGGCTATAAAGTGCTGACTTCGTATCCTGGACTGTCTTGGTAAGAAAACGGAAAATAACTGGTCTTCGGTAGAAAGGGTTTCATTCCTCTGCGCACCTGCAATGCCCCGTCCAAGCCCTTCGATTCTGAGGCGATCCTGAAGGCAACTCTGAAGCCTTCTGGTCAGCGACTGGAGACCATTCCCAGCCAGCGTCACAGACTACGGCAAGACACCTGGCAAAGAGAAGGTGGCGATGAGTCTGCCCATAGTCCTCTCCCTGAAACTAAATTTATTCCTTTACATCGTGTAAGGAATTTGGCAATTAAGAGTTTCAAGAATAGTGTTACGGTTGTTTAGAAAGAGTAGAAGCTTGTGGCTAATTCTGCTTCTTCCGAAGTCTACCGAGTCTGTATCCCCTTCCCAAAACATTACACCAAACTACAGCTACGAGGGTGGACCAATCATCACCAGAAGATCTGGATGATACCATAATTGAGGTATTTATACCACTCTCTTGTGAAGCTAAGGCAGTTAAAACCTCACAAAACACTTCACTGAGACCGGTGAGCGCGTTGCCCTTAGCCATAGGCCATTGTCTGGAATAGCGTGAGCGGAGAATTTATCCTCGCAGTACAAGCAGCAAACTACAATACAACATCTTCTACCTGGCAAGAAAGAAAGTATACCCAGAGCTATAGAATTCTATCTACAATATCTATCTTTCATCAATACAGCTCATACGACGTGGCAGTATTGCTATACCAAGTGTACCTTGGCACTCGGCAGTAAAGACCGCTTCAGAGGTGAGTTTATCTTTAAATATTAGATACATAGGTACACATGGAATACTTTAGTAGTTACGGAAATTTTTTTAAACTTTAACGACAAAAATTGAGTTTGAGTCAAAATTTTTATTTACGATGAGAAATTGGTTACGATACGAGTTTTGAACACAACTGCAGGAATGTGTCGTCCTCGGCTGTTTGACGATTTTGGGTCATATTACTGTCATTGAATCGAGTCCTCAATGCGTCGCTGGTTTCATTGACAGTATGTCACGTAGCACCTTCTTACTGCAACCATATATCGATCGAATCAATGTCGTCAATATTGTCAAAGAAATAGTGACTAATCATTGTTCAGTTACGTTAGCCATTGACTGTAATATTTTTGAACAAATAAGGCCTCACTCCAGAAATGGCAGTTTGGCTTGTTCACAACCCCATTGAGCCAAAAGTAAGCCTTGTCACTAAACTCAATTTTTCGATAAAAATACGGGTCAACTTTAAGCTGGCCAAAAGCGGTTTCTACAAACTTCTGTAGGAAGTCTACTGGTCTAGTGGTTATATTTCCTGCAGCAATCTGATCTTACACGGGCGTAAGTTGTAAGCTTTCAGCAAAGTTGTCCACACAGTGAACAGACAAAACCCAAGACAATGCTGTCGACGCCGAATTAAAAACTTCGTGGCTACAGTTTCTTCTGCACAGTCATAACGCTGAAGCGATGTCAGCTTTATGTAATGTAATGTCGAATGTTTGTGCTACGAAATTTATCCACAATACGATTAATAGCGAGATCAGTTTATCGATCATGAGGACCTACAAAGTTACACAATCTTCTTTACGTTACCCGAATTGAAAACCGATTTACAAAATGAATTTGAACGATATGGAAACGTTCTTCTGTTGTAAGCCTATCCATTACGGCCTGTTAAAGAATACTGAATAAAAGTCAAAAATGACAGAACGGTTTGAAAGTTATACCTACGAGTATTGTAAGATTTATCTTGTAAAAAAACAACCAAAAACTCTTTATTAAATAATATTTATATATTTTAAAATGTTATACGAGTATGTATGCCCATAAATTAGACTAAATTCAATCACACTCAGCTTTTCTAAGTCCAACGTTAAACTCTTCTGTGTACATGTTAGATTTAGTATTAATTACTCCAAGCATGGATACACTTTAAGGATTTCCTAAAAATCAGAAAGTTATTCCCCATCAATTTATCATCCACCCAATAGAATGCTTTGATTAATGATTTTTATGTCTCAGAAAGTTTTCAATTAAACGCTTAAGGATATATCACAGTATACGTACGGATGGTAATAAAACTGAAATATCCTTCGAGTAGAAACATTAATTATGCAACCAAGTTGATGGTTTTATTTTTGCACACTTCAGCAGCAGTTCCTGCTTCAACGTCTATTAGCTACTTGTCACAGTCTCAATTCGGCACTTTACTGAGACAATAACCATAAAACTTTGCATATCTGGAATATTTTTCTTTGATTTGATCCTTGAATGGTGCTTACGGTAAGTTCTTGTGAAATATGGCAGAAAATCTATATTTGAATGGAATTTTCTGTGTGAAACGTAAACTTGAAGTGGCAACCAGAACACAGGAGATTGGATACAATTTTGCTACTACGTACTTATGACTGTATCTATTCAAGCAAAGTCAGCATTTGAATAATTGAACAAATTTCTATTTTAATGCGCATGGAGTGCATTTAGAAAATCACTCCTCCATAACACATTCAAATTAGAGGTAATGCTGATTTAGATACACATACGATCTGCAAAAAAAAAAAACCCTTTCGCAAAGTGAAACAGAAAATTTTGATTTGACCAACTCTGTTTTTTTTTTGTATTATTGAAGTGGATATACCCTTTCATTATCAAATAATTAGGTTTCTAGGTAATTATATTTGTCGGAGGTTACCTTGTTTTCGAAGTCGCCTGGATTTTTTAATCGTTTCTTCACTGTGAAGTGAAAGTGCGCGATGAACAGGAGGCAGTTAACTGAATTTGAAAAGGGTCAAATCCTTGCTTTTAAGGAGGAAGGTGAACCGATGAGATAAATTTATCGTCGATTAGGATTCAACGAGTCGACGATAAGGTTTTTAAAAAAGTACCAAGAAAGATGCATTACTCTAAAAGTCGACCACCATATAAAGGATTGGGGAACCGATTCATTGCGACACTACAAGTAAGGAGAAATATTGTCGGATTTACGGGCATTGACATCTCTGTGACAAAAGTTCAAAGGCAGATGAACGAAGTGGGTTTTTTTTGCCTGCCGGGCGGCTAAAACAAAACCGTTTCTTACGACAAAAATTAGGAAAAAGGTCATCTTCTCATATGAGTCCAAATTCAACTTGAACTTTTCAGATGTAAAGACCACAGTTCGATGTCGACCTATGGTTGGGGGAAGAATGTGTTGCACCTCTTCCGAAGGGGGTGCATGATTTGGGGCTATAGAAAATGGACTGGTTACTACTATGGAGAAAGTGAGCTAACACCACACGGGTATCCTGTTTCAGGACGTTTCTGTACCTTGCCATTGTACTAAAACCGCAAATAAACAATTAATTGTCCCCTGTTATTAAGGTAATTTTATCAATTTTGGAAGTAAATTCACTCCATTGTCCCGGAAACGGTCGCATCGGATAGGTGTAAAACTAAGAAATAAAAAGCCCAGAAATTTGCAGCAATTAAGTAGTCACAATTCAACAGCCATGTATATATGTATATATCCCCAGCCTAAACAATTCAATGCCAAACAGAGTTGAATCCCTTATAAAAACCAAAGGCGGTCAGACGCCGCACCTTATTACAAAGGGAAAATGTTTTCTTTTAATTTTAGCAACCAAACTGCCCTCATAAAATCAACAAAGTAATGCTAAATCTATTTTGTAAATTATAAAATAATAAATCAAGAAGCCTAGAAACTCATTTGTAAGGGGTTATAATTGCTAAAGATTTTTTATCCTGGCATAAGACGACCTTCGTGTTAGTCCTTGTGATTAAACCACTTAAGTTTGAAATCCCCAACCTTTCAACACCACAGTAAACAGAACAGTTCAAAGTCAAAGTTTTCTCTTTTATGTACTTGAGTGCGGCTGTTTTTTTGCATCCTTTTTGGATACATTTCAAATTTCGATTCTGATTATTGTTAAATAAAAGGAATGGGCTTGTTGAAATGGAATTGCTGGATATTTCGCTCTTATTTTTCAGGTGGCTTTTTCCAAACAACTGTTTTCTATGCATATGTCTTGTTGGAGGTTTAATTTTTCCCCCAGATGACATCCAGAAGTTCGAATTTTCCGGTCACAAGTGTTGGCATAAGATTAGCAGCTGTATTTTTCTGATAAATAGAGCAAAATCTTGCAATTCTTGCTCCTTAACCCATATTATCCCAAAGTATTAAAATCATAAAGTTTTAATATTTTTTTATCAATACATAAGAAAAAGCTTCTAAAAGAGATAAAGGTTACCGTTTTGCAAATCTGTATTTTATAAAAGCTGAGTTTGAGGACCGCACCTTAAATGGGGCGTTGGGAGAATATGCCTATGGTATTTGTATGCAAATAATTAAAGCTGTTCTTTTTTATATTTATTTTCTGTTAAACAAACTATGGAAAAACATTAAACAAAAATTAAGACTTGATAAACAATTCATTCATTTAAGTACAAATATGAATTTATGGAACAAAAAGTGAAAAAAAAGAATATTTTGTAGTAGGAAAAGTTTGAGAACAGTATTGATGCAAACCAACTCCACATTTCATGCATTTAAACTTTGGGTATTGACGACATCGAACTTGAGTTGCGTTTCTGACAATGTAATGCCTTCTACCATCCAGTCTTATTGAATCAGGTAGTTTTTTCTTGGTAGTCATAGGCGACTTGAGTCGAATTCGATTTGGAAGGGAAGAAGAAACTTGACCAAGTATCAAATACGTTTCAACTATGTATATAGTGAAAGATAGAAAGTCGTGCGAATCTTTAGCTTGTCCTGCTGGCGAAAGTCGGTACAATTGAAACGCGTTATTCACACACACTAATGGGAAACATCATCATTTGCCAATACCATCTCTTCAGTCTAATCCCGATCCTATACTTTCCAACATTTTGGTCAAGTCTGTCCACTCCACCCATAAACTTGTTGTATTTTCGGTAGCAATGAGGTTGGTCGACATCGACTCGTTTGTTGTTGCACCACCTCTTTACTTTACCAAGTGGGTGAACACCACTTTCGGATGAAGCTACGAGTATAGTCACAATGTTGTTATCATTGTAGCGTACTAGGCTTACGTTGGAACCTGTATCCGTTACTTGGTGGTAGAAACCCCTTGGAGTCCTTTTCATTTCTTTTACATCTTAGAGCGGGGCACCTTCAACTCTATTGGCACGAAGAGTTCCGGTGGCTTCATGAACTATCTTCTCCACTTCATCAAGTAGGCGTAAAGATGTAAAAAAGTTATCAATGTAAAAACTGTAGTGGTCACCACTTGGCAGCTTCGAAATCAAGTTCATCAGGACAGAACCACCTACGCCGAGACTTGGCATCGTATTACCTGTTTTAGCCCCCTGGTAAGGCTCACAATAGATAAGATAGCCCAATCGAGTGCATAGTGACCAGATTTTATAACTAAAATGGATTGGTTTATCGTGTATGTGCTGCTTAGTTCCATGTTTTCCGAAATAAGGCACCACTGACTCATCAATTGATAAATTTTTGTCTCCGGGAAAAAACTTCAACCATCTTTAATTCATCATATCCCACAGAGTCAGTCGTTCATAGACCTTCCCGGTGTTTAAACGTGTTTCGATTTGCGATTGCTTAGTGAATTCTATAAGTAAGACATTTGAGGAGTGTTAGATAGGCTCCAATTAGCACAGTGGCAGTGTGTTCGATCGACATATATTAGGTCGTGGGTTCGACTCCGAGTGGAGTATAAATTTTTTATTTTTTATTTTTTTTCTTTGTTTTTTATTTTTACGTTAAAAATAATAAAAAGTGAGAGAACAACATCACGCGATGTCTTCGGAAGAGCGTCCCGCTATTCTAATAGCGGGACCAGCTGAAAAGTCTGGTGATATTTCCAGTGGGTCAAACCAACCAGCAGCAGTGGTTGAGCCAAAGATGAAGAGGAGGAGGAAGATGAAGCCTGCTCCGAACCCATTGAAGCGCACTTCCCTCTCAGCATCAAGAGAAAAGCTGCCGGACGAAGCGAGGGAAGAGGCGCGCGCCATAACAACTAGGGCAGTAGCACGGCAGCAAAAAATGCAAAAGGCACTCAATTATCATCTCCCATATGTGCCTGATGGTAGAAAAGGCCAAGATAATGAAGCTGGCAACATGTTCGCATCTCTGGCGGCTTCTGAGTCAGATGATGAAGAAGAGGAGGTGGAAAAAATTCACTCCCATATTAAACAGCTCCAGCAAAGAGTGCTAGCTATTAAAGCTAAGCAAATAGCAAGGAGGGAGAAGGAGCGGCTGGGAGAACTTCAGGACTCTCGGCAGCCACAACAACAAAAACAACAAAAATCAAACCAGCAGCCTAAATTTACACAGGCTCAAAAAAGATGTCAGCAGGCACCACAACAACAACAACGACAACAACAGCAGCAGCAGAACAGCCAGCAAAAACAACAACAACAAAAGCAACCACAACAACATCAACAACAACAACAACAGCAGCAGCAGCAGCAACAAAAACAACAACAACAAAAAAATACTTCAAAAGTAAGAGTTCCACCTATAAATACTTATAAGATGGAACTCAAGGAGACGATAGAACTATGTAAGTCGGCCATAGGCAACAACTTTTTTATAAAAAGATTATCATTAGATAGGCATGCGATCCACTGTAACACAGTGGAGCGCTATCATAAAGTTAGAAATTTGTTGAAGGATTCGACGACTGAGTTCTTCTCATACACCCCGAAGGGGGAGAAGCTGCAAACTATGCTGCTGAGGGGGTTAGAATCGTCTACGGATCCGGAGGAGCTCCTTGCACTGCTTAAAGAAAAGGAGTGCGAAGAGCTCAAATTCGTGGGGGTTAAGCCATTCGTCACGGCTAGAGCCAAAAGGGAGAAGCGTAAACTACCGTTTTTCCTGGTCCAGCTAAGTCCCAACAGCAAACTGGATGGTCTAAGGAGCATAAAAGTCCTAGACTACCAGGTTGTACACTGGGAAAAATTAAAGAGGAGCGAAAACATTTTACAATGTGTTCGCTGCCAAAGGTTCGGGCACGCCGCGTCGAACTGCGAAATGCAGCCTCGATGCGTGAAGTGCGGAAAGAACCACAAGTCAGAGGAATGCGCTCTAGGCAAGGACGGAGCGACAGAAACAAGCCAACTCTCTTGTGCCTTATGTAGGAACACGGGACACACCGCAAATTATCGGGGTTGCCCCAAATTCCAATACATCAAAAGAGTAAATCTGGCTCGGCAGCAGAAAGTGGAAGTTAAACGTCCTCTCGTGCAGGCACAAACACCAGCCGTTACTCCCCAAGTTACCTATGCCCAAATGGCAGCAGGTAGGGGAACTACGGTACAACAAGCAAAGGTGGCTTCTCAGGCCCCAGCGCCTAGAGCACCGGAACCTGTACCTGACATGCTGGCTATCTTGCTCTCTATTCAGGGGCAGATGGCTCAGCTTCAGCGTCAAATACAGGAACAGGCTACGCGGGTAGATCAAATATACGCGCTGCTGCCGGGCCTAACGCACCTCCAGTCGTAATGGGTACGTACATGGCGGAGCAAACCCTGAAGGTCCTTGCAGTGAATGTTAATTCACTGATTAGGTTCGAACGAAGAGCCACACTGTTTAAGTTGCTTAAAGACCAAGCCCCTGATGTGCTTTTGGTTAGCGAAACTAAGCTTACCAAAAGACACAAAATGAGGCACAGAAGATATGAAATATTACGAAGAAACCGACCCAATTCCATTCAAGGAGGAGGTGTTGCGATCTTTGTAAGAAAGGGACTGCATTTCAAAAGAGTATACAGTCGTGTGGTACGTCGGTTTCAGGTGCTGGAAGCATGCGTCATGTACATTCCTCTCCGTAGTGGAAAGCGGTTGTACATGGTGTCTGTCTATGCACCTAAGGCTACTCAATCCACCTTATTCATCTCAGAGCTCGAGACACTTTTTCGGTTCCTGAGGCTGGAATTGGAAGACAATTATTTTATTATCGGCGGAGATTTCAACGCCAAACACAGTGATTGGGGAAACAATATACCAAATACTAGAGGGAACCTACTATTCAATTGGTGGGGCCAGCACAGTGTGATGTATCGACTCGGCCTCAAAGCGACGGATAGTCCGTCGTTTCCCAGACACGGGTCCTATTTGGATCTCCTGCTGTTCGATTCACGAATACAACTGACGTGCACTAACCAACAAACTACAAACTGTCTACGCACTTTCGTGTATGACAGTGACCATTGCGGTCTCAGCACCGAAATAACTGTTCCCAACGAAATTGCGGAATTGGATGAGTTTGTTCAAAGGCATTCCTACAATTATAGTAGGGTGCGTTGGACACACTTTTCAAGAATACTGACCAGAGCACTCTCCTCGAATTCGCTCTACCCACCGTCCAACAGAAATCTGTCAAACGAGGAGATTGACAGGTATCTTAGACTAATGGACGAGACAATCAAACGAACAATGGACAAAACGATACCACGGTATCAACACACTGACGACGAAGACTTATTCCGCAACGCAACCATTGACGCACTGCACCGACATAAAAGTAGACTGCTGTCAAGACTAAAAACCTTGTACAGACAGTTTACTGACAGACATAACCCGGAGATCATGACATTGAAGTCGTCGATTAAAAACCTCCAAACATTAATAAAGGAAAATTACAGAAACTCTGTAAGTTTGTATTGGAACAACAAAATTCGGGCTGTAAACACCAGCAACCCGAATATGTTCCCGCAAATAAATAAAATATTTCGGAGAAATAATCAGAACGACCTTCCATGTCTTAGAATCGCCCGAACGACGAACAACGAACAAATACTTGTAGCAGCAGGCATTGATCCAAATGAGGCCGTTGATGATGACAATTTCTTTGTGGTCGAGGATCCGCAGGAGAAGGTACAGGCTATAGGAGCGACTTTCCAGGAAGTGTACAAGGCGAATTATATCATTGGCCCGAACCACGACCTGGAGAGTCGAGTCCTTGTGCACAATTCCTGCCTTCGAAATGAAATTGCGAATTGGCGATTCGAGAACTCGGGTTTCACCCAGTTCAGTGACGAGAATATGGCAAATAATGTCATCACCAACGAAAGGGTATTACCAGCGTTCATTTCGAAGGAAGAGCTCCAAACGATCTTCGAATCGCTTAGAAATAAGAAATCAGTGGGAACCGATGAAATACCGAACATTGTGCTTCGACATCTCCCACTAGAAGCGGTGGACATTTATACCATCTTGTTTAATAATGCAATGAATAATGCACATTATCCAGCGCATTGGAAAACTGCGGTGGTACATCCCATTCCCAAAAGGAATAAAGATACTTCCAATCCGGCGAATCTCCGCTCGATTAGTCTTCTTCCAAACATCAGTAAGGTTTTCGAGAAGGTGATCAATAGAGTCCTGACTAAGTGGGTTGAGGACAAACATATAGTTCCGGATAATCAGTTCGGGTTCAAGGCGGGGCATGATGTCATTCATGCTGCGTCTAAACTGGTTTCTGATATCCAGTGGAACAAAGGCAAGAAACAGTGCACTGGTGCCTGCCTGATTGACTTGGAGAAGGCCTTCGATACCGTATGGTTAGAGGGACTCTTCTTCAAGCTGGACAGGTTGGGCATTAGTAAAACACTGCTGTATATTCTCTTTGATATGCTCTCCAGTAGACAGTTCATCGTGAAGAATGGCGATGTGACTTCTGCTGGAACATTTAACATTAAAAACGGTCTGCAACAAGGTGCGGTAAATTCGCCGATCCTATTCAACATTTACACAAGTGATCTGATAGGTTCACTTCACCATGCCATAGCGTACGCAGACGACTTAATCGCGTACAGATCAGGTCCAAAGATTGAGGTCATTAATACACTTTTGCAACGTGACTTCGACAAAATTAAACAATATTGCGATGACTGGAAGTTGAAAATCAACTTTCAGAAGTCGGAAACCATTCTGTTTAGAACGCCTTTGTCTGGGGCCTCTAGGGATACCAGAAAGAATTGGCGAAAGTTCTCTATCGTCGGACAGCATGGACAGCCACTTGCTTGTCGAAATGTAGTCAGATACCTTGGGATCTGGCTAGATCAATATCTGTATTTTAACAAACATATAGATGTTGCTCTGGCCAGAGCCAGAGGTGCTTTTACCCTTACAAGGAGACTGTTTTATAACAGCCAACTCGATGCGAGGGTGAAGGTGATCTGCTACATGGCCCTTATCAGGCCCATGCTTGTATTTGGATGTCCCGTGTGGTTCAACGTGAGAGCAAGTTTATTGGAAAAGATTCGGGTGTTTGAGAGGGCTTGCCTTAGGGCTTGTCTTCGCTTATACAGAACACCAGAGTCTGAGTACATAAAATTCTATCGTAATGAGGTCTTGTACAATAGGGCGAACCTAATAAGAGTGGACAATTTTGTTATTAAGTTGACTCGAAGGCACATTGCAAGAGCAATGACATCGTCGAACAACCTGATCTCTGGGGCTTACTACCCTAATTATATGTATCATGAGAGAGTTCGCTTTGACGGCTATGTTCCTCCAGAAGCGTTCCTCTACCTTGATAGCAAAGGTCTGATCCAGGACAGATTGGCGGTGCCGCTAATCTTCCACGTTGCTCGAACAGCTGCGGACAGGCGACTCAACTACGACAGAGACGTCGCACACGGCAGTGCGGAGCGTCTCCGGTTTAGTAGGGCGGTAGGGAGTCGCGACATGAGGGATGTTGCTCAGCAGCACCAGCAATTTTGGTGGCTTATTGAAGGAGAGGATGCGTCGTCGTCGTATTCCGCCTGCAATAGGTAGCTTCATGTTTTTGTTCTTTTAGCCATGGCCGGCTTACATAGTTTTAGGTAGGATTAAGTTAGATTTAAGTAAAACAAAAAAAAAATATAAAAACAAAAAAAAAAATAAATGAAAAAAAAAAAAAAAAGTATATATATGTACATATATTTATATATTAAGTATATATTTATTATGTATATATATATATTTATATGTGTATGTTATGTATTAGATTTAAGTAGGTTAAGTAGATTAAGATTTATTCTTAGGTAGTTTGTAAGTGTTACTTTTAAGTTTTTATAATTAAGTAAAAAAAAAAGTCAGGTTACTAAGTTTTTGTTAAAAAATGTTTTCTTAGTTTTAATATTGAATAGAGATAGTGTAAACATGTAACGTAGGATTCGTCGAAAGACATAGATTAAGTATTATGTTTAACTTAGAGTGCCCGCATGGGGCCAGTAAGTTAGAATAAGATTATCTGTAAGTTATTTAAGCTAATTTTTAAGCATTTTTTTGTCTAGCATGTAAGAATTAATGAATTAACTGAAATAAAAATGCATTTAAAATGAAATGAAATGAAAATGAAATGGCAGTTATCACATGCATGAAAATAACGTTACAGCTCTTCAAATCGATCACGGGTCATGCATGAGGCAACTCCTGGATGATGAGTATCAATGCTCTTATCCCAGTACAATCTGTAAAGCGATGTTCTATTGTAACCCGATAAAAGTGAGTTACCTACAAAATTCTTTACTTCTTCTGCAGTTATTCGGAAGCTGACTTGTTCTTTAGCAATAGCATTTTTTTCTGTTAAAGAGCGCAACAATTCATAAACTTCATTGTCAAAAAACATCTCGAAAAATTCTAAGGGATTATCTTTATCTAGAACAAAGTCGGGTACAGTTTACCCCATTTCAGGCTTTGAAGTAATATCCTTTTGTTTCCATTTCCTTATAATAGCTGACTTAGTTTTCTTTATATGTGGTTCATCCAAGCGGGGTTTATATGTAGATTCCTCTTGTTCATCCTGATCTATGAATGGAATTCCTTCAACGGTTTCCAAGACTCCTTCAGTTGATGGAACCAGGCATCGTACCTCGGCTTCAGCCAACAATTGACGACGAGCGAGATTGCTAATATTTCCCGCATCCTCACTTCCACTGTCTTCATCACTTAAATCGACATTAAATATATCTGCAGAAATAATTAGGCTATCTTCTTTCAGTGCTGATATAATTTCATGAACACTGAGTCTGCAAAGAAAATTCAAGAAACACAATGATTTGAAAGAAACGTCCACGGTGTCTACTATTCCCAATGCACCTTAAGTGGGGCCTTAAACAAACGTCAATAATTTGCTAATAAAAATACAAAATAACATTGTTTTCTTTATATTTAGTAATAGTCTAGTTCATAAACATAAATAAAACAAATGTCATATTATAACGATAGTATTTACCTATTTGTTATTACTTACCTTTTCTTGGACGGGTAAGATACACAAAACACAAATAAACGAAAGCGCGTGTATTTTTCAAAGACTACTATGTTACACTAAAAGGGGTCAGGTTTTGAACACTTGTTAAAAAATTGGAAATTTGATGGAAAATGTTGATGAACTTTAAATGGGGCGCTGGTATATTGTAATATGGGTTAAATAATAATGTGGTTGGCGAAATCTTCACTGTAGAGCTTCTTGTCGACGAAACCCCAAAAGATGACTAATTCCAGTGTCATGATTACACGTGCGATCTTAGCATGTGTAATTCATTAAGAATGAGGAAGTCAATCTCGAAATCATGCCTTTAAGCAAAGTGATAGAGGTAGACATTCTTTCTGAGGGACGCGAAATAAGTTTTAGTAGCAGCTTTTTGGGGGAAAAAATATAACTTCATTCACAGCATGATAATGACCAAATTAATGACAATTTCATCAGATTTCTTCTACTATGTATTATACGAGGGCGGGTCAATAAGTCCATGACTTTTGGATTAAAACACAGATTTTTTGATAAAAAAATAATTTTATTTTTCAACGTAGTCTCCCTTGAGCTCTATACACTTTGTCCAACGCTTCTCCAATTTTTTTATCCCTTCCAAAAAAAATGATTTGTCGAGGTCCTCAAAATAGGCCTTTGTTTGCGAGATGACTTCATCATTGGAGTCAAATCTTTTTCCACCAAGCCATTTCTTCAGGTTTGGGAACAAGAAGTAGTCGCTCGGAGCCAAATCTGGAGAATAGGGTGGATGAGGGAGCAATTCATAGCCCAATTCATGGATTTTTGCCATGGCAACTGCACATGTGTGCACCCTTGCATTGTCTTGGTGGAAAAGAACTTTTTTCTTGGCCAAATGAGGTCGTTTTTTTTTCAAATCGTCATTGAATCGGTCCAATAATTGGCATAATATTCCCCATTGATTGTTCTTCCCTTTTGAAGGTAGTCAATGTGGATTATGCCGCGTGCATCCCAAAAAACAGTCGCCATAACTTTATTGGCTGACAAACCCACCTTGGCCTTCTTTGGCGCCGATTCACCCTTAGAAACCCACTGTTTTGACTGTTGTTTGTTCTCTGGTGTGTTGTGATGGATCCATGTTTCGTCCACGGTTACAAAACGGCGCAAAAACTCCTCCATATTGCGATTAAACAACGCCAAACCTTCCTGTGAAGTTGTTACACGATTGCGTTTGTGGTCGACTGTGAGCAAACGCGGCACCCATCTTGCGGAAAGCTTTCTCATGCCCAAGTGATCATTCAAAATTGAAACCACTGAGCCATGTGAGATCCCTACGGCTTCCACAATCTCTTGCACTTTCAATCTTCGGTCGGCCAACACCATATCGTGAATTTTTTCGATTGTTTCGGGTGTAGAGACCTCAACTGGGCGTCCAGGAGGTTCGACATCTTCAGTGCTTGTACGGCCACAACGAAATTCAGTAAACCACTTTTTTACCATTGAAATCGATGGTGCAGAGTCCCCATAGTATTTATCAAGCTTAGCCTTGGTCTCGGTAATGGTTTTTTTTCGCAAGAAATAATGCTTAATAAGCACACGAAATTCACTTTTTTCCATTTTCTCCTCAAATTAGTGAGTAGTCTGATAAAAATAGCTGTCAAACACAAACTAACTGACGCAGCAAGTTTAAATTTTGACAGGAGTCAACTGACAGATGCCTGTTGACAGGAACAGTGTTGCTGTTTCAGTAAAGAGGTCAGAAATTCAAAAATGCACGGACTTATTGACCCGCTCTCGTATTTATAGATTTTCCTTTGATTCGGAGATTTCTTAGAATTTAAATAAATGCGTCAAGTGACAGTTTGCAAAACAATATTTCTAAGAATTAGAGGTAAGCCAAATAATGGGTGTATGTGTATTGCATGAGAAATTAAATGAAAATAATTTGTAATTCTGAGTATGAATGAATTGTGAACGTTTGTTGGTCGTGGATATTTGATGGGTTCAGCTATCTGCAACTCGCGTGACCAGTAAATGATGAACCAAACTGGTAGTTAACGAGACCCTCTGCTATCCACCAAATGTTGGTTGTATATGGGATCGTATCTTATTTCAGTACGTCGTATCTATCAAACTATACGACCATGCATATTATATGAGTACCATGATATTGCAAAGGGTACAATTGACGAAATAGGCGATATAGATTTTTTTTGACGTACGTGAACAAATTTTTCTATTTATTATGTGAAAATAAGAAAGAAAATAATACATTTGAGTTTGCGTTTTCTGGAATTACTCCCGACACGAAGTCGGAACAACTCAGTTCTTTAATTGTCTTTAATTGTAAAATAGATTTTACAATATGTGTAACTTTCAAACCATGCTGTCATTTTTCATTTAGTCAGTTGTGGTTGATTGCCCGTAATGGCTAGGTTTACAACAGAAGAACGTTTCCGTATCATTCCAAATCTTTTGGAAAATCGGTCTTCAATTCGGGAAACGTAAAGAAGGATAAATTTCGTAGCACAAACATTCGACATTACATTACCTAAAGCTGAACAATGATTAGTGACTATTTCTTTGACAATATTGACGACATTGATTCGATCGACATATGGTGCCAGTAAGAAGGCGCTACGTGACATACTGTCAATGAAACCATTGATGTATTGAGGACTCGATTCAATGACAGTAATATGACCAATTTCTCATCATGAAGTTCCGTAGCTATTAAAAAAAAGTGTTCCTTTTAGATACTCGTACATATTTAAAGATAAACTCACCTCTGTGGTAGTCCTTAATACCGAGTGCCAATGTGCCCGTGGTGATAAGCAGCGAAACTGCCAAGTGGTGTGAGCTGTATCTGTATTGATTGAAGATAGATAGATAGAATTCTAACTTAGCTCTGGGTATACTTTCTTTCTTGATAGGTATACGATGTTGTAGTTTGCTGCTTGTACTGCGAGGATAAATTTTTCGCGGACGCTATTCCAGACAATGGTCTATGGCTAAGGCAAACGCTATCACCAGTCTTAGTGAGGTGGTTGGTGAGGTTTGAACTACCTAAGGTTCATAGCATCGAAGTAGAAATACCTCAATTATGGTATTATCCAGATCTTCTGAGGTGGATTCGTCCACTGTTGTAGCCGTAGTTTGGTGTGCTGTTTTGAGTAGGGTATATTGACTCGGTAAACTTTGGAAGAACCAGGATTAACGGGCCCCTACTCTCTCTGAACAATCTTAACACTATTTCTTAAACTCTTAATAGCGAAATTGCTTACGCAATGTAATGGAATAAATTCAGTTGTAAGAGAAGGTACCATTGACAGACTCATAACCACCTCCACTTTGGCAGGTGTCTTGCCGTAGTCTATGAGCTGGCTCGGAATAGCCTCCAGTCGCTGACCAGAAGGCTTCAAAGTTGTAATATAGTATTCATATCACTTCATGATCTCCTCGTAATCAAACGGCTTGGGCGTGATATTGCCTAAAAGCATACGAGGTTTCATAAATCTGCAGCATTCTTGAGGTTGAGAACTGATAGAGAGCATGCTTGACGCATTCGTAGTAGCAAGATGAAGCAGCACTCCAATTTGTCGTATGTGGTTTTTCCGTCAAATTGGGACATGTGGGGAGCCCAAACTACAAGAACTTCTTTAGCCGTCTTACAAAATATCATGGGGAAGGCTGTAATTTGTTTACTAGGACAGTTCGTCGATGAATCTACGTCTTTTTGAAGCCAATTAACTGACTGACTTACATCTCTTTCGCATTCCAAGGATATGGGTCAGAGCATTGGACATCACATTTGGCTTTCTGGAACGAAGACAACTGACATACTCTTACTTGTATTCCAAGGAACGCGGGTCAGCGTATTAGTCTGCACATTTTTGTGTTTTATTTTTAATTTTACCCTGTTTGGTCGTCCGTATTGTCTTGGAAGTGCAGAGGACTGAAGCTCACTCTACCGAAGACCAATTATTTTCCGACTTCTTACCAAACCTTTTAGGATGAGAATTCAGCACTTTATAGTCAGCTGTTGCATCGCCAACTCATCTTTTAAGAACGAGTTTATGTTGGATTTTTAGCAGCTAATCCACGTCTAACAGGGTCTGGTAGGCAGGCTAAGACTGAAATTGCGCATATGCCCCCCCTTTCTTGCAAGTCTTATTAGTACGTGGTGTTGCCGAATATATGTATGTATAAGCCTTTTTGGTATTACGGTTAAGCCCGGCTTCAGAGATTTTTATATTTGATTATGAAATTTTGTACAGTCAAGGAGTGGGTCGTCGATCCTCATCACGTCTGCGTGATGGCTGGTTAAAATCAAAATTTTAAAATTCATCTGATAATTAGACCCATGGGATGCCACTGAGCTTTTTTTGAACTAGACCCTAAGCCAGGCTATTCCTCCGTACGATCCAGGTCATGATAATGACGATTTAACTTGTGGCATAACGCAACTTATGCAGCAGTCATAACACTCAATAACTTCCAATGCCACCGACGCTTCCTATTATGGTGAAAAGGAATAAGCTGTTTTTAGTGATCATACACTATATCGCATTCAGGAGGAGTGCGAATGTAGACAGAAGCATTGCATAGTGAGTAAAATAATAAGATAGACTAACTTCATTGTCTCTCGGACCTACTGCCATATTTTGCAGATACGGATAACGGCATTATGAACGCCGAAATAGTTTCTTATCCAAAGTAACAGTTTCAAGAAATCTGCCAAGGTAATCATTTTATACTCGTAACAAGCTAGAGCCGATAGTACGCAAACTGGTATGCCATTCAGCTCAGAACTCACCCAAGAATTCCAGTGAACCGAAGTGTTCTCAAGCTCATCGTGCTTCACTATTGACATATCGTATTTCAGATCAGAGGTTTCTAAGATCCGAATTAATGAAAATTTTGGGAAAATCACTCTCAATTCCTAAAAACCATTTCGTGTATTGGAATGAAAACGTAAGGGACATCATAGGCTCTCTTAATATTCGTACAATGACACTACCAACTTATTTGCAAGCCCGTACCTATCTGGGCCCCCCAAAAAAAACTATTGAATCCCAAAATAGTCAATAAAGTGTAAATAGGGTTAAGCCTCGGACATGAAAAGATTCTGGTGCACGAACTTCGAGTCTGACTAGGTAACTACAATGCCTATAGTCCGAATATTATGGTTTTGTTGAGTGGAATTGGAACAGTGGTCAACACGCTAATGGGGAGGAGTTGTTACAAACTGTATCCCTTTTCAACGTATGTCTTACACGCAAAGCTACTCATATCCTTTCATATATAAATACACAGTCCTTGATGATTTTTTTTTCAAAGGTCACCGTTCGATTTATTTGTAATACCGACACGTAGGTTTGATTTAATGGTCAAGATTTGGAAAGTGCGAAACTACGAACTAATTACCATTTAGCACTTTTGTGCTAAAGGCTAAAACTGTGCGACACAAAATGTAAGAAAGATACAGGAGGATAGGATACGGGCAAATTATCCTTTAATGGTTATCTTAAACCGGCGGCATAAATTTGAAGAATGAGGACTTCTATGGCTTCACCTGGTCTGTAGAAAAGGACTGAATGCTGTACCTATAGATTGGCAGGAGTGCAAAAACTTTAAACTTAATTGGACAACTTGTATAGAGAGTATTCGCTTTACAGGGTTTTATTTCTGGAAACCAGGGTAGTGCTGCGGTCCTTGCTATGCAAAAAGGAAAAGAAATATAAGATTAGGTCAATCATATGCAGAGAACATGGATTGACAGGCCAATATTGAATTGAGCGAAGAATTTCCGCTAGAAATTTAAACGGTATATAAGGTTTTCTTGAAGCAAATAAGTTTTCTAAATTTCAAATAAGCGAGAAGAGCTAAGTAAATAGGTCAGAAAGCCTCGGTATGCCATTTAGTCTTTGAAATTATAGCCTTTGGCAACTTTTTCTAAAAGCTTGTTATTTTGGTGAAAGTGACATTAAAGTATTGACAGACTGCAGAAAATATCTTGCACGGTAAGTGCAATCGTCAAAATGATTTGCTTGAAGGATAGAGGTAAGAAATAGTCCTTAGGAAATATTAACTTATGTACCCTTTCCGATTATAAAAAAGCACTGTGGTAGACAGAGCGATGGGTTCAATAAGCTGTCTCGCCTCGTTGACCGTAAACCCCTTCTTCTCCACTTTCATCTTAATACTAGTGAAAGAGCCACTGACAAAACGCTGCTTTCTTCCGATTATGTCAATATCATCGGCGTATGCAAGTACGTGGGCGGACTTTTGAAAAATTGTACCTCTTGTGTTGGCGCGTGAATTTTGAAATATTCTGTCACGAATAATTAATGAAATCGCTTGGCAGCGCATTGCCTTGTCTAAACTCTTTTTTTTTAGATCAAAGTTCTCGGTGAGTTATTTACCGATCTTGATTGTGTAGCGTGGATTCTCCATCATCATCTTGAATAAACGGAGGAGTGTGGTAGGAATGCCGAGCATTGCTTTGCATAGCTCGTCTCTATAGATCCAACCATGCGCGGCCTTGTAATCGATGAATAGTTGGTGTGTATCGATTTGGAGCTTATGGATTTTTTTGCAAGATCTGCGTAGTGTAAATATTTGATCGATGGTGGACTTTCCTGTCCTAAAGCCACATTAATATGGACTAATCAGATTTTTGGCGACAATACGGCAGATAATTTTAATTATAATTTTAGTGGGGGCTAACGCCGCCATTTATTTGGCTTAATTCAAGCTTTAAAAACTAGGACCTAAAAACTAAAAACACATGAACTCGTTGAAAGGGACACCATGCCAGGCTAGTATACTCGAGAAGGGGGCGAACGTAAGTGGGTTGCAGAATTCTTTGAACCATCCTTTAACGAAGCCAAGGGATGAGTTTGCTTTAGTAATTATTTCATCAATATGTGAGCGGAAATTAAGCTCCCTGTAGCACACTATGCTAAGTTCGCGGATAGTCTGAACAGGGGATATAGGTTGGCTGTGGAAAAGGTAAATTCGGGGAGCAGACTTGTTACACTTACGTGAAAACGTTATCGATTGACATTTGGTGACATTGAGTTCTAAGCAGTTCTTGATGCACCAGGTGGAAAAATTATTTAGATCTATTTCAAAGAGGCTGGAGTCGCGTTGTGAAGAAATGGGTTTAAAAATTTTGGTATCGTCGGCATAAAGAAAAAGTGCTGAGTGGTGAGTGATTTTTCAAGATCGTTAATGGTTATGATGAAGAGAAGTAGGCCTAGGCGACTACCTTGAGGAACACCTGAAGTGGCCAAGAAGGGGGCGGATAGGACAGAACTGAAACGAATACTATAAAAACGATTATCCAGGTAAGAAGATATCCATTTTAGCGAAATGGCTTCAAAACCCAGTACAGGCGAATTCAAGATATTACCCGAGATAGTTGGAATAGTCAGTAAATTCGATCGGAGGAAAACTGCCCATAATTTTTTTCTCTTATTACGCAAAGAACGAAGTCAACGATTGATTCACGGGGGCTCGTAACGTGGTAGCACGTTAGGGACGAAAAAATTTATTGTCGTCAGCTCTGCTCCGTTGAAAGTGTGAGATCCTTTTTGAGTTAAGACTTTTTGGGGAGACATATTGAAAATCTCGTGGAACTTGATGTACATATATAGGTAAGTTCCTCTGACTTGTAAGGTCAGTAGGGAGACCTTCCTGCTCTATGGAGGCCATGACACTTGTTTTAGTTTTTCCCTCATACCAAACTGTATCTGATTTGTCATGCAGATACGCTAGAAGGATATGTATGTTCTCGTACGTCTTTTTTCTCTAAGCCTAGAAAGTGCATAACGACATTCTGTTGTGTCAAAAGTTTGTTGGGTTATTTTAACTGTGGGAGGCAGATGGGGTTCAAAAATGGGCCTAGCGGACGAAGATTTTGAGTGCGATGCAGCGGGAGCTTGGGTGGAAAGGAGGCAGCTGGTGCAATATAATTGGAGGACTGATGGAGTTGGTTCGGGATGGGAGTGGGAGGGGCGAAATTGTTTAATATGTTAGTTTTGAATCTGCAATTAGAGTCAGATTTGGAGCAGGAGTTGGAAACGGGTTTCGGTTTGGGACGGTTTTGGGACGGTTTGGGACGGGTTTCGGTATCTTATTAGAGTCCGGTTTGGGACGGGATTAGGTAATTTAGAATTAAGCTTTGTTTTATCCTGTTCCTTGCTAGGTGTGTCGACCCATTTTCTGATGCGCATCTTTCCAATGTTGGGTTTTTAAATAACCATTCGTATCTAGCAGGGAGGTCGAATTCAAAGCTTCGATTACCTTAGTGGAGAAATGGCAGAAACATTTTACATTTGCTCACGGTGATTCCGTATTAGTTTGCGTAGAATTTCGTGATCCAAGGAATATCAGCGCTTTGGGGGGTGCCTTTGATGAAAACTATAATCATATCGGTTTCAATTTTATCTAGTCTACGCCTCCATTCGGAAGATGTCCATATTGTACAATACCAAAATGTTTGATGAGCTTGTGTGGGGCGGCGAGGGGAGGAGTTGCCGGTAAAAAAGTTTCGGTCTCTTGGATTGAAGGGGCAGTGGAGGAATTTGTAGATTTAATCAACCGTGGTGGATCCGTCTACATCGTCCAAGTTGAAAAGTTCGTTCTGCCTTATAATGGTATGTGGTTCGCCATCGCCGTTATACGGTCTACAGAAGTTGTCTTGGCATCGACTGTGACTCTACTACTATGTTCCCCAGTCCGAATCTCATTCCTGGAATAGCATCTCTTTCCAAGTCTCGGAAATCCTTACCGGCCTGAGCTCCAAATATATGATTGGCCGTGGCTCAAGTGGTAGTGTATTGGCTTCCCAATCGGATGGTTCGGGGTTCAATACCAGCCGTGACCGAAACACTTTTTTTCAGGCAACTAAAATCTTGTGAGGTGAATGGTTGCCTAAATACAAGTCCAATTTACACTAATAATTTAGTCTCCCCATTAAATGTTGGATGCCACCCATGGAGCGAAATAACCACTGAGATCAAACATCTTTCTCTCCTTCGCTATCCAATTTTCCGAAAAACATTTGAAGGGTAGTAATACCCTCTTGAGTATTAGGTCCTTAAAAAATATGGGAGTAGCCTAGATAAGGTCATATATGCTTTATTTCACCGTTGATTCCATCTAGCGAATTCATCGGCTATCCCGTTTATAGTACTGCTATTTTTGCCTGCTTTCCGTCAGAACTCGCGCTTATAAGTTTGTCAAGGCAAGTCCGGATGGACTCCAGATGGGTCCGATGGTTACGACTTGGGGGAAAATCAAGCACAATTAATGTGTAGAAACAGTTACAATATTATGTTAGGTATAGCCAGTTTGACACCTCTCATTGCCAATGATTTCTACAGTCGAATGTGTACTTCACTATGGAATCTAACCACCGTGTTCTTGATTCAGAAGCAAGAAAGTAGTATCAACTGTAACAACTGCAAAGCCGAGGTACTCACTGATAGATATTGAGTGTATTCATAAAGCCTTCCATTATCAAATTGATCAGGTGATGTAGGTCACAAAATTTAATAGTATTTTCTCACTTGCGCGGATCATAACTTTGAATAACTCACTCCTCCATCAAAATTGGTGAAAATGCCGATGATATGATAATTTAAATATTACGAATAGCATAATTATTATACGACTTATAACTACTTCTTGTGTAGTGGTAAACAAAGACAAGACGAGGTTAATATTATCATGAAGAAGACATGCTCAATGTCGGCATATAGGGCAAAACCCGTCAACTTAAAAATGAAGAATCAAAGAATGAAAAACCGTATCTACAGATACCTGTTCAACACTTACCACCCTACCTCGAGCAACATCTGTAACTCTTACTGTGGCGCTGAAGCGCATACTCTATCAAAAGCGTACGAAGATATCCCAAATCGTTTAAAAAGAAAGACTGTTCGAAAAATATTCGGTCGTGCCAAATGTGTATAAATGGAGGACTCGAGGTAAATGATAGGAATATTGGAAGAGTTTTTCCCCAGACAATTTTCACAAATTTTTTTAATCCAATTTAAAAGATGTGAACTTTTGTATCAAGCTAATCCATCCCGCTTAGACATAGCTGACGTGAAAAGGATACTTAATGCCAAGACAAAGGAAACGAAGGTAAAACTCAGTACGCAACAATTTCACATTCTCCACTCAAAAGGTAGATACCTACAAATTTATTCGAAAGCAAAGAGCCAACACTCTTTTTAATAAAAGTCTTGCATACAAAGTCCTTCTGTTACCAAAAAAAAAAAAAAAGAAAGAAAACAAATAAAAAATACAAGGCAGATGGACGCAAAAGTACAATTAAGTTTACATGGTGTGCCGCCACGTACTGAGATTGAAATAAATTTATTAAAATCGATTTTCTGCAACCTCGAGCAGAAGGATATTCCTAGAAGAATATATATTCGTACTTAAACTATTCTGTGGAAAACAATTAAATTTCATTCCAACAGATGAAGGGAAGGAAGCTGCTTTCTTGGTGTAGTAACCACAGCCATCCGTGTAATAAATAAAATGTCGAAGTAAAGGAGATTGCGAATTAAACATTAAAGATGTACTGAATGCGAAATTAATTTGCTATGGGATTATATGGAAATTGTGGGTTTTAAAGGCATCCTGTGGTATTCCATGGGGCTATTTTTTTATATTTTATGCAGCCTCTCATTCGATATTTCTTGCAAAGGAATAAATATGACTACATAGCTACAATTATAGAAATGAATGCCTTACTTTAATAGGATTAGGGTCAGTGCAAAATGGATCCAGCTTCAAAGTCTGTTTTTAAGTACACCACAAGCGCTATCTCATTTTCGCTATATCCTTCAGTGATGTACCGAAAAACAAAAGTTTTCTCACCCTTATTACACAAATGAAGAGCATGTTCATGGCCTCAGAAGGTTGAAAAATGATTACGTTAAACTTCCTGTTTACTTTACAACCTGACAACAGATATTCGTCAACACCTCGTAAAGCTGAGTACTAACATTGCTCAATGGCTTCGCTATCTTCAATTAAATTTTATTTAAATTATTTAGCCAGTCACCGTCTTGTGTGGATAGGATTCTCACCCGCATGCCTTGTGAGAGCACTCTACAAAATTTGATGGCACTACTGAAAAAGATGACTACAATTCAGGAACCAAAACCGTCAAAGAGAGATTATGCAAGATTTTGAAATGCCCTTGAGAACCATACTTACTAAGGTGGCGCTACAGTCGTGGATGAACTTCGGTCTCAACAGCAAGCCTCTTCAGCTAGCAAGATCTCTCAGCAGCTACCGCCGGGGCCACACTCAAAGTTGATTGAAGTCCACGTCCACCACCTCCAGGTCATTCTCTGTTGCGCCGTCCCTCGGAGTTAGAATAAGAGATTTTTGGAGTCGGAACTGTGGTGTACAGTCGCTTAACATAACTCAGCCTTCTCAGGCATTGGATCCATTGACGCCTGAATAGCCCCGTAAAGTTCGTGGTAGAATCTCCTCCCACATTCTCCGTCAATGTAAGTGGGACCAAAGATCACAAGGTTCAAGCCTCCGAGTCATAGATAAGGACCAGGGTGATAAGGATCTTGTATAAGGACACTTCAGTCTTACAAGAGCGTGATCTGTTACTCAACTGCCTTTTATGACCAAAAACATAGCTGATGACTTTGCTGCTTGTAACTGCGGAGTCAAGGTAGACGAAGTCCGTAACTGTAGCCGATTATAATTACAGTTTTATGGCAATGGTCACATTCTGGTCAAGCTGTCGATGGTATGCTTCCTTTTCTGATGGCAGCAGAGACATTTTGGCTGCTTCCATCTCAATGACGGCTTACTCTGTTCATCCAATTATATCAATGTCATCCGCGTTCGCAATTAATTAAGGGGACTTAACAACGAACGTGCCTCTTTTATCAGCGATGGTTGATGTTGAAAAAACCATATGACAGGTAGCTAGGTAGGCTGTTGGAAAGACTAACCCACTTAGGCCCATTGGCTCATTGTAATGCCAGAACGATCTGTGATCCTCATACTCATGGAACCAAATTGAGCTTATGATAAAGCTTAGGAGACTGTTAACGTCTAAGTGAAGTGGATTTTTTTTCTTTGAGAGGGAGCTGGACATGCACAGAGTAGGTGAGGAATTGTCTCCTCTTCCTCATCGTCCATGCAGCTTCTACAGAAATAGTTTGTAGAAGGCGCCAGGCCTTCTTACATGCTTGCCTATGAGGCAGTGTCCAGTGATGACATCTATGATGGCGCTGAGATGTTTCCTATTTAGAAGGATCAAAATCTTAGGGCGGTTCAGATTCAGCTTTGGCCAGATCTGTTTGGTCGCTAGATATCTTGGTCCAACAGTCCACCTAAGGTCTGTTCCCTTATTAGAATCCAGCTTTAATATTGATGTGCACGTAGCGATTGGTATACCTATGCTAGCCTTTTCCGGTAGAATAGGTAGAGTGGTTCCAATTCTGGCAAGTTCGTCAGCCCTACAATTCCCTGGAATGTCTCTGTGGCCTGGAACCCAAGAAAGATGAAGGTTGGACTGCTCTGCCATCTTCGTAAGAGATGATCGGCATTCAACGTTTTTCTTTAGCCAAGACAGAGCATCTTTAACAGCCAAAATTTTCGCCTGGAACACGCTACAGTGATTTAGATGACGGAAGAAGAGGCTTAGATTTAGCTTACCGAAGAGGACACTGCCACCAACCCCGCTATCGGTTTTAGATTCATCTGTGTAAAAGTGGATTGACCTTCACGAAAGCATCTTCCCACCAGCAGGATCTAGAGGGGAAGTTTACAGGAAATCTTTGTCAAACCAAACTTCAGCTATTTTGTAATTCTTGATATTAAAAGTCTTGGTTAATTCACTACCGACCTTAATGGAATAACAAGAATTCTCCAGAATTATCCTGAACGACTTGTAAAGTTTAGCAATGATGTCAAAATTAAACTTGACATTGTTTAGCTAATTTCCCGGACTTTCTCCTGCCGTGGTGTGAATATTTGATCGATGGTGGACTTCCGTGCCCAGAAACTGCGCTGGAATGGACCCACCAGATTGTTTATGAATGGTGTCAGACGCTCACAAAATACTGCTGAAAAGACCTTGGTTATAGGCTGGGGTCGTCAACAATATATCCGTACGTATCCGAGGTTGTTGGATTTCTGGACTTTTTTTGTGAGTTATGTACATCCCTCCATAGTCACCTATCAGCACAGAAGATACGGACCGACTGAGTTAATCTCTGACTACAGCATATAAGAAAACAATTGAATGTCCCGATTCAGAAGTTCCGAAACGGAAGTCGATGGTCAAAGCTATCAGAGGAACATCTGACTGGGAATCGTAGGATGCTCCTCAAAAATTTTGAAACCAAACAAAGGAAAGGTTGAAGGAAATCTCGGAGAGACTCTTTTGCGGGATAGAGGAGTCCTCTGACGTGAGATTTCCAAAACCGAATAAACTTTGTTCATGCTAGTTCAAGCTAATAAAAAAAAATAAAAAAAACATAAACCTTCTACTGGGACCTCATTTTCCAAGATGATCTCGGGAACCACCATATGCTTCATAAAATAATCTGGAGACATCCCAACTCGATCAAAACAAGCTGTTGACCTAGCCTTAAGTCAAGTCGTGTTAAATCCCCAGAATCGGATTATTTCTTGTCAGCTAAAATCCAAAACCTCTCCGACTTGGTTATGGACGGAGATTCAATGTTGCTTTCACATCTATCAGGCTGTCATTATTCTTTCTTAAAATATTAGGAAAATTTATCAACACCCAACTTGGTCAGAGCATATATTTGGCAAAGCTCTTCACTTTTCAAAACACATACTGTAATTGTTAATCTGTAGAAATAACCCTGCATTTATTAGTGTGCCTATTTGTAAAAACCTTTAGCCCATAGTGACTTTCCTCAACATTGAGGTCGCCTCCAACAGTGCTAAAGCAGAGCCAATAACTGTCAGATGATTTGCTGAGCATATTGATAAATCAATCTCAAGCAAAGTGAATTATCAGCTTAACTTTAGGAGGCTCCTCAACTCGGAGATATGACAATTGAGGCACAGCGCAGTGCACTTTCTCCTCTTTTAAGGAACATAGTAGTTATAAACATTTATACTAGACTTTTGAAAAAGGAAGACTGTAATGCGTTTCTCACTCTAAACGGAACAGAAAATATGACTTGGTGCCCTTCAATAAAATCTCATCACCTCATTCTATATAGGATCTGGAGCCTGGATGGCTCCATTCATAAGCCATCAGGAAAGAAGAAGACTGCAACTCCAAGTTGTCCATTATCTTTACACTTCAGTCCTATACTTATAATAACATTTGATGTAGCAATATGAAGGTCAGCCCTTTAATAAAAGATCAACTGCTTAATAATAAGAAGGATGTAATGATTGAACTGGGCCATAGCAGCACCACAAATATTTTTCCACCTCCTTGCTCTGGAGATCTATGGGAAGTCTGTGCTGCCAGTCGAACTTCGACTACATTGTTTCTTTCTCCTTGGTTAAAAGCATTTTCCGTGTAACACTCTAGAGCTGATTGCGGATGGATAATGTTTTGCGAGGGCGAGGTAGTCGCATGTGAAAATGTTGGCACTTAAACATCACCCATGAATTAAGTGTGAAGTGAACCACGCCGGCAGACTTTTCAAAATCCTCACCTTCTGGGTACCTGATCCCATTCCACTGTGTTAAATCATCTTGACTTGACTACGTTCTTTCGAATTTAGTTCGTTTGAAGGCCTTGATACACCTTGACCAGTATACACTTTGCGCAATTTTTTACATTAGAAAAAACAACATCCATTCTACAATATGAAGAAACTTCCAAGAAGAAAGTCCTTATCTAGGGGGACTTTCTGTGCCAAGGTTTAGTGTCCACCTGCATAAAGTCGAACCACTTCAGAATATACCATGGTATAGTGGAGCCGATTAAGTGCAGTGATTTTTTGTTTTTATGTATATCTTCATTTGAATCTTTCTCCACATTTTGAGAAATCATTATGCAAGCGGTTAACTAACCTCATTTTAAGGTACAATTGACATGTGTGGTTCGGGTATCCTGAAATCAGGACGCCTTGCTACGAATATTCAACTTTGATTTCACACTTGAACTCATCGTAGACCGTCAATCGATTCCAATATCGATAACGACAACAACTATGACTGCGATGACTATAACTCCGACTTCGATGATGGAAATCCGGCTCAGGTGGTGTTCTGCCTTTTTCGCATTTGGAGATTATCCTTGAAGTGCTCAGTTGCCACAATTGCATATGAAATTATTACAGGATGAATGAATGTAGAATTGTGTATGAGCATGAATGCTTTCCTTACCCTGATTACTACTATGGCCTTGGCAGCAATGCATGCAAGCATAGGCTCAAACAGAAGCAGTCCTCTTCACCGGTATCCTTCTGTATCCTCACACCAACTTTATGGATTCTGCTTATGTTTTTGTTTCTGTTCCTTTTTTTTCATCTCAGTACTGCAATATAGCAGATATATACATATACATACATATGTGCATATGTTTACTCGTAAGTGTAATAAATGCAGAGCTGTTTTGTTTTCAGAACGCTTCGTTGGAAACAAATGAGTGCGGAGAAGCGTACGAAACGAAAACAGAGAAATAGAAAAAAATAAGGACCAAAGAATAATATTTTTCCTTTTTGGTCCTTAGCGAGTACCAAGTACACACATGCTGTATATGCATATGTATACACATAAGCAGAGAACGTGAAACTGCATATGCTGTAATTATTATTTTGCATGCATGCAAATATGACTCACTACTGCCACCTCATTAGTTTGTGACTACCCCAAACAGATGGAGACGACGACAAGTCAAGCCATGTGGGGAAGCTGAATAAAAGGAATACTACTTACGAGCACATGCAATAAAAAAAGGAACAATGTAGAAGCAGTAGAAGTTGTAGCAGCAGGAGCTTAGGAGTGTGCATAGAGAAAGGGTCTCGTCGCTGCCATTACATCAGAGTAATGTGGACAAGACTTTTGGTTTACATTTACCTTACTGAAGATGACATCATCATCCCATCTCACCTCCACCACACACATCATTATCATCATCAAAATGCTCACGCGCTACCCCTAAAATGAGATGCTATCACACACTTAACTGCAACACTCCGTGAATGCACAATTTTTCTTGTGTATGCACATGTAGTTAGCGTTGGGTATGAAGCGTAAAAAATGGCGGTTCAGAGGCTCACAAACGTAGTGAGTGTTACCACACTGCAATTTTAAGCATTATAGTACAATCAGGATCAACTGGCAGATCAAGTATCCTTTGAAAACTTTATAGAGTTTTTAATTATAAATAGCATAATACAAAAAATTAATTTTCAATGAAAAATTTAACTCTGTTTAGAAAGACTGTTACTGGAAATAAAAAACACGGAAAATCAGTCTCCATATCCTCAGCCCCGACTGTGACTCTACTACCATTCTTCTTTTCGGGTCTAGCTGGCTTGACATGTTCTTTTTTCAAATTTCCCAAAATTTTTGAGCATTGTTTCCCGAGTAGTACCTCTATATGGCATATTCGATAGATGGACTACGCGAGTTGTTTTTCTACATGTGTTTGCCAGAACTCTGTATCCGTCGGATTAAACCCAGGACATTACTTGTGGCAATTGTGACAACTTCTCAGTATTGTTGTAATTGATGCAGGTTATAAAGGTATTGACGAGAGGTTTAGAATTTGATGCGATTGCACTCGTTCAGCGTTGAATCACCTCATAGCATTTCTCTTTTGTTGTTTCGTCTGAGATTTCCACTGATGTAGTGGCCGCTCCAAATATTTGTACATCTACAGTGCCCTGCATCGAATGCCCCATAATCAACTTCGTTGACGGTCTTTATGAAATATGTTTTGAACTTACTTCGGTGGTCAAAAGGGTGGTGAATGCCATTATATGAGAACACAAACGTTCTCATTCTAGCCTCACACCATCAACTCCTACTACTCACCTCCACGTGGTGACTGCTGGGTGCCTAGTACGTCGACTGGAGATGCGGTAACCAACTCCTATGACCGGTCGTTTGTGGCAGCTAGCGAGAAGGGGAGGGGGGAGTACCATTTCACTATGGCACTTTCTCCTGTTTTCGGGCGGCAGCGGACGAATTCTAAGGACGAAATCAACGTTGTCGTCCAAAGTTCCAGTAAGGTCGAAATAGTGATATATCTATATGAGCTGCTTCAACGTACTTGAATACCACATCTATAGGGATCTCCAACACTAAGTCAGGGGGTTGGAAACGAGTTAGTGACGGATGGGCCCTTAATAAGGGCCCTTTTCTCCTAGTGGTCCCAAAAAGTGCCTGGCCCTCCAGGTTGGGGGTTGTGCGTGGGGTTAACTGCCCAACCACGTAAAAATATAATTATTACGAAGCGACCAATACCTCCGATAAGGACGGATTCACTGTTGACGGCCTTGCAAAACGCACGAGGATAACCACTTTCGTATTTGCACGTGGAATGTTCGGATCTTGAACAGGCCGCGTGCAGCCGAACAATTAGCGGAGGCTCTACATAGACTGCTGTAAAGCAGATATCACCGTCGTCCAGGGATGGGCTGAGCAAAAAGATGAAAAACTGTGATGTTTACTACGGGGATTTCTACAGGGAACGTAAGCAGCGTCCATTTGGATGTGGATTTGTTGTAAGCGGCAGACTTAGGCAAGAAGTCTTGAGTTTTCTACACGTGAGTGAGCCCCTTATAACAATCCCAATCAGATGTAAATTCGCTAACATCAGCCTTATATGCGCTCACGCCCCAACAGAGGAAAAGGACGATGCTACCAAAGAACGTTTCTACGAGCTGCTCGAAAAAACCTATGAGCCATGACCGATGTATGAACTTAAAATCGTCCTAGGCAACTTTAATGCCAAAATTGGAAAAGAGGACATCGTTGGTAGCACAATAGGAGGACATAGCCTACACGACACCACATCTAGAAACGGACTTAGCCTAATCGATTTCACTGCAGGACGTAACGTTACTATAGAAAGCACACGGTTTCCTCACTTCAATATTCCCAAGGGAACATGGCAGACACTAGATCAACAAACTATCAACCAGATTGATAATGTTGTAATCGACATAAGGCACTCCTCAAGTATTTTAGATGTCCGAACACTCCGAGCGGCCATCATAGACTCGGACAACTACCTAGTTGCAGCCAAGTTAAGTCTACGGATATCTCAGAGGCCACAAGAACGGAGAAATACTATGAGGAGGTTTAACGTTTGAACAGTTGCAATCGCAACAAGTCGCCAGAAACTTTGCCGATCGTGTATCCCTCAACCTGTCGATAAGTCCTTTACAGCCAGCATCAAGTGCTGAAAAACAGTGGCTTAGATGCCGAGAAGCCATCAGCAATGCCGCAACTGATGTGCTGGGTTTCACTCGCCCGCCACAACGAAACCCCTTGTTTAATGAAGAGTGTCGGCAAGCTCATGCAGCAAAATAACATGCCTACAAAGCGGGGCAGAACAAATGGACGAGAGCGACTCGTGAGCTCTTCGTGTAAAAGAGGAGGGAAGAACATCGGTTTCTCTGGAGAAAACAGAAAGAACAAGAGAAGCGCGCCATCGAGGAAATAGAGAGGTGCTACTCAGACCCGAACGGAAACCTGTAGAAATCAATAAGGAAACCTTGTAGTAGAGTCACATTCGGTGCTGAGGATATGGAAAAACCATTTCCGCAGACTGCTAAACGGTGAAGATGACACAAATTCAGCTGTCAGATAGAGCGAACCTTTCAATAATGACGATGCATGTCAAGAATTCCGTCCACCCGACCAAAATGAAATGAGGATAGCAATATCGAAACTGAAGTCGAACTATTTAAGGCAGCAGGAGATGACTTGGTAAAAATATACACCAACTTATATCCAAGATTTGGTGATGAATGTATGCATGATGACTGGAACCTCACCATCGTTTGCCCGGTTCACAAGAAAGAAAACCCTCTAAACTGCGCCAACTATTGAGGTATCAGTCTTAAAAACATTGCATATAAGATCTTGTCTGTGTATTGTGCGAGCGCCTAAAACCATTTATCAACGGTCTGATTGAACCCTATCAGTGCGGTTTTAGGCTCGGTAAATCCACAATTGAGCAAATATTTACACTACGGCAGATCCTGGAGAAAACCCAAGAAGTTCAGATCGATACTCAGCACCTTTTTATCAATTCGAAATCCGCATATGACAGCATCTACAGAGACGAGCTATACAGAGCCATGTCTAGTTTTGGCATCCTTGCCAAATTCGTCCGATTGCGCAGGAGGATGATGGAGAAAGCTCCCTGCTGCATCAAGGTCTGTAACGACCTAACCAGACCTTGATATCAGAAAAGGATTTAGGCAAGGCGACGCTCTGTCGTGTGACTTCTTCGGCATCATACTTGAAAGAATTGTGCAAAACTCACAAGCCAACACACGATTGCTTGCCTACGCGGACGATATTGATATTATTGGTAGAACACAGCGAGCTGTCACTGGTGCGTTTGCGAGTATTGGAACAAAAGCAGCAGAAATGGATCTGGAGGTAAACGAGGGCAAAACAAAGTATATGCTCTCAACAAGAAGGGCCCTCAACTTCGACGAATCGACCAGAATATCGCAATCGACAGCTATAACTTCGAGGTAGTAATGGACTTTATCTACCTCGGCTCTGCTATCTATTCAGAAATCAAACGAAGTATAACGCTTGCCAATCGCTATTTCTTTGGCAATTGTGTAGTAAGACCGTCTCCCGAACAATCAATGAGACTCTTTATAAGGTTCTAGTAATCCCAGTCCGGCCCTATTGTTCCGAAGCATGGACCCTTTCTAAAGCGGATGAAGATATTCTTGGTGGTCTTGAGAGAAAAATTCTTCGTAAGATATTTGGTCCCGTATGGGTTGACGGGTTTTGGAGGAAACGATTCAACGATGGACTCTACGAGCTGTACAGCGGCATTGACCTGGTCCAAAAACTACGCATTAGGCGTTTAAGATGGCTAGGACATGTAAAGCGAATGAACACCAACTTTCCAGTCCGCAGAATCTTCGACTCTAATCCGGAGGGACAACGCAGTAGAGGGAAGCCTGGCCTTAGATGGCTTACGCAATTGGAAGTAGACCTCAACCAATTTCGAGTGCGCAACTGGATCCAGTTAGCCAAATACCGTGCTAATTGGAGAGACTTATGAGACAGGCCGGACTCAGAAGTAAGTAAGTATTGTGACACCTAGGTATTTTGTGTTGGACAGTTTGTATTTTGAAAGTAAACATTTATTCGATCTTCAGATTGTCCTGGTGTTCGTATGTGCATTAATTTGTTTTTTTTTCTATATTTATCACAAGGCCATTGTCATGACACTATCTTGAAATTTCGGCGAGCTCCCGTTGCATAATTGTATGGTTGTAGTTGCAGTTGTTAAGCATTTGTGTCTAACTACAATAGCTATATCGTCAGCGTAAGCGAACACCGTGTTTTCTTTAAAAAAATTGAATAGTTCATTAATGAACAATATAAAGAAAATAGGGTCTAGTGCTGATTCTTGTTTAACACCGCAATAGATTTTTTTTGCTCTAAGAATTTAAAACCTGACCTTTCATGTCCTTTCTGTAAGATAGTTGTCCAACCATTTTCCAACCATTTCGCCAAAATTGTTTGAACACCAAAATTGAGAAGGCTGTAGATGTACTTTTCGGCAAATGACATCCACATGATCGATATGTCAGTTTTTACTGATATCTTTTAATAGTCACTCTACCAGCTAAAGATTAATTATTATGGTCTGTGCCATAACCGCAATGCTAGATTATTGTCAGTGTTTCTTCTCTAGACCGCGTTGAAACATAACTAGATACTGGCCATCGGAACCAGTTAACTTGCAATCAGAAAAACTATTTTTAATGACCATATCCTTTCGCGCAAATAAATTACTAGGTAGCGTAAAAGTCATCACTCTATCGGGTGCCGCAAATGGCGGCAAATGTCAATTTTACTTTGACATTCATGAAGTAAATAGATACAAAATACACGTCAACAAGACATGTATATATATATAGCTACACGCTATACTCCTAAAGAACGCGGAATAATTCCTCGGTGGTTTCTGCGCAGATTTCCCGGTCGTCCGACACCAACTTGGCAAACACTACAACGTTTAGCCGCTAGAAGAGTATGGGGCAACAGGAGATGCTGCCAGGTCTGGCCGGCCCTGGAGCAGCCGTTCTCCTGAGAATATCGCGGTTGTAGATGAAAACGCAGCGGCCCGAACGACTACTATAGACGGCGAACGCTACAGAGCCATGCTCAACGACTTTCCCCTTCCTCAACTGGCTGAATTGGAATTGGACAACATGTGGTTCCAACAGGATGGAGCAACAGCAACAGCGCATGCTGCACGAGACACTATCAAAATTCTGACGGCAAGATCGCCCGATTTAACCCTTTCAGGCTTGTTTTCTGGGTGTTTTTGAAGTCACGAGTCTATATCAACAAAGCTTCAGTCTCTTGAAGACATCGAAGAAAATATCCGTCAGAAAATGCGAAGAGCTATCGCCGGAAGTTATGTCAAAATATCAATTTCTGGACTTAATGGGTAAAAAATGTAAGACGTCAAATAAACATATCCCAAACGCAGAACCAAAGTTTATCGTTCATAAAAAAATTACAAACAGAATATCGGGTGATAACTTTTGCGCCACCTAGTAGCTATGGATTATTTGCAGTTTCAGTGGTAGAAGCTAATTATAGTTCTTATTGTGTAGTAAATCAAGTTTATTAACATTGACTTTTCCACCTTGGATGCAAAGCCGAGTTCCGCCAGCCCTTAGCTCCTTGCTTCATTGTAGAAATCCCATCTACAAGCCTTTTGTAATTTTAAAATTTGTGTGCCCCCTTGTCAAGAAACTAAACTGCCAAACATTTTAAATTGGCAACACTGCCAGTGTTATCGTGCTCTGGCTACATCTATCCTTTTGTGAAAACACAAAAAAGAGGAAGAGAATGAAAAAGGAAATTTAACAAATCTGTTGGAAACATGAAAAATGCATATTTAAATTAAGCCCGAGGAAGAAGTGTGATGGAGCTGGATAGTGGATACTATGCTGGCACCACCAGGACTATGCGCTTTGCTAAAGATATGGATTCAACTTACTCGTACTATAGCACCGGTTCAATGTACAAACTGCTAGTGCTAGTATTGCAGGAATAATGATACGTCAAAACCTGCAACGCATATCATATGACTTTAGCAACAATACGACTACTGGTTACTACCGTACTGCCGTTGCCACAAATCCTTTATCTTTAATGATTGTATCTACTACTCATATATCTACTGTGCCTGTGCTGCACCGTCGCCGTTGCTAATGAAATAGGTCAAGATTGGATGTTTTTTTTTTCTTTTTTTTTAATTTCAAACTAAAACACTCCAAATGATTTTTGAATGCAGTTTCCCATATTTTCCAATCCTCAACCCACATTCCGTATAGGGTTTGTTGGTTCCATCTGCTATCGTATATGAAGGATAACTGCTTGTGAACTTCAATCTAGTACTATGAAGGATGACGAGACGAGATATTTCAATAATGCAGGTATGGATATCGTTTAGAAAACGTGTATGGGCCGCCTTATTTTATTTATAATTAGCGAGCGGATTAGGAACACCCATTAAGTCTTTGTACACAGCGCGAGCTTATGGGTCATTAACGTGCGAACGCGTTAAATCTAGCAGTTAGGACACTAATTTTCTGTCCCATTGCATCTGGATGTAATTATTTTAAGAACCCCCAAACAAGAGCATTGACAGATAACGCAGAAAATTCACAAATCAACACAAAGCACCCAAAGAAAGAGGAATAGAGGAACAAGGACGCCAAAACGTCCACAACTAACGCATACCCCCAACCCCTCTATTGATAATGATTCATTGTTGGTGTGCTGAATGTCAAAATGAGTTTAGTGAAAATGAAAGGCTAGTCCAGAGCTACCACTAAAAGCTGGTGTTACCCTGGTGGGTAGCCAGCTACGCCTGTCACATTGTGTCTTTCAACCCCACTGGCCACGTTTATGTGAGTGTGTCTGCATATTTTTGGCGCGTACTGACATTGCCAACTAACCAGTGAATTATTTCAGCCCTAGCAACGGCCGACGAGTAAATGAAATAACATTTTCCTTTGTAGCGTGTCAACGGTGGTTACCTAGTTGGGGGATTGTCAAGGCCAGAAGGACGGCACAGTACGATTACGTACGATACGAATATAGTGCAGGTGCACAGATGACATTTACTTCTCTTTTCATGATATTCAGTTGTCAAGGACGAAGTAAATCGTTAAACAGATGTTTATGCGCAAAGGCGTCAGGCAGTATCGAAGAGGATGAAGTTTTGTTTTTTGGAAGCATATTGGGACTGGTTTGGTTCATACATAGTGACTATAAATGGAAGGATGTTCTTATCGTTTGCCACTTATTTTTCGTGTCATCTATAATGAAACCGACCACGTTGGCTACTGTAATGATACTGCTAGCGATGGAAAACGGCAACAGCAGTGGTTGTATGAATGTACATGTAATTATGCCAGGAGTTAAGGGCAAAATAATGAGTGTCTGGAAGGATAATTGAAAACCACACGCATTACGCGCACGTTACAGAAATGCGTATTCATGAGGCCATATGCTTCAGCCGCTCTGATATTGAGAGTCATGTTTCCATAATTTGGCAATTGGCTTGTAAACAGAATTTTGTTTCATAGCCTACTACAGAACATACCTACTCGTCCTAGGCTGGTCGTGAATGAATATTTCAAGCGAAATTGTTGGGAAATTAGTTTGAGTCGAATGAAATACTGATGGATGAATAATTGAACCCATCTGCGCTTCATCATCGGTTAATAACCCTTAGGGGTGATGAACGAGGTATGATTATGATATTTAATTAAAAAGAAAACCATGAGCGGCAACCGGTGTTAACTGTTCCAACAATTATTTTATAGTTTCTATCGTAATAAGCTTGAGGGAAACTGGCAGGTGAAAGTAGTAGTTGAAATGTAACATTTTCGGAATGTGATTACTCAGTTTTCATATCCATGTCCAACTATGTCCATGTAAATAAAAAAATATGACAGAGCCCTTTGGATCTACAGTTGTTAGAATAGGACCTTAGGACGAACGTGTTCGCGTCTTATAGATCAAGTTTTAGCGTGTATCGAGCTGGAACTCTTGAATTTTCTACAAATCGGCTTAACCATAAATAACTCACTGATTGTAGACTTTTCCAGTCCAAATCTTTTTCATTAGGACCAATTAGGTTGCTTAGACTTTTACACAGACTGATAGTGTCTTTTTTTAATCCGTCGCAGAAGTAATTTCTACTAAGCACACTTTTTTCACGAGAAGCTTTCTTCTTTAGCAGTCACCACTAGTGAACGCAACATCGTTGGATGCATAAGTTTGCCTATCTTGGTGGTACTGATAGTTTCGGGGTAAAATTTCTGGCAGCCTTATTCAAGATTAGATTTTATAAGCTCTACCTTTTCAGAGTATTTATTCGGGTTGGTATAGTGCTCGATATCTATGTTAATACCTTGATCATTGGCTTTGTTAGACGTACAGATATTCTGAATACTTGAGGCATGCAATGTCGCCTGATTTACGATTTGTTGATCTAAAGAGCGTCGAGTTTCCATCTAAATTCTAAGTAGATAGCCGGTGTCTATTTAAACAGATTTAACCGACAATTGAGCTATGCTAACCGAGTTTGACATAAAAGTCGTCAAGTAGGTAATAATCGTAGAATGACTTTTTGGTAATTTAATTAATTAATTTAATTTTTTGGTGGCGGCTGACGCCCCCATTTATTTCGCTTAACACAAGCTTAAGCTAACTTAAAAACTAACAACAATTGAGGGTTAGGAAGTAAGGGAATGGTGGAGGAGATCAAGTTTAAGACGAGAAGTGCTCAGGTTATAATCAAAAAGGGCTAGGTTTGAGTTGACCTTACGGTGGTGCGGCGGGTTGGAAATAGAAGAGACGAGGACAGCGTAAATTAAAAGGGCTAATGTTGAAGGAAATAGAATTGTCAATGAATAGAATGTCAGATAGTCGAAAAAAACGACGTTGAATGTTCTCGATTCGGGATATATGGGCTCGCTGAAAGGGGGACCAGTCTTGGCTCGCATATTCAAGAAGGGGCCGGACAAGGGTGGTGACAAATGACCTTACCACATAAAGGTTGCAAAATTCTTTAGACCATTGTTTGATAAAACCGAGCCATGAGTTGGTTTTAAGGACTATCTCATCAATATGCGAAGGGAAGTTTAACCCTCTATCGTATAATATTCCAAGGTCGCGAAGGGATTGAACTTGGGGTACAGGTTGGTCTTGCAGCAAATTAAATCGAGAGGGAGATTGATTGGACTTACATGAGAAAGTCATAGATTGACATTTGGAGACATTAAACTCAAAACAATTTTTTAGACACCAAGTGGAAAACCTATCGAGGTCTTCTTGAACGAGAATAGAGTCTTGGGGTGAAGTAATAGTTTTCGAGAACTTAGTGTTGTCGGCATAAATAAAATCCTCTCAAGATAATTAATAGTTAAAATGGAAAAGAGGTGACCTAGATGGCTGCATTGTGGAATACCAGAAGTGGCTAAAAACAGGGTTGAGAAGGCTGACCTAAAATGAACGCTCTTCTTCTTCTCCAGATAAGAAGATATCTATTTTAACAATATGTGGTCAAACCCGAGGAAAGACAATTTGAAAAGGATCAATTGATGTAATATTTTATCGAAGGCCTTAGCGAAATCTGTAGCAATAACATCGATTTCGTTGCCATTTTCTACGGCTGAAAGCGAAAGGGATACGAATTAAACTAAGTTTGTAGTATTGCAGTTGATCTACCTTTCAGAAATGCATGCTGACTGGGTGATATAAATGACTTTCACTGAAAGCTTAGAACTTCATATAAAAAACTTTCGAACACTTTAGGTATGTGAGAAATCTTAGCAATGACACGGTAGTTGGTTACTTCATTCTTTGATTCCATTTTGTGGACCGGGGTTATGAAATAGGTCTTCCAAACTTGGGGGAATTCCCCTTGTTTGAGGGACAGATGAAATATGGAGGAAAGGGGCTGCGAAAGGTTGGAGGCAGACTTTTTGAGAAATATTGCTGGGAGCCTGTCTGGCCCGGGTAAAAATTCATCACTGAGATTTTCTAACTTTTCTTCGATAAGGGTGGGACCAAATCATTGAAAGATAGAGGAGCCAAAGGAGAAATTGGGAAAAAACTTGAAATATATGGGGCCGAGTGCGAAGAAGTTGTCAGCAAATGATTGTTTGAAAATGTTTGCAAAATAGTTGGCAATTTGTAATATGTTGCTCGGTCGATGATATATTATCGGAAGAAAGGGGGATAACCGTCTAATTTTCTTTTGTAGTTGTGCCGAGAAACCGCTGATAGAGGCAGTTATAGAGCTGGGTGAATTGGAGGTAGGTTCCAAGATAGCTAGAGTAGTCAGAATAAGAATTGATGCGAAGAAAAACTGCCCATAATTTATTTCCCTTGTTTCTGTTATATCAGAGAGGCAAAGTAGATAATGTCTTATGCCCAGAGAAGGGGGCGTAAAGAGAAATGGAATTAAATATTTCACTGTAAAAAATGGAGACAACATCAAAACCAAAAGAAGATTTGCTAAGATAGATATTGATTTTGCGAAAATTAGCTTTAAGGAAGTTGTAAGAAGAGATAGAAGGGGAAGAAGTGGACTAAGGTGGAGAGTTATGGAAAAATGAGAGAAGAAGAGGGGGGTGAAAGTTGTCGACAGTTGATAGGGTAAAGGGACAAAACGTTAGTGTGGAGTTAATGGTATCGCTAATATAAGGTCTAGTTGCCAACCGATGGAGTTAGGGACGCCACTTACTTGGCATAGGCTTGAGTCTGTTATAAGATCAATTAATAAAAAATCCTTGGATGAACTAGCATTTGACGCGGTAAAAAAGAAGTGATCATCCGATGAATATAAGGATATCGTCGATGGAATCACTTAGGTCTGTAAGTTGGTCAATTGCTTCAATAGCAAGGATGTAGGATTCGATAGGTTGAGCTGGGAGAATGTAGCAACACATAACGTACAGGGACCTATTGGGAAATGTTATTTTATTTGAAACAAAATCAAGTTTGACAGAAGATCGCTATTTCATGAGAGAAGAGTTGAGGTTATTGTGAATGGCAAGTATTACACCCCTGCTTGGAGAATCAACTTTAGGAAGGGCAGGATTATTAACCATAGGGAGAGAGGGATCGTCATCTCGGAAAACATTATAAGAAGATGGAAGTAGCTCCTAGCTCTTTATGTCTGGGATTAGAATGGTTTGTGTAAGAGCACAGACGTCGAAAGAGAGGCCATAAGATTTAGATAAAACTAGAAAAGTTAGTGTGTTGCGTGGAGGAATAGGGGAGTGTAGATAAGATGCGGGCAAAGAAGGCAAGTTAGGAACGGAAAAATTTATCATGGTCAGGTAGACTACGCTAAAGGTGAGAAATTATTTTTAAGTGTACTAGCTGCGGAAAGCAGCGAGGTCATCCGCAACCTTTTGGGGAGGTGTATTGAAAATTTTGTGCCACCTGTTGTAAAGTTTCCTGAGACTAGTACAATAATAACAGTAGGAATGCTTCCTGTTAAATGTAGAACATCCCACTTGTTTTGATTTTTCTCTTAAAACAAACAGAGTCGGATTCATCGTAAAGATGTGCGAGAAAGAGATGTATATTTTCGTATATCCTTTTATCCCTGATCCTAGAGAGCACATAACGGCATTTCATGGTGTCTATATTCTTTAGGGTCAATTTATCGTTAGGTGGCGAAAGGGGATCAAAAATATGGGCAGGATAATGTAAAAGCATCGACCTTCGTAGAAAGATCTGTTTTATTTACACTTATTCTGAAAATTTGTAGGTAGATATTCGCTAACGTGTTAAAATTTCAGAAAAGTGTTCTTCTGATTCAGCTCCTTAATATACTCAACCAGTTTATAAGAGCGTACATCCTTGATGTTTAGTTTTTAGGCAACATGCTTGCATGTGTAATATGCCTTCTATTTGGGACTTTTTTCCTGCCATCTGAAGTGAAGAACGTTAATCGTCCCCCACAATTTTGAGCGGAGGGCTCAGCATTTAATTCGAAGTCAATCTTTAATCTTTTGTGAAGTTATATTGCCTGGATGATTCTGGATGCTAAAGTAATCACGTTCCCATAACGTAAACGGTTCCCAGATAGCAATGATAGTTTTTCCAACTGCTATGCTTCAGCAGCTGTCAAAGTTCCCAATAACATCCAGCTGTCAAAACATTCCGTAAGATTTGCCATTTCACAATGGATCGTTTAACACAAGGGATTCCGAAACTATTTTGGGTAAGAGACCCCTTTTCCAAAACGAACTGAAACCTCAGAACCCCGTAGCCAAATTACTGTAAAAATCTCTAGGTTTTTTCCTATTGATACAAAATACTTACCAATTTAAAAATTTTGCGGTTGGTTAAGTGAGTAAACTTGACATAATTTTCTTATAAAAATTCAACAAAATAAATAGACATAAAATTCAGTAAGTATCAAGTGTAATTAATAATTATTAATACAAATTAAGTAAAAATACTTAAGTAGGTAATTATTGGGTCCACAAGTAAGTTTCCAGCGTTTGTCAGAGATGGCGCCACCAGTGTATCCCGGGCAGAAATGTCAGACCCCATGTGTTTTATTTGTAGGTTTTGTATCTGTCAACAACTTCGCGGCGTTATATTTGAGCAGTTCTATCGGTGTCGTACATTTTATCGAGCAAAATCATGGCAAGTTTCCAGCCAAATAAACGTCATTTGCGGCGCTCGACGTGCCGCAAGTGGTTCAAACGGTTCAAATGTGGTGATTTTGGAGTTGAAGACAAAGATCGCCCCGGAAAGTCGAAAAGTTTTGAAGACGAGGAATTGGACGCTTTACTGGATGAGGATCCGTGTCAGATTCAAGAAGAACTTGCTGCATCATTGGGCGTCACGCAACAAGCCGTTTCCCTGCGCCTAAAAGCACTGTGATTCATTCAAAAGGTTGGAAACTGGGTGCCGTACGAATTGAAGCCAAGAGACGTCGAACGGCGATTTTGCATGTCCGAAATGTTACTGCAGCGGTATAAAAATAAATCATTTTTGCATCATATTGTCACTGGTGATGAGAAATGGATTTATTATGATAATTCTAAACGCAGAAAATCGTATACAAAGCCCGGCGAGCCCTCCCAATCGACGCCGAAACGAAATATTTACGTGAATAAGGTCATGCTCTGCATATGGTGGGATCAAAAGGGTGTCGTATACTACGAACTGCTTCCGAGTGGTGAAACCATCGAAGGACGATTATATCGAACCCAACTAATTCGTTTGAAGCGGGCATTAAAAGAAAAACGGCCAGAATATGAGACCAGGCATGAGTCCGTCATTTTTCATCACGACAACGCTTGGCCACATGTTGCGGTTTCGGTGAAAAACTATTTGGAAAATAGTGGATGGGAAATTCTGCCTCACCCGCCTTACAGTCCAGACTTGGCACGCTCTTACGGGAATACGCTTCAGCTCAGTAGAGGAAATCAAAAATTGACTCGATACGTTCTTGGGCTCGAAAGACGAGAAATTTTTTTGGTCTGGAATTCATAAATTGCCAGAAAGATGGGGGAAAGTTGTAGCTTCCGATGGACGATACTTTGAATAAAGCATTGTAAGTATGTTTTCATAATAAAACTTCAAATTTTGGAAAAAAAACGCTGAAAACTTACTTGTAGACGCAATATATTACATATATATGAATATAGGTTTTATGGAAATTTCATTCCATATCTATAGGCATTTGCTCAGTGTCCTACTGGTAGGACTCTTGTAAAAAGTAGAATACTCGTATAATCAACATTTTAAATTGTTTCTTTCATAAATCTCTTTTTAGACTTAAGGTACTACAGAATCATAAACCCCATATTCCTAGCAATGGAACTGAAGCCATGGGCATATTTTGTTAATATATTTAATCATATCAAATTTTATTTTGTTTTTTATATGCGCCCAAAGTTTGCCTCAGAGATGTAAAGGGAAACATCGAATCACCTTGATCCTGCCATATGCCTGACTTCGCATGGCAACAAGTTCTACTGCCTAATAGGGTGGACAAAAAGAGATGGCTCCTTTTTAAATAGTATATAGTATAAATTATTTTCCCTGTTCTACATGATTTAGGAAATTGCATATTGTATAAACTTTAAACAATAAAACCTCTGACTTGTTATCAATTGTGCGAGAAACAAGCAATTTGGAAATGCAGAAGTGAACACCCTAGAAAAGACTGCCTGAAGTTAAAAATGTGATCAGATTTTCGCACATGGAAAACATATCCGATAATAGCGTTGAAAGCAATTTCTAATTTTCGAAAAAAATGCTGAGTCGAAGGAACTGTAGCAAAAGTAACTACGATGCTGTCTACCATTTTGAACACAAATCTTAGACCCACTTGTGTTGTCAAGCTGCAATTGTTCTCATGTTCATCAGGTGGCGTAAAGGTGGTAGATGTAGATGAGGAAATAAAGTAGTTATGTAATAAATTTGGTTCAAAATCTCGAGTAACAGAAATTAAATTTTAACGAGTTACATCGTGGTCACGCAAATTCTTTCAAATATTACGTGTACTAAGATTGAGTTTGGGGGCGTAATACGAGTAAATCGTATACCAACATTCGCACTTGTGATGTTTTTCAACGTAACTTATAAGATTCTATTTACAGAAGACGGATAGGCTTTCCATCCATCAAAATATGCCTTATCGCGATTTTCTTCTTTATATCTGGAGTATACCAAGGGCGCTTAGGACTTTTAACAGTCACTTCTTTAAATGGTAACTACGTTACCATCGAATCGAACAAAAGAACTTTATTGTCGACATCTGAAAGGTCCCAGCACAAATTCCAACACCAAAAGCATCATCACATACAACCCTAAATTTCAGCTTTACAAAAATTTTTTTAATTTTCAACGCCAAAAAAATAAGTTGCATAGAACAGATCAGCAACAGAATTGCTCTAGCGACATCGTTTACCTAGTTTGGGAATAGCAGCATTAGTAATGCAAGCAAAACAATATGTTTGTTAATTATTAACTATCATCAACTCTTCATTGGATAATGTTGTGCATTATTCTAGGTATGATACGAGTATTATACTAAGTTAGCTTAAGATAACAAGTCTGTCATGTGAAGACCTTGAAGTAAAAAGCCATTATTCAAATAAGTTGTGTTTTATTTGTGAGGGCTGGACAAAATACGCTCCAGCTCGTAGCTCGTAGCTACATACTCGTACCTGTCCACACAACATGAAGGTGCCAGTGTGAGACTCCCACTCACTAAAATTTACCCCTGCCCCTGTCTTCGCCTCGCGGAACCACCAAAAAGAATAATTTTGTGAAGCAGAAGAAATCATGAGCTTGTTAGTCGATTGTAAGTCGAGTTCTCGTATTTCGCCATGTTGTTGGCTTATTATGCCGACGGCGGTCTCATGGATGGCTGTTCTACGTGGGTGTGTTAATACGATTGCTAGAGTGGATTTGTGTGTCAGTGTGGGGAAAAGTCAAAATGAATTGTGTGGGTGTATGTCTGTATGTGACGCGTGTCTGCTACTTTTATTCGTGCAAGTTATCAACTCATTATTATGAAATTATACGCAAAAAAATGAACAAAACGGTTTCGTATTTATTATCCTATGATAAAATTGAGGAGAGTAAAGAAAATGTTATCCTTCCCAGAAAACTGTGACTGAGTCATCTCCTGTATGTGATCTGCAGAACTTAGATGATCACATTGTATGTATAGTGCCAGTGCTTGGCTTAAAAAGAGGTTTTAAGTTTTATTGAAGACTTAAAGACTGGGTTGAAAGAGATATCTTTTCTAAGTTGTAACGTGTTACATTTGTGCTGGAAAGCCATCAGAAATGAGTAACCCAACCATTACATTTGCAGAGCAAATCTGCAAATCAAGTAGCAACGTCCTTCGGATTAAGTCCTCCTCATTCTTAGATTAAATTTATGGAGTTTATACTTCACATCGCATACAGACTTGATGTGAAGTTTTGGAAAGTTAGAGACCAAGTGAGTAAGGATATGTACAAAGCCAGAAAAAAATGAATACAAAACGGATATATTACGATACTGTCTGGACAGCAGCTGCAATATTTTTTTTTTGAGTTACGTTTTGTAGATAAAAAATCACTCCTGAAGTGATTTTCGTGAAAAGTAAGTAGATTGTTTTGTTAAAACCAAGTGAAAGTTTATTTGTATATTTAAAGTTAAATTAAACGGTAAGTGTACAGTCTTTGACTTATTTATTTAGAAAATGAGCCAGCAAAATTACAGCAAGAGTAAATTGCACATCAGACGTCTAATTTCAAAAGGAGAACATAATATACGGTTAGCAGTCCAAAATAAAATGAGTTTAGACAGTTTTTTTTTTAATTATAAATATTTATATTATAAACTGTAATTTTTCTTACTATGATTATTCATAAAATAATAAATGTTAGTAAACATAAAATTCTATTCTTTATTTAAAGTTAAATTATAGGAATTCATTTTGCTTCAACTGTGAATTAGCACCATCGTAGTTTAGTTTAGTTTAGTTTTATTTTGCAATCACATTAAGACATAATTATCGTATAAACTAGTGAAGCTTTGATATGTTCAATACAAATTCAGATTTAGATTCAAGCTAACAAAAAAAGATTAAGGTAATATTATTATTAATAAATAATGGTTATTTATATATTCATTACTATAATCTCTTCGTACAAGTGTGTATGTATATCTTCAATTAAAATTTTGCGATTTTCTAAGCATAAGTATACAAACAAAGGAAAAAAACTAATCAAAGGGTTAGGTGTTATTGTTCATGTAGAAGGACTTAAGTTCATTCCTAAACCTGCTGGTGGCACAAGACCTTCGGACAAGCCGTGGTAAGGAGTTCAACAAGCGAATAGACGTTATGAAAAATTGTCGCTCAGATGTTAGGCATGAGTGACGAGGGCGAATGATTTGTCGAGATCTTTCAGACGTGGTAAATCTTATCTTATAGTATTGAATAGGTAACAAGGCTGATTGGTTCGAATCACATTGGAAAGCAATATAAGGGATCGATAGCATATTAGATGGTCAAGTGACATGTTAAAGAGCAATTTCGAGTAATGAGATATTCTATCGAAGCGACGAAGATTGAAAACGTAACGCACGATATTGTTGAAAGCGACATTAAATTTTCTTTTACTGTTAGCCTCACAGTAACAGAATATTTCGCATCCATAACAGAGAACTGGTACAAGGAGTGTTTTAGCTAGTAAGAGACGAGTTTTGAAGAGGGTGAAGGGGGTGGGATATCCAGAGCTGGCGTAAAGTTCCATATACCTTACCAACTGTAGTATTGATATGGTTATTCCACTTAAGTTTTCCATTAAAAACAACTCCAAGATTTTTTGCGGTGTCAACAGGAGAGATCAAGCAGTTTTTTATAAATGACGATACATTTACTCTTGAGTGGGTTTAGAAAAAGTCCGTTTTTTTCTGACCAACTTGATATGCGCTCCAGGTCAGTGTTTAAAGCATTTGCGCAGTCATCTATCATACCAACAGGGCAACTTCGATAGAGTTGAACGTCATCAGCATACATTTGAATAGATAAGGTCACGAAAGTGGGAATCTCAGTTACGTAGAGCGAGAATAGAATAGGTCCCAGGATGGAGCCCTGTGGAACTTCTGCAGTATTGTACATAAAACCGGATGATTTATGGTCAACTGATATAGCTTGCTTTCTTAGTTTTAGGTAAGATGATATTGTATTTGTAGCTGAGCTTGAAAAACTAAACAATGTTACAGATGTTAGTGTTGTTAACTGTGTCGAATGCTTCGAGAAGTCTAACAATACTAGAAAAGATTCTTTGTCTTCATCCAACGCCTCGCTGATATCGTCTACGACTTTAATTATGGTCGTTGTACAGCTATGGCCTTTCCTAAATCCAGATTGCATTGGAGAAAGCAAGTTGTTGGAATGGATATAGGAGTTTATTTGCCTTTGAAGTACCCTCTCAAATATCTTAGAGAAGTAAGGCAGTGTGGATATCGGCCGATATTCCTTGCTATTGGAACTCTTATGTATAAAAATTATTTTGGCACATTTCCATTGAGAAGGGTAAATGCCGGTTGTTATTATTAGGTTGAAGACATGGACCAGAGATCGAAGAATAACTGGAAGGATTATTTTCATAAATTTGGGATGGATTTCATCAAAACCTACAGAATTTGATTTGACTGACAACAAACAAGCAACCATTTCAGTATCATCAATACAGGAAAATTCAAAAGCACTATCAGACAAGTTAAAATCGAGCGGATTTGATTTGATTTGACTGACAACAAACAAGCAACCATTTCAGTATCATCAATACAGGAAAATTCAAAAGCACTATCAGACAAGTTAAAATCGAGCGGATTTATAGGAACATCATTAATGTCAGAAAAAGGGAGGGTAACAAAACTTGTATTCAGGGAATTTAGATCCAAGTCGGAATCAATATGTTTAATGTTTCCACGTATTCCAAATTTCTGGATATTATTCCACAGTTGGCGACCTGTTGTTGATTGGTCAATTTTGTTCCTGAAAAAATTGTTTTTGGCAATTTTAATTTTACCAACAACCTGATTGCGTATAGGAAGATATAGTTGCAGGCGTATATCTAACTTATAACGTTTCCAACTCTCGTAGAAACGATTCCGCTTATGGATAAGTAGTCGAATTTCACAGCATACTAAAACTTTTTGGTAGTGAGTTGAGATGGATACCAACACAGAGAATATCGAAGATGGATCAATATATTTGTTTGGCCGATAAATAGATCCAATGAGAAGTTTGCCTGTGGTAGATATGAGCTCCACGAACACATATTCAATTAGACTATCGGCACGAGACTTCAATACCGAGTAGTACCTCAAACGAATTTTGGCATATATGGCAGGACCTCCACCTGATCTACCTATCCTATCCTCTCAAAAAAGCCTGTATCCATCAATGTTGTACACCTCATCCCCTATACTATCGATTCTGTAATGCAGACAATATCAACCTTGGAATCCATTAGCAAATCTCTTAGCTCATCAAGCTTGGGAAACAGACTTTGCGCGTTTAAATGACACACACGTAAACCATCCATCCGGTTACACAGAACATTAATCACTGAGCGACAGATTTCAGTGTGACCCTCGCCAGTGGGAGGATACATTAGAACTCGGCCACATATCTAGGGTAAATTAATAAAAACAATGGGAAGGGCTTGTGGTAGGCGGCAGGAAGCACAGCAGGCTTAGGCTCAAGAATAACACCTTCCATCAAGTTTTTCAAAAATTTCTTAGAACAAAAACAAAAGACACAGAATAATATTTGGAGATCGTTAAAAATTTGAAAAATAAGCAAATTCAAATAAGTACAATTAAGATTCTGAAATCTTAATCAGAACTTACAAAAGGAATAATAAAATAGGAAGAGAGAAAACAAAAAAAGGAGATATAAATATACTATATATAATTAATGTATTTTGGGGCTGCCAATGCTTTGCAATTTAGCGATTTTATCTATTTCCCCAGCTTCATCAATGGGTTGACGTTTAGCAAACTCACCTCCGCGCATCGTAAAAACTGATGAGAGTTGTTTTTGTTTCTTTAGCTGGAGAGCACGATGCAGTAAATTGTTGTTGGATTTCGATAGACACTCGCGCAGGTAGACATTTGAGTGCGAGTTTAATCCAGCGTCGAATAAATTTATTTGTTTGTTTTGTCGGTATTTGGAGACCGAGGTTAGTACGAAGTTCCTCTCATAAGCAGACCGGAACTTAATAATATTTGGCCGGGGACGTGTACGAATAATATCATTTAAAATTGGCGGTTTTACATTAATAACGTGGCATAAATAATAATATTTTATTATTTCATGAAATAACAGTATGTGGTCGCTCAATTTACATTGTACAATTTTCAGAGATTCGACATATTTTTGTCTTTCAACTGTATCATTATGTATAACTCATTTAACGTATAAACAATATGGAAAAAATAATTAATAAATATTGAGGTAAAACATGAAAAAAAAAATCAAAACAAAAAAAAAAAATAATAATAATAAATAAATATATATGAAATGTAAAAACTAACAAAATAAATAGATAAATAAATAAATAAATAAGTAAATGAAAAATATATAAATAAATAAATAAACAAAATAGTAAAGAAACAAAATAAATAGGACATTATTTGTCAATAAATAAATAGTATACAATGGATAAATAAATAAATTATAAATTACGTTATGCACAGACATAGATATATACAGATATATAATCACATAATTCATAGGCAAATAAATGTAACAGAAGCTTTTTTACAATAAATTAAATATATTTAATAAGCAAAATACAAACATGTAAATTAATGCGAAGTCGTAATAAACATACATCGATATTTAATAAACACAAAAAGAATTGTGTCACGATTAATTGAGTTGATTTACAAGAGGATTTTCGCAAATATAACATCTTAGCATGAACGAGTCACTTAGTTTGCATATTAATTTGTTGTGGATAACGCCAGGGGAGATTAAGCATCATCTTTAAAACTTTATTCTGAGATATTTGAAACTTTCTAAAGTAGCACTTAGCTCAATTACCCCACACCATACAACCGTACAATAATATATGTTGGAAAATCGTTTTGTAAACTATCTTTTTGTTATCATTTGAAAGTGTTGATTTTCTATTAATAAAGGGATATAACATTTGTATTGCTTTATTTACTTTGTTAATTATTTCAAAAACGTGTTTTTTCAATGTAAATTTTTGATCAAGAAAAAAACCCAGGTACTTTACAAATGGCTTCCATGCTATTAGGTGGTCATTGATTTTTAACTGAATGGCTGGAAGAAAACAAGACTTTCTTTTTCGGGTGAAAAGGAGAGCTTGGGTTTTTTCCACGTTCAGTTTTATTTTCCATTTGGACAAATAGCTTTGCAATATTGCAATCGCATTTTTTAAATTCATCTCAATGTTGAGACCGAATTCATGCAAAGAAAGTATAGCGATATCATCAGCATAAATAGCAATTTCACAATGCGGAAGATTTGGAATATCCGACGTAAACAAATTATAAAGGATAGGACCAAGCACTGAGCTTTGGCGCACACCTGCACAAAAACTGACTACATCAGACGCATTACTATTAACAAATACTTTAAAGTGACGATTTGACACAAAACTTTGAACGATTCTACAAAGAAATTGAGGAAAATTATTATTAATCATTTTGTAGATAAGCCCAGCATGCTAAACGGAGTCAAAAGCTTTCTCAATATCCAACAAAATCATCCCAGTTGATTTACCTACTGCACGATTACTCTTTATCAGATTGCATATTCTGAGAGCCTGATGCGAGGTACCATGATTATGCCTAAAACCAAACTGCTCATCAGGGTATATTTTTTGTTCTTCGATATGTTTGACAATTTTATCTTTAAGTATTTTTTCGAATATTTTACTCAAATTGCTAAGTAAACTAATTTGCCTATAGCTAACAGGATCATTAGGGGGCTTACCGGCTTTTGGAATTGGGACTACCTTTGCTAGTTTCCATGCATCTGGAAAGTATTGCAACTTAAGACAGGCATTCATGAAAAATGTAAGAAATGTTATTCCAATTTTAGGCATTTCTTTTAGGTAACTATTTTTGATTGTGTCAATACCACTTGTTTTTCTTACCTGCAATTGGTTTATAATATATTTAATGTCCATCTCAGTAACAAATTCATTTGAAGGAGTATTACAATTAATTTCATTAAAAGTACTTAGTGCGCCCTCTACAAGCGTAGTAGTGTTTGCGTTGTCTATATGTTGAGATACCGTGTGATTTTCTGAAAACTTTTGGGAAAATATTTTTTAATGTTTTCATTTTCATTGACAGGGAATCCGAACAAAAAAGCTTCACGTGAAACGTGAAACGTGAGCGGATTTTAATTCAGTGATTTGTGGACGTAGGTCAGTAATTACAGTGTGGGTGTCAGGGTTAATATTAGACAGCGTGGTTTTGATGTTTGATATTTCACTTGTAAGGGAATTTATAGCATAGTAAGAGGCAGTGCAATTATTTTCCAACTGTATCACATGCGAGTTAATGTCAGTTATTGATTTGTTTAATTCGGCGAATTGAGAATCAATTTTGGACATTAGTTTATCACTGTTCTCCTGAATTTTAGATGAAATAAGTGATATTATTAACTCACTTTGGGACTTTAGTTTCTCATCCATTTTATCCAACAAGGTATGATCATCCAAGGCTAGTTTTTTGGGCTTTTGTTGTGAAGAGTCAATTGATGTTCGAGGGGAGCTTACACTTGTCGTGACCATTTTCGAGTTTGACCGGGACCGCTTAGAGTTGGACATACTAAGATGGGTATGGAGTAAGTGTTCGAAGTATGGAGGAAGAGGAACAATGAAAAATGTCAAAGGCAATTGATTGGCACAAAACTGAACAAATTAGGAATAACAACTATTTAAATAGTGTAACTATCACTTGTGAATTGAAATCAAATTATATTGAATGTAAAAGGGGTTCACAGTTTTACGGAATAAAAATAAAATAAAGCCAGGTTTATTAAATTTTATTTGAGAAAAGGCAAAATTAGCCAGCCGAAGAAAAAACACGTCTATTCACTAGCTTGAATCATTCGTAGAGTGAAGCACTTTCCTCCGTTTCTTTTTCGAAGTGCTACAATCTTGTTTAAAGTGCTTACATTTGCCTTCTTCTGTATCACTTAAGAAGCGCTCGTTGTGGTTCAAAGTAATCTGTCCGTAAGCGCTTACGTCTGCGGACATCATATAGTAAAAATGAAACGGAGGATCATACAGTGTGTAAGCGATGCTAGCTTCCTTGTTTTCGCTTACACTACATGTTTCCTATGTTAGCCCATCTCGCTAATATGTGAAAACTTCCTACCTCAAAGGATTTAAGTACCCTTAAAAGGTTTACACACAGCGGGGGTGAACGAAAATCAGAGAGAAAAAAAAGAGAGATACCAATGAACGTTATTTTTAGATGTTTGAAGGTTGTAATGACTAGGAAATAAAGAGTTAGGCAGGGCATTCCATAAGCGAGTTGTACGGCTTAGGAACGAATCACGATATTTTAGAGTACGTCCGAGAATGGGCTTGAAGATATACGGATAAGCATTCAAAGCGAGAGGGGTGTTACGTTTAAAAGTTTGAAGGGTCGGAATGCTAATGGCGATTTCTCTCGAGCACTGGAGGTGGAAATATCGATAAAACAGAGTGAGACACGTCGGTGCTCGAGGGTGTCCATTGTTTGAGATTATTAGGATAACCTATGAGTTTTGTCGCATGGTTTTGAATCTAGAAGGTGCAGAGGTTATTTGGGTGCAGCCGACCAGATGTCGTCATTGTGTTTCAATTTCGGGTGGATAAATGCCTTATACATATATTGAGGACACATCAAACGGGGTGAAGTATTTCTTACATCGCTTGAGGAAACCTAGATATTTCGCAGCATTTTTGAGGAGATCGAATATGTAGCCATTTAAACTGACTGTGTCATTGAAACACATACCGAGAATGGAAAGTTTTTCGGTTTCGACGATGCAAGTGCCATTCATGGACAATGTCTGGGTGTTTAAATTTCACTTTAATGGAAGTAGACAGCATTGTGTTTTGGAAGCTTGAAATTCTACTCCGTTAGTGGTCCCTCAATTAGTTATACTGTGAATATCAGAATTGAATGAGCTTAATATATGCTGCCGTTCCCGTTCTACAGCCGAAGAGCAGGGACGCCAGTTCGGCAGCGAATATGAAAAGCGGAGAGTACTATCGTCAGCAAAGGAATATATTCGATTAGAAGTGGCAGACAAGAGATCATTGATAAAAATTAAAAAGAGTGTCGGAGACAGAACGGAGCCCTGGGACACACCAGCATTCATTGTGTACGTATTGGAATTGAAACCATGCAAGACAACTTGAATTGAACGTTCCGAAAGGTAATTTCTAATCCATTGAAGAAGAGAGTCGTCAATCCCAAAAACACGCATTTTCGGCAAAAGACCCTGATGCCAAACTCTGTCAAATGCCTTAGAAATATCAAAAGCAGCTACCTTGCGCTCGCCACATTGATGTCCGTTTTGATTCAACTTTTCGGTGAAACATGCCATCAGATTACCAGTGGACCTGTTGCTACTAAAACTGTGCAGCCGGTCATTTGGAAGTTTTCGTGCTTTGAGATATATCATGAGCTGAAGATTTATCAGCGTTTTTATGAGCTAGGAAAGAAGGGACGTAAGCGCAATTGGTTTGTTAGAAGAGAGAGAAGAAGATTCGTCTGCACTGAAAGAGCCTTAAAGAGTAGGAGAGATACACCATCTGGACCAGCGGATTTATGAACGTTAAGATCAGTAAGAACTCTTGCTACTTCACGAGTGTGAATGTGTATTCGTCCCATTGAAGATTCACTTAAGTGTAGGCGGAGACAAAGGACAATCTGGAGGTGATAAGCTGGCCGCAAAGTGTGTAGCAAGCATACTGTTTAATAATGCAAATAATAATGCACATTATCCACCGCATTGAAAGGCAACCGTGGTGCACCTGGTTCCCAAAAGAGAAGAAGACGTATCCAATCCGGCTAATCTTCGGCCGGCAAGTCTTCTTCCGTACATCAGTAAGGTATTGGAAAAAGTGATCAATATAGTCTTGATTAAGTGGGTTGAGTGCAAAAATATAGTTCCGGATAATCAATTCGGTTGTAAGGCGGGGCATGATATCTCAAATGACGCGTCTAAACTGATATCTGATATCCAGCCGAATAAAAGCAGGAAACAATGCACGGGTGCCTGCCTGCCTGATTGACTGGAAAGCTTTCGACACAGTTTCGTTAGAAGGACTATTCTTCAAGTTGAGCAGGCTAGGCATCAGTAAATCCCTCCTGTATATGCTCACCCGTAAATAGTTCGTCGTAAAGAATGGCGATGTGACTTCTGTTCGCAGTTAATTCGCCGATCCTATTCAACATCTGCACAAGATGTGCCATAGCACTCCATATTTTTAGGAATAGCCAAAAATTACACTAAAAGGTATATAAAATTCACAGAAACACAATGGAAGCAATACTACTAAAGTTAGAAAATATATCCAAATAAGTGAACGATAAATTTTCAGAAACAAACTTAAAGATAGATGAAAAGTTCAAAAAAATGGAAGATGACTCGAGGTTAGTCCCAGATGTACCCGACCAAACAAATAGAACACAAAAAATTTGGGAAAAAATATCTTTATTTCCCTACGTAGTCTCCTTATAGTTCAATACACTTCGATACCCTGTTTATAGTGAGAATCGTCGAGCTCCTTAACATAGTCATGAACGGCAGACTTCACCTCCTTACTGTTGGCAAATCGTGTACCGCCGAGCCATTTTTTCAAATTCGTTAATAGAAAACAATCCGAGGGGCTTAAATCTGGCGAATAGGGTATATGAAGAAGCAATTCGAACTTTAACTAATTGGTTGACGGATGTCTGAACTGGTGTATTATCTTGATGAAACCTTTTGCTTCGCCATACGCGGCCGCTTTTTATTGATTTCACCTTTCGCTGCAATAAGTTCGCATAATACACGGCGTTTATTGCTTTTCCTTTCTGAAGATAATAAATGAAAATAATCCCACGCCATCCCAAAAACTGACGCCATGGCTTTGCCTGCAGATGGAACTCTCTTCGCCTTCTTTGGAGCCGATTATCCCCTTTGCGTCCATTGTTTTGACTCTTTCTTCCTCTCGGTTGTTAAGTGATGCACCCATGATTCATCCATGGTTATGAATCGACGCAAAAACCCGGCTTTACTGCTATGAAACTTTGCCAAACACTCGATTAAAACATCCTCACAACGCTATTTTTGTTCCATTATGTGTAATCGCGGCAACCATCTTGCGCACGGCTTTCTCATGTCAAATTTTTCAGTCTACATGCGATGTACAGCAGTTTTTGAAACGCCTACCATATCTTCTAGTTCACGCACTTGCAATCGACGGTCATCCAATACCATTTTGTGGATTTTTTTCAATATATCTGGTGAACTCACCTCATTTGGTCGACCATCCAACATTTTATTGTTGTAAACGAAGGAGCAGACTCCCCCAAAATAGAATACAGTTCCGTTTTGATGTTGGTTGGATTATGATGAAAGTATTGAATCACATAAAGATCACCAATTTTTTCCATATTTAAAAATTCACGATTGATGGCTGCCGAACAAATACTTAACAACGTAGCGTAGTCAAACTTCAAATTTAAGCTTCATAAGGTTGGTACACTCTACAACTGTCATTCTATGGAAAAGTAAAAAATCATTGAATCTAAATTAAACAGCTACGACTGCGGAAAAAGAATAGTAAACATAACTTCATAACTTCCCCAAAGTAGAAACTATTAGGGATGAGCTAGAAACAGCAGTTTTAAAGTTGATAAATGACCACTTGGGTGTAGACTTTAGCATCAATGAAATACACTTTCTTTACCGAATCTGTGGTAAAACACAAAAACAACAAAGAACCTAGATTTCAGGAGTGATTTCACTAAGAAAAAAGCACAAAATAAACATAAACTCAGTGAACTTTATGAATCAAGGATATACTTAGTAAACGATTTGCCAAAGGACTACCGACTGCCTACCCGGGATAAATTACTTAGAAAAGCCCTTTCATTTATATTAATAAGAGATCCAAATGCAAAGATAATATAAAATAATCTCATTAGCAATGTACTATAATTGTGTTAACAGATGAACACATGTGTTAGAAAATGAAACAAAAAAACGCAATAGATTAGAAGACGCTGAAAAAAACCGCCACAAAACAAAAGGTAAAACAGAGCAAATTTAACTATAAAAAAGAACGGAGAGAATGATTCGAGTCAGTCCAATACAAAGTTTTTCAAAAACAACTCGAAAACGAATGGGAAAGGTGCAGGAAAGAGTACTTCTCAAACCGGCTGGCTACCATGAGGAATTTAGGCCAAAACCCCCCGAATAGAAATTCTGTCAAAACTAACATAAAGAGAAACATAAAGGAAATACGGAAAAAATAAAAATAACGGGAAAGATCATAATAAATTATACTCAGAAAAAAGTAAAAATAGAAATAATTTATACATACAACCTTGATCAAAAAGTTCCCGGAATGCATTCAGAAAATTGGAAATACAAGTTTATTCATCTAAATCTATATTTTTCCCTTCAGAGTAATACCCATCGACTGCAACATACCTATGCCAGCGCTTGATCCAATCCTCGAAACATGTTTTATATTAGGTTTTCGGTATGTCCATCAGTGCTTCCTGCGATTTTTCCATTACTTCCTCTCGGCTGCTGAAACGCGTTCCCTGATTGAACAGAAAGAAGTAACAGGGAGCCAAATCAGGTGAATTCGATGGCTGTTGGATGGTATCTGTTGCATTTTTCGTCAAAAGATTACGAATAATGATGGCACTGTGCCACGGTGCGTTATCATGGTGCAAAATCCACGAGTTTTCTGCCCACAGTTCTGGTCTCTTTCGGCGAATTGCTTCATGCAAACGTCTCATAACGCCCAAATAATATTCTTTGTTTACTGTCTGGCCTTCTGGCAGAAATTCATGATGCACTACACCGTTGTAATCCATGAAAACCGTGAGCATTGCCTTCTTTTTTGACTGAAAACGACGTGGATTTTTTTGGTCTCGGGTTATTTGGTGATTCACTTGCCTGATGTCTGGATTGCATGTCGTACTCATAAACCCACGTCTCGTCTCCAGTGATGATCCTTTTGATGAATGTGGGATCTGATTCAGCCTCGCAAATCATCTCTTTTGCGATGTCAACAAGGTCTCTTTTTTGCATGAAATTAAGGTCTTTTGGCACCAACTTTGCTGCTACACGACGGAAACTCAAATCATTAACCAAGATGTCTTGGACGGATCCATAGGTAAAGTTCAAGTCCTCCGCTATTTCTCTGATGGTTAATTTGCAGTTATTGACCAACATTTCTTTTGCTGCATCAATGTTTTCGTCGGTTTTCGATGTCGATGGTCTGCCACTGCGTTCATCATCTTCGATTGACTCACGACCACTTTTGAACCGCTCGCGCTCGTGCCACTAGTAAACGACCATTTTCTTTAGAGTATCGTTGCCGAAACATTTTTCCAACATTTCCAACGTTCGCGCACCATTAAATCCGTCTTTTACGCAAAATTTAATACCAAGTTTGGTACAAGTTCGTTGTTGCATATTTAAATCCATTTCTAAACTTGTAAAAAATCGCCAACACACACATAGATAGATGTAACATACTCTTGGCTACGTAACTTTTGCAAATGTCAAGCTATGATGCTAAGATTTAGAGGGAATGTCAACAACAGATTTACCAACTTAACAAAAAAAAAACAGAACTCAAATCTGAGCAATGGAAGCGCCACACGGTGGTGTCCCCCGGGAACTTCTGATAAGTAGCGAAATGAAAAAATAAAATAGTCAAAATAAATTTCTTCAACAAGGGAATAGTTGCTCTTCATTTAAAAATCAGCAAATAGAAACTTTCTATAATACAAATATGTATATCATCTGAAGCATCATCTGAAGACACAATTGCGAAATTTTATGAAGACCAATACAAACCCAATAGAAGTCAGAATTCATCATTACAATGGGCGCTTTTAGCGCTAAGATTGGATAATGGGTGACTATGGTATTGAATAAGAAACGAACGAGGCGAAAAATTTATAGAATGGTTATGACAACAAGGGCTTGTCGCATGCAATAGTCTCTTCCAGAAAAATGAAAAGAATAAATGGACATGGGGATCTCCAGACGGTACGACTCTAAACACTCAGCAACAATGTATGTATTTAAAACTAAAAACACTATGTATAAAAGAGATTAAGGACAAAAAAACTTTTAATTATCGCACAATCAAGCAAATAATCAAAGAAGAAGGATCTATTAAAAATGCAAACAAGACATTTATTTATGGAAAAGAATGGATAATAAAGCTAACAGAGAACAAAAGAACAATTCAAGAAAGGAAATCAATAAGGGAAACAGGTATCGAATTTTTCGAGAATCTTTATAAATCCACTTTAGAGAAGAGATTCTACGTGAATTACCGAACATACACCGCCATGAAGAGGCCCCTCCGATCTTCCTGCCCAGCGAAATCGAAAAAAAGCAATACAGCCTTATGCAAATTAATCTGAATAAACACTTATTTTTTCAAAAGCTAGTATTACTTATTTAAAAAGTAAAAATAAGTAATAAATTATTAAAATTAATATTTGATATTAATATAAATCCACCCTTGGCTTTTAGCACCATTTTAACTCGCTTTGGCATGGATTCCACCAGTTTTTGACAGTTGTCAACGATTTTTGGATCCCGGTGCCACACTTGAATAACTGGGCGGTGGGCTGTTGAAGTGGCTCACCATCGGACCTCCGAATATATTGCTGTTTCGTACCCAGCACGAAAAAATTACTCTCGTCCGAAAAGAATACCTTTTTCTATTCATTCACTGTCCATTCTTTATATTTTCGAGCCCAAGTCATTCTCTTCTTGTTCATAGTAACAGTCAGGAGCTGTTTCTTCAGAGGCTTCCGTGTTTTTCGTCCAACCTCTAGAAGACGTCGCCGAACTGTTGAGGCATTCACGACTGTTTCTGCACCCGCAAGATCTTTTTGTAAGTCATTACTGCTTTAACTTGGATTAATCCGATTGTTTCTTATAAGAAGAGCATCATCTTTCTTGTTGGGTTTTCGTTTTCGTCCACATTTCCCTCCTCGTTGCGGTAAAATCGACCCGGTTTCTTCATGGCGTTTAATGATGTTGTTAATTGACCCAAACGATATTTCACACTCTTCCGCCATCTGTCTCTGAGTTTTAGATGTATGCTCAAACAAAGTAATTACTTTACTACGGATTTCTACGGAGATATCCATTCTTAAGCACTTCTAAACAGCAAAGCAACAAACTTGACAGCAATTTAATTCTTGTTTACACAAATTGCAAAGTCTTCTTAGCATTTCCAAAAATTTGAATTCAAACATTTTTTGGGAAACTGGGCAAACTCCATTTTTTTTCAGGGCTAATATAATATGTGGAATTTGAGAAAATGTAAGATCGTTGTGACAACAAATTAACTTATTTACCATCGAACTCAAGGAAAATATAATAGGTTCAACTTAATTTGCACAAGACTAGATAAGATACCAAACGCAAATATTTTGGAAGCTTCAAGTCTCACCAAATTGTTTAATACAATTTTGGAATGGGAGGAAAACCCAACTTAATGGAAAGAATCGACGATATGCTTGCTTCACAAGAAGGGTGATAAGCAAAATGTAAATAATTACAGATCTATAAGCGCCCTCTCAACAATATATAAAGTTTTTGCTAAATGCATTTTAAGAAGAATAAAAACGGCCCTAGATGACCAACAGCACACAGAACAAGCGGGTTTTCCGAAAGGCTTCTCAACGACAGATCACCTTCAAGCCATAAATCAAATATTACAATAGAAAAATGCAACGAATACCAAGAAACATTACTAGTAACAATAACGTTTATAGATTTTAAAAAAGCATTCCGAATACTCGTAAATTCACAGGGATCCTTAAAAATCTCTATATGAATAGTAATGCAAGAATATGTTTAGAATTCAAAGGAAACAAATTTATTTTGAATAGTCAGACAGGGCGACCTTTTATCACTAGCTTTATTTTGTGCGGTACTAGAGGAGGTATTTAAATTAATTAAATTGGAACTGCTATTCTATAAAAATAGACGTGGTACTTTTCGCTTCATCCACAAGAGAAATGAAAGTTATGCTTAATGAATTGGAAATTGCCTGTAAGACCGTAGGTCTGACGATAAATGCTGACAAATCTAAACTTATGTCTAATGATATAAAAGATGACGTTATATAAATAATGAGAAAATCTAATAATTTATCGAATATATGTATGTATCTAGTCGAATTAATAGCACTAGAAAACAGGCAAGACAAGGAAATTGATAATAGGATAGTCAAAGGATGGAACCTGCTTTTGGAATAATAAGAACGTCTTAGAGTCCAACATATCCAGTACCTCAAGAGCATATGTATTCGACTCAACCTTCTATTCTGGGTTCTAGTGAGTTAGTTTTCGTTAGCTTGTAATTAAAAAATAATCTTCCAACCATCGTTAGCACTACCCCTACCTGTTGGTATCTTGGCACCATCGACGGCAGCAATAACTTTGGTCAGCGGGTAACCGACTCGGCATCAGTCGTTCATAGACTTCCACGGAGATAAGACGTGTTTCGGCTTTTGTTTGAGTAGTGATAACAATAAAAAAGACATTTTACGAGCCTAATATAGGGCTCCAAATAGGCCAGTGGTAGTGTGCCCGGTTGCCAAATCCAAGATTGTGGGTTCGACTCCGAGTCCAATAGATCTTGTCTGCGACATGCAAGCCTCGGTGCGAGAAGTACGGAAAGAACCGCAAGTCCGAGGAATGCACTCTAGGTAAGGACGGAGCCTCAGAAAAAAGCCAACTCTCTTGTGCTTTATGTAGGGACACGGGAAACGGTACACACCGCAAATTATCGGGGTTGTCCCAAATTCTAATACATGTCAACGGCTTCGCCACACTGAAAGCATCGGTTCCCACTGACAGCACGGGCAGCCACTTGCTTATCGAAATGTAGTCAGATACCTTGGGATCTGGCTAGACCAATATCTGTATTTTAACAAACATATAGATGTTGCTCTGGCCAAAGCCAAAGGTGCTTTTGCCCTTACAAAGAAACTGTTTTATAACAGCCAACTCGATGCGAGGGTGAAGGTGATCTGCTACATGGCCCTTATCCGGCCTATGCTTGTATTTGGTTGTCCCGTGTGGTTCAACGTGAGAGCAAGCATATTGGAAAAGATTCGGGTGTTTGAGAGGGCTTGTCTCCGGACTTGTCTTCGCTTATACAGAACACCAGAATCCGAGTACATAAAATTCTATCCTAATGAGGTCTTATACAATAGGGCGGACCTAATAAGAGTGGACAATTTTGTTATTAAGTTGACGCGAAGGCACATTGCAAGAGCAATGACCTCGTCGAACAACCTGATCTCCGGTGCTTACTACCCTAACTATATGTATCATGAGAGAGTTCGCTTTGACGGCTTTATTCCTCCAGAAGCGTTCCTCTACTTCGATATGAAAGGTCTGATCCAGGACAGATTAGCGGTGCAACTAATTTTCCACGTCGCTCTGACAGCTGCGGACAGGCGACTCAACTACGGCAGAGACGTCGCACATGGCAGTGCGGAGCGTCTCCGGTTCAGTAGGGCGGTAGGGAGTCGCGACATGAGGGATGTTGCTCAGCAGCACCAACAATTTTGGTGGCTAGTAGACGGAGGGGAAGGTTCGTCGTCGAATTCCTCAAGTTATAGGTAGCTTCATGTGAAGCAAAGTCGGTCGTGTGTCTATTTTATTAGCCATGGCCGGCTTACATAGTTTTAGGTAGCATTAAGTTAGATTTAAGAGAAAAAAAAAATAAATAAATAAATTTTATTAGAACAGATGTGGTTAACACATTCTGAAATAAGGGGTAGTTTAAGTAGGATTAAGTAGGTTAAGACTTATTTTTAGGTAGTCTATAGGTTTAGTTTTAAGTTTTATATTATAACAAAAAAAAGTCCTGATACTAAGTTTTTTTTAATTAAAATTCATTTTCTTAATTTTAGTGTTAATAAATGTAACAAAATAGACTGTAAGCAACGTCGAAAGACATAGATTAAGTATTATGTTTAACCTAGAGTACCCGCGAATAAGATTACTTTTCAGTTATTTAAGCTAATTTTCAAGCGTTTTTTGTATAGCATGTAAGAATTAATTAATGAAGACTAATAAAAATGCATTAAAACTGAAAAACTGAACTACATCGGTTCCCACTAGATCACCGAAATCAAGCAGTGTTGGGAGCGGTAAGTACGTAGGTGGATGACCACATGGGAACTCAGTACTCCGCGTGCTGTTGACAAAACGCGCCACATGGGCATAGTACCCCGGCGTTAAATCCCGAACCCCACAAATTAATTTGTATCGTTCCCTTGATAATAATAATAATAATAATTCTAATACATTAAAAGAGGAAATCTGGCTCGGCAGCAGAAAGTTGAAGTTAAACGTCCACTCGTGCAGGTACAAACACCAGCTGTTGCTCCCAAGTTACCAATGTTCAAATGGCGGGAGGTAGGGGAACTACGGTACAACAGACAAAAGTAGCTTCTCAGGCCCCAGCGCCTAGAGCACCGAAACCTGTACCTCACATGCTGGCTATCGTATTCTCTATTCAGGGGCAGATGGCTCAGCTTCAGCGTCAAATATAGAAACAGGCTCTGCAGGTTGATCAAATATATGCGCTGCTGACGAGCCTAACGCATCTCCAGCCGTAAAGGGTATGTACGTAGTGGAGCAAACTCTGAAGGTCTTTGTAGTGAATGGTAATTCACAGATTAAGGTTCGAAAGAAGAAAGAAATTTATGTTGCTGTTTGGATTTCTTGCTGTTAGGCGCACGAATATAACTGACGTGTACTAACCAACATACCATAAATTGTCTACGCACTTTTGTGTATGACAGTGACCATTGCGGTCTCAATACCAAAATAACAGTTCACAATGAAATTGCGGAATTGGACGAGTTTGTTCAAAGGTATTCCTACAACTGTAGTAGGGTGCGTTCGACACACTTCTCCAGAACACTGACGAGAGCATTCGAATTCGCTCTACCCACCGTCCAATAGAAATCTGTCAAACGAGGAGATTGATAGGTAGCTAAAACTAATGGACGAGACAATTAAACTAAAAATGGACATAACGATGTTTCGGTATCAACACACTGACAACGCATACTTATTCCGCAACGCAACCGTTGAAGCACTGCACCAACATAAAAGTAGACTGCTGTTAAGACTAGAAACCTTGTACACGCAGTTAAGTGACAGACAAAACCCGGAGATCATGACATTGAAGTCGTGGATTAAAAACTTCCAGATATTAATTAATAAAAGAAATTTACAGAAATTTTGTAAGTTTGGATTGCAACAATAAAATTCGGTCTGTGAACACCAGCAACTCGAATAGGTTCTCGCAAATAAATAAAATATTTCAAAACGACCTTCCATGTCTCAAAATCGCCCGAACGACGAACAACGAACAAATGCCTATAGCAGCAGGTATCGATCCAAATGAGGCAGTTGATGATTACAACTTCTTTGTGATCGAGGATCCGCAGGAGAAGGTAGAGGCTATAGGAGCGACTTTCCACGAAGTGTACAAGGCGAATGACATCATTGGCCCGAACCATGATCTGGAAAGTCGAGTCGTTTTGCACAATTTCTGCCGTCGAAATGAAATAGTGAACTGACGATTCAAGAGCTCGGGTTTCACCCAGTTCAGTGACGAGAATATGGCAAATAATGTCATCACCAACGAAAGGGTATTACCAGCGTTCATTTCGAAGGAAGAGCTCCAAACGATCTTCGAATCGCTTAGAAGTAAGAAATCAGTAGCAACCGATGAAATACCGAACATTGTACTTCGACATCTCCCACAAGAAGCGGTGGATATTTATACCACCCTGTTTAATAATGCAATGAATAATGCCCATTATCCAGCGCATTGGAAAACTGCGGTGGTACATCCCATCCGCAAAAGGGATAAAGACACATCCAATCCGGCGATCCTCCGGTCGATCAGTCTCCTTCAAAACATCAGTAAGGTTTTCGAGAAGGTGATCAATAGAGTTCTGACTAAGTGGGTTGAGGACAAACATATAGTTCCGGATAATCAATTCGGTTTCAAGGCGGAGCATGACGTCATTCATGCTGTGTCGAAACTGGTTTCTGATATCCAATGGAACAAAGGCAAGAACCAGTGCACTGGTGCCTGCCTGGTTGACTTGGAGAAGGCCTTCGATACCGTATGGCTAGAAGGACTCGTTTTCAAACTGGACAGGTTGGGCATTAGTAAATTACTGCTGTATATTCTTTTTGATATATTCTCCAATAGACAGTTCATCGTGAAGAATGGCGATGTGACTTCTGCTGGAATATTTAACATTAAAAACGGTCTGCAACAAGGTGCGGTAAATTCGCCGATCCTATTCAACATTTACACAAGTGATCTGATAGATTCCTTTCACCATGCCATAGCGCACGCAGTTGACTTAATTACGTACAGGTCAGGTCCAAATATTAAGGTCATGAATATACTTTTGCAACGTAACTTCGATAATATTAAACGATATTGTCATGACTGGAAGTTGAAAACCAACTTGCAGAAATTGGAAACCATTTTGTTTAGGACGCCTTTGTCTGTGGCCTCTGGGGATACCAGAAAGAATTGGAAAAAGTTTTCGATCGTGGGACAACACGGACAGCCACCTGTTTGTCGAAATGTAGTCAGATACCAATATCTGTATTTTAACAAACATACTCGTATAGATGTTGCTCTGGCCAGAGCCAAAGATGATTTTGCCTTTACAAAGAGACTGTTTTATAACAGCCAACTCGATGTGAGGGTGAAGGTAAACTGCTACATAAGGGCCATGCTGGTATTTAGATGTCCCGTGAGAGCAAGTTTATAGGAAAAGATTCGGGTGTTTGAGAGGGCTGCTCTTAGAACTTGTCTTCGCTTATACAGAACACCTGAGTCTGAGTACATAAAATTCTATCCCAATGAGGTCTTGTACAATAAGGTGAACCTAAAAAGAGTGGACAATTTTGTCATTAAGTTGACTCGAAGGCACATTGCAAGGGCAATGACCTCATCGAACAATCTGATCTCCGGGGCTTACTGCCCCAATTATATGCATGCGCCTTGACGGCTTTATTCCTCCAGAAGCGTTCCTCTACCTCGACATGAAAGGTTTGACCTAGGACAGATTAGCGGTGTCGCTAATCTTCCAAGTCGCTAGAACAGCTGCGGACAACTCATCTACTACAGAGACATAGCACGTGGCAGTGTGGATCGACTCCCGTTCAGTATGGCGGTAGGTAGTCGCGTGATGAGGGATGGTGCTCGGCAGCACCAAAAATTATGGTGTCTAGCTGAAATTTTAGGGTAGATATGAGCCCAAAAAATTGAAAAATTGAGCGCTGGAGAGATGGCTTAGAAAAAACGGATAAAATATGGAAACAGTTAGGCAAAGATAAAAAAGAATCGACAAAATATGGGGGAGGCTTATATCCCAAGTTGAATTAAAGTTAAATTATATCTTGTAAACTTAATTATTATGTGTTGTATACGATTGTATAATTGGATGAATTCAGCTGTAATAATAATAATAATGTCCACGGGATACAGATTGATAAAATGGCTCTAAATAAATAACTCACTAGGTACTTAGTTTCCTCAACAGACTAGTCGGCTTTATAGTTAAATTTTTCCGTTCATTTCATTGCAAAATAAAAGAACTATACAAAATAAAACAATGTCACACAGGGTGCTAAAACCTGTTAGAAATCAAATCGGTAAAATATAACAACCTAAGTTATACAAAAAAAATATATCAAATTTAAATCTTTAACTCCCTGGGAACAAGCAGAACGTTCTACGAGTATTCAACCCTGCTTTTTGAAAATATCGTCTATTAAAATTCAAATTTTTTATTTCATTTCAATTTCAACAGAGCATGTCATTTATTGTACAATCCACGAAGGTGCACATTTTATAGTTTATCTATTTATTTATCTTTTTTCATCTGTACTATCATCAATTAGTGTTTGCTACAAAAACCAAAACAAGTTACCCTGCCGTAACATAAAGTTGGCACTTAACATACAGCATGTAGTAGTGGCAATTTATTTATATATGACATTGCTTTTTATGAGTGTTCTGCGTGTCCCGAGACCTAATGTATAGATGGTAGATGGTCGTTGGTTCGGCTTGTTAATCTCTTTCAATTTGTGATCGTCTCGTGCAGCTATATAACTCTTTAGCGCGCCCATGCAAGTGATTCAGAACATATTCGTACTCCGCGCTGTAAAATATTGGACTTCCACTTCCGTTTGCATTGCAGAATGTACTCGTATCTGTACTGCTCTGTAGCGAAATGCCCACACAGAAGATTCTAAAAATAAAAAAAATTCTGTAATACGTATGAATATTTACAGAAGTGAAAATGACAAAAAAAATCAACAACAATATTGCTCCAACAAATTGGGCTGGAAGAGTTGTCCAACAGTAGGCGAAATGTTCATTACCGTCATCGGTAACAAATAACGTGGCAACTTTATGACCAATTCATGATCCGGCCAGCACAAATTTCTTGCACCAGTAACAAACTGACTGACAGAACTTTGAATTAATGCTCGTATAAATATTGAGTGGATTGTATGTATATCATCCTGGAATTGCCGGTAGCCGGGTTGGTAATACTTCTAGGACGTGCCCGTATTTGTTTTATCGTTTCAGAATATTTTTGCAGGGTGTTGTTTTTCTCCATAGCCATCGGAGAGTGTCAATATTTTGCCAAATAAGAATACTTCTGGTAGGCTTTTCTTCTTGTTGTTTCAATATGTTTTGGGAAGGATATTTGGCTTATTCCTGTTATTAGCGGAGATGAGCACCTCGTAGACATATAAATTAATTGTAAGAAGAAAAGCTTTTTCCGGCTCTTGGGTTTAAAAACGCACACTTCAACCGATTTTACAAACAATTGAGGATGCTTTGGTTCCCGAGCTGTCGAGGTGCTTATAGCTTAAATTTATGTAAGTTTGTTTTTGTATACGTACACGCATGACGTACAAGCATCACAAAAAGGAGCAGCATAGAAAATGTGAAATTCATGTGAAAACTGAACAATAAGGAATTTTAGGAAAGTGAAATATAACAATGACAGATAATCCTAAGAATTGTGGAAATGAAGAAAATTAGTACGGAGGAGAAAAGAAATACTCTACTGTATCGAGAAATGGAAGTCATAAAATTGGAAGTACTCTAAGGTTATTTTGTATGTTCTGGCAAGGGGTTCAACAGCTATGACGCAAGAATAGCATCATGGCCATGAACATATATGAATACAGAACCCCGCCGGGGATTACTTCGCTTCGCCATAGAAATGATCGTATCGCAAGCTGGAATGTCTGCACAATCACAGCAAAAAGTTTTGAAATAGAAAAGGTATTACTTACTTACTTAGGCGGCGCTACACTCCAGGGTGAACCTGGGCCTCAACCAATGAGCCTCTCCAATTAGAGCGGTTTTTGGATAACTGCCTCCAGTTGCTCATTCCAACTTAGTTGAGGACCCCTTCCAATTACACCCGCCACCTAAGGCGAGGCTTTCCTCGACTGCCTTGTCCCTCCGGATTAGAGTCGAATATTCTGCGGGGTGGAGGGTTGGTGTTCATTCGGTCTACATGTCCCAGCCATCTCAAACGCCTAATGCTCAGTTTTTTAACCAGGTCGATGTCACTGTACAGTTCGTAGAGTTCATTGTTGAATCGTCTCCTCCAGAACCCGTCAACGCATACGGGCCCAAATATCGTACGAAACATTTTTCTGTCAAAACGACCAAGGATATCTTCATCTGCTTTAGAAAGGGTCCATGCTTCAGAACCATAGAGCAGGACTGGGATTACAAGGGTCTTATATAGAGTTTTCTTGGTTAATCGGGAGAGGGTCTTACTTAGCTTAAAGAAACAGCGATTGGCAAGCGTTATTCTTCGTTCGATTTCTGAAGATATGTCGTTTTCAGATGTGATGGCAGAGCCGAGGTAGACAAAGTTCCTCAAAGTACCTCAAAGTTATAACTGCCGATTGTGACATTCTGGCTATTCGTCTATCTTGGTGTCCCTTCTTGTTGACAGCATAAACTTTGTTTTGCCCTCGTTTATCGCTAGACCCATTTCTGCCGCTTCTGTTCCTATACTCGCAAACGCACCAGTGACAGCGCGCTGTATTCTACCAATAATATCAAGATCGTCGCCGTATGCCATCAATTAACTAGTTTTTGAAATGTTGTACCTCGTGTGTTGGCTGTGAGTTTTGCACAATTCTTTCAAGTATGATGTTGAAGAAGTGACATGACAGCGCGTCGCCTTACCTAAATCCTTTTTTGACACCGAAGGTTTCGGTTAGGTTGTTATCGACCTTTGTGCAGCAGCGACCTTTCTTCATCGTCATCTTGCTTAAGCGGACGAGTTTGGCCGGATGTCAACATGGCTCTGTGTAGCTCGACTCTGTTGATGATACGAGTATCGATCTGAACTTCTTGGGTTTTCTCCAGGATCTGCCGTAGTGTGAATATTTGGTTAATTGTGGACTTACCAGCCCTAAAACCGCACTAATAGTGTCCAGTCAGGCGCTCGCACAATACGGCAGACAAGAACTTATATGCGATCTTTAGGAGACTGATACCTCTATAGTTGGCGCAGTTTAGAGGGTCTCCTTTCTTCTGAACCGGGCAAACCATGCTGAGGTTCCATTCATCAGGCATACATTCATCCGACCAAATCTTGAAAATAGGTTAATGTATGCTCTCTACCAAGTCATTTCCTGTTGCCTTAAATAGTTCGGCGGGTTGGCCATCCGGCTCGGCAGTCTTGTTCGACTTCGGTTTGGATATTGCTATCCTCAGTTCATTTTTGACGTGTGGGCGGAATTCTTGAATTCCATCGTCAATATTAAATGGTTCGCTCTGCCTGACAGCGGAATTTGCGTCGTCTTCGCCGTTTAGCAGTCTGCTAAACGTCCTCAGCACCGACTGTGATTCTACTAAAGGCCCCCGCCCAATTATCAAGGCTTCCCCCATCAATGACGTTGTCTAATAAAAGGGGGGGGCAGAGCATATTACATATTACTGGTCTTATCGTATACATCTTCAGATGAGGCACCTGAATGTTGCTATGATTTGATCAGTTACAAGTTGCCAGTAACAGGTCTTGTTGGTGGCAGGACCACCGGTAGTCCCTAACAGGACTTAAATCATGGTACCATGGGAGTCAGGAGCCCCCGGATCTGGGTCCGGGCCTGACTTGTTTGGGGTAGGCCCCCTTGTGGGAGCGTCATGGTGGCTGTGGTTTAAACTCAAAGTCGCAGGAAGGGTCTTATTGTTGATTTTACCCAATGTAAAGTTGCAATAAGTACTGGGTGCTGTGACTCTAAGAACATGAAGAGGTTTTAGGACGGCCTCGACTCATACCAAGGGCGCAACTTTTGCCACCACCACAGTTCCGGATTGGTATCAAAGGAATGACGGCGAGCAATGGCAAGGCGTATCTTTCCTCCTATGGATGTATAGGCATCCCGTCTAGTTAAGTCTACTCGACAGGTGTTTACGTTAAAAACCAGAGACTATGTGACTCTCCTACATGATTTCCTTTTTCATCTCTACAGGTTTCTGTTCGAGTCTTATTACCCTGACACGTTCATTTTGCCTTTTGGTAAAACTTCCGAATATTATTCTTGGAGTAGCACTTCTCATGGTCTTTCTTTTTTTTCCGGAGAAGCCGAAGTTCTTCCCTTAACTTTTGCTCGTAGAGCTCAAGAGCCACTCTCGTCCTTTTGTGCAGCGCCGCTTTGTAGGCATGTTGTTTTGCTATATGTGCTTGCCGGCACTCTTCATCAAACCAGTGGTTCCGTGGTGGTAGGAGGGTGAAACCTAGCACGTCAATTGCGGCATTTCTGGTGGCTTCCCGGCATCTAAGCCACTGATCTTCAAGACTTGATGCTAGCTGCAAATGACTTCTCGAGAGGTTAAGAGATACCCGACTGGCAAATATTCTCGTGGCTTGTTTCGATTGCAACCATTCACCGTTAAATTCCCTCATAGCATGCCCCTATTGTTGTGGCGTCTGAGATATCCGTATTATGACAACTTAAAACCAATATATGATACTTGGAGTTCAAGTTCGGAAGAGAAGTGTGATGGCATTGCATTTCTGAGCTGTGTAGTTTTAGAGACAACATATATTTGTCGAGGAAGCGAATCCTATAGACGTACAGCGTGAATAACAAATAAACGAGAGGAATTTAGATATACGACTGTTGTCTGAAAAGTTTATAAAGATAGCGGCACTTGTCAATAAAAGTTAGTGAATGCTAGTTGTGTATCTTTTGACAGTTACTTACCGAAGTTTCAGTCATTTTGGATGCGCAGTTTTTAGTTGACAGTCGTTCGAGTGAGTCGATGTGAGTGTTTTTTGCGAAAATGGAAAAAATTGAGTATCGAGCTGTTATTAAATTCTTGTTTTTGAAAGGCAATACTCCTACGCAAATCAAAACTGAGTTAGACTCTGTGTATGGGGCCAACAAATATGAAGAAATAAAGCAGCACATGACAACCAACAATGAAGCACTGAAAAAACTTTCCAACGAAATAAAAGAACTAAAGGAAAGCAACCAGAAAAAGAACCAACAAATTTATTTAATGGAAACGAAAATTAACAGCCTCGAACAACAATTATTAAAAAACAACATAGAAATTAAAAATATTCCGCCAACGCAAAACGAAAAACTAATAGAAGTTGTCCAAGCACTCGGCAAGACATTAGACCAAAACATAAGCAACTCAGATATCACTGACATTTACCGAACCAACAAAAAAAAAATCCAAACAAATCAACGATCATCGTTACCTTCGCAAGCCACACATACAAAACAAATTTAATTAAAAAAGCAAAAACAATGTGGAGTATTCCTCTGAAGAAGATCAGAGAAAATACTTGCAATGCCCCTGCTCCATGTACAACACCCGAAATCGAAGCATTAATTTATGTAAACAATCATCTCACACCCAGGTGCTTATTAACCTTCTTTGGCTAGCAAAAAATAAAGCCAGGGAGTGCAACTGGAGGTTTGTGTGGGAAACAGCCGGCAAAATATTAGCAAAAAAAAAACGAAAACAGTGAATCCATACACATCGGGTCTTGCGACGATGTAAACAAGATGAACAACTAATGACTGAAACGAATAAAATCTGAAAATTTTAATACGGGCTATACTTCCAATGCGTAAAAATTGCAATCCCATTTTGTACCCAAATTAGCCTGTATACGAGTATTCTCTAGTTTCAGTTTGTTATTGATTTTAGTTCGGTGCGGTTTAAAATATTTATAAAATATGAGTCAAGAGGAACGCCGTAAAAAGATCGTCGACAAATGGCTTGAAAATACTTCGCGTCCAAACCATTTCATCGCAAAAAATTTAAACATAGCACGCAGTACAGTGGATTATGTTATTAAACGATATTTGGAGACGTTGACAGTTAAGCGAAAACAGAAAAGTGGAGCACATGATACAAATTTGGACAGGAAAATAGTGAGTGCCATCGTAAAAAACCGGACTATGTCATCCAGAGATGTTGCTCGGAAATGTAATACCAACCAAACAATGGTACAAAGATCTAAAAAACGTAACGGCCTAAAAACAAGAAAAAAACAAAAAACACCAAAAGTTACTGAAAAGCAAAAAAAAGTCATAAAAACACGAGCCCGAAAGCTATACGAGTTGATCGGCAACAAGAAAGCGTGCTTGGTTTTGGATGACGAAACTTATGTCAAAGCCGTCTTTACTACTCTTCCAGGTGCACAGTTTTACAACTCGTTTGAAGCTGAGATTCTTCCACAATCGACAACATCGATTTGGATGGAAAAATTCGGGTCAAAATATATCGTTTGGCAGGCCATTCGCCAATGTGGACACAGAAGCTCATCGTTTATTACAACGGGAACAATTAACGGAGAAGTGTACATTAACGAGTGCCTAAAAAAACGATTGATTCCTTTCTTAAACAAACACGAGGGTTCAACATTATTTTGGCCAGATTTAGCTTCAGCTCACTATGCTCATGCGACGTTGAGCTTTCTTGTTGCTAAAAATGTCGACTTTGTCCCAAAAGACATGAATTCACCCAATGTTCCACAGTGCCGTCCCATTGAAAAGTATTGGGCTTTGGTCAAAGCTAAATTGCGGAAAAGTGAGCAGTGGACGTAAAGGACGTAAAAGATTTTAGTGCTAAATGGAAAAGAGCGTCCAAAAGGATCACGGATGTAACTGTCATCAACCTTATGAAGGGCATTCGAAAGAAGTTGAGGAAAGAATGGGAACCCAAAAAATTTTTTTTATATTTTCTAATTGTGAATGAATTTAATAAAAACAGAGTTTTAAAGCAAATAAAAAAAATTTACTTGAATTATGAAAATAGTTTTTTTTTTTACTTTGAAGTTTCCAAATTTTATTCGTTTCAGTCCTTAAGCATTGTTGTTCTACGTCATACTTGTCGATAGAATCGAAATAAAATAATCAAATGGAAAACACATATTGTGAAGCTGATGTTGACTTTAGGGTAATACATGGTGTTAGCGGCATCGAAAAAAAATATTTGGAAAATATGAATTTTTGTTGTGTCAGTTTTAATATTAGATCGATCACCAAAACGTGGGATGTATTTATAGCGGAAATCGAAAATGTGCTATGTTACGTCGATATTTTAGTGTTGAATGAAATCAATATACCGAAAAAAAAAAAAATTTTTATAACATTGACGGTTTTAATCCTGAATTTCTAGACCGTGATACGACGAAAGGAGGAGGAGTTGCAATATTTATAAAAGACAATATAACTTACATACATGGAGATGATGGCTTCCAAAGGGCTAACAAGCGTGATTAAATGTTCCACGCGTATTGATGTTTTAAATAACACAGCGACGATAATTGACCACTTATATGTTACTGTAACTAAGCGTGAAATATTCTCAGCAGTAATTGTAACCGATCTCTCTGACCATTACGTTGTTTTATAAGCAACGTAATGCTTAAATAGCTCGGAAACACCATGTGAAACCGAGGTTAAAAATATTAATCAGCAAAAAGTTAATGAGCTTATTCAGAGTACAGACTGGCAACATATACTTCAAGAAAATGACGTTGAGGCACTCTACAATAAATTCGTAGGAGAAATGAATAAGATTTATGCCGAATCAAGTAAAATAACCACAAGGAAAAGAACACGAAAGCATAAGCCATGGATAACTCCAGAAATAGTCCAAATATGCAAAACAAGGATGAGTTATATAGGAGGTGGAAAAACAGCACCAGATGTAAGACGTTTGAAGTTGAGTACAAAAGATACCGAAACACAGTTACTAAGAACATTCAACTTATAAAAGCCAAATACTACAAACAAAAATTTTTAAATGCGACCCGAGAAAAACGTGGAGTATTGTGAATGAACTGCTGGGAAGAAAGAAATGCTCAGTAGACGAAGAAATTAAAAGTAATTTTCCAAATGCTGCCGATGGCTTAAAAGACATTGTTGAGGAATTTGCGGAGCGGCTTTCAAATCAAGCGGCATACATCATTCATATCTGTGATACAAAAACCTCAAACCATGAGAACTGGCAACTTCAAAAAAGTATTTACGTAGAGGAAGCAACAGAGCCTGAAGTTTACAAAATACTGTGTCAACTGAGTGACAAAAAAGGTCCTGGAGCAGACAACATTAGACCAGTTGATCTCAAAATAGATGCTATGTGTCGCACTCCTATAATCACGAAGATCGTAAACCGTAGTTTGTGCCAGTCCTGTGTGCCAAAACTAATGAAAACTTCAATAATTCGCCCAATATACAAGGGAGGAATAAAAAAAGATACGGAGAATTATAGACCGATTTCAATTCTACCAGCGGTTGAAAAATGTTTGGAAGAGGTAGTTGTTAATCGTGTTAATTGTTCTATGTCGAAGCACAGAGTGATTCATCCAAACCAATTTGTTTTTCAAAAGTGCAAGAGCACTCAATCGTTACTGGGGGAATTTACCAACGTCGTGAATGCTGGACTGAATAAAGACCACCAAGTAGTTGTGCTCTTTATAGATTTCAGCAAAGCGTTTGATACCCTGACTCCTGAAAAACTTGTGGAAAGCGTCAACATATTAGGACTGAGAGGAGTGCTGGCAAACTGGCTTAAAAGCTGAGTGAAAGAGAAATACAAGTCAAGATATCTGACACATTTAGCAAAAACAGAACGATCAAATACGGCGTGCCACAAGGTTCCAAACTGGGCCCCATATTATTTATACTGTTCACAAATGAACTATTAAGAACATTTAAAAAAGCTACTGCATATGCCTACGCTGATGACATCGCAATCGTTGTGAAACACAAGGACTTGCACTTAGCCATAAAGATACAGCAGCACGAGTTCAACTTTGTATCTGAATGGTGTCATGACAACGGCCTGGTGATCAACACAATTAAAACTAAGTTTATGCATATTCGGACTCCATCGAAGCCAACGGAAGTTATTCAAATCTTTCATCGAAATGATCGTTGTTCATTACTGAGGAGCAGCAGCACAATCGAGGTAGTTAAAACCATTAAATTCCTCGGAGTTACCATTGACGAGAATTTCCTGTGGCGTGAGCACATCAACGTACTGCGTCTTCAACTTAAGAGCACTATATTTGCAATGGTGTATGTTAAGCGTTACTCACATATCACTAAAGCAAGTGTACTACTCGTTGGCAGAGTCACGCATTAGATACGGGATTCTGGCCTGGGGAAACGCAGTAAAAACCCACCTGGAGAAGATATCAAACTTACAACATCGTCTTGTTAAAATTATTCGACACACTAATTCAAGTTTTAAAGTTTTAGATATTAAGGCAATCTTCCAGATGGCAACACTCCTAACTTACATGGACGACCGACGGTTTCTTCAACCCATCAACCACACGCTAAACACCCGAAGACGTGCCCAAGGGATACTAGAAGTTCCGACAGCTTACAACTCATACGGAGACAAAGAAATACGATGCACTGTTCCTAAATTGTTAAATTCGCTCCCACCGTTACTGAAAATTATTCCTAATTTAAAAAAAAGGAAAAAAGAGATTAAAAAACATTTTATTCAATTTCATCATGTAAAGTAGAGTCATATTAGTAACTCTTAAAATCACCGTAATAATATTAACTTCAAAATGAACTAATTGTATTTAAACCTAATCTTTTCAATTTGAAATCACTTCGAAACTATATCAATGTTATGTCCAACCACCTGCAGATAAGCACTTTGCTTTGCAGGTAAAACAATGTTAACGAAAATTTATGTGCAAATAAAAACCACCTTTTTAAAAATATGAAAATAAAACTACAACCACTGACGATAACATTGCTAAAGTTCACCAAATGGTGTTAGACAACCGCCGAATTAAAGTGAGAGAGATAGTAGAGGTTATGAAAATGTCCAAAGAACGTGTTTGTTACATATTAAATCAAGATTTAGGCATGAGAAAACTGTCCGCGCGTTGGGTGCCGCATTAGCTTACGTTAGACCAAAAACGTGTTCCAATGACCATTTCCAACGCTCTGTTGGCGCAGTTTAGGCGCAATAAATCCGAGTTTTGGCACCGATTAATTACTGTAGATGAAACTTGGATACACCATTATATGCCCGAAACAAAAATTCAGTCAAAACAGTGGACTGCAAAGGGCGAGCCGGCTCCAAAAAAAGCAAACACTTTGTTTTTGGTTGGGAAAGTGGTGGCGACTAGTTTTTGGGATAGTAAAGAGTTATCTTAATCGATTATCTTCAAAAAGGAAAAACCATAACAGGAGCATACTACGCATCATTACTTGCCAAGCTGAAGGCAGAAATTGCGGAAAAACGGCCACATTTGCAGAAAAAGAAAATCCTGTTTCACCAAAAAAACGCGCCGTCTCACACCTCAGCGGTTGCCATGGCGAAAATCCATGAATTACGGTTTGAACTGCTTGATCATCCGCTTTATCCAGCAGATATAGCCCCAAGCGACTTCTTTTTGTTCCCTCATCTAAAAACTGCGCTCGGAGGACAGAGATTTTCGTCAAATGAGGAGGCAATCATTTTCGCGAACAATTATTATGCAGAGGAAAACGCCAAGTACTATTTAGACGGGTTAAAGAGATGGGAGCATCGCTGGGAGAAGTATGTAGAGTTACAAGGAGACTATGTAGAACAATAAAATAAAGTTTTGAGAAAAAATGTCTTGTATCATTTTTCGGTCAGAAACTTTTCAGACAACCCTCGTACATACATATGTAGTATTACGACATGGGATCAGGTTTAACATTCTGGTAGACTGCATAAGAAATAATTTTTAGAACAGATATGCGGACATTTCTTATAAACAATTCTATGTAAGAATCTACAATTCCTTAGACCTAAAATCTTTTTAAAATAGCACACAAGTAGCCTATTAGAGTAGAAGAAAATATGGTCGAATGCACGCAAGTTGCGAATGTAGCGTACCGCCTCATTGAATGCAACCTGAAGTTTTCTGAATGGTTAAGTGAACTGTAGACTATTAGTAGATCTGAAGATGTTACCTGTAGGGTACCTGAAAATACGGCAAACTACAGATGTACAGAGCTATGTATGCATATTGATGGCAAGTCAATAATAAATATGTGTAACAAAATCAGGCTAAGTAAATATCCATGCTGTACGCCTTGGCAGAGGGGCTTGAGGACCGTGTGATAATCACCACATTTTATATACCCTTTTAAACATTTCAGAGGGGGTACGAGTAGTATGACTGCACGGTCACTAAACCTATTGGTTATATAATCTATTTCGTGCGGTTTTTTTCAAAATTTGAACGTTTATTTAAGAAAAACATGCAAAATAGTATTATTCAAAGTATTGCCCATCTGAAGCTATGACTTTTTCCCATCTTTCTGGAAATTTGTGGATCCCATCCCAAAAGAACTACGTCGGCTTGGCAGCCAAGAATGAATCAAGCCAATTTTTGATATTCTGCTCTGATGTGAACCGTATTTCAGTGCGGGCGTTCTGCATCGACCGGAACAAATGGTAGTCAGAAGGGGCAAGGTCTGGGCAATAAGGCGGGTGGGGTAAGACTTCCCAGACTGTTTTCCAAATAGTTCTTACCCGGAATAGCAACATGGGGCCGAGCGTTGTCATGATGGAAAATTATTGCCTCGTGTCTGGTCGCATATTCCGGGCGTTTTTCGTCCACTGCTCTATTCAAACGGATTAATTGTGTTCGGTAGCGTTGTCCATTGATGGTTTCACCCAGTTTTAGCAGCTCATAATACAGCACACCCATCTGATCCCACCAAATACAGAGCATTACCTGCGCGCAATGGATATTCGGCTTTGCCGTTGATTTGGCTGGTTGGCCGGGTTTCACATATGATTTTTTGCGCTTTGGGTTGTCGTAATGGATATACTTTTCATCACCAGTAACAATCCGATGCAAAAATGACTTCTTTTTGTGGCGTTCCAGCAGCATTTCGGACATGCAAAACCGCCTTTCGACGTCTCTCGGCTTGAGTTCATGTGGAACCCAATTTCCTTGCTTTTGAATATATCCAGCTGCTTTTAAATGTTTTGAAATGGCTGCTTGAGTGACACCCAAAGATTCTGCTAGCTCTTCTTGTGTTTGGCAACAATTTTCATAGAGTACTGCTTCCAGTTCTTCATCTTCAAACTTTTTTGGCTGCCCAGGACGTTCATCGTCTTCCAAGCCAAAATCACCACTTTTAAATCGTGCAAACCACTTTTGGTACGTTCGCTCAGCTAGCGCATGTCCACCATAAACTTCCACCAAAATACGATGACTTTCGGCAGCAGTTTTCTTCAAGAAGAAGAACTCCCCGCAAAAACACTTTTTCAAGCACAAAGTTCGACATATTTGAGTGAAAAAAAATTATTGTTGTTTACTCTTCAAATGAATGACATATACTGAAATAACGTACAATGACAGTAGCTTTCCAACGCATGCTCCAATGGAATAATAACAATGGAATAATACAAGTTACGCCATCTCTTAGCAAACCGCATGAATTAAGTTATAGACCCAATGAAAAACGACTCACGATTTGATAAATACTCTTAAAAAATCCAGCAAACGGAGAAACGTTACATTTCCGGAATCATGACAAAGAAGCTCAATATTCTTGAGCGGAATGCCAATGGCTTGATGAACTAAATATTTTTATTCAGGAAAAAGCTGTTGATATATGATTAATTTCTGAAACTCACCTGACGACTCAAAGGTTACCGTGACTACCACGTTCATCATCCATCGGGAAACGCACAAATTGAACTCGACATATTTCAAATGACCACGATGCCCGCTAAAAATAAAAACTACTCTTTTAGTATATCCTGAATCTATTCTTAATGCGAAGCACACCTTTTGGTGCTCAAGATGTATCTCACAGAAGGGCAAAACTCTCTACAGGGCTGGTATGAAATGTGGTTGCCAATTTTACTAAACAGGCAGACCGACGTACTAGCCCTCGAATGTCTCCACAACACCCGATCTGATAGACTTCTTTATCGGAAAAGGAGTAAACGCTAGTCACGTCAAAGTTGAAGAAAGCTTCGATCTTTCCGCCGATCATTCTCCAATTATCCTTTCATTGTGCGAATCCTTGCGATTATCCAACACAAAAACACCCACCGGGAAGATTTCCGAATAGAGGTTGTTGAAAATGCTGAGTTAAAAGTACTTGAAAAAGAAGTTGAACGGTTTTTTGAAGTCATACAGTAAGCCGCCTGGAATAACACACCACGCGAATCGAACAAAGTTGCCAGCATCGGCATAAGATACCCACCGGAAATCAGGGAAATGATAAGGAAGAAACGAGGAGCGCGGCAAAAGTGGTATAAAACTCGGGCTCAACAAGATAAAACGCCCTTTAATAGGCTCTGCAACTTGTTGAGAAAATCGATCAAGGACTTCAATAACCAAGGTATTAATAACTACCTAGAAAGCCTCACAGCGACAAAAGATACCAATTACTCCATATGGAAAGCCATTAAAAGTCTTCGAAAGCCCCAGATACACGAGGCGCCAATAAGAAGAAACTAGGATGACTGGGTGAAAGAAGATAAAGAAAAAACTAACGTTTTCGCCAACCATCTTGCAAAAACTTTCAAACCATTCGTCAATACGGTAGCCGTGACGACGAACCTTCCAATAGAAAAGGCTACACTTATGGAACTTAGACAAGTTATAGACACAAGCCCAATAAAGCCACTGGATATGCTTAATTACGGTAGTGATACTTAAAGCGCTACCGAAAAAAGATTTGCTATGCCACCATAAGATTAGAGCATGTACCGCACAAGTGGAAAGTTTCCGAAGTTATTATGGTTCCGAAACCCGGTAAACCGCTGACTGAAGTCAAGTCGTACAGAATTTTACTCAATCGTCTTAAATCGATTATTGACACAAATCGCTTCTTGCTCGGTCATCAATTTGGCTTTAGAAGCCAACGCTTTACTGTTGACCAAGTGCATCGAATAACCGATGTAATTGAACGAGCAAACGAATGTAGACCAGTCTGTTCAAGCGCATTTATTGACGTTTCGCAAGCTATTGATAAGGTATGGCACGAGGGCCTGAAATATAAGTAAACTTCGACAAGTCCTACCAGAGCAAGCGAAAACCGTCGAAGAAGTAACTGCTACGCTGCAACGTGCCCTTAAAAAGATTAACATTTGGTCGAATACTTGGCGAATCGCGCTTAATGAAAACAAGTCTGGCCATATGAACTTCACTCTCAAGAAAACTGACAATCTACCTGCGTTAATCAACGCAGTACAAACTCCTTTCGCGAACGAGACCAAATATCTTGGTATGACAATCGACGCTAAACTTAAATGGATAATATAGAGACACGTACTGGCTTCTTGGAAAGTATTCCAAGCTTAGTTTAGAAAACAAATTGGTTCTATACAAGCAAGTGCTAAAACCGGTCTGGGCATATGGTATACAGCTTTGGGGTTGTCCCAAAATTAGTAACGTTAACGTCTTACAGACATTCCAAAACAAAGTTCTTCGAGGGTTTGTTAATGCACCGAGGTACATTAGAAATGATGTTATCCACAGAGCCCTAGGAGTCGAAACCGTTCAGAACGAAACTAAAATGTTTACGCGAAAACACGGAAATCGACTGCAAGAACATACGAATATTTCTGTTCAACAGATTCTTGACGACACAAATTTATTGCGCCGTCTAAAAAGGACTAAGCCTCTCGATCTAGCGGAGTGATCAGCAGCGTTTAATTTTTAGAGTACGTAGGAACTTTCAATGGAAAATCGCCTGCAAAATATCTTATTAAAGCAAAATAAAACGCGAAAGAAGAACTGCTTGTTGAGTGTGAACGCAGTCGTAGTCCGTATAAGGGAGGTGTTTTTTTAAAATCTTACGCTACTATAAGCATCGAAGCTTATAGTGTCTAGGAAGATTCCTCACCTGCCCACGAAAAAAAAAAAAAAAAAAATTCCGGAATCAGAATCAGTTCTGATTCCTTCGAATAGGTTTATCTACCATAGCCCCAGAACAGCTATGACCAGTTCTGAAACCGGACTGTTGCGGATAAAGCAATGGGAGTGTGTATAAATAGTTTGTTATCTGATTTGCTAAGAGTGTCTCAAGAACCTTTGATAGGCATTGAAGCACGCTAAAAGATCTATTGTATGTATAATCGTGTCGAGAAATCGTATCTCCCTTTAGGAATTTTAATTCTTGCGCCAACTGGATCTTGGAAGATCCCTTCGCTAAATGTCCCAAGTCATAGCCCAAGTCCATCTACGCTTGAGAACTGACCAATTCGGCTCGCCATTAACACTGACGCCAATACGGCAATATTTTTCTCAGACCGCACTGGACTAATTTTTGTCGTGTAGCATTAAATCAAAAGAAGGCTACTCAAAACGCGACCAATAATAATTTCAGACGGTCCACAAAAGTGAAGAAGTTCTCGTTTGTTTAACTGAAACTTGATTTCGGAAATAACATCAAACGATTTGAAATTATTGTTGCGGTGTAAATCTATGCAAGAAAACAAAAAAACATAGACACTTCAAAAACTGATGCTAGCTTGACATTTATCCCAATCAGAAACACTACACTTTGTCTACAAAAACTCCTATCATTTTAAAGGACCCTAAACCATATTGCACTTCATGGTGTTTGTTTATTAGGCTCATCTTAAGTTTATCTTGTAGTCTTGTGAAATTGAATGAGCTCCATTGCTACTAATACGAGTACCAGGGGCCTTACCTGACATACAAATTCCGAAACCACATCCTCATCCTTATGTGTACACGAGAGCTCTCTTTGTGACAAGGATAACAATCATTACAGCAATCATACATACATATATGTTTGTATAAATATGTATACATATCTGCAAGGATATGTAAGGAAACATTCTAAGAAAAAAAAAATAAAATGAAACATTGCCACAAAGAAACGAAGAGAAAAGTAGCACGAGTGAATCCATGGCGGATTAAAAGTCAAGTCTGCCAAGTCTTCACTCTGTCTCGATTTCTACTACTGTAGTCCTCTTTTTCTGCAAATATCATTGTTTTCCTTGATTTAGTCATTGTTTTTCCTGACGAGAACGGTGTTTACTTTGGGTGTTGGTTATACTCGTATATCTCGTAACACAAGCAAGCAAACCAACACAACGCTTCCCTTTAACCTCTTCACTGCCACTACCAGGACAATGAGAACCATGTGAGTCTTCCATGTTTGGCTGAGCTTTCCTTCTTTTTTTCCATTTTTTTTTTTTTTTTTTTTTTCAAAAAAATACAGTTCATTGATATGTGTTGGGGATTCTTTTTTTCTCGAATTTAGGATAAAAGAAAGGCGAAATACATTTGTCAGAGGACATTCATGTGAATAACTGGAGCATGACAATGACGTAAAGTGATAAGACCAAATCAACTGCAGTGATATGTACATCGCTTTTCTAAAATGAATATTTGCCAGTGAGCCAGTGACAACCTAGGTTTCTGGTCGCATTCTTTTATAATGGAACAATTTCTCTACAAAATCCCCAACCTACCGTGGCTCCCTTGTTTCACCGTAAGTATTTTTGAAAAGTGTTTGCCCACGTAGTGGAAACAAAATCCGCCGCATTTAAGGCCAACAATAAATTCCACGGCAAAATTGTTGTTTGTGCACACTAATCGAGTGTCTGGATGGAGGAAAAGGTGGGACATACATATAAATTCAATCATGCAATTTACAGTTTCCAATAAGCGAAGAGCTCAAGACCTTCTCGCGAAGGTATCCCTAAGATACCCCAAGACGAGGGTAAAATACGAAATTTTTATTTTTTCCCGGTTCTGGTACTTGTACCGCCCAATTGATGTTAGAATCCTTCGAATACACCTTTATCCTAAGTTAGGAGGGCAAAAAAAAACAGAACAAAAAAATAATTCCATCCTCGTTCCGTGTTGTCCGTGCGGCAGGAAGCACAACCAACAACAAGCCCACCAGCAAAAACGACATGCTATAGAAAGTGTGGCATTACAGGAAGCATTGTAAGAATCTATCGTCCCTTCTGGCAACACCTTGGTACACCAAGTAAGGTACGGCGAAGCTTCTATAGAGTGTACTCGTTTAAGTATACGAGTAGAACTAAATGGATGTAATGTGTTGTATTTGTATGATATCTATGTGCTACTGACGATGTGTAATGCTGAACACGTTCAAACAATAGTGTCAGCGAGAAACGGAAAATATACGTACACATTGCATAAGTACGTTTAAAGACCCAGTCACAACAGAACAACAGGACATTACTCTAGCGGCGAACTCCAGCTTCTCTTCCCGTTTTCCATTCAAAATAAGGTGTGCGAAGAACCCTATGTCCCGCGAAAGGATGCAAGCAAAGGCAACAAAAAGTCCAATCATCAAAACACATAAAGATACCAGAGAGGTAGATGAACGGAAAGCAAACGAATCAGAAAAAAACGGAACGAACATTTAGAAGGAGAATGGATGGGTGTTCGTATTTATATGCGGTGTGAGTAAGTAGCTTTTGGCCATCGTTTACATATTACCGATACCTACACAACCATTTCTAGAAAGATCCTTATGCTAAGCTATTCTTCATCCTATATTCCGTCGCTGTTTTTTTTTTTTTTTTTGTTATATGAGACAGGACTACAGAAATCGGAAGGACTTATTGAAGTGGCATATATGTACGTACGAGCATGTAGGCATGGGGGAACTTGTATCAAGTTTGGGATGGATGTGTTAAGCACGTGACCTATGTGTACAACAGTGCTCCGCAGAAGCGGCAGCAGTTGTTGATGGTGTGGTAGAATGGCCAATGATGTTGCTGCCAAAGTCAAAGCAAATGTGTTGCATGCTGCATGCATTGATGTCACAATGTCCGAGTGGATACAAGAATACCATGTTAATGATGCCGGGTTTATGGTGGCGGATTGTCTAACGTGTGGCAAGCAAGAAATCCTACACTCACGTTTTGCTTAGGTGTATATAGCATATGTAGATAGTTGTGACCCGGATAGAAATATGTTCTGAACTAACAATGGGATGTGAGAACTTAAATCTTGCTATTCCCGATCGAGTGAGTGCGAAAACGATATTTTCGAAATTTCCCTACACAAATTTTTTGAAGCGCGAACTAGCGTCTGACTAATCATTTAACAAATTGGCGGGGAAATCGTTTTATCTCTCCCTTTTCCGGAAAGCAATACTTCTTTACATTAAGTTCAAAAGGAATACGACCCTCGAATGGCAGCTTAAATACCAGCCCATGCTCCGAGGGCTTTAATATAGGCTTAGTTCAGATAAATTTGAACACTGGGCTTGCATTTTAAAAATACTTCTAACTTCAAATCTCTGGAGCTTGAATAATTCTTGTGTAAAGAGATAATATGCATGTCTCGCTGATATAAAAACTGCATATTTCGCAACAGATCCTTAGAGTTCGGGTGTTCCAGGAGTTATAACTTCGGCTGCCTTGTAAGATGGGTACCAGACATATAGTCTTTAAAAGTTTCTGGTCCATCACTTTGAAGCTCAAGTACTCGTAGTTTGAAGGAATCGGAGAAATTTCCAGGAAGCACTTATACCTATGGGCTACTGGTGCTATCTGCTGAAGGATAACGCCTTATACTTAGACCTATGCCTTCGGTTTAATTGTTTCACTAAGAAAATAAGCGAAGGTTGGGAGGCGACAAACATCTTCGGATATATTTTAGATGACTTTCATCGTCCAAGGTAATGAAAAATATAGAACGATAGGTTGAAATATTACGCTTGAAGTCTCATCCATCTCTTAGGGTCTTTTTGTACGCAGAAAACCCTTGCAGATATTCTTAGCGTGCCATTAGAAAATGCTAAAACCGCTAAAGAAAAATATGAGGTAAAAATAACGTCCTCTCCCAATAGAAAAATATAGATTACGAAATGATTAAACGTATGAAGAGATTGTAATGCAGGGATAATTCTTAGAAATAAAAGAAACAGAGGGTTGAAGGAGCTGTTCATAGTGGCGGCAAACGACAATTCTCTTCCATATGACTAATAAGCCATGTTGATAGCGAAGTACATGCAGACTTAATACCAATAAACCTGCTAAATTAAAGCACAATACTTACTTCAGGTATCTACATAAGCAAACTGAATTCGAAGGCATTTCAGAGCGACTCTGTGCTTGCTATTTACTCGTGCAAGAATTCTGTAGATTTAAAGTGAAGTCTATCACTTAAACTCATGCACTTAAAACACGATAGCCTATCTGGAAAGAGGAATACCACCAGCTTTGTACAAAAAACACAACCGAAATGCATAAGCATCATCGGCTCATATAGAACTTTTCAACGGCTTCACTCTGATTTCTATTTCCCAAAATTTTCGACAATACTTCTAACTCTGCCATTATTAAATTGAGTGACGGTGGTTAACGACTGAGAGACTTAAGCTTCTCAGAAAACTGATGCTCTTCTGAATTGGACACACTTGGATCCATATGAAAAAGTTGAAGACAGCTTTTCAACGTCAAGCCAATACTGTTGAAGTCATCGGAATAACTTTAAACACATCTAGACTGAAACGAATAAAATTTGGAAACTTCAAAGTAAAAATTAAAAATATTTTCATAATTCATGTAAATTTTTTTTATTTGCTTTTAAACTCTGTTTTTATTAAATTCATTCACAATTACAAAAACTAAAAAAATTATTTGGGTTCCCATTCTTTCCTCAACTTCTTTCGAATGTCCTTCATAAGGTTGGCGACAGTTACATCCGTGATCTTTTTGGCGCTCTTTTCCATTTAGCACTAAAATCTTTTACGTCCTTTGCACACTGCTCACTTTTCCTTAATTTAGGTTTGACCAAAGCCCAATACCTTTCAATGGGACGGCACTGTGGAACATTGGATGAATTCGTGTCTTTTGGGACAAAGTCGACATTTTTAGCAACAAGAAAGCTCAACGTCGCATGAGCATAGTGAGCTGAAGCTATATCTGGCCAAAATAATGTTGAACCCTCGTGTTTGTATAAGGAAGGAATCTACCCTTTTTTTAGGCACTCGTTAATGTACACTTCTCCGTTAATTGTTTCCGTTGTAATAAACGATGAGCTTCTGTGTCCACATTGGCAAATGGCCTGCCAAACGAAATATTTTGACCCGAATTTTTCCATCCCAATCGATGTTGTTGGTTGCGGAAGAGTCTGAGCTTCAAACGAGTTGTAAAACTGCGAACCTGGAAGAGTAGTAAAGTCGGCTTTGACATAAGTTTCGTCATCCAAAACCAAGCACGCTTTCTTGTTGCCGATCAACTCGTATAGCTTTCGGGCTCGTGTTTTTATGACTTTTTTTGCTTTTCAGTAACTTTTGGTATTTTTTATTTTTCTCGAGTTTTTAGACCGTTAGGTTTTTTAGATCTTTGTACCATTGTTTGGTTGGTATTACATTTTCGAGCAACATCTCTGAATGACATAGTCCGGTATTTTACGATGGTACCCACTTTTTTCCTGTCCAAATTTGTATCATGTGCTCCACTTTTCTGTTTTCGCTTAACTGTCAACGTCTCCAAATATCGTTTAATAACAGAATCTACTGTACTGCGTGCTATGTTTGAATTTTTTGCGATGAAATGGTTTGGACGCGAAGTATTCTCGAGCCATTTGTCGACGATCCTTTCACGGCATTCCTCTTGACTCATATTTTATAAATATTTTAAACCGCACCGAACTAAAATCAATAAAAAACTGAAACTAGAGAACATACAGGCTAATTTGGGCACAAAATGGGATTGTAATTTTTACGCATTGGAAGTATAGCCCGTATTAAAATTTACAAATTTTATTCGTTTCAATCCTTAGACCCGATTCCCATCGATCAAGACTATCCATCAACCTTAGTAGGACTGATATTTCCAAGTATAGGAAGGCATCCATAGCAATTAATTGGTTCTTAAAATGATTTCCTTAAGAGCTGCACGAATGAAGAGAATTAAAAGTCCATTGCACATTTCCTTTGGTAACTGATTTATGCGATTTCTGCTCTACTAAGATCATGGACTGTTGGTTTCCCAAAACAAAATTAGGAAATTGCGATTACGGAAATAGCACCAAATTAAGTAGGGAATGTAACGGCATACCGCGGCACATGACACATCGCATCGAAGCAATGGTGGTTGCGCATTGTATTAGTGATTGGAATATGACAACAAAGGTCAGCAATATTTGAAATTATCAGTAGAAATATGCAGAATACTTAAAAAATTTTGAAACCTGTATCACACACATCAACTTCAGATGATAAAATGTCAAAATTACCACCGAATGCGAAGCCGTATACAAACAATCGGTCGAGGAAACAGAAGAAGAAAACTTTAGACTAAGTGATAAATGTGCCCGATGACCAATTTGCGATACACTATTGATCTGTTTTCCCATCATACGTAATTAATAGAGAAATCGGGCGAATTGTGTAGGAAGCCGTATATAACATATGTACTCGTATAGTAGTTATAAGAAAATCAAATTTATGTAAACTCAACACCAAACATAGCTGAGGGGTATATACATAAAGCCGCCGAGATTTCTTGCAAGAAGTAAAGTAATTTGAATTGAATTGATATTTTGAAGTTATTAAATCAATGTGTAAATATAAAAATCTAATTTTAAAAGATATACATTTTAGAACGTAAAAACTTTTTATTTTATAATTATGTACGAGGGTTGTCTGAAAAGTTTCCGACTGCAAAGATAGTGGCACTCGTCAATAAAAGCTAGTGAATGCTAGTTGTGCATCTTCTGACACTCACTTACCGAAGTGTCAGTCATTTTGGACGCGCAGTTTTTAGTTGACAGTCGTTTGAGTGAGTCGATGTGAGTGTTTTTTGTGAAAATGGAAAAAATTGAGTATCGAGCTGTTATTAAATTCTTGTTTTTGAAAGGCAATACGCCTACGCAAATCGAAAATGAGTTGCATTCTGTGTATGGGGACTCTGCACCATCATTTACCACAGTGGAATTTTGGGCAGCTGAATTTAAACGTGGCCGCAAGAGCTTGGGAGATGATGAACGTTCGGGATGTCCAAAAACTGCAACCACTGACGATAAAATTGCTAAAGTTCATCAAATGGTGTTAGACGACCGCCGAATTAAAGTGAGTGAGATAGTAGAGGTTATGAGAATGTCCAAAGAACGTGTTTGTTACATATTAAATCAAGATTTAGACATGAGAAAACTGTCCGCGCGTTGGGTGCCGCATTAGCTTACGTTAGACCAAAAACGTGTTCCAATGACCATTTCCAACGCTCTGTTGGCGCGGTTTAGGCGCAATAAATCCGAGTTTTGGCACCGATTAATTATTGTAGATGAAACTTGAATACACCATTATATGCCCGAAACAAAAATTCAGTCAAAACAGTAGACTGCAAAGGGCGAGCCGGCTCTAAAAAAGCAAAAACTGTGTTTTCGGTTGGGAAAGTGATGGCGACTAGTTTTTGGGATAGTAAAGAGTTATCTTAATCGATTACCTTCAAAAAGGAAAAACCATAACAGGAGCTTACTACGCATCATTACTTGCCAAGCTGAAGGCAGAAATTGCGGAAAAACGGCCACATTTGCAGAAAAAGAAAATCCTGTTTCACCAAGACAACGCGCCGTCTCACACCTCAGCGGTTGCCATGGCGAAAATCCATGAACTACTGCTTGACCATCCGCTTTATCCAGCAGATCTAGCCCCAAGCGACTTCTTTTTGTTCCCTCATCTAAAAACTGCACTCGGAGGACAGAGATTTTCGTCAAATGGGGAGGCAATCACCTTTGTGAACAATTATTTTGTAGAGAAAAACGCCAAGTACTATTTGGACGGGTTAGAGAGATGGGAGTATCGCTGGGAGAAGTGTGTAGAGTGTGTGTGGAGTGATTAGAGTGTGTGTAGAAAAATAAAAATAAAACTTGTGAAAAAATGTCTTGTATCATTGTTCGGTCGGAAACTTTTTAGACAACCTTCATATGGTCGCGGATAAATAAATGTTTGTCTCAAAAAAATTTGTACCATTTACTCCAAACCAGTATTTCAATCACTTTCCAGCCGGTCATCTTTGTCTATCACACGGAATAAGGAGCATATCGCTCTCTCCTTAACTAAGCAGCTGTCTGGAACACACCTGCCTCGTGGCATCCCTGTCTTGCATGTGAAGTGGCGTGCGCAACGCTTCTCTGTCACTATCCACTTTTGCACTGAAAAGTTAACATCTATAATCTATGCAACCATGGATGGGACAAACTTTTCTTGAGGCAACCTTATACCGTTGAGTAGATAAAAAAATAACCTTTTCGTAGAGTAAAAAAATTATTAGATAACAGATGAGGGTATACCATATTAACAACCATTGCTCACCTGTTTACACTTAGCAACTTCATAGTTGTACTGAAAAGCATGTAGCCATCCTATATTTTCCCGATTCCTTGTGTCATATTCTCTCAGCTAACGCTCGATTCTTATGAATAACAAATGCGGGAAGTTGATCAAAAAAAATTAATCATAATTTATTTTATTTAACAGCATTGGTATGCGATTTAGCTAGGCAACCACTTTTTTTTGTTTTTTTTTAAACATTATCTACCAGATAATCTCTTTCATCATTGAATAACAGATGAGGGTATATATTTCTTACGCCGAATCCTAGACTATCTACATTAATAAATATATACATTTTAGAAAATAACAATTCTGCTTTTTCAAATGCAAAACACAAACAACACCGAAAATTAGACGACTTATGCCATTTCTGACAATAAAAATACTTCAATAGCGACACGAGAGTCATCGGTTTACATGACGCAAATTACAAACGATATTGGTCAAAGGTATCGCACAAACGAAAGTTACTTGATGAGGGTCCAAATACAAAAAATTGAAGCAGAGAATAAAAAACTTTAAGATAGAAGAAGAAAACAAGTCACGAAATACAACTTAAAGGATTCAGTTTAGGACAAAAATTGTTTCAAAAATACCTAAAGCCTTATGAGGTAATAAAAGTATATAGACACGATAGGTACATTGTAAAGAAATGTTTACAACATGAAGTCCCTAGTCGACATCGACAGCTGCTGATTAGAGGCCCCAAGAAGACCCAATTACTGCTTTGAGCGTTTGAGGCAGACGCATTTTCCAGATGGCCGATTGTAGAGTTGAAGTAAAGCTTCCACGTGAAGTTTCAAATCCAAACTAAAAGCCGTAATATTTTTTCTCTTCAGTGTCCCAAACGTATCCGGCTACTTAAAACAATAGATATACTACATATATCTTGAAACGAAACGGACCTCGAGACGAAAAACAGAGTGCCAATTAACGCTACCTTAGTGAATTCCATTTTTTTTTTCAATTATTAATTTTGTAAACTTAAAATTTAATTAACTTTATTGCTCGCATTAAATTATTTTTAATTGAAACCTAAGCATAATAATAAGATAAGTTAATTTTGGCATATTTTATTATACTATTTGTAATTGAAATGGATGCACAGACGATTTTAGGTTTCAGGGTGGACAAAAGGAGAATGAGAAGGATTCGGTTGATGAAGAACTCGCATCAAATAGTGGTAAAGCGCGTTCCCCCAGAGCTTCGTTCACTCTTCGAGATATAGCGCATTCACTTGCGTACTTTGACGGTTCAGGGTATCCCGCCATTAATTAGGGGGTGCAAGAGTTTGAGGAGAATGCCATTGTAGTAAATGGAACGAGCAACAAAAATATATTTACGCCAAGCAACTGCTTAAAGGAGCCGCTTAGCTTTTTATTAAAACTTTGCAAAGGATAAGAGTCTGGAAGACGTTGAAGTCGGCGCTCAAGAAGGAATTTAGTCATCAAATGTCGTCTGCCGAAGTCCACCGTTCCCTAAAAGGTCGTCGTAAAAGACCCACAGAGTCACTACAGGAGTATTTGTATTCATTGATGGAACTTGGGAAATTGATCGATTTGCATGATGAGAGTCTGATTGAGTATTTCGTAAAGGGCAGTGCGGATAATCGTCAGAACAGAATTTGTTTGTATCAGGCTAAGTCCTTTGGAGAGCTCAAAATACAGTTAAAGGTGTACGAAAGACTAAATGGCTCCAGGGGAGATTCAAGGAATCCATCTAGTGGTAGTATTCAGATAACAGTAAGGGTAGAGCGGACCAGCAAAACATGCTTCAGATGTGGAGATTGTCAAGCTACGGCATTTAAGTGTTTCAAATGCGGTCAATCAGGACATAAAGTACGCGAGTGGAAAGTGGAGCCACAGTCAACAGCGCGTCGAACAGAGACGAGAGACGGACATGCTGCAACAAGAGTTGGTCAAAATACCTCTTGGCCGGAAGCTAGGATTAACTTGTCAATTGGGTCTAATCGAGTCTTTAAAAACATCACATTGGGAAATATAAAGCTTTGTGCACTCAGCGGGTGGGGTAGCGATCTATGTCTTCTGCGATATGACAGTCTGCTGTTAATAGAATATGTTGAAATGAATGCGCCTAAAAGGAACTTGATATACATTGGTCAACAACGAGTTACGACGTTAGGCAATGTTTGGGTAAAAGTAGAGGTGGATGGTATCCCTTTAGAACTTAACTTTCACTTGGTGCGAGAAAAGGAAATGCAGTATCCGGCAGTTATAGGAAATGATATTCAGGAAATGGTAAGTTAAATCATCACAGATAAAGGTGTGGAGCTCAAATAAGCGGGCAGACAAGGACAGTGAGGAGTTAGAAGTTCAGGGAGGCTGCGTTGGTGCCAGGAAAGGGGAACGTGAAGGCACGAAGGGCGTTAAAGTGGGCAAAGATTAGGAGTATGCGGCGGATATGGCGATGGTGGCCATGGATCTGAGGCACTCGAGCTAACCCAGGAGTTTGGAAATATATGCTTGTCTGTGGAAGGGGAACGTGTAGAAGGAAGCTGGAGTTGGAATTGAGTCATCTGCACGGAAATATTAAAGGAAAGTTACTGAGGGTAGTGGAGGAATATAATCCTGTTGGGGAGGAGACATCACCGAAAGTTATGAAGTTGGTGTTGAAGGATGAAATTCCAGTTTTCCAAAGACCGAGAAGGATGTCACACGCTAATCAAATTGTAGTTCGTGAGTTGATAAGCAAGTGGCTAGCAAAAAAAGATCATACAACAAAGTCGTTCAGAGTATGCATCGTCGGTGGTATTAGTAGCGAAGACGAATGGGACAAAAAGATTATGCTGTGACTATCGAAAATTAAATGAAAAGATTGATAGGGATAATTTAGATCGTTGAGGTTCTAGAGCGGCTGCAAGGTGGTAAGGTGTTTTCGACGTTGGACTTAAAAAACGGATTTTTCCGGAATAGAGTACCGGAGCCAGACTACAAGCTGGAAGAATTGGTCGCAATTAAGCGCACCCAGTTTGAAACGAGAATGAAGTTGAGGTCAAAGTACTTAGGTCCTTATAAAATTACGGAAAGACTTAATCATGGAAAGTACTCGGTTGAAAAGGTCGGCAATCACGAAGGACCCTTAAGAACAAATACGGTCGCGGAGAACATGAAGAAGTTGAATCCATCATTCGGGTCGAATGATAAGTCAGGGGTGCCGATTGTAGGACTAGGAACCAAACAAAACATACAACGCACTTTAGAATCACGCGACAGCAGACGAACGGAAGAACTAACTGTGAACTGACGCCAATAAAAGCTAAAAATTGTAACGAATTTAAGCCAGAGTTATGTAATTTAACAAGTGATAACAAAGTGTAAATAAAGAAACTTCGTTTGAATTTAAGTGTGTTGCTGTGATTTTCATTCAAACACCCACATATATCACATATATATATATATGTATGACATGAAAGTGCTTAATTAGCTTAACATTAATTCCAATTATCTCAGCAGACTTTTGTGTATTTCTGAAAAACTTTTGTGTCTATTTTATTTTCTGGGCCACGTACCTGCCATGCTTTAAGTTCTAGTCTGTATAAAATGTGCAACAAACATTCAGATAAACGTATCCACAAATGCAGAGGAGACAATTCGAAAGATAGAAATTTATTATTTACAGTCTTTTCTGAAATTTAGAATATTTAGATTATTCATTTCACTGGGTTTCGCCCCACACAAGTAACATGTTTGTGTTGAAGCACATGATGATACTGCATTGCAGACGTTGCCATCTTTCATACAAGAACTTCAGTAACATTATTCAATATTTTCGTGGGTGAGAGTATTGCAATTTGGTTTTCAATTCAGTTTACTTCTGTAGCTATAACCTCCACTGACACAATGTGCTTAAATTTTATACGGCGGCCGGCAGTACTTGGTCGATGATGATGCTGGGTTTTGCCAAATTATTGTTTTAAATTCGTCAGTGGCAGCGTACAATTTTATCGAAACCATTGAAATGCTAAATAAACTTTCGTCAGTATGTTACTCTTCGAAAACTTTTGCCGGTACTTAGTTTGCTCTGCTCCAATTCGAAGCCTCGAATGCTTCTTCATTAACTCTACATAAGCGAATTATAGTGTAACCTACGTATAAGTGGCGGGAGATTTATTTCAGCAGAAATTTCGTGGACAATAATTTGAGAAGGATAACACAACTTGTACACGCGAAACTCAAATTTGAATCATCTCTAGTTAAAGATTAGCAATATATTATTTATAGCCACAATTTATTGTAAGGGGCCGTTTCGTCAGCACGATCGACCTTACTTGCTTTCTAACGTATATCAATAAAATTCTTTCTCTTTATCCCGAACCCTCAATGTTTCATTAAACTAGCGACCAAAGGTAGAAATAACACAAATGTTTAGCAGTTTGAACCTTGTAATAAGGTGGATACAAATTAGAATTGAGGCTTTTGGCTTGTTGGTGCACAATTTTATATTGATGAGTTGAAAGATTGGCATCGGCTATTAGCAGGAGCGCTTGGTCAGTAGGTAGCTCAGCCGGTTTTTGACAAATAGATGTTCGAGCTCTTTTACTAGTTGAACCCTTTTTCGGAGAGGCAGCAGAGAGTTCTTTCACAAGGAAAGCTGAATCGTTTTTACCAGTTTCATTTCAGTGGGTAACGATAATTCTTCTTGACGTGTATTTTCCACAAGATGTTTCACTTTTCGCGTTTTAAACCTAATGCTACATACTTTAAAATCCTTTTGTAGTCTACCAGGCTGAGCAATCGATTGATTTTAGGCAGTCTCAACAAATTTTAGGTTTTCGTAGAGCCAAGAAAAATGTTGTGATGTAAAACGCCTTCTATGTGCTTTGATCTCTTTTAACTCAATTGTTTGGTAAGTTTTTTTTTATTGTTGCTTGTACACTCTCTACTATGACTATAGCATCGAATGGTGTTCTTCTGGAGTTACCAAACCAAATATCGAAAATGGATTAGTAGGAAATTGTATATGCCTTGCTAAGTTTATTGACAGGAATTTTAAGAACGCAAATTTACGCCAAAATTTTGTTTATGTTTTTATAAGCTAATATATGCAACTATTTTCCCTGTGCAACCGGATCACAGTACTCCGTGGCACTAAAGGGTGAGCCATCAACTAGTGTGGAAGTTTTCATTAAATTAAGCACACATTTATTATGGAATCAATGTAGAATTTTATTGATTAATAAAGCTCAATTTATGGCAATTATGAGTGAAATACAACATTGTTCATGTTACCACCACGGATTCTGTTGCAAGCAAACATCCGACGGTCATATGTGGGTCAATGGCCGCAGTTTCAGTTTGAGATCCTGAATTGTCGCTGGGTTCTTGGCATAGACCTTACTCTTCAAATAAACCAACAGAAAGAAGTCTAAAGGTGGCCAATTAACTTCTCCTCTAACCGAAATAATACGATCTTCAAATTTCCTACACAATAACTTGATTGATTGATTGCTTGTGTGGGCGGTAGCATCATCCTGATGAAAGCAGAGATCGTTCAGACTAAATTCATTAAATTTTGGAGAAAAATCGCCGGGCAACATGTTCTCCACTCACTGCTACTGTCTCTCCAGCCTCATCTTCGAAAAAGTACGGACGAGCGATGCCGCCAACCCATAAACCGCCAATACAGTGACTTTTTTGGGATGCATTGGTTTTCTGTGAATGTCGTATGGGTTTTCCGGTCCCCAGAAACGACAATTTTGTTTATTTACGTACCCATCCCTCCAAAAATGGGCTTCATCGGAAAAGATAAAATTCGATGGCAAATTGTCCTGACGATCCAACATCCAGTTAAAAAATCGGCTACGTCTTAGATGGTCCAAAGGCTGCAATTGTTGTGTAATTTGGATTTTATAGGCGTGAAAATGAAGATCAGTTTTTAAAATTCGCTATAAAGTGCCATAAGTGAGGCCCAATTGTTGACTTCGGCGACGAATTAAAGTGGCTTTTTGGTTTTGAACACATTGGCTCACAGTGGTGATGTTTTGGCGTGATGGTGCTGGCCGAGCATACTGATATGGAGTTTGAGAAAACCAGTTTCTTCAAAACGCTAGACCATTGCACAAATTCTACACTCACTACTGCGATTATGTTGACCGAAAAATTCACGAATTTAACGAAATGTTACTTTTATAGATCGCCCATTTTCGTAATACTCGTAAGACTACATGACAAAAATGCGTTGTTCCGTAGTATACGACTTCTTGACTAAAATTGTCAAAGATTGTATGGCATCTGTCAAAAAGATCAACCATATCGAATTCAGTACATGACAGTAATTGATAGCACACCACCTGTTGGCTCATCATTTATAAGTTGAAAATCAAGCTCAATAAGAATTACTTGAATCGGTGAGACGATACTGGGTAATAATAAACAATTATATATAAATATTACTCGTTACCGAATATCTATGAAGCAAATGAAACAAAAAAAAATCAATTAGATCGCTGCAGAATGCAGATGATGCAAACTTTTCTTTGAGGTCTTGTAAAAGAGTTATTCTTCTACCGAAGTCTACATTTTTTTCAAACATATAAGACAATGAGAAAATCGACTTTTGTCAAATCAAATTGCGAAAATTACACACGGCGCGTCGTACAGTGGGTCCCCTTCATACTGATCGATGCTCAAAATCCTGCTCTCTGTTGGAACTTTTAATTTGTAATGTAGAAATGTATTTACAATTGTCTGATGTGCATATAAACAAATAATACAAAGTTTTCGGGATACATCTTGATATCCTTGTTTTTGGACTCTTGAGCTTCCTCGAAAAGCAGCGAATGGGATATTGTTTCGCTTTCATGTATAAGAATTTTGTTAAAACTTGTGTTCATCGGGGTACCAAGAATAGTTTCTAACGCAAATTTGAGCTTTTTGTAAGCAAAAACTTCTAAACTTTTCAACGTCTATGTATATTGAAACATTCAAACATCCACGTATTAGGTGCGCAATTTTTTGATGGGAATGCAACTTTATTATGAAAAAATTGTTACAAATGAATCATTCAAAGTATTGTCCATCGCTAGTTACAACTATTTTCCATCTTTCTGGCAGAGCTCGCATACTTTTACGGTAAAAGTGTTCATCTTTTCGGGCTATCCACGAATCAAGCCATTTTTCGATGTCTTCATATGAGCGGAATTGCTGATCAGCCAGACCATGTGCCATCAAACGGAACAAGTAATAATCGGATGGCGCAATATCTGGGGAATATGGCGGGTGGGGTAGGACTTCCCATTTGAGCGTTTCCATGTAGGTTTTAACGGGTTTGGCGAAGTGAGGCCGAGCGTTGTCATGCTGTAGAATCACGTTTTCATGCCTCATATTGTGGGCCTTTTTCGCACAGTGCTCTCCTCAATTGCATCAATTGAAGTCGATGCCGTTGCCGATGGTTTCGTTGGGTTTTAACAGGTCATAATAAAAAACACCGATCTGGTCCCATCAAATACACAACAAAACCTTCGCAGCGTGAAAATTCGACCGAACCGGCAACATAGTAGCATAACCGAGCAGCCCCCATGACTTTCCCCTCTTTGAGTTGCTGTAATGAATCCATTTTTTGTCACCCGTCACGATGCGATGAAGCAAACCCTTCCTTTTTTGCCGCTGGAGCAATTGGTCACAGCAAAAAATTACGCTCATCGTCACTTGGCTTCAAATCATAAGGATCCCAAGTTCCTTGTTTCTGAATCATTCACAAAGCATGAAATTGCTTGAAAATGGTTTAGCGGGTAACTCCTAGTTCTGAAGCAAGCTCTTCTTGGATTTGGCATGGATCCGCATCTAGCGATGCCTCCAATTCAGCGTCTTCGAAGGATTTTGGCCTTCCTTCGCTAGAACGATACATTTTAAACTTTAGCTCACAGGCATTGTTCAGAAACAATGAACAAAATGATGTCTCTATGCTTCAAATAAAGAAATCCCGTTAGTAGAGTGATCATTTCTAAAAAGTTGACGTGTGCTCTCCGGTAAAAATAATAAAAAATAGTTTTTGTGTTATTTGGTGAATTTTTTTTGTGAAAATCTATAAAGTATTATTATTATTATTATTATTATAACTTTATTAATCAGTAATAAATTACATGGTTAATCTTAAATTACGGCATCAGCTACCAGGGAATCTATAAAGTAAGTGTTCAGAGTTCACAGTGTTATTATAGTTTTGAATGTTTTTATTGTTGTTTGTGTATAAAGTGCCAATTTGTGTTTGTGTCCTGTAGGATACATTGTGTTGAAAGGGTATGAATACTGTAAATATTTACTCTGGGTGTTATTTTTTGTTATTTTAGGATGGCTCGCCGATGAGAATTTCATGAGAACAAGATCGATATTGCACTTCAAGGTGGTTCTGAAAGTGAAGATGGTCTCGATTTTGATGACGATAGTTTTGCAGACTTGGATTTCACTGATGAGTCTTTGATGGGAGTTGACTCTGATATGGACGGATTACTAGACAGATTGCATGATAACGATCATAATTCTAATTCTGATCCAGAAGTAGAACCTACGCCATATAGTTCAAATATTATTGACAATTCAGGTCCTATCGCAAAACGATCAAATCTTGAAAAGCTTACATTGCGGTGGAAAGAGAAAAACCTAGAACTGAATGCACAGCAGTTAGCTTTTACTGAAGACAAATCGTTGAGAGCTCAAGTATTGGATCTTGAAACTCCAATACAGTTCTTTTTTTACCTTTTCTTACCAGACTTTATTAACAAGATTTCTGTAGAAACAAACCTCTATTTGGTTCAACAAAATCCAAACAAGTCTTTTCGTGTGAATGACACCTTTATAGGTTTGGTTTACGTTATGTCATTGGTTTAGCTTCCCAGAGTAACTAAGCACTGGAGTTCTATCCTTGATACACCTCTGATTCAACAAACCATGCCTTCTAATAAATTTGAAAAGATACGACAGTACCTTCATTTCAATGACAACTCCAAATGTCTTCCAAGAAAGATACTGATGCTGAGAGGATCTTCAAAATCCGTCCAGTTGTTAATGTCTTGAACCGATTCTTACGCGAAAATTCCTTTAGAAACATGGCTTTGTGTAGATGAGCAAATGTGCTTCCCAAATGCGCGAAATATGCTAAAAAGATAAAACCCCAAGAAACCTCATAAGTGGGGCTATAAATTATATGTTCTGAGTGGTATTTCTGGTTTTGCGTTTACGACAGAGGTTGAAACCGGTAAGGAAAATGTCGTCGGAGCTGATGATCCAGACTTAGGAGCGTCCTCCAACGTCGTAGTCAGATTATCGAGAATTATACCGCGACACCAAAATTACAGAATTTATTTCGATAACTACTTCACTTCCTTGCGTCTTTTGGAGTACCAAAGAATATATTTTTGGGCTTGGTACTATCAGAAGAAATAGAATGCCTGACTGCAAGATACCATCAGAAAAAGTAATTATGAAGAAAGATCGCAGCTATTCTAAAGAGTATGTAGCTAATGTCAACGGCGTTGACGTATCTACAGTTGTGTGGAAGGACAACAAATTGGTTATAGCTTCTACATTCACTGGTCAAAATCCAATATCGGAAGTTCGGAGATACGACAAAAAAAAACTCAAAGTATATCAACGAGATCTAGTGTTTTGGGCCAATATACTCGACATATGGGTGGTGTAGATCTAATTGACAAATGGGTATATATAAGATACGACTGAGGAGCAAACGCTGTTGTTTTACCACAACTTGCACCTTACGATGGCTAACGCATGGCTGCTCTACAAGCGAGTCTGGAAATATAGAAAGCTTCCTGAGAAAACCATCATGGCATCAGCAGATTCTCGGTTGGAAACTGCAGAAACCCTGTGCAAGATGGGGACGCAAACTAGTTCGACAAAACGCCGATCTATTTAAACGAAACTCTTGCCAAAAAAGCATAAAGGACCTGCTCAACATGTACCTCCACAAGCAGTTCGCCAAGATCAAGTCGGACACTGGCCTCAATTGGCAGACAAAAAAATAAGATGCAGATTTCCAAAGTGCACTGGGTTAACGCATACGGTCTGTGAAAAATGTGGCGTAGCTTTATGTTATACAAAATATAAAAATTGTTTCAAGAATTTTCACCTGAATTAACCGACCTTAATTTTTCATTTAATTTTCGTTATAGCTCATTGTTGCCTACAAGCTACATTCCCTTTTTTGTAATATCACCAATAAATAATTAATAATTTAAAATTTTTAAAACATACGTTTTATCTTTAATTCTTTAAACTAACAAAATTAAGAATTTTTTTTTAATTTGGTGCTATGAGTTATAGAGTGTTAATTCTTCAATGAAATTTTAACACTTTTTTCTACACTGTAAGGACAAGATATTTTTTCTATTACATATGTTTGCCAGGAATTTTTCATCAATTTTCTTAAATTTACTCCCATATATAAATCACACCACGCTTATCTCATGATTTTTCGTCCCGTTAAGAGGGACGAAAACAACAGAATAATGAAATATTTTGATCACCCGTATTTATTAAAAATTGTGCTTTGCAACTAGACCACCTTTTAGCTCAACTTCAAAGAGTTGAGCGTCTGGATCCCACTTTTTTTTCTTCGGATTCATAATAACAAGTATCCTCTTTTATATTGTGCAGTATTAGTTTTGGGATACCCCTGCGCAAATTAACAGAAAAACCTACTTAGTATTTTTATGCATGTGAGAGAAGTCTTATGCGTTTACTTAGTTTGTAAATGCGAAAACACTTTTAACACAGGAATTTCTTGAGCAAAAACAATAACAAATGGTGAACTTTAAAGTGCCGTAACTGTTTGATCATTTGAGAAGTTAAAATTTACGTACCACATGTGTTGGATAGTTAACAATGTTTTTCCAATTGTTTTTGGTTTCAAATCGCAAAAATTAAAAACGGATTTTTAAGAAATGATTAGTATCGTCGGTTGGATGGTAGAACCACTATTTACGTAAACAAGTAGGTTATTCCTGATTTTTCCAGGTTTCAAAGAACGATCTATCTCGTCTGCATGTCGATTTTTCCTACCACGCCTGGCTCTGCTCAAAACCCACTGATGAATCTAACATACCTCTCCGTGATATTTACATTTGCGCCATCAAAACCATGTTCCGTTTGAAAAAAAGCGGTCTAAGGTATTTTAGTAGTAGGTAAGTAGGTAAGCACGAATTACGGTTTTTAGGAGAAACACCCAATGATTTTTTTTTTTTGGACACCTTGTTAAAACCATCCTGCAGAGTTTAGGAAAAGGACTGGTTCTCCGATTCTATTGCTAGACAATTCTTTAACGCTTGATTGGAAGCTATTGGTAAAACACGCCTTAGAGTCTTTACGACCTTGCGGACCTCTTCCCATAACTCTGGTTCGATAGAAATGTCATCTGATGTAATGACACCATAACTTCTGTTGATATGAAAGTATGAAGTCGGCTTTGCCTTTGTTCATGAATGATTTTAACTGGAATCTTATCCGGGAAAGGAGTGTACGAGTAATCAGGTATGCACAGAGGACCTCAAATCTAACCTGGCGCTGGTGACTACATTCGATTTTACTCGTCACTAGAAAAACTAACGTCTGTCTTTCAAGCAAACATTTACCAGTTCTAATGGCTATCTTAAATTTTGGTGCATATTTTAATGAATTTGTATCTGAAGGTCACTGGAATCTCTCCCCCCATTTCTTGTTTTTTTTTTTTTTTTAATTTCTTGACTCGCCAACTGCGAAGAATGGTACTTTGACCTAAAAGGCCTTTTGTACCAATAAGTCAAAACTATAGTTAGGCTAGTAGGTTTTCTACCTTCCGAATGAAGTTGATAATGCTACTAGCAGAGGAATTCATTAGTTCGTTGGAGCCAAATTGGTCCTGAAGAAAATCGTTCGTCTAATTCCGTTGAGGGCTGGAAATTTACATATGTAAGATGTGTTCAGCAGTTTGGTCTTCTTCAAGTCAAAGTCGGCATTAGATTCACTTTGTTGAGGTGATATCTTGAACCATGGTATCCTGTGAGTCTTTGATATTGTGCAGGCTTAGATTTAAACGTCTATTGCCATTTTTGTTGAAGGGCAGTATGGCTCGTTTGGCTTGTCCAGTTGAATCGCGAATGCTCCCACCTATTAATAGCTAAATTGGCTGCTGATTTAAGAGTACAGCAGAAGGATTCAGGTCCATTAGAGTATTCGGAACCCACCAGAGTTTGGTTTTATTCTAGGAGCTTAGTTTTTGAATGGTTTTGGAGCAGAACATGATTGATTTGGAGTCAATGGTGTGCGAGCTAAGGGCATTTATCGCAGCTGTGGGGCAGGTCCCGAAGGCTCCGTAAATGTCCAGACATGTAAGACGCTATACTCTGTTGAGCTTCAAAATGGCGGTCTTTTGCATGACTTTAGTCCACCATACTATAGAGCATATGTTATGTAGGACGATAAAGCAATGGTTCCTACTTTGTAGTTAAGTTCCAGTTGAGTCTTTTTCCTGGGATTACTCACAGATATTAGACCCCGTCGGAGTATTTAACTAAGTTTATGTTTCTTCGTTTAGTGAAAGGAGCTACGACAGCCTTGCTTGGGTTTATGGAGAGATTGTCTCTGGTGCACCAGTCTATCTTCAGGGCGTTTTGCATATGTGGAGTGACTTCGTTCCAATTGTGTTGTAGCCTAAGTTGCTTAATTTGTTAAGCAACTCATCTATGACCAATTACCACAGGAGGGGCGAGAATGTGTCTCTCTAATGATTCTGCTGAAGTTTCTTGGATGTGTAACCTCTGTTGACTGTCCATAAGACATGTCAATATTAGAAGACCCTGGGAAGTGAACCTGAATCAAGTTATCACACGGTTGCGTGTGATTGTGCCATCTGGTTTGATCAACAATCCCATGCAATTTGAACGATCTTGGGAGAGCTCTTTATGGAGTCGTGCTACCACAGGAAATGCTTTCTATTTCTCGCAGTAAGCACGCCAGGAGGTCCTCTTTGATCTTCGCAATTCTTGGTTCTCATTGCACCATGGTACACTGATAGAATGATGTCATTTAGCTGGAGTTACGTTTAGTCTGCTTCCACTGTTGTTAGCGGCGCAGACGGCAGCAATACAGCTTTGACCGCTGAATTTTCCCGACATGCCTTCCAGTTTGTAAGTTTGTTGTTATATCGGAGAGGTGCGTGTTCGTTGCTGTACCACTTCTAAGCTAGTTCGAGAAAATAAGGCTTCTCTAAACGAAGTTGTCTCAGTTCTCAATGAGATCGTAGAAAGTGAAATCCACTATCAGCTTACTAGGCAAAGCGCAAAGACAAGTGCTTCAGGACCCAAACCTGACTTACGGGTACCTGCGCCCTAGTGTGATATGTAAAAATGGTCTGCAATGCTCTCTGTGAGCGCTTGGCTTAGGTTCGCATCTGGCTGCAGATACTTGACGCTAATGTGATGGGTGCTGATACTCTAGGCACTTTTTCACTGAAGCGAATATTCAAAGAACACATTGGAGTAGGTCTTTGTGAGAGGGCTTTGTTCCGACAGCACAAAAAGATTCCTAATTCAAGAATTTCAAATTAGCATGCTGCCCGAAGTCTGTTTTGCTTTTAACCATTTTAAGCCCTTTGAGACACTATTAGATATCAGCAGTAGTAAGAAATAGAGGATTCCACTTTGTTAACCTTACTGTATGCAAGTATGGAGTGCATTTTCGGACAAGTTCAAAAGCCATTATCCAAAAATGAACCTGCATTGAATTTACGGTGCGGATAAAGAAAACCCGCCACCCATACTCGTACAGGGAGCAGAATGTATGGTGGGTTTAACTTGTTCGCCTAGTCTCACAATAAACTTGTGTGTCAGTTCATGTACAAAGTATCTGTGCTTGTTTGCCCCTGCTATTCTTGGATCTGCACTCTCTGCATTCATTCCATAAGTTCAAGATTGAAGTATGTGCCTGCTATTTTCCTCTTCAGTTTTTTTTAACTTTTTGTTTTCTTTTTTTTTTTGCGCAATGTTTACTGTTATTTTGCAGATTAATCTTTTAAAGATAAAAAAAATTTATATCTGTTTTTATCGATGGTTGTATTTTGGTAAAAATGATAAAAATAGATGGTCTCGTTTTTAGCAGGCTGCTTATACCAGGAGTGAAAAGAGGATGAGTGCAAATCATCTAAATGCATGGAAAAGTTTTTAGATACTAGTACGTACGAGTATGTAAGTAGTGCGACAACGAATAACAAGGTTTTGTTCATGATTCCACACACTGCACTAGAGATAGTTTTAAAACAATTTTACTTTTTAACATTACGACGGTTTAGAGAGGGTAAGTTATTCATACAAAAGACCTCGTATTAGACTTTCTCATAGCTTATGACGGGATGAGTTTCTCAAACCACAAAAGAATGCATGAATTTATAATGGCATAACTGGCATATGAACATTAATTTGGTTTATATATTTCTTCAAGAGCCATCACATTGTTATTATGGCACCAAAAATGTAGTCAAAAAAAATTCCAAAACCAGTAGTTGGGAGTTCTTAAGGACTACATTTGCCAGGCTGATACTTAACTACGATTCTACTGTTCCATCTTCTGCCTCATATATCAAGCCCGCTTTTCACAGTAAAACGAAAATAACGGGACCCTGCCGCCAAAAGTATCCTAAAACTAGCAAAACAGCGTTGGTGCTTTGGAAATTGGGTGTTGGAAATCCAAAACATTGATCAAGGATGTAATTGGAAAATAATTTGTTAATAAGCACAATCGCGTACTTGGGGCCTAGAAAATCCAAGAAAAATTTTCCAGAACTGTCTTTGTCCAACAGGAGTTGACCCTATTTCTTTCGCTAATTGGTGCTTGAATGCTGCTGGAATGCGCTATCGAACCATGATGTTATGGCCGGAACTTGAAGGTATGGATGTAGGCGATGTATATTTCCAAGAAAACAGTGTTGTGATTCAACTTCGTGCGACTTCTTTTTTTAAGGTCTGCTAACGCTTTTCAGTCAATTGAATTACTCAAATTCAACGTCCATGTTGTTATCGATTAAATATGTAGAGCCGCAAATGTTCGAAAATGTGCTGAACAAACTTATCTAAAGAGCCTGGATGTGCAGAAGTGGTCGAAGAGATTATATTCTTTTTCTTTATTATGGCAACCATTCCTCTATCGATTAAAATGTAGATTTGAATCAGAACGCGTGAACGTCCCGCGTGATGTTTCCTGAGTGTCCCGTTTTGACAAACACGAACACGCCACGTCTACTTAGGTCTCCTTGATCAGATGCATGGCTCTTAAAGTTGATTCTATAGCATGATTTATTTTAAAAAAAGGTGGTGTTTGTGTTTCAGGCTATGACTTTTCTTCGATATAGGCTAAGGCCCACGGGGCCTCACGCTGTACTTCGTTAGAAATGACATTTGGGTATAAAATTTTGAGTAACTCTCTAAATACTACACCTTTGTAAAAGCACTGATCCAAAGTTTGAAAAAGCTGAAACTTAGTTCTCCAGGCCCTGGATAACACACCAAACTTTGCTTTCGACTATCAAATTCTGCAGTCCACATCAAGTTAAGTACTACGTACTTTCAAAGATGGCAATACAGAACGTCTCTTGTGTTTTACGTGTACCATATACCAGATAATGAAAAACTTAAATTCATGGGATGCCCATTAATCCGTAGGAGCCAGGATACCCCTGGCCCGCATTCCCTCACATTGGTAGTGCAATAACAGAGCGGAACCTGTGTTGAAGGCGGGAGTTCCACACTTCACCAAGGCCGATCTAAAAAATCGGCAACTTAGGGTCACGGCGCCCAGTATTTGTTGCAACTCTATAACGGGTCAAAACCAACTGGAAGATCCTTCCTGTGCTTTAAGTTTAAACCGGAGTTCGGTGCCCTGACTCCAACGGTACCGTGTTTTAAGTCCTGGTGTAGACTACTGGCGGTCCTGCCACTCAACAGGACCTATTATTGTCTGCTTGTAACTGGTCAAATCGTAGCAACCTTCGATTAAGCTGTGTGTTGCTCTACAACCGTTAATTATTAGACTACGTCATAATGAGCAAAACCTTGATAATAATTGGGAAAGGGCGCGGATGGCGATACAGTACGTCTATCCAGTTAGCGCGGTAAATGGCCAGTTGCGAATTCCAAGTTGATTGAGTTGATTAGATATGAATAACCCATATAAGACATAACCCTATGTCTTCTCTTACCCCGATGTCTATTTTAGGCGAAAATGAGAATTTTTCTGACCGGGTTAATCTCACTATACAGCTCGAGTTTTGCGTTCGACATGGGCAAGGACATTTTCAGGATAATGGGGATCTTGGATCTTGCGATTGGCAAAATTAACTTCATTTGATTTCTGATGAGATCGTATCATCATATTTAACAATGGAGCCAAGGTATACAACTCCGTGACTACCTCAAAGTTAAAGCCGTATATTGGGAGGTTCTGTCCGATTCCTCGATGTTGACAGCAAATGCAATACTTAGTTTTGCCCCATTTCACGAAGATTATTGCCGCTCCTGTTCCGATGCTTGCAAACGCAGTTCACTGAGTTCTGCCAATAATGTCATCAGCGTATACAGATTTTTGGAAAATTGTGCAATTGATATGATGATAGAGTTATATGATGATAGAGTTATTTGCCTATATCCTTTTTTAAGATCAAAGATCTCGGTGAGATTGTTTCCGAACTTTACGGAGCACTGACTGTTCTCAATGGTCATTCTGCACAATCTGACGGGATTGACAGGGATACCGAGCCGGCTCCGTATAGCTTGTCTCTATAGACGCTGATAATATAGAGAGATGGCCTCTACCGTTTTGGCCTTCTTGGATTTTTTCCAGGGACTGTCGTTGTGCTAATAATTTTTCGATTAGGGACTTTCAGGCACTAAAATCGCTCTGAAACGCCAATCAGATTGTTGATAAAAGGCTTCAGGACTTCATACAAGATGGTAGATAGGACGTTAAGGAGACGCGTATAATTGGCGTAGTTAAGATGGTCTCATTCCTTGTTGATCGGGCAAAACATTCCAGTCTTCAGTTTCAATATTGTCTCGCTGAATAAAGAGCAATTGTTTTCTTTAAACGTTTTTCTTGTTTAAGACCTTATTTCAGGCCTTGCACATACATTAATTGATTCATTCTTTTTACTTTTGGTAAAACTTCCGAACATTATTAATTGAGTAGCACCTCCCGATCACGCACTTCTTATGCTCTTTCTTTTTCATCTAGAGAAGCCAATGTTTTTATCTATCGTTCTTCGTTGTTGCAGCTTTTAAGATATCCGTGTTAGCCGCTCGAAGAGTTCGCACTTATAAAGTACTATGGAGTGTCTTGTGTTGATGGGCATATGATCAATTTGGTTGCAGGTTTAATAATTAGTTAACCGCCATGTCTATTTGTAGATGTTAAGGTGACGAAGCCGTATGCTAGCAGCAAAGTCAATAAGCCTTAGTCCGTTTCTAGACATAGTCTCCCGACCGCGCTGAGAAAATTTTTCTCCTTTCCTACTTAAGCGTTAAAATAACTTAATACCATATTAACGTCATACTGCGGACATTGCTCGTAAGTGCGAAAGTAATCAAGTTAAGTCAGATAAGATGATACTTAATAAATAAAAGGAATTTTCGCGAGCCACTGACTAGTAATGTTATGTTACGTTAAGGACATCGAAAAGATAAATGGTTTTGTTCAAACGCATTGTTCTTGATGATCTATTGTACGCTGGTTGATTTGAGTTATTCATACTGGATCATCTTGTAAAGACCCTACTACCTATTGTGTAAGATATCTTACAAGTTTATACGTTACTTTCAAAAGCTAAACCCTCTAAAGTCTTCTCGAAGTCATTAAAAAACATGTCAAACGGAGGCACCCCATGCATTGCTCTTAAATGACCTGCAAGATTTTTTATGTATAGTGGATTTGAATTAGTGCTATTGATTTTACCCGGGTAATACCCATCTCAACATTACCCAGATAATGCGGGGAATACCCAAGTTCGCGGGTATCTGTCAATGTCAGCTACCGGGTACCCAACAATATCGGTAACGGGTACTTTAGTCACAAATCAGAGGTAGATGTATGATGATGGTATAGAAAACTGTATGATTACTAGTGTCGTAAAGGGGGAGGAGAGATGGTGGTTTATGCTGAATACGGGTACGGGGTGGAGAGGGTGGGGTATGAGGGTTAAAGAAGGACGGGGCTAATATTTGCTCTGAGGGAGTATGATCGTTCGCTGTGAATGGGCAGGAGATTAAGAGATAAGTAGGTGGTACGCATTTTGAAAGAAATTTTCAATGCTAATGAAAAGAAAAAAATGATTTGTACTGAAAAATACACCGTTGAAACAGTGACGACTGATGCATTCTTCAAGTAGCACAAAAATAAAAATTAAATGAAGGATACTGTCGAGGTTTTGTATCAGTTTAACTTTAGCCCTGAAGCCTGATAAAATAGAAAGATACTAAGTACAAGACACTTCATAGTGGATGCCTTACCAAATGTCTTTAATAAAAATATAAATAACTTCTAAACGAAATGATATTTACTTCTGATATTTAAAGGATGTTCTCATATGTAGTTAGAGATACAAAAAGTATCTCTAAAATAACATCAGAACTAAAATAAAATTTGTTCTAGTTTTAGGACATTGGGTTATTAACATAAGAACAAGATCCGTTTTAAATTAAATATTTATTCATAAAAACTTAACATTTTTAAAATAAAAACATAAACAAAACATTTTTACGTAAAATAATAATAATAAATAAATAAATGATCTTGCTTTTATCATTTAAAACATTTAAAGCAAAAACATATTTTTAGGTTTTGTGCTTAGCATCTAATTAGTGGTCAAACTTATTAAAACAGTTTCTTTTAAGCGTTTGGCATAAATAAATGTTGCAACTAAAACATATGACTGTTGTTTTTCTTTGACTTCGGGCATATGTGCTGCTCCTTTTGTGTGACGTATTTTTGATGGTATTTGTACGACAGCAGGTCGGCCACGTATTCTCCTTTTTTCAGTGTGATCAACGTAATTTTTTTTCTTCTAGCTCTGACGACATTTCAATAGGTGTTCTATTCTTGAAGAATCTAAGTTGTTTGATGTTCTTTGTTTCTGTACCTTTCTTTTCCTCTTCCTTTTTATATTGTGTCCATGCATTACATATTGATAAATCCATCATTTGAGAGAATATTCTATCTGTCCATTTTTTTGTGCGACATCTAGATGGGCAAACTGATAGTTGCCTGTAGACCAAATCCCCTTTTCCCATATTTTTGTTGTACATTTTTATTACATCGGGTCGATTAATATATGTATACATCGCTTGCAAATATCCCGCTCCTCATTGGAGAATACCGATGACAACATTATCTGCTGTCAACATGGGCTTGCTGTTGTACCATTTAGTTTTCATTTTTGAATATTACTTGACAACTGCCGCGACCTCTATTTTTTATGCATGCATCGGATACTAATGCAGTTCGAGGTAGGCCAGAAAGCCTATTTTTCGTTATAGTCCTGGTGCTTTCAATTTCACTCATTTTCAATGCATCCACAAACTTAAATGTAGTGTCATTATACTCCGGAAATGTTGTGGCTCCCTGTTATATGTACAACAAAGTCGCAAACTGATCCATCAGGGTTAGCAAAGACATAAGCCTTTAAACCAACTGGATGAGGTTTACCAGGACAATATTGTCGCTTCCGTGAAGGGTATCATCATGTCTCCATAGATTTTTAACAAAATGAACGAGTTCACCCCCTCTCTCTTCAACGAAATCAGTACTACAAACTTCCCAAATGCAACAAGCATCTAAACGTCAATGTCATATTTCAGGATTCAAATATTTTGTATTGTACTAGTACTAGAACGCTGGGTCATGGTTTCAAGAACGTGATTTTAAAAATTGGGTCTATACGAGATCATGATTTTGTTTTAATAATATCACGCGGGGTCTCAGGCGGTTAAGTAACATAAGTCTATGCCCTTTAATCCAAATCTATTTGGCTTCTTAAAGGACAAATCGACGGCAGATTCGCTTCTTCAGTTTTGTTCCCATATAATTTCGAATCAAGAAGGGAAAAAATCTACGGCTGGTCTATTTATTGACCTTACCAAGGCCTTTGATATGGTCAACCACGACATCTTACTAAGGAAACTTGAAAAAACTGTTTTTCGAGGTTTCATGTTCTCAGATGGTTCAGATCATATCTTGAAAACAGGTCCCAAAGAGTGAAGATTGAAGATACAATGAGCGAAATGATTTTCTTTAACTTGGGTGTTCCTCAAGGCTCTGTTCTTAGCCCTATTCTGTTCCTAGTTTAATTCAATTCACTCTTTACGCTCAACTTCAAAGGATCTCCCACTGCTTTTGCTGATCATATCGGCTTCACTTATGGCTTAAATAATCCCTTAGATCTTGTTTCCTATATTAATTGGGATCTAATACTCTTCAGGCAGTGCTTTTCTGAACATTATTTAGTAATAAGCTCCAAAACTAAAGTTGTGTTTTTCAGCTTGTCTTGCACTTTTGATTCTAATCTGTGCTTTCATGCTCCTGAGTATCTTAGATATAAAATAAAGAACTGCAATTGTGAGTCTAGCTCTTCGTCCCCTTCATTTTGTCATAATTCATCCTGTAGTGATAAATGTTTCCAAAAAGAGAGCGTAAAAGAATTTAAATACTTGATGAGTTTTGCAATTCATACTGATACTCTAAAAAAATATTTTCGTTGCCCCCTGCTCCATTTTTACTATTTGCGCAATGTTTGTTCAACCAATCTTTTAAAGGCAATATATTATGGAATTTTCCAATCCAAATTGCTTGTTGCGGAGGTGTGTATCGAAATAAAATTCATCCTCTGTTGGTTTTGCAAAAATACGTCGGTAGAAAAATTTGTCGTAAACCTTTCAGACATTTTAGCCCTCCATTGTTTTGTGCTTTGAATATTCTTCCAGTGCGTCATTTGTATTTTTTCAAAGTCTTAAAATTGTTTTTTTATGAAATCTGGCAATCGCAATTCTCGTCTAATTTCGTATTACAATCTGCGTGGTAATCTCTCAAATTTGTTATCTGTTCCTAATTTTCGTAAATCTGCTTACCGGAATTTCTATTCGGTTATATATTTAATCTACTTCCTGAGTCCTTCGAATCATTAACATCACCTGTGGATCTTAAGCCTTGATTACGCTGCTTTAGAATCTCATATCCCTTAAGTTCTGGTATTTAATTTAATTTGATTTTTCTATGATATTTCTTTCTGATTTTGTGTACATTGCTTTTCCATTTTTGTTTATATTTAGTTATTATTATTATTTACTACTTATATTCTTTTTATAATTATAGATATATTTTTTTTTTGAATTAAGCTGAATTATCTTATTTATCTTTATTACACGATTTTTTTAATTTTTTTTCGATGGGTGGGGTGACCACAGTATTTTGATTTCTTGCCTAAGCAAACAGAAGTGACATTCGCCTCTATTTTTTACTTATATATAAATAAAGAATGTTACCTTTTTTATACCTTTGTATATGTATCTTTCAGTGTATCTTTTGATGTAATTTTTTTTTAATGTATAAGAAATAAATAATCTAAATCTAAATCTAATCTAAAAATCTAAAGTTCTGAGGCCTGATAAAACAGAAAGATACTAAGTACAAGACACTATCCTACTGGTCAAAATAATTGGGGAACTATCTGTATAACGTTTGCTTATGCAAGTGAAAACACGAAATGCACTCTGTGCAATATTTGCGGTGCTTCAATTTCGTACAACAATTCACCATAATCTATAAAGAAGCACCTGCGACTTTCCCACAAATATGATCGAGAGAAGGTACCAGTAGCACGTATGTATGAATGTATGTACATATGTATTTATCTGTGTATATGTGCCTGCATTCCCCTTCCATATCAGCCTAGGCCCCAAGACTTTCACTCGTTATGAAAGCGCAATCCCTCCATCTTGCTCAACTGATCAGACTTTATCGAATCATCTGACCTGATTTTTTTAATATAACTTAATTCGCGCGTTTTTTCTTCAAAATTTGAACGTTTACTTAAGAAAAACATGTACAATAGTATTAATCAAAGTATTGCCCATCTGAAGCTATGACTTTTTCCCATCTTTCTGGCAATTTGTGGATCCCATCCCAAAAGAACTGCGCCGGCTTGGCAGCCAAGAATGAATCAAGCCAATTTTTGATATTCTGCTCTGATGTGAACCGTATTTCAGTGAGGGCGTTCTGCATCGACCGGAACAAATGGTAGTCAGAAGGTTCAAGGTCTGGGCTATAAGGCTTCCCATCTACTGTTTTCCAAATAACCGGAATAGCAACGTGGGGTCGAGCGTTGTCATGATGGAAAATTATTGTCTCGTGTCTGGTCGCATATTCCGGGCGTTTTTCGGCCACTGCTATCTTCAAACGGATTAATTGTGTTTGGTAGCGTTGTCCATTAATGGCTTCACCCGGTTTTAGCAGCTCATAACACAGCACACCCATCAGATCCCACCAAATACAGAGCATTACCTTCGCGCCATAGATATTCGGCTTTGTCGTTGATTTGGCTGGTTGGCCGGGTTTCACATATGATTTTTTGCGCTTGGGGTTGTCATAATGGATCCATTTTTCATCACCATTAACAATCCGATGCAAAAATGACTTCATTTTGTGGCGTTCCAGCAGCATTTCGGACATGCAAAATCGCCTTTCGACGTCTCTCGGCTTGAGTTCATATGTAACCCAATTTCCTTGCTTTTGAATATATCCAGCTGATTTTAAAGGTTTTGAAATGGCTGCTTGAATGACACCCAGAGATTCTGCGAGCTCTTCTTGTGTTTGGCAACAATCTTCATAGAGTAATGCTTCCAGTTCTTCATCTTCAAACTTTTTTGGCTGCCCAGGACGTTCATCGTCTTCCAAGCCAAAATCACCACTTTTAAATCGTGCAAACCACTTTTGGCACATTCGTTCAGCTAGCACATGTTCACCATAAGCTTCCACCAAAATGCGATGACTTTCGGCAGCAGTTTTCTTCACATTAAAGTAATGAAGAAGAACTCCCCGCAAAAACACTTTTTCAGGCACAAAGCTCGACATATTTGAGTGAAAAAAACTATTGTTGTTTACGCTTCAAATGAATGACATATACTGAAATGACCTACAATGACAGTAGCTTTCCAACGCATGTTACAATGGAATAATACAAGTTACGCCATCTCTTAGCAAACCGCACGAATTAAATTATAGACCCAATATATAAATGCATAAATATGGGTGTACACGATTCGTACATTTTATTTTATTATAGCAACAGCAGCAGTAGTGTAGCTTATCCGTTGTGATAACGACAGTTTCATCAATGCTCAAAGGCAACCGCCTATATGATATGTGCAAATAGACTACCAATTTTATTTGTTGAAAGTGATGGGTTTAAGCATTTCGTGTCTGTTGTTGAACTCACTTATGAACTGCCCGCTGCTTCAACTATTTTATCCCGGTTGCAGCTAATATGGTCTATAGTTAGGTGCAGGAAACAATTAAAAATGCGATTTGTTCTGCATCCTTTTTAGCTTTGACTCTAGACGGTTGGTCGTCAAGAGCTTAGGACTCCATTTCTTTTACCCTGTATTATGGTACTCGTACGTCAATGATGACTGGGAACTAGAAAATTATATGTACATTGGGTATTGAATACCTGGAGGAGAGGCACAATGCGGAAAACTCAGCTCTGTTATTAGAAATGATCATAGCAGAATGGGGAAATGTCCATTCAGCCGTGACAGATAATGCTGCGAATATTGTGTCTTCAGTAAATTTCGTAGACGAAATTAAAAACAGGTTTGGCTATGCTGCACATACTTTACAAACTTGTGTCACCAATTGAACAGAACCCTGCATCTAGGGCAGCCAACTTCAACAACATTAAAGTGTCATTTTTCAAATAAATAAAACTTAACGGACGTTTGTGAATTAAAAGATTTATTTCTGATCAGTATTAAAAAGAGAAATATTCTGACATTTGCGTTTAAACATGCCTTGCAGTCCGTGGAACCATACACTATTATATTAAAAAAGATAAGCGTTTTAGTAAGCCATTTTCATCACTCCAATGTTGCCCCTTCAGACTTAGGTAAGAAGCAAAGTTAGTTTGGCTTACAAGAGCTGAATTTAATTCAAAGCTGTCCTACAAAATGGAATTCATCATATTTAATATGTGAGAGGCTACTAGCAAATCTTCATCATTGGCTTTTAAACTTGAAGGAAGCGAAAGAGAATTGACTCATGTAGAAGCATTGGTCAAAGTTCAAAGTCAAAGCAATTCCAATTCTTTGCAACGAAGATGTTACAATTTCGATTCTACGGCCAATTATGTATGGCCTTATTAATAAACATTTGAACACAAATATTGCAGATGGCGAAAGTGTTATACAAAATAGGAATTATCGGAGAGAACTTACGGCGCAGGTGCAAAATGGATAGACAGGAATCCGAAGAAGTTCTTACGGAATAGGTTTCTACTTTTTTGGATCAGAGATATAAAACCCGGTTATCGAGGTTGAGGAAGTAAGAGTAGTGATCAGAAAATATGTGCAGAAAATATATAACGTATAACGAAAGCAGAAATGCAGAAGTTATAACTGAACGATGCACCGCCTTGAATTTCTTGCTAGAAGCCAAATCAGATGAAGAAACAGTCAGTGAGTTCGACATGTATCTGCGAGAACCACAATTTTCCTGACCCATTAATATGGTGGAAAAATAATGCCACAAAGTACCCAGCCCTAGCAATTCTCGCCAAATAATATTTATGCATTCCCGCTACATCAGTTGCATCAGAACGCTGCATTTCCACTGCAGGGCACATTGTTACACCCAAACGGTATTGTCTTTTACCAGAAAATGTAAGTTTGTTGACATTTCGGATGAGTAATCAAAAATTGTTACAACCAACAACATCTAAATAAAATAATATGTATATTTTACGCATTGATGAATATGTTATGTTAGTTGTTTTTGTGATTCATTATGCATGTATTTTGTCAGCTTTTTATTTGTTCATAGTATTGTGAAATGTATGTAAATACGTTTGTTTTTTCTAATAAAAATGCCTTTGAGTTATGTTTTTTTTCTTTTTTTATGATTTACATGACATATTGCTGAAAACCGATGATTACCGAGGACCCAAAGAATAGCGGGTACCCAATGTTATGGCTCCCGGGTAATATCCGAAAATGCGAGTACCCAGGTATCAAGAGCTCTACTTTGGATACAGATCAAAAGCCAGCTTGAACGACGTCGAAAGAGTATCTATGTATTGTTCAGGACTATCTTTGGCTGCTGTTGTTTTGTTATTTATACATGTGTACAATACATTGACGAAGTATTGTACTTATACATTGATATTATTAGCTTAGTGAGAAAAGAGATCTTCAAAGTCTAGTCAGTCATACCTTAACCATCTAGTAAAGTAGACATAAATGTTTAGCAAAGACTCTTATTTAAAATATCATACAACTTACTACACCATTCAATACCTGTTCTGATACTCATCCGATATCAGAAAAAAATCCTTTAGGCCATATTCTCTTGAAGTCTTGAAAAAAGTAAACCCAAGCAAGGAAATTCTTCTGTCAAATTGGTCAGACACGAATAAGATTGTGATAAAAATAGGCATTTTAAGAAACCTTACAGGAATGTCTCTTTATCGTTCTAAATGTCTTCTCATTGGGGTGTACTTCTTTTGCATAACTAGTAGGTAGGGTAGTTCCAGACAGTCATGTAAATGTGAAAGAGAGATAAAATTAGTTTACTTAGACTTATAGGTATTTACGGCACCAACATATCAACTGGTTTTACGCTTAAATCAAAATATAGAACAACAAAAATACTTTAACCAAACAAAATGAACTAAAGCCTAGCACAGTCATTTCAACCTTTCTATAAAAATGATCGAAGTCCAAACGATGACGAGTCATTTACTATACACAACGCAACCAGCCTATCCTTTGAACAGCAGAAAACATGTGTGTTTGTTGTAATTGAATGCAAATGAAGCTGCATCAAGCAGTGAAATTTGGAGTTGAAAAGGAGCAGGATCTGATTAGAGACGTCAAGAGTGCCCTTGCCTTTTATCGTGAATGCATTACGTTGTCAGAAAAGCAATTGAATTTAATTTCGAACCATGTGGAAAACAAAAATTGTTCAATTCAAAGGAGAATCGAACAGCAAACTACCATTTACATGGTTAAAGAGAACTGGGTATTTTCCCCTGTATAAGGTTCACTATTCAATTATTTGTAGCCTTTATAAGGTGAAATAGGTGAGCCTGCTTTCCGCTAACTAGGCATCGAAATTGCTCCGATTATTGGTTGAGTATTTGATCGAATAAAAGTATCAAAAGGTATACTCAAAAGATATATTTTGATAGGTACGTTGGGGATATGTATACGTATGTTGGGAAAAATTGGGTCTGCATTTGCAGGTGAGAGGGTTAAGATGTTAAAGCATGTTGAACATAAGGTCAATGGATGAGACCTAACCTTCTTTAAGGAGAGTAGTCCTTTTTAATTCCTGACAGAATGAATCACTCGATGTGTGTGACGATTTGGACGAATTTCGTCTATGGATTTGATAGGAGTGTAGGCGATGGATTTTCAAAATAATAAATACTTCGTCTATACCAATAACTCTTTCTTTTGTATATGGATTTACTACCAATCTCCTAATATCGGACAGAACTGATTTGGGAAGAAATGGGATCCAACACCTGTGAAAGGTTTTACTGGCAGCAGATAAAAAAGGGGGAAAGCTCTATTCAACTGTGCAACTACACCCGTTTTGGTTCAGCACAGGAAATCCATCGATGAAGTCAACTGAGACATGGGTTTCAGCATATTTGGAACAGTAGGTGAAAAAAAACGAGGCCAATTTCCAAATCACAATACAATTTTATTCTCTAATACCTAACTCATGTGATAGATGGTAGAGTATGCAGAAAAACAGTGAGTGGGTGACAACTCATGTATGTGACTACAGTCGTGCCCGAAAGTATTCAATTACAACAAACTTCATATTTAGGGCATTATTACCCAGACCTAATCAGGGAGAAATATGTAGAGCTAATGGCGAAAGAACGCTCAACTACAGAACAGAAGTTTTTATATCCAAAAAGTTTGCTACGGAATATCAGAGCCATTTTGCTCATATGGTCCTGTACAATTTCTGACACTCCAGGTTATGGATGAGACTATCCTACAAAACGAGGAAGTGGTCGCATGCACCCGAGCAACTAAACTGCTATAAAGAAAATATCGCCGCCTTCCAGGCACTTCAGTGGAATGGGCCGGACAAATAGAGAATGAAAATTAGTGACATAGGGAGAGTTGAAGTAAGTGTAAACGGCGGTTATTTCAGCACCTTAAAATTACCAGTTGCAATCCAAACAAACAAACAAACAAAGTGAATTTAAATGTTGTCACTGCGTAGTTATCATATAGATTTCACTGGAAATTTCGCATGTGTGAAAACAACAAATTAATTTTGCAAGTTCTGTAAAGTTTTTTTTTTTGAACGGCGAGTATTAATATCTTTTTATATATGTACATATATACATAAAAGTGTTGGGAACTATACCCTGTTCAACAAAAATCTGCAGTACAGGGAAGATAGGAATATTTGCCTCTCACTCTGGTTTCAATGAAAGGCATATGTTATGCACTTCGGTCTTTAAAGCTCTCAAAGGGATACAATGATATGCATACCATATTTGTCGACAGGAATTTCTGAAGATAATTACCACAAGGTTCCATCTGCCTTTTTTGATGATACCTTCTTTATAAGAAAAAAAAAATTGCATAAGTTACATTTTTTATTTTCATATTTATATTTATGTTATTTTACCAAACAGCGTAAAAAGATACATAGTAATATAATAACGGGTGACGACATAGTAATGACAAGTTACCAATGATATCCAGCTGTCAAAATATTCGGCAAGGTTTACCATTTCATCATGCATCATCATACGCTTGCTGAGCGTGCGAAAATTATTAAAAAATATTTGCCGCTGAAGCAGTTGTTCTCAGGCGAAAAAACGACGCTCAACGTTCCTTGACTTCAAATCATAAGGAACCCAAGTTCTTTGTTTTCGAATCATTACCAACGCATGCAATTGCTTGAAAATGGCTTGGAGGGTAACTCCTAATGATGAAGCAAGCTCGTCTTGCTTTTGGCACGGATCATTATCGAGCAATGCCTCCCATTCATCGTCTACGAAAGATTTGGCCTTCCTTCACACGGACGGTCGTCAACAGCGAAATCACCGTCTTTAAAGCAACGGAACTAATCACGGCACGTTGTTTCGATGTGCTTCAGCCGCCGTTTTCTTCGAATGAAAGAATAGAATCAACACTTCCCGCAAGTGATGACTATTTGGCTCAAAATCAGACGTTTTCGCACATCCAGAAGTATATGGCGCCAAACACAATCATTAATCTGTCAAAACGGTTTGTTTACAATGTGTTTACAATAAGCTTGGTTCATGACGTTTTAGATATGTCAAAATCAACCAGATCTTGCTGCTGGAGAACTTTGTTGCACACCTAGTGGGTGGCAGTGGCTCAAGTGGTAGTGGACTGGCTTCCAAATCGGAAGTTAACGAAAATCAAGTAAGATGAGTAGTTGACTAGAAATTAACATCAAATCAACTTATATTTCTAATCATTTGTTACAACCAACCATTGTAGTTCAGATCACAACTTAGTTATTAATAAACTTCAATGTTTTGGAGAATATAAGGCTAAATACTTATTAGATATACAAAATCCTAACTGGGCCGTTTTTCGAAAACAAACAAACTTAAAATTGCGTAGCTTCTCTATAGATCACGAAAACATCAGTAGCATAGAAGATATTTACTCCATAGTGGCGCAATTTTCTCACCACACTCATAGTTCAATTAATGCTTCAGTTCCAAGAAATGAGAGAGAATACAATATTAAACTTCCAAAATACATTGTGATCTTGATAAAACGAATGAATTCGACTCCAAAATTGACAAAATTGGTTACAACAAGGGTTGTTAATGGTAAAATGAATGAGCTTAGTATATCCTATGTAGAATCCCCGAGAAATTCTTTTTTTACTGAAAATGACATTAAATTTTACTCAAACAGCTTAAAGGTAAACAAATCAGCTGGCCTTGATGGAATTAAAAATATATAATCCAAGGAAATACATAAAATTGGAATAAGATATATTCATGCATGCATCAAAATAAGCTATTTTCCCATTGCGGAGAAAGTAGCTAAAGTTATTTCAATACATAAGTCTTGAAAGCCGCCAATCCAGTAGAGAGCTATCGACCAAGAAGCCTCCTTAGTAGCTTAAGTAAGACAAACTTTTTCGCAAAGACAAACTTCTTCAAATTATAGAAAATAATAATATTTTACCGAATGAACACTTTGGATTTAGCCACTCTCATAGATCACTAAACATGTCCGCAGGGATGATTATACTTGATATAGAATAAGCCTTTGATTGTACATATATGGCACAACGGTCTTATTTTCAAAATGGTTGAGTTAAATTTTCCACCGTTTTTATGTAATTTAGTTCAAAGTTTTCTGTGCCAACGATCGTTAAATGTGTTCGTGAATAGTAGTACGAGTAGTTCTGATGTAAAATATGTTAGTGATGGAGTTCCACAAGGTTCTGTTCTTGGTAAATAACACAGTACCAACCAGTTTACATCAGATCTTCCCAAAATTTCATTTTGCGAAATAGCAATATATGCTGAGGACACTGGCATGTTTACATTAAATGAGCTAGCTCTCAATATTGAGACGAATTTGGTGAATGCAACTAACATCTTGAATGACTACTACACTAAATGGAAAATTAAACTAAACAGAGAAAAAATACAAGCCATCTGTTTCACTCGGAAAAGAAAAACTTGCTATCTTCCCTCAAAACACTTACTAATAAATGATATTTTGATTAACTGGGAGCCATATGTCAAGTATCTGGGGATTCATCATGTTTCTAAGCTACTGTTCAACAATCATATAACCGAAACTTGTTATTACTTCAAAGAAACAAAGTAATTATATACAAAGTAATATTTCAAGCAATTCTATTTTATTGTATGGAGAAATTGTGAAAAATGTCATCTAAAGAAACTGGAAATTGTGCAAAATAAATTGCTAAAAGTGGTGGTATGACTCTACTCGAGATTTGCACTAAAAGTTGAATTGGTCTTAGATAGAATATACTAGGTCGCGCAAAAGTCGTCACCCTATCAGAAGATGCCCTATGAAAGATAATTTTTGGAAATGGCGGCAAATACCAATTCTACTTTGACATTTGTGAAGTAAACAGATACCAAGTAGGTACACGTCAACAAAACATGAATCCTAAAGAACACGGAATAATTCGTCGGTGGTGCTGGCGCAGCGTGAATTTCGGGGCAGATTTCCCCGTCGGTTGGCACCAACTGGGCAAACACTACGACGTTTAGCCGGTCGCCTAGAATAGTATGGGACAACACGAGATGCTGCTAAGTCTGACCGGCCCCGGAGCAGACATTCTGCTGAGAAAATCGCAGCTGTGGTCGGTGATGTTGTAGATGTAGTGTATCGACCAGATGACGTGATCGGCGGTCGTTAGAGACAATTTTAGTGAAAGACTGTAAGATGTTCTCTTACAAAGTGCAGGCAGTGTATCAGCTATTAGCTGTTGACCGCCAAGCGCATGTAACCTACGCTCAAGCCATCCTGAATCTCGACCACGAGGATCAACTTTTCATCGAAAATCATCATAAGCGACTGGGAGTCTTCGGGTATTATTTTTTCGAAAACGCCGCGGTCCAAACGACTACTTTGGACAGCGAGCGCTACACGGTCATGCTCAACCACTTTCACCTTCCTCAATTGGATGAATTGGAACTAGAGAATATGTGGTTCCAACATGATGAAGCAATGGCGCATACTGCACCAGCCATAACCGTAGTTCTGAGGACTGCATTTCCGGGTCGCATAATCTCTCGTTTTGGCGATTTGCACTGGCCGGCAAGATCGCCTCATCTAACCGTCCCGGACTTCTTTTTTTCTTTTTGTGCGGTTTTTTGAAGTCATGAGTCTATATCAACCAGCCTCAGACTCTGTCCTCAAAGAGAATATCCGTCAAGAATACGAAGACCTGTCGTCGGAAGTTCTGGCAAGAGTGATGGAAAATCCCACAAATCGGGCCCGAATGGTCGTCGATTCTGGGGGCGGCCATTTATTCGATATAATTTTCTCGACTTAATGCAAAAAAATTGAAGACATCACATAAACATAATCAAAAAGCAGAACCAACGTGTTTCATTTACAAAAAAAAAAATTACAGCCAAAGAACATCGGGTGACAACTTTGCGGCAGCTTGTATAAACTTGACGCCAAATTCGAAGAGAGATACACTATTCCTGATAATGAGTTAATGAGGTATTTCCCTAGTCATGATTGGTACAACGCACATAGAGTTCATGAATTCATTATTTACATATTTATTAACATTTAATTAACTAATTAATGTAATTGTTGTTAATTTATTCATTTATTTATTTATTTTCCTATTTATATTACTTATTTATTTAATTATCTATTTATTTATTGTACGAGTATATATTTATTTAAATTTATTTACCTATTTATTAAGTAATTAATTTATTTAGTTATTTATTTATTAATTCAATTGTTTTGTTTGTATTGTAGTTAAAATGATTTTTTTATAAACATTATTATTATTACTATTATTTAAATACTTATTTTTATTTTTTTTCTATATTGAGGTTTTAGTATAATTTTTTCCTGAAAATGTAAAATTCAAATTCAGGTTATTCACTTCGTACAACTATAAATTACCAAATTCAGTAGAAAGATATTTAATAACGTATCAAATCTCTGTGTAAGATAATATGCGGTAACGCATGTTAATTGTAGCTTTTTTTACTGAGCAAATAATAAAATTTAAAACTAACTTCTAGGTTAAAATTTTTCGTCAAAGATTAACCACTCTTCACTGTCCACTTTCTCAAGTGCTTAATAGTAGATTAGCATCTCTCATTTGGAAGTTTTATTTCCGCCTGTTACGAATGTTTTTATTCGAGTCCAAATCACCTCCATGGGACGTGTACGGCATTCAGGCGGCAATCGTAGTACCTTTGAGTCAGTTTATCTACCACATATGCCTAAAGTTTGTCTTTGTGGCGTTTAACAACATCCAACAACTTAGCTTTCATAATGTTTTCTTCGAAAGCGATGACTGTACTCTGAATTCATCAATTCACAGTTATCTGTATATACAATATATATACAAAAATGCTTTCCTTCATTAGATGACCGTGTCATAAAACTTTTATTATGACTTTTTATGTACATATATAACACCATAAAAGGGTTCTCGTTAATCGCACTTTATTGTCCTAAAATCATCTGCAACCTACATGTGTACCCTTTTAGACGCCAGAGAAGCTTATGATACTTTTACTAACTTCAAGCCAAAAAGGTAGTAATACAACCTAGTTTCGAACCTAAATGCTAAACTCTCAACATACATACTCGTACATATGTTTGCTTAGTTTTAAGCATCTAATTCCTTTTGTATCTTAATTGTATCTTTCCACTATTTACCTTATGAAAATCGATTCTGTATAATAGTCGAATAATTAGTTACAGGATTTTTGTTTGTTTATTAATATGTAATGATTTCTATAGCATGTATTTTGACATTCATATAAAAATGGTTAACCAAATAAACGTATGATACATTCAACTAAAAACAGCTTTTAAAAGCAACAACAATCAAAAGAGCTTGTGAAATATAGAGGATATCAATGGCTGATACACATGCAATTGTGTTCGAAAAAAAGCTGTCCCATAAGGCCTGTATTGCAGATTTTTATTGAACAGAGTAAAGTCTCTTTAATTAAACAGCACTTTTGTATGTTGTTTTTGTTTCATTTTTTACTTGTTTGCATTTACCCCACTAACAAAAGTGTATGGGGTAAATTTAAACGATCATTTCCAGTGATATGAATACCTCGAAATTACATAGTCACTGGTTTTTAACGTAAACCACCTGTCATGTAGATTTATGTTTACGGGATGTCCATACATCCATGGGGGCAAGGATACGCCTTGCCATCGCTCTCCGCCAAACCTTTGATACCAATTCGGAACTGTGTTGGTATGAGTCGAGGCCGATCTAAAACCTCTTACTGCTCTTAGGGTCACAGCACCCAGTACTTATTTGCAACTCTACAATAGGTCAAACCAACAGGTAGATCCTTAACAAGTCAGGCATGGACCGAAATCCGGGGGCTCCTGACTCCCATGGTCCCATGACTTAAATCCTGGTAGGGACTACTGGTGGTCTTGCCAGCAGCAGCAAGACCTATGACCGACAACTTGTAACTGGTCAAATCGTAGCAACCTTCGGTGGCGTCATCTGAAGATGTTAACGATAAGACCAGTAATATGCTCTGCCCCCGCTTTTTATGAGACAACGGCATTGATGGGCGAAGTCTTGGTAATTAGGTGGGGGCCCCCTCGAAAGTACACAAAAAACGAAGCCCCAAGTTGAATACGATGTAAACGATATTAAAAATGCTGTCAATGGTGGGCCAGGGCGAGCACCTGCTATTCCAATAGAACTGAAAATGGAATAATTCGATGTGTTGTTACTCGTTCGAAAATGGAAATAAGTTGCCAAAAGCGGAGTTGAAAGAACTTTTTGGAGAATATATTAAATTCGGTGGACTGAAAACAACTTGTAAAAACAATATTCCTGGAGAGGATTGGTATTTAGGTTTCATGAAACGGCATCCGAGACTATCGCTGAAAAAACCAGAACATCTTCAAAAACTCTGGATAGACGCAAAAAACCCTGATATATTTTTTGAGATCCATGATAGGCTGCAAAAGATGATTGACGATAATAGTTTAATTAACAAACTACAGTCTTTCGATCTTTCAACGTAAACGAAAGCGGATTTCACCATGATTCAAGTCGCATTCGTTCGTTGTGTGTTAAGGAAAAATCACTTACCATAGCTTCAGGAGGATCCGGATGTAAATCCTCTACAGTGCTTGCGTTCGTATCTGTAAATGGTTCAACACTACCAGCGCTTATCATTTTTTTAAAGGTGCTACTGTCCGGGTCAGATGGACTTCTGAAGATGATTTACCCAGAACATTGTATGCACCGTCAGCACATAGATAGATGGAGTAGTCCCAATTTTTTAAGTAGTTGTTAAATGGGTTCATTCAATTTGTTAACATAGCATTTATAGTGTACGAAGGTCATTGTAGTCACATAAGTATCCGAATAGTTGAGAGAGCCGTGCAGAATAAGCATAAGCATAGCATATTTCATAATGGGTTTGGCCTATGGCCGTCTACCAAGTTGTCAAAATATAAACTAAAGCTCTTGTATTAAAAATCTCCTTCTATAGTACGCTTTCTATAACGAAGTGCTACTACTGAGTAGTTATATAGGATATCCCACCCTTTTTCTCCATTTAAGATATTTATTGCTTCATCTTTCTCTAAGACATGTTTTCCAAACATTGATAGTTGGAATTCTTTGAGAATTGAACAAACACCAAGGAAGTGCAAGACATCTTCTCTCTTTTTCATGTTGCAGAGGTCACAAAGTGATGGTAAATCTGGTCGATGTGCCATAAAGTTTAAATGGACAAGTTGACCTCTCATTCTGAAGACAGTACTTATTTTTTCAGCTGAGTAACTGTTAAGGCAATACGTTTTTTCATTTAGAAAATGGTAAAGTGTGCTGTAATAGTTTCTGCCGAGTATGTCTGCCAAGATTCTCCAAAATTGAGTTAAATTTTTCTCCTAAGAGATGAGGTTGCTCGTTCACCTGAACTGTCAGATTCATTCCGTATTCGGACGCTACTTTCTTCCATTCCTCGCAGATGTTTCCATTTGTTCTACATAGATAAGCTTTTTAATACTACGTACGTTTGGTATTCTGGATTCATTCATCTCTAATAATTTTAAAATATAATTGAAGTGCAGTTTGAGGGTGTACAAGCGCACTGTGCAGAATAATATCATATTGATGCAACCATTAGATAAATGCGTACTGAATCAATAAAAACAGCTTGGAAAAAAACTGATAGCTCACGGAAAATCGCAAATGAGCAAAGGTTGTACCCGCATTAGCAAGCAGATATTTTCCAAGCTTATCGGAAAAACCTGGAACGAGTCCATAAGCTGCAAAACATAATTTTCTGAACTAAATTTCCATAAAATGACTTTTCATCTCATGCTCTAGAAATATGCCGCGCAAATTCAAATGCTTTTCGTTTTGAATCACCAAAATTTGATAGAAAACATTTCTTTTATTCAATATTCACTGCGATAATAGAGTTTTTAGGCAAGGTATACATTACAAGCCCTTGTCTGGTAGCCTTAACCTCATATCAAAATATCTAGTAATTATAGGAATGGAGAATGTGTATCTTTCAGACGAGGCCTTTGCAACTTGAGCACATTTTTACTCGATGCTACTCCAGAAAAAAATTTCAGAAAATATACAAAAGGTAAATCATACGAGATCTGAACAGAAACGCATTGAGATGAGCAAGCAAATTTGCAGACTATTAAGCGACGTAAAGAACCTAAATTCCCCTGTCAGGTAGAACGAACTAATCGACATCTGCGACGAAAGCCATGATTTCCGTCCACCCAATAAAAGTTAAGTAAAGATAGAAATATCTAAACTTAATTGTAACAGGGGTATACGAGTACCTCTCAAGTTATTTAAGGCTAAATTACCAAACCAACTTACATCATCCCATTTCCAAGAATTTATCGTTGGTGTGAACTACTGGAAATGGTACTTTCTAGTCTTCACAAACTATAGACTATAGTATACACAGGATCTCTTCACCCATTTCTGGGGCACTTATGACAGCGTCTATAGACATAGCCATGTCTAGGATGTTAGTTTGTGCAAAATACCGATATACATTAATTATACAGCTTATGTACAATAATTTTTCGTTAAATCTAATTTTCCACTCTCTGCCATCGATACAGAAACAGTATCAGCATATTTTTACCAAACATCTAAGGGCCTTCTCATCCTAGAAGGAAGTTCGGGACAATCAATATTTTATAGAGCGCTATTTTGGTTGCCCGAGGAAGCGCTCTGCTTTTCAATCGCCTTCCGAGCCTGAAAACCAGCGATTGGAAAGAGTTACTTTTCCAAGAATTTCTAAGGTAATATCGTTGTTTATATTAACAGTTGAGTCTAAGTAAAAAAAATCATTGATTATGTAATGGGTGACTTTTTAAGCGTTTGGTTTTTAATTGTCAAAAAAGACAGAGGAAAGTTGCAAGAGGGTATACAATTTTTATTTGAATTGATAAATCAATGCTTTCCATTTACTTTTTAAAGATTATTTCATGTAAATAACGACCAGGACTACGTTTTAAGTGGTCCTTACCGAGAGTCCAATTTTGAATCACTTTTTCGAGCATATTAGCTGGTATCTCGCTAATAACACGTATAATGTTGTCTTCGAAGACTGCAATTGACCCTGGTTTATCGGCATGGACGAGTGATTAGCATGTATTCATAAAAAATATAATAAAGGTGTCAAATGGTACGATTTAGCCGGTCAATGCACCGGTTCAAAAGGAGAGAAAAATTGACCACCGAACTCATTTGTCAATTGGTCCATCGATTCGTGTGCTATGTGGCATATAGCGCCGCCTTGGAACCATATGTCAACCAGATTCAGCTCGTGCATTTTGGGCAACAAAAAGCCTGAGGTCGCAGAAGACAATTTTTCGATAAAAAAGCGTATCTTCCTACAGCTTTTGTAAGGCACACTCACCGAAAATCCGACGCCATGGCAGGTCGTTCGGCTTTAGATTAAAGTTAGTTGTTCTGTTTAAAGAAGTATTGAAGTTCGCTTTCGTAAGTTGGGTGGGAGTGAATTCCAAAAACGGATAGCAGTAGTAAAGAACTGTCTCTCAGATGTTAAACATTCAAATCGCGGGAGCAATAAACAAGCAGATCTGTTGGATGCCGGAAACTGGATTTTTTCGTAAAGATATGTTTGTTGCCTACCTTTAAAAATGCTGAAAAGAAGAATGACAGTGGGAAATTTAATATTGTTTTTGAATGACATGTTCACTAAATTTTTAGCAATCTGAGACAATAAACATATCTAATTATGGTATTGAACGCTACTTGCAGCTTCCTTTTGCTCTCGCAATTATAAAAAAATTCGCATCCATAAATATATAGGAATAACTAAAGTCTTAGCAGGAAGCAGTCTTGTTTTGAATGGTGTAACCTTCTGGACAATCCATAGAGTTCGCCGAACACCATATGCCTTACCCACGATAGAATTTATATGGTTGCTCCATGTTAGTGTTCTATTGAAGGCTACACCTATATTTTTTGAAGAATCAACGAATTCAATATTTGAATCATTCAACACTATATCTGAAAATATGACAAATCTAATTTCGTTTTAGAAATAATCAAACATTTGCATTTTTCTGGATTGATTACTAAGCCACATTTTAACGACGAATCTGAAATTCGTTGAAGCTCTTCATCTGAATGTCATCAGCATAAATGTGTTTCGATGAGTTCAATATAACGCTAGCTATGTCATTTATGTAAACTGAAAAGAAGAGAGGCTCTAAAATCGACCTATGTGAACGCCCTCTAATAACACAGCCTGCTTTCGTTGACTTAGATAAGATGAGATTAGTTTAATTTCACAGGGAGAAACGGAAAGGTAGTGTCTTAATTTCTTGGTAAGAATAGAGTGCTCTACCATATAGAAAGCCTTAGAAAAGCCTAATAACACTAACACTTCCTGACTGAACTGGAAGCAGCAAATCATTCCGAATGCGAATCTCATTTACTATAGTTGTTTATGCATGATCCTTCCACATGTAGTTTTACATGTCTTGGAAAGAAAAGGAAGGATTGATACTGGTCTAAATTCATCACCTATTGAGTTTTTAGGGATCGGAATTATTTTTGTCAATTTCCAATGTTTCGGAAAAATTCCAGCCATTAACACTGTATTAATGACGTGCGTTATAAATGGTAGCAATCTTGGCAAAATTGCCTTAACAAAAACTGGATGAATCTCATCAACTCCTATAGCATGTGACTTTACAGACAAAAAACTTTCTACTATATCGGTACCAACTACCTTATTAAAAGTGAAAGACGTTGGAGTTGGAGAAGCAGCACCATTAAATAAATAATTAGCAACTGAGGTACTTAAAAGTGGATTTGACAAGAACTTGCGGTTAAGGTCATTGCGATCAATATTGTTAGAACAAGTTAAATTTTGTTTACTAATTTATAATTCACGAATACTATTCCATGTTTTCTGACTATCTAAAGAGGAGCTGAAGCGGTTAGAATAAAATTGCGTCTTAACAATTTTTATCTCACGGACGACATTATTTCGTAAGTTCTTATAGACTTGAAGAAGCTCTTAAAGCCGACAACGTTTCCACCGTCGATACGACAGATCACGTTCCTTCATCAGCACCCAAATCTCATTTGTAAACCATACTTTGGTTCTTTCTCTAACAGTTCCTGTTTTGATCGGAACGTTTGTATCAAAAAGAAGATTTACGTTTCTATTTATGAAATCGACTAGACCATCTGGTGGTGACTTAGAATAAACAGGGTTCCAAGGAATATAATTAATGTGCTGTCCAAAAGAAAGTCGGTCAATATTTTTGAAATCCCTGTACGTATAAATTGATGTGCCTAAGATATCCCCAATATCAAAGTCATACGCGTTAGAAACCTCAAATCATGCTTCGAAAAGGCTTGTGCAGATATTTGGTCATAGGGTAGTACCTTGTCAGTATTATTTACAAAAAACACATCTAATAGGGTATTGGAGGAACTGATGAAGTGGGTAGTAGTTGAGTAGGTCGACACTACTTCAACTACTTCATAAATAGGGGTCAAATCAATATTTAGATTTGGCCTATACACCATCGCGTATAATGTGTACAAAAAAATACTGAATAGCGGATCCTTTCGGCGAACGACATTTCCGATTACAAAACAGACCCTTTCTAACATAAATTGCTACTCCACCACCAGTACGATCACTTCTATCAACTCGACAAAAACTATAACCATTCATATCACACGCATCATCTTTCACGCCATCAATAAACTAAGTTTCCTCTAATTTTGGGTTTAAGCTTTGTGCATTTAAATGGCAAACTTTAAAACCTTCTCTATAATTACAAAATACTCTTATATATATTTGTAATGTTCCATCACTACCACCATCACTGGAACTCATCCCACGCTCATTCAAATCTATTTTTTAAAAAGACAAAATTACTAGAATCAAACAACGCATTCAGGCTACAAGCAAATACCTCTTTTTCCCTATAGCAACAACATTTCATTAAAATGGGCATAGGGGATAATTTCATTAAAGAAAAAATAAAAATGATTAAATTGGCAAAAACAGAAAAAAGTTAAAGTAATACTTGTTAATTGATGACGATTTCAAGCTTTGTTGTTGTTTGCATCTTCTTCTTAAGTCTTCTTCGTCTGGCACCTCATAACAATGGCCTTCATTACTCTACCATTCGCCGTTCAACAGTCGACGAATCTTCCCAAGATTCCCTTTTACGTCGTCGCAAGCTTTCGCCTGTTGACCTGTTGACCTGGCATATTATTTGTATCTTCTCTTGAAATTTCCGCGCTACTGCTATAAAATCTCTCAGTTTGATGGAACTCATGATCCTCGTTTTCATTTTTCTTTCTTCTGATGAGCCGGGACTCTTGCTTCCTCTTTATTGGTAGAGATGAAGAGCCGCTCTGGTACTCCATTGCAACGTTGCAAATAACGGGTGGTGGTCCGTAAAAACCTACCACATAAGAGGCGGTACGTCTAGTCGCTTGTTGGCAGCTTTTCCACAGAATTTTGGCAATAGATGGCCCGGTGCAGATCATCGGGTGAGGTTTAGAAACACTTGACCATCAAAGAGCCTAAGAGTTCTTGGGGTTGCATCTTTCCGAAGTCAAAAATCTTCACAAAATTTGCTCTTCTTAACTGAGACCATAACGAAATAGTGGCACAGTTTGCCTCTCGAAAGTTTGAGTACCCAGAATACTGGACCCAGTACTCTATCGCAATGTGATCAAACTGGTTGGTAAAAGTTGGAGCATTACACTCTCAGGCCTCTTAAAAACAGTCCTTCGTTCCATTATCTTCCTTCTCCACTGGAGTATGCCGGCTTAGGTTGATATTTCCGCAGTAAGCATTAGCGTGGATTGCCAAGAGGCGTTCGTTTGCATGTTTCAAGATTTCTTGAATAAGTCTACCTCTAATGACAAATCCATGTCAAAATAGTCGATGTTTGTCACAGTTTTCCATTTTAGCGGACTGCTTGTATGGAAATTAGTTCTGCATTAAAGCGGTATAGGGTCTTTAATAGCTATTTGGGACCTAACAATCCACCTGCAGTCCCGAGAATGGTTTGCCTTTTTGAGTATAGGGGGTCGCCAATAGTGATATCATTCATATCCCAGGCTTTTGGTTGTTGCATAACCATATGTTTATGTTTTCCATCCGACGAGTAATACGAGGGTTGTCTGAAAAGTTTCCGACCGAACAATGATACAAGACATTTTTTTTCAAATTTTTTTTGGTTTTTTACATAGTCCCCTTGTAACTCTACACACTTCTCCCAGCGATGCTCTCATCTCTCTAACCCGTCCAAATAGTACTTAGCGTTTTTCTCTGCAAAATAATTGTTCACGAAGTTGATTGCCTCCTCAAGGTCGCTTGGGGCTGGATCTGGTGAATAAGGCGTATGGTCAAGTAGTCCAAGCCGTAATTCATGGATTTTCTCCATGTCAACCGCTGAGGTGTGAGACGGCGCGTTGTCTTGGTGAAACAAGATTTTCTTTTTCTGCAAATGTGGCCGTTTTTCCGCAGTTTCTGCCTTCAGCGTAGCAAGTAATGATGCGTAGTATGCTCCTGTAATGGTTTCTCCTTTTTGAAGATAATCGATTAAGATAACTCCTTTACTATCCCAAAAAACAGTCGCTATCACTTTCCCAGCCGAAAAAACAGTTTTTGCTTTTTTGGGGCGGGCTCGTCCACTGCTTTGACTGAATTTTTGTGTCGGGCGTATGGTGTATCCAAGTTTCATCTACAGTAATTAATCGGTGCCAAAACTCGGATTTATTGCGCCTAAACTGCGCCAATAACATTTGGTGAACTTTAGCAATGTTATCGTCAGTGGTTGCTGTTTTTGGACGTCCCGAACGGTCATCATCTCCCAAGCACTAACGGCCACGTTTGAATTTAGCTGCCCAAAATTTCACTGTGGTAAGTGATGGTGCAGAGTCCCCATACACAGAGTCCAAGTCATTTTTGATTTGCGTAGGCATATTGCCTTTGAAAAACAAGAATTTAATAACAGCTCGATCCATTTTCACAAAAACACTCACATCGACCCACTCAAACGACTGTCAACTAAAAACTGGGCGTCCAAAATGACTGAAATTTCGGTAGGTAACTGTCAAAATATGCACAACCAGTATTCAGTAGCTTTTATTGACGAGTGCCGCTATCTTTACGTTGCGGTCGGAAACATTTCAGGCAACCCTCGTACATAACTTGAGGGGCCTTTTGTGACATCACCTCGACATAAATATTGTAGCTGGTTATTTAAGTATCAGAAGCCCCGTTTCAGTTTATGAGTGCCGCAGTTGACTCAATTTGAATTCTTCCGCCTAAATCTCTACTTCAGGAATACAGAGAGTTGGTTCGAAGGCGTCTCTTAGAAATAGGCTTTGTAAATGTCAAAAAAGGCCTGAAAGAGGACGAAGTTAATAGGCTAGGAACGAAAGCTTCCCTAACAAACATTTTAATTGTCAACAACATTGTTAATTATGTAAATACACTACGATGCTAGGAAAAAAAACCGCAATCAAGTAAAACAGAAAATGTTAACTTTGACCTTCTCTGTATAATTTTTTTTTTAATTGAAAAGCTTTTCATCACAGAGTAATTGGGATTCTTAATAGTTATTTTAGTCAATGGTTTTCTTGTGTTCAAAGTCGCTTAGATATTTTAATCATTTTTTAGGAGTAAAGTGAAAAGTGCGCGATGAACAGAAGGCAGTTAATAAAATTTGACAAGGGTCAAATCCTTGTTTTTAAGGAGGAAGGTGAATCGATGAGAGATATTTCTCGTCGATTAGGATTCAATGAGTCGACGATAAGAAGGATTTTAAAAAAGTATGAAAGAGGTCGAAAAAGATGCAAAAAGAATTGACCACCATATAAAGAAGACAACGTTGAGGAACCGGTTTGCTACTACAATACATAACAAGTAAAGAGAAATATTGTGGAAACCCTTGGTGTAGACATCTCTGTGACAGAAATTCAAACATGGCTCAATAAAGCCGGTTTGATCTGTTGTCATACCGGACGGAAAACAAACCGCTTCATACGCCAAGAATTAAGAAAAGCCGCCTGGAATTTGCAAGAGAAAATTGGACTCGAGATGACTGCAAAAGGTCGTCTTCTCAGATGAGTCTAAATTCAACCTGAAATTTTCAGATGGAAAGCCCACAGTTCGAAGTCGACCTAGAGCTCTTCCGAAGAGGTCTAAGTGTGTCGTGGTTTGGAGGATAATAGCTGCCTTTTGGTTATAGAACATGGAATAGTTCCCGCTATAGAGGTAGCTAGCCAGTACCAAATGGGTGTCATATTTGACGCCGCACCTTGCTATCGTGTAAAGACAGTCACCATCCCTAATAAAGTATTGCGAACCAATGTGAATCGTGTAGTTTGCACAGTCAAAGAAACTTTTTTACTTCCAAATTGAAAACATCGCGACCGCCCAAAAAACTTTAACAATTTTCGTTGGAAAGGAGTTAATGGAAATAGGGGCAGTACTAAGTGTGAATTTGATCCAGATGTACTCAATGAACACTTTTTGAATATTGAAGATAAGATTAATTTTTGATTTCTCCTGAAAGCTACCAGGTCGAATTTAAGCGGGATAGATGGGACTCCTATTCGTGTTATTAAACTTATACTTCCATTAATCATTAACAATTTGACGCATATAATTAATTACTGCATTACAACTTCAACATTTCCACAATCCAGGAAAATTGCTAATGTTATCCATACTCCTAAAAAGATTTATGCTTCAACTTTAAATGACTTTATACCAATAAGCTTATTTCCATGCTTGTCGACGGTTTTTGAGAGGCTTATTACCAGCCAATACAAAACCACTAACCAACCAACCGATTCCTTACTCAGCTCTTTTCAATCAGGATGACATTCGATGGGATTTTGACAAGGGTTTTTTTAAAGCTTCTTTGCTTGTTGGATTTCTCTAAATATTTCGATAAAGTAAACCATGACATCCTTTGCTGGAAGTTGAAGTATCTGTTTTGTTTTAGTGAGAGGGGTAAAAGCTGATGAAAAGTTTCTCGACAGGTAGAATGCAAAAGGTTTTTAGCGGTGAAATTTTTAAAACAATGTTTTCATCAGGGATCAATCTTAGGACCTATTCTGTTTTGCATGTTTCTAAATGACTTGCCAACGAAATGTGAATATGCTTCATTGCAACTTTACGCTGATGACGACCAAAACTACTTATCGCTACCTGTACACGAAATTGATGAGCTGGCTCATGTGATCAGTAAAGATCTGGCCAATATCCATCACTGGTCATAAAGAATTGTTTGGTCATAAACTATAAACATCGAATTTTGTTTTTGAATTACTTTTTTACTAAAAAAAATGATTTTGAGTAATGGAAATCTTTATTCGGACCTTTCTAATTGTTTCTGTTAAGTGGAAATGATGATATCCGCCAAGTGGCTGCCTGTGATAACTGTTCGCATTCCTATCAGATATTCTCCTTAAGAGCTGCGATGGTCTGAGGCTTGTTGGCATAAGCCCGCGATTTCAAGTAGCCCAAAAGAAAGAAGTCTGGGATGGTTAAATCGGGCGATCTTGCTGGCCATGCCAAATCGCCAAAACGTGAGATTATGCGACCAGGAAACGCTTCCTTCACAGCATCCATTGTGGCTCGAGCTGTGTGTGCGGTTGCATCCTCTTGTTGAAATCACATGTTCACCAAGTCCCGCTCATCCAATTCCAGCAATAAGAAGTCGTTTGTCATAGCCCTGTAGCGTTCGCTAGTAACAGTGACCGTATTGCTGATGGCGTCGTCAAAAAAATACGGCCCAATCTCTCCTCCCGCGTGAACGCCGCACCACATAGTGGCTTTGAGTAGATATAATGGCTCTTCGTGCATAACACGCGGATTTTCAGTGACCCAGAAACGAAAATTTAGCTTATTGACGTAACCGCTTAAGTGGAAATGCGCCTCGTCGCTCATGATGATTTTCGACACAAAATCGTCCTCTTCGTTGTTGAGATTGAGGATGGCTTTACAGTAATTCACACGTGACTGACGGTCAGGAGGCATTAACTGATGCACTGTTTGCACTTTGTATGGGAAGATGTGTAAGTCTTTCACTAAAATCCACTGTAGGGTCCGTCTGGTGATGCCCATATGCGTGGCCCGTAGTCTGGTTGATGTTTCTTCATTCTCAGCGACATCGGCAGCCACAGCCGGATATTCTCGGCCGAACGACCAGTTCGGTGGCGGCTACGCCTTGAATGGTCTCCTGTGGTTCCACTCTGTTCGAGTCGAGTACCTAAGTGCCGCAATATTTGCCCAGTTGGCTAAATTTGGTCAAAAATATCGACACAATTACTCCACGCTCTTGCGGAGTATAGCGCTCCATTACATGTTTGTTTTTAAACTGCAGCTGTCTAGTTCACAAATGTCAAATATGATTGACGTACGACGCCATTAGCAAAAATTATACTATCTTCCTATAGGGTAATTAATTTTACAATCTTCGAAGCCAAGGCTTGCGAAAAACTAGAGCTGCCTACCAGAATAAACTACATGTAGCACTAGATGACAGCATTTTCGAAGGTTTAGGATGCCTCAAAGCCTATGAATATGATATCTACCTAATTAAAAATCCGACCCTCCTAATAAGTCCACACAGATCCCGCTACAATGTTAAGCAAAAACTCGACGGGATGGTGAAATTGGATGTCATCGAACCTATGAAAGAGATCACGTCATCAGTGTTAACTATGGTTGTAGCCCGACAAAACGGACAAATTAGGATCTACTTAGATCCCACATCGGTTAACAAAAACATAATGCGTCACCATCATCCCGTGCAAACCATCGAAGAGATTCCCGCTCCGCTAAATAGTTCCAAATACTTTACACTTCTAGACTGTAAACGAGGATTTTGGCAAATTCGAGTCACCGATAGAATCAAGAAAATCCTAACTTTCCCTACACCTTTGGGGGAGATACGGCTGTAAGTAATTACCATTTGGTATCTCACTCTAATTCATGCCATTTTGAGTCGTTCTAGAACAAGGGAACGTCTTCGCAAGACAACAAAGGTGGTAATCAAAATCTTGAATGACAACGGCTTGAAGCTGAACAAAGCAAAGTGTGTATTCGAACAGCAAAATTCAAATGCGTAGAGCACATAACAAGCGAGAATGGTACGATATTACAGCCGACCCAGACAAAACAGATGCCATCCAAAATTTGAAGTCAGCAACAAATAGGGAAGAACTACAAAGAGTTCTTGGAAAATTCACATATTTGAGTAGGTTTATCCCAAATTTCTTCGACGCGACAGCGCTCCCACGCGCACTCTTAGAAAAGTCAGTACCATGGGAATGGAGTAGCGAACAAAACAGGTATACACAAAATTAAAAACACCCATCATGATATGACGTCAAGCTGCAGGTTAATACTAGTTCAAGCGCTCTAGCTGCCGTTGTATTGCAAAAAGAGCAACCAGTTGCTCTAAAAGAATCCCAAAGGCGATTGGTAGCGAGAAATTCCATCATTCAACATCTGGGGAAAGAAAGTAGTCGTAGAAACGGACCACAAGCCGCTCGTCACCAGCTCGTTTCCAACACATTCGTCCGAGCCTACTAACCTATGACCCCGTAGTCGTTTTCAAAGAAGGTAAAAAATGGTTGGTTTCAACTTTTTTTGTTTTCCTCCGTCGGGTTGGTCTTGTAGGGCCAAAAGAACAGTTCTCTAACTCTGACAGCCTCTTTACAGCTCGAGCCATACGATGCCTTTTCTTTTGGTTTGATACTCATCATTCGATGAGGGATAAATCATCTTATTCCAAAGAGAATAGTTTCTGTGATCATATCAGCAGCGGCATCCACGTCGTTATCGAGGAAACATAATGTCCGGTTAAAATTCCTAAAGGAGCTGTTAAGTCCGATCAAAAAAAAACCATACGGTTTTTTTAGGAATCTTTTCTCTAACTTTGTGGTGGGTGTACGAGAAATTAGCTGATATGACATAATGGTCCGACGAGCCTAGAGGTGCGAGCACATCAACGGGGTACTTATCAAGGTGAGAGGTTAAAAGCACATCCAGGGTGTTGGGGGTATGACTGTCAACGTCTGGTATTCGTGTGGGCTCATTTACAATCTGCGTCAAGTTGTTTTCCGCTGCAAAGGTCTCGCCACACCGTTCTTCGGGTGTTGTCTGTCCAGAATATCGAAGCCACCCAGAATTATGTATATTGAAACTGCCCGTAATAACGATTTTAGTGGAGTCAGACAGAGCATCAAACTGGTTAATAGTTGAATTGCTGTCCAGTTTGGGGCTTCTGTAAATAAAACTGTTATAATCGTATATGTACTCGTATGTACGAGGTGTGCTCAGAAAATACTTAATTTTTAAATTTCGCGGGTCTGTCTTTGTATGTGGCATCCGCTAATTTTAGATGTGTTTTTATAAGCTCGGCGATTTTTGTTTGTTAAAAGAAATGGATCAAAGAATTTGTATCAAGTTTTGCGCACAAAATGAAATAAAGTGTAACAAAGTGTGTGAAATAGTAACAAAGGCCTATGGTGAGTCTGTTATGAATAAAACACGAGTTTGCGAGTGGTATAAGCGTTTCTAAGATGGCCGCGAAGACGTTGAAGAGGACGAACGCCCAGGTCGCCCCTGCCCACAAACAACCGATGAAAACGTGGAAAAAGTGAAAGAAATGATTATGAACGGTCGCGGAATCACAATCAGAGAAGTCGCTGATGGCATGAAATTCGTTCGAATGTTTTGGGTATGAAACGCGTGGCAGCAAAATTTGTTCCAAAATTGTTGAACTTTGAACAAAAACAGCGGCGAATGGAAGTTGCTCAGTTGTCACTAAATGAAAACAACGACTATGCAGAATTACTGAAACGTGTTAGAGCAGGTGACGAAACATGGGTTTACGGATATGACGTCGAAACTAAGTCTCAATCGTCCCAGTGGAGGCATACTGTCTCGCCAAGACCGAAATCACTGAAAGAGCTAGATTCTATCCAAAAGATCGAGTTTGAGAAGTGGTTCGAGGGTTGGAAGAAGCGCTGGCACAAGTGCAAAATATCTAATGGGGACTATTTTGAAGACGACAATGTTAATGTAGACGAATGAACAAATTTTTTTTTTCGAAAAACTAAAATTCCCGTTATTTACTAAAACACAGAGTTAGTCGTATACCGAACTCCAAAGTAATAACACGTGACGCAAGCGGTACCGAGTATTAAGTGGTGAAAACAAGGAGTAAAGGAGAAACTGAAAACGGAGTCTCAGAAGAAGAAGACAAATTCGAAGTGGCTACAGGCGGAAGAGTTGTTAGTAAATTTTGCAGTACGAAGGCCAGAAATATTAAAAATAGATGGAAATGTGACGGAAAATTGGCGGGTATTCAAATTTATTGCATACCAAAAAAAAACTGAAACATATGAAGCATTCAAGTTCAACTCGCGAAAACAAGAGGAATGAGAGGCTTTCGATTCGTACTTGTTGGATTTACGGAAACTCATAAAAAGTTGTGGGTATGCCGATGCTGAACGAATGATACGTGACAACATTGTCATCGGTACAAGCTCAAAGAAACTGCGAAAGAAATTACTTGAAACAGAAGCGTTAAATCTGAATAAAACTATGGAAATAGCTCGTGCATTTGAATTGGTAGAAAAACATTTCAGTGATTTGCAACAACAATGTAAGTATTCAACAGTAGATGCTGTCAACTTGGAAGGGCGGTACATAAATAATAAAAGTGTAGCAAAACACAATGAAAGCAACAGCGCAAAAAGTACAGAAACAAAGAGCGAACGAAAATTAAGTTGCAAATTTTGTAAAGGCACACAAGATCGAAAATGCCCTGCATTTGGTAAGCGTTGTAATAGTTGTGGGCGATTTAATCATTTTAGTGTTACTTGCTTTGCGTCTAAGGTTCGCGAGATTAGAGAGTGTGGCACAGTACCACAAGATATTGCATCGTAGATAGAAAGAGATGGTATGAACAAATTTGCGTATATAATTGTTTGATTAATGTTGAATTGGATACGGGCGCCGATGTGTTTGTCTTACCATACAGATTTATAAAATACATGCAAAATATCGTTATAAAAAAAAATGTGGCATGCCACCACAAAGCCATAGTGGAACGGGTTTGGCATACAAGGGAACTGTTGAATGTGTTATCATGTGCCGAAATGAAATACAGAATTATTAACTAACGGGTGATTCATTTAGATTTGTTTTTTTTTTTAATAGGCTTTTTTTACAGATCACGCTTAACTGGCCTTATGGTGTCGTGTTATACCGTATTCGACAACTTGGCGAATTTTAAAAGAGGATCTTGGTTTAGGGGCTTACAAAATCCAAATTGTTCAAGAATTGAAACCGCCAGACTTGAACTTACGCTTAAATTTCAGTCAATGGGCTTTGAAAAAGCTCAATGAAGATTGAAGATTTTGTTCAGTGATGAGGCCCATTTCTGGCTCAACGGTTATGTAAATAAACAAAATTTCCGCATTTGGGCAGACGTAAAACCTGAAGAGTATGTCGAACTACAGCTACATCAACAAAAATGCGCTTTTTGGTTTGGTTTATGGTCTGGTGAAATCATCGGTCCGTATTCCTTTAAAAATGAGGCCGGACAGAACATAACAATCTATGGACGGACTTTTTGCTGTCGAAAATTGAAGCCCGTGATGTCGGCAACATTTGGTTCCAACAAGACGTGACGAGTTATGTCAGACCACCCAAGCAATAATACAAACACAGCAGTTTCTATGGCTACAGCTGCAACAAAATCGATCTTCGGATCATGAATATTTCTGACCCAGATTGTATTTCAAATACAAAATAAAAAATCATCCTGAACGGAAACCACTTGATGCAAACATAAGTATTCGTTTCATATTATCAATGCAGCAGTCTCAATACTAGCATTTACTATAAGTCTATGATGTAAACAATAAACTAAAATTAAGATTGACTCGAGAAATCGTGTTCAGATGAAAGTGAACCACGAGACGAGTGACATCTTTCAATCCCTGTATAGATTAAAATAAAATATAGTAAACTTAACTCAGTGTTTAAACACAAATAATTTATACTAAACATAACTCGGGCGAAACACTGGCTAAATTGAGAAACAACTTTGGTGGACAGCTAATTTCACATTTCAGACCTGTAAACTGGTCACCTAGATCATGTGATATCACACCTTTAGACTTTTTTCTTTGGGGTTACGTAAAGTCAAAAGTCTTCGCCGATAAGCCAGCTACGATCCAGGATTTGGAAGCCAACATTACCCGCATAATTCAGCAAATACCGGTCGCAACGCTGGAAGCAGTGATCCAAAATTGGACCTTCAAAATGGACCATGTACGGCGTAGTCGCGGGCAACATTTAAAAATTAAACCTCAGACACTGTTCTTTCAGGCCACAATAATGTTTATACCATACAAATTCATTTTATGTGTTTTATTTAAAATGAAAAAAGAAACAAGTCTTAATGAATTACCCTTTACATTCTTTTACGCAACCATTTCAAATTTTGGCGTAAAACAGTTACGTCTTCAAGCTGTATCCAATATGACCTTGGTGTTTCATATGTGCCAATGATTACTGCCTTCATCCTTTCTCGCTGTGCTGCGTTAATTTTGAACTGCATTTTGACTTAATTGCTTTCCTGATGTTTGGCATTACTTTCGGTTGAAAAATATTCGTTTTATTGTAGCTGGCAAAAGTGATATAGTTTTTCTGCTCATCAATAACTCTATGGATGATGTGTCAACTTCATTTAATGGGGTATGTCTGTATTTCAGTAGTGCTATCCAGAGTTCCTTACTGCTTTCATGTGTTGTTTTTTTATTAGACTTTTTGCAATACCCACAGAACTTTCAGAAAATCCATTAGCCTGTGAGTGTCCTGGACTGTTGCTGTTGTGTGCTGTTGTTAACTTTACTCCGATTTGTTGACAAAATTTTACAAATTCACGCGAATTGAAGCATGTTATCCGATACAATTTCAATTGGGATCCCATGATTTGAAAAACAAATTTTCAGCTTATTTATGCATTCACTTGCTACTTTTGATCGGATTGGAATTATTTCCAAGTATCGAGAGAAGAAATCTGAGACAAATAGATATGTTTTGAGACCATACTCACAAATGCCCAACCCCAACTTACTATATGGTAGCTCCGGTACCTTATTCGATATCATTGGCTCTTTCACATTTGATGAGCGATTTCTCTGGCACACATCAGCGTCAATTTTAGGCCAGTATACCAAGCCACGAGCAATATTTTTGGTTTTCTCAATTCCCAAGAGCGAATTGTAATCGCACGTAAGTTTGGCGGGACAATAACTCTGAATGATACCATCCTTGAAGATGTTTCCATCGTCTATCTTCAGATAGACTTTTCTTGTCAAGCGGCCATCCATCCAGTTAAATCTTCTTCAATTCTAATAAACACTTATCATTTTCTAGTTGTCTTCGAAAACTTTCAAGTCCCTCACCTTTTATGTTTATCGAATGCACAAATTCATTTAAATCTTCTACTTCTTGGGTATGATCATCTTTGTCAAAGTAACGAGATAGTAAATCTGTAATATATGTAAAGATATTTTTCGGGAACATGGAATGGATTTAATTCCGCCTTGCGGACGGAATCTTACAAAATTTTTTTTTCATAATTGCAACTAGTGGTTTATGATCACTCTTAACTGTCACTTTGCGACCATATACAATATGTAATATTGGAATTTTTGACATACACATACAACAGCTAACAATTTTTTTCCAACTTGTGAGTAGTTTATTCCAACGTCCGTGAGGCTCCTTGACGCAAACGCTATAGGCTTACCGTTCTGCATAACCCAACACCCAATACCAAATTTCGAAGCATCTGTTTCGATCGTTATTTACCGTTTTTCGTTAAAATCTGTAGGGTTGGTGCATTATCAATCAGCTTTTTGATCAGCTCCAAACATTTAACATGTACAGTTTGCCATTCATAAACAACATCGTGCTTTAACAATTCTCTAATTGGTTGTGAAATCTCTGCCAAATTTGGTATGTAATCTCTTACGTAATTAACCATCCCAAGAAGTTTCTGCAAATCCTTTTTGTCTTTTGGCCTTTCAAATTTCAAGATTTACTTTTGTGGATAATTTGTTTACGGAGATGGAATTTTAACCACAAGAAATTGAATTCCGCATTGGAACAGGGACTACATTATGGTGGAATTTGGTAAGCTATTTACATCACTATGCAGTGTGATCTGAGAGGTGTGAGCGTGGACATACCTGTGTTTCCGTAAAAGCAAAAACTGTTGGTCTGTATTTACAGACGTGGACGTACACAGAAAAGTGATTACTTTTTAGCTTGCGTTCCCTAATCATAACCACAAACAAGCACGGAAAACACAATCACAAACGATACTAAGCAAGGCAGCGAAATGAAAATTCTGACGTTGGTTTACCGAATCAAATTGCTGCAGGTGTTATGCCATTACATCAGTATGAAACAGTACACCAGCAAAATTCACAACCCGCTATCCATCGGTTGTTAGATACACTCAGTCACCGACCGCACCGTATGATAATATCTACATCCGATCGAGAACTGCAAAAAATCCTGCAATTAACCAAAGCTGATAAAAGATGTACACAATTAAGGAAATTCCTAATGATTAGTTCGGCAAGAGAGGTCGCTGCTCTTCCGAAAAATTTGAGAAGTTATTGGAATTTCAGAGAAGAGTTCTCCCTCTAGAAAGGCATTGGTGTACAAAGGTCAAAAACCTTCATGCGATTGGAAATGAGACCATGGACCTGCAACACAATACAACAAGTCAACAAGTCAATAAGTACTTGTTCAACTATACTTGTGCAACAACTGCAGTTCATTTCTGTATCACAACAAAAATCGTAAAACTTGTGTAAAAAGAAATTTCCCTCGACTTGTTAATCAATTGAACAAGTCATTCTCACACGATGAGTCGAAAAATAAGTGAAGAAAAGATCACCGTAATCGAGCAGTGTTGGGCGCGGTAAGTACCTAGATGAATGGGAATGGGAACATGGGAACTCGGTACACCGCGTGCTGTTGACAAAAAACACCTCATGGGCATAAGTACCCTGACGTAAAATCCCGGACTTTACAAATTAATTTATATCGTTCCTTTGAAAATAATAATAATGATAGAGAAAACAAACACATTTTGTTTGGTGCTTTTCCTGATTTATTAACAAAATCAAATAAAGCTGATAAATGGTGGGAGATACATTCATTAGCACAAAGTTTGAATATACATACATAGATCCTGTGGGAAAAGACTGGGCGTATATCAGAGCTGTGTTTTGGCAGAATTGTAGGAAGTATGCCATGCTAAGTATTGATTGCAAAACTTGTTAGTTAAAAAATATTGGCAGGCCAAATTAGAAAACATCCTACAAATTTACATTTTTTTATATAGATTCTCGTCCTAGTGGGAGTATGTTAGAATAATTCCCACAGAATAATTCTACATCTCGCTCTAACCCTTTGCGAAACTGAACAGGTATATTATCTATATACATATACATATATTGTGGCAGTTTTAATATGATTTATTACATAATTTGCAGGCAGAAAGGGACTAGTCAGGAAGGAGTGTCCAATGATTGTAAAACAACAAAAACTGATGATAGAACACTTCGAGTTGTTAAATTATAAAACTAGCTTGGAGATTGCTTTGTCGGAAAAACAACTGAGTTTTCCTCCCTCGACTTTTACCAAAAGTTTAGCGGATGGTGGAGTTGACAAAATTGGTGATCAAGACACGTCTGGTGAAGGTAATGAATAAATATTTTCTATGTATATGCAAATGTACATATTTTGTTTTTATTTACATATGTTGTTAATTTTGAAAAAAGGTGGAAAGCTGATGCTGTCTCATTTGTGCATCTTGGGATGGCAATGGGAATAAAATTTCCACTTCATCGCCTTAGTTTAAAGTTTTATAAAAAATTACACAAATGTCCATTCACTAAGTTTTTACTTAAAATTTATTTTCTTAGTTTTAGTTTCAACAAATGTAAAAATAAATATAGACTGTAAGATACGTCGAAAGACAAAATTTAAGTGTTAGGTTTAACTTTGAGTGCCCGCATGGGGCCAGTAAGTTAGAATAAGATAATTTTAAGTTAATTAAGCTAATTTTTAAGCGTTTTTTGTATTTTGTATTTTGTAGCATTTAAGAGTAAATTAAGTATTGTAATATAAATAAAAATGCATATAAACTGAACTGAACTCCACTTCTTCTTGCTGTTATGTATTTTCTTCTGTATTTTCTCCCTCTAAGGTGTAGGTTACAAAACTGCGAGATATGTTGCATAGCATTTAAATATATTTGCAGCAAATACGGGGTCAACTCGCAGTTGATTCAGACACGGAAAATTTTCTTTCAAAACTCTGAACGCGCACTCAATCAAGCACTGTGTTTTCTTATGTGCCCTGTTGTATCGGATAACTGATACCGTATTTGCGGATGAAGTTGAAGCTGGCATTAGCCACGTTATTAATGGGTAAGCGCTGTCACCTAATATTACGGTATTGGGAAAAGGCCTCCATCCATTTTCCATTTTTTGAAATAGCGTACTATTTCGCAGCACTCGCGCATTATGCATACTTCCCGGGCAGTTGGCACTAACATAATAGAATCTAAGGTCGGGTCCACATACTGCGATAATTGTATTGAATGTCTGCCATGTCGTTCAACGAAAACTGATTCATTATTTGATGATGCATCAATGTTAATCAAAATACAATCGATTGCATCATACACTTCTGGCATACCACCTTTCTCAAAAAAGTCCTGAACCGTAAGGTGTACACTTTCGGGCCAACACACTTGCTTCATTTATTGCAGAAGTGACCTCTTTTATACACCGTCACACCGTCATTTTATTAACACCATTAACCTCACTTATAACATGGTACTGATATCCTGTCCCAAACCAATGCAAGGCTATTAGTATTTTCTGCCTAACCCTTAGCGCTTTGGTTTTATTAGTTGGCGAACGTAATCTATGGGAAAGTCTCTCCGTAAGGTAATCAACAACTTTTATTGGCACACGAAATTTTTGGACGAACAAATTAGGCTCTATTTCGAAATGAATTCTTTCTTTATATGTTTTTTTATTTCCTTGACTCTCCCTGTCACTGTCCGATTTAGAATCAAGAAAAATCATTTTGATATTTCACTATTATCAATTAGTAAACGCTATTGCAAGTATTTAATTTAAACTTGTTGAGTTCTAACAAGTCGATCACTGTGAGTTAGAATTTATTAGCTTTTCAACAAGTAGAGACCCACTTCCTTCAACACTTATTGTTTCCAGTTACAGAAAAAGTAGATCTATCAAATTTCCAACTTGTTGAGAGATTCTAAAACAAATGTTGCGGAGCTCTCAGACTTGTTACGTGTTACACGAATTTTCAATAATTGTTAAATTTTACTTATTTAATAAGCACTTGTTGTATTGTGTTACATACCCCAGGTACATTAAAGTACATTCACGGTGGACACTTTAGCTATGCAGAATGTATAAGCAGAGCAAAATATGTTATGTTCTGGCCGCAAATGATTCGAGATATAAAAGACTACGTAAAATAGTGTTTCGCTTGTCAAGTCTTCCAACGAAGTAACAATAAACATCGATTAGGTCAAAAGATATACCAAGCTACCCTTTCGCAATCGTGGCATATGATTTATTTAATTTTACAGGCAAAGACTGTATTGTAGCAACTAACAATTACTCTGGCTACACAAAGTTCGAAAAACTTAATGAAGTAACAACAAAAAATGTGATAATCTTCCAAAAAAAAAATGTATTCCTAGAATTCTAGAGACTGACAATGTACCACAGTATTCTTCAAATGAATTTCGAAATTTTTCATTAGATTGTAAGTTTAATCAGTCACTAGCTCGCCACATAAATTTTTTTTTTTGCATTTTTAATGCATTTTAGTTGACGCTTTTTAAATTTACTGTACTTACATGCTAACAGGAAAAATGCTTAAAAAGTAGCTTAACATAAATAACATAATTTATTCTAACTTACTGGCCTTCCAAGCGGGCGCTCTAAGCTAAACTACGTTTTTACTCTACAATATTTCTTTCGAAATCTAATTTATCAGCTTAAATAACAATTATTATTTATTAACATCTAGTTAAACTCAGAAAATAAGTATTAAGTATTTAATAAAAACAACTTTGTAAATGAGCGTTTTTTTTTTTATTTATATAAAATTTATAAAATAATAATATTAAAGTGCTTAAACTAACTACCTACGCTAATTTATACTAAATTTCAAGTTGCTAACCTAATTGTTAGCTAACCCAAGGTTGCTAACCTTAAATACCTTAAAACCACCCTAACCTACGTAAGTCGGTAATTTTCTAAACATAGCATGGATCATATTCTCAACTTTGCCTTCTGACTAGGCTAACCCGGTTTTAGTCTACGAAGGAATCGGGTCTTCTTCACTCAACCAACAAATATTTTGGTGCTGCAGAACAACACATTGCGTTTTGAAACCACCCTACTAAACCTGGGACGTTCAATAATGCCGTGTACGATCAGACCTTTTACATATATCAAAATAGAGGAATGCTTCAGGGGGGACGAAATCTTTCAAGCGCACACTCTCATGGTATAAGTATTTGGGGTAGTAGGACCCAGACATCAGGTTGTTGGAAGAGGTTATTGCCCTTGCAATGTGCACTCAAGTTAACTTAATAGCGACGATGTCCACTCTTATTAGATTCGCCCTGTTGTACAAGACCTCATTGGGATAGAATTTTATGTACTCCGATTCTCATGTTCTGTAAAGGTGAAGGCAAACCGTAAGGCAAGCCGTCTCAAACACCCGAATCTTTTCCATAAAGCTTGCTCCACGTTGAACCACATGGGACACCCATATACCAGACTGGGCAGGATGTGGGCAATATACCAGATAATTTTCACCCTCTCATCGATTTGGCTGCTATAAAACAGTCTCTTTGTAAGAGCAGAAGCACATTCGGCTTTGACCAGGGTAGCATTTACATCCTTGTTGAACTATTAATATCGGTCTAGCCAGTTCCCAAGGTATCTGACTATATTTCGACAAGGAAGTGGCTGGCTGCGTTGTTCAATGATCAAAAATTTTCATCAATTCTAAACAGAGTGGTTTCAGACTTCGCATAATCGCCTAATTTATTCGAGTCACGTTTCAAAAGCATGTTAATGACCTCTACTTTTGGGCCTCTTTTGTACGCTGCCACAGGCGGGCGCTATGTCATGGGGAAGTGAAGCTATCAAATCGCTTATGTAAACGTTGAATAAGATTGGCGAGTTAACAGCACTTTGTTGCAGACCGTTTTTAATGTGAAATATTCCAAGAGAAATCGAATCGCCATTTTTCACGATGAACCGTCTATTGGTGAGCATATTGTGAAGAATATACAAAAGTACTTTACTGATGCCTAGCCTGGTCAGCCTGTAGAAAAGCCACTCTAACCATACGGTGTTGAAGGCTTTTTCCAAGTCAATCAGGCAGGTTACAGTACACTGATTGGATATCTGACACCCGTTTAAAATCAGCATGTATCATACCATGCTCACCCTTAAAACCGAATTGATTATTCGGAATTATATCAAACTGAATCAAAACCTCATTGATTACCTTTTCGAACACCTTTCTGATATTCGGAAGGAGACTTATCGACCGCAGATTCATCGGGTAGGATTTATCTTTACCTCTGTTAGGGATGGAATAAACCATCGCAGTTTTCCAATGTTCTGGGTAATATGCATTATTTATTGGATTGTTAAACAGGGTGGTATAAATTTCTACCGCTTCTAGAGGGAGATGTCGAAGCACAATGTTCGGTATTCAATCGATTCCCACTAATTTTATACTTCTAATTGTGTCGAAAATGTCATGGCATTCTTCCTTTGAAATGAACACGGGCAGGTCCCCTTCATTGACGATGACATTATGTGCGATATTCTCGTCACTGAACTGAGTGAAATCGGAGCTCTCGAATCGCCAGTTCTGTATGACATTTCACAGGTAGAAATTGTGCAGAAGAACTCGATTCTCCAGGTCGTGATTTGAACCCATGACGTCATTGGTTTTACACACTTCCTGAAAAGTCGCTCCTATGGCCTCAACCTTCTCCTAAGGATCTTCGATCTCAAAGAAATTATTATCATTTACTGCTTCAGTTGGATCTATGCCACCAGTAGTCAGTATATAGTATGTTAGTTGTCCGTCGTTCGAGGAATTTTAAGATACTGAGGACATTTTGATTTTTTAACCGAAATGTTTTGTTTATTTGCGGGAACGGGTTGCTGGAATTCACAGGCCGAATTCTGTTGTTCCAGTACAAACTTAAAGATGCTCTGTAGTTCTGTCTTATCAATATTTGGAGGTTTTTAATTTAGTGTCCTAACCGCTCGCTACATCATCCTAGAGGTAATAGACCAGCTGAAAAGACTGTACAAATGTGCAAAGGAATTGGGCTCAGTGGTTATTTCGCTCCATGGGTGGCATCCAACATTTAATGGGGAGACTAAATTCTTAGTGGAAGTTGGCTTGATGTTGATTTCTAGTCAACTACTCATCTTACTTGATTTTCGTTAACTGAAAAAATGTATGATATGTCTTTCGTGCGAGGCTGGGATTCGAACACCGAACCTTCCGATTTGGAAGCCAATCCACTACAACTTGAGCCACGGCCACCTTACCAAGGGTCAACAAGTTGTAACGAAATTGCTGTTTAAAGATGACTGGAAATCAGCAATTATACAAAACATAGTTCATCTTGGACGGCACATTATTAGGTATAATAACGATAATAAATATCGGAGAAACTCCAGGCACATCAAACCAACGGAAGCATATGAACAGATTCCCTCAAACTGTCCGGCCAATTGTAACCACTTGGAGCAGACACAAGTACAGCCTACTCCTGCAGTGTCCTTCACCGGTGCTCCAGAACAAACCTCATTTCATCCCACGAAATCTTCAGATTTTACTAACTTAGATATTTACTTAGGCGGCGCTACAGCCCGGAGTGGACCTGGGTCTCAACCAATAAGCCTCTCCAACCGGTGTGGACTTTGGCTAATTGCACCCAGTTGCGCGCTCCAAGTTGGTTGAGGTCCCCTCCCACTTGCGCGCGCAACCTTATGCGAAGCCTGCCTCTACCGCGTTGTCCCTCCTTCTTAGAGTCGAAGATTCAGCGGGCTGGAACGTTGGAGTTCATTGGCTCTACATGTCCCAGCTATCTTAAACGCCCAATGTACAGTTTTTGACCATGTCGATGTCCTTATGCAGCTCGTAGAGTTGATCGTTGAATCGTCTCCTCCAGGATACCTTTATCTGGTTTAAAAAGGGTCCATGCTTCGGAACGATAGACTAGGATTGGGATTACTAGGGCCTTATATAGAGTTTCCTTGGTTGTTCGGGAGAGGGCCTTACTACATAGTTTTCAGATGTGATAGCAGAGCCAATTTAGACAAAGTCCCTTACTACCTCAAAGTTATAGCTGTCGATAGTGACATATTGGCCGATTTGTCGATGTTGGGTGTCCCCACTTGTTGATAGCATATACTTTGTTGTGCCCTCGTTTGGCAGGTATGCCAAAACTAGACATAACTCTGTATAGCTCGTCTCTGTAGATATTGTCATATGCGCCTTTAAAATCGATAAAAAGGTGGTGAGCATCGATCTGAACTTCTTGGGTTTTCCGCCGTAGCGTGAGTTTGGTCAATTATTGACTTACTAGCCTTAAAACCGCACTGATAGTGTCCAGTCAGATCATTGACAATTGGTCTCAGGTGCTCGCACAATATGACAGACAAGATCTTAAAAGCGATGATTAGGAGACTAATACCTCCATAGTTGGCGCAGTTTAGACGGTCTCCTGTCTTATGAACCGGGCAAGCGTTCCATTCTCTGATCAAATCCTGGAAAGAAGTTGTGTATACTCTCTATCAAGTCATCTCCTGCTGCCCTAAATAGTTCGGCGTGTAGGACATCCGGCCCGGATCAGTTTACATATTGCTATCCTCACTTCATTTTGGTCGGGTGGTCGGATCTCTTGACTTGCATCGTCAATATAAAATTGTTCCCTCTGCCTGACAGCAGAATTTGAGTCGCTTTCGAAGTTTAGCAGTCTGCAGGGATTATTTTCCCATATTCTCAGCGCCGACTGTGACTCAACTACAGGGTTTCCTTGTTCATCTCTACAGGTTTCCGTTCGGGTCTTATTACCCTGACACGTGAGAGTAGCACCTCTCTATTTCCTCGATCGCGTGTTTCTCATGCTCTTTCTTTTTTCTAAGGAGAAGCCGATGTTCTTCCCTCCTCACTAGCCGCTCTGGTTCTTTTGTGCAGCGCCCCTTTTAAGGCATGTTATTTTGCTGCATATGCTTGCCGGCACTCTTCATCAAACTTGGAGCTTCATGGTGGTGGGCGGGTGAGACCTAGCATGTCAATTGCGGGATTTTTGATTGTTTCTCGGCATCTAAGAAACTGGGCGTCAGCAGTTGATGCTGGTTGCAAAGGACTTCTCGAGAGAATGAAGGATTAGCGATCGGCAAAGGTCCTGGCGGCTTGTTGTGATTGCAACCGTTCATCGTTACATCTCCATATAGTATTTCCCCGTTATTGCGGTGTCTGAGATATCCGTAGACGTACCTTGCCTGCAACTAGGTAGTGGTCCGAGTCTATGTTGGCTGCTCGGAATGTTCGGACATCTAAAATACTTGAGGAGTGCCTTACGTTGATTGCAAAATGACCAATCTGATTGACAGTTGGATGATCTGATGTCCGCCATGTTCCCTGGTGAATATTGAGGACAGGAAACTGTGTGCTTGCTATAGTAACATTACGTCCCGCAGCGAAATCGATTACCTTAAGTCCGTTTCCAGACGTGGTGTCGTATAGGCTATGTGTTCCGATGGTACTACCTAAGATATCATCCTTTCCAGTTTTGGCATTAAAGTCGCCTAGGACGATTTTAACGTCGTACATCGGACATTGCATGTAGGTTTTTTCGAGGAGCTCGTAGAAACTTTCTTTGGTAGCATCGTTCTTTTCCTCTGTTGGGGCGTGCGCGCATATAAGACCGATGTTAGCGAATTTACTTTTGATACGGATTGTTATAAGGCGTTCACTCACGTGTGGAAAGCTCAAGACTTCTTGACTAAGCCTGCCGCTTACAACAAATCCGTATTCATATAGACGCTGCTCACGTTCCCTATAGCACTCACCGTAGTAAACATCACACTTTTTCAACACAGCCCATCCCACCGCACTTCTTGAATGACAGTGATATCTGCTTTATATCAGTCTAGGGCCTCCGCTAATTGTTCAGCTGCACGTGGCTTCTTCAAGGTCCGAACATTTCACGTGCAGATCCAAAAATCGTTGTCCTTTGGTCGTTTTGCACGGTCGTCAGCAGTGAATCCGTCCTTATCCAAGGCTATTGGCCGCTTCGTAACAATTTCTGTTTTACTTGATTGGGTAGGTAACCCCACGCACAACTCTATATCCGGAGGGCCAGGCCCTTTTCGAGACCCCTAGGACAAAACGGGCCGGACCAATTTCCGCGGCCAGTAACCAGCTTCGGGTATGTGAGTGCTCCCGTTGGCCCTTATTAAGGACTCATCCGCTACCAACTCTTTTCCAACACCCCGATTTAGTGCTGGAGATCTCTCTAGATCTGGTATTCAAATACGTTGAATCAGCAGTTTTCTAAAGTTTACTTTCTTTTTTATACCTCAATGAACTGCAATATTTTAAACTAACTTCTATGTACAATAAAAGACTATGTGTTTGTTCGTTCGCGTTGGGGAACTTCGGATATTTCTTCGCCTTACCGATTGCAAACTTTTAGGGCTGAAATCTTATAAAAAAAGGAGGACCGATCAAAATAAAAATACATGCTTGCTGATTCACAATTCCACATGAAAGGCAAGAGCTTATTTAAAGAACAAACGGTTGGAAAGAGAAAATGGGATGGAAATGGAACAAGTTATATGATTCGTTAAAATTTGCAATTTAGTTATCGTTCAGTGGCCACTTAGGGTGACCACACAAGATTAAAGTGATTACATCGTCGAACACTATGTATTAATGTAACATGTTTGTCAAAATAAAAATGAATGTTGAAATATGATACATGAAAAAAATATGAAATATAAGTCCGTAGGTAAACAATGAATAGTCCACTGTTATATATTGTTAATGCTATTTGCATGGAATGGGTGTAAGAGTCAGAAATTAAAGGTCAAGAAATTTGCAGGAATTAAAACGTCACATCGAAAAAATTTAGTATGAAGAAATTGCCACCAGCCATGTATACCGTATACATCACGAGCTCTTACGATGCCAAACAGGGTTGATTCCCTTATAAAAGCCAAAGGCGGTAAAAAGGTAAAACATATTTTTTTGTAATTTTAACAACAAAAGTACCCTCATAAAACCAACAAAGTAATGTTAAATCCATTTTCTAAGCTATAAAGCACTAAATCAAATAGCCTAGAAACTCATTTTTAAATCATTATAATTATTAAAGATTTTTTTTCCTGGAATAACACGACCCTCGCGATGGTTCTTTTGGTTAAACCACTTAAGATTGACCTACCTGCTACGAATAAAAACGAGATACTTCCACCCCTTTCAAAACCACAGTAAACAAACCAGGTCAAAGTCAAAATTTTATGTTTTTCTTGAATGCGGCTTTTGTTTATGCAATTTAAAGTTTAAACGTTTAAATTTTGCTAGCACTAGTGTCACACAGGCAGGGGTGAAAACATAATCACTACTTATCATACTATTGAAATAAGAAGAACTCACAATTGCTGTACTGTGAATTTAAGAAAAATCAAACTTTGAAAAACTTTGATCTATAAAGTACACTTTGTGAAAAGATAAACCTCTTTTTCATCGTTTCTACTTCCGTATTCGCTTTCATCCCCGCAAAACTTGCAGATAACTGATTTTAGACGCAAAAGGGACTTCACTACCCCACATTCTTATCACCTTAAGAGGCCTTTTGTAAGGGTTGAATACCACAGTGTTAGCTATTTTTAGTCGGAGAATCTAAGAAACATCATATCCCTTGGGTTATCCATGCTTATTATCCCTCTTCCATGACAGCCGTTTCTTTGACTGGCAATCTCATTACCTTGGGCTTATCACAGCCTTACTCAATCCTTCCCAAGGGCATGTTTACACATTGAACTTAAATTCAAATTTGGTCGCAAGCAACACAAATATTTACTTCAAATACAAAGCTCTCCTTACCAAAAAGAAAACCTTCCCTATGAGCCTGACATCTTGGTAAACGTTTCGCTTTGCCATTGCCATAATCTGTGTACACAATTCAGCAAAAGACGACAGCTTAACGCACCAAAGAAGGACGATTGTGAGTATTTCACTTCGCCATTGACACACCCATCACTGTCTTTAAAGGGTGGCTCTTTTGATCCCTTGAAGTTCCCCTTTAGTGGCCAAACTAAAATTAAGTTTGTTGATTTGATTCGAAATATATTTCATCCACCTGTTGTCGTTGAATGAGTCCATCCTCAACCCAATTTACTATTGTGGTCTTCTCATATAAAATGCCGTTGCACAACATTTGTGTGGATGCGTATTTGCCGGATACGGCTACATACGAATTCATCGTCAAACCCTTTTCATGTTCGAGAAATAACATTTCTCCATAAAGTAATGGTTGCGAGTGTTTAACTGTCTTGTTGTCGAGATTTAGAGATTTACATCCTACCAGAAGGACTTCAGTGCGTTTTCCAAGCACTCTCACTCCTTCAATTTGTCTACGACATTACTGTAAGACTTTCACAAGTACTCACAACACAGTCATCCCCCCATCAAGTTCTCCCTAAAATGTAAATTTCCTTTAAAGGACAAGGCAATGCAATTGCATTAGATTTAGAGCACAGTGTGAAATGTCTGAACAGATATTCAGGAAATATCATGGCGTTCCCGTATATTTTACAACATAAATCGCTGCGATATTGTTATAAATTTATTCAAAATTACTTCGGAGGCTCAGCCCGGAACAGTACAATATCCCTTGGAGGTAGAGTTACACTTAATTTGACCTTAATTCTGGACCAACTCGTCCAATGGAATCATATCTACAGAGTCAAAAAAAACATAGAGATACGGAACACAGCCATACGGATACAAAATATAAAACCATTGTCCTACCAGTGCAGGGTAATTTTAAGTACATATGTATGGCTTGGTTTTTGAAATTAAATACTTTAGCAAAGACATACGACAGGGCAAGGACATACAAGTAGGAAAACTTTTTCAACTTAAGCGGAACTTCGATTTGCTTAAGAAGTTTTAAGGATGTCACTTGTCATGATCCGCTTTGTGTGTGTTGAGAAATGTAATTCCTTGGGAATTATTTGTGGATAATAAATACATAAGTAACACTCGTATGTATATTGAATCGATTTCTAAGAATTTTCGAGATTGTTATACACATAGATAGATAGTTATCTTGAGATTTCGAATTAAATGGCTAGCTGTGGTTAATAATTACATAAAGGAAATACATATATGTATATTTTGGTAGACCCCTGGCGAGTGGTTTGATAATAATGAATTCGTGAAAATAAAAGTTGTTAAGAAGATTTGGAGGCAGCATTTAGCCAGGGAACTGATTGTTATTTTACAAAACAAAGATGTTCCAGGATATGGCAATTATTTCATTAAATAAAAGTGGTTCTGAGGTGAAGAGAAAGAAAAATATAAGGCAACAGGTTTGTATATGCTGGATATAATTTTTATGCTTGACTGGACATGTGGTGATACCGTAGGATTAGTTAGATTAGGTTAGTAATCTATTTCCGGAAGAGTTAAACTAGGATTGTGACCTCAAATGCTACATTCGAATAATTCAAGTGTGAGAAGCATAATATTGCAGTTCATTTGATAAAAGGTGTATATATGAAATACTAACGAATGAATACCTGTGAAAAGCACTTAATCAAGTATAATGTCAGGATATTTTCCGAATTACGTAAAAAAATACTCAAGGTGAGAAGCATCCATAACGATATTTAAAAAGATAGCTCTGAGCTTATTATCAAAATCTGTTTTCGTGAATTAAGACTTTATTTTAGGAAACGTCCAGATGCTGATATCGTACACTCGCAAATTACTGTGAAAGGTTATAATCCAGAAAGGCTATAATGTTGAGAGTCTATCGGCTTAAACGCTTGTAAACCCCGTTGACAGCGATATCCAGCTGGAATCCGATTCGGTTGATCCTTTACCCCCTTGCTTAAGTATTTACGTCGATCTGACTGAGCTAAGCTAGTCTTTGTATATTAACTTTGTAAGCTACAATATATCCACACTCACGCTTCAGGCATATGAGGATTAATATGCAGGAAAAGTACCTGTAGGTACGAGTATCTTTGGACTTGATCGGCTGTATTGAAGAAAGGAAAGATCGACCATTGTTAAATGCTAAATAAATACTTATGACAGTTGCTTTAACAACAATCTAATTATAGCCGCTTGCACCTTTTTGTTATCACAAACATATCTCAACCAAATGTCAAATGAAATGTTTAACAACATGTCCATCGAAGTAACAATCGGACAGCACAATATCTGGGTAGAACTTCCCATTTGAGCATTTTTATCGTGCCTCTGCTCGTATTGTGGCCGTTTTTCGCACAGTGTTCGCCTCAATCGCATTGAAGTCGATACCGTACCCCAGTGATGGTTTCATTGGGTTTCATAATAAATAACACCGACCTTGTCCCACTAAATACACAGCATAACCTTCGCAGGGTGAAAATTCGGCCAAGCAGACGACGTAGACGACCGGGCAGTATACGTGACTTTCTTCTCTTCGAGTTCCTATAATGAATCCATTTTTCATTACCCTTCACAATGCGTTGAAGAAAACCCTTCCTTTTTGTTGCTGCAGCAGTTGTTCACATGCGAAAAAGCGAGGCTCATCGTCCCTTGGCTTCAAATCATAAGTTCCTTGTTTTTGAATCATTCCCAACGCATGCAATGGCTTGGAAATGGCTTGGTGGGTAACTCCTAATGCTGAAGCAAGCTCTTCTTGCATTTGGCATGATTCATCATCGAGCAACGCTTCCAATTCAGCGTGTTCGAAGAATTTTGGCCTTCCTTCACGCGGACGGTCGTCAACATCAAAATCACCGCCTTTGACGCGACGGAACCAATCACGGCACGTTGTTTCACTTAGGGCAGCATCTCCGTAAACTTTTTGGAGTTCTCGATATTCTTCAGCCGGCGTTTTCTTTGAATGAACAAAGAAAATCAATACTTCCCGCAAATGACGATTATTTGGCATTTGACGCCAAAACAAAATCACTAATGTGTCAAAACAGTTTGTTTACCATATGTTTAAGCTTTGTTCATGGCGTTCTGGATTTGTCAAAATCGACCACCACTTACTGCTGGAGCCATCTATTGACGTAGATGCGCACCTAATATATAGTAATTATAAGAATTTCACCAAGTTTAAAGTGACTAAGGTTATTTTCTCAATACCAAACATTTTTCGTCCTATCGAGCCTTGTGAATCGAATTAAATATTCAATTTGTATCAACATATATTGCTAGTGGCAATATTTTGGTATCGTTTTACCTGAAGAGAACGAATTTAAATAAATTAAATCAAACAATATTTCACCAATTGAATAATGTGTGGTCAATAGTTAAAGCAAAGGTCGCCAGCGTTTGAAATCTACCACATTCCAAGTAAGCGGATATCACTATATGTACACACATACATTTTCTTACAACTTTACATATTGTAACACTTATACGTTTGTCCACAAATTTGTGAAAATATATTGGATTATATCACACGAAATATCCGATTTTATATTGTACTAAAAATTTAAAAGCCAATATTATTTTTCCGTACATTTTTATTCAATCAAAATAGGATCCATTGGCATCTATGGCATTCCTCCAACGTGATACAAGGTCAAATATTCCTTTTTCGTAGGAGTGCTGACTTTTTGAAGCAATGAAATCTTCAAAGGCTTTTATGACTTCTGCTCGGTTCCGGAAGACCTGCTGCCGGCAAAATGAAGCCAGATTGCGGAAAAGATGGTAATTCATTGGGGAAATATCAGGAGAATACGGCGGATTCGGAAGAATTTCAAATCCCAACTGCAACAGTTTTTACATCGGTACTTGTGTGCTATGGGGCCTAGCATTGTCATGCAAAAGGATCGGACTGTACCTGTTTAACAACGCATGTTGCTTTTCAGCCAATTTGGCATGCAATAGCGTTTATCGTTTCTCCTGGTGGAATAAATGAAAAGTGGATTGGTCCTTTCGATGTTCACCAAATTGCCACCATAACCTTTTTTGGGTGAAGATCGGGCTTGGGGGTATGTTCTGGTTTTTCATCTGCATCCAACCACTGCCCAGATCTTTTACGATTATCATACAGTATCCACTATTCATCACAGGTGACTATCTGGTGCAGAAACGGTTCAGTTTGGTGTCTTAATGTAAGCGATGTGCAGATTTCCAGGCGCCGTAGTTTTTGGGATGCATTCAGTTTCTTTACCTTTCCTATGAGAGGAAAGTTTCAACTTATTGTCATTGGGGATACTTCCATGCTTTGTGCAAGCTACCGCACCGATTTCGTTGGGTTCTCATCTGCCGTTTCTCTTAAAACATCGTTGTCATCTGACGTTTCCGGCTTCCCACGTGGTTCATTTTCGAGGCTGAACTCTCCCGAACGGAACTTTCCAAACCAACGTCGTATAGTATTAATGCTTGTCCTTATGTCCTATTTTGAATTCGTAAACGAAGAGGGTTCGAATTTGAACTGCCGACAGCATGGTAAATAATTCCTGGGAAAAAAATTACGGTACTTGTAACGAACCCTAAAATTCTCACAAGAAATTTTAACGTTCTGCCATAGATGTCCTCTCGAGAACTTCTTATTTCCGACTGAGCGAAAATCAGACATTTCATGTGGTCCAACCCAATACTTACAAAATTTTAAAACAATTTAACAAATAAACATAATGTCGTACGGGAGACTGCAAATAAACCTACTGGTACAATTGAAAAAAGACTTCTAAAATTTAAAAAAGGCAGATTCTTCCAGGCGGGTAAAGCTACTTACCTCTAAACAAGGCTGCAGATGCTTGAAGCTAATATTCAGAAAGAAGAGGAATACAACTGGTAGATCATCGGGGCCAGAAAGTTAGAGGAATACTTGAAGATGCAAGAGTTATAGTCGGAATAAATGCAAGATGTGTATACTAATTATCGCGTAGACATATTAGACGAATTAGATAAATTACCAGCTCTAGATTCTGCGTGCACTCAAAACAACACTGAAAATATTTCGAAAGATCAGAGACACTGTGCGTTAAAGCTACCAAAAATCAACATACCGGTTTTCACCGGTGGTTATGAACCGTTGAGGTCATTCCACAATTTGTTTATTTCCCTAATTCATAATAATTCGCCCTTGTCAGAAGTACAAAAGCTGCACTACGTCGAGTCCAGGGTGAACGGTGAGGCAGAAAGACTCTTACAGCATCTGTCAAATGATAAGGGAAATTATAGTAAAGCGTGGGAAATATTGAAAAATAGGTGTGATCACAAGAGAGTGTTGGTTACCATTCAGTTGAAGATTTTATTTGGGCAGCCAACAACAAACTGTGAATCGACGGCAGGGATAAAACTGATACTCGACACTTCACGGGAGTTGATACATTCTTTAAAAACTTGGATTTGTCAGCAGACTTTTGGGATGTTATTCTCGTCTTTATCATGTAGTCATCAACAACTCAGTAACAATGGGAAGACAAACTTGGGGGTAGTAAGGACCTTCCGTCAATAAACGATTTAGGGCACCAGAAGCAGTAAAAGTCCTAAACGAAATTTCTACCATCAGTATTAACTCCGTATTATTATTTCCACCAAAGTAAGCTTTTGCTTAAATCCTCGATAAATGATGTCAACATTGGGGATAGATTCTTACCGTAGAACGATTTTTTTTTTAAAATATGCCCAGGAATTTGTTCCCAAATTATCCTTAACGTATTGGGAGACACTGTATAATTATAAGAATCCCACCAAGTTTAAAGCGGCTAAGGTTATTTTCTCAACACAAAACAGGCTGTGATATGTGTTTCCGATGTCATAAATACATAAAGCCCATTGAGACTACAAAACAACGGCTTTAATCCCCTGAATGTACAACAACTAAAGCCACAAAAGCCTACAAAAAAAAAATAAATAAATAAAAATTAGATGATGTCAACAGAATCGGATCAAAATTATTTGTTGTCCGTCCAATGTTCGAGTATGCTCTGGGAGTGATAATACTTTGAGCTACCAGAAATTGATCAAAAGAGGGCATAAAGATAAACTTAAGTGCTTAAGGCATATGTACAAACAAACGTCCTTATATTCGTCCATTCCTTGACAGAGAAGAAAAAGGCGCCCAAAGAAAATACATACATCAAAGAACTTCAATAGATAATTTAAGGGCTGTGCCAAGCATAAAATAAAAATCATCAGGCGGGCCAGAACCTCAGCTAGCATGCTTCTCCTGCTATCGCTGTCGTTTGCCAGCTGACTCCAGTTGCACACACGAACTTGGCTTGTGTGCTCCACCTTAGATGAGTCTTACTGCATTTTTATTCAAGGTGACTCAACTATCTAAGCCGGGTTACCCGAGCTTTTTTGACGAGGTCAGAATCACTGTACAGCCCGTATTAATGCCAACGGAACCGAAAAATACCTGAATAACTTTTTATCAGTGTCCAAGCTTCTGCGCCGTAAAGCAGGGTTGGTATGATCAGTGTCTTGTATAATGTTTTTTGGTTGCCCTTAGGGCTTAACTTTTCAATTGCCTTTCGAGCCCAAAAAAGAAGCGATTAGCAAGCGTGAATCTTCGCTGTTGTCTTTGACGGAGTGACGGCAGTAGTGCCGAATTGGTTTAAAGAAACGCTTATCTTTCCAATCTACAAAAAGGGCTGGAAAATGGTCTTATATTTCCTTCATAAATGCATCGGACGAAATCTTTACCCGGTATTGCACAGTCGACTTACAGCATGGACAGACGCAAATAAACTCCTGAGGGAATATCGATCTGGACTCAGGTCAGGTTATTCCATTGCTGATAATGTGTTTGTCCTAAAGTATGCTGTACAGCCATTTCTAGTGAGAATAAAGGAACTACATTATGCACTCCTTGTGAATTTTAAGGCTGCCTTCGACTCAATGAATCGGCATTGTTATAAGCTTTACTACAATATGGATATCTATGTCACATAAATGTTGTCAGATTATACGAAACCAAAATGCTGATACTAAAGCTACTGTACGGAACGACGATATCTCATCGGAATGATTCCAATAATGGTCTGGAGTAATTCAAGGATGTGCCTTGAGCTCGAGTTTATTTTCTCTCTTCATTGAAGATATGTAGTAGATTTTCTGCCTGGACGTGTAGAGTGTCTGGGTCTGCTGATTAAAGCTCTTATTTTTGCGGACGATATAGTGTCGTTGCTCTACTCATCTGAATCTATGCTTATGGTCAATCGCCTATACTCGCATGTATGACTAATCTAAAATGTAGTGGCTAATTTGAATAAGACACAAATAATGGTATTGAAAAGTTGGGGAGGCAGCATCTCTTCAAACGAGAAATGGCACTTTAATGGAGAGGCAATTGCAGTAGTAAAGCAGTATAAGTATGTCGGACCGTATCTTGCCAGAAACCTTAATACGGACAGACATTTTAAGGAAAAACTAGAGAAGTCAAAAACAGCCATTAATGCACTTTGAAGAACTATCTAAAGAGAGCATTTCATCCTCCACCTAATACGCCAAATTATATGTTCGTATTGGAAACGGGACTATCACCACTTTTCGTAAAAACATTAAAACTCCAGGTTGATTACGTGCTCAAAGCTCTATATATGCCAGATTATAAAATGGATGGTACTGGATGTGGGGTAGAGCTAACTTGAAAGCGCAAATCTGGAAGCCCAAATCTAGAAGCCCAAACTATACCAGCTCAGGTTGATGGCCGAAATAGCGACGCGACGGTGCTGAAAATCTCATGCAATTGAACTATATACCAACTACCTACCGATACTTTGTGGTTTGTGCAATATAGCAGAGAGGGGAGACATTTTGCACTTTGTTGACACATGTTCAATCCTCGGGGAGGCCTGGAAGAAAATCTTTGCAAACGATACCGAAAAATGGAGGGTTCTAATGGAGGGATCTAAATGAAATGAAATAATTCCAAAATTAAACAGGTAGTGTCAGATTGAATTACAATATCGAGAAAAGATTTTAAATGGAAACTCTAATACGTAAACAAAATTACTTTAACATTTGAGTCTATGTTAATTTATTTTGTATTAGCTCGTTAAATGAAATACTCGTATCTACATGAATCAGGTAGACGGGAAAGACATTCCATGTAACATATAAATCTGTCTAATCCGATCATAGTCGAATGAACTTGGCAGGAATGTCGAAACTAAAAATTGACCCTTTTTAATTTTTATTTTTATCTGCGTGCGCTCAAGGGATTTTGAGTACCTATCCTTAAAATGTTTGGAGAAAAAGGGAGAGATACCGATGTACAACACGTTGATTTTAAATATTCGACGGTTCTAATGACTAGAAAATAATGAGCTAGACGGGACATTCCATAAGCGAGCTGTACGGCTAAGGTACGAATCACGATATTTCAGAATATTTCCGAAAGTTTACAAAGTAAAACAGGAGACATTACGTCGGTGTTGAAGTATGTCAATTGAGTTTGATTCCGCAATATTAACATATCCTATGAGTCTTATCACATGGTTTTGAATCCCACCTGGCAGATGCAGAGAGGTGTTAAGATTACCTGACTTGACTTGAGCACTGTACTCCAATTTTGGTTGCAGGGTAGGGCAAAAGGAATGTCATAATATAAATTGGCAGCCATTTGATAGACATCGAAAAAACTGGGCTCTGTTTTCAAGAAACGTTTACTTGAAGATATAAAATTGATAACATTAAGTTGAAAAAAAGATATCGGTCAAATAACCACCTCCTGAGATGATGCACATTTATGCTTATTTTACGGCATTTCGAATTGTTGCCAACAAAACATCAAATTGGTGATTTCTTCTTTAATGTTGGCTTTCAAGGTGTGTGGTTCGTTGTCTAGAGCCACCAGATCTGCTGATCTGGCCAGCGAGTTCAAACCGCCAAAATGGGTGATAAAACGGCCTGGAAATTGGTGATTCAAAATCTTCATCATTACCTCAGCTGTGTGAACTGTTGCACCGTTCTGGTAGAACCAATAATGCTCGAGACCCAATTCAGCAACCTGTGGTAAAAAAATTTCTATGTAGCAAATTCACAGCAAATGCCGCACCAAACAGTCACTTTGAGAAAATGCAATGGCTCTTCGTGCATTTCATGTGGATTCTCCGTGCCCCAGAAATGCTATTGTAATTTTGTTTATTCACGTAACTAGTTAAGTGTAAATGGGCTTCATGGCTCATTATGATTTTAGATATGACCTAGGTTACCCTTCGGGCAGGCTAGAATCACAGAATTTATAATTTAACAATAAGCGAAGTAATGGAAAACTCGTGTTCATTTTCCAACTAGCGATTTGTCACAAACTTGGGGCACTGCTTTTACAAACAAGCTTTATATGGCCTTGAAGAATCTGATTCATTTGTTTTATCACCTGCGTTGTTTCGCTTAGACTTTCTGAGGAACTACATTCCCGGACTCTACAAGATACTGCAGCCCATTAAAAATAGAGTTTGTGTTGTAAAAGAATCTACAGAAATGTCTATAGCAGAAAAAAAGGGAAAGTGTGCAACGCTATAACGGAGTTGTCATCCACGCAAAAGTGGTTTATATGTAGTGCATCTTCTCAAAACTTCAACGAGAACTTTAAATTCTGTCTATTCGTTCTACATGGATGAGTACGTTTTTCCAAAAACTTGTCCTACAAGTTAGAATTTTTTTTTCTAATTTGTGCGCGCACAAATGCGTGTGGAAATGCTTCCACACAACGCGGGCAAAAGAAAATCAGGGAGGATGGAAAGAGAGGCGCGGGTGAACGCTGGTTTTAAAAGTTTGAAGGTTATAATGACTACTGACTAGGAAATAAAGAGCTAGGCAGGTCATTCCGAAAGCGAGTCCGAAAGTACTCTTAAGGGTATACTGACGAGCATTCAAAGCGCGAAGGGTCTTACGGTTAAAAATTTTAAGGGGCGGAATGATACAGGTAATTTCCATGGAGCACTGGTGGTGGAAATAGCGATAAAACAAAGTGAGACAGGAGACATTTCGTTGGTGTTCGAGGGTGTCCATTGACTGGGTGATATTAGCATCACGTATGAGTTTTATCGCACGGTTTTGAATGCTATCTAACAGATGCTGAGATGTTTTAGGCGCACCTGACTAGATGAAGGCATTGAAGATTGAAAAGAATGTCGCCGACATAAGGGGACCCTGGGGAACACTAGAATTTATTTTGTGGATTTTAGACTTGAAACCATCCAAAACAACTTGAACTAAATATTTCGAAAGATAGTTTCTAATCCACTGAAGAAGAATACCATCGGCCCCAAATGCACGCATTTTCGACAAAAAAGCCTGATGCCAAACTCTGCCAAATGCCTTAGACATATCAAGTACAACTATCTTGCTTTCGCCAGATTGATGTGAGCCGCGCCATCAAATCACCAGTGGACCTGTTGCTACGAAAACCATATTCCCAGTCATTGAGAAGTTTTCGTGTTTCGAGATATTTCATGGGCTGACGAATCATCAGCGTTTCCATGACCTTGGAAAGAATGGACGTAAGTGCAGCGGGTCTGTAAGAAGTGAGAGAAGAACATTCGCCTTTTTTAAGGACGGGCTGGACAAATGCTATTTTCCATCTGCTCGGAAAGCTTACGCAGTGGCTTTACCAGCGAGGGAGAACACCTCTTTAGAAGAAGGGGAAATATACCATCTGGACCAGCGGATTTATGTATATTAAGATCGTACTCGTGCTACTATACGAGTGCGAAAGTGGATTCGTCCCATTGAAGATTTGACGCAGTCAAGTGCCGGCGGAGACAAAGCACAATCTGGGAGTGTTGAGCTAGCCGCAAAGTGTGCAGCAAGCAGACTGGCCTTGTCCAAAGAGTTGACAGCTGAAATGTCATAATAAATGAGCGTTGGGATGGAGGATGAGGCTGAATTTCTAATATTTTTGACGATCGACCAAAACCGTTTACAACCTTTGGGACATTGTAGTATTTTTTGCTTAATTTTTTGGTCGTATTGGAATTTCTTAAGTTGCGGGTTGGTCTTGTAGGGCCAAAAGAACAGTTTTCCTGTGGTTTGAAACTCTTCATCCGATGAGGGATAAAGCATCTCATTCGAAAGCGAATAGTTTCTGTGATCATATCAGCAGCGGCATCCATCTAGTTATCGAGGACACATAACGACAAGTTAAAAATCCTAAAGGAGTTGTTAAGTCCGCTCCAATTGGCTTTCTCGTATTACCATACGGTTCTTTTAGGAATTTTTTCGCTAACTGTGTGGGCATACGTGAAGTTAACTGATATGACACAATGATCCGACGATCCTAGAAGGGAGAGCACATCAACGGTGTACCTATCAGGGTGGGAGGTTGGAAATACGTCCACGGTGTTGGCGGTGTGACTATCAACGTCTGGTATTCGTGTGAGTTTTAGTTCTCGAGTTCTTACCTCATATTTATAACTGGTTATTCGTGATATTGATTTCTGAAGAAATTCAATTTATTTATATGAAAAAGCAAATATGTATTTGTTTCTTTTATAGTAGAGTTTCCTACAGTCTTATCGTCATTGACATATTGAAAGATATAGAAGTCGGGGACCTCTACTGTCTACATAGTCTACATCTGGTCAAAAATTGTGGGATAAGCATAGCTAAGATGCCTAGATTATGGACATCAGTGCTTCAGCCTAAACGATATTTGAATGTATACCTAAAACATAATAAACCAATATCCTTCGAAAGGACTTAAACCAAAGTATGTAGTAGCGGTAGCTAGCTATGGATTGAACTGTTTGAGAAGACATGTTGAACCACCTCCGCCTCTAAGTTGTTAGTAAAAGTAAATTGCTAAATCATATTCACAGATGATATTAAAGTAACCCTAACTGCTGCAATGCCTGCTATTTCTCCTTCTCATTTTTTTTGTAAATTTATATCCCTCTGTCTAAAACAACTACCTTGCTGTATCTACGAGTATATATCTAGAAATTTTGTACAACAATAAGTTAATAGGTTTAAATTCGTAGAGGAAACCGCTGCTGATGTCTAATTCCACAAGTCAACCACCTGGCAAGCATGTTCACATGGTACTTGCCACCAGCACATCGTCAAGGATACTAAACCCCTTCAATTTACAACCAACTCACATACGCCTAATAGTCTTGTAGTTCCCATCTTAACGCAAAATATGGCATTACATTACCGCAACAGATTGCAAACCCACAAACAGTACTTCTCACCATCATCACCATCACATCACATCACCTGCTCCATTCCATTTTGACATATCCTCTAGCCCTGACACAATTCAAACACCGATTCTTGTTTCGCGCCCTTGATACGGATACGACCGACGACGACTGCAAATCGTACAGAAACTTCTGTTCATTCTCACTTTGGTGTTGAAGGCACTAAAAAATATCACCGCACAGATTTTTAATTGCACAACAATTGGAGCTCCCCTTCAGCGCCCTCTACCTCTCACTAATAATTCGTCAGAATAGGGGTTGATATAAATTTCCTTCCACAACTCTATCCCGTTTAACCGAGTTTAGCTAGAGATTTTCTTTTTCATCATTTGTTTCATTTTTCTGTCGTTTTTTTTTCGCGCGAGCTCACAGAAATTCATATTACAGGCAGCGTAAGCGTAAAATTAATGAAACCCATCAACTGGAGAATTAATGATCCTTGTGATTTAATTAAAAATTTAATAACGCGTTCATCAACAGGAAACAACAACCAACAGACAGCAACCAGCAACAACAACAATACTGTGGTGTATCTACAATCTACATGCACTCTAACTCATCACCCACAATTTTCACACTCCTTTTTGGTAAACCTCCTTCCCTAGTTGGGGTGTATTAAAGTAAAAAGGAAGGAGAGGGTAAGAGAACATTCTATGAATCAAGTCCGTAACATAATCCTTTAATGAGTTACAGCATTTTATAACCACACACACAAATACACATAGATACGAGTACAGTGCCGAAATGCAGAACACAACAATTTCAAAGCCGAAAAAAGGAATCAAATCCGCGTCGGAGAGTAGGAGAGATTTGAGTTGGTTCGGTTGATAATTTTTATTTTTATTTTTGTAACAGTTCTATGTTTTTTCATCCCCTAAAAGTTCGCCTGCTAAAATAAACCACAAGGCAGCAGCAGATGTAGCGTCAACCTGTGAGTGGTGGGAGCAATCTTTTTGTTGCCCATTAGGAGTTCTTTATTTCTCAATGGAAGGCCTAAGGAAGAGGAAGAAGAGTGTGTCACGATAGATGCCATGGGTACCATAACGTGCATTAATTCCGCTATTGAATCTGAACAATTTTGTAGGATTAAAATGAAATTAAATAAGAGTCGAACGGGGGAGGAGGGAGCATGTTATCCAGGATATCGCACCAATATGCTGCTCTTTTAGGTCATAAGGGTGGCAAGAAACAGATTGCTTTCATACTTGTATTGAGGTTTGTGTTACTGCAAAATATTTGACAGCTATTCGACTACATGGCATGGTACGAGATGGATTTTAGAAGAAGAATGAACCGACAGCAGTGGAGGTGAATATGAAGATGGCCTAGGAGACAAGTGTTATTTATGCTTTGCCTCGGGATAATGGATACTAATGGGATTTCTTTGATTTATTGATCCATTTCTGGGTGGGTGGAATTACTCGCATTTAACCTGGTACCATCATTGATCGATGTTTCTAGATGAATCAGAAATATTTTGATCAAAGTTGAAGTATGATACATATTATATTGTTTTCTAAGGTGGAAGCTCATTATGAGGCTGTGAGTTGAAAAATCTTACCTGTCGATAATGACCAAACTTCAGCCTGATTATGAGCGGGAGTAGTTAATTTGATTAGAAAAGTTTATTCGTTATGGAATTTGGGTTAATAGACTGTAGTGTTTTCGTGGTCAAGTTATTAGATGTTGACTTTTAGAGGCCACAAATGAATGATGGAAACTGGTTTTTTATTCCTTCATGAAGATGTCAAATAATTTAATTATTTACATAAGTGTAAGTCGTGAGTGTATTTGTTACACAAATTTAGTCTGATTATATTTGTATTTTTTACTTTTTTGTTTCCGTCGAGGGCAGGTGAAAGTCTTCCATCAGATATTATGAGGATCGTAAGCGCGTGCTCATAGTAGTGTGAGATTCTTACTCACTAAGCCACCTCCCATCGATAATTATGTTTAATATCGCAACTAGGGTAACGGCACTAGTGGTCGGCTACTCTCTACATAGTGATCGGCCACTCTCTAGTGATCGGCCACTTCAAGCCTTTTATTCATGCAATATAAATACCATTAGGAATTTTCTTAATGTGAAGATGCAGATATGTAAGTTACGCATGGACACGTAGGGGAAGTTTAAAAAAAACAAAAGTTTTTCTTTTTAGGGGACGATTGTCCCGTTTATTAGGATCGGTAATCACAAACTGAAGCTACTTAAATCTAATACAATTATTTATACCTTCGATTGCATAGGTGAAATTGCTGACGAGTTGGCTTGGTTGCTTTCGGGTTGACTTCTTGGAATTATGTCTGGCGTGTGCGGGTGCACTCAACTTTCGTGGGAATAGGTGCATGTGAACAGTTCATGCCATGGGTCATCTCGTTGGAGTGTGTTCTGAAGTATTATGCAGAATAAATGTTTTCGGTGTTAACACCTCCCTCCTTAAATTCGAGTGTCCTCACTCGACACCATGTAAAATATTGGTACTGCATTACTTTTGGCGGGTTCCGTTTTTCCTATAATCTGGGGGTGGTGTACGTTCAGCTCTTGTGGTGTTGCTTCAGGGATTGTTATCGTGTTGCGGATTTTTATCTTCTTTTTCTGCATAAAAGCTTGCTTGGTTACGATGATTGCAACGGCTAACATTAAGATGGTTATAAGGCTATACTTAGTGATAGCGTGTAATTGTGCTTCTTCTTCTAATTCGGTTAGCTGTGCCGTATTGTTGACGTGTAATTCTTTAACCATTTCGATGGTAAGAAGTTCCTCATATGTTTTTATTGAAGAATTTGGCTGGAGGATTGCTGGTAGCGGTTTCGAATAAGGTATTTCTGTAGAACTATAGCTTCTCCCGCTTATGGAAAGGGATGCGTTATGGTACTGTAGGATGAAGGTTCCGGTGAGGTTTACTGTGTTGTTGTCGATAATGATGGATCCGTTAAACTGGTTTAGGAAAATGGTTCCAGGATGAATTTCTTCTATGGTTGGGATGTGTTGGTTGTTGGCCTCGTCGCAATTCGAAGGTCTGCTTTTTAGCAAATTTGGAATACAGGTATCGTCATGTAAATTTATTATTTGGTTTCTGTTACAAATAGTTAAATCATTAAAAGATTGACATTCTTGCTTGATACCATAAAAATCGTTATTACAATACAAAGTGTTATTGTTATTATTATTTAATTTTATAATCTTTTTATTATATTTAACTGGTTTTATGAGAAGTTTTTTAAACAAAAAGGTTTCTGTTGTAGGTGTGTTTATTATATAAAGGAGAGTTTCTAGGCGTGAGGCTATTTTGATATTTGCAAATTCAATTGCCTCTTTTAAATTAATGAATGGAATATTACTGTCTTCGAATTTTTTCCTTACAATTTCCAGTTCGGTATTTGATAAAATAAATGAGTTTATAATTTTATTTTTTGCCCATAACACGGCATATTCTAAATTTATTATTTCCTCCTTAATTTTGTCTAGTTTGTTTTTTGTGTTTAAAAAAAAATTATTTTCTACGTTACTTTCCGTTTTAACAATATTAAGTACTTGGTTTGTTATATTCGTAAGTCTATTCATTCTTTCAGTATGCAATTCGTTTATTATAACTTGCTTATTATTGTTTTTTAGTAAATTGTGGACATGTGATTTTATGATTTGGAAGTCTTCATGATCGGGGCTTCCGGCAAGCCACTTAAAGGCGTTCCCGATGAAGTTAAGAGACCTTTGTACTCTTGTTTTTGGCTTTAGCGTAGTTAATTGCTTTCGGATTTGGGAAATTTGGAAGGATAGGATAGAAAGCTGGGGATTGTTCTTATTGGGGTGATTTTCTATTTGGTTCTCTATAACCTTAATCGTTTCTTCTTCCAATTTAAAGGCGTGTTGTACGATTCCAGGATGGAATCAGCATTACCCGTGATTTTGCTTCTTATCACGGTAAGAATTCCATAATACTTAGGAGATCCTTTTTGGGATTCATGTATTTGGATAACTCTATCTACGCTCTTCCTCCAAGAGCTGAATTCTCCGGGTCTCCAAGAGAATTCTCGTAGATATCTTACGATGTCAGGAATTTTTTCTAAGTCCGCGAGATCACCTAGTTCGGGATTAATAGTTTGATCTAGCCCGATGGAAAGATCAGAATTAGGATTCATAAGAGTTTTGACTATATTTGTAATAGTATTTACGAGGTCAGCAGAAGGAATGGTTTGTCGGGATCCGCTTTGAAGCGGTTGTTGCTGGGGCTGTGGAGGTTGTTGTTGGGGTTGTTGGGGTTGTTCGGGTTGTTCGGGTAAAGCAAGTACAGGGGGGCGGATGAGATTGTTATGATTCGCCATTTTTGTGTAATGTACGCGTATTTGATTTTAAGAAGGATAGAAAAACAAAAAAAATGAATAGACTTTTTATGAACTTGATGTAGAAGGGTCTTTTCTTTCGTATTACAATTTTTAGATAAAGAAGGTAAAAATTGACACTTGAATAGATATTTATTTTCACTTAGATGTATTTTCTTCCTTAAATGCTAGTTGGTTTACTCTATTTGTTTAATTTATTTTATATTTTTTTCCTCTTTAATTAGAAACTATGTTTCTCTTTTACTGTTTTTATTCTCAAAAAAAAAAAGCAATAGATAAAACGACGTTTTGTATTTTTCTTAACTAAGTCTAAGCATTTAGAAACTATGTTTCCATTTTATTTAAAAACTTAAAATTACATACGTTATTAGATATTTCATATCCGGAGCGGCTGGCAGCGTTTGCTGTCTCCTTTTTGCTTCTGGGCAGTTACTGGGGGGCCTCGTTTCTTCGGATAGTTTGTTGAGTTGGACTACACGATCACACTTCACCACTACGGTAGGTACGCGTTTTTTTCTCGGGTATGGGATTTTACGACTTTCACTGTTTTAAGGTGATTTTGGTAGCGTTCTCACTATTAACGGTGATTTGAATTTTTCTTTCCGAGCACTTGCTCACTACTTATGGTGATATCTTTAAGTCACGGTACTAGTTGTGGTGTTCTTTTTGCTAGTTCATGCACTTGCTACTTTAAGTCGAATTTACTCACTACTTATGGTGATTATACTATTTTTTCTTTGGTCGCGGTATTCACTACGTATGGTGATTTATTTTTTACACGCGATTTATTTATTTGCTCGGGCGCCAGTTACGCACGGACACGTAGGGGAAGTTAAAAAAAACAAAAGTTTTTCTTTTTAGGGGACGATTGTCCCGTTTATTAGGATCGGTAATCACAAACTGAAGCTACTTAAATCTAATACAATTATTTATACCTTCGATTGCATAGGTGAAATTGCTGACGAGTTGGCTTGGTTGCTTTCGGGTTGACTTCTTGGAATTATGTCTGGCGTGTGCGGGTGCACTCAACTTTCGTGGGAATAGGTGCATGTGAACAGTTCATGCCATGGGTCATCTCGTTGGAGTGTGTTCTGAAGTATTATGCAGAATAAATGTTTTCGGTGTTAACATGTACAAGCAGATACATGTCTTACACATCAACCCTTAAATTTGATATTATTACGCAAATACTGCAGCTGGTAGATACACATCAGTCAGTGCGCATTTGTGAAAGTGTAAGAAATAGGTGATTGCTTGTTTTTTTTTTTAGTTGTGCGTATTTACAAAAGTGCTAATTTATGTTATAATTTGTTTGGAAGCATAAAGCGCCCTGTAAACGCTAAAACCTGGTACTAGTAAACTTTTAACACAAACTAAGTTTTAGCTGATGTTGATCCTCTGCGAAATGTTTGAGAAATTTTAGTGCTCGGCCAGGTACTAAAGTTGTCGGCGCATTGCTGGCCGATTATTGAAATTACGAAGCTAGTGTTCGGCCGCTGAAGCTTACTTCGATTGGTATCACCCTATTTGTCTAATTTACTTCGATTTCAAATTTCGTTTAGAAAACAAAAAATGGAAAACGAACTAAGGAAGGAAAAAAATCTTGCCAAATAAAAACAACAACAAAAACAAGAAAATGGCCTTGGCTCTTCGTGACAAAAGAAATTATATTTTGAGCATAAGGAAAGCCGCCGCAATCTACGGAATTCCTAGGACAACAATTTAAGATCGCCTTCATGGCAGAAATTCTGAGGACGTTTCGAGGTTTGGACCAGAATCTTACCTTTCAGCAGATGAGGAAAAGAAAATTATAGAATAGATAATTAATCTAAGTAAGTGCGGTTTCCCTCTGAAAAAAGACGATCTTCTTAACACAGTTCAGAAGATAATTAAAGACAGTAAAAGGAAAACCCCCTTCAAAGATTGCAGACCTGGAAAAACTTGGTTTTCTTTATCTTTAAAACGAAATCCTGTACTTGCTTCAAGGGAAGCTGAAGGAATAAGCAAAGCCAAGACAAATATTTCTGTGGAATCTATGTATTAAAAACGAATATATTTTTTTTTTTCTTGAAAAAAAAAACCAAACGATATCTCTAAGACGTTTTAATATTGTTTATGAAACTGTTGAATGTTTCATGTTTTGTATTGTATTTGTTTATGATGATAAATATGTTTCCTGCGTTGCGAAGGCTCTAGGTCGATTTTTGTGTGTTGATTCTTGATTGCCGCCGTTTCGATAATGTAAACTATCTTCTTCAGGGCACTATAAATATTAAAAATAAAACTTTTTTAAACATTTAATAAATTTTTAAACTGTTTTAATAGAAGTTTTATCACCTTATGCAGAAAACGGTATAGTCCAGCCAGTTGTTTCCAATGAAACGGCAACGAACTGCATTAGTAAGCTGTCGGATGTTTCCATTTTTCATTTGAAATCTACAGTTGAGCCTGAAATAATGGAAGACGATTCACTTTCCGAACACAGTGATGACAGCGTTGCAGGATTATCAATTGCCTGACATATCGTCACAAAAGGAGTTCTCTGATTCAGACATTGAACATATGGCCATGCAAATAGAGAACAATTTAGTTGAAGACATCGAAAATCCTGATAAAGCAACAAAAGAAAAGCGAAAGGTAAGAAATCGAATAAGAAATTTAGGGCAAAAATATATGACTCGTACCGGAAAAAGTGTGCCATTAAGAAAATGTACACTACTTACTGTTTGCCAACGAAAATGTATGGACAAAATTTCTCAAACAGAACAGGATACAATTTTTAAACAATATTGGGAACTAGGAAACTATAACCTCAAGTTGGAATTTGTATCTGGGTTGATCACCATTGACCAAAAAAACACAACACGTGCAAAACAAAGTGGGAAAACTTCCCGAAATCGCCAATTTACCTACAACTATTTTATTAATCTAAACAACATCAGAACAGAAGTGTGTCAGAAATGTTTTAAAAAAGTTTCGGGTGAAACCGATCGTTTCTTAAAAACCGTAATTTCTAAGAAAATTGGATCTTCAGGTACTATAATAATGCAAAACATGCGCGGGAAGAAGGCTCCAATCAACAAATTGTCAGAGACAAAGAAACTCGAAGTTTTAGATCATAACAACAGTATTCCGACGTATGAGAATCCTTATTCGCGCAAATACTCGACTCAAAATTATTTCGAAAGCTCCCTGACTTTAATTAAGCTTTATAACTTATACAGTGAAACAACTCAAAAGCCGGTTTCCTTAACGAAATACTCTGAAATTTTCAAAAGCCTCAACATTAAATTTAAAAAGGCTTATGACAGATACGTGTACAAAATGTGACACACTCGCAGCTAAAAACGCTGTGGTTACTGGAGATGATCATGAGTCATGTTTATACTACCTTGATCGAAAAGTTCCCAGCCACACCTACCGTGTGGCGCTCCCATTGTTCGGATTTGAGTTCTGTTTTTTTTGTTAAATTGGTAAATCTGTTGTTGCCATTCCCTCCAAATCTAAGCATCATACTCGTAGTTTGACATTTGCAAAAGTTACGTAGCCAAGAGTACATCTATTAAACTGTGTGTTTGCGATTTTTTACAATTTTAGAAATAGATTTAAATTTGCAACGACGAACTTGTATTACGAGTAAATTTTGCGTAAAAAACGGATTTAATGGTACGCGAACGTTGGAAATGTTGGAAAAGTGTTACGGCAACGGTTCTCTAAGGAAAATGGTCGTTTACCAGTGGCACGAGCGGTTCAAAAGTGGTAGTGAGTCAATAGAAGATGATGAACGCAGTGCCAGACCATCGACATCGAAAACCGACGAAAACATTGATGAAGGAAAAGAAATGTTGGTCAATAACAGCAAATTTACCATCAGAGAGATAGTGGAGGACTTGAACATTGCCTATGGATCCGTCCAAGACATTTTGGTTAATGATTTGGGTTTAAGTCATGTAGCAGCAAAGTTGGTGCCAAAAGACCTCAATTTCATGCAAAAAAGAGACCTTGTTGACGTCGCAAAAGAGATGATTTGCGAGGCTGAATCCGATCGCACATTCATCAAAAGGATAATTACTGGAAACGAGATGTGGGTTTATGAGTATGACACGCAATCCAGACACCAGGCAAGTGAATGGCGTTCACCAAATGAGAGAGAAAAGAAGGCAGTGCTCACGGTTTTCATGGATTACAACGGTGTAGTGTATCATGAATTTTTGCCAGAAGGCCAGACAGTAAACAAAGTTAACAAATACCATCCAAAAGCCACCGAATTCACCTGATTTGGCTCCCTGTGACTTCTGTCTGTTCTATCGAGTTAAAAAACCACTACGGGGAACGCGTTTTTGCAGCCGAGAGGAAGTAATGGGAAAATCGCAGGAAGCACTGTTGGACATACCGAAAACCGAATATGAAAAATGTTCCGAGGATTGGAGCAAGCGCTAGCATAAGTGTGTGTCGATGGGGATTACTCTGAAGGGGACAATATATGCATGTATAACTTATACAAATTTTACTGTTTTGCTTTTCTTCTAACACAAATTTTATTGTTCAAGGACCCATGAGTTTTATGGACAACACAAATGTAGCACTATTCGTAGGATGAGGGCAAGGTCAAAGACACGGACGCCTACGAAGACATTACTAATGAGTCCTCTGAATTAAAGAGAGAATTAGCTATCGTCATCTTACGTAGTACGCCATGTGTTTCTCCCCCTGGATGGTACAGCCTGGACAGTGATCGAAATTGGTGGAATTGCTGGTTGGTATGCATGCTAAAATGTTTTTAAAAATAGTGAAAGACTAACACGACATGGAAGTCATAACGTTGATGAAACGTGTCTAAGTGATTGGCACCCAATCATATCCAAGAGAATGATTCAACATATTATGGATTGTGCTATAGAGTAAGCTCAACAAGAATAACAAGATTAAAATTGGTCTTTGAAGATAGAAGATGCAATTGGAGCACAAAACTTAGAACCTTATAATATTGTAAAAGCTACAGTGAGTCGTATCGAAATTATTTAACATTATTATATAGAAATTGAACTAATTTAGATTTACATGTACCTAGTTTATAAATCATCTCCATTACGAATGAATTCAACTCTTCCATTGTGAACAATTCTCTGTTGGTGTTGGTGACGGGCGAGTTGTTGTTGTTTGATGTAGAAGGTGTTGCTGCTGAGGATGATGTGGTGCACTTCCATGCTGAAGCCCAAGAATTGTTGTTGGAATTCCCAATCTGGGCTCCTATGCGAGGGGGAAAGATGGAAAATCGCTCATTGACAGCAGTGGAGTATTGAAATCGCGATTGTTGTTGTTGCGCTTTTGTTATGGGCGAAATGCTTTCACTGTAGATCTTTGTCTCAGCCTCAGGTAATTGCTTCTGCTCGTGCATCCGCTATCAGTTGAAACATGATTACCACGATAGTTCGCGCACTTATGCATGTTTGTGTTGTTGTAGTCAATGGTCTTATGGTGACCAGCACAGATGGAGAATTATGTTTTTAATTTGCAATTTTTTTCGCCGTGCCCAAACATTTGACAGTTTCGACATTGCGTTACCATATTCTTTTGTTGGCGATAAAAGCTCCATTTAATTTGAGTGTGAAAAATACAACGAACGTTTTTCTTAAGTTCACTTAATTTAATTGATCCCCTTTCAAGGAAAACTATAGAGAAAGTATCATTTTTCGTACTTTTTAGTAATCATTTTGGTTTCTTTGCACTTAAGTCCTAGTCTATTAAGATAATTTTTAGTTCATTTGTGTCACACACACCTAAGCCAAACAAGACTATTTTAAAAGCTTTTTCGCTTCTTAAATCATCGGTTTCTCATGCACAGAAATATACCAATTCATACTTTCACACTGAATTTTTACACCAATGGAGATTTTGTTTATAGAATAATCAGAAATATTGATAATTTTCATTAGATTATGCACAAATTCACATGGTTTTTGCAATAGTTTAATAGGGGGTACAATCACTTTCTTGGCATTGTTTATCAGCACATCGTCACCCATTTCTTCACTTTCATTGTCACTGTCTGGATGACATTGCAAGGGACTCCAGTAATTGGAGTTTAAATCCTTTTTAGCCATTTTAAACGCCGCTTAGGCCCTTTAACCGAGGACAAAAGATTGTCACCGGTATGTGGGAAAAAGAAACAAAACGATGTAGAGGTATGCTGGAAGATCGATGCGTGTGGTATGAAAGCACTGTCAAGTTTGCAGAGAATGCCAAGAAAACAACTGAAGTGAACTCACACCTACTCTTCATAAAATCTTGACTCATAGTCAAAATATTTATTTATTTATTTTTTTTTTATTTATTAAATTTCATATTCCATTTAACTCAAAGCTTTTAGTATAATAATGCTATAATACTGATGGTAATATATACAAATTTAGAATTATAGTTAAATTATTAACAATAATAGCGAGTTACTAAAAGTGTTTTCCTATTATAAAGACAATCATTGAAATATAAAATTAAGTAGACTCATTCTATAATTTAAGAAAAATTAGTGCCGAATGTATCGAGCCATAAATTCTTAAGAAAACTACCGATTATATGAGAGTAGTGTGGTGGTAGTACGCAAAATATAATTTATTAATTAACAATTGCAGCACTCTGATGATCAACAAATTAATACTTATAAATAAAAAGTAAAAGGATAAACAATCAAAAAAAAAAAAACATTCAACTTATGACTCTTGTTAAGTGATTTATTTCTTTGAAGTTAAAATTAAAAAGCCATTTTTAATTCCTCTGTAGAATGAATAGGATTTCCTAATATTCCGAAGTTCAAAAGGTAGTAGATTAAATAACCTAGGTGCTACTGAGGTGTAAAAATTAAAAAAATTGTGAGTGCTGTATATTGGAATGATAACTAAATTCCTGTCATTACTGCGAAGTGCATAGGCAGTTGAATTTTGATTCCTTCTTATAAAAAATATTTCTAACACTTTATAAAAGTGTAGATGCTTCAGTGGAAGGAGTTTTGAATTGCGGAAAAGTAAGATGCTATGCTCGCATAGTCTTTTTTTCCAAATAATTCTTAGAATATGTTTTTGCCTAATAATCAAAGGTTGTATCTTACTGTCATAAGTACCGCCCCAGCAAGCCAATCCATACTGCAACTTTGATTGCACTAAGCCATAGTAGACCGTCTCTAACAGATTGCGAGAGCAAAAAGCGTTTCTGATGATATAGTATATAAGTAGTTGTTAGAAGATACTTTTTTAGTGAAGAAGCATGTAAACCCCCAGTTCATTTTATTGTCAAAGTGTAAACCCAGGTACTTAAAATCAGAAACCCTTTCAATCACAAAGCACTTGGATGAGCACTTAGGATCATCGCTATTTTTATTTGACCAAGTATTTATAGGACAAATATCAGTATTCACACACACATTAGTACAATCTGTATTGTGGAAGATCAAGTCTGGCGAATGTAGATCCAATGCAAGTAAGTTGAAAAACATAATCTTCGTTTTATCGCCTATTACTAGCTTGTGCACACCAAACCAATGCCTTAAGACTTCTAAGTCATGGTTTACATCAGCAACCTAGTCTAAAATGGAATTATTGGAGTATGTATAAGCTATATCGTCTGCAAAACCAGTTTGTGTGCCCTTTAAATTTTGACTAAATATAGAATTAATAAATATTAGGAATAAGATGGGGCCAAGAACGAATCCCTGTGAGACACCAACCTGAATATCAAGGCATTCTCTAAAATGGTCTCCTATCTTAACCATTTGCCTCCTATCCTTGAGATATGATCCAAACCAATTCAGCATAAACCCTCTAAAGCCTGCCTTTTCTAACTTTATTAGTAACAGCTCGTAGTCCACAGTGTCAAATGCCTTGGTAACGTCTATAAATAGCGAAGCGGTCATATTTTTGCTGTCCAAACTATTATGAACTAGACTGCAAAAGTTTAAGAGCGCGTCCTCCGTTGATTTACCCGATCTAAAGCCATATTGATTTATGCTAAAAAATGAATTTTTCTCCAGGAAGGAAATAATTCTACTTTTTACTACTTTCTCAAAAATTTTTCAAAAAAACAGAGAGAAGAGAGATTGGTCGGAAATTTGTGAGTTTTGATCTATCTCATTTTTTGAAAATTGGTATAACCTCAGTAACTTTAAGGTTGTCAGGAAAGATTCCGTGGAATATGCTTTCGTTATAAATGTGAGCTAAAACGTCAACAATATTTAACGCAAACTTCTTAATAATTTGATTTATTCAGCAACATAATAGTTTTAAACAATTCAAGAGATGAAATAGGTTCAAAGAAAAAACTAGTTGCATTCCTTTTTTCTATGTCAAAACATCTTTGTAAGCAAGAGTTGGGAGTATTTTTAAAACCCGCATCAGCCAAGATGTTGGTGGCAACACTCATAAAAAATACATTAAAATCATTAGCTACGAGTATTTCAGAAGAATTTTCAATAACTGTATCATTAAATCTTACACTAGATGGTGCACGTGAAGATGCATTTTTATTGAAGAGCTGATTTATTAAGACCCATTTCTGTTGTAACTTTCCATTAGCCCTATGAAATTTATTGACATAGTACTTTTCTTTACATAAAGGAGTTTCGGTTTTAACTTCATTGGAAATCTTTGCATAAGCTTCTCTAACATGTATGTCATTAGGCCTTTTTTTATATTTTAAACGGAGTTTGTTTTTGATTTTAATTTTTTTTTAAGTAAGTAGTCGACATCCATGGCTTTAATCTCTTGGGATTGGTCCTACTACTCCCTAAGGGAGATGAGCACAAGTCAACATGACCTTTCAAAACAGTTAGAAATAAATCAAAGGCTATAGAGGGATTAGATTCACCGTAAATATCAATCCAATTTTCATATAGCAAGCGGGTATTTAGTTCTTCAAAATCTATTCTATTTACTGGTTTAGACTCACTACAGTTGTTGGTAGGTCTAGTATGAGTACGTCCAGATTTAAAGCAGATACATGTCATACAATGATCGGAGATTCTGAAATCAGAGATAGTACTAATCAAAGATAAATTAGCATTGCGACTGAGTCTTGCATAAATATGATCAATACAAGTTTGAGAATTATCAGTAATTCTAGTTGGCTCATTTATACAAGACTCAAAACCATTCCCTGACATTAAAGCTTGATATCTTTCTACAATTACTGAATCAAATAGGATGTCGATATTTATATCACCCAGAATAATACAATTTTTTGAACGCTCATTACTTAATATGGAAGATAATTCATCCACAAAGACATCTCTACTTACATCATGTAGTCTATAGAAATACATAATAATAAATTTTTGTGCATCAATAGTGACAAGAAGTTTAAGTATATCAGAACTTTCAAGATTTAATCCACAGCACTCAGGATTCACAGATAAAAACAGCTACACCACCTGCAGCATAAGAGTTATTACACTTTGCATAAATCTTATAACCCGGTATAATATAGAAATCCTCTTGATGATCAGAGATCCATATTTCAGTAACAAAAATTAATTTAGGCTCATTAATAAATGATTTTAAATGCAGCAAGAGCAAATCAAAGTTTTTTCCCAAACGGCGAATATTTTGGTGAACGATATAGAAGTCATTTTTGAAGTCATTAGAATGAAAAACACTTTTGTACAATTCTTTATCAAATTTACAGATGGAACTTATAAAGAAACTATTAGGAGGATCTTCACTTAGAGAACTGATATTATTTAACATAACTAAAGCAATTTAAACAAACACAATTAAAATAAATTCTCTAGATCCTCCAAAGTACTGATTCTTAATGCTTTAGTTCCTTCTTTTTTCCTGATTAAAATGACACCATTATTTACCTATAAAAACGAGTACTTTTTTTCGATTTTTACTTTTTTGGCTTTATTAAACAATAACCTATTAGCTTTTGTTAGAGACTCATTAATGTGGATAGGATAACTTCCATGTTGTTCACCAAATAAGCTGGATGTCAGTAGCTTCTTTCGTTTGTTGTTTACGATACTTTGCTTGCGCTCAGCTGATTTAAACTTGATGCACACGATGTTCAATGACTTCTCCGGCGAAGAAAAAACGGGTTGACTATTGTTATTGTTGTTGTTTGCAGACTTATTACTTTGTATTGCTTTGACATAGCAACTCTTAACGTCATCAGCCATTTACATTCACTTCTAGACCCTCATTCATAACTTTGATAGCAGAAGGTAATGCATTATTTTTGTCCACATTGGGGATGCCAATAATATCAACACATTTATTTAGAGATTTTTGTTGCAGCCTGTTGACAGCATGATTTAAATATTTCACTTCGCTCCTCAAAGCCTTGTTTTCGTTTTGCACCAAGTTTATCATCGATAGAGCTTTTCCGTTCATTTCCTTTAGCGAAATTATTTCATTATACAGTACTTCCAGAGTGATGACAGTGGTAGAATCAATTTTCTCTTTAATAGCAATTGACAGCAAGTTGTTAGAAGGAGATGGCTGGATCTCCCTCAGCTGCAGTTTTTGCATACTTGCTGTGCTGTTGTTGGAACCACTAGACTCGGACACTTTTTCTTGTACAGGTGGGGGAGAGCGGAGAGAATTTCGTCTCCGTTGGGTACAAAGAGCACAACTGTAGGAAATATTGTTCCTCTTATAATGGGCACTATCACTAGGCACTGCGACAGAATGAAAACTTTCTCAAGATGCATGCATCCTCATCGGACTCGCTCAATTCTTCGTTAAGGCGTGTCAGAACCGAAAAGATTTCACAACACAATACTCTCCAGAAATGATAAGTTTATTAGACACTACCCCGGATGTTGAGGAAACATGAATTGTTTTTATTTAAATTGTTGGTACGTTTATTTTTTTTCTGCTGTTTGACTTGAAATGAATCACTGAAATATCTTATTATGTATTGTGATGTAGTACAAAATAAATAAAAAAGATCTTTTGATATATCAAAAAAAAACATTTAAAAAATGGTTCGTTTTCTTTAATATTCCACTGTTTTGCTCGGATTAACTCTAAGACGCCCTGTTATTAATTCAATTATACTTTATACTTTTAAAGTAAAATATTGTTTGAACCCTGCAGTGAAAAAGTCCTAATTCAGCAGAAGATTCTGAGACACCCTGTATAGGATTTTTCCTACAATTTACAAATTTTATAGCCCTGGGAATTTCCTTTAACCAGAAAAAAAAAATGTCTCGTATCTTTATTCGTTTAAGAGTTATTACTTTTGGAACCCAAAAAGTCAAAATAAGCCGCTGACGCGCCGGCGGTTTAGAGGGATGTCAAATTTCGGCGGTTCTAATGTTCTCTAAGTCATACGCTGCCCTGATATGACTCCTATTGAAAATAACATCCTTCAAATTTATGCGTGTATGGTAACAAGGGGTATCGTTGAACCCCTAAAATTTATGTGCCAAAATTGATTGAAGATCAAAAATAATTTTTTTTTTTCAAACTTAAAATTTTGATTTAGTCATAATTTATTTCCGGAAAATATATAATTAATCCCCACGTTTTGCAATTTTGGAAGGTGTGCCTAGTATTTGCAAACAAGGAAAAAATCAGATTACTTCATCTCCAGTTACTAGTTTTGAAGGCAGGACCCATCCTATGGAAACTGGTAAAACATTATATGGTATTACAAATTATTAAATATTTTAGAAAGAAAATACATATATGTAGACAAGATACACATTTTTAGTTTTATTTTTTTATCAAATCTTGTATCATATCAGTTGTTCAAAGTGCAAACCATTCCTATATATGGACGCCAGAAATCGTCGTTGAAAATATCTAACAATGTCCATTCTTTCCTATTATTCTCAGACTCTCCAGGTGCCTCGACAATCCTATAGTTCAGGGCATCCAATGTTGTTATTTCTTATGAGCAAACGATATCCTTCATCCGTCCCCATAAAAGTCGATTGAGGTTAAGTCCGGAAACTTTGGAGGCTACAGAATGGGTCCATTGCGTCCATACTGCCCTCTCCACGAATTTTCATACATACACCCTGAATGACTTGAACTGCGACCAACTTCAGACTGCTATAATTTCCAAACCGTTCACGACAGTGAGCTCAAATTTTGACACATGACAGATAATTTTATTATTTACAAGCCTTTTAAACGATTTGCGTCTCAGTTGTGTTGAAAAATTTTTATCCGAGATGGAATTCAAACGTGATAGTGTGATTGCTTTATATTTGGCTGGAAAACCACAAGTAGCTATGGTTAGAGCCCTCCAGCACCTCAATGTGAATAAATAATTTGTGTCTCGAACCATAGCTCGTTACCGTGATACTAGCAGCGTTGCAAAACGCCATGGAGGTGGTCATAAAAAAACAGCAACATCGGCAGAACTGATTCGGAAAGTAAAGGCTCGAATTGAGCGAAATCAGCTTCGAAGTGGAGGAAAAATGGCTCGTGAGCTCAACATATCGTTGGAACGGATACAACGCATACTGAAAAATGAGCTTGGGCTCAAGTCATTGAAGCTGCAAAAAGCACACGATCTTACCCAGCAACAGAAAAAAGTTAGAGTCGAAAGAGCGAAGGAGTTGCTACGCTTGCACGAAAGTGGTGAGTTGCCGAATTTGGTTTTTCCGATGAGTCGCCATTTGTTATCGAGCAATATGTCAACAAACAAAATGACCGAGAGGTTCTTCGAAAATTTATACCTTCGGACGGCCACCAGAAAGCAGGCAGCACCGATGGTGATGGTTTGGGCCGCCATAACCGCCATAACCGCCGATGGTCGCTCTCCGCTGGTATTTTTGGACCGTGTCGTCAAAATGAATGCGATCGTATACGGTGAAACTGTCTTAGAGGCAGTATTGAAGCCTTGGGCAAATAAGCATTTCGGTCGGAGACGGTGGACATTTCAACAAGACTCGGCACAGTCTCACAAAGCGCGCGTTAACCAAGATTGGTTAAAAAACAATGTTCCACACATCATTTCTTCGACATAATGGATTGCAAATCCGTTGGATTTCTCTGTCTGGGGTATTTTGAAGGCGAAGGTTGGCACTAAAAAATACCAAAGTTTGGACCACCTCAAACAAGCACTTCGCCGGGAATGTGCCAAAATACCGCAGAGCCACTTGCGTGCAGCGTGCGATGCTTTCTTCGGCCGTCTCAATTCCATTATTCGCGCCAAAGGTGGACATATTGAAAACTACTGATACAATTTGAAAATTAATGTGTTTTCCAACATTTTTTGCTTTGGCACAATAAAATTTATCAAAAAATAAAAAAATTATAGCATTTTAAAAAGTTGGAGTTCGAGTCATTAACCCTGTATACGCTGTCTAACCACTCTCTAACTGCATCGCAATACATACTGTGCTGTTACACAAAGGTTGTACTTTATTGCAGTGGTGGTATATTACCTAGCAATTTGTTTCGCAACAATTCTAGGTAGAGCTTCGGATTAAACCTTGGAGGAAGCCGATAGGGTTCGATCAGCTTGTTACCCAATATGCCTGCCCACACATTGGCAATGAACTGAAAAGCTCTGTGTTTCATGGAGTCGGGGTTGCTATTTGCCCAGGTATGTAAATTGTGGAAATTAGTGATTCCATCCCTGGTGAATTGCGATTCATCCGTCAATAAAACCGGATTAATAAAGTTGTCTTCCTCAAAGCGTCTTTCCAGAATGTAATTGCGGAATTTCAAATGCTTCTCTGAGTCCCCGGGTTGTAGTTCCTGTACTGGTATATGATGCATGCATGAATGTAGAATTTCCCTGTCTCCTGCTTAGATGGAAATATCTGCTTAGTTGCCTAACACTGGTATTTAGTTTCTGACGTAAGGTAAAACAACTTCGTAACTGTGAATGCCTTCTGCTAAAGTAGGATGTGAGTCTCTCTACGATTTCCACGTTGTTCTTGTGTCCCTCTACCTGGAAAACATATTCTTGTGTTGAAAACTCAGTCATAGAGGATATTATGAATTAAAGGTCAATAACTCGGTGAAATACTACAAACTGATTACGCAAATAATTTTGCATTCGCTTTGTATTATTTTGTAAGAGATCTGCTTAATTATTTTTTCAGAAACATGACGTTGTTTACCCAAGGTGATCTCTTTTCTCCATTTAGGGGTCATTAAAAAGATTTATTGGATTTTCAATGAGAATAATGAAGTTATCTTACGGCGAATAGTTCCAAGGCAGCTGTTAACTACAATAGTCAATTGTAGTATATAGGGCTAATTTAAAAAGAACACCCCATTTTTGCGTCTTATGGTTTGTTTTTACAAGTTGGGTCGTATCTTGAAAACTACTGACTTGAGATGGAATGAGCTGACTTATTATTTTTTTCAAAATTGCAAGAAGTAGGGATCAATTCAATATTTTTCGGAAAAAATGATGGCAAAGTCAAAATTGTAAGTTTTTAAAAACCAAAAAAAAATCACTTTCGATAACATTTGACATATTAATTTTAGGGCAACATTTACTTCGAATCAATTAAAGTACTCATAATTATGGGTTCAACGATACCCCATTTCTCACCATATACGCATAAATTTGAAAAATGGTATTTCCAATCGGAGTTAAAATAGGGAAACGTAAGGCTTTGTTTGAAACCTCCGTATATCGCAGTGGATGTATTTCCCCTCCAATCCGTAGGAATTTTTTCTTAAGATATGTCAACGAATCGTGAAGTCTTCGACACATTCTACGGAACAGCCTATATACACTAAATGGAGCAATGAATTGGTCACCGATATCCTACATTTTGTGGCTTTGTAAATGCTTTGCATTTGTCGCGACATATGTGCGACAAAAACATCATACGAATTCATATTGCCAGAAGTAAAAAAAACCCTTTATCAGGGATTATGGTAATTTTTTTAATGTATTTCGCATTCAAGTGAAATGAGAATATTGTATGTACAGTATTTCAGGGTAGTCCAAGTTTCTATTTAGAAATAAAATGAACAAAAATCAATTATTTTCAGTACTGAATACTTCAAATCTCTTAAGTTATGGAATACGATTCCATTCATGTGGTTGCCTCGGCTGCCTTCGAAATTTCTGGCTCTGTCTCACAAATGACTCTGACGATATCCAGTTTAACGGCTTGAATCGTTTCTGGATTGTCCGCATAATATCGATCTTTAAAGACACCCCACAAAAAAAGTCTAATGGGGTCAAATGGCACCGACAGCGGCCAATTTTCATCTCCAAGGTAAGTTCGGTAATCGTGTTTTCACGCTGGTGGTATCTACGATCCATGCTTAACCTTAACAGAAATGACAAGCGAGGATTTCTTCGAGAATATAGACGCCATTGATCCGAATAATGTGTAGTTTCGGCAGGATGGCTGAAAATAACCCCCCCAATGGAATGACCCCCAAACGAAAAATTGGGGAATATTTTCCCTGTATAATTATTCTCAAAATCAAAGTCCCCAAAAAGGTCTGAAATAAGTCTTCAAATAGGTATAAAATAAGTTCCGATTACCGAACTTAGCACGCAATAGATTGTTTTTTTTTTGATGGACTGAATGGCATAGCGCGCCATCATGATGTAACCAAAGATCGTCCAAGTCCAAATCTTCAAGTTTAACCCATGTAACGTTCTCAGTGTGTGTGGTTGGCGGGGCACGATTGCGGTTGCACGGCGTTTAAAGGAGTTCATTATTAAGTTTGGTATAACCGATTTTGGTCATTTGACGTACTAATGTGAATACTTTGCGAACCGCATTTTTCAATGTCTTGAAAACAACACCCGTCATACAATGATCTGCCATTGCTAGATCAAAGACTATGCCTGAACAATCGTTTTGAGTTAAATTGGAGAGACGACCAAAAACGTGATTAAGACAAATGCCTGCAACACGCCTGGTGGGTTCATTACCAAAAGATGTTAATCCATTTTCTGATAACAAAACGTTATATGAGTCCAGAGCACTATTCGAGGATCTAAATTCCTGTCACCAAAAACAAAACAATTTGCTGTACCCTCATTATTTAAAAATACATAAAATTCTTCAATGCACAATTGAATTGATTCTGAGTGAAACCTACATATAGGGTGTCCCAATTTAGCAGTATAATCCTTTATGGGCATATTCCCAAAGTTCCGAGGAACAAGAACTTGTATGGTAAGGGGGGTCTATTCTCACTCCATTTCAAGTTACAGCCCATCAAAGTGAGTGACCTCTAGTTTAATTTTTAAACTACATAGTACAGGTACAAAAACAGTTTTGGACATTTTGGAAAAATAATTTAGTAGTGCATACAAGTCTTAAATGCTTTGGGTACATTCGTGCAGCAACAAAAATATTATGGCTCGTTAAACTCAAAATTACGAAAATTTGCTGTTTCACTTTTTTACTTAAAATGCAATTTTTATTAAAATTTTTATTTAATAAATTTTCTGAAATTTTATGAAATTTTTATCCTTGTAAAATTTCCTAAAAATTATGTTTAGAAACTTTTTTACGTACGATCAACAGATTTTGTAGAAAATCCATTTTTCGTCAAACAAAAATGGCCAAAAAGAATATTACCTATTGAATTACTCATAAAATCGCTTAGATATTTTTATGTGGTCCTGAGAAGGACCTTTTTGGAACAGTTTATGGAATGCTTATAATAATTGTTCGAAATGCCTTCCTTCCATTTGAATACACTTTCGGACGCGTTTAACCAATTCGGATGGTAGATTAATTGTCATCAAAATTATTTTCATCTCTTCTGAAGCAACACTAATATTTTCTTGATAACTGGAGCTCTACCAGTCTCGACATATCTCTAAAATAAACCTTTTCTTCCATAGCACCCCAGAAGAAAAAAATCTATGGGTGTTAGGTCAGAAGATCTGGGTGGCCAAGGGTTGAGGCCGAATCGACCAATCCACCGTTCGTTAAAAGTTTGGTTGAGAAACGAAGTTACTCCGCTGCTACTGTGACAAGGTGCTCCATCTTGTTGAAAGAACATCGCCCTTCTAATTCTCTAAGAAATTCCAGGTAGCAATGGGAATTAATTGTTTGTGGAAGAACGTGCGGGCCTACTAAAGTGTTTCCTATTAATCCAGCCCAAACATTTACGCTAAGCCACCTTTAAAATAAACAACACATTTTGAAGAAGTTGTTTACGATAATTAAATTCTTACTTTTGAAAGGATGTTGTGCATATTAAATGGGGATTGGAGTCTGACAATGGTGAAAATTATGGTGGTTTGTAACCCCATCTCTTGGGAACTGCGCTTCGTCAGTCCATAGAATGTTCTTGAGGAATTTCCCGTCTTCTGCATGTTTGCACAGTAGCCATTAGAAAAACTCCACTTTTCTTTGCGCATCACCTGGTAGTAAATCCTGTACCGGTGTCAAATGGAAAGGGTGTAATCTCTGTGGCGTCCTGTGAATTCTGGTTCTGGGAAGTTCCAACTGCACAGCTAGTCTACGGACGCTGACTGAAGGCTGAACCTCCACAGCACGCAAAATCCTTTCCCCAACTTCTGCCACCGCTGCGTCTGAACGTCCTTCTCTTTTTTTTGGTGCAATTGACCCGGTATCAACGAAGCGCTGATACGTATCAGCGAATAGTCGGATGCACGGTGTTCTACTCTTTGGGTATAGTCGTTGGTACTCCAATCTTTCCAACGAAGCGTTTCCATTGCGGAACCCGTGTACAAACACTATTTCTGCGAATTCATGTTTTGAATACATTTTGTGGAGATCAATTTATCAATCGGCTGTCGATTGTATATCAGTTGAAACAATGTCAAATTGGAAAAAATGATTAAGAAAGAATTATTCTTTGTCTCAATTTTTTTTCCTATTCGACAATTAACTGCATTGCTCATAAATACGTTAGTTTATTATTCTCACTTAATTTTGTCTGACCATTTTTGTTTGACGAAAAATGGCTTTTCTACAAAATCTGTTGATCGTACGTAAAAAAGTTTCTAAACATAATTTTTAGGAAATTTTGCAAGGATAAAAATTTCATAAAATTTCAGAAAATTTATTGAATAAAAATTTTAATAAAAATGCATCTTAAGTAAAAAAAATGGAATAGCAAATTTTCGTAATTTTGAGTTTAACGAGCCATAACTTTTTTGTTGCTGTACAGATGTACCCAAACCATTTAAGACTTGTATGCACTACTAAATTATTTTTCCAAAATGTCCAAAACTATTTTTGTACCTGTACTATGTTAGTTTAGAACTTAAAGCGTTTAAAGTGGTTACACCTCCAAACTAGGGGTCACTCATTTTGATGGGCTGTAACTTGAAATGGAGTGAGAATAGACCCCCTTTACCATACAATTTCTTGTTCGGCGGAACTTCTGGAATATGCACATAAAGGATTATACTGCTAAATTGTATACAGGATGTCCATTAATTCGTCAACGGAACGTTTGGGAACTGATTCCTGGGCGTATTCTAAGAAAAAAATCGTTCTACTGTAAAGGTCTATCTCCAATGATGGCATCATATATCGGGGATTTAAGAAAAGACTTACTTTGGTGTACCCTGACCCATGTTAACGGAAAGTGCTCAGTTAGTCCTAAGGGCAGAAACTTATTGTGGGTCCAGGAAATACTGGCCATTGTAATGGCGTTTAAACAAAATCGATCTCTTGTTTGAGTCTTTAGATATCTAATTTCAAAGCCTGTTCTATTTTCATTGCCGGTGCTAACTTTTGACTTTGACGTAACTTTCTTCCAGAAAATTCCTTATTAACATAACGTTTTATTATTTTATTTTCTTATGAAAGTAACAATAGTAATGAAAAATCATCATCAAGTTTTCACAAAAACCCACAGATTGTACGTTACTTGGGAAAACCGACAGCAGATGTAATTTAAAAAAAAAAGTGTTTTTTTACTTTGAACTAGAGTTAGAGGCTAGGAATAAAAAATGATTTTATGTGCTTACGGATAATTTTTATTTTTTGTGTCTACTAGAATATTTATAACAGCTGCTTAAAGTGACCTCCTTGACTTTGTATGCTATATCCCGTTTTTGGATTTCACTGCGAATATTTAATGATGCTAATTGCTGCCTCACTTTTGATGACGCTTCGAGAATACGCTCATCCAATTCAATTAAATTTTCGGTTGAATAAACAAGTTCTTTCATTCTTCCCCAAACAAGAAAATCCAAACTGTAATGTCAAAAGATCTTGCAGATCAGTGAACTGATTCATTTCTCCCTATCCAACAATTACGTACCCGTCATCTAGCCAATTCTTAACCTCACGACCATAGTGGGCTAAAGTACCATCCTGTTCTAAACAGGATGAAGCTAGTTGAAGCAATGAAATGTCCTCCAATATTTCTGTTAAATCATTTCGCATAAACTTCAGATACTTAGTAGAGTTCATCCCATGTGGTAGTTTGAAGGGGCTGACTAACTTGTTTCCAATTACACCTGGCCACATATTGACGCTGAATTGAAATGATTTATGTCTGCTCGTATGTGGATTGTCCGAAGCCCACGTATGAAGACTATTCAAATTTATAATCCCATCTCTTGTAAATTAAGATTCGTCGGTCCAAAGAATTCTGCTAATAAACTTGTTGTCTTCCAAACTCCGCTCCAGCAACCAGTTAGAAAACTCAAGTCTCTATTCAAAAGCATTGGGAAGCAGTTCTTGTTAAGGTGTATGGTCGTGTAGATAAAGATTTTCTTCATGCAGTACATTAGAAATTTAATTTGTGGAAGCATTGAATTGCAAAGCTAAGCGTCTGATGCTGATTGATGTATCAGTTGTAACAGCTTCCAGTATTCTTTCATCAGTCGAAATCCTTCTTTCTTGTAGAGCTCCCGCATTTGGTCGTGTATTCGAAACTGATCCAGTTTCTCGAAGCCTTCAATACGTATTTCCAAATACTCCTTTACTAGGATGTCGTCGCATAGGATAAAGTTCATGGTTTCTTTGTTGCGCACTAGTTGAATTTCCCATGCACAGCCCATAAACGTAAATAATGTCAACGTATTCTTGGTTTGTAAATGCAGACATTTCAAATAGCGTTTCTAAGCAACTGTAACCTTAGCGCAAAAAAACTAAACTGATGAATTAATTTTTTTTTCTAATCTTTCAATCCATTTTTGTTTAGTAAATTTTCGTACTATGCCTTCAAATCCCAAACATTACTTTTTCTGAGAACTTTTAAGGAACAAGGTAAGGGAATGAGGGTTTGACAGGTAGTCAAATAAACGAGCACGCTTTAAAACTCTTTAATAGCTATTCAATTTTAAAACAATATTGGAAAATTAGTAATTCTTGGAAAATCACTCTTACGAGTATTGTAATCTATGGGGTTTTTTGCAAACTTGATGAAGATTTTTTTTTTTAATATTATTACCTTCATAAAGAAGATTGGAAAACATTATGTTAATTAGGTATTTTTTGGAGGAAAGTGACGTCAAAATCAAAAATTAGCATGGGCAATGAAAAGGGAACAGGCTTAGAAATTGAAGATCTAAAGACTCAAAAAATGCATCAACTTTATTTAAACGCCGTTATAAAGGCTAGTATTTCTTCTAAAAACAAACAAACTGTTAACATGGATCAAAGTAAGCTTTTTCTTAAATCCTGGATAAATGATGTCAACATTGAAGACAGACCCTTACTGTAGAACGATTTAATTCATAGAATATACCAAGGAATCATTTCCCAAATAATTATTGATGAATTAGGGGACACCCTGTATTCACAAATAAAACTAAATTTTTTTTCATATAAACAAACGGACTTGTTTGGACACTTGTCAAAATCTAAGATTTGGCTTCGCACTCATAGTGATCTCGCATGAAAAAACCAACACCTTCTGAAGAATACGAATTTAGGGAAAGCATAAAATGTGTAGTTAGGCAAGATATAATCTTCAACTTCATAAGAAAAATTCCATATTTCAGATACAAAAATAAAGTCGGGCATACATGCAAAGGTTTCAAGATTACACGACAAAATATGAAAATTACGCCGCAAACACCGAATATTTTGATGTACAATATAAGTAGATTTGAGATTATCAGATTCAGTTTCAAAATTATATCTGTATTGCTTCGAATAGCTGATGCGTTGAGATCGTGATTTACAAAACCAAGATTGTTAATGGAATTTAACATGATACACTAATTTTACATGTTATTTAAATCTTCGAAAAATCTTACAGACAGCCTCATCATTTTCAACTTTTCGTCGTAATATTTTAGAGTTTCTGAACCATAGGTATTTATATTTATTTATTTATTTATTTTTATTTATTTTATTTTTGTGTACATGCATTCACAATAAGAATTTACTTATAAAATTGTGAAAGAAAAGCATTTAGTTATAACTAAAATGTAATTATATCAAAATTATTATATTTCAAAAGTACGTTAAATTTCATATACTATAACTACATCGATTTTATTTATATTTCTTCTTTAAATGAAAAAATAAATTGGCATTTAAATTGCTTAAGAACGGGGAGGAGAGTAGGGGGGGGGGGGGAACTAGGTTAGCTGTTCTGTTTAAACAAAAGTTGAAGTTCGCTTTTAAACCGTTTCTCGTAAGTTGCATGGGAGTGAATTCCAAAGACGGATAGCAGCAACAAAGAACTGTCCCTCAGATATTAAATATGCAAATCGCGAAAGCAGTAAACAAGCCGATCTGTTGGATGCCGGAAACTGGATTTTTCCATAAAGATATGTTGGTTGCCTACCTCTAAGAATACTGAAAAGAAGAATGAGCTTGCGAAATTTGATATAGCTTTCGAATGACATGTTCACTAAGTTTTTAGTGAGATGTGAAACAATAGAAATATCTAATTATGGTATTGAACGCTACTTGCAGCTTTCGTTTGCTCTCAGCGTCGCACAGTGAGGCAAAACGGCCTCAAAGCTGGAAACAGTTCCTGTGCTGGTTTTAGACAAGTGAAACTTTTCAAATCGTTAGATATTACCTATTAATGGTAAATAAATTTATTGTCACATTTAAATATTTTACTTTTTATGTTTTAATTAAGAATTAAAGTATTTATTTAAGAACACATAAATCGAACAATTTTATTTACAATTGTTTTACATTTTTTTCGAGCTTATATAATATTTATATATAAAGACGTAATAAAGAATATACTCGTATACGAGTATAGTGCATAATATTGTTTTTCAATTGGTTTCAATGTTTTTACAGTGAAATAAAAGGTTGATTCAGCTAATGAAGAATCATCGTCGCTCTCAAATTGGCCATCAGATGCATTACCTTCACTTGCACAAATAATCAAATTAAAAACATCTTTAGGAAATAATTTAATTTTTTTTTAAGTTTTCTCAGACTTGTAATTAGTGGATCAGATGTTATCAACATCCAATTAAGAACATCTTGATTAGTCCTCTCCCGGGATCATTTTCTGGAATAGCTTTCGCGATATTTCTTAAAATTTTTATTTCTCGCCTCCTGAGCTTCTTCAGATAACTGTCCGATAGGAAGAAGAGCAGTGGATATTACATCTGATCCATGAATTAAGAGTCTGTGCACAGTGGGAGGCATAAAAAACCACGGATAGATGTTTACAAAGTGTTTAACAGTATTTGCGAATTTTTTGAAGTTTTCAATGTTTATTTCATATCTACTTGAAATTGCCACTAAAATTGTATGGATTTCTTCAATTAATACTATGTCAGCACCCAAATTTCGGAGACGAGGTTTGTATTATTAAAAAATCTACGAGCAGTGTTGCCATCATTTGTATTGCCAAACCCAGGTTTTGGTTGATCAACATTAAGCCCCATTCGATTTTTGTATTCATTTTGTATTTGAGCTTTGCTTTCTGCCACTAATTTTTTGACGTCACTTCTCGCTTGCCACTTTTTGATTGGCAGTTTATATCCAACTTGTAACAGACATTCAAACACTCTAATCCAGCAATGTAATATTGATAAACCAAACTCTAAAGTAGCAAGTTTATGAGGTTTTGACATCATCTTCTCTATATCATTGAATTCTTTAGAGCTTGCATCATAGAAAAAGCAACGTTGAGTGGAGGTATTATTGGCTAATGCGTTACACACTTTCCCATCCATCATAGTGAATAACAGCTTGTGAGTAATGCTAACAGTTTTGTCATCAACGTCCACTACCGAAGGGTTTAATTTCAGTATTTGTTCATCAACATGCATCTTTTCGGAAATTGATAGTTCTGCCGATTCTTTTACGAAACATATGTTTAAAGGACGACAGTATCTCGTAGAAAAAGGCCGCGGGTTTTGCCACACAATTTCTCTTTTATCCAAATTGTCAATAAACAGTTGCAATGGTATCATAGTAATAATAAAAACACTGGAATCATTAGCTTCCATTCCAACATATTTTTGTTTATATGAACTATGGCCTGAACTTCCGTTGAAGCCCCACTTTGATAACAACTCTAATTTGTTTAGTTGATCGTTGTTTAATTCCGTGATTATACATTTTTGAGATTTTATTAAGCGTTGTGGAAGTGCTGTGATTCATAAGTGCCTGAAGAAAAACTTCAGCGGAAAATGAAGCTACTTTGATACCTTCTGGATAACAGTCTTTTTTGGCATTTTGAATGACTTTATATGAAGGAAATATTTCCGGATCTTTGCTTCTAATGACATTGTACTGATGTCTCGTTAATTTTGCTTCTACGAGTGTCGAAAGGGTTTCTTCTCCTAACATCTTTGCTTTTTGTTTCGTTTCCTGTGCTTCATTAGCTTTTTTGTATTTGGTTGCACTTTTATGTGAACGCAATACGTGTCCTAGCAGTTCAGAGGCCGGTACATGACCTGCGGCTCTCACGCTTACCTTCGCAGCAAACCCTATTTCCATAGAGGAAAAATCTTTTCGTATATTTGCCGTTTTACATCGTTTTGATCTATCACTACATTCTTCAAAGTTCCCTTTTGGACATCCTCTTTTGTATGGGGTTGTATTGTATTGCCTGAAACCAATTGATGTTTGCAACCACTGCAACCACTTTTCGTTAATTTTCTTGAATAGTGATAATTTTCGATCTGATCTGAACCATTTTTCTTTGAATCTTGAAACAAACTGGGAAAGTGTGTGATTTAATGCAACCATCTTATCCGGAGGACAATTAGTGCGTTCCTGCAGGTCCAATTTCAAGAATTCTATTATCCAATGTTGTCCGCCCAGAATCGTTCATAATGTCGAATAGCTTCATCCGAGATAAAAATAAATCACTTGAGTTCGAACCTTGGGCAAAATGTGAACTAAATGTGAGTAATAAATTCACAAAAAAACAACCAAAAATGGCATTTCTTTTTAAATTAATTAAAAAAAAACGCAAATATTGGCAGCCGATCTCTTTTGAATCTATTAGCCAACAAGTTCAACTATATAGAAAAGCAAATATCTCGATGTGGAACGATGTGGAACGATGTGGAAACCTACCTTAAGCTTAAGGTTTTTGAAAAGACATAAGAAATGTTAGTTTCTGGAACACACTTCCATTTTTAATTAAAACAACTAAAAACAGGCACATACATGGTTTACCGCTGATTAGAATATTACTTAAACTACACACCTGAAGTTTTCGATTCCGTGTCTTGGCAATGTTCTATCTTAATTTTTAACAAAACTACAGTATTTTGAAACCAACACTTTTTTTCCAATTTTGCACATCACTTTCGCAATCGTAATAAAACTATGACTTCAAATGCTTACCAAAGAGCGGAAGAGCATGCAAAAGACTTAAATGAGTGATCATTCGATGCACTGACATGTTATCTAAAGGGAAACAGGCAAAACATTATCATTTTTCTCATATAATTTTTTGAATTGTTTCCAGTTTTGAGGCCGTTTTGCCAAACTGTACGTCGCAATTATAAAAAATTTCGCATGCATAAATAAGTATAGGAATAACTAAAGAAGCATCAAGAAGCAGTCTTGTTTTGAATGGTGTAACCTTTTGGATAATCCATAGTGTTGGAGCCAAAATTTGAATGTTCCAAATATTAAAGATGTCCGACTCATTTATTAACCTTCCCCAAACTCACCACACCCAAAAGCAAACTTTCCTTTAAATGAATTTACAATCCAAAATTATTCGATTGTATAACCTCAAAGCATACGGAGCATTTGTCTTAAATAAAGTACCTAAACATAATTAATTATTATAACATTGAAAAGTAGTGTTTTAATTGATTAGGAGAAGAATCTTTTCACATAGAGTTCGAAGAGCACCATATATTTTACCCGCTATAGAATTTATATGGTTGTTCCATATTAGTGTTCTATAGAAGACTACACCTAGATTTTTTGAAGAATCAATGAATTAAATATTTGAATCATTCAACAATATATCTGGAAAATATGGCAAATCTAATTCAGTTTTAGAAATAATCAAACATTTACATTTCCCTGGATTATTTACTAAGCCACATTTTAACGACCAATCTGAAATTCGTTGAAGCTCTTCATTTCAGTCATTAGCACCATGGGGCCTAACGGATAACTTCAATAAATCTGAATGTCATCAGCATAAATGTGTTTCGATGAGTTCAATATAACGCTAGCTATGTCATTTATGTAAACTGAAAATAAGAGATGCCCTAAAATCGGCCCTTGGGGTACACCTTTAGTTAAGGGAAGAAAATCAGATAGAACGCCCTCTAATGACACAGCCTGTTTTCGTTCACTTAGATAAGATGAGATTAGTTTAATTGCACAAGGAGAAATGGAAAGGTAGTGTCTTAATTTCTTGATAAGAATAGAGTGCTCTACCATATCAAAAGCCTTAGAAAAGTCTAAAAATACGAGTACTAAAAACGTAATATAGTCATTATCCAGTCTATCCCTAATATCTTCAACTACATTTAACAGCGCTGTTGTATAACTATGTTTAGCACGGAATCCTGACTGAACTTGAAGCAGCAAATTATTACGAATGAGAAACTCATTTACATAGTTGTTAATGCATGATTCTTTCACATATCTTGGAAAGAAAAGGCAGGATTGATACTGGTCGAAATTCATCACCTATTGAGTTTCTAGGGATCGGAATTATTTTTGCCAATTTTCATTGTTTCGGGAAAATACCAGTCATTAAAACTTTATGAACGACGTGCATTATAAATGGTAGCAACGTTGGCAAAAATGCCATAACAAAAACTTGACGAATCTCATCAACTCCTATAGCATGTGACCTAACACAGACAAAAAACTTTCTACTATATCGGTATCAACTACCCTATTAAAAGTGAAAGACGTGGGAGTTGGAGAAGCATCATTAAATAAACAATTAGCAACCGAGGTACTTAAGAGTGGATTTGACAAGAACCTTGCGGTTTAGGTCATTGCGATCCATATTGTTAGAGCAAGTTAAATTTTGTTTACTAATACTTAATTCACGAATACTCGTACTACATATTCCATGTTTTCCGACTATCTAAAGAGGAGCTGAAGCGGTTAGAATAAAATTGCGTCTTAACAATTTTTATCTCACGGACGACACTATTTCGTAAGTTCTTATAGACTTGATGAAGCTCTTTCAGCCGACAACGTTTCCACCGTCGATACGACAGATCACATTCCTTCATCAGCACTCAAATCTCATTTGTAAACCATACTTTGGCTCTTTCCCTAACAGTTCCTGTTTTGATCGGAACGTTTGTATCAAAAAGAAGATTTACCTTTCTATTTATTGGGTTATCTGGGTCATCTCACGGTGAGCGTTCATAAATTGGCCATTGCGATCGTGCGATTTGACACCACTCGATTATTTTCTCTGGGGCTACGTTAAGCCCTTAGTCTACGCTGACGAGCAAACCACTTTGAACGAGCTCAAGGCCAACATTCAACACGCTATTGCAGGAATAAAGCCGCACATATTGGACCGAGAGCACTGCACTTTTGAATTAATAACATTTTTTCCAACAGCAAAACTGGTACCTAACAGCTTATTGGGGCTCATTTGGTTTCTCGTCGTGTTCCAGCTTACAATACTTACCATGTAATTCGCTTAATGTACGCTTGATATAACTAAACGAATATAATATAACGAATAAACATACATTGCTGCACACCACGCATATGTATAGTAATTGATAATACGCGTCCGCAGAGATGGATTTCTGCTGTAGAACGCAGTAGTGAAGAGGAACCTAGCAGGCGATTGACCATCATGTCAGCGATTGGATCGGTGTCCATCCACTTTATGGAAGACTTTGCTGAATGATCTTGGCTTACGAGCTAATAAGATCCAGTTCGTGCAAGAACTGAAGGCGCTTAACCAAGAGGTGCGCTTACCGTTCGATGAACGAGCCTCTAAAATCTTGTGATTTAACACCTTTGAGGTATTATATTTTTTGTAAGCTACGACGATAAATATTAATTAATTTTAGATACCCATACTTCTAAAAGAAACACCCTTTAAAAGTTCATGGAATTAAATATTAAGTCCATCAAGTTAAAAAGTTGGTAATTAGAAAATACACTACCGCTCCATTGAAGTCTGAGAGGATACTCGTAAAAGTATCTCTTATATCAATAAATCCCAGTTAGAGTAAAAGTTAAAGGCCCATCGGCATTTATACCCAAATACTAAATAAAGGTTAACCTAAAACAGCCGATTTGTCGAAATATTTACATGGTCATTTGGCAACCCCTGGCAATCCCAGTGGTATATGTACATGGCAGAAGTTTTGATTAAAAGTTAAGTCCTTTTCAAAAGAGTTTTTAAACAAATACTGGAATTGCTCATAGCATTTTATCTATGTAAACGTTTGCGAATACATTTATTAACCGGAGTTCTAAAATACGGAAAACCATTGAAACTATTGGTTTTTCAACTAATCCTGCATTTATGGTGATAACTAGCAAACTAAAATTTAAGTTAAGCATTCTCGGTTACTAAATCTGGGAAAATATTTAATAATGTATAATATGTTAGCTATATTTTTAAGGTGCAAGCATATCCGTATTTGTTGTGACATTGCTTGGGTGTTGCCACCTGGAGTTATTAGTATTTTTTAGTTGAGGTCAGCTTGGAGTATATTATTAGCTAGAGGGTGTCCAAAAATTCACGCAAGAAGTAATGACCAGGAAGTGACTCATTTAGTAATTGAATTAATTTTCGGGCTGTGTTGAAACCACATGTCGCCCACATCCGTATATTGCAAATTAGCCATCAAGATGAAAAATTAGCATCGACATATTGTTGTTCCATTATCCATGAAACGATCTCTCTTCGCGGTGCGTGACCCATAGGCTTCAGTTCTTGATTCCATTACACATTGTATGTATGAAGAAGCAAATACTTCCTGAGAAAACGCTGTAGAGAGCTTCTCGAAATGTCGAATTCATGACCATGATGCCGAATTGTTGTTTCTGGACCCTTAGCAACACTCTCAGGAACTGTTTTGATGTTTTTTGTTGTACGACTTGTTAAAGAACGCCCAAAGCATAGAAACTAATTAATCCAGTCACCTTGTGCTTTTGAATTAATCTCTTCACAGATAATGAAGTTATATCACCATTCCGATCGTATTTTGTACGAAAATTGCGAACTGTTGCTGGCCAACCTTCATTACTTATAAGATATTGGTCGACAATGAAAGCGCGTTATTCTTTTCATTTTTAATAACCCTGAACTATCAGCTGTCACGCTGTCTTTTTTTTCTCGTTTTCAACATTTTACGGCACAAAGGGCAATTTTGGAATACTCTTTATAAATAGCTCCCTCCTATGTGGGTTCCTTACAAAGTTACTCGTTAAGCTGATAACGCATAAACTTTCAACCTTTAAACATAGTGCAAGTTGGCTGGAAGACTTTCGTCAGAGTACCTACCATTAATTTTAGCAAAATTTAAACTTCTAATATATCGCAAAACGAATTGCCCGTTTAATCGAATTGAAATCTGCAAGATCCGGAATTGGATCTTTATCGGTAAAGTGTTGAATGAAATTAAAGCTATCGGTTCCGCTATGATGGGTTCCAACAGAAAAACCAGTGAATCCATCAACTCTCTTCGCGAAGACATAGATGGTTATCTCCAGTCATCCACATCCAATCTCCATCTCCAATCAGGAATATACAATCATCCACCCTCAAAACAGTACGCATTTATATTTGATTTCATACTGGATAAAATCAATGAACTTATTGACGAACTTACTGCTAACAGAAGAGTGTTTAATGGCATGGAAAACATCTTCGAAACAGTACGCCACAAAACCGACGGTGTTTCACCCCATCTCCTACCGCCACAGAAATCTATTTAAAACAATTATGTCTGAATTATTTGAAAACGCAGCCTAATCATCGCCACATCGACAACCCAGTCTGAAAATTCTCGCACCAGCCCTTCGATCAAAATATTTAATGCTGATATAACTGCTTTAACGTCAACTCCTCCCGTCGCCGCCCAACGGAAACCTGCAAGACAATTTAACACCACATGGACACCTTCATAGTGTCAAAACAGACTCCATACAGTGAAACAGATGTTCTTCACTCTACTCATCAAAGGTGCCCTAAGTTCCACAGATGTTGCTTGGCTCTCAAAGTTTTTTCCAAAAAGAGTTAATAGTTGTATCATCATCAGCGAACTACATTTCCAGCACCTGACCACAAAAATTAACGTAATTTCGAGATTAACTGACCGGCTAGATTGGAATGGTTACTTGTAAACCTATCCAACACCAACCTTAGCTTTAGAAAGGTGGGTATCTCGGACGGATAGACACATCATAAATAAAATCACAACTAAATCTTAGCTAATAAACATCTTAATGATAAACATCATCTACTTCTCCTCCTTGGTATAACAGAAGACTTCGCTCCTTTCGAAACAAAAGAAATAAATGATGGACGGGTTTTCTTCGCACAAATTGTTGCTCTGACTACTTTAACTACCCTAAAACCTACCTTTAATTCACACAGCTCTATAACTGCCCCTCTCAGCGCTTTCTTGACACTCTGCAGCCAATCCTAAGTGTTTTTATCAATTCATCAATTATAAAAGAAAATCTGACACTTACCCCCTCTCGATCGATAATATACGAGTATCATCTACCAACCCACATACTACTGCCAACTATCATACTTTGCAACTTTTCCAAATAATCATTTGTAAACAACTTCTTCTTACCAGACTCCTTACATTTTAATTACCTTCTCAATTTCTCTATTGGGCCTCTCATTCTCTCTCTCTCTCTCAATCTCTTGAGCCTACGCTTGTCAAAGAAAAGTTACAAATACTAAATGATGAATTTCTACCCGGCCTAGACGGGCTCCTCGCAATATTACTCAAAGAGTGTGCCTCCAATCTTTCTCTCCCACTATTTCATCTACTCCTCACCCAAGGGGAATTTCCTCAGGTTTGGAAGACCTCTTTTATCATAACCTCGGTTCACAAAAAGGAATAAAAAAATGAAGTAACTGATTACCGCCTTATTGCTAAACTTTCCTACGTACAAAAAATGTTCAAAAGTATTTTATATGAACTGCTAAGCTTTCGGTGTAAGTCTCGTATAATATGGTATATCCCCCAGTCAGCATGGACTTCTGAAAAGTAAATCAACCACAACAAATTTAGTTGAATTCATAACCTTTAGGAGTTCTAGAAAACCATCAGTAAAGCGTTCACTTTGGGTCAGCCGTCTTAAGCCAGCTTTCAACTTCTGCTGGTGTCCAACAGGGCAGCCATCTAAGTCCTCTCTTTTCATCATAAATAAGACGATCTCGAGAGAGTTATTATTTACGCCGTTCTCCAAAACTATTTCTTCACCTCAGGTTGGGTTAAGGTTAGGTTAAAACAGAGGTGTGATGGATATGCCATAACAAAAACACTAGGTACCAAAACGGGCCCATCGCTATCTCTGTAGAACCAGTTAAATTTATATTCAAATGGCAAAAACCTAAACAATCTCCAAAAAGGCCTTTGATGCACGAAATTCATGTCCTTCTATTTCTCCAAGGTTTTCGAAAAAGTATTACATCCTCAACAGCTCGCATATTATAGCAGATCTGCAAATCTCCGTATTTGATAGATTGAGTCCCTCTGCGTGTTTCCGCAGGAGACAGTGTCCTGTCAGAATCCCTATTATTGCCCTAATCCTATCCCTGTTTAATTTTGCTAACTCTCTAGATCTTTTGTCGTCAAAAAGTGGCCAAAGAGTCTTGTATACCTCCTGTACTTCAAGCCTTGACCATCTAAGTTTGGCAGTCTTTGTGCCCATCACTATATAAAGGGGTGGCCTGGTGTTGGCAACCTCACTACTATCGCGTAGCCCTCCTTTTCTTGCAAGCTCGTCCGCTTGTTCATTTTCTGACTGCACAATGCCTTGAGCACTGTGCGACAGCCTCTGACTTATCAGAACTGGTATTTGTCGATCCCATTGCCTTAAGTCCGGCTTGGCTATCGATGCAGATGGCGATATCTCTTCCGGATACCCAACTCATATGCATTAGATCAGCCGCCTTAAAGACAACTAGAACCTCTGATCGGAAGACACGGCTTGCGTTCAGTATTCTTATATGTAGACACTCTTAGTTCTGGGTGTTCTGAAAAGATACCAGAACTTGTTGGTTCCTCTGTTTTCGAACCATCTGTACAAATTGCAAATACATTCGACTTGATTATTTAATTTTTTTCCCAGACCTTCCTCTCCGGTTATATTATACTACATATATAATACGGGATGTCGAAGTCGGCCAATTGGATTGCCTACCAGTAGTTCCGTTAGGACCGTGCCATGTCCGAAACTACTGCTCTTGAAGTAACCCAGATCAGTGAGTCATATTGCACTGTTGCCAGGAAGTTTTTTGATCTGAAAGTCAAGCGGTATTAGGTGCAAAATGGTATCCAACAATTTTCCAACTTCTTGATCCCGTCCGAAAAGTAATTTTCCGGAAGGTCTGCAGAATACTCCTCCGTGGCGTCGATGAATACCTCGCGTGAGCTGAACTTTTTATTGATGAGCCATCTTTTGAGGTTTGGGAAGAGATAATAGTTCGAGGGATCTAAGTCCAGTTACCAATCGACGCCAAAAGTCCGCCCGATTCCGCATCAGCAAGTCCAAACACTCTTTCGAAGTGCTCTAGCGTTCGTGCACGGCAGCGCGGCAGGATAACTTTTTCATATTTAGAATATTGCCCAAAATATGGCGTATGCGCTCATCTTCACTTTCCGGTCAGTCAACGCCATTTCATGTATTTTTTTGACATTGTCCTCTGTAACCGCATCGGAAGGCCTGCCGCTGCGGACTTGATCGGTAGTGGAGTTGCGACCACCACGAAACTCTCGAAACCAATATTTGACAGTGTAATCTGACGGAGCATTAGCCCCATAATATTTATCCAACTTTTCTTTTGTTTCCTTCGCCGTTTTGCCTCTCAAAAAATAATGTTTTATGGGAGAACAAAAATCGTTTTCTTGCATACTCAACATGATGCCAAACACGTCAACAACAATCAGCTGTCAAAACAAAACTAAAGACAGTATCGCACTGAAATTTTTCACGTCTGCCTAAATATGAACGGACTTCAAGGCACCGTAACCTTTTTTGCAGTAGCAGCGCATTCTGGTGGTCACGGAGGTTAGTTATATAAAATCTTGATCAAAAAGTTCCCGCACCACACCACCGTGTGGTGTTCATTTTGTTCCGATTTGAGTTCTGTTTTTTTTGTTAAGTTGGTAAATCTGTTGTTGACATTCTCTCTAAATCTTAGCATCATAGCTTGGTATTTGCAAAAGTTACGTAGCTAAGAGTACATCAAACTCCGTGTGGGTTGGCGATTTTTTACAATTTTAGAAATGGATTTTAATTTGCAACAACGAACTTGTATTCAATTTTGCTAAAAAAACGGATTTAATGGTGCGCGAACATTGGAAATGTTGGAGAAGTGTTTCGGCAACGATTCTCTAAAGAAAACGGTCGTTTACCAGTGACACGAGCTTTTCAAAAGTGGCCGTGAGTCAATCGAAGATGATGAACGCAGTGGCAGACCATCGACATCGAAAACCGACGAAAACATTGATGAAGTAAAAGAAATGTTGGTCAATAACTGCAAATTAACCATCAGAGAGATAGCGGAGGACTTGAACATTGCCTATGGATCCGTCCAAGACATTTGGGTTTCCGTCGTATTGCAGCAAAGTTGGTGCCAAAAGACCTCAATTTCATGCAAAAAAGAGACCGTGTTGACGTCGCAAAAGAGATGATTTGCGATGCTGAATCCGATCCCACATTCATCCAAAGGATCATTAATGGAGACAAGACTTGAGTTTATGAGTACAACACGCAATCCAGACATCAGGCAAGTGAATGGCGTTCACCAAATGAGCCGAGACCAAAAAAACCACGTCGCTTTCAGTCAAAAAAGAAGGCAATGCTCACGGTTTTCATGGATTACAACGGTGTAGTGTATCATGAATTTTTGCCAGAAGGCCAGACAGTAAGCAAAGTTAACAAATACGATCCAACAGCCACAGAATTCACCTAATTTGGCTTCCTGTGACTTCTTTCTGTTCAATCGAGTTAAAAAACCAGTACGGGGAACGCGTTTCAGCAGCCGAGAGGAAGTAATGGAAAAATTGCAGGAAGCACTGCTGGACATACCGAAAACCGAATATAAAAAATGTTTCGAGGATTGGATCAAGCGCTGGCATAAGTGTGTTGCAGTCGATGGGGATTACTTTGAAGGGGACAGTATAGGTTTAGATGAATAAACTTGTATTTTAAATTTTCTGAATAAAGACCTTGATAAGTTTTCTACTTGGTGTCTAAACATTTGTAAGATTGTAAGAGCAATCAGTCTCCTCCTCTAAAAAATTTGCTGCTGGACGTCCACAATTTACAAATATAATTATTAAATCGCTATCAATAACCATTTGACATGGAATTAGTTAGCAATTCCTCCGATATTAATGGGGCTGAGGAAGAATTTGTCAAATGCATTCAACTTTTACGGCCAGGCACCTAGAGGCTACCGCCTTTAAGACATACACTATCCAGATTATCCAACACTCTGAAAGCAAAGAAGAATGGCGTTGATGAGTTTTCCTGATGGAGATAACGGTGATACAAGAAAGCCAAGATGCCCCAGATTGCTGAGATATTTAAACATATTTGGAGCACAAGCCACTAAATTATCCAAGGACTAAGTCAGAATTGCGTCAAAATAGAACCCACTTAAATTCATCAAACTATTTGAGATAATAAAACACGTCGATGTTCGCTTCGAGGCACTCCAGAAAATGGGGCGAACCAGTGTAACATACCACAGATATTAGTCATGCTATCCGAAAATATGCAATACAGGAGCTTATAGCTAAGGAGACAGTGTAATGGGAAGCTGAAGGGACATTGATTGAAGAATTGTTTTATGTACCTCATGCTGGTCTTCCCTAACATTAAGCATTAAGCCTAAACTCCAAAAAACGCTTCAATATATTGTATTTGAATTAGTGTGCATATTCGTATGACCACACTAATGACATCGGACTCCCTTAAGTAGAAATTGATGGCCTCCTGGATGTAACCCATAGAAAATCCAAATTATAGTATATGCGAAATTAGTAAAGAATGCATCTTTGACGGGTTATCGGGAAGTTACAGCGACTGGACTTTCCTGGCCACCAAATTTTCTATTCACAGATTGTTAAAAAAACGTAAAAACAACAAAAAAAAAACCGCTCTAGCAGAGCATGGTTTCGATTCACGGACCTCTGGGTTATGGGCCCAGCACGCTTCCACTGCGCCACTCTGCTGCCTGATTTTCCGTTCTCTCTTCATTAATCTATTTTTTGCCGTGTTAAGATACGCAAAAATCAATACTCTCCAAAATAATCAAAACACAGAATGCCAACATATGTACATATGTTTCATCTTGTAATGTGTAATGGAGTAATCCGAGTTGTCCAATTTCTAGGCCCTTTATTTATAATTAGCGCGCGCTCAAGGTGTTTTTGGCACCCCAATGGCATTCAAAGATTCTTCTTTCACTACCTACTGAAAGAAATGAAAATGTTCATTCGCTGGTGAAAGAATCACCCACTTTTCATAATCGTTCGGTGCAATAGTGAGACATTTCAGTTCGTCAAATACTGATATCGGCACGAACAGTACAGTCGTCTAGAGACGACGAAAGAACCTTTTTGATTATCTAGGGATAAGCTATCACAAATATCCAGGATATTACTGAATTAAAATCATATTTTAGTGATTTTACTGCCTAGCTGGGAAGAATGGTATAAAAAAACATTTTTTGTAGTATAGGCTAGCCGTTACCAGGGTGGGCAAAGACTAACCTATTTCAATAGAGGGTGGTTGATTGAAATATGAAGTACCATATCGATAGACCAAAGATATGTGTTACGATTTGCTAAAATATTCATTGGGCCTGATAAATACTTGGTTTCGTCCAAGGTAAGTATACATTGCGTGTCGCACAAGAGATCCTAGACTTTTGCGGACGAGATACGTAGATACATACACATATGTAAGTAAATGGTGTTTTTTTTAGAGGTTTCGTTTTTAAACTAGCAACACTGTTTCTACAGATCGTCAATTTGACAGTTGAAAGTTGATTTGTGGTTACAACACATTTTATGAGAATTAGACTAACGCCAGAATAACGCGTGCAAATTGTGCAGACTTATTTTGAAAACCAAACTTATCGTGCGCTACGTCCATTCTACGGTCGACATCCTCGTCCATCAGAGCAAGTTATTCAGAACACGATGAATCGTTTTCCCACCACGTACACTCTAGTGGATAATACGCATCTCCAAAGACGACAAACAGTGCGAACAGTGCCGTATTGGACAGTGTAGAGGAGAATCCGAATGAGTTGATTCGCCATGAAAACATGATTCAGCTTGATCCTCATTTTCAACGAAAAATTTTGGTCTCCGATGAGGCCCATTTTTGGTAAAATGAATATGTAAACAAGCAGCATTGCCGAATTTGAAGTGGTGAAAATCCAGAAGCGTTTATCGAGATGCCCTTACAACCATTAAAACTCACTGTTTGGTGTGCTTTATGGGCTGGTGGAATCATCGGCCCATATTTCTTTAAGGACGATGCCGGCCAGAATGTTACCGTCAATGGAGAGCGCCATGATTTCGTAGATGATTTCTTACATCTTCGTTCCTCAATTGAATGACATTGACGTGACAGTGCTTTGCTTCCAACAAGATGGCGCAACATGCCACACGGCGCGCGACAAACATTTGTTGAACGCATAATTTCGCGTAATGGACCTGTAAACTGGCCTCCATGATCCTGTGATCTCACACCTTTATATTACTTTCTTTGAGGGCATGTGAAGTCACTGGTCTATGCCGGTGAACCAGATAAGTGGGATGATTTCATTCGCCGTGTTATTGCTGATATTCGACCCCAGTCGCTCGATAAAGTTGTCAAAATTGGACTTCACGATTACGCTTCATTCGAGCTAGCCGTGGCGCGCATATGCCCGATATTATGTTGAAACACTAAGGGTATAAAGTTATCTATTAAATAAATATCATATCAAGTGCTTTATTTCATATTGAATTTGTATCCCTCTAAAAAAAACTCTTTATTTCGGAAGAGACACACAGGTCCTTTGCTTTTTCTTTCTAAACAGAGCACTCATACAAAGAACCAGCCCGTTGTAATGTAGGCACTTCTTGTACAATATGTTCCTTTTGAACTGGCTTGGATATATAATAATAATTCATTGCCATCAGGATTGCGTATATGCACACTATAGTATATCTGCTGCAGCAGCGGAATCTAAGGTTCTTGTCCTCCAAAAGATAACAGTGCCGTATCCCACATGTTTTTTGGATGAATAAGAGCACCTGTCGAATGTGTGCATATAGCGCGAGCGAAAGAAGTCAGGGAAGGAAAAAAGAGAGATACCGATGAGCGTTGGTTTTAAATGTTTGCAAGTTATAGTGACTAGGAAATAAAGTGCTCGGCAGGGCATTCCATCAGCGAGTTGGAATGGCTTAGGAAAGCATCACGATATTTGAAAGTACGCCCAAGGTGGGCTTAAGGATGTACTGATGTTACGCGAGACGGATGTTACGACTAAAAGTTTGAAGGGATGGAATGTTACTGGCAATTTTGATAGTGCACTGGTGGTGAAAATAGCGATATATCACGGTGATACAGGAGACGTTACATCGGTGTTCGATTGTGTCGAATGACTGTGTAATATTGACATCACCTACTAGTTTTACCGCACGATTTTGGACCATATCTAGCAAAAGCAAAAAAGTTTTAGGCGCACCTGACCAGATGTGGGCACTGCACTACAAGTTTGGGCGAATGAAACCTTATACTCGTGTATTGAGGCCAGATCACAGGAGGTGAAATATTTCATACATCGCTTGAGGAAACTTAGACATTTCGCAGCATTTTCGGCGACATTATATATGTGGTCATTCCAACGAAAGTTGTCATTGACACACATACCTAGAATGGAAAGTTTTTCGGTTTCAACGATGCAAGTACCATTCATGGATAATGGATTTAATGACAGCAGACATCATTGTGTTTTGGAAGCATTAAATTCCACTCTGTTGATAGTTCCCTAATTGGTTATGCTGTCAATATCGGAATTTAATGAGCTCAAAATATGCTGCTGTTCAAGATCTACAGCCGAAGAGCAGTGACGTGAATATAAAAAGCAGAGAATACTGTAACCAGCAAAGGAATATATTGGATTAGAAGTAGCAGACACGAGATTGTTGATGAAAATTAAAAAGAGTGTCTGAGACAGAACGGAGCCCAGGGACACACCAGCCTTAATTTTGTTAATATCAGACTTGAAACCATCCAAGACAACTTGAATTGAACGTTGCGAAAGATAATTTCTAATTCATTGAAGAAGAGTGTCATTAATCCCAAAAGCATGCATTTTCGACAAAAGAGCCTGATGCCAGACTCTGTCGAATGCCTTAGAGATATCAAGTGCAGTTATCTTGCTTTGGCCAGATTGATGTGTGCTTTGGTTCCACTTGTCGGTGAGACATTCCATAGAATTAGCAGTGGACCTGTTGTTACGGAAACAGTACTGCCATTCATTAAGAAGTTTCGTGTTCCGAGATATTTCATGTGTTGATGATTTATCAGCGTTTCCATGACCTTGGAAAGAAAGGACTTAAGTGCAATGGGTCTGTAGGAGGAGAGAGAAGAAGATTCGCCTTTTTTAGGGACTGGCTGGACAAATGGAGTTTTCCATCTGCTCGGAAAGTGCCCTAAAGAGTAGAATTGATGAAAAAGCTTATGCAGTGGTTCTGTGGAAGATCACCTCTACGGAAGAAAGGGAGATATACCATCGGGACCTGTGGATTTATGTATATCAAGATCTTCAAGTACTCTGGCTACTACAAGAGTGCGAAAGTGGATTTGTCCCACTGAAGGTTCAATGCACTCAAGTGTAGGCGGGGACAAAGCACAAATTAGCAGAATGGCCTCGTCCAAATAGCTGACAGCTGGAATGTCATTGTAAACGAGCGCTGGTATGGAGGATGAGGTAGAAATTCTAATGTTGTTGACGAGCGACCCAACATTTTTACTACCCTTGGGACATTGTAGTATTTGTCAGTCTTTGGCATATTATTCGCCAAGGAGTTTAGTATCCGTTCTCATATCGATGAGATGATCCTTAGTCAACTCATCACTTGGATTTCTTGAACGGTGGTGCGAGGTATTCTCCAACCCGTACCTAACCAGATCTCCCTGTGTTACCTTTGCAAGCCCCCTGCTTGAGTATGCCCGTCAAGTTTAATCCAGCTTTTACCAAGCTCTTGTTGCTCTCCGTGGTCTGACCTGAAACGGCTCCTACCTAACTATAGCAAGACAGCCTCAAACTTATCAATTTGAATTCCTAGAGGTTCCATCGTCTGCGCCTCGCTTTGCAACTCTATTTCCTTGAACGCAAACCCCCGTGTCTAACGTTGCCTTCGCTAATGGTTCCAACGAAGCTATCGAAAGGTCAACTCAAACCTTTCCGTTTTTGACTTCAACCTGATCGCTCTTCAAACACTATCTCCTCCACCACTCCCGTGATTCCTTTTGTTAATTTTTAAGTCTTAGTTTTTAAGTCCTAGTATTAAGCCAAATAAATGGTAGCCTCAGCCCCCACCGAAATTCAATTAAAAATTCTCAATTACATTTCGTACGAATGCCTTTCGTTCAACTTTTGGCACTGCCGAGAACTAAAGCAGACATGCCAATTACGAGCAGCTGAATCAACTCCACCCATGCTTCTGTTAATCAAAGAATCATAATAACCTTACGATCTCGAACAAATGGTGTTATCATTTTTAGATTTTATTTGATTGCTTCACACTCCCATCAATTACTGAAAATCAGCGGAATCACCTTATTCAACTGGCCGACCCATCGGCTAACGAACCTTATCAAATAGATATTTTAGCCAGAAAACCTTGGGTTTCTTTGATTTGGTGTTTACTGGCAAAATTCGCTTATGAGAAAATCTGCCAACTCCACAAAAAACTCGCTTAGGTTGGATTGTGTCAGGAAGTTACAATTCTGTCCCATCAATTGGTGTTAGTCTTAATGATGCTCACCTAGGTACACTTTTCTACTGTTTCTGGGAAATTTAATCAAATGTTCAGGACACTACTCTGTCAAACTACCTTTTAGAACTTCGCCTGGGCAATTGGATCCACATTTGAAGCTGCTAAGAAACGGTTCTTCAACCTAGAGGCCAAGCTGAATATTAAGGACCAATATATTGAGTATAAATATCTTAAACACATGATCGAGGCACGAGGCATAGTGCAAAAACCACACTTCTTCTTGCCACACCACTGCGTTTTAAAGGAACATAGTACAACCACAGAGCTTCGTGTTGTTTTTGATGACTCTGCAAAGACATCATCTGGTATATCGTTGAATGATATCTTAATGGTAGGGCCAACCATTCAAATTGATTTATTTAATGCCTTATTAAAATTCCGAACTCATCGTATAGCAGTTATTGCAGACATTGCAAAAATGTATCGTTGAGTAAAGGTTCGGTTTCCGGATGATAATATGCAATGTATTCTCTGACGTGATGATGTTTTAAAGGACGTTAGTATTTGCAAGCTCAATGCGGTTACATACGGAATTACACCTGCTTCTTTTTTGGCTATTCGCAGTCTTCACCAACTTGTTCTGGAGGAACAATCCAACTTTCCCATTTGGTCAAGGATAATCAAATCTGATTTCTATGTTGACGATTTATTAACAGGGACTGATTTGCTAGAACATTTATGCAAAATAAAGGATGATGTATTGCCTTTTCTTTTACGGGGCGGATTTCACTTAAGGAAGTCGTGTTCTAACTCTATGGAATTTTTTTCACATGCAGGAATTTCTTCAAATTGATGACGGCAAAGTAACAAAAGCTCTTGGTCTTATTTGGATTCCTAAATCGGATTAGTTTTGCTTCTCATATAAAACATATATTTATTTCTTCAGTTAAAATAATGAAGCGTGGAGTATTATCAGACAGCAGTTATTCTACAGTCAAAGGTAAGCACGGTATGTGTTGCTACCATAGCTGTCAAAGAAAATCACAATCGTTAAGGTAATTAATGAGTACATTAGGTGTTTCAAAGTTCAACTTCCAAGCAAATCAAGGGAGATTTAGTAGTTCAGCGAGTTCATCCATCACGACCATTAGGATATTCATATTCACTTGTCTTCAGAGATGACGGCAAATGGTCTGTACTTCTTTTAAGATTACTGGATGTATGCTATCGGTGCTAAGCGGCTTGAAGACATCACATCATGTTATGTTTCTCAGCTCACTTGAAGCCTTGGTGAAATGAGGTGGTTGCGAGTCAATTCTGATCAGGTTACCAAGGAAGTAAGTCTCTATATTCGACTCAGTGTAGGAGCCATCAAATATTCTGAGAGTTTCCAGCCTAGTTTCATTCAGTATTTTGATGTCTTCGCAAAAGTCTTTGGAGATGCCTTATTTGATATACCATACGAATTGGTTTTAATATTCTCTGTGCTTCATGTTATAAATATTCCAGTCTTCCTTTAAAATAGTCTTAAGAGGCTTACTGAGAAGTGTTCGGGTTACGTAGTCGCTAAACATCAGGGTTCAACCACGGAACGGGCTATACCTAGAAGTTTTACCTAGCTGAAAATTCCAGCTCAAAACTTTTTGTGAGGGCATCGTTTTGATTTTGAACATTATCCTCTACCTTCTGCTTCGTTTTTAGATTAGGCGGATGTGATAAGTCCCACCTTTCTAGAATTACAGTATCCGGTGAGATCAGCGGTAGTACCGAACCAAGTAGATTATGTCTACAGCAACTAGATTACCGAAGCCAAGGTGATGAGAGCGAATTCGAAACGAAAGACAAGTTTTTGGTCTTTCTGTCGTCATATTGAGTGGTGGAACCCCATGGTTGCTCCATTAACATATTGTGAAATCCGTTGCTTACTGAGCAATTTCGCATCGGGCAAAGACGCACCATCACTTTTGCGTAGTGCCTCCTGATAAAATAAATATACTAAACCAACGATAAGCGTTCCTTATCCAATTTTCAAACAAACCTTTATCTCCTCCCATTGGCCTAGAACCCAATCCAATAGCTCAGTCGCAAAATGCACATCGTGCATCTCTCAACCAGCACGAAAAATCGAAAGAAGCTGGGGACAAGTCCTTGTCGAATTGCTTGTTGTAAGGAGCTCTTAGTAAAGTGTCGAGCACGCAAAAAGTCGCACTCCTCAACAAATCCAGTTAAAATGGAAGATGAGAAAAGGTCACAAACAACTGGCTATGGGCAAGTCCGGGATGAATGTTTGGCCGAATACCAAGGAAACGTGGTCATCGACACACTGAGAATTTTAGATTTGTTCAAGTAGTGCTTCAAACACCTGTTGAATGGATATTTTGAAAACGTAATATACCAATAAGAGGAACCCAATACCAGTTAATGAAGAAGCTGTCCCTCATTCATATAAAAAAGAAATTTGCATAACTATAACAGAACCATAACTACAGAGTCACTGGCATTAATGATTTACCAAAAAAGCTTTGCAAATACCGGCGGCATGCAACAAATAAATATTCAAGTTTTATTTGGCGCATATTTGAGCGCTACTGAAATATTGGTTCCATATCTCTCATCCATGAAAAAGGCGATCCGAAAGAAGTTTATATTTGAAAACTATGTAGTTGTTCTGGCTGTGCAATCCTTACAACTATGTATGTATCTAGTGAAATGATGAGTATTTACAACATTTTAAAATAATTTGATTGGGTGCGTACTCAAATTTATTTTTAAAATTTGTTCAATGTAAAATGTGTCTGATAAATTCTACCTCACCGTTGTAGAAAAGCTTAATATTACACTTAAAGGCGAGACTTGGAAAACTAGGGAGTACTCGTATATATGTAATTTAAATTTCTTTGAAGATGAGTATCGAGGTAGAAGCATGTACCGTTGTAGAACTTAAAATGTGCCAAGTCGATTATACTTCGTAAGATTATCGGCACTAAACTCCTTTACACACTCAACCTGTGTATTGAAATTGCCGAAGAAGGACTTTTTTCCGTATGGCGAGGCATTTTTATTTTTTGTTTCTATTGGAACAGAGCAATCAGACACATACCTAGTCCACTGTACTCCTTATAAGATTCAATGGAATCTTTCAGTCTTTCAACCGAAGATGAGTAAGCGCTTCAGTGATAAAGTACCTCCAGTACCAGCACCCATCACGTCAACGTGGGTTACCTGCAGCCTGATTCGAGCGTAATCCGGATAGAACTTTCCTGGATTTTTAACGTAAACCACCTGTCATTTAAGACCTTATGTTTACGAGATGCCCATACATCCATAGGGAGCAAGGATACACCTTGCCATCGCTTACCTACATTAATAGTATAATACCAAAGCAAAACTTGTGTTGGGGGCACAAGTTCCACCCTTGGTATGAGTCGAGGCCGACCAAAACCTCTTGCTGTTCTTAGGGTCACAGCACCCAGTACTTATTTGCAACTCTACAATGGGTTAAACCAAGGAAAACCCGTACCCGCGATTTGGGTTTAAACCACAGCCACCATGACGCTCCCACAAGGGGGCCTACCTCTAACAAGTCAGGCCCGGACTGAAATCCGGGGGGCTCCTGACTCCCATGGTACCGTGATTTAAGTCCTGGTATGGACTACCGGCGGTCCAGCCACCAACAAGACCTATGACCGGCAACTTGTAACTGGTCAAATCGTAGCAACCATTCAGAGGCTGTAATCTGAAGATGTTTACGATAAGACCAGTAATATGCTCTGCCCCCGCTTTTTATTAGACAACGTCATTGATGGAAGAAGCCTTGATAATTGGGCGGGGCCCACGTAATCCGGACAGTCATAAAGGTAGTGGTCTGTCTAAAAGACAGCAGGAAGGCCGCTGACCTCTTAGAGACATCGGGAAGCATTCCTTCGGTCTGCCGCCAGCCTGGAGAGTTATGCAATCTACAGTTGTCTTAGGAAGCAGATAGACTCAACACAGGTCCTGAAAAACACTCCGCTGAACCTTGCCTAGCAAGTTCATCGGTGATTTCATTTAACGTGACCCTAATGTGAACTTCGATGCTTCGTCCCCTCCACCGATTCTTCACACTATAGTTCGTTGCCGTCAGGACGGCGTATAACCCTGCTTGGTAGAGAGAAAAAAGTTTCCATGCTCGTTAACGTCCTCCAGAAAGACATCAACGCCGCATCCTTTCCCGGCCCAGATTCTGGCTGAAACCAGCCTTGGGCACAGAGAAGGTCTACATCAGGCCTCATGTCTATAAAACCAGAGTCATAAGACAGTCAGCGCGCAGGATTATCAAAGCTCGCGTGCGTGTTGTACCAAAGATCACTTTCTCGTAAACGGAAGATGGCTTTGAGAGTGCAGCCCATGTAAGAGTATCAAGAGGAAGGAGACTCGTCAATGGAGCCAGGCGTGATATGGAAAGCCTCCATGCAGCTGAGGCAGACCGTTCTTTCGACTCTGGTAAAAGCAGCAGCAGCAGCAATATATTTTCGCGAGAGGATAAAATTGGCATTATAGATCCAGAAGACCACTCCGGTGACAGGTGACATGTCGGTCTTGCCAACATCCTTTACACTGCCAGAAGGCGCCTTAGAAACTTTCGGCGTAACATGTTTAGTCCATAGAAATTTGTTATCTTGGATGATACCTAAATACTTAGCTTTTTTGAGGAATTAGATGGTGATGCTTTTAGGTACTAGATGGGCCAGACCAGACAGCTTCCTCCTTCTCGTAAAGAGAACAACTTCAGTTTTGAAAGGATAGACTGAGTGCCCATTTCTAGTGCACCAACCGTCGATCATGTGTAGGGCTCATCCGCGTATGCTTGTACATAGATGTCAGAACTATTGAGTGCTTTGAGCAATAAGTAGACCAACATGCACTATATTATTCCTTCTTGTCGGGTGCGCCTTCACCATATTTTGAAGCGCACTCGTGCAAGATCTTCCGCGTCGGTGAGCGTGTTGCATCGCAGACGAAAGATACAAGCAGCAAAGCAGTTATATGCATTAGCATCGCTGCTTATGATAAGACCCATCTTCCTTGATTCACAGTATTCAATAAATTCGGCTACGGCCTTCGGTGGTGGTGGTAATAACGAATCATAGAGAAAACAATCAGACGCAAAGAAGAATTTGTGCCATTATCTGTTCGATTCATAGCTTGTGTCTGCAGCAAATAAATCTTTGCTGTAAAACTGCCCAAGTTTTGAGAACGACAAGTCCTCCTTCTTTTCGGTCGCTCGTCCTATAGTGGTCTGAAACCCTGTAAACAACGGAAACACCAAACGCGTTTATTCCACACCCATGATTCCTGTACGGACATTATGTCAGGTTTTGTATCCAATACGTAAAGCCTCCTAAGGATGCAGTAGTAGATTTAGAATGTTGAAATTTAGTCTGAACCCATAAAATAGAAGTGTACTGGGGTGATCGTTTGCTATCTGATCTCATTTGGAAATAAAGTAGAAATTAACTATTCCAAGATGCAGATAGGCACGTGAGTCATACCTAGACTTGTCTAATCCCATAACAAAAGAAGAACTCTCTTTTTTCTCCAATTCTTTCTCCACTTGTTAGAGGAGATTTTCCACTTTTCAGTGTCTAGTCCAGCGTTCTGGGTATGAAGACGCATCAGCACACCCTCAGTCTCCATGAATTGCCCTGGAACCCTGAAGATGGCGCACATCAGTTTCGGTTGTCTAAAAACCTCGAAAGGCTTAGTTTCCAGGGGTGGTCTTGTTCAGACATTCAAGAGTTTGCTGCGTGGATCACTTAACTCTTTGAGTTCCGTTTTCCTTACCATCGCCCTCTGCTTGAATGTAAACATTATCTGCTGTGGCTAGCTCCAATAGTTGGCCGACACAGTGTTTGCATTCATCTTCGTTCAGACTGTTGTCATTGCCAGCTCTCCCAATTCGGAGCGCCAGAGAGGAGATAGCGGTATTCTTATAGGTGCACCGGTCTCGTCGCCTTTAGCGTTTCGGGGTTTCCTTGGAGGTTGGTTTTCCTGACGGAAGTTCACCCAAACTGCAACTTGCGCTGGTGGCAGCACGGGTTCCAGCCGGATCTTGTGCGCTTTGAAAGCTACCACCAGAAATCCGTCGACGAGAAGTACTGCCTTTATTGGTTGTTGCACGGGCCTTATGCAGACAACGTGTGCGTGCAAAACCACCTCTGAATTTGTTTCCGTTCCGTTCCGGGTTTGACTCTTCATGCGATTTCCGTCCACTGGAACCGCAGCCTTTGTTGGCTGCAGCACTGGTTTCATCCAGCCATCATGGGCGGAAAGATCCATCGACAGAGCGAGTGCCTGAAGTTTTGTTCTTCTTAGCCTTTTTCGGGACAACGAGTCAAGGATCTTATGTGAATAAAAGTAGAGAAGACTTAATTCCACGGGATGGCCATACATCCATGGGAGCCAAGACACGCCTTGCCATTGCTCTCTGCCAATTCACTTTGATACCAAAGTAGAACCTGTGTCGGAGTCCCATGTTCCACACTTGGTATGGGTCGAGGCCGATCTAAAACCTCATGCTGATCTTAGGGTCATAGCACCCAATACTTATTGCAACTCTACATTGGGTCAAATCAAGAGGAAGACCTTTCCGGCGATTTCGGTTTAAACCACAACCACCATGACGCTCCCACAGTGGGTGCCTACCTCCACAAGTCAGCCCCGAACTGACATCCGGGGGGTTCCTGACTCCGATGGTACCGTGATTTAAGTCCTAGTAGGATCCGCATCCTGCCGCAAATAAGACCTATGACCGGCCACTCGTAACAGGTCAAATCATAGCAACCTCCTGTGGCGTCTTCTGAAAACCGTTACCAGACCAGTACTTTGCTCTGCCCCTGCTTTTTATTAGACAACGTCATTGACAGGTGAATCCTCTCAGAACAGAAGAAAAGGGTGCAGTTTGAGATCAGAGAAGTTGATCGATTTCAGTGGATATTAATTCCGCCGACCTGTTTCTCTTCTCCCTCGCCGCTGGGGGAGTGAGACTTGTAGCACTCGACAGCACTTGTCTCATTGCGCCGTACGTTTGTCCCACGTGTCCATGGGCAATCTTTCAGAGTGCGCCTCTTCTGGAGATCGTTCTACCTTTTTAGTTCCCCGAGACAAGCCACCAAAACAGCTGTCTGACCAAGGACAGGTCTATTCTAATGGATTTTAATCGTAAGAGATAGGACCTCTCTGGTACTCTCTCCATCATTCCAGCCCAATCTACCGAACCTGACGCAGAAAAAATCGCAGGAGTAGTCGAAATCAAGTGATCCAGCAGCTCTTGGGTCAGAATGGAAAGACCACGGGTGGATTGCTGCTATGGAAGTACTACCTGGAATATTATCCTTTTGGGTCACTTGCTTACTTTTAACCGTTTTAGGTCTAGTTTGAACGACTTCTACGCTTAGTTCGACGTGTCACCTGGGGTCTTTTCAGAACCTTAGGATCCTAGGCTTTTAAGCTTTCCTCCCACGACTAGGCAGCCAAGGAAAGGAAGGGTGCCTTGATATAATGAAGATCTGTTTTTTTCATTGTTTACATCTGCCAAAAACTAAATGTTGGCTTCCTTATCAAAACTGTTTTAAGCAGCATCATTTGGTGGCCGTGGCTCAAGTCGTAGTGAATTGGCTTCCCAATCGGACGGTTCGGGGCTCAATACCAGCCGTGCCCGAAAGACATTCTTTTTTTCAGGCAACTAAAATCTCATTAGATGAACGGATGCCTAAAATACAACAACAAGTCAATTTGCACTAATAATTTAGTGCTCCTAACCCATAAGCTATGTCTTTCGTCGTTTCTGACGGTATTTATATTTTTCTATTTATTAAACAATTTTTTATGGAAAAAACAGTAGAACTTGTAATCTACCTAAAATCAAAATAAATCTTCTGTCTTATTGTAAACATATATTATTCTCGTACAATACAATGTTTTTTCTTGTATGGATTACTCCTTTTTTTAAGAAAAGTCGTCACCCATCTCTTTCGTTCTTTTATAATTTTACATTTTTTTTTCTTAAATCTAACCTAATCCTACCTTAATTTACATATGTAAGCCGACCATGGCTAAAAATTTAGGCTGACCTCCTATGAGGCTACCTAGTACTGAAGGAATTCGACGAGGAAGCTTCCTCTCCTTCAACAAGCCACCAAAATTGTTGGTGTTGCCGAGCAACATCCCTCATCTCGCCACTCCCTACCGCCATACTGAACCGGAGTCGATCCGCACTGAAATGTGCTATGACTGCCGATGGCTTAAAAGACATTGTTGAGGAATTTGCGGAGCGGTTTTCAAGTCAAGCGGCATACATCATTCATATCTGTGATACAAAAACCTCAAACCATGAGAACTGGCAACTTCAAACGTAGAGGAAGCAACAGAGCCTGAAGTTTACAAAATACTGTGTCAACTGAGTGACAAAAAAGGTCCTGGAGCAGACAACATTAGACCAGTTGATCTCAAAATAAATGCTATGTGTCTCACTCCTATAATCACGAAGATCGTATACCCTAGTTTGTGTCAGTCCTGTGTGCCAAAACTAATGAAAACTTCAATAATTCGCCCAATATACAAGGGAGGAATAAAAAAAGATACGGAGCATTATAGACCGATTTCAATTCTACCAACGGTTGAAAAATGTTTGGAAGAGGTAGTTGTTAATCGTGTTAATTGTTTTATGTCGAAGCACAAAGTGATTCATCCAAACCAATTTGGTTTTCAAAAGTGCAAGAGCACTCAATCGTTACTGGGGGAATTTAGCAACGTCGTGAATGCTGGACTGAATAAAAACCACCACGTACTTGTGCTCTTTATAGATTTCAGCAAAGTGTTTGATACCCTGACTCCTGAAAAACTTGTGGAGAGCGTCAACAGATTAGGACTGGCTTAAAAGCTATCTGAGTGAAAGAAAAATATAAGTCAAGATATCTGACACATTTAGCAAAAAAAGAACGATCAAATACGGCGTGCCACAAGGTTCCAAACTGGGCCCCATATTATTTATACTGTTCACAAATGAACTACTAAGAACATTTAAAAAAGCTACTGCATATGCCTACGCTGATGACATCGCAATCGTCATGAAACACAAGGACTTGCACTTAGCCATAAAGATACTGCAACACGAGTTCAACCTTGTATCTGAATGGTGTCATGACAACGGCCTGATGATCAACGCAAATAAAACTAAGTTGATGCATATTCGGACTCCATCGAAGCCAACGGAAGTTATTCAAATTTTGAAGCGTGACCATCAACCAAACGCTAAACACCCGAAGACGTGCCCAAGGGTTGCTAGAAGTTCCGACAGCTTACAATTCGTACGGAGAGAAAGAACTACGATGCACTGTTCCTAAATTGTTAAATTCGCTTCCACCGTTACTGAAAATTATTCCTAATTTTAAAAAAAGGAAAAAAGAGATTAAAAAACATTTTATTGAATTTCATCATGTAAAGTAGAGTCATATTAGTAATTCTTAAAATCACCGTAATAATATTAACTTCAAAATGAACTAATTGTATTTAAACCTAATCTTTTCAATTTGAAATCACTTCAAAACTATATCAGTGTTATGTCCAACCGCCTGCAGATAAGCACTTTGCTTTGCAGGTAAATCAATGTTAACGAAAATTTATGTCCAAATAAAAAGCTTTAAAAAAAAAAAAAAATGCGTCTGTGGTAGTTGAGTAGCCTATCCGCAGCGGTTCGATCGACGTGGCACCGCTAATCTGTCCTGGATCAGACCTAGATCGAGGTAGATGAACGCTACTGTAGGGATAAAGCCATCAAAGTGTACTCTCTCATGATACATATAATTGGAGTAGTAAACTCCGGAGATTAGGTTGTTCGACGAGGTCATTGCTGGTGCAATGTGCCCTCGAATCAACTTAATGACTATTGTACAAAACATCAATAGGATAGAATTTTGTGCACTCAGACTTTGGTGTTCTGTATAAGCGAAGACTAGCACTAAGAGAGCCCCGTCAAACACGGGACATCCAAATACAAGCATAGGCCGGATAAGACCCATATAGCAAATCACCTTCATCCTATCATCGAGTGTGAAGGAGAGGAACGGGAGGAAGCCAATAAACTACCACTTGGGCCACAGCCACCCACATTCAGTTACTATCGGAAATCATTTATGTAATCAAATTCGTTTGCACGAACACGACTTTTAATCACCAAAAAACCCTGGCAGAGTTTGACGCCGGCAACGATGTCTTTATGTTATCGTGGATATTCCGATTCGTAGTTAGTGATATCACTATTGCTAGTTTAATCATACTATGGACAAGAATGTGGGTAATGGGACTTAAGATGGTTCAATGCCACCACTGTGTAGTTGGTTCTATCCTCACGTGTAGATAACCTGTTTGGTAGAGCACTTTAGTAAAGTAAATACTGAGCAAAGTTCCAAGAATGGCTGGCTGGATTGGAGCAAGGACGACAAGTCCGGCAGAGGGACTAAACAGGCTGCCACATCTTCTATAAATAGACCTTGGAACTCGATCTCCCCTTTTAAAACAATGCCTTATTGTCAGGGCCAAAGTATAGATGCACGCCTATGGTGTCAAGGTGAACTGTGGAGTAGGTGCGGGCATCTTCTCGTCTGAATTGGGAATCTCCATATTTTCATATTTTAACTATCGTGTTAGGTTCTAAAAAACGTAGACAATACTCTAATTCATGTTGTCTGTATGTTTTCAACAGTAACTAAGAACAGAAGGAACCAGACCACCACGCAAAACTGTTTCCGACTACCTCTCGTAAATTTTCAAAAATGTCAACAAAATTATCTTAACTCCATTGTATAGATCTGAACACTATAACGAAGTCACTTAAGCTTTTGTATACAAACGGCGCATAAATTATGACTGAGTCTGCCACATGATAGAATGAAGTCGATACAAATCCTCTGCTTCCTACTAAACTGCGTTAAAAACATTTAACGTGATGTGATTACATTTTTAACAACTGACTGTGTGACACAGCTAGACTTGCTGGAGCCTCTTCCAATAACTTTTTCGAATATGAAACTTAGAAAATCACCTAATGAGCTGCCAGCATTAATTTTGAGGAAGTATGGAAGCTAATTCAACTGTCAAATATACCAAGCAAATGAATACAGTAATCTAATCAAGTAGAAGCTATCCTAGGAATATTTTACGCCAAGAAGCCAACACAGTCAAATGGAAAGAGCTTGTGTTCAATGTTTCATTCAAAGAAATCTAAAATAGTTTCCTGGATTAAATTACTTCAGATGAGTCCGACTCACACTACCTTATCCTCATGTTCAAACCCACTCCAAAGGATCTCAAATGGTTGAGTAGATTTTGCTCCTGGTATAAGAGATTGTTTTTCGTTTCTTGCGCAAGATTCTCTCACAATTTCCGGAGAATTTCTAGTTTCTCAATGAACTCGTAATAAACCGTTGTTCCATTGAAGCGCCCCAAAACTGCCACCGCCCACTTTGTTGGCCCTTTCTACAATATTCTCTGTACACGTTCTAAACGGAAGCATATTTTGTTGGTTTCAAAGAATACGGCATGCCACGATAGGATACTATCGTACTACCCATATCTACGAGTACATCACTTAAGAAGCAGTAAGAGGCTTATATACATACTTTTTCTATCCGTATATCTTCTACTTTGGTTTCTTTAACAAAATAAAAAAAAAAAAAACAAAAAAAAAAGAAGAAAAAAAATATGCTGAGCCTACACCAACCTTAAAAGTCTTCATGTTTACCTCACACGAAACGCCATGTTACAACCACCCCTCAGGTACCGACTGGGGGTGAATTTCTAACCTTTCTATCTCAACCATCATCCCCTGTGGGACTTTGTTGGTAGAGTGAACATTAACCCACTTTCTATTTGTTTTTGTATCACTTTTACTCGGTATCCCTCTCTCATCGTATTCTCATCATCATCACACTGTTGTCTTGTCGTGTGTTTGTACAATACAACTACTTTCGTTTGCGTTGTTGAAAGAAGGGGTGGTGGACACGACGAACGAGTATTATTATTCTTTCATCTTCTTTCATTCTCTCCACATTCGTTTGTTTGTAGATTTTTTGTATTTTACTACCCTAATTTGTGATGTGATACCGCCACACCTTTCTTTCACATTTTCTTCATTTATGTTTTTTTTTCTGGTCTTGTTGTTGTTGCTTGTTTTTTTTTTCGGCAAAGTTACACGCGACGTCAAAATGGAACAACTCCATGTTGAGGACGAGCCATAGCATAAGAAGAGTCCTTAAATTTTAATAAATATTTGCCAGGACATTTGCAGAAAAATTACAGTGCTTAGGGGTAGTTTTAGATTTATTTGTATCTCTATCCTTGTAGGTGCTTGTATCTGTTGCCTTGCGATGGAGTTGGTGTGAGAGCAGAAATGATGGGTAGATGGGCGGGAGTTTGTGTTCTATGCTTCCGTTTCCGGCTGTCAATTAGAAATTGAAGCTGGTATCGACATGATTTAGGAAAGTTTTTGGAGGAAGAGTGTTTTCGGCATCAAGTAACGATAGTGAAGTCGGCAATGAAAGGCAGGGAGTTGGAATTAATTGTTGTGCGTTTGCCTTCTTGTCTCTAGATTGTACGAGTAATCGAGTCGGGAATTTACTTCTAAATAAATAAATGAAGTGGTATTTGTTAGTTTTGGCAATGCGAAAGCGTGCTTGGTTTGTGTAGGAAGGTTGTAATTGTGTATGCTTGAAGGCAGAGAATTTTTGATAAAGTTAGGAATAGGGTCGTTTTATTAAAGTTAACTCGTAATGGGCTTTAAGTCTTTAATTGTTTCATCGATGTTCCATAAAATTTTTCGCAGAGCACTTGCTACGAGTACTTTGGAAAGGAAAAAAAACATTACCTTGTTAAAAAGGAAGTCATTAAGGGGATTGTCAATATTCCTAAAATAGGTGGTCATATGTATTTCCTTAAAATAAATTCACTACAAATGATAGCGCATTATCCACGACTTCACTGAAAGAATTTAGCGGTAGCGGACTGAATCGTGCCATTGAAGGAGTAACTGATGCATGTAGCGCAACGTTTGGAGTTCACGTCAAGTAGGTACTCAAGTACCCCTGGAAACTCCATGTGTATCTAAGCTTTTAGGTGCATGTGCAGACAAAAATTTTAGCGCGACAGAGGACCCAGCGTTTAGATAAGCGAACAGGGGAAGAACTCCCTATATAAAATCAATGGTATTACCTGTATTAAGATTCTAGATTTGTTCGTCCACTTCCATATTCTAAGCCCAGGACAAAAATGGGTTTTAAGCCAGCTGACGGGACTTCAAAGTAGAGAGAAGTAGAGGCAGCAGTCCAGGTCCACTAACACCGGCTCCCTGAGTTCAAGGGATTCCATAACGGGCCTGGCTCTCTAGTGTTGAAATATACAAACTCGTATCATTATAAAAAAAAAAACCGAAAGAAATAGAAGTGCAACGAAATGGACCGAGGCAAGAAGGTTGGTGAACCACGACATATAGGTACTACCATGATTGCTATCGAGAAGACGATTGTCTCCTGGCTATTTGGTTGCGGATTTGTCGTTAAAGACAAAATTTAGACAACATCTTTTAATCTTGAGGCTCGTGAACGAGTGTCTCGTAACAATCCGCGTTAAGCTCAAATATGCGTTACATAACCGCACTCCCCGAAGTATAAGGACAAAAAATATGCTCAATGTCCCAAGCGTGATGCTTAAGCCGAATGTGATTTTAACGCAAGGATAGAAAAGGAGGGCATTCATTTGGGAAATATAGCCGACAGGACACCACGACTTCGTTTCGGGGCAAAATGTCGTCACAGCAAGTATGGGGATCCTACATATCCATATTCATCAGGGGACCTGGCGCTCACCTTATTGTGGTAGGAGGACTAGAGCGGCTCGTGAACTTTACGAGTAAAAATTAAAGTACGAGCACCGTCTTTTCAAAAGGGATACAAAAGAGCACGAGAACCGCGAGACCGAGGAAATTGAGATATGCATAAGAAAGACGTTTGAAAAATATTACCAAAATGTAAAAACGGTAGACAAGAGAAGATTCGGCATCATTCCTGGGAATATGGAACAACAATTTTCACAGACAGTTAAACGGCTATGCCGATCAATATTCCAATGTAAGGCAGAAATCACCATTAAACTGGGAATATTATAGGCAACAATTCCTTCTAACCGACACGGTTAAGTAAGGACAACCATATCCAAACTTAAGTCCAATAAAGCTACTCGTATGGAGGGCCTAGCTGCAGAGTTATTGAAGTTGTGAACATGTTAATAGCATGAACAAAACTTTCTCTAAAATATGGTCAGACGAAAGCATGTCAGACGAATGGAACTATTTCAGAATAGTATGCACAATCTTGTAAAAAAGATCCCCCCTGTTTCCATCAATCTTCTCAACATCGTCTATAAGATCGTACTATATGTTAAAACCGCCCAAAACCTTTTTCCAACTAACTGGGGTCCGTAACTGTCTATCGTCGGGGAAGAAAAGTCTATAATCGGACTTGGAAAAAAACCGCCCGATTGCAAACTAGCACCAACCACCTTTTCGTTAATTTAATACCGTCTATGAGAGCGTACATATATCGGAAAAATATATGCAGAGTCATATGTCCGATTTTGGTATCCCAGCTTAACCTGCTAGTCTCTTCAGGAGGACTATGGGGAAAATTGGCTTTCGGCTAGGTGATCCACTGTCATATGATTTCTTTAACATCGTATGTTAGAGTGCTGCGCGAAAATCGCAAATCAACACCAGTAGCGTCATCTATGAAACATACCTATGCTTATGACAGACATCATCATCAGAATATAGCGAGTGGTTTTTGGGACTATTGCAAGTATTGAAGCAGACAGGACACGCAACAAGAACATCACTGAGCAAACGTTAAATAAACAGTATTAACTGCGAAGAAGTCTATGACTTTACCTACGTAGACTCCGAAGTTAATATAAACAACGGCACTCCTGTCGTTCGAAGAGTAACTATTACCAATCGTTGTTTTTCTCAGGTTCAAGCGTCAGTTGAATAAAAAGGCCTCCTTGAGGACAACAAAAATAGCGCTTTATGAAACATTGATTGCCCCAATTGGAGGGTGCAGAGGATTGTGAGAAGCGTTTGGAAGTTTTGGAAGAAGAGAGGGAAGCTATACATTTATTCATCGGCTTAGATGGCTAGGACATAGAGAGCGGATAAAAACCAGCGCTCCAGCTTGCAAATGCTTTGAAACAGGGCGAGAATTACTAACATTCATTCGGCAGAAATGATTTTTGTAAATCATACCAAAATGTGTAAAAAAAAACTTGCTTAGAGCACTAATATCGGGCACAAACACACAGAGATAAAGATGGAAATGTAACAATAGAGTTACAGTTGATATTGAAAATTTGAAAGGATTACTTTTGGAAACTATTTATCGGGAGACCGCTGTCTAGCAGATGGACAATGATCGACGGAAATGCCGATTCCTAAGCTATAGAGTGAAAAATACCGGCTTCGGTTGAGCGATCGTCAAGCAGTAAGATATGTTTTCTAAACTGCGCTAATTTTAGCGGTCACTCTCTTTAACATTGTGTCCAAGATTTAATCTACAAAAATCTGCAAAAGTATTCACTTGACGGAGAATTCGCCCCCTGCGGATATTGGTAAGAATATACCCGCGGTGGGAATGCCTGTCGTAGAAGGCGACTAAAATACATCTGGGCCGGATTCCCAGATCCGTGAGGAGGCGAGTAAATGCCGCTACTCAAATAAGTATCCCATCCTCAGGGCAAGGTGTTATGCCACCCAGAGCCCTCCGGATACCTGGCGTCCTCTGGTTGTAACGTAGTCTTACCGCATTACAGAACTCTCTGATGCGGCGGACCTCCTTTCCCCCATACTCATTGGATCTAAATAACGCTGTAAACTCAACGAATTTACCGCAGTCGTTTGATCCCATCTCTAAAAATGCAAGGGTATCACGATCTCCACCACCAAGATCGAATGTCTCCGGGAAAAGAAGTCCGCCCGAAGCGCCAACGCGCGAAAAAACGGACTCAGCGAGTAACAAAAGCTTGGAGGAGGAAAACAACACACTAAATACGAAGCTTAAGCAAATAGAGCTACTTTTTCAAGGGATTAAAAAAAAAGTAGATTTACTCTGAGAAGAAAACAAGAATCTGAAAGAAATCCATATAAACGAAGCCTAAGAAAGCAGCCATTCCCGCTTAACAAGTCGCGAATACAATACGGACGAAGAAGAGCTTACACGCGAAATAAATTGGATCTTCAAGAGAAGACTGTCTAAGAAACGTAAAGCTGGTTCTTCGCCCGAAGTCGTTCCAGATAATTGCCAGGAGGTCACAAAAAAGCGACTCCCAGTAAAAACAAAATGATATAGAAGATGAAGTCAACAGATTCAGCAAAGTCTTGCAAAACGCTGCCTGGAACAAGACTTCCACTAGGAGAAAAGAGGATGAAAGTAGTGAAGGAAAATATCCGCCGGAAATAAAAGAACTAGTGAGAGAAAAGAGGAGAGCGCGCAAAAGATGGCAACAAGCCCGTGCTTCCCAGCATAAAACATACTTGAACCACTTATGCAACAAATTGAACGAAGCAATACGAGATTACAAAAATCGGAATATCTCTACATATCTCGAAGGTTTGACTGCCGAAAGAAGTTCAAATTACTCCCTCTGGAAAGCTATGAAGGGAATCAAAAGACCCCAAATGCAATTTCCTCCCAAAAGAAAAAGTAATGGCGAAAGGGCAAATGGAGATAAAGAGAAGGCGGATTTATTTGCCGAGCACCTAGAGGAAACGTTTAAACCTTTTGATAGCCAGCCGATAACAGGAGGTTCTAGTTATATAATTACGGCACCAGATAACTTTAGAATAAAAACAGTGTCGCTAGGAGAACTTAACCAAGCAAATAAAAAATTGAAAAATAACAAGCCCTTGGGTATGATTTAATAACGGGTCAAATTCTCAATGAGTTGCCGAAGAAAGCCCTGACCAAACTGCTCCCACTTATAAATACCGCGCTAAGATTATTAAACCTTCCCAGTCAATGCAGAGTTGCTGAATTTATAATGGTCCCTAAACCAGGCAAATCTCTTAACGAAAAGTAGCATTCCACAATTGACCAGGTTTATAGAATTACGAATGAAATTGAGAAAGCCTTAAATTGGAAAAAGATTGGTTCTAGCTTTTTCTTGACGTGTCTCAAGCCTTCGATAAGGTATGAATGGTTGAATCCTGGAAAACAGGATTTTTCGTGTTAAACAGGGCATCGAATACTCGGAATTTAAAAAGATCGCTGCTGGAGTTCCGCAGGGAAGTGTACTTGGCCCGGTATTGTTTTTACTATATACTCGAGACATACCGGAAGAATCAGGTACCATAGTAGCCACGTTCGCGGCCGGTACGGCTATACATACTAGCTATAGATACTTAGCTACTGGAATCTACAAACGGCTTTGGATAAAACCTATGAGTGGACAAAGATTTGGCGAATTGCTCTCAGCGAGACCAAATCTACTCATGTTAATTTTATTTACCGCAAAATAAAAAACCTTCCCATTTTCATTAACTCGGTACAAATGCCATATGCAAATGAAGCAACTGAAGCAAATTTAAAACTGAAATGGAAGCCGCATGCTTAAAAGAAAGGTGATGAACTTGAAAATAAATTCAGACAAATGTATTGGCTACTAGGAAGGCATTCCAAGTTAAGCATACTATACATAACAAACTGCTCATCTGTAAGCAAGTGCTTAAACCTGTATCGACGTACGGTGTACAACTTTGAGGTTGTACTAAACCAAGCAACCGAAATATTCTCCAAACCTATCAAAACAAAATTCTAAGAGAAATCGTAAACAGTGATATCCACAGAGACTTATGAATAGTTACCGTCGAGGACGAAATAATGAACATTGCTCGCAAACTCCGTATTCGTCTTCAATAAAATACTCCAAATTCTGGACGAGATAAACTTAGTGCGTCGATTACAAAGAACGGGACCGTTCGATCTGACGCGATAAGGACTATCCGCATATAATAGCGGTAGTAGCAGGTGCTTTTGCTGGAAAGCTACCTGCCCCATACGAACGTTATTTGAAATGGAAACTACTTGATGAAGTACCGGGTTCATAGTTTCTATGAAGATTTTCACACCTACCCAGGAAAAAAAAAAAGCACCTTACGGCAAATCTTAAAAGGTTGTCATATTTATAGAGGCATACTATATAGAGTTATATCAAATTTTGGCATACAATTCAAGCAAGTCCGTCTTTGAATTATGACACACGGAAGCATTTGTTGATAAAAGGGGATTTCAATAAGGTGATGCACTGTGAAGTGATTTCTTCAAGATCATTCTTGACAGAATTGTGCAAAGCTCATCGATCGGTCCCAAATACATTGTATTCGAAAAGTCCATATATCTAACTGTTAACTACGCTGAAGGTATTGATATTTTAGGAAGAAACGGGCTGGATGGCACTGGAGCGGTTGCTGCAGTTGAAGTAGAATCAACTTCTACTGCCTATGGTGTCGACAAGAGAGGAAACCTAATAACTCGGACGACTATAACTTTAAGGCAGTGAACAACTTGGTCTACTGAGCTATTCTGTAAATTAAAAAAATAACGTAGCCCGAAGATATCTGTTATGGTTTAATTTAAAACAAATTAATTTTCATTAAAGAGGTTTTCTTAAGTCTAACATGACAAAAGTATAAATTAGTATGACAGTAGGAATTGTTTCCCTCCCATAAAGGTTAAACAGTTTAGTTATGTACTTTAGATATGAGATTGAGTGAAGGTAATATTATACTTAAAAATATTATTGTATGAAATATGTATGTACAAAGTTCAGTTTGTATCAGCACTTACCCTCAAAACTACACATATTTTTAGAAATTTATACAAATCTTAAATCCTTAACAAAATTTGCTATGTTTGTTTTTCGTAAGATTCTTGGTAAAAATATGTGCCAATGTATCTAACGAAGGATGTCATTCCATGAAAGGTCACGAATGTGTTGAAACTTGATGTCAATGTACTTCGTTGTACTGTAGTTAACAGGATTCTTGACAATCTGTTATGCACTTAAATTATCACCAAACAACTCTGTGGGGCCTACTACCAAGAACGGATTAACAGGTTTTTAAAATAAATGACTTCCTTGGCTGCACATAAAAGGGCAACATATTCTGCATCAGCGCTGCTTAATGAGACCAATCTTTGTTTTCTACTTTCCCAATTAATTGCTGCACCAGCCAGTAAATGATTTTCGGTCATCGCAACTTCCAGTCCAGTCGGCATCTGCGTATGCTTTCAATCGCTCACCAGCCAGAGAATACGTTAATTTCAAATTTAAAGTGCCTTTTAAATACCTTAGAATGTGCTTCGCAGCATTCAAGTTCTCTACGTGAGGGTTCACGTTAGATTGTGCCAGCTTGCACACTGAATGCATAATATTCAGTGGAGTAGAAACGCACAAGTACATCAATGAGCCGACTATTGATTGATACTGCCTCGTGTCAGCTTTCTGATAACCGGAACAGTCCATGTAAAATTTAAATTTACTTCCAGGATCCAAAGGCGTTGCGCAGGATCTGCTTTGCTCCATTCGCAGATTTTTTTTTGTTTATTTCTATACCCAGCAAATATTCGCGGGACCTTTATCCACGACATCGAATTGTATACTTACTTACTGTTTAATCTTTTCAAGGTTCTCTAAGCCCGAACACACAACACACCAATAAACAGCCACAATATTAATTTCACTTCTATTTTTCATGGTATAAACGCACGAATCGCTATTATGCCTCGAGAACCCAACTGCGCTGTCAATGCGCTGTCCGTCTCTAGATTCGATTCTCGTCTAGACTGCTATAAACCATAGGCAGTGTTTTTTTTAGTTTCAAGACCAGGCCAGGATTATTTTTATCGACAAAGCACCCTGACTGTTACATATAGACTTCTTCTTGGAGCATGCAGTTGAGGTAGGCCGAAGTAACGTAACAACTAATGTACATACAAACAAGTTAAACTCACCTGACAACCCCAAAATGAGCCGAACTACTTCTCGCCATCATGTCTGTTTAAGGACTCTTCTACCGAAACTGGGATTACTAATGCCTCTGTAGAATTAATGCTACCAACCCCGGCTACCCATTCCATCTTCAGGATTAGGAACAGGACTTCCACCATCAGCACCAGTAAAAGCATTCCCACGTTCACCATTAGTAAACGTCTCTTCATCACTGAGTTTAGTACCGTCCGATTCTGGATCAGGAATTATGACTTTAACGGAATAATCGTGGTTGAAGCTGTAATCTCGTTTGACTGCTAGAGATTCATAGATGGCACTGTAATTAATCGTCTTGCCAGGACATTTAAAAGGGCGAAATCATTGACATTTTTATTTAAACTACTCTTACCAACATTCTCCAAAAACTGAACATCTTGGTTTCTGAAAATTTTTCTCGTCTTTGACTCAAGAAAATTATTGACCTACATCCTATAGTTAAGGCAACGAGTGTCGAATGTATCGAGTATTGTTAGAATTATTAGGAAAAATATTTATTAAAAAAAAGGTGATGTGAACAGCGTGAAATTTCGAAAAACAAAAAAGCAAGAGCGTAGAGAATAAATATTGTGTTTATCGTTATTGCAATTAAATTGAATATCGCGGTTTTTAGAGTTTTATCTTGATTAAACTTGTTACTCGTATTTCGTTGAAATCAAAATTAAAATGTCATTTTTTTACTTCTCGATAAAATGAAAAAGCATACATCCAGCGGTAGTGAGTTAAAAATTCAACTGAAGTAAGTGGTGGGTGTTATGATTTGGAATAATAGCCAGGAATCTGTCGTTGATTCGAAACTCGTAAAATGTGGGATTTAAGGAATATCCACTCCTTAAATAAAATATTTTTAGGACTTTGTAAAAGTAAAGATGTTCTAGAGGAAATATTAAAGAGTTAAGAGAAAGCAAAAAAACCTTTTTCTAATCGTTTTTTTCTCCAGATAATTCTTAGAATATGTTTTTGCACGACTAGCAAAGGTTGGATTTTATTGCTACATGTACCTAAAAGTATGTATACTTAGCAGCTTAAATCTGAATTAAATGTTTTTTCGTACTGTTATTTCCAGTATTGGAAGTATTGGAACTGTTTACAGTTAGCACTGCGATAAGTTACTTTAAGGAATTGAGTAATATTTGACGATAGGCTAAAAATCATAAATTTGGTTTTATCACTTATGACAAGATTGTGACTACTGAACCAATGTCTAAGTATTTGGAAGTCATGACTTATATCCGCAAATAAATCCAAATTGGGAGCATTTGAATACGAACAAGCTATGTCATCTGCAAGCCCGGTTTGTACCCCTTTTAATTGTTGATTGAAGATTGAATTCATCAACACCGATCCCTGTGGAATACGTATTTCGATATTTAGGCTATTACTCAATCTACCCTATAGCTTAACCAATTATTTTCTATTATTAAGGTACGAAACAAACCAATTGAGTATGAGATCTCTAACACTAGCTTTTTCCAGTTTAATTTAATTTTGGTGGGGGCGAAGGCCCCTATTTATTCCGCTTAATATAAGCTCTAACTTAAAATTAAACTTAAATTTAAAACTAAGGTTGGTTGAAGGGGTGAAGGAGAATGGATTTGAGGTAGGGAGTGCTGCGATGGAAGTCAAAGTCACGGTTTGAATTGATTTTTCGTAGTATACGGGAGATTGGTTCGTTCGCCGAATAGGAGGTGTTGATGGCTGGCAGTTAGATGTGACGAGGGGTACGTAGATTACGAGGGCTAGTGTTGAGGAAAATAGCGTTGTGAAAGGACTCACATTCAATGTGACCTGAAAGGAGTCGATGAATGAAGAGAAAGTCGGCTGCAACTCTGCGTTCCTCAAGGGTGTTTAAGTTAATAAAGTTGAGACAGTTTTGATAGGAGGGAAAAATAAAAGGATCGTTCCAGGGCATACCTCGAAGAGCAAATCGAAGAAAACGGGGCTGGATGCATTCGATTCTCGCACTTGGTCACTCATGGGTTGTTGAATTCTTTGGACCCCTTTTTAGAAAACTAGTGCAGAGTTGGCTTTCAAGATTATCCCATCCATATTTTAACGGAAGCTGAGCTCCCTATCACACAAAATGCCCGGGTCGGGAAGAGGTTTGGATGGAGGATATAGGTTGGTTGTGGAGAAGGTCGGGAAGTCAGGGAAGATATTGGTACCGCTTATGTGAAAAGGTGATGGATTGACATTTGGGGATATTAAGTTCCAAACAATTTTTGAGGAACAAGATCGAAAAACTATCAAGGTCGTCTTGAAGGAGGGAGGAGGCATGGGTAGAGGAAATGATTTCGAAAAATTTGGTATCGTTGGCGTAAAGGGAGACAGACGAGTGTTTGATGATCCTATCGAGATCCTTTATGGTTAATATAGAAAGAAGGAGACCGAAATTATGCCTTGTGGGACTCCAGAGGTAGCTAAAAATGGAGCCGAGTGGGCTGACCTAAAACGAACACTGTAAAAATGGTTTTCGAGATAAGAAAATATCCATTTTAACAATATGGCTTCAAAGCCGAGGGCAGACAATTTGAAGAGTATTAATCAATGCAAGATTTTATTGAAGGCCTTGCCAAAATCGGTTGCAATGAAATCGACTTCGTTATCATTCTCTAGGGCAGAGAGGGCAAAGGATACGAACTCAACGAGATTTGTGGTGGTTGACCTACCCTTCAGAAAGCCATGTTGTCTAGGGGAAATAAGTGTTTTGCATTGAAAACTTAGAGCTTAATTCAAAATACTTTGAGAGGTATTGGGAATATGGGAGAGTTTAGCGATTGAATGATATTTTTTTATTTCGTTCTTTGATTCTTTTGTGTGGATCGGTGTTATGAAGGAGGTTTTCCAAGCCTGAGGAAATTCTCCTTGTAAAAAGGATAGACGAAAGAGATAAGAAAGGGTAGCTAGTTGACGAGCAAGAATTAATGATTCTAAACAATTCAAAAGATGATTTTAGATCAAAAACAAAGGTATGTACTTTAGTGCATTCGCCGCTAAAGCAACATGACGAACAGTTATCAACAGTTGAATTAGAACCTGTATCAGAAAGTGTATTTGAGGCCACTCTCATAAAGAATATATTGAATACCTTAGATATCTCAAAGGGTTCCGAGATGACTCTACCATGTAAGTTGTTGTATTAAGATATACATTTCTGTTGAGGAGTTCGTTCACAATTGTCCACTATTTTTTAATTATAACGTTGCCTAATTGGAATCTATTGATATAATAATTTTTTTTTATAAGTGTGAACATTAGCAATAATTTCTCTCCAGATATTTTAATAGAGATTATGAAGATGAGCATTATTGGGATGTATTTTTCAATTGATTCTTAATTTATTCTTATAGTTCAGCTTTTTTAATAAAGTTGCAGACATCCAAGGTTTGAGTCTTTTTATTTTATTATTAGTTCTTGAAATTATCCGAGAACATGTGTCAATATGACTTTTTAAAATATTGGAAAAGTTATTGAATGCTATATACTAGTCTCTTCAAGGTATACAACTTCCCAATTTACATGAATTTAACACGCAATGTGACGATCATTAGTTTTAGTTTTATACTCATTTTATTATCTTAATCATTAACCCTTACAAACTAACAAAAAATGCTTAAATGCTAGCTTAAAATAACTTATCAATCTTATATTAACTTATTGGCCCCACACAGGCACTCTAAGCTACTTTAAATTCTTATATCTATGTCTTTCAACTATATTTACATTTTATTTAGGAATAATTATTTTCTATACTTAAGGCTAAGAAAAAATTGTTAACAAAAACTTAGCATATGGACTTAATTTTTTATAAAACTTAATATCTAACTTAAAATAAACCTTAGTCTACCTAGCCTACATAATGTGACGATCATGTTTAATTACGGATTTACCGTGTGATGATGATTTGATTTCCTTATTTGACTTTTAAAGTTCAAAAACAGACATACAATGATCAGAAATCGTGTAGCCCGAAATAGAACGACCAACCGAACATTTTGGACTACGACCACGTCCACCAAATATATGATCAATGCACGTGTGAGAAGAGTGTGTAACTCGAAACATGAATGCATAAATAACTATACACAACCCAGTTCCTCAACAAAAACGCCCTTAATCTTTTCGTGCAACCTACAAAGGCATATGCAAATAAACTTTCTCTCATCGATTGTTCACGAAATTTGAACCACATCCACGCTTATTAGATTGCAACTGCAGTACTAATATTCTAAGCAATTAATACCAAACATAGCAACTCCTCCTGCTGCATATGCATCATTGCGCTTAGCATGCAAATTAAAACCCCGTATATTGTACAATTTTTTTTTCATGTTCAAACATCCGAATCTCAGAGAGAAAGATTAAATCAGGTTTCTTAATAAAAGATTCAAGATGAGCTAGAAATATATCAAAATTTTTTCTCGTGCTCCGAATATTTTGGTGAATAATTGAAAACCGTAACTTATTAGAAGAAAATCACTTTTAAACTTCTCATCTTCAAATTTACAAAATAGAATGACATTTGGAAGACAGCCTTCGGAATGTTATTATTAATATTAAACAAGGTAAAGGAAGAAGTTAGAATAAATTTGATGGGTCCTAAAAGCAACAAATTTTTTGTACTTTTTCCTCTTCTTGTTTTTTCTTTCAAATTACTCCTCTATTAATCCACATTTTTTATCTATGTATTTTTTTTTTTTTTGTATCTCTATTAAATAATGCTCTAGTACAATTGGTAGTACTTTCATTAATAAAACTTTTGTTTTCCCCAAATTATTCCCCGAAAAGGCTAACAATTAATTTAACCCATTCACTGCCACGTCAGACCATATAGACTGACAATTGTCATGCTGCAATTGCCAAGCATTTTAAAGACGAGACATGTAATTTGCCAGAGAAATATAATGCAAGTGTTTTAAGAAATTTAAATTTTTGATTGTGATATTAGCTTATAAGAGGTCGAGAATACTTGTATTAGTAGGTATTTACTGGCCTGACATATCGTTTTTGGTATTTAAAAGTCTTACCATTAAAATTTCCGAAAACATTTTGGTGGTAAGTTTATTTAACAAAAAACATACGAAGTTTAAAAAAATTCTTATGCTGCTGTATCGCCCAAGAGTCCTAAAAAACATTAATATACTGCGATTATGCTTTTTTAGCTATAAATTGAGGTTGCCTTTTTGTTTTTTTTCTTCAGTTTCAACACTTTCTTCTATATAATGACATTTCGTATGTGCCTTCGTTATATTAGAGTCTTCAATATCTACTAACACTGGGCAACAATGAAAAATGCTCGGACATACTGAATAGTGTTTCTTATAGTATTCGACCTGTAGATAACGGGAAAAGTAATATTTTGCTCAAGTCACGTACAGTAACCTAACGGCACACACTTTTACATCTTTATCGAACGAGGTCAGTTCTAATAGAATCGCACATCGTTTAAATCGGTTTTTCTGTTAGTAATTTAAAAAAATAAACTAATTTGCGTAAGAAGAATATTAGAAGTGATAAAATGCCACGATCTTGTGTTAATTGTCCAGATCTATTCTGCTATATTTGTGGAGAATTTACACCAAGTTTCCGAAAAAAGAAAATAACACCATTTATTGAAAAGTGTTACTTTCCTTATTTTAAATTTAAAATAAACCATCAGGATAAACTCTGGGAACCACACATTTGCTGCCTTAGGTGTCACTGACAGCTAACTGGTTGGTTTAACGGGTCATTTTCTGCAAAGCCTTTGGGAATGCCCATGATATGGAGAGAGCCCCAGAGTCACACAGATTGTTACTTTTGTTGCACCAATGTGAAGGGATTTTCTCGAAGATCAAAGCATTTCATAAAATATGCAGATGTCTCTTCTGTAAAAAGACCAGCACCTCATACAGAAACTTTATTTGTGGAGAAAAAAATATAAGGAATCCTCCATTGATCGAACCACAGCGTGTTATTCTACCACCATTACATATCAAATTGGGTCTTATAAAAAACTTTGTAAAAGCGATGAAGTTGGTTTCAATTTTTTGAAACAAAAGTTCCCACCACTAGGCGAAGCAAAAATTAAAGAAGGTATTTTTGGGGGTCCAAACATTAGAAAGCTTATAAAAGATCCAGCTTTCATTCCTATTCTGGATTCATTAGAAAAACAGGCCTGGTGTTCATTTGTGAAAGTAGCAGAAAACTTCCTAGGTAACAATAAGGCTCCAGGTTATGCAGATGATGTAAAGAAAATGCTGAATGCTTATCATAAAATGGGATGCTAAAACTTCATTTTTTGCATTCTCATCTCAATTTCTTTCCTGAAAATATGGGCGATGTAAGCGATGAGCACGGCGAGAGATTCCACCAAGACATTGCTGCAATAGAGCAACGGTACCAAGGAAAATGGGAGCCATCAATGTTGGCAGATTTGACCTGGCAATTTTATATAGTTTTCCTAATTCTATAAACTCCAACGATTACGAATCACATAATTTTATCTCCGAGTAAAAAATAAATAGTTTTTTTGTTGACCAGTGTAATTGGTACGCCAGTTGAGTTCGAAATTCAAGTAAGCTAATTCTACTTTTAGTAACTGCTTTATGCACCAACCATGCATTAATAATGGCAGTTCCAAGTAACAAATCATTAGCAACTTTATGATACCATCTATTAGACTTACCTCGTACGTACGTGGTATGACGCAAATTGATCAGCCAAGTCGATGCCTCCTTTTATTTTATTGTACTCATATACCATCTGAGGTTTGAAAATTTGTTCACCTTTGAAGTTTTCTGTGCCAGTATCCACCATATCTGCTGTAAATTTTGTGCTCACCACGTATACATCTCTTTTAGTTTTCCTGTTCATTAGCGTAACGCCTTGAGAATTTTCTAATGCTTTTACTTCTTTCTGTTTCAATTTTGCATTAATCACATCTTTAGGAAAATTTACTTTATTTTTTTCTAAAAGTTCCTACGAGGTCAGTATTGCGTTTAACCCTTGTGTAGACACCAGTGGTCTGCGCAGACGACTAGTAGTTATGGAATATTGATGGCAATTGTTCATTATTATGTAGTCATAATAAGATATGTTTTATTAAATAGAAAATGAATGTGATATAAAAATGAAATATACTCGCAGCAAAAATAGAAAATGGAAAAAAAAAGTGTAGTAAGTGAATTCTTAGAATTAAGTTAAACGAAAGTAAACGAAGTTAGTTTGCTGTTGATGGTTTTGTTTCTTCTTTTTCATCAACAACGGTATAACAGGCATTGCATTTATGCATTACTTAACAATGTTGAAGGCAGATGTATTTCTTACATGTGATGCAATGAAATCGCCTTTGCCGTTTTAGCCTATTTTGGGTCTTACAAACGTAGAACAATTGCTTTGGCTCTAGTAACGTGGCAATGTCAACGATGTTGTAAAAAAGAAAGAGTGGCCATCATTTGGCGGTGTAACGAGTTAACATCTGATCCATAGTATCCACTCCAGATTTATTTTTGTTGTAAAATAAAATACTATCTGGTTTAGATACCTCACCAGAAACGGCTCTGTTTTTCTTTGGCACATACGAACATATAGCAATAATGTTGTTGTAAAGACCAAATTCAGTCGAATATATCGCTCGTGATTTTTGTTTTTTCTTAGTGTACCAACTTTAGCAAGACTTCCATACATGAGATGTTCACATCCTCTTAAACTTGTGAAAAAAATTATCAGCAACGATGGTACGACCACTATTCATATATCTTGATGTTAGATCCATCAGTATTTTTTTGTCCTTGTTGACCAGGTGCTTCACGTGTAGAATCTGGATTTTTTCCAGTGTACGAAATACCTTTCAGTGGATAGTGAGACTGAGAATCACAAGCCCAAAAAACTTTCAAATCATACTTTGCTGGTTTACTTGGAATGAATTGAGTGAACCTGGTTCTCCCACGATACGGAAATAAATGTTCGTCAACAGTTATGCAACCATGTGGCCTGCATAACCACCAAACAAACACAACCAAATGTCACTTATAACAGCATCTTTATTTATTTGCAGCCGTGTTTCACGAGTATTACCATTGTCAAAGCGAATGAATCGTGAAATGTCCATAAATCTTCGAAGTGAAAGAGTTGCTCGGAAAATCGGTAGCATTTTTATTTTCCAAAGCTCAAAGTTGGAAAACATGTTGGAAGTTGTTGTTTGAAACTCCAGGCGCAATCAAAATACCAAAATACCACCTTTTTCCGGAATTTATTCAGAAAATTAAATATATAAGTTTATTCATCTAAATCTATATTGTCTCCTTCAAAGTAATCTCCGTCGACTGCAACACACTTATGCCAGCGCTTGATCCAATACTCGAAACATTTTTTTATATTCGGTTTTCGGTATGTCCATCAGTGCTTCCTGCGATTTTTCCATTACTTCCTCTAGACTGCTGAAACGCGTTCCACGTAGTGGTTTTTTAACTCTATTAAACAGAAAGAAGTCACAGGGAGCCAAATCAGGTGAATTCGGTGGCTGTTGGATGGTATTTGTTAACTTTGTTTACTGTCTGGCCTTCTGGCAAAAATTCATGATACACTAGACCGTTCTAATCCATGAAAACCTTGAGCATTGCCTTCTTTTTTGACTGAAAACGACGTGGATTTTTTGGTCTCGACTCATTTGGTGAACGCCATTCACTTGCCTGATGTCTGGATTGCGTGTCGTACTCATAAACCCACGTCTCGTCTCCAGTAATGATCCTTTTGATGAATGTGGGATCGGATTCAGCCTCGTAAATCATCTCTTTTGCGACGTCAACACGGTCTCTTTTTTGCATGAAATTGAGGTCTTTTGGCACCAACTTTGCTGCTACACGACGGAAACCCAAATCATTAAAATGTCTTGGACGGATCCATAGGCAATGTTCAAGTCCTTCGCTATCTCTCTGATGGTTAAGTTTCGGTTATTGACCAACATTTCTTTTACTTCATCAATGTTTTAGTCGGTTTTCGATGTCGACGGTCTGCCACTGCGTTCATCATCTTCGATTGACTCACGACCACTTTTGAACCGCTCGTGCGACTGGTAAACGACCGTTTGTTTTTTTTAGGGAATCGTTGCCGAAACACTTTTCCAATATTTCCAATGTTCGCGCACCATTAAATCAGTTTTTTATGCAAAATTTAATACGAGTACAAGTTCGTTGTTGCAAATTAAAATTCATTTCTAAAATTATAAATCGCGGAGTTTGATGTGCTCTTGGCTACGTAAATTTTGCAAATGTCAAGCTATGACGCTAAGATTTAAAGGAAATCTCAACAACGGATTTACTAACTTAACAAGAAAACAGAACTCAAATCGGAATAATGGGAGCGCCACACGGTCTTGTCCCCCGGGAACTTTTTGATCAAGGTGGTATGCATAAAATTCAGTTTCAGTAAACGCTGTCCAAGTTTTTCGTGCTTTTGTTGGATTTTCGGTTGGTCTCTTTCACAATAATGGTAGCCATTTCCTGCGTGATTAGCTTTTTAAAGACCGGATTTGGCACAGAGGAACGAACAGTTGGACCACCAGTAGTACGAACGATGTTATGCGCACGAATACGTTGACCGGATGGCTCACTTCTATTCCATCGAGTACCATCTTTTCCGATGAAGTAAAGCTGAGTTTCTAGTTCTCGTAAACGAGAAAGTTCAGCATCACCACCAGTCACACCTTCAATACTTGGGCCTGCAGCAATTGCTCAACCTTGAACTGATGGAGGTACAGTCAATTCTTTTTCGATATTTTCTATGTTCTATGTTCTAAAATAACAACTGGTTCATTACATCTCCTTTGCTGAATTACCAACGGCAACGGCTCTTCATTGCCATCGTCTTCATCATATGCTTCTACAATAAATTCTTCTGAGCTCTACCTTGTCTTCTGGTGTTGAACACCATGCCAATTTCATTATATAAACTCCCTTCTTCATCCATATTTCAGTCTATACTCTACCAAATAAAATAAAGCAGAAATACACCAAAAATATAACAAGCTCGACACAAACTGGTTTTTAAATACCCTTATTCCATACTTTTACACACTTTTATTTTATTTTATTTTCACTAACACACTAAAAAAATATTCCATTGATGCTAATCTGGAACCTCAGGGCTGTACTTTAATCCCTTGTACTTTTAAAATCAGCTCAAAGTCAAAAATATTCTGGCCAGAGCATGGTGTCCATTCTTGAATTAAACTCAGTGACGTTTAATAGTTATCAGTGCATAATAACGTTCCTTTGTCAAGATATAGATAAATTAGTTTCATTAGAGTATGAGTGGTCTTATCTTTATATTGAGTATTTTCTGAAGACTGTCCACAATAAACTTCTATTGTGTAAGTGTACCCACATTCATCACATAATTTAAAAACTTTAATTCCAAATTTATGTGCCTCGCCGATGCACATTGATTCATAGATGGCTAAATTTTGGCCTGGAGTTTTTATTTTTGCTAAACTACTCGTATTACACAACATATTAATCAAAAGTCTTACTTTTCTAAGCCGACCAGTGTTTGTAAGATTTTCATTATCTGAAAAGTTGGAATCTATTTCGGGTCATAATATTCTATACAAATCTTTTAAAAATTTTCTGTTGCGACCAGTACAATTCCATTGCAGATAACTGCACGAGCCCCATCCACGATTTGATGCTTAAAAATGTTTTCATTCCGTTCAGTGTCAAGTTTTTATTCGGCTGCTTCTCTTAGCTTGATTATTATTTATGTATTGTACAGCATTATTATTAGTTTCTTTTACGATCAAATCGATAATATCATCCGGTATAAATAACTTATAGTAATCCAAGGGCTTCCGGTTTGAAATACACAAGCCGTGAAAATGTTCGCCATCAGTAAAAGTGAAATTTATTTGGTTCCCTGCACAAGGTCCCCAGGAATTATTAGATTCGACTTCCAATTTTGAATCGAAATTTCATTCATTTTCGTTATTTCCTGAATTTTCCTCTTCACTAATTGATCCACTTTTCAAATCATCCAAACTGCAGGAATCAATTGATTTTGTTTCACTATCACTCTCTGAACTTTGTAACATTGTTAATAGTTGTTCAGTTGTTAAAAAATGTTTGGATGTTGATGGGAACATGTTTACAGGAATTCAATTAATACAGGTAAAATTATAAAATACTATCAATGAGTAATTACCCTTCAAGCCAATAACGTAAAATATTATGTATTTGTATTTATTGATATAAAATTGCTTATCACAGTTAGATAAATCTTATAAGATAGTGAAAGCATTAAAATTAAGTTTACAATTTGAACATAATAAAATAAACATAAGAATAACAAAGGATAATGGTTGAACAACAAAAAATATTTGAATAGAAAACATAAAATAAAAAATAAGAAAAGAACACAAGATTCAAATAACAAACATGTGCATTTAACAAAAGACCATTAATTAAGAATTTAATCAAAACAAAAACAAATAATAAATAAATACCTAAGAATTTAAATTGAATATGCTAATTAATTATACTCACTGGCCAAGAATCTCAAAAGTAAATTCCTAAATCTTTTTGTGTTTCTGACTCCTCTTCGTTCACAGGGCAGGGAGTTCCATAGACGAGCGCCGTGAACGAAGAATTGCATTCAGTCTGAATGCAACACCAGTCCTTCCCAAAAGATAAAAAAAAGGAAAAAGGTAATTTGCCAACAATATATGGCCTACTCGCATTTATACATCCTAATCATTATCCGTTCCTGATAATGGTCGGGTGGCGTACCGTGAGGGCGAACCAAGGAACTAATCATGAGACGGGTGCAGGAGAGGGAATTCTATATATGGAGTGCTGTCCAATGAAAAACTAAAGGCTTCATTCTTTACAACACTTTTGTTACAATTTTATTTTCTGTTCAAGCCCAGCTGAGCAGCCACTTGGTTCAGCAAACGATATTGCTGCCATTATAAATTTCCCCACAGGGAATTTTCTGTTCCCCAGGAAATCCAGGTGACAGATCGCCACACGAATCCTAACTACCGACAGTGTGGCTCGGTTTTTTTTTTATTAAATTGGTTTGCCTGTGCTTTTTTGTTTGTTTTTGGTTTTGCCGGCAGCCCGGCAATTGGATAAATTTAATTTGTTAGATCGGGGAAAATTGTGTAATACAGTGTCAAACACTTTTGAAAAGTCTTAGAGAATTAGAAAAGTAACATACTTTTTGTCCAACGACTTCCTAATGTCATCAACTACTGACAATAATGCTGTTTTGCGGGTGTGTTTTTGGGACGAAAACCGGACTGACAATTGCTTACGAGCTTATCTATAGACAAATATGCTTGCATTTGCTTCAAAATTACTTTTTCCAACACATTACTTAAAAACGGGAGAATTATAGACCCATGATAATCGTCATTTCCTTATTTAGGGATTGGGATAATTTTGGCCCTCTTCCAGTCACGTGGATAATCGGAAGCTGTTATTATGCAGTTGGAAATATGGGTAATGGAAGAAAGAATGTAAGAAAGGAGAAGTTTTACGAACCGGGAATCAACATTGTCGATGCCGGTGGCGTTTGACTTTATTGATACAAGCCCTTCGACAACCTCTTGATCACAGATATATAGGAAACCGAAAGATTCATTTGAGATGGAGTTGCCTGAAGGATCAAATGTATTACACTCGTTTTCATTTGTGAAAGATGATGATTTTGTGACGAATTTAGCGTTTAAGAGTTCACAGTCAATGTTATCGGCTATTTTTGGAATCTCTTTTCTAACTCCTAGTTCCTTAACAGCTTTCCATTTATTTTTTGACGAACAACTTTGGCTTAACCTATTTTCATAGTAAAACGTCTTTTCGGACCTTATGTCTAGCACCACTTTGTTCCACAAATGGCAGTACTCCCGATATAGCGGTTCGGCCCTATATCGTCTCCAAAGACTATAGGCTGTATTATGTTGCAGCACCAGCTTCTTAATTTCGCTGCTGAGCCAGGGTGGCGACGTTCTACAGAAGATGATCTCTTTTGACCTGTTTTTAAAATCTAAGATTAAATGAATGAGAACATGTCTCGAGAAACCAGAAACTTGAACCTGACTATAAAGTAGGATCTTACTAACATCACTAATAAAAAATTTATCAATCAGAGTACTTGAGTCACCTTGGAAATGAGTAGGACTTTCTGTACATATTTACAGGGAATAAGATCAGCGCCTTAAAGTGATTAAGAAAATGAGAAGAAACATTCACATCCAACAAATTGCAGTTAAGGTCACCGCATAGAACAACATGGGAGCTACTATAGGAAAATTGCTCTAGAATGATACGCCCTGTAAGCAGTACACATACAATTTTGACGAAGCAATAGTCTAGCCCTGTGTCCTGCATAGAATTACAAACAAGTTTACACTGCAACCCTTCGCGCACATATGGATGGGTTAATACTGTGGCACTAAGAGAAAACACGTCTTGCTTTTGTAAGTTGAGAAGAGGAACTGTATTTGTGTTAGGAGAAGTGTACAATCAGATGATTAGAAAAATGTAATCATTTACATAAGAATTCATAGTAAGAGAGCAATAGTGGAATGACAAAGTAGCAATTTAATAAACTAATTATTTTAACACCCCCACTTTTATAAAGGTTAACAAAATTACTTCAGTATTAATACATCTTATAAATTCAAAATTAATTTAAACAATTTAAGGCTACAACTCCCATTTATCCTTGGGTAACGCTTTCGTGAAGATATCACCAACTTGGTTTTGTGTTGGCACATACTCCAACCCAAAAATCTCATCTTCGAACTTTTCCCGTATGAAAGTAAACTCATGTGGAACTCAGGATTCTTAATCAATCTGCTCCTTAATTGTCGACGTATAGAACTGGTTTCATCTTTTGCCGCAGCAAATCTTTTAAAAGTTGTTGAATCCACATTAGTTCTTTGACTGCCTGACAAGCAGCCACCACCATACCTAAGCAACCCCCTGCAATAGCACCAACTGCCACTCCATCGCGTTTCTTTTAATTTAACACCTGCCCATGAAACTACCACTGCTCAACCGCCAACACCCCTTCCCACAAATACCAATATCTGCTTTCCCAATTTCGATCTTACAATAGGAGCCAAGTACCCAAACTTTATCAGCTCGCATATCTTAAATCCCGCTTCTATCTCACCTTCTCCCTCGGTTTCTCGGAGCTCTGCCCCTATTTTTGATCCTCTTTCGCCACCTAACGTTAAATTGACCCAAAAGAATATAGACAACATGGAATGCCGTTACGTGCTCTCTTGGCTAAGGGATAAAAAATATATGAACATATACGTCTCTTTCTCACGTATCTTTCCGATAAATCCGATTCTGATTGCTTTGAGGGAAAAACCAAAATAAGTGCTATTATCTCCATCCAACAGGAAGGTCTTCCTACTCATATAACCAGTCTCAGGAAACTTTACAACAGGTACCACGAAATCTTCAATACACCTCCCCAAAAGGTTGCGGATGACCTCGCTGCTTTCCGCAGATATGTACATTCAAGAAAAGTTTTCATCTTCAGCGTAGCTGAGCTGACCATGATAAATTTGTTCGTTCCTAACTTGCCTTCTTTGCCGGCATCTCATCTACACTCCCCAACTCCTCCACGCAAAACACTACCTCTTACATTTTACTATCAACACGTAAGAGGCTTTCGCTCTAAATCTCGTGCTGTTTTGTCTAAATCTCATGGCCTCTCTTTGGACGTATATGCTCTTACAGAAACCAATGTGATCCCCGACATAAAGAGCCAGGACCTATTCTCATCTTCTTATAATGTTTTCCGAGATGACGATCACTCTCTCCCTATGGTTAATGATCCTGCCCTCCCTAAAATTGATTCTCCATGCAGAGGTGTCATACTTGCTATTCAAAATAACCTCAAGGCTTCTCTCATCGCTATCTCTTTTTCTGTTAAACTTGATTTTGTTTCAATTAAAATAACACTTCCCAATAAGTCTCTGCACGTTATGTGTTGTTACACTCTCCCAGCTCAACCTATCGAAGCCTATATCCTTGCTATTAAGGCAATTGACCAATTAATTGATATAAGTGGTTCTATCGATGATATCCTTATCTTTGGTGATTTTAATCTGTACCTGCTGAAGTAAAACCTATGCCAAGTAAGGCATCGGTAGGCAACTAGACCTTATTTTCACTAACGATCCCATTAACTCCACAGTATCATCTCGCCCCCCTCTTCTTCTCTCATTTTTACATAACTTTCCACAGCAGACCACTTCTTTCTTTACTACTCGTATCTCTTTTCACAACTTCCGTAAAGCTAATTTCCGCAAAATCAGTATCTACTCGTATCTTAGCAGAATCTTTTGATTCTGTCTCCCTATCTGATGTTGTCTCTATTTTTTACAGTAAAATATTTAATTCCAATTCTCTTTACTTACCCTTTTCTCGGCATAAAACATCATCTACTTCTCCTCCCAGAAGACTTCGCTCTTTTTGAAACAAAAGGAACAAATCATGGGCAGTTTTCTTCGCACCATTTCTTATTCTGATTACTCTAGCTATCTTGGAACCGACTTCCAATTCACCCAGCTCTATAACTGCCTCTATCAGCGGTTTCTCGACACAGCTACAAAAGAAAATCATTCGATATTTCCCCCCTCTTTTCCGATAATATATCATCGACCGACCCTCATACTATTCCCAACTATTTTGCAAACTTTTTCAAACAATCATTTGCAGATAACTTCTTCGTATCCGACCCCATATATTTCAAGTCCCTTCCCCATTCCTCCATTTGCCCCCCTCTCTCTATAAATCCTTTGATCCCACCCTTATTGAAGAAAAGTTACAAAATCTCAATGATGAATTTTTAACAGGGCCAGACGGGCTCCCAGCAATATTTCTTAAAAAGTGTGCCTCCAATCTTTTGCACCCACTTCTCTCCTTATTTCATCTGTTCCTCACACAAGGGGAATTCCCCCAAGTTTAGAAGACCTCTTTCATAACCCCGGTCCACAAAAAGATATCAAAGAATGAAGTAACCAACTACCGTGCCATTGCTAAGCTTTCTCACATGCCTAAAGTGTTCGAAAGTTTTTATAAGGAGTTCTAAGCTATCAGTGCAAGTCGCTTATATCACCCAGTCAGCATGCATTTCGGAAAGGTAGATCAACTTAGTTGAATTCGTATCCTTTGCGAGTTCAGCCCTAGAAAATGGCAACGAAATCGATGTTATTGCTACAGATTTCGCTAAGGCGTTCGATAAAATATCACATAAATTGATACTTTTCAAATTGTCTTCCCTCGGTTTCGACCCCATTTTGTTACAATGGATATCCTTTTATCTGGAGAACCGTTATTATAGCCTTCGCTTTAGGTCAGACACCACTCCTGGTGTCCCAGAAGGCAGCCATCTAGGTCCACTATTTTTCATTTAACTATAAACGACCTTGACAGGATCATAAAACACTGTTCCCTATCCATTTACGCCGACGACACTCCAAGACTATTTCTTCAGCCGAAGACTCTATTCTCCTTCAAGAAGACCTCGATAGGCTTTCCACTTTTAACGTCTCCAAATATCAATCTATGACTTTGTCTCGTAAGACCAATCAATCCCCCCTTCGACTTTATTTTCAGCAAAACCAACCTGTAGCCCAGGTTCAATCCCTTCGCGACCTTAGAATATTATACGATGGAGAGTCGAACTTCCGTTCGCATATTGATGAGATAATCACTAAAGCGAACTCCTCGCTCGGTTTTATCAAACGATGTTCTAAAGAATTTTGTAACCCTTATGTGACAAGATCACTTTATATTACCCTTGTCCGGCACCTTCTCGAATGTGCCAACCAAGTCTGATCCTCCTTTCAGCGAGTTCATATATCCCGAATCGAGAACATCCAACGTCGTTTTCTTCGATTTGCCCTTCAAGGGCTACTCTGTTCTCTTCTCTTCAACATTCCAACCCACAGCACCTCTTATGGTTCTAACGAACAAATTCCCCGAATGCTGCGTAAGGTCAACTCAAACCTCCTCCTTAGCACTTCTCGTCTTAAACTTAATCTCCTCCTCCATTCCCTTACATCCTAACCTTTAACTGTTGTTAGTTATTAAGTTAGTCTAAGCTTGTATTAAGCGAAATAAATTGGAGGCGTCAGTCCCCATCAAATTTAAATTTAAACTCGGCCTAAGTTGTAGAAAGGGCCACGCATTTTTGACGTAGCGAGGCCCAAGTGATGCACCTTGATCCCAACAAGAAAATATACCCACTGGCTGAACGCCTTGTTATACTATAATCAGCTGTCCCGTTTATATAACAAATTGTCCTCTTGACCATGATAACATAGAGATGGGCTTGGATTATCAAGGTAGCAACTCACAGGCCCAACTACAAAAGCTATATCCGGACGTGTAGCCACCAAGAGATACATAAGACTGTCCACTTCCCTTCGAAGTGGAAAATTTATTTCCTTATGTAAGTCTTCTGAACTGTTCACGTTTGCTAATGTTTCTGCTGGGGTTGAAACAGGTACAGCATTCAATTTTTCAATCAGTCTTTTCGCATATTGCGATTGCTTAATGCGAATCAACCCGTCCTTGAATCTTCTTATCTCCAAATACAGGAAATGTATTCCTGGAAACACCTTAATTTCAAAATTTAGTTTAAGATGCTCATAAAATTTCGAAATCTCAGAGCTGTCTGTTGATGCAATTAGACCATCATCTATATAAATGGCAGAAATCACTTTTTTCCCATTTCTATTACAATACAAATAATAACACACGAAGCAGCTGCGCATGGCCAAAACTTGAACGCCTTCAAAAGTTTGGTAAAGATTTGGTTCCAGCATCTTGACGCTTGTTTGAGCCCATACAAATTTTTTTTAATTTTGCATACTCGAGTGCTTCCGTCCTCAAAACCCCATGGCTCCTCAATATAAATTTCTTCTTTTATTTCGTAACATAAAAATGCCGTTTTGACACCAAATTGCTTGATATGTGGTTTCGAGGATACTGCTATACCTAAAATTGTACGAATCGAAGTGAATTTTGCCACTGGACTAAACGTTTGGAAATAATCCACCCCGAACTGCTGGCTAAACTGTCGAGCTACTAATCTAGCTTTACACCTTTTACAGTCATTCGCCGTTAAGTTCTTGATTTGGTATACCGATTTCATTTGCCAGACAATTTCATCAAAGTCCATGTGTTATTTTTATTCAGCGAAGAAATTTCTTCATCCATTGCCTTTTTCCATTCGTTTACATCCTTGCATTGCATAGCCTTTCCAAAACAATCTGTTGTATACGACTCTGCTAAAAAAAAAAAACTCTCCCGAAGGCAACAGTTGACATCACTTTGTGTTTTACTGCTTTTGGTCATTAATCGGCAACTAATAAAACAACGTTCAACTCGTCTCCTACAGCATCTTTATAAACATCATTACCTTCAACATCAACCTCAACACTAACAGCTTCACCATCAGTTTTAGCTCCACTATTAGCTTCAGCATCTAGACCAACAATATCACCAACAGCATCAATACTATCGTTATGTTTCAAAATTGACGACTCATTTGTATCCTTTTTCTACATGAAAACTTCACTTGGAAGATCTCCATCATCCAATACACGGAGCAGCTTCTCATGCTCAATTACCATCACCTTTGAATCATGAAATCGAACATCACGACAGACTTCAACTTTATTGTACTCAAAAACAAATACCCTATAGCCTACGAAAATACCCTTTTTTGATTTTTTATGCCATTTTCGCCTCTTTTGTTGCGGTATATGAAAAAATGTTTCAGTTCCAAAAACTTGAAAGTTGGTTATGTCAGTCTGTTTTCAGTGCCACAGCTCATGCGGTGTTTTTGCTTTTGTTGCGCTAGGACCAGTGCGATTAAGAACATAAACTGCCTCAGCCCAAAGTTTAATTTCCAAATTTCTTCCGTGAGCCATTGTCCGAGCTGTTTCAACAATTGTGCGCATTTCACGCTCTGCACATCCATTTTGTTACGGGATGTAAGGAACTGTCCTTTGACGTAATTTTCCATTAAAATTTTCTGAACTCCTTGGTTGGTGTATTCTACGCCGATACCAGGTCGGAAAGCCTTCACCAGTTTCCGTCTCAATCAATTTAAGGTACCTTGCAATTAGACCATGCACCTCTATTTTCTCCTTAATAAAGAAAACCGTCCGAAAATGGTCTTTAAAAAGCAAGCAGTAATATTGCACCCTCCAGTTGAAGAACACTGCATCGGCCCACATATATCGGAATGCACTAGTTCGATCAGAGGTTTTTTTTTAAGAAAATAAATTAATTATTTTAACAAATACTTCTTTTTTCGTTTATGACACTCTGCTTCTGTCCCAATGTCTTAAGTTTAATGCACTAAACATCCAGTGATTTAGCGCATGTAAATTCTTAACAAGTCTACTCAAGTCGTCCATGAATAAAGCGAAATATCGCGCTCCGCCAATTGAATTTGTTCGCATCGCTCCACAAATGTCGGTATGGACCAACTTTAACACAGGTTTGCTGCGATACATTGCGCACTTAGGAAATGGTATAGAACTCATTTTTCAGTTCGCATGCACTATTTTCCAAATTGATTACTCTAAGAATATCCTTCTTGACTTTCGAACCACGCCACTTCGTAAGCCAACTATCCTTCGTATTAATATTGAAGACCTTCTTTCTCACCATTTGGAACACAAATAAGCCACCCAACATTTCCCTTAATGTTTTTTTTATAAAAGCACTATTGTTAATTGATATTGTTAATAAATCAACACGATTGTCATTTACAGTGGGTTTGTTAACCGAAATGTTTTAAGATTTTTTACAAAAAGCACATCGCGAAGCTTTATCTCACATGCGTCGCTTTTAATTATAACCTCGCCGATTCCATCTGACTGTAGGAGGTTATTAGCCGTCAATTCAATTTTCTCTTCATGTTCGTAGAGTTTTGGGCACATATGGCATGTGGATCCACTATTAATTACTCGCACCCAACTGTATTTGTTAAGACCTGAAACATCTATCCCGCCGAGCATTCCGAATGAATATGTGACTTTGTTTCCTACAACTTTTGTTGAAACATTCGTTCTTCACTCAGAAGCGATGTGTCCCTTTTTGCCACACTTATAGCTTTTACTCGTGAACATTTTTTTCTGTGGTTAGTTCCCTTGCATTGAAAAAAATACTTCCGCTGATTTATCGATTTCTCGCGTGTCTCCCGAAGGTCTCCTTACCACTTCTAATAGCTTGGTTTTCAACGCGCTCACTGCTGGCATTACATCTCTGGACTCGATTGCTATGACAAAATTTTCCTAGCTGTTTGGAAGACTCGACAATGAAGATCGGGAATAACTCTTGAAAATCCCCTTTTTTTTAAAACTGAAAATAAGGCAACTAAGAAATAATATATTGTATAAAACTCTTATTGTCCCAGTCCTACTGCATAGCGCAAAATGGATTTTACCAAAAACATCAATGGAACATTTTTTCAAGTGATTTTTGGTGCCGTCACCATAAGAAATTTTTTAAGACAAATTGTATCGACTCTACCGGAACTTTGATGTAATCAGAAGTGTTTAGAGGGCTGGGACGTGTTGAGTGTATGATCAATACTGCATAGGCTCAGTGCGATTTCAAATCCATCTTGAAGTGGCAGCGCAGTAAAGAAAGACTTCACCTGAAGTGGTGAACTCAAGTGGAAAGAAACCCCAGCCAACTTAATGTAAAGGGTGTTTTTTTAGAGGTTTGATTTTTAAACTGGCAAGACAGTTTCTACCGATTATCTGACAGTAGATTTGTGGTTAGTACGTTTTGCAATTTAACGATGAATAAACTAACGGCAGAACAACACGTGCAAATTGCGCAAACTTACGAGTATTTTGAAAATCATGGTTCGGTTCGCCAAACTTATAGTGCGCTACGTTCATTTTACTTTCGACATACTCGTAGCCATCCATCTGAACAAGTTATTCGGAACACGATGAATTGTTTCGCGGTACGTACACTCTAGTGGATAATACGCATCCCCAAAGCCGACAAACAATGCGAACACAAGAAGTTATAGCCATTGTGGGGTTGCAGCGTCGAGGAGAATCCGAATGAGTCGATTAGCCATCGCGTTCAGTAATTGGAGCTATGCCCATCCACTTTGTGGAAGATTTTACGGAAAGATTTTTGCTTAAAGCTTATAAGATCCAGCTTGTGCAAGAGTTGAAACCGCATGACCATTATACGTGTCGTAGGTTCGGTGAATGGGCGGAAAACATGATTCAGCTTCGCAAAATTTTGCTCTCCGATGAGGCAAATTGTGAGTTAAATGAAGATGTAAACAAGCAAAATTGCCAAATTTGGAGTGAAGAAACCCCAGAAACCTTTGTCAAGACGCCCTTACAACCATTAAAACTCACTGTTTGGTGTGATTTATGAGCTGGTGGAATCATTGGCCCATATTTCTTTAAGGCCGATGCCGGCCAAAATGTTACCGTCAATGGAGAGCGCTATAGAAACTTCTTCGTTTCTCAGTTGAATTGTATTGACGTGATAGTGCTTTGGTTTCAACGCCGCACGGCATGCGGCACTATCAATTTATTGCGGGAAACATTTGCTGAGCGCATAACTTCGCGTGAAGTCACTAGTTTATGCCAATAAACCAGAGACGTTGGACGATTTGGAAGTCAACTTTCGCCGTGTTATTACTGATATACGGCCCCAGTTGCTCGATAAAGTTGTCGAAAAGATTAGCCATTAGTGCTTGTACAAACTTCAAAAGGAAAGATGAACGGCAAAGTTAAAGCACTACGACGTTTAACCGCTTTTCTACAAGAGTATGGCACAATATAAGATGCTGCCAAGTCTAGCCGGCCCCGTAGCATGCTAAGAATATCGTAGCTGTGGTTGAAAATGTCGTAGAGGATCCCGGAGTATCGACGACGTGCCACACAATTTGGGATCAATCAGCGGTCTTTACAGAGAATTTTGGTGAAGGACTTTAAGATGTTCCTTCACAAAGTTTAGGCAGTGCATCAGCTGTTAGCTGTTGACCGCTAAGCGCTCAAGTCATCCTGAATCTCGATCACGAGGGAAACAACTTTTCATAGAAAATCATCATGAGCGACGAGGCCCATTGTGGATATGTGAATAAGCAAAATTATCGCCTCTGGGGCACCGAAAATCGGCTTATAACTCTCAAAGAGAATATCCGTCAGGAATGCGTGGACCTGTCGCCTGAAGTGATGGAGAAATGGCAAGCGTGATGGAAAATGCCACAAATCGGGCCCGAATGGTCATAAATTCTCGCAAGCGGGCACTTAGCCGATATCATTTACTCGACTTAATAGCAAAAAATGTCAGACATCCAATAAATATAATCCAAAAGCAGAACCAAAGTTTTTCATTCATAAATAAAATTACATCCAAAGAACATCGGGTGACAACTTTTGCGCCACGTTGTACCTTTAAAGCATTGGATGCAACATTCGTGACACATGTTTACCTCTTATCACGATCTGGCTAAAACTAGAACTGAAGGGATCGAACAAACTATTATTATCAATTCGAACCAAGAATATAAGCGGTATAACAGAAAGAATTACTTTTTCTCAAGCAATTGTAAACCCCAAGCATCGGATTTGACTTGTGTTGGAAAGTCTGCACAACACTTTAACTGGGTTTACAGTTCAGAACGGAGACTGAACGGAGAATGGATGGCCGTGGCTCAGGTGATAGTGTATTGGCTCCCCAATCGAACTGTTTGGGGTTCAATACCAGCCGTGGCCGAAAGTCGTTTTTTCCAGTCAACTAAAATCTCGTGAAATGAATGGTTGATTAATAAATACACCTTCAAATCAATTTACACTAAAAATTTAGTCTCCCCATTCAATGGATGCCACCCATGGAGCCCAAACATCGTTCTTTCTCTTTCTGTCCCATTTTCCGAAAAACTTAACACATGCTTTGTGTAGTCATACCCACTTGAGTGTTATATTCTTTTTACAGAAAAAAAAGACAAAACATTTAAAAGAGGAGCCTTTGAAAAAATCCGGTAAATCATCGTATTCTAAGGGCGCTAACTCGACCTATCAATCCGCTGTGTGAAAGATCTAATGCCCAAAACACAATGGGAGTATTGCTTCGGCTTTGTTGAAATTGCTTTTATTCGTTTTGTTTTCGATTTGAAACGACTTTTCTGGCATTGTCTAGAACTGTTCTAAAGGGTGACCAGATAAGGACGATATGAAAACAAAGTTAAATAAAACAAAAACGGTGGGGGAAATATTATTTGGAAGCTACATTCATGCCATATTGTATGGAATGTATGGAATAGCGCATCCTTCAAATAGTCGCCTCGCCTTCGCTGGCAAAGTTTCAAGCGGTCGGTCCATCTTTGATGACTCAATCCAATATGTACGACGTTATTCCCGCAATAGCACGTCGAATGTTGGCCTATAGCTCGTCCAAAGTAGTTGGCTTGTTAGCGTACACTAAGGATTTGATCTAGCCCCAGAGAAAATAATCGAGTCGTATCAAATCGCATGATCGCGGCGGTCAATTGATGGACGCTTCTTCACAACTTCGAGCGTTGCGTTGCTTTTATAGCATGTAGCGTCGTCTTGTTGGAACGCCAGGTCGAATATATCGATTTTGTCGAGCTCTGACCACAGAATGTCGGTTAACATTGCTCTATACCTGAGAAAATTGACAGTAACGGTGTCTTCTTCCGCATCTCGAAAGAAATAAGGTCCGATGATGCCGCCATGCCATCAACCGCACCAAACAGTCAATCTTTATGGATGCTTGGCCGGACACCTGTGGATTGTGTTCGCTCCAATAATGGCAATTTTGCTTGTTGACATAGCCGCTGCGCCAAAAGGGCTCTCGTCCAGCGCCCAATTAGCGAACTCACAGCGTTGTCTATGTTCATCTGGCTTCAATTCTTGCATCAGCACAATCTTATACGGATGTAGATCCAAATTCAACCGCATCTCTGACGATGCCCAATTCAGCTGGTCGGCGCCGAATCGACATTTCTGGGTCTTCTTCGGTACTTGGTGCTACGGCGGCTATATTTACCTCATTTCACTCCAACTCTGTCTGGTTGGTGGGTAAGATTCCACGGTGCGACAAATTGCCTGCACAGTGAAGCCATGATGATGAAAGACCTCACGACGAAATTCACGTTACATATTTACAACTGAACCGGAATTTCGATAATAATTTTCGCACGTTCGACAAGCATAAAACGATGTATGATGAAATGGCAAGCCTTACTGAATATTTTGGCAGCTGGATGTCATTGGTAACTCTGAGAACTGCTGAAAAATAACAATTGGAAAAACTATCATTGCTATTCAGTCATTCGTTACAATTAAAGTGAAAGGTTTTTTTTGCTAGTTGTTTGTGTTTAATTAGTTTCAGCTGAAAGCATGTCTTCATTTAAAATTAACCAGTTCAAATTTTCGGAACTGCTTCGGTAACTATTGCACGAAACGTTTTTGTTTGTTTTAATTTTTTTCGTTTGTTTAGACAGTTGTTGGCTGTCAAAAGCAAGCAAAAGTTCAATCTGTCCCAACTTTTGCTTCGCTTTGAAATCACGTTATGTAGCATTAAGTTCTTCGTTACGAATGTAGAACGTAAATTCGAAGCTCAAAACGACATTGCGATAGAAAGCATTGAATTCCTTGAAACGTCAAAGTGAAGTCGAAAAAAGAGCGCTATTGTGTTTTAAGCATAAAACCCCCAAGCCAAGAAGGGTCTTTTCATCTTTTACTTTCTCCTCAAAGTAGTAAATAAAGAATTGCCTCCATACCATGAAAGCTTACCTAGTGATAAGTGGGTTTCCAACTATTGGAAGTTAAATTTTCCCAAACACATCCACTCAAATGTTAAATGTCAAAATTCTGTCTCCTTGTGCACTCTGCCAAAGGAGAAAATTCCATCTAGAAACTTTCATCTACAATGAATTAATCTAATGAATATAGACGTTTCCTACGTTTCATCATAAGCTCAAATTGGTTCTATGAGTAGGAGGATCACAGATCCACGTGGCATCATAATAGGCCATTCGGCCTAAGTGGGTTACTCTTTCCAATAGCCACTTTTACCTAAATTAATAGTGCACTCACTACACCCGACACCTACTGAAAACCAGGAATAGCTTCGAGTTGAAAAGATAAGTTTTCTAACAGAACAAAAAGACTTTCAATTGAATCGAATCATCCGACTCATCATCTATCCAGAGATTGTGGTAGGGGTGCTTTCTTTGTTATTTACCGCCAAATAGACAAAGAAACCTGTAGCCAATTTTTTCACTGGACTCCTGTTCCGAATATTTATAACAAAAAAATAAAAAGTGCACGAAAACTGTGGATAGTTATCATAATGATTTGGAAAGGATCTTCCTGCGAATAAAACCTGATTGCAGAGGTATGAACCCAGAGTGAACCTATAATACTCATATACCAAATCGGTCTTTATAGAGCGTGACAACATACATTTTTTTAATGTTGAAATTAGGATGTGGAAGTAGTGCCAGATGGCATCTAGTCATGACAGAGAGTTGTTAAGCTAGAATTGAAGAGCTAACCATGGCAACTGAATTTACAAATTCAACTAAATCTTATTTCTAAATTGCAAACTTGTCATGAGAAAATTCGTTTAACCCTATTTCTCCTTTACTATTGTACGTATATTTCACATTACAGCTACCACTCGTGTTATCAATGTCCAAATGAAAAACTGAATGTGTTGTGATTTATGTTCTTCTTTTCATTCTGAACTGAACTCGAATTGACGATCGGTGATGGAATTCAAAAGGACTGCAAATCGTTGTCCATTTCCCGTTGCAAACAACACCAAAACAGAAAGAAAAACCATTCTCTATTCGAATTTAATTGTCGATCCGTTTGGTCAATTTGACCTTACGTACACACCACATTCAACTGGTCGTTATTTTGATGGACATCCCTGTTCTCGATTTCTTGCTGCTATCATCAATTATTCAATTCCGGCAATCAATCAAAGACAAAAGAAAAACAAAACTACAAAACCAGTCTCGTACTCACCGAACATGGGTAAAGCTCTTTAAATACCGTCCTTTATCCAACAAGGACACTATGCAGCAATGTTGACTAAAAGAATACGTGTGCAAACAGCTGACCTTAAATTAAATCGATACTATTATTTCGGTTTAATGTAAAAAAAAATACAAAACGAAACACAAAAACGTAAAAATGATCCTACACCACTTACGTAAGTGAATATATTCGTAATTGAGGAAATATGGCAGAAGGCAACACAGGAAGAGTAGGAAAAGGAAGACGCCCTAAAAGCTACAACGATACATGGTAATTTACACGCCCAGTAATTTTCTCATTGCCAGGTCACGTTTATCGTGCTCCTGCTGGTATATGGTATTCCTTTTCCATTTTGTGCTACAACTAGTAGATACTACTGCAAATCTAATAACAACAATTCAACAACCTTTATTGGACAATTTGTGTAAAAAGAAAAAAGAGAAACGGAAGTAGACGGACAGACAGAAGGACTCTGGAACACGGAATATAGAATAGTGTAGGAGGAATTATACCAATTTAAGTAATACAATCCTAGTGTGTAGTAATGTAGTTGGCATTGAGCCGACTTAAGGTGGCACACTTAGAATTCATCAGATAATTAGATTTGCTTCCGCATCTAATTCTGGACTTGTGAGGTCGATAGGTCATAGGAATTTACTACATGTATCAGGTTTAAATTACCAGGCATGAAATGAGCGTTAGATGGGTCATTTTCAAGGCTGGAGAAGATCACGTTGCTGCGCCTTTATATTATATTATGTGGAATTGCTTTAATTTAGATGATAGAGAGGAGAAAATTCATTAATTCAGAATATGTTCTCAACAAAACGACGACCTTTATTAGAGGAAATTTTGAATACATTTTAATTGAAGGTAAAGCGCCAGAACTCTTTTTGAAGTGGATGATTCGTTGTGGATACAAAAACCACGCGAAACGTGAGCCACATTGTAGCTCCTCGTGATTGCTTAATTTCCTTAATTTTCAGTTGAACTTACATACGTGAGATACCACCTCTTCACCGCGTCTGTTCGACAATACCTACGGACTCCTTAGCTACTTCTTTAAACTCAAATTCAATTGTTTCATTAAAATATTAAGTACTACAAATAAAGCAAAGTAAATAGAGTACTAACGATGTAGGAAAATTGACTAAAATTAAACAATAAAGAAAATACAATATAAAATTACGAAGTTAAAGCTAGAATTATAAATTTAAACATGTAGATGATATCAAGTTATAAGCAAAAATAAAGGAAGCAAGTAAAAGTATATGGTCAAAAAGAAGGGGAATGAAAGATAGTAATGAGAAAGAAAGAGAGCAGATTAAGAAAAAAGCAAAAGATCGAAATGAACAGAGAAATATGTAGAAATGGCTGTTCAGAAATCTGAAGATCTCGACGTTCTTTTTAAGTGTTCTGGCAGGGAGTTCCGAAGCCTAATGGTGCTGGCGAAGAAGAGTCGCGATGAGTTGACATAATTAAGAGGCTGAGTTGTAATATTAAAATTTCTAGACGACCTGGCAAATTGCAACTTAGAAGAAGATGCAGTTCCGAGCATTTAAAAATTGCTGCAGGGTGGACGTCGTGTTATATCAGCTAATTTCTCGCATGCTAACCACACAGTTAGAAAAAAAATTCTTAAAAGAACCGTATAGCAATACGAGGAAGCCAATTGCAGCGGACTTAACAACTTCTTTATGAAATTTAACTGGTAGTTATGTTTCCTCGATAACGACGTGGATGACGCTGCTGATATGATCACTGACACTATTCTCTTTAGAATGAGATCCTATTTTCCTCATCGTATGAAGAGTATCAAACCAAAAGAAAAGACATGGTACGACTTCATGACCAATCCGACAGAGGAAAACTGAAAAAAAGTTTAAACGAGCCAGAAATGACTGAAACGTTTTTCTTAAGAGTGTGAAATTTCAATACGACTAAAAGTTGAGGCATAAAATACTACACTGTCCCAAAGATAGTAAAAGCTTTTGGTCGTTTGTCAAAAACATCAGAAATTCTGCCTCATCCTCCATCCCAACGCTCATTTACAATGACATTCCAGCTGTAACCTCTTTGGACAAAGCCAATCTGCTTGAGGCACATTTTGCGGCTAGCTCAATACTCCCAGATTGTGCTTTGTGTCCGCCTACACTTGAGTGCGTCGAATCTTCAATGGGATGAATCCACTTTCACACTCGTGTAGTAGCAAGAGTATATAAAGATCTCAATAAACATAAATCCGCTGGCCCAGATGGTATATCCCCCCTTCTTCTGAAGAAATGTTCTTCCACGCTGGCAAAAACACTGCGTAAGCTTTTTCATCAATCCTACCCTTTAGGACTCTTTCCGAGCAAATGGAAAACAGCATTTGTCCAGCCCGTCCATAAAAAAACAAAATTTTCTTCTCTCTGTTCCTACAGACCCATTGCACTTACTTCTTTCCAAGGTCATGGAAACGCTGATAAACCGTCAGCTCATGAAATATCTCGAAACACGAAAACTTCTCAATGACCGGCAATATGGTTTTCGTAGCAACAGGTCCACTGGTGATTTGATGGCATGTCTCACCGAAAAGTGGAACTAAAGCGTACATCAATCTGACGAAAGCAAGATAGTTGCACTTGATATTTCTAAGGCATTTGACAAAGTTTGGCATCAGGCTCTTTTATCGGAAATGCGTGCTTTGGGATCGATAACTCTCTTCTTCAATGGATTAGAAACTACCTTTCGGAACGTCCAATTTAAGTTGCCTTCGACAGTTTCAAGTTTGTAATTCATAAAATAAATGCTGGTGTGCCCCAGAGCTCCGTTCTTTCCCCGACACTTTTTTTAATTTTCATTAATAGTCTCTTGTCTGCTACTTCTAATCCAATATATTCTTTGCTGATGACAGTACTCTCTGCTTTTCATTCTCGGACTCAGATCTCTGCTCTCTGGCTTTAGAAGCGCCAGCGTGAGTTAAGCTCATTAAATTCTGATATTAAGAACATAACTAATTGAGGGGTAGAATTTAATGCTTCAAAAACACAATGCTGTCTGCTGTCGTTAAAGAAAAATTCAGATACCCTGCAATTATCCATGAATGGCACTTACATCGCAGAAACCGGAAAACTTTCCATTCTGGATATGTGTTTTAATGACAACTCACATATTCGATGTTGCCAAAAATACTGCGAATAGTCAAGGGTTACGCAAACGATGTAAGAAATACTTTTCCCCTTCTGATTTGGAGTACAATGCTCACATCTGGTCAGGTGCACCTAAACCATTTCTGCATCTGCTAGACCGGAATCAAAACCGTGCGGGAAAACTCATAGCTGATACCGATATCACCGACGAAATATCTTGTGTCTCACTTTGTTCTATCGCTATTTCCACCACCAGTGCTCCATAGAAATAGCCAGTTCCTTAGCCTGAAGAATAGCTCTTCAAACCGTTAACCGTAACACCCGTCTCGCTATGAATGCTCATCAGTATAACCTTAAGCCCACTTTCGGACGCACTCTGAAATTTTGCGATTCGTTCCTAGGCCCAACAACTCGCTTGTGGAATGCCCTGCCGAGCTCTCTATTTCCTGGTCATTATAACATTCAGACATTTAAAATTAACGTACGTGGGTACCTATCCTCCCTAATTTCCTTCGTCCGCGCAAATGTGCAAACATTTTAAGGATACCTTAAGCCCATGAGCGCGCGCTAGTTTATAAAAAAAAAACATGCAAAGATAAAAAACACTTTAAAAAGGGGCACCAAACCTGGTAGAATGTGTGGATACGTCTTACAAAACAGTTGTAAGAAGTCTACTGCGATGAAGGAGGTAACTTGGTAATTGGTGATTATTATTGTATTCAAAAGAATCTACACAAAAAAGAAAATAAGTACTACAAAACGAGAACCTTCAATACAATCAATGACAGACATGCTGAAAAGAATATTAGAAGATAAAAATCAAAACTATGAGATTCCTAGTTTGACGAGAATATCAGACAAGTTTCTGCTCGATAAATTTTCAAACAAAACCAGCAATGCAAATCAATGGATAAATAATTTTGAAAACGAATATGTTCGCTTGGGAGTTAATACAGACAAACAAAAGATTGAAATATACTCAAGCATGCTAATTAAACATACTATAGAGTCAGAATGGAAAACGTGGAGGAAGCACTTCATAGAAACATATGCAAATAAGGGTTGGACTGCAATCAGACACGCACTAGCATTCAAATATCAATCAGGAATACTCTTTGACTATGCAGTGAAGAAAAAAAGACTCTGACTAGAGTTAACAAAACAATTGATAAAGGTATCTTGATAGATCTGATAGCAACAGGCCTATCAAATTTTAGATCAGACAGACTTGACAGAGAATCATTTGAAGAAACTGAAGACCTGTACTCTGAATTAGGAAAATTGAAACAAAGAAATTTGGAGAAAATAAATTGGGCAATTTTACAAAAACAAAATTTTATGAAAGACCATGCAGAATATGTGAAAGAAAAATAAAGGAACACGTTATCATCCTGAATCTTCATACAAGTTAACGCCACAGAAATTGAGCACTCAGCCCATGCATGAAATTGTTCTCACACCTGGAAAATCTCGAACATGCAAGCAACTTGTGCCGCTATTCCCACTATCGAAATGCAAATTCCAGTGTGATACCTAAGATCGAAGTAAACACCCGATGCTGACAATGCAACATCGATGTACCCGGAAACACTTCGAGTTAGGTATTGACAAGATCTTTAGTTAGTTCTAAGTTAGCTGTGAAGACATAAGGTAAAATAAATAATTTTTTTTTAATAACTAATAACTTTAAATTGTTTAATTTACACAAGAAGACGAGACAAAAAAGAATTATAGAATAAAATACATAAACAATTCAGAATTTTAAAAATGAATTGATGAAAGAGAATCCAAAAAAAGTAAATTTGCCACCATTGATCAAAGTTAAAATATTGCACAATGATAGTCTCGAGGTAAACGGAATTTATGACTCAGGATCAAATGTATCTTCAATAAATTCTAAATTTGTAAAAGTAAAACAAAATAAAATGAGTAATTACGAAAAAATTATTTTAAAAACCATCAATGGTGTAATGAAAAGCAGATGGGTTAATTTCAATAAAAACAAGAATTTTTGATATTTATAAACGTTTTTGTAATAAATAATGAGAATTTCAATTACGATTTTTTAATTGGCTAATAGATTGCATAAAATAATTTAAATTGAGCCAACCTAAAGAATTGGAAATAAAATAAAAAATTAGAATTCAGGACTCAACAAGTAAAATCACTGGAAAAAATAATAAAAATGGTGAATTTCAATGAACAATATTTTGAGATCTATATAAATCATTTAGAATATGAACAAAAAAAATTAGATTGATTCAGAAATATAGTACGGTTTTTGCAAAAGGCAAATATGACATTGGCACAGTCAGAGATTATAAGCATACGAGTATATTGATTTAATAATAACAGATAAATATAGTTGCAAAAGACCCTACAGATGTACAATTGAAGATAAAAAAGATAGACAAATAAATTTCAAAATTATTAGAGAAAAATTGATTGAGGAATCAAGTAACGCTAGTATTTAAAAAGGAAAAAAAGAAGAGATCTAGATGATGTATAGACATTCGTGATTTAAACAAAATTGTAGTCCCTCAATCCCAACCATTTCCACTGATTGAGGACCTTATGGAAAAAAACAAAGAACTGCAAGTACTTCTCTACACTAGACATCAACTTTGCGTTCTAGTCAATACCCTTAAAAATCGAAGACAGGAGGAAAATAGGATTTGTTGCGCAAGAAGGGCACTTCTAATGGACCTGTCTACCACTCGGTTTGAAAACATCACCAGCTACAATATTTTCCAAAGGATATTGAGTAACATAATGAGAAAACATAATTTCACAGATTTTATAGTTTACTACATATATAACATAGTTGACATTTTGATTTTTTCGAAAACTTTTGCACAGCATATAAAGCACTTGGAAAAATTATTAGAAGCATAACTGAAAGAAGAATTTAATAGATTCAAGTTTTCCAAATGGACAGAAGGGTGCCAAGGTTCATTCGACAAGATAAAAAAATGACTATTCTGTCAACCAGTTTTAGGGATATTTGACCCAGAGTTACCTATTAACATTTACACAGATGATAGTTTACAAGAAATAGGTGCAATTTTGAAACAACCACAAACAGATGGAGATGAAAAAACAGTAGCTTATTTTTAAAAAAATTTAAACAATGCCCAAAAGAAAAAGAAGCTATATATTTAGAGTACTTTAGTGAAGTCAAGCAGTAATAAGACTGTTCTGATCAAATGCTTTTTAGATATCAGCTATAATCTTCACCATAACTGTTGCACAACTATGTCGAGGTCGAAATCCCGACTGATATGGGGGAATAAGAGAATTTAGGCGAAGATGATTGGCGATCTACTTGGCTATTAACTTCTCAAAAGCCTTTGGCAGGATTGGGGGTGTAAATATAAGTCTATAATCAGAGGGTTCCTTTGGATTTGGTTTTTTAGCAACACGAATAACGCTCGGCATTTTTCAAGAATCTGGAAAAGTCGATGAAGTGAAAAAGAAATTAATAATGTGTGTCAGTAAACTTAAGATATATTGCAGAAATAATTTTAAGAACCGAAGAGGTATTCCATCATCCCCGATTGCGTTTGACTTAAGCTTAGTTAAAATATCAAAGACGTCACTTTCTAGAACAGTCGAAAGTCTTTCGTTAAATTAGTACACCGGATCTACGAGGGGCGTTCAACATATTCTCGATATCGGGGTGAAGCTGTAGTTGTATATATAAATTGACTTATTTGTCAAGTAATACTATTATTTTAGTGCATTCATGTAAATGTGATTATTAATTCGCGTTTTATCTCTAGTTAAACAGAATCATAATGGCAACTGAGACGATGATGGTGAAAATTGAGCATCGCGCTGTAATTAAATTTCTCACTAAGCAAGGAAAAAGTCAAAAAACTATTCATGAAGAGATGGTGGCTGTTTATGAGGGTTCCGCACCTTCATTATCAACTGTGCAAAAGTGGTCAAGTGAGTTCAAGAGAGGCAGAGAGAGCATTGAAAACGACCCCCGCTCCGGCGCCCCGGCTACTGCTTGTACGGGAGAAAGCATCAAAGAAGTCGAAAAACTTGTTCTTGCTGGAACTTGGATGCCCGAATAAAGGTGAAAATGATGGCAGAGATCACCAAGCTTTCAATTGGTACCATTCACACCATTCTTCATGACCATCTTAACCTTTCAAAGGTCAGTGCAAGGTGGGTGCCACGAATGCTCACAGCGCCTCAGAAAAAAGTGAGAATCGCATGCTGTAGAGAGCTTTTGGAGATGTGTAGTGAGAACGCGGACGGACGGTGTTATGGATCGAATTGTTACTGGAGACGAAACATGGGTCCACCACTATGACGCTGAAAGCAAACAAGAGTCCATGCAGTGGCATAAAAAAGGAACAGACCCCCCGAAGAAGTTCAAAGTCACTCCGTCTGCCGGGAAGCTCATGGCCACAGTTTTTTGGGACTCAAAGGGAATCTTGCTCATTGAGTACAAAAAAAAAGATGAAACCATCAACGCCACATCCTACGCTTCCACTTTGCATAATTTGCGGGAGGAAATTAAAAAGAAAAGACGGGGTAAACTCGCAGCGGGTGTGTTGCTTCTTCATAACAACGCTCCTGTTCACACGGCGCGAGTTTCCAAGGCTGCTGCGCGAGATTGTGGTTTCGAAGAAATCCAACACCCACCCTATAGTCCAGACCTTGCCCCTAGTGATTATTTCCTGTTTCCGGATTTGAAAAAATGTCTTCGTGGAAAAAGATTTTCGGATGATGAAGAACTCAAGTCGGCAATAAATGGAGAAAGAGGAAATTTATTTTTTTGAGGGTTTAAAAAAGCTTATCTCAATGCATTGATGTTAGGGGAGATTGAATTCGCATTTTCCTTCATATCGATACCGAGAATATATTGAACGCCCCTCGTAAATAGCAATCTAAATAGCAATCAGTGGATCTTCATAGATCCAAAATCTGGATATGTAGGAAAGGGTAACACTGAGTGGTTGCTCTCTCAGTAGGAGCGTGCTCGCATATGACTTTTTGACTCCTTATGACGACATAGCCTATTGTTTTTATATCGGGTCCACTAGACTTCGTACCCGAGTATATTTATACAATATTATCTTTCTTTTTGCTTCGTTCACACTTTCCAATGTTGTTGAAGTCCGCTTTGACATTTCATTTAAGCCGCTTTAAAGAGTGCATCTGACATTATTTTCCTTGTTTTACGCTGTTTTACAAGTGAAGAGTAATAATCTCTTTAATAGAATGTGAGTGGTAAAAAAAAAACTAGTGTACCATCTATCTGTACGGCTCACCAGTTGCGGTTACAATCGTGCCGTCAGCGTCCACAAAAAATAAGGGCTAATCACATTTTCACTTTGTGGGAGAATCCACATGAAATTCACAAAGAGCCAGTGAATTTCATGTGGATTCGTATTCACATAACCACTTAAGTGAAAATGGGCTTCGTCACGCACCATGATTTTGGGCACGAAATAATCTTCTTCTTGCACCAGGTTTAACAGAACATGAGAGTAAGTTAACCTCAATTAACGGTCAGCAGGCAGCAATTGGTGAAGAGTTTGCACTTTATAAGGGAACATTTTCTGGTCTTTAACAACATTCGACTTAACGAACCTCTGCTGATGCCAAATTGCGTGCATCGTTACCTCGTCGACGTTTGTGGACTGACTTGGGTGTCCTCGCCCACAGCAGTGATATTCTCCACCAAAGGAACAATACGAGGCCAACTACTTCTTGCGACATCTCTAGTGGACTCAGATGCATTGCCAAATGCTTAAATTCTCCAATTTACCAACAAAACACCTAGTAATGAACCCAAAGACGAGGAGTGAAAAAATCTCAACGCATACACTACCGGTACTGATGTCAGGACCGATTATAGCAGCAAAAATAACAGCAGCAGCAACAGCAATAACGGGAACAAGCGTAGTAAATACTCGCAATCTTTTCTCTAAGTTATTTCAAAAGCAGTAGTTTCGGACATAGCACAGTCCTGACGAAGCTACTGCCTTCCTTCCTTCCTTGGCCGACTTCGACATCCCGTATGATATAATATATCCGGAGAGGGAGGGCTGAGAAAAAAATGCGATAATCAGGTCAAATAAAATTGCAATTTTCACAATGGCTTAAAAATAGAGGAAGGAACAAGTTCTGGTAACTTCTCGGAAGACCCAGAACTAACTAAGAGCGCCTATAAGACTACTAGATACAAGCAGTTTCTTCCAATCAGAGGTTCTGGCTGTCCTCAGTGCGGCTGAGCTAATGCAGATGAGATCGGTAACCGAAAGCGATTTCGCTTTTGCATCGATATCCACGCCGCACTCAAGGTAATGGAATCAACCAACGTCAACTCTGATACAGCAGGGGCTGTCGCACAGTGCTTAAAGCACTATGCAGTCAGAACCGAGTAAGACTGTGCTGGGTGCCAGGACACTGCGGTGTTAAACGAAATGAACAAGTGGACAAGCTTGCAAGAAAAGGAGAGCTATTCGACAATAATGAGGTTACCAACATCAAATCACCCCTTTCTATAGTGAGGGACACTATCGAGGAAAAAATCACAAAAACTGCAAGCCTAAGGTGGCCAAGTCTCGAAGGACACAGGGTATCAAGGGCTCTCTGGTCATTTTTTGACGCCAAAAAATCTAGGAAGGTAACAAAATTAAACAGGGATAAGCTCAGGACAGTAATACGAATCCTGACAGGAAACACGCAAACAGAATTAAATTGTCAGATACGGATATTTACAGATTCTGTAGTGATCTGCAAGCTGTTTAGCACATAGCACACATACTGTGTGAATGCGAGACAATATCGCGTAGTCGAAGAAATTTTTAGGGAAATACTTTTTCGAAAACCTGGAGGAAATAGATGGCACGAACTTCAAAGACCTTCTTGGTTTTTGGGTGTTTCACCAGGGTGATTGTTTAGGTTTTTGCCATTTGAAGACAAATTCAACTGGCTGCACAGGGATCGTAATGAGCCTGTTTTGGTGCCTGATGTCCGTGTGATGGCATATCCACCATACCCCTGTTTAACCTAATCTAACCTTTGTTTATTAGCAGCACATGGTTCAGCACATTATACGTGAGTCCACCAGGACTACGGACGTTTAAGCAATATCTCGTTCAGTAACTACGAAAAGTGTGTTCTTGATCTAATGATTACGGATCACTCCATGACGGGGCTTCTAATTAACACTCTAAAAAGAAAAAGCAAAAACAATTGAAAATCCTTGAATAAAGCAAAAATTATTAATATCAATATGCTGAAAAATAACCTGCTGTTGAAAAGAAGTTTATTCTTGTCGAAATGCTGCGACTTGCTATACAATATTCTTGGGCTCCCTAAAGAAACATATTTCTAATTGTACGTCTTCATTGCCGTCGAAAAGGATAGTAAATACACTTAAATCGTAGATCTCGAAACATTTAGTGCACAAAGTCAATATTAAAACCAAGCAAAGATTTAAACTCGAGTCTCTGACAAACTTCTTATTGCAGATGCATTTAATTGCTATTTTACTTATAGTATATTGCAAAAAGTCTTGAACCAACAAAGCCTGTCCAACGGCTTTGTAATAATCGTTGCTTCCCCTTCGTTGGCTGTGCTGCTGCATCTTAGGAGGGAAACGGTTTTGTGTACGAGCCAATTACTTCCTTGGAGGTGTTAAGGGCCGTACGAGGCTTGAAAAATTCTTTTTCGTATGGAGCTGTCGAAATTTTCAAACTTACTTCTTAAAAAAATTGCATACTTAGTTGTAGATGATGTTTTAGCACATATTTTTAATTGTTGTATTTTTGAAGGTGTATTTCCAGACGAGCTTAAGTGGGCTGATATTATACTATTATTCACAAAAGGTTCTGATGCTGAAATGTGCAACTATAGGATCATATCTCTTCTTCCGATTTTTTATAAGTTTTACGAAAATCTCGGATGGCAAGTTTTTTAAACAAAACTGAATTCTTTAGCCCTATCCAATTTGGCTTTCGTAAATGAAAACCGTGGGGGTGGCCGTGGTGTAGTGGTACTAAGAATCGCTTCTCACTCGGAGGGTCAAGGTTCGAATCCTAGCCACGAAAAAGTTTTCATTTGTGTAGTTGGAACTCAGTCAGAAAAATCTGCGTGTGAAGACATAACATAAGACATGTAGATTTGGCTGTTGTAGGGTTTTTTTCAAGCACAAAAACAACCGTTAAAATTCACAACCTGAATTCATTCCGAGTGAAGAAAATCTCTCCGTCCTATTCGGACTCCCACCCCTGGAGAGTCAATATCGAAACCAAACACACCTGAATTTCAAACCACTACATCACAATAATGCTTTCCTTTCTCCTCCTTCTATCTTTCCGCCCGCGCCTTGGCAACAGTATAAGGATAAGGGTATTCATAACCCCTTAGGCGCGCGAAAGTTATAAAAAAAAAAAAAATGGGAAGAAGCCAGTCAGTTTATGTCAAACCTCGACAGAAAACAGCACATGGCTGGTTTATTTTTTGACATCACCAAGTCTTTTGACAGACACATTGTGGAAAAAGTTGGGTTTCGTGGATTCTTTCTTAATTGGCGTAGGTCATATCTAAAAAAAACAGAGCCCAACGAGTGAAAATGGGTGATGTAAGAAGTTCAATAAATTTTCTCAATTTGGGTGTCCCCAAGGTTCTGTTGCGGGACCAATTTTGTTTCTAATCTTCATTAAATCCCTTTTTGAACTCACTTTGTGATGAATATAAATGATTACTTACAAACTTATTGACTTCAATTAAATAAATGAATAAAGACTCTATTACAAATAGGAATATCAGTGTGGTTTATAAAAAGGAAATGAAGTGAATTCCAAAACGAAATTCTAATGACATAATGCGAAAGGTATAAAGCTAAAGGGTGTATAAGCAACTGCTTTCACTGATGATGTAAGCTTTTCTCATGGCCTTAATAGTACATTGAACCTACAGTCTGACTTAAATTGGGATCTTCATTTACTATGAACCTGGTTTAATGAACATAAAGTGGTTATTAGTTCCAAACTAAAGTTATATTTTTGAGTTTGTCTTCTATACAAAAACTGGAACCTGATATTTATTTTCGAGCACCGGAATGCAAAAGATACAAGCTGTTGAATTGTACCTGCGCCATTGATAGTTCACCTCCCACCTTCTGCAGGGATCTCAATTGCTTTTTAATTGAGAGAGTAGATGAATTCAATGGGTTTAACTACAGATTTTAGAATGTGTTTCTCGAATCACACAGAATCTTTGAGGAAGAATTTCCGAAGCTCCTTCCGACAAGTCTATTCAGCAATGTTGTTAAAAACAATCTATTACGGAATCTTTCATTCCAAGCTCCAATGTGGAATAACTTGTTGAGAGAGTGTTTACATGAATACGATTAAATTTCTCTTAACTATGCAGAAATATATTCTGAGAAAAATATGTCATAAACGTGTTAGATATCCCAGTTTCTCATTGTTCTTTGACCTAAAAATCCTTCCTGTTCGCTATTTATATTGCTCAAGGTGTTAAACAAGTTTTTTATGCAATCAAGACATCGCAATTTTCGATTGATATCCTACCTTCCTTTAGGCAGTAACTTCATAAATAAAGTACCAGTACCCAATTTCCGCATTACTGAAATTCATAATTTTTACACTAAGTCATCGTGTCGACTTATCAATAAACATCCATAGTCAATTAGGACAACAACAATGCCGGTAGTGTTTATTAAACAATAAAAATTGTGGTTGCTAGATATCAATCAATCCTTTTGATATTTTGGTCTAGTTTTAACTCTGTTTCTTCCTGTATTTTTTTTTTTTTACTTACATTTATGTTTATTTTAAATATGTGTTGCACATACAGACATTATTGTAGTTTAGAATTTTTTCAATGAATTGTTATAAGCAATAAATCAGTATGTCTATCTATCTATTTCGCTTACATGGTGAAGACAACGAGGAAAAACGACGACCAAGTCTACACTGCGTTAAAACAACAGACCGTAAATTGGTCAATTAACCAGCAGCAATAATTCCTCGTTCTTCATGTATGTATCGCTCCATTGCTCGTCGACAACTAATTCTCTATCTGCCTACAACATAAATGTCACAGCACAATGACATTTGACGTAATTTGCAAAAATTATGGCACCTTCATTATCACATTACTTTTGCCCCACCTTGTAGCTGCCAGAATGGCAATGTGCTCGTATATCATTTTCTTTATCAAGGCCAATGAATGTTAAATGGTCTCTCTTTGAGTGAGCAAAATTTTCGCCCGAAGCATACTGCAGAGGTCAACCTAGTGCTGCTTCTTAGTTAATGGCTACTGGGAATACCACCATCGCAATAGGTGATTTGAATCTCAGGCAGTGACAAGATGAAGATTCTAAGCAATATGTGTCACATTCATAAGCACTTACTCCCTCCAGCTGAAGATACATACCTGTCACTTCCATAATACGAAGTTTGAAGATTTTCTCGGCAGTAGTGTTGATGACTATTTACTATGTTTTACGAGCCATTGTCGTATTTAATGAATATACAGCGTGTTCTGGATAATGTGTGGAAAACTTTAAGGGGAAATCCATTGATATATTTGGAGAAAAAAATCGTACTGGTTTAGGGGGTCGGAAATGCATTCCCACCGAGATACAGAGGTTTAAAGCAAGACTTGTGCTGCCTTGTTCTGACTCTGATTGAAAATAATATCTTTCATGTGTGTATTGTAACAAATGGGGTATCGTTGAAAGTGCAATTATCCATACTTTAATTGTTTCATAGTAAATATTGTCCTAACATTAATGTGTCAAAAGGTATTGAAGATCAAAAGTAATTTTGTTTTTTGAAATACCTTAAAATTTGAAATTTCTCATCATTTTTTCCGGAAAAATATTTTATGAACTCCCTCTTTTTGTAACTTCAAAACTTGTACCTAGAAATTACAAACAAAAAAAAAATTTAGTTCTTTCACGTAAAGTTAGCAGTTTTCAACTTGACCCAACTTGTTCAATCCATAGTACTCACACCTGGGGCATTCTTGTTAAAAGAGCGCTACTAAATTAAGTATCGTAGTTAACAGCTGCTTTGGATTTTTTTTCAAAATAAATTAAGTGTATTGTGGCGTAATGTAAATGCAATAACATTTTTTTGAAAAAGATTCTTTTTATGGCTCCTAAAAGGGAAAAAGGGGCCCCATCCGATAGATAAAGTCCATTTTATCAGGTCAAAAAAAAATTGCAAGTAGTTTTTCTGGAAAAACTAACTAGGCCCCCTATGGTGGTCAAATGGTTGTTGAATGCAATTACATGGGAACACAGGCATTCTCACTCTAGCCTCATACCATCAACTCTTACAACTCACCTCCACGAGGTAACTGCTGAGTGCCTAGTACCTGGCCGGAGACGGGATAACCAACCTGTGGAAGGTCGTTGCAGCTGCCGATAGTGGATGGGGCGGAGGGGGGGGGGGGGAGGGGGGGGGGGAGAAGGAGTGTCATAACACTGTACACTTTCTCCTGTTTCCGGGAGCGGACGAAGTCTAATGATGGAATAATCGATTGCATCGACAGTTCCAATTAGGTCGAACTAGTGTTATCTCCATATGAGCTGCTTCAACGTATTTGAATACCAGGTCTATAGGGATCTCTAACACAAAGTCAGGGTGTTGGAAAAGAGTTTGTGGCGAATGAGCCGTTAATAAGGGCCAACGGCAGCACTCACATCCCCGAAGCGGGTTACTGCTATATAGTATTGTAGATATCACCGCCATTCAGGAAATGCGGTGAGAAGGGCCGGGCAAAAGAAAGATGAGAAACTGTGATGTTTACTAGGGTGATTGCTATAGCGAACGTAAGCAGCGTCTATTTGGATGCGGATTTGTTGTAAGCGGCAGACTTAGGCAAGATGTCTTGAACTTTCGACACGTGAGTGAATGCCTTATAACATCCGTTTCAAAGGTAAATTCGCAAACATCAGCCTTATATGCGCTCACAGCCCAACAGAGGAAAAGGGCGATGGTACCAAAGAAATTTTCTATGAGCTTTTCGACAAAACCTACGGGCAATATCAGATGTATGACGTTAAAAAAGTCCTAGGCGACTTTATTGCCAAAATTGGATAGGAGTACATCTTTGGCAGCAAAATCGAGAGACATATCCGATAAGACACCACGTCTGTAAAAGGACTTCAGCTAATCGATTTCGCTGCGGTACGTAACGTTACTATAGCAAGCACACGCTTACCTCATCACAATATTTACAAGGTGACATGGCTGACGCCAGATCAGCCAACTCTCAAACAGATTGGTCATGTTGCGATCGCCGTAAGGCACTCCTCAAATATTTTTGATGTCCGAACATTCCGAGAAGCCAACATAGACTCGGACCACTACCTAGTTGCAGCCAAGGTACGTCTACGAATATCTCAGACGCCGCAACAACGGGGAAATACTATGTGGAGATGTAACGATGAATGGTTGTAATCGCAACAAGCCTCCAGAACCTTTGCCGATCACTTATCCTGTGCAACAAGCATCAAGTGCTGAAGACCAGTGCCTTAGATACCGAGAAACCATCAGAAATCCCGCAACTGACATACTAGGTTTCGCCCGCCGACCACCACGAAACCCCTGGTTTGATGAAGAATGCCGGCATGCACATGCAGCAAAACAACATGCCAACAAAGCGACAAAGCGGTGCTCTACAAAAGGACGAGAGCAAGCCGCTCGTGAGCTTTACGAGTAAAAGAGGAGGGAAGAACATCGGCTTTGCCGAAGACATGAGAAGCGCACGATCGAGGAAAAATAGAGAGGTGCTACTGCAGGAATAATCTTCGGAAGTTTTACCAAAAGGTAAAAAGAACATGTCAGGGTAATAATACCCGAACGGAAACCATGTAATAGAGTCAAGGTCGGTGCTGAGGACATGGAAAAACCGTTTCTGCAGACTGCTAAACGGCGAACACGACACAAATTCCGCAGTCAGACAGAGTGAACCATTCAATATTTACGATGCAAGTCAAGAATCCCGTCCACCCAACCAAAATGAAGTGAGGATAGCAGTATGTAAACTGAAGTCGAACAGGGCTACCGGGTCGGATGGCCTATATGTCGAACTTTTTAAGGCAGCAGGAGATGACTTGGTAGAGAGCATACACCAACTTATTTCCAAGACTTGGTCGGATAAATGAATGCCTCTTGAATGGAACCTCAGCATCGTTTGCCCAGTTCACAAGACATCGCATATAAGATCTTGTCTGCCGTATTATGCGAACACCTGAAACAATTTGTCAACGATTTGATTGGAGCCTATCAGTGCGGTTTTAGGCAGGGTAGGTCCGCAATCGACCAAATATTCACAGTACCGCGAATCCTGAAGAAAACCCAAGAGGTTCAGATAGATACTCATTACTAATTTATCGATTTTAAAGCCACATACCACAGCATATACATATGTCCAGTTTTGGCATCCGTGCCAAACTCGTCCGCATATGCAGGATGAAGATGGGGAAAGCTTGCTGCTGTATCAAGGCCGGTAACAACTTAACCGAGACCTTTGATGTCAAAAAAGGATTTAATCTGTCAAGTGACTACTTCAACATCATACTTGAAAGAATTGTGCAAAGCGCACAAGCCAACACACGAGGTTCGACCTTTGCTTGAACAGACTTTGTCTACCTCGGCTCTGCAGTCATATCTGAAAACGACATCTCTTCAGAAATCAAACGAAGAATAATGCTTACCAATCGCTGTTTCTTTGGGCTGAGAAGGCAACTGTGTAGTAAGGCACTCTCCGGAATAAACTAAGGAAACTTTATATAATACCCTAGTAATCCTAGTCCTGCTTGGTGGTTTTGAGAGAAAAATTCTTCGTAAAATATTTGGTCCCGTATGCTTTGACGGGTTCTGGAGGAGACGATTCAACGAGAAACTTTACGAGCTGTACAGCGACATCGAACTGGTCAAAAAATTGCGCATTGGGCGTTTGAGATGGCTGGGAGATGTAGAGCGAATGAACACCAACGCCGAATATTCAATTTTAATGCGGATGGACAACGCAGTAGAGGAAAGCCTGGCTTTAGGTGGTGCGGTCAAGTGGAAGGGGACCTCAACCAACTTGCAGTGCGCAACTGGAGCCAGTTATCTAAAGACCGCGTTAATTGGAGACGCTTATTGGTTGAGGGCCAGGTCCACCCTGGTCTCTATAATCAGTTTGTAGTTTTCAACTGATATATTGACGTCTAATTCATGATATTCTCGATGATGGACATGTAAACACAAGAATACGTAGACAAGGTTTATATTAACGAATGAGATTGAAATATTTGAGATGATACCCTGATAGAACTGCCCCGATTGACAGGACATTTATTAAAACATTGTCCTATTTTGGGGGAGAGGGACTACGTGGAAATCATCTAGAATCTCACTTTAGCAGAAGGTGTTCGCAACTACGAAGACGCGTTACATTACGTCATAAACCATCCAAATATCAGTCTTAGACAACTTCGCAGACATATTAATCTAACCGGGACTTACATCTGAAGAATTCTACATTCAGAACGCATGTACGTGTATGTATTCCATCAAATACCGGAACAGGAACTATAATCCGGGGGCTTAGAAAAGTACTTGGAATTCGGCAATTAGTTTCTGGAAAGACGCTTTGAGGAAGGTAATTTTATTGACCCGATTCGCCATAAACGCAATCGTTTACAGCATAAGTTCAGCGTCTAGGCATATTGCGAAATATGCTGATCGGATCCTATCAGCTTTCTTAAAGGCTTAATTCGAATTTTTACCTGGAATTTTTGCATAGCAAATTACCAGAACTATTAGGTGAAACACCACTGCAACAAAGAACAGCAATTGTGTAGCAGCAGAACGGCGCCCACGCACACTATGACCATGCTGTTAGAAAGTTTTTAGATCGCGCATTTGCAAATTCATGGATAGGGCGTGATGGACCCATTCTGTGGCCTACAAGATCTCTAGACTTGACCTCAATAGCCTTTTATTTATGACAATGGATGAAGGACGTTGTTTACTCATCATAAATAACAACACTTGATGACTTGAACCACGGGATTGATTGAAAAGTCCGAAAAGAATTTGATAGAATGGACATTGTTAGGGCGACCGTTATTTAGAGTCTGTTAAAAGCAGAAATGACGTATCTTCATATTTCAAAAGACAACCGACGCATTGGCTATAATTGGTCTTATCATAGGCATGTCGATCCAAAACACTCTCGCCGGTTACCTACTATTGTAATTCCATGCCCCTGCCAATACCGTTTTTACTATACCAGCACGCCATTGATGCATTTGACGTAACATGTTTAGTCCAAATAAGCTTGTTATCCAGTCTAACACCCCAATATTTAGCTTGATGGGAGAAACGAATAGTGGCGCCTTTAAGCGTAAAGAGAGCAACCTTAATTTTGCGACGTTTGAAAGAAAGCCGATTTCTAGAACTTCCTGCGCCTTAGTCCAGGATTTTTGAGTGATTTCAGGCTGGCTGATATTCTCTCTTTGAGGACTTTAACTAGCCTACGAGTTTAACCAATAATTGCGATCTTTTGGCGAAAGTCTTTATAAGAGGCACTCTTCGAAATCCGAATGAGCTTCTTATATTCTTTTTGCTTTGATCTGTAAAGATTCCAGTCTTTCTCCAAATTAGAGGCAAGTTCGCCTCTAGTTGTATGAAACCTTGTAAATGCCCGAAACCACAGATCCGTTCATAATTCTCGTATGGATTTTAAGTGAGGTATATAAACTAAGATCAATAATCGTTGAAGTTCTCCTGATCCGAGCCGTAGGGTCAATTTTGTTATTAATTAGATTTGTGTAGTACGGAATGACCGACTAACCCGATAACTAACTTTTAAGAGCCTTGCTAACTTTACTCTGAACACTTTGTACCCCATTTGTCTTTACGTTGTTAATTTGCAGAGAAAGAACTTCAGTATCTCTTCCCTTGACTACATTACGTATATTAGTACAAATCGAATTGTGTGTCCTAAAACCATTCCAGGTCACGACCAATTCATCAAACTCATACAATAAAACCTTTCACTATCTTAGCGACATTTTATGACAATTCCCCGTCCGACCATTACCCGAATGAATATGTCCATCTTCATTCATGCACATGCTTATCTGAAGCAAATAATCATAACACTGTCCTAACTGGTGACCTGCTTTTAACTTAATCCCATAGAAAAAATCCCACTGAGTCCTGATATACTTGTACAACTCACTTTACAGCTTAGAGCAGCACCACCGTGCCGGTTAAAAATATCTCTTGGGTTCGGTATCCATAAAACCCTTTAAACCAAAGCAATAAACAAACCGGACTGTCAGATACAAGTTGCGAATTTAAATGAAACACCTTAAGTAACAAAACGACAAAGAATGGCCGATTACGGTGGAACGTAGTGGGTTGAATCTAGATCCTGGACCCACCTACATATTTCTGTTTATCCGACCATAAAACGCAAACAAAATTTAACGTTCACTCGAAAAAGTGTGAAATGCGACCTCGGCTTTGGAAGCACAACCACAATAAACCGGACTCGTCGCGCCCCTAAAACTTTATTTATACATTCTTTCCAGTTTTCTCATTTTCTCTTTATTCACCATTCTGTGTACATTTTGCCAGTGTCCTTCCTTTGTTCTTGAATTGGCGAAAATCACGGCAAGGTGGTAGTAGAAAATAAAAGTCAGGACACCCGTAAGTGCCGCAATACAAAAACATTTTTAACGTGACATTTCGTTTCGTCGACTGCGTAAATTGTTGAATGCTTCAGTGAGTCCTTTAGCACGCACTGAAAGCGGAAGGAAAATATTCAAGTGGGAAGATGAAAGTGAGTTTAAAGAAGAAAATGAAGACCGAAAGAGCACAGTGACGAATTGTAGGGCGTTAAATTAAAATTAGAGAAATCTTGGACTAACTTAAAAAGCCAACCAAAAAGGGATAATAAAGAGTTCTTAGTCACCAAAAGGATATTACAATAATAAGGACACGAAATGAGGATGAACTTCGTTTTCTTCTATGAATACAAACGATTCTTTTTATATGACTTTAAAGTTATTCAACACATTAACGAACAGCACTTACAGCTGGAAATACAAGTAAGTGTTTCTACGATTACAAGTAGCTAAAATATTTTCTACGCTTCTAGGTTGTGTGTTTGTATATAGATGACTGCATAGGGTCAGTTGTTTTCAACTCCGTTTCAACCGGTCACTATCTTAACTGACGCAAGGAGACACTAGGTATGGTCACGGGAGTGTAGATATGTATTCCAGATGAAAGCAATGCACCAAAGGGAATCAGGAAAGTCTCACTAGTAAATTAATCCATCAGAATATATGGTAGTAGCTATCGCATAGTCGTACTCCAAGCCCTTTAGGGCAGTTAATTCAGCAAAAGTTAAAGCAATTTTGGGAGGAATCTGATAGATCTTGAGGCTAAGAACCATATTTTTTTTCTGTCAGAACAAATACTCAGAATCAGTCCATTGTACTCCTTGTACTAGTTGGAGTGAAAAGTGACCTCCTTGACCGCCAGAATGTGCTGCTACTGCAAAAAAGGTTATGGTGCCTTGAAGTCCGTTCATATTTAGGCAGACATGCCAAATTTCAGTGCGATACTGTCTTTAATTTTGTTTTGACAGCTGATTGTTGTTGACGTGTTTGGAATCATGTTGAGTATGGACAAAAACGATTTTCGTTCTCTCAAAAAACATTATTTTTTGAGTGGCAAAACGGTGAAGGAAACAAAAGGAAAGTTGGATAAATATTATGGGGCTAATTCTCCGTCAGATTACACCGTCAAATATTGGTTTCGAGAGTTTCGTGGTGGTCGCAACTCCACTACCGATCAAGTCCGCAGCGGCAGGCCTTCCGATGCGGTTACAGAGGACAATGTCAAAAAAATACATGAAATGGTGTTGGCTGACCGGAAAGTGAAGGTGCGCGAGCTAGCAGATACCACAAAGATTAGTACTGAGCGCATACGCCATATTTTGGGCAATATTCTGCATATGAAAAAGTTATCCTGCCGCTGGGTGCCGCGAATGCTCACTCCTGACCAAAAACACGAAGGCGAGAGCACTTGGACTTGCTGATGCGGAATCGGGCGGACTTTTGGCGTCGATTGGCAACTGGATTTGGATCTCTTGGACTATTATCTCTTCCCAAACATCAAAAGATGGCTCATCAATAAAAAATTCAGCTCACGCGAGGAAATCATCGACGCCACGGAGGAGTATTTTGCAGACCTTCCGGAAAATTACTTTTCGGACGGGATTAAGAAGTTGGAAAATCGCTGGAATAAGTGTATCAAACTAAAGGAGGACTATATTGAATAATATAAAAAAACATTTAAAAAAAAAAAATTTTAAATTCCCAAGGAGGTCACTTTTCACTCCATCTAGTAATTTCCTTTTAATGGGATTTCAGTGATAAAGCGCCTACAGTACCAGCACCCACCACATCAGCGCCGAATACTTGCAGCCTGATGCGAGCGTAAACCGGACATTCTCAGAGGTAGTGCTCCGAGTTGTCATCATCACTTTCACAGCAGGAGTACAACTACAGATGGCAGATGGTAATACTTATGAAATCCAACTGGAAACCCTTATCGAGGACGCAGGCGGTGAATTTAGTCTTTCGAAAGCGATCAGTATGGTCTTCTATCCGCGACCCAGCTTGGAAGCCGTAAGTGGGTTCAGCAAAGCTCTTAGTGTAGCTTGGAGTTACTAGAGAAGCAGATGTTGCGTCCCCTCCATCGATTCTTCACAATATACCGAAGTTCGTTGCCAACAGGATTTCGTATATCTCCGCTTGAAAGAAAGACCCAAGTTTTCTTTACAAGGAATGAAATCTAACGTTGTGATCCTCCAGAAAGACATCAGCGCCGCATCCTACAATAGATCGGTTTTGGAGCCATCCTTGAAGATTCGACTACATTCCTTTTTTGACTCAGAATCTGACCAAAACGAGTCTTGGACACCGGGAAAGTCGATTCCGTATTTTTTTCGTCAACTGGAATTCTGGTATTATTGAATAAGACGCTTGGTGGGGGGGGGTGGGTAAATTAATCAGTGCGTCCTGGCGTACTGGGAAGAGACCCCCATACAGCCGAAAGAGACCGTTCATTCGTAAAAGCTTGTTCCCCTAGACAAACAATAAATAGTGGCCTTATCATAGCCGTATAGATCCATAGAACCTGATAACTTATCTTGCCGATAAATTCTTTACATTTGTAATGAAATTGTTATACCACCCTATCCTTAAATGGGGCAATTATAATAATGGGGTGTGCTCCGCTAATACGCACTCCAACCTAGGGTCCATTGATTGAGAGTGAACTAAAGAAAAATCGGATACCTTTGTCGGGACATAGACAATTCGAGCCCCACGTTGGGCGCCAACCATTAACGAAATTATTACACATACCAGAATGCCGACAATGACTTATAGGTTTTCTGTTTAGTCCAAAGAATTTTATTAACCAGAATGACACACAAATTGTTAGCTCCGTTGAAGCAACGGAGGTTAATGCTCTTAATAACTGAGTCAAATCAGTCAGCATCCTGCTCCTCGTTAGGAGAAAAACATAAATTTAGAGGGGATTGGATGAAAACCCATCTCTGGTGCGCCAATCATCGATCATGTCTAGGTCTGCCTGTGCTTTAAAGCAGACAGTCATTAAGCATGATTCAACAGGTTTGCCAGGGACGTCAGTTGTTAATCTGTTATTGTCCGGGGCTATTAGCTACCTCGTCACATATATCTTATCTCTGCTGTATAGGGCTGTGAACCCTTGAACGACGTAGATCAGTATTATACCACTAGTCGAGCATGCACTTTCGATTTTCGTTTGCATGAGTAAGGATTTGTTCATGCTGTTACCGTAAGCTTTGAGTCTGCCTGCTATAAAACCGTACTGAGTGACGCGTAGCTTAATAATATTGTGATGTGTTTTTTATAAACCGTGGAGTACTGAATATTTCCACTCACCCATAAAGCACTCTTCGTCTCTTCCGAAGAAGTGCCGGGACATTCAAAAAGATATTCTTTCGGACATCTCTACACTGCCCATTGAACTTGTTGAGTTGTATAGGATGAGTAAGGGCAATGAGTCTTCAGAAGTACTCCAGATAAGTCCCGCAGTTGCTCAAGTTATAGCTTTCGGGTAACCTCACGACCAACAGCCACGCTGACTGGCACAAAGGCCACGTTAAACTTATCGCATGTGCTGATCAAAGATCTCTCGAACTTTACTCCAAAGCGATAGGTGTGTTACAGTTTTTTTATATTGTATTAATAAAAGAAGTTACCTTAATTTAATTTTCTTTATTGAGATGCTTACAGCTCGGAGGTCAAGACAAGAGAGAGAGATAAAAGTAGCTTAAAACTAATCTGAATTCAATGTAATGTGCGATTGGTATAATAGAATTGCTTGACAAGGTTGGTAATAAGTAAGGGGTGATGGTAGACAATAAGCATGAACTATGCTGTGTCAACTAGCACATTTCATGTTTATTATATAACATCTTCCCCCACTAAATAACGTATTGACATTACTAAAGAAATTACAATAAAATAGCTTAACAAATAATTCAAAAAGTCAGCTGACAAATTCATATAATTTGGTTATTCTGAAATGGTTAATTTCTTTTCTATACCAAGCGAATTAGCTAATTCTTTATCGTTGAGTCTACTAGACCTTCGTAACTCCATATTTTCCCAGAATTTTTTCTTTACTCTAAGAGGTCGCTTACTGTTACAATCTTTAATTTTTCTAGGATCGATATCTGATACAAAAAACTTATCATTCAAATTCTTTCTACGAATTTGATTCTCGTGTACAAATCGTTCAACTTCGTTTACTCTTATAAAATACGTTACTTTACTAACAATTAAAATTAGAAATTTTTGCTGGAATCCATTTTACTCGTATCATATTCATATAGTGGTTTTTATACAATACTTCTTCCCCCGCTTTAAATTTTGGTCTAAACGAAGCCTTACAATTAGTATTTCTTTCATCGTTTACCCTTAAGTTTACGTTACTATCAACAGATTTATTTTCTGTACTTGTATTACTATAATGCCTTAAAGAACTTAACAGAATTCTTGGCTTAAAGCTAAATAATATTTCAGAAGGAGATTTGCAGGTAACTGTTGATGAAGTGTTGCGGAAATTAAAAAGGAATTCATATATTTTTTCTCCTAACGACGTTGTGTTAATTTTTTCCAAGCACAACTTTTTTAAAACGGATTTTACTGTTTGAACTCCTAGTTCTGCTAATCCATTCGATTGTGGGTGATATGGGGGGGATTTGATCAAATCAATACCTTTACATTTACAAAATTGACTAAAAACTCTCGAATTAAAAGGTGGTCCATTATCCGTCACAATACAACGTGGATATCCAAAACCTAAAAACAACTTCGATAACTTATTTATTAATGTCTGAACAGTTGTTGTGTTCATCAATCTTATGTCGCAATATTTTTAGTAAGCATCAATAGCAATTAAAAATGTTTTCCCACCAAAGAAAAATAAGTCTAAGTGAACACGGTCAAAAGGAAACTGCGCTGTCGCCCATTTCGTTTCAACTTTTTCATGTGGAACGTTTTCTGTTTTTTCACAGATTTCACAGTTTCTTGCGAATAAGGTTATTGATTATCAATACCTGGCCACCACACGAATGATCGCGCTAACATTTTAAACGCACTACACCTGCACGGTTCTTATGCAACAACTCGAGAACACTCTTTGAAGTGATATTGGAACAGCTACTTTGTGCCCAAACAGTATGCAACCATTTTCAGTGGATAAACTTGTTTTATTTTAAAAATACGGCTTTATTTCATTTGATATTTTATTTGGCCATCCTAATTTTAAATACTCGAAAACATCCTTTAGTACCTTGTCTTTTGGGGTACAATCGCGTGCGGATTCCATATTCATTAAATTATCGTCAACGTGAAATAAATTAATTGGTGTCTCCTCCACCTTTGAGTCATTTTCCCAAAGGCAAGCATGAAAGGCAATCTACATGGCCCATTTTCGTGCTACTTCTAAACAAAATTTTATAACTATACTGGGATAATAAAATAGCCCATCTATTTAATCTGACAACAGCGACAGCAGAATTTCCCTTACTTGGATGAAAGATCTCCTTGAGAACCTGGTTATCAGTGCAGATTGTGAATTCATGACCATATAAATAGTTGTGGAACTTATTTCTTGCAAAAATGATAGCCAATGCCTCGCGGTGCAATTGCGAATAGTTCCTTTCTACTATTGATAGAGTACATGACCCAAAACTAACTGGCATTTCTCTTCCATTTACTAGATGGCATAAAATCGCTCCTAATCCATAAGGGTTTGCATCAGCGAATAAAACAATTTCTTTATTAGGGTCATATAGTTGCAAAATGTTATTATTTAAAAGAAGAGTTTTACTCTTCTCAAAAGCTTTCTGGCAATCTTCTGTCCATACAAACTGTGTATCTTTTCTTAATAAGTTGTATAATGGCTGAATATGTGATGCGAGATTTGGAAGAAATTTATTATAATAATTAAGAAGACCTAAAAATGATTGCAATTGTTGTAGATTTTTTGGAGATGGATCTTGAACAATCGCTTCCACTTTCTTCTGGTTAGGACTAATTCCTTCAGCGTACAGTGTATGACCTAGATAATCTACAGATTCACAAATAAATTTGCACTTTTCAACATTTATATGAACGTTGTGGTTTTTTAGTCTACGTAAAACTTCAAAAAGATTGCGTTCGCAATCAGCAGGCGATGAACCTCCCACTAAAATATCGTCTAAATAACAAGAAACATTTTTTAACTCTAGAAGAATTCTATCCATTACGGACTGAAAAATTGCTCCGAACACAAAGCGAGTAAAGGCAAAAAGGCCTTTAAATGTATTAGTTACTAAGAGTTTCTGCGATTTTTCTGTTACAGAAAGTTGCTGGTAAGCACCTTTTAAATCTATTATGGAAAATACGAACAGCCCGATAATCCTGCAAAAATATCCTCAATACGTGGTAATGGGTAATATTGTGTTTCAATACACTAATTCAATGTCACTTTGCAGTCAACACAAATTCTTATATTTTCGCCCTTTTTTGGCACTATTACTATAGGGCTGGCCCATTGGCGGAACTTAACAGGAACTAAAATTCGTTCTTTAATTAGCCTATTCAAGTCAATTTCTACTTTTTCGCGCAATTTATACGGTACTTGAAAAGCGGCATGAAAAATTGGTGTCTGATTACTTTTTAAAACGATATCTGCCTCATACCCCACTATCAGATGGGTTAGTTCTGGCTCTGTTATCTTTGGGAACTTAGACTTAATTTTATTTAAAAATTGTGCTTGGTTACTTATATTGCATACACTTGGTTGGCGAAACTGTTCTCTCCAACTCACGCGGCACATCTCCAACAACAACAACAATTGGCAACTTCCATTCGTGACCTCCAAATCCCACTTCCACCTTGAAACTACCAAGCTCACGTAACCTAGAACCAGTCACTGAACAAAGATTAAAATATGTTTTTTTCTAATTTACAATTTTTGAACTTATCTAGATATCCTTTTTCACTTATAATAGTCGTTGATGCTCCCGTGTCAACCTCCATAGAAAGCAGCTCTCCATTTGCTCTTTCTAGTACCTCTTCGGATTTATTGAAAATACTCACGCTATTCACGCACTTCGCATTACCTCTGAATCGACACTTGATAGCTATGTGTCCCCACTTGTTACACGCAAAACACTGCCATTCTTTTGCTGGACACTGGAACTCTTTATGCAAACTGCTCCCATAACGAAAACAAATTTGCTTGCTGTTATCACTGGTACAAAAGCTGCTGGAACTTTTTTTTGTGAAATCATAGCCGCTGAACGTGGTGTTTTGTTATGACGAAGACTTGTGGAAATGTTTTTCTTTGTTGATTATATATCATATTGTGTTACATCGGTTGGATGGCACGTGATGCATTATGTGAAGCCTCCACATTTAATGCTAGTTGACACACCCTTTCAAAGGTTAACGAGTCATCCCGAAGAAGCATTTCTTGAATTTTGTCACTTTTTACTCCGACAATGAACCTGTCCGCCAAAGCTTCATCCAGAAAAACTTTTTACTTTGCTAACTTGTCATCTTTGATTTCTTCTAAAAAATCTCCAAACCGGCATGTTTGAGCTGCAGATTTTATGCGCACAATAAATTCATTTAACGATTCACCCTCTTCTTGATAAATTTTATTGAATTTATAGCGTTCTGCTCTTTTATTCTCCTTTGGAGTAAAATGATCTCGCAGCAATTTTAAGAGTTCTTCACACGATTTTTCACTTGGCATTTTTGGAATAGTTAATGACATCTGTATTTCATATATTTCGGCTCCCACGATGGTGATAAAAAGCGGAGTTTTTGCCTCTTCTTTGCTGTCATTTACTATGAAAAATTGTTTTATGTGATCTTCATATGCTTTGAAATTACTGCCATACTGTATAAACGGTTCAATATTTTCGTTTAGTCGGGACATTTTTAATTTTATTTTATTAATTAATTAACCACACGTGTTTCGCAAATCCTCGTCGCCAATGTTACAGTTTTTTTTATATTGTATTAATAAAAGAAGTTACCTTAATTTAATTTTCTTTATTGAGATGCCTACAGCTCGGAGGTCAAGACGAGAGAGAGAGATAAAAGTAGTTTAAAACTAATCTGAATTCAATGTAATGTGCGATTGGTATAATAGAATTGCTTGGCAAGGTTGGTAATAAGTAAAGGGTGATAGTAGACAATAAGCATGAACTATGCTATGTCAACTAGCACATTTCATGTTTATTATATAACAAGGTGGATTAGGAGAGATTTGGCCAGGTGCAGAACCCGAAGTCGTGGCTAAGTATGATATCCCTTGCAGACCTAGAACCCGCACCTGGATTCCAGCCAAACCTTCCTCCCCAGAAAGCATTCTTGAGATCATCAGGGTCAGCAACCCGACCCTTCCGACTCATGAATAGAAAGTCGCGAAACTGGAAGAACTAAGGGTCTCTTATATATTATGCGCGTTAATTGTGATCAATAAGGAATACCCTAACGCTCTAGCGCAGACTATAGGTATGACGCGGTTCGGTTTCGAGTCATTTCATCTAAGGGTCTGTCCATGAAAAGGAAGAGCTGGATGATGATAAACAACCTTCTCCTCCTTTAGCTGAAACTGCAAATTCAACCTTAGATCTTGGAGCATCGATAACCTTTCCAGAAATGGATAGCGACGACTCCAATTTAACCGAAGTGACAATTAAGTCGTCGGTCTCCTATTCTGACACTCTCTCGGAACTAGAAACCGAAGAAAAGAGATCCTAAACCCATACGATCAGAGGAAGAAGATGAGCTCTTGGGCACATCTACCGAATAGACCCGTGGTGGAGGTAAATTTTAGCAATGATAAGGTCTCTCCAGATTAATCTCCATCACTCAGAAAAGGTTTTCGCCGCACTTATTTTGCGTCTTTTCAAAAACCCAGAAGACATCATCCTAATCCAAGAACCATGGATCGTAGAAGGTGAGGTTCGTGGACTTGAGGCACCTGTGTACGTCACGCTGTACACAAGGGACAAAGGTAAGATTTGTACTTGTATATTAGTGAAACGTAGTCCTAATGCAATTTTACTTCCTAATCTTAGTGACCCCAACTTAACCGTTGCCAGACTGGAAACTGCCACAGCTCCTACTGGCTGGCATCGGCTTACCTTGGCCACGATCATGTGGACCTTCTCCCTCGTAATAACCTAGGAAGGGTGGTATTGGAAGCTGTTGCCGGTAACGTTGGTCATTGACTGATACCCGAGCTCTAGCTTGAGTTTTGAAAAAACTTAGCCTCAGACTCATGAGAGGATTTGCCTCAGTCCAAAAATCCTAAAAATTGAGTCACTTCACCAGTTACTAAGAGTCGATTTCAATATTTTCAAGTGCCCAAGCTTCAAAAAGTCAATGAGGTCATATGAATTTATATGACTTCATAACACATGCTCTTCCCGGTTGGTACTGTTCAAAAAATGCACAGTTTGAAATCCGACTTGCAAGTATTTATCTACGAAGATGGTCATGCAGTCAAGGATTTATCGTGAACACCTGTCGTGGAGACTTAATTTCGCGAAATGCCCATACATCCATGGGAGCAAGTATATGCCTTGCCATCGCCTGCCGACTTGCTGAGTACCGATTCGGAACTGTTTTGGTGGCACAAGTTCCATCCTTGGTATGAGTCAAGGCCGATCTAAAACCTCTTACTGATCTTAGGGTCACAGCACGCAGGACTTATTGCAACTCTACATTGGGTCAAACCAGCAGGAAGACCCTTCCCGCGATTTGGGTTTAAGCCACAGCCGCCAAGACGCTCCCACAAGTCAGGACTGGGCCGGAATCCGGGGGACTCCAGACTCCCATGGTACCGTGATCTAAGTCCTGGTAGGATCTACGGGTGGTCCTGCCGCCAACAGGACCAAAAACCGGCCGCTTGTAACTGGTCACATCGTATCAACCTTAGGTTGCTTCATCTGAAAACCGTTACGATAAGATCAGCCCTTTGCTCTGCCCGCTTTTTGTTATACAATATCATTGATTGGCGAAGCCTTGATAATTGGGCGGGAGCCCACGAAGATAGTCAGGTGGGGATTTGTAGGGAAATGTCGTAGGACGCTCCCTAAAAGTAAGCGCCACAAGAAGACTCATTGCATCCACGAGGTGGTTATTTCTTCACGGCAAATGAATTCTCTTTGATGTTATAGACTACATATGCTCCGTTCACTCCCAAGCCTGTAATATTGAAGGGTTTCTTTCAGTGCACTGGTTCTTAGACCCGCAAAAAAGTGCGACGTAGAGGAGCTAACGTCTTTTAAAAACAGTAACTCTAAGGAGGAACAGCAAGCGCCGCGGGATGCTTGTCTTTGAGGTTGCTTAGTCTCTAGTTTGCGAACTTTGGATACCGGGATAGACTTTTTCTCAGCAAACCGGGCTCCGCTGTTAAGTGACCTTAATACCCCTATTACCCGGGGGAATCATAATTGATCCAGCTAAAGTTTCACTTTTAGAGGCTGGTGTCTCTTTAGGGTCTTCTAGGATTGCACTTGTGCTCCGTGGAGCAGAAACTGTCGATCGGACATCTACTGCCAACTCTAATACTAAAATGAAAAGCGAGAGAAGGAATTTGTCGCTCTGAGCAACTGAAACTCAGACACTTTGTACGATGACACAATCCGCATACTATGGGAAGAGTTATGTGTGCCATTCGTTAGTACGAAAGCAGCCGTAAGTTCTGTGAACATGTCACAAAAATCTAGGGGCTACATTAAACTAAGACCTTCGGAGAGACGATTCAAACAGGCCTTGAAACAAGGCAACTTTAGCGAACGTACTCTTGAGATTACCACTGCCAAACATAAAAAAACGGCACGGGGGCCAAATGATAACGACCCGACGACTCCTCTCTCCGACGTCGGAAGCAAAGACAGTCCGAACAGGAAATGCTATAGCCGACAATGATCCGTATAGTACTATAAAGGGTAGTATCAGGCTGGGTGCAATCCCGGAAAACTGCAATCTCAACCCCCTTAGTGTTGAGCAAATGGCTCAAATATAGGTCGGAGATTGATGTTTCGATTGAGATCCGGGACGAGGATAAGAAACTCTCTTTTGACAACTCTGTTATCAGGGCTAGCTGGGTTGTATTTTTTTGCTCCAACGAAGCCACCACAAATTGTCTGAGCAATAATTTCTCTAAAATCAAGAAGAAATGCTGTCCGAACCTGATGTTAGTTCAGGTAAATTCATTTCCGAAACTACACATCATAAAGCAATTGTTTCTGGAAAGCCTCCTTGGATGCACAAAATTCAGATCTAAACAAGAGAACCGGGAGAGTCCTGCAAAGAGTGGAACAGAAAGATTCGCTTCCCGAGGTCTTTGCCGTTAATGACAGTGCGGTGAAAAGGCTAAACGACATAAAAGGTTATGTCGCGTGCCGTTTCATTATAAAGATCTCAGACAAAACTCCTGCTACCTCCACCACAACCAGCACCAGTAGTCTGTGAGAGAGACTACAAAACTACATCGTTAATACTGCTGTAGCTGAGGGTGATAGAACACGTCAGCTACAAGAATCAGCTCTGTGAATAGACCTAAAAGTAGAGTTTCTGCACCCTTACCTAGTAGTCAAGAGTCGAGTTACACCAATGGACCACTCCCGGTTCCCCTATGGCGGAGAGGCGATAACAAACCGAGACGCATACGGAACCCCGCGTATAGCAGCGAACGAAGATGGGTAGGTTCAAGATTTTGCAGGGAAACCGGCACAGTGCTAAAGATGCCTCGTTCACGTCCAACCAACGATGCGTAAGAGGAAAGATCGTAAGATATTTGGTCTTAAAAATAACGAGAGAAAAATAGATAGAATTTTCCCGAGGAGATTTTAAACCGAGGGCCGATCAGTTCCAAAATTCAGATATTCTCATTCCGAGGTTTGACACCAACGATCTAGTGGCAGCTATCATCATATTATGAATTGCAAGAGTTCGTGTGCGCAGCAGCCAATTTCCCTAGAGACATAGATGCGACTCCCCCTGTTCTGGTACAGCATATGACCGAACTCTCATTTATTCATTTGGGGTAGCAGCGACAACAACAATCCCACTTTAACTGCTTGATTAAGGTATACATTGAACTTTATTCCCAAACCAGATAAATCTAGTGGACTACCTACGTACATAATTTTTTCTGAAAACCATAGAAAGACTTATCGATATAAACATCAGAAGATCATCTTTTCACCCCCAGCAATATGCATACAGGAAACAAAGATCTACAGGAGACGATGTATTAAATTATGTAACACAGATTAAAGAGGCCTAATGACAAGAAGAGATCGCAATATGTGTCTTCGTAGATATTGACGAATCCAATTCAGAAGCGATGCCTAAAAGGTATTTTCGTAAACCGGATAATCGTTACATCTTCCGGTGAGACTAAAATCTCAGTCTCAGCAGTGGAGGTGTCATCACACCGCTCTTGTGGTCACTGGGCATTAATGACCTACTACGAAAACTTAGTAATATGAGCTATCAAACACTAGGATATGTCGACGACTTAGTCATAATCGTAAAGGGTAAACACACTAAGACGCAAACTGCTCTAAAGATAGTAAATGACTAGTATGTTGGAGAAAATCTCTCAATCAACTCCAGTAAAGCTAAACTTGTTTACTTCACTCGTAATTGAAATCTGAGCCTTGACCGGATATCACTTAGCGGTACAGTAGTTGTGTACTCCAATGAAGTAAAATATCTTGGAATAGTTCTCGATAAAAAACTGAATTGGAATTCACTTATTAATAATAAAATTGCCAGAGCGACTAAAGCCACATGGGCTTGCGTAGTACAAATGGTGAGACCTGGGGATTAGTCCCAAAATATTGATACGACCTATCATCACCTACTCATCAGTGGTATGGTGGAACAAAACAAACGATGAATCTGCTATGCAAAGGCTGCAATGGATACAAAGACTTGCATGCCTCGGCATCACCGGCGGAATGCATATACGAGTATGCCAGACAGTAGCTATAGGAGCCTTCATTGGTCTAACGCCACTCCATCTCTTCATAAAAAGATGGCAATTCGCACCACGATCAGGCTACTACTTACAAGCAAGAGAGATTAATCACTCAGATCACATTGAACAAATGAACTTTCTCTCCGAAATCTCCGAGCCTGATATGATCTGCGCGGTAAATGACCTACGCAGTCGTTTCTTCTGTGCTTCGGCAGAAGCTTGAGTATAGTGATCCCAAGTCGAAAAGCATGGAACTGGAAAAATACCACCTCAAACCTTAAAGGTAAAAAGTGGTATACGGATGGATCTAAGATGGACACCGGGGTGGGTGCTGGTACATTTGGTCCAAACATCCGAATTTGGCGACCAATGTGAAAAAGTCCCAGCGTATTTCAAGCGGAAATACATGCCATTCAGATGTGCGCCATTCCCATTCTCGATAAGGGAATGAAGAGTGTCCTCATCCATATGCTCACAGATAGTCAAGCAGCCATTAACACATTAGATTCTAATCTCATTGACTCCAAATCAGTCATGAACTTCTTCAATACACTACAAGTTCTCTCCCATAAGGAAAACGTAAAACTTTTGTGTGCGCCTAGTTACAAAAGTATTGACGAAAATGAAAAAGCCCACAAACTGGCTAGAAACACTTCGGCTGATTCTTTAATCGGCGCTGATCCGTCCTGTAATACCCCGAATTCAGCATTTAACTTAGCAATAAGGAGTTGGGAGAACAAAATGGGAAAACATCCCACGGTTTCGCTAGGCTAAAAGAGACATCAAACGAAAATCAAAAGAATCCCTACGACTCAAAAGGGATGATATCAGAAGATTGGTTTCACTTGTAACCGGATACTGCCGCCTTCGATATCACCAACATAAAATAGGTCTTATTCAGGTCGCCATGTCTTTGCAAGGCAGACAACGAAACTGCGGAACATATTTTATGTAAATGTGCATATGTTAAGGAGACTGGAGAGATTCTCAAAATCTTCACAAGAGATATTCTCAATTTCATCAAAAGCGTTGGGCCTCCCTTGGCTTCGTAATACCGATTTTGTGTCACAAAAGATCTTTTAGGTCGAAAAAAGATCTATCTACAAGTATATGTCATGTCGAAAATGTTTTAAGAGATGCTGCCTTTTACAAACCCCTAACAAGGCATGACTTTCCATGTTTCGGTAGATCCAACGTCTGTAAAAGGTCAGCGGCTTTCCTGCTGTCCTTCAGTAGAAAAGACTGCAAGCTTCCTAATGGCACTCCACTTTTGCCATGCACTTAAGTGTGCTGGGCATAAGTGATAAAACATCCTGCGACGCTTGCTGTGAAAGTGATGTTGGTGAATGCCCGACCTACGGTCGCATCAGGCTGCAGCTACTGGGTAACTACTTTATCAGTTCTTCGAAAGATTGAGAAAGTTCATTAAAAGAAATATAAAAGCATTACAATGGGGTAATTCTTTGTCCGAATGCTCTATTCTGACAAAAATAGAAAAAAGAAATAAAACTTATAACCATTCCCATGGGTCAACAGAAAGTCCGAAGAATTCATAACTGATTTTTGGCCTTATCTACCACAAATACCATCTTGAATCTTCTTACAAAGAGTTTGGACACATTTTCAAATATAATATGTACGTCCTTAGAGAATGATGTCCTCCGAAAATTTTTAGGAATTAAATTATGATTTGTTGGAATGTACAAATCCTTTAGAGATATGCCCTTATTCATCAAAAATGACTTCGAATTTAAGTTAAGTTGAACTTATAAGACTTCCAATGTGGCATGAGTTCAAGTAAGGGATGAGCTCAATTTTGGGAAAGTTACTAATAAAGTTGATTAAAGACAACCCATAGGCCTAATATTTGTGTTTGTCCAAAGAAACGTACTTCAATAAAATGGATATGAGAACCTAAGCACGGTCTGCTTGTTTTGTCGGTTGACGCAAAAAACCGTGCTATAACTGCTTTCATTTGAACTGTCTGGCGAAAATACTATCGATTCAGCATATATTATGCAGGTCGTGAGCTGAAAAGAGCAGCAAGTTTCGTGTTGTCATTGCCAGGAAAACATTTAGCTGCATAAACATGCCGAATTAATAAGACTTTAATGTTCAATTTCAGGTAACAGCTTCCCATATTTCATGGTCATGTCGGCAGGTGTCCCTTTATTATCTAATCAATATTGATGTTTCCCCTGAGACAAAGGAGCGCATTCAATCTACCAATGACTTCTTAGCCTGGCCCTATTCCTATCTCCTAAACCATCCAACCGCACATTATTGGCAATCCTCATACGAACGAGCTCCCCAATTTACACTTTCAATCTTGAACTAGTGCCCAGCCACCAGTTGACTTCCATGGCGCCGACGAGAAGGAAAAAAGGAAGCAACAGAAGAAATAACTGTCGTCAAAGGTTACTAGGCCCTCCTCAAATGACATAGAAAAATGGCCCTACTCAACCAAGAATAGAAAACAACCTATTCTCAACCCCAACCATACAACAGTGCTCCAAACCCAACTATGCCCAATATTAAAGGTGCACAAAGAGAAAAAACAACCAGAACCCTCCTTACACTGTCATAGCCATCGCCGCCGTGCAGGATAGAAATGCTTTAAAAAAAAAAAACAATAATAATTTTTTTTGACATGTTTTTCATTTCAATTTCTTTTTTGTGCCAAAAATGCTAGTGGTTATGGGGTGGCAGTTTTTGCTCGACTGAATACAAATCGCTCTGTCCCGGTGACAGGGATAGCAATGGCAATAGCCTGGTTTGGCTTTCCATGGAGGAACTTGTTGCTCCATATACGAATATGAGTCTCCAAACCTAGATACGAGCATGAAATCATGTTTATTTCGGTCAATGTACCCAAAGTCCTGGGGTAACCCTTTTAAGCAAATTGGAATGTGTATGCGTAAATGTGTGGCTTATTTATTGTAGTTCTCAGCTCAGGGTTTGGGCTTTAGGGAAGATTCTTTTGTTCATTTTGTGGGTTAGTGCTAGCGAAATTATTTTCTTCATCTTCTGATCTACCAGAGCGAAAAGGAGCGCCTGCGGTCCTTAATACTGCCAGAGAGGGGACGAACAAAAAAATGCTTTTCTTCACTGGATTTTGTCCTTACATATGGTTTCATTTGGTAGTATTTTTTTTTCCTTTTTATTTTTTCTTTTCATATTTTCTTTGTAAATTCATTTCCTTGTCCTGGTCCTCGTCGTCGAATCTACTGTATACAAAAAGAACAGAAAAAAACACAAAGTTCTATTTCTCACAAAGTTTAGGAACTCGACATGAAATATGTTGGTTCCTTGCGGTTATGATGGCATAGCCATGCTCGCCGTAACTAAAGTCAACCAAAAAACGGCTCTCGACGGTTATTTTGTGCATTAAAATTCATGCCGATGCTTTTTCTTAAGAGAAAATCCGGGACTTGACCCAAAACAAAAACTAAAAGAAAAATGGTAGAAATAGAAGAAAGAAAGAAAATATTGCAATGGAACACCGGCATCACGACGAGCAAGAGCGGTAGTGCAGAACTTAAGTTTTCCACCTAGGACATGCTTTAAATGGACTCTGTGCCATAGAATGGGTTTGTGGACTTTTATTTATTCTGTCCGTCCTGTCAAAAAAGGGCTAGACTATTTGTGGGGAGGATAATTATATGAAGTGTTTTTCAATGATAGCCCTGGAATAGGCGAAATATCTTTGCGGTGTAAGTAATTCATAAAACACTCACAAAAGGTGATTTTCAAATATTATTTTATCAAGTAATGAGGAAAATGGTTTTGGAAAGAAAGAACAAAATACAAAGAAAAGTTATCTAACAAGTAAAGTGAAGTGAGAGGGATTTATTTTGAAGGAAGACTAAACCAATTCCGACCGTATTGTTAGAAAAAATTGCTTGTATGAAAATATTTTCAGAATGGAACACAAGCTGATACACCTGCAAAGGGGTAAAATACAGCATTGCTAAGAGTTTATTTGACCACCACATATTTCTTAATCACTAAAGACCACCTAACCAAAACGAGGTCCGTAGAAGAAATGAACACTGGCCTTTCTGCAAAAGAGAAATGTAGTACCACCAACTTGTATCGAAACGAATAAAATGGTCCAACATTACTATGTTTTGGCAAAGGCTAAACCGTCCAAACAGAAAGCCGCAGAATTGACTGAATAACCATTGTGTAGCTTCACAATCCTTCAAGTTAAATGATTACAGACCATGTGTAACGAAGCTATTGTAAGGCACTACCTTACCACCTTACTTTCTAAAAATGTGAATATGACCTTGCCTTGTAGTACGACCTTGCAATATGACCTTAAATTTTTCACATTCTTTTAACTGTGTGTTCGACGAGAGAGAGCGTTGTATTTCCGCCAAGGATCGTCCACCACGGTAAAATTTACCCCCTAGCCTCGTCATCGGGACGACCAGCATTCTTTTCTATTTTACTAAGGGAAGACCAAAACCAGTGTCATGGTTTCTATACAGCGGAAAGGCCTCCCTACCAAGATTTTTTGCAATGTCCCCTCAGAAAGTGGCTGATCATGCTGTGTTCGGCCAATACGTTCATTTTAAGCGAGTCTCACACCTAAGCAGAGCCGAGCCGAACACGATAAATTTTTTCGTCCATAACTTCCCTCCCTTGCCAGAACTTACACCATCACGCCACATACCTCCACCACAGAACATCCATCTTACTTTATACTACCAGAATGTGAGAGATCTTCGCTCTGAAACCAATGCTGTTTTACGCCAATCGCAATCCCTTCCCTTTGATATATGTGTATGCCCTGACTGAAACCAATCTGATCCAAGACATAAAGAACCAGGAATTATTCCCCACAACTTACAATGTCTTTCGCGATGACGATCCTACCCGCCCAAATGATGATTCCCCCTGTCGAGGCATCCTAATGACTACTTTCATCCTCTAAAGTCGACTTTGTCGCAATAAAAATAATACTCCCCTCCAAGCTCCTTTACGTTTTGTGTTGCTACCTACCAGCTCAACCTATCGAATCTTACGAACTTGCTATCGATGCGATCGACCATTTAATTGACCAGTCCGACTCTATTGCAGATATCCTTATTTTCGGGGACTTTAATCTTCCTCAGCTGTAGAGGACTCCATCAGATGATCAAACGTTTTTCCTCGCTTTAAATACCAATTCACCTAAGAATTAACAGTCTGAAGTTTATGCCAAGTCAGCAGTCAGTTTCAGTTTATATGCATTTTTATTGTATTACTTAATTTACTCTTACTTGCTAGACAAAAAATGCTTAAAAATTAGCTTAATTAACTTAAAATTATCTTATTCTAGCTTACTGACCCCATGCGGGCACTCTAAGTTAAACCTAACACTTAAATTATGTCTTTCGACGTACCTTACTACTATACTATACTATTTCTATTCCTTATAATTAAAACTAAGAAAAAATTTTTTAAAAAAAAAACTTAGTAACATGACTTTTTTTTATATTTTATTATAAAACTTAAAACTAAAATCCTAAAAACTACCTAAAAATAAGTCTTAATCTACTTAAACTACTTACATCTAGTACATACATATATATATATATACATAATATATATATACTTAATATATAAATATATGTATATATATATAGATGTATGTTTTTTTTTTGAATTTTTTATTTTTATTAATTTTTTTTTGGTTTTTATATATTTTTTTTTCTTAAATCTAACTTACTCCTACTTAAAACTATGTAAGCCGGCCATGGCTAAAAGAAAAATTAGGCGACCCACTTTGCTTCACATGAAGCTACTAAGAATTGGAGGAATTCGACGACGAAGCATCCCCTCCTTCTAAAAGCCACCAAAATTGTTGGTGCTGCCGAGCAACATCCCTCATGTCGCGACTCCCTACCGCTCTACTGAACCGGAGACGCTCCGCACTGCCGTGTGCGACGTCTCCGTCGTAGTTGAGTCGCCTGTCCGCAGCTGTTCGAGCAACGTGGAAGATTAGCGGCACAGCCAATCTGTCCTGGATCAGACCTTTGCTATCAAGGTAGAGAAACGCTTCTGGAGGAACATAGCCGTCTAAGCGAACTCTCTCGTGATACATATAATTAGGGTAGTAAGCCCCGGAGATCAGGTTGTTCGATGAGGTCATTGCTCTTGCAATGTGCCTTCGAGTCAACTTAATAACAAAATTGTCCACTCTTATTAGGTTCGCCCTATTGTACAAGACCTCATTGCGATAGAATTTTATGTACTCAGACTCTGGTGTTCTGTATAACCGAAGACAAGCCCTAAGGCAAGCCCTCTCAAACACCCGAATCTTTTCCAATAAACTTGCTCTCACGTTGAACCACACGGGACATCCAAACACAAGCATAGGCCGGATAAGGGCCATGTAGCAGATCACCTTCACCCTCGTATCGAGTTGGCTGTTGTAAAACAGTCTCCTTGTAAGGGCAAAAGCACCTCTGGCTCTGGCCAGAGCAACATCTATATGTTTGTTAAAATATAGATATTGATCTAGCCAGATCCCAAGGTATCTGACTACATTTCGACAAGCAAGTGGCTGTCCATGTTGTCCGACGATAAAGAACTTTCGCCAATTCTTTCTGGTATCCCTAGAGGCCCCACACAAAGGCGTCCTAAACAGAATGGTTTCCGACTTCTGAAAGTTGATTTTCAACTTCCAGTCATCGCAATATTGCTTAATTTTGTCGAAGTCACGTTGCAAAAGCATATTAATGACCTCGATTTTTGGACCTGATCTGTACGCAATTAAGTCGTCTGCGTACGCTATGGCATGGGGAAGTGAACCTATCAGATCACTTGTGTAAATGTTGAATAGGATCGGCGAATTTACCGCACCCTGTTGCAGACCGTTTTTAATGTTAAATATTCCAGCAGAAGTCACATCGCCATTCTTCACGATGAACTGTCTACTGGAGAGCATATCAAAAAGAATATACAGCAGTGGTTTACTAATGCCCAACCTGTCCAGCTTGAAAAAGAGTCCCTCTAACCATACGGTATCGAAGGCTTTTTCCAAGTCAATCAGGCAGGCACCAGTGCACTGTTTCTTGCCTTTGTTCCATTGGATATCGGAAACCAGTTTAGACGCAGCATGAATGATATCATGCCCCGCCTTGAAACCGAATTGATTATCCGGAACTATATGTTTGTCCTCAACCCACTTGGTCAGGACTCTATTGATTACCTTCTCGAAAACCTTACTGATGTTTGGAAGAAGACTGATCGAGCGGAGATTCGCCGGATTGGAAGTATCTTTATCCCTTTAGGGGATGGGATGTACCACCGCAGTTTTCCAATGCGCTGGATAATGTGCATTATTCATTGCATTATTAAACAGGGTGGTATAAATGTCCACCGCTACTAGTGGGAGATGTCGAAGCACAATGTTCGGTATTTCATCGGTTCCCACTGATTTCTTACTTCTAAGTGATTCGAAGATCGTTTGGAGTTCTTCCTTCGCAATGAAAGGTGGTAATACCCTTTCGTTGGTGATGACATTATTTGCCATATTCTCGTCACTGAACTGGGTGAAACCCGAGCTCTCGAATCGCCAATTCACAATTTCATTTCGAAGGCAGGCATTGTGCATAAGGACTCGACTTTCCAGGTCGTGGTTCGGGCCAATGATGTCATTCGCCTTGTACACTTCCTGGAAAGTCGCTCCTATAGCCTCTACCTTCTCCTGCGGATCCTCGACCACAAAGAAGTTGTCATCATCAACGGCCTCATTTGGATCAATGCCTGCTGCTACAAGTATTTGTTCGTTGTTCGTCGTTCGAGCGATTTTAAGACATGGAAGGTCGTTTTGATTATTTCTCCGAAATATTTTATTTATTTGCGGGAACATATTCGGGTTGCTGGTGTTTACAGCCCGAATTTTGTTGTTCCAATACAAACTTACAGAATTTCTGTAATTTTCTTTTATTAATGTTTGGAGGTTTTTAATCGACGACTTCAATGTCATGATCTCCGGGTTATGTCTGTCAGTAAACTGTCTGTACAAGGTTTTTAGTCTTGACAGCAGCCTACTTTCTTGTCGGTGCAGTGCGTCAATAGTTGCGTTGCGGAATAAGTCTTCTTCGTCAGTGTGTTGATACCGAGGTATCGTTTTGTCCATAGTTCGTTTAATTGTCTCGTCCATTAGTTTTAGATACCTGTCAATCTCCTCGTTTGACAGATTTCTGTTGGACGGTGGGTAGAGCGAATTCGAGGAGAGTGCTCTAGTCAGTGTTCTGGTGAAGTGTGTCCAACGCACCCTACTATAATTGTAGGAATGCCTTTGCACAAACTCATCCAATTCCGCAATTTCGTTGGGAACAGTTATTTCGGTGCTGAGACCGCAATGGTCACTGTCATACACGAAAGTGCGTAGACAGTTTGTAGTTTGTTGGTTAGTGCATGTCAGTTGTATTCGTGAATCGAACAGCAGAAGATCCAGATAGGACCCGTGTCTCGGAAACGACGGACTATCCGTGGCTTTGAGGTCGAGTCGATACATCACACTGTGCTGACCCCACCAATTGAATAGTATGTTCCCTCTAGTATTTGGTGTATTATTTCCCCAATCACTATGTTTGGCGTTGAAATCTCCGCCGATAATAAAGTAATTCTCCTCCAATTCCAGCCTCAGGAATCGAAACACTGTATCGAGCTCTGAGATGAATAAAGTGGATTGAGTAGCCTTAGATGCATAAACAGACACCATGTATAACCGCTTTCCACTACGGAGAGGGAAATACATGATGCATGCTTCCAGCACCCGAAACCTACGTACTACACGACTGTATACTCTTTTGAAACGCAGTCCCTTTTTTACAAAGATCGCAACACCACCTCCTTGAATAGAATTGGGTCGGTTTCTTCGTAATATTTCATATCTTCTGTGCCTCATTTTGTGTCTTTTGGTAAGCTTAGTTTCGCTAACCAAAAGCACATCAGGGGCTTGGTCTTTAAGCAACTTAAACAGTGCGGCTCTTCGTTCGAACCTAATCAGTGAATTAACATTCACTGCAAGGACCTTCAGGGTTTGCTCCGCCATGTACGTACCCATTACGACTGGAGGTGCGTTAGGCCCGGCAGCAGCGCGTATATTTGATCTACCCGCTTAGCCTGTTCCTGTATTTGACGCTGAAGCTGAGCCATCTGCCCCTGAATAGAGAGCAAGATAGCCAGCATGTCAGGTACAGGTTCAGGTGCTCTAGGCGCTGGGGCCTGAGAAGCTACCTTTGCTTGTTGTACCGTAGTTCCCCTACCTGCCGCCATTTGGGCGTAGGTAACTTGGGGAGTAACGGCTGGTGTTTGTGCCTGCACGAGTGGACGTTTAACTTCCACTTTCTGCTGCCGAGCCAGATTTACTCTTTTGATGTATTGGAATTTGGGACAACCCCGATAATTTGCGGTGTGTCCCGTGTTCCTACATAAAGCACAAGAGAGTTGGCTTTTTTCCGACGCTCCGTCCTTGCCTAGAGCGCATTCCTCTGACTTGTGGTTCTTTCCACACTTCACGCATCGAGGCTGCATTTCGCAGTTCGACGCGGCGTGCCCGAACCTTTGGCAGCGAACACATTGTAAAATGTTTTCGCTCCTCTTTAATTTTTCCCAGTGTACAACCTGGTAGTCCAGGACTTTTATACTCCTTAGACCATCCAGTTTGCTGTTGGGACTTAGCTGGACCAGGAAGAACGGCAGTTTCCGCTTCTCCCTTTTGGCTCTAGCCGTGACAAATGGCTTGACCCCCACGAATTTGAGCCCTTCGCACTCCTTCTCTTTCAGCAGTGCAAGGAGCTCCTCCGGATCAGTCGACGGTTCTAACCCCCTCAGCAGCATTGTCTGCAGCTTCTCCCCCTTCGGGGTGTAGGAGAAGAACTCCGTCGTCGAATCCTTCAATAAACTTTTAATTGTATGATAGCGCTCCACTGTGTTACAGTGGATCGCATGCCTATCTAATGATAATCTTTTTATAAAAAAGTTGTTGCCTATGGCCGACTTACACAGTTCTATTGTCTCTTTGAGTTCCATTTTGTATGTATTTATAGGTGGAACCCTTTGTTTTGCAATTTGCTGTTTCTGCTGTTGTTGTTGCTGTTGCTGTTGTTTTTGCTGCTGCTGTTGTTGTTTCTGCTGCTGCTGCTGTTTTTGCTGCTGCCGTTGTTGTGGTTGCACTTGTTGTTTTTGCTGGTGGTTTTTAAGTTTTTGTTGGTGTTTGTGTAGCACCTGCGCTATTGTGTTTGTTTGTTGTTGTTGGCTCTGATTTTGAGTTAGCTGCGTTTGTTGTTGCTGCTGGGATTGCTGTTGCTCTTCCCTCTTCCTTCTTAGCATTTGCTTTCCTTTAATGGCTAGTACTCGTTGTTGTAGCATTTTGATGCTACTACTAATTGACTCCATTTCTTCCTCTTCGTCTTCCGATTCGGTTGACGCCAAGGAAGCGAAGCTGTTCCCTTTCTGATGTTGGTGAACATCTGAAGCGAATGGGTTGCTGTCGGTAAATTGTCCGGGCGTTGATTGCGCCCCTTCCCTCACTCCACCAAGCAGAGTGGAAGTTGGTAGGGAGGGGCGTTGTGCTAAGGTAGCAGTTGGCCTTAGCGCCCTCCTTCTCTTTGTCTTCGGTTCTGTTTGGCTTGAACCACTTGACGCCTCGCCTGATTTATCTGCGGATCCCGTTACTGGCATAACAGACCGCTCTTCACCATCCATCGCGTGATGATTTTATCACTCACTATCACTATCAGTTTATTTTGTTTTTTTTTTTTTTTCAATTGAACAAAAAAAAAAAAAAAAAAAAAAGAAGTCTATTCGACCCGGAGTCGAACCTGCTACCTTTCACTTGGTAACCGGGCGCACTACCTCTGGGCTAATTGGAGCCCTATGTCAGTTTTGTCAAATTCTTTTATACTGGTATTACTACCCAACCGAAAGCCGAAACACGTCAATACTCTACGGAGCTCAATGAACGACTGATGCCAAGTCAGCGGTAAGTCCAACTATGTACATGGGCATGCAATTATCTTATTTTCACAACGAATTCAATTAACTTCTCAGTCTCACTTTGTCATCTATCTGTCTCAACAATTAATCCTCCATACTGCTCCTTTTCTCTCGTTTTTTCATAACTCTTCTGTCCCCCCCCCATAACCACACTCTCTCATTCCACGACTGTTATAAGGCAAACTTTCACAAAGTCAGTGACTACCTCAGCAGATCCCCCTTTAACTTTCGCATCCTAACTATAAATAATGTCTTATCCATTTTTTATAGAGATATATTTCATTCTTTTTCCTTTTACTCGTACGTTCCGTTTTCACGCCTTAAAATATCATTTACTAATCCCCCTGGTATAATCGCAAGATTCGTTCGTTACGAAATAAGAGATAGAAGTTAATGGGCTCTTTTCCTTCGTACCAGATCCTTTTCCGACTATTCCAACTATCTTGGTGCTTATGTTCATTTCACCTTTTTCCAATTTGTTAAGAAACTCCGTTGGCTACTTTCCTTCCCTCTCTTTCAACAACCAGTCATTAACCGATCCACTTACCATTGCCAACCTATTTGCCACCTTTTTTAAAACAATCCTTCACTATCAACTCCTTTGTACTAAATCCATCCTATTTCAATCACATACTGAATTTCTCCAATAGATCTTACACCTTGGACCCGTCTTATATCGAATATAAGTTACACCAACTTAATGACGAATTCACACTCGGTTCAGATAGCCTCCATGTCATATTTCTGGAAAAATTTTCCTCCTGTCTTTCTCTTTCCCTTTCTAATCTCTTTCATCTAACCCTTTCACAAGAAGAATTTCCTCAGACTTGGACAATCTCCTTCATAGGCCCGGTCCACAAAAACCCATCATCGAATTAAATAACTAACTATCGTCCCAACGCTAAATTCTCCCATATACCCAAACTCTTCGAAAGTATTTTGTATGAAGCTCTAAGCTTCCAATGCAAATCACTTATTTCCCCTAGACAACATGCCTTCATGAAGGGTAGGTCAACCACCACAAATCTCGTTGAATTCGTATCCTTTACCCTCTCTGCCCCAGATAGTCGTAACGTAGTCGATGTAATCGCAACCGTTTTTAGCAAGACCTTCGATAAAATCTCTCATCAGCTAAGAGTGTTCAAATTGTCTGCCCTCGACTTTGACCCATTACTGTTAAAATGGATATCCTACTTACCCCGAAAACCGTTTTTACAGAGTTCCACAAGGCAACTATCTCGGTTTCCTTCTTTTTGTATTAACCATAAATGATCTCGATAGGATCATCAAACACTCGTCACTCGCCGCCGATACTAAATTTTTCAAAATCATTTCCTCACCCAATGACTCCCTCCTCCTTCAACAAGACATTGATACTTTTTCGATCTGGTGCCTCAAAAATTGCTTGGAACTTAATATCACCAAATGCCAATCAATCACATTTTCACATAAGCGGCACCAATCTCCTTCCGGACTCTACCTTCTCCACAACCAACCAACTTATCTCATCCGTTCAACCTCTTCGCGGCTTCGGAATTTTGTATGATAGGGAGCTCAACTTCCCTTTATATCTGGATGACATAATCCTTCAAGCCAACCTATACGTGACCAGATTCCTCTATATCACCTTCTCCGCCCCCTCCTAGAGCACGACAATCAAGTGTGGCCCCTCTATCATCTTGTACATATCTCGAGAATCGAAAGTATCCAGCACTGTTTTCTTCGAATTACTCTTTGAGATTTGCCCTGTCCTGCCCCGCTATCAAAACCGTCTCAACCTTATTAACTTAAACACCCTTGAGGAATGCAGTGATGAAACCGATTTTTTCTTCATATATCGACTCCTTTCAGGCCACGTCATGCACGTCCCTTCACAACTCTATTTTCCTCAACACTAACCCTTATATGTAATCTACGTACCCCTTGTCTCATCTTTCTACCACCCACCACACCACCACCTATGACGAGAACGAACCAATCTCCCTCATGCTACGAAAGATCAATTCAAACCCTACCGTCTTTGGGGTCAACCGCACCACTTACTACCTCAAATCCGATCTCCTTCAGCACTCCAACCAACCTTAGTTTTAAGTTTAAGTTTAAGTTTAATTTTAAGTTATAGCTTGTATAAAGCCGAACAAATGGGGGTCATCGCCCACACCAAAATTAAAAATAAATAAGTCGTCGGCCGCTGTAGATCATTTTCAGTTAAAAAAAGGAACAAAATAAATTGAATATTGCATTTTTTTTTGCACCTACATTTTGCCTCGGAACGTCGGAACGTCCCGATTAGAAATTAAATAAAATTAACAAAAAAAATAGTTGGCGACACTATTCACATTTTTTTGTCCTTTTGCCTGCCACTCCCGAAATCAATGAAATCAGTTAACTAGCCCCTTTATTCCAAACATCTAAAAAGTCGGTCGAAAATTTAGCCTAAAAGTCCCCATCAAGGGTGAGCGCCGCCATCGTCCATTTCTCTCCATGGCCAAATCTATTTGGGAAATAAAGAAAGATGCATTTGCAACATCATTCAAGTGAACTCGGAAAACATCCATTAGCCTGGGAAATGGACGTCCGAGAGATTTGTCCAATAGGCTCTTGGGCCGAAACTGTATGTACCAGAAAATACGTAAGTAACTAACTCATAAGGTAAACGTTTTAAGGAGAATTTCTTGATTATTAGTTGGGGTTGAAACGGGGAAATTATTTTAATAAAATTGTAAAAAAATTAAATTAAAAAAAAAAAAAATGCATAAAAACAGACAATTGGAAAAGTTTTTTTTATTTTTTTTAATTTTTTTTATAACAAATGAATATGTTTCGACTTATTTTTTTAATTTCTAATACCTGAAGAATGTTTATTTATATTTTCGATTTACACAAATTTTAAAAAAAGATAAAAGAGTTTATTCTAATTTTGAATATAAGGTCAGAAGTTGAAGGCATACATTACCCGTTGCGCAACAAAAGGTGGCTAACCGTCTTAGAGGCTGCAAGAACGAGAACTTGTAAATATTATTAAAACTTAAGTCGAACATAATATTATGCCATTGTCTAGTTATAGGGAAGCGTAATATACAGGGTGTCCCCTAATTCGTCAACGATAATTTGTAGAACGATTCCTGTTTATATTCTATGAAAAAGGTCGTTCCACAGTAAGGCTCTATCTCCAAGGATTTAAGAAAATGCTTACTTTGCTCTTTTAGTAATAATGGTAGAAACTTCATGTTGGACTTTGTTTTTAGAAGAAATGCTAGTCTATGTAACGGCGTTGAAATAAAATTGACGTCGTTTTTGAATCTTTAGATGTCCAATTTTTAAGCATGTTCCATTTTCATTGCCCATGCTATTTTTTGACTTTGAGGTAATTTTTCTCCAGAATATGCATAATTAACATAACGTTTTACAATTTTTTTTTATGAAAGTAACAATATTAAAAAAAAATCATCATACAGTTTGCACAAAAGTTCATAGATTTTATGATATTAGGGAAAACATGAAGCAGGTATAAAAATGAATTTATGATTTTTTACCAACGTTTCTAACAACAGTTGGCAATACTCGTAAGAGTGCTTTTTCAAGAATTTTCCAATGTATTTTTAAAATTGCTTATGTAGCTACGACGGTTGTCTGAAAATTTTCCGACCGCAACGTAAAGATAGCGGCACTCGTCAATAAAAGTTGTTTTTAGTTGACAGTCATTTGAGTGAGTCGATGTCAGTGTATTTTGTGAAAATGGAAAAAAATGAGTATCGAGCTGTTATTAATTTTCTTGTTTTTGAAAGGCAATGCGCCCACGCAACTCAAAAATGAGTTGGACTCTGTGTATGGGGACTCTGCACCATCATTTACCACAGTGAAATTTTGGGCAGCTGAATTTAAACGTGGCCGTAAGAGCTTGGGAGATGATGAACGTTCGGGACGTAAAAAACTGCAACCACTGACGATAACATTGGTAAAGTTCACCAAAAATTGTTAGACGACCGCCGAATTAAAGTGAGAGGGGTAGTAAAGGTTATGAAAATGTAAAAATAACGTGTTTGTTACATATTAAATCAAGATTTAGGCATGAGAAAGCTGTCCACACGTTGGGTGCCGCGTTTGCTTACGTTAGACCAAAAACGTGTTCGAATGGCGCAGTTTAGGCGGCAATAAATCCTAGTTTTGGCACCGATTAATTACTGTAGATGAAACTTGGATACACCATTATACGCCCGAAACAAAAATTCAGTAAATACACTGAACTGCAAAGGGCGAGCCGGCCCCAAAAAAGGCAAAAACTGTTTTTTTCGGCTGGGAAAGTGATGGCGACAAAACCAAGAAGGACACTTTGAGCACCTGCTATAACTATTTTACTACTCACATAAAATCAGAATTATCCACGACCACATAAAACCATTTTCTATTCATTGGCTTTGGAGCTTCAAACAAAAAAAAAACCATTTTTATAAACTTTAACTGCAGCATGAGCAATGAAAATGGAACAGGCTTAGAAATTGCAGATCTTAAGACTCAAAAAAGACATCAACTTTATTTAAATCCCATTACAAAGACTAGCATTTCTTCTAAAAACAAGGTCCTACACGAAGTTTCTACCATTATTACTAACAGAGCAAAGTAAGCATTTTCTTAAATCCTGGATAAATAATGTCAACATTGGAGATAGACACTTACTGTGGAACGATGTTTTTCTTAGAATATGCCCAGGAATAATTTCCCAAATTATCGTTGACGAATTAGGGGACACGCTGTATAGAACATGAACGGAATTAAACATACTCGTATAAAAGAAAAAAAATTCCTTTCAAATAAAAGTTACCCCGATTAACAAAATAAAAAAAGAGAAATCTAAAATTTTTATCGGGCTATCTTGCTTTTTCTTTTGATCATTGCATTTTATTTCACTCCCAAAGATGCCAGAATCCCAGGGGTAGTCGGTGAGGTGAGTTAAAGAAAAAAAGAGAAAAAATCTAAACCTCCAGTTAGGGGTAATCAAAAAAAAAATAAATATGTACAGGGAAGTGTTGACCAGGTTAGATCCCATGGGAAGATCTTTTAAGGTGGGATTCCCCACGAGTAATTGACTCAAGAACAAAGCCACCACCTATCTAAGATATACGTGTACTGGGAGAATAGGATGATACTCGTAGGAGTATGTACATATACTCACGTTAGTGGAATATTAAATTTTACTGCTCAAAGGCAAAGCTAGCTAGAGTATCGTATACTCCTTTTTAGCATTTTTTTAACATTTAACTCTATTCTATTGTAAGGAATTATTAAATTATCCCAAGTTGTTCGTTTACGGCACAAATTTTCTTCTATATTGTAAGGCAGGAGAGTGAGATGCAGAAAGACACCCGACCAATACCATGAGCTATGCTGGGTGATATACCATATACATGTACATAGATGTGCCACCTCCTTGCTATTTTCTGGGATACTCAATACCAACTAGGCTCTCTAACATTACACATGAGTGATGAAGGGGCTATAGCATTATCCAAGCTAAAATCCTAGTTGTTTACTGATATTACAATCATATAAAGATATAATTATTTATCGTTATATATTTCAAGCGACTAACAAGTATACGAAAGACGACATTGTGCCAATGGTTACTAGTGAAGGGTGTCCCATTAAGACCGGCTATTTTGAAATTCGAAAAAAACCAGTGTTTATTTGAAAAGTTCTGATGTTCTGATTCCCCAGAAAGCCGCCGATTCAGTGGTTCCTCAAACACATTGTTTACTCATCCGTTCTAAAAAAAACATTTTTTTTTATTTCTGAACCACGAAAAGATCCCTAACTTATATCCTTTTATCATATGTTGGAGCCTATGTAAACATATGTACATAGGATTCGGTTGTTGTTTGCATTTCTTTCGGTGTATTATTTTGTGATATTATTGGTGCACGACTGACCCTTTATGGCGAGTCTTTGTCTCCATCCTTTTGCTCTCTTTATATCCGCTACACATTTATTATTGTATTACGCATTTGATTGTATTTGATGCGTTTTAATACTTTTTCCTTGGTTATTTGCGCAGGGTTTGGATGGAGGTCGTAGATTTGTTAGTATTGTCCTTTTCTTCACAAGAAAAACGAATTGGGGACGGTGTACCAGAACCAGCGCATCATGCGTCTTGTTTTATTGAAAAAAAAAAGAATGTAAGCTGTAAAGAGAAAAAAAAGGAATGAAAGGACAGAGTGGTAAATCGGTAAGTAATCACTGAGTATTTGTTATTTTTTTATTTATTTTTTTGTTTTTTTAATTTGCGCGTGCAATTTAGGTACCCTTAAAATGCTTGCACACAGCGCGTGCGAAGGAAAATCAGGGAGGATAAAAAGAGAGGTTCCGGTGAACGTTGGTTTTAAATGTTTGCAAGTTATGACGACCAGGAAACACAGAAATCGGCAGGGCATTCCACAAGCGAGTTGTACGTCTTAGGAAAAGATCACGATATTTTAGAGTACGTCCGAAACTGGGCTTAAGGGTATACTGATGAGCATTCATAGCGAAACGGATGTTACGGTTAAAAGTTTGAATGGACTGGCAATTTCTACGGAGCACTGTTGGCAGAAATAGCGATAAAACAGAGTGAGACACGAGACATTACGTCGGTGTTCGTGGATGTCCAATGTTTGAGTGACTATGAGGTTTTGAATCCTATCTAGCAGGTGCAGAGATATTTTGGGCGCACCCGACCAGATGTGGGAGTTGTACTCCAATTTCGGGCAGATAAACGCCTTACATATTAAGGCCAGATCAGAGGGTGTGAAATATTTCTTACACCGCTTGAGGAAACCTAGTTATTTCGCAGCGTTTTTGACTACACCGAATATGTGATCATTCCAACGTAACTTAATTGTTTGTTCATTTATTAATGTACTCGCATTAATGAATACTTGTTGACTAATCACTGAGTACTCCTAACTTTTTTATTTGTAATATATTTATTAGTGAATTATACTTAGCCCGTTCGCTGCCAAGCCTATATTATATGAAGCTATTCCTATTGCCATTTATATTTTGAGTGGTATTGTTTGCTAAAGTTCTGTTATTTCTTGGTGAAAGCACATAACATATATTATCATTCACAATCATTCACATGCATAAAATCAAAGGCGAGTATATTCATCGTTGGCAATAGGACTCGACATCCTTTTCCGTATTTGCGTACGTTTAGGTAGGAAAACAAATCAGCAATCGCACAGATGATGATATAGCAAAAATACAGTAAAACAAGACACAACTTTCTGAAAATTGGCAAAAGCGAGATTTTCACTGTTGCCGATGACGGAATAATGTAGTTGAGCGCAATTTGATTGCAAAGCGTCGCACAGTGCGACATATTTTTCCTTAAACATAACATGTAAAACCAAGAAAACAATTGAGTTAAGCTATAATTATTCTGAAACGAAATTACTGTCATCGCTATCTTTAAGCTCTGTATCAGTTAAATCAATTTCATCCAATGAGGAAGCACTTATATTTTGTGAATTATTTGACAAATCATCAATTTGTAAGTACATACATATTTCTGAGACATTCCTATTTTATTTCTCTGAAGATATATTTCTATGTGTCGAAATTAAGGGATCGGAAGTAAAGCGCCCTGTAAACTCTGAAACCTGGTACTAGTAAACATTTAAAACAAACCAAGTTTTAGTTGATGTTGATCGTCTGCGGGTGTACCAATTTTTTGGTCTCACCAACATCAGAATTTGGTCTCACTACAATCAAAACTGATTTGATTTTTGTCGATGTTTATGGGCGGAGTTTTGTGTTGCTGATACTATGTTTGAGCGTCTGCGCTCTTATCTGTCAACATTTACTCGAGCAAGCGATTTTATCAGTGAATTTCGTCGTGTGAGCACACAAAATAATCGGGAAAAAATTTCGAATATTCCAAATACTGATGTTTGGAACGAATTTTTCGAGTGTTTTCATAGTCTACCATCTATGTTGGAGTGAATTGGTCTCAGCGTCTGCGGGTTTTAGTGGTACCATGTTTACTAGTACCATGTTTTAGCGTTTACAGAGCGCTTAAGTAATAAAACGTTCATAACATCCGTGTTTGTCCGATCCCTACTCATCTTACTCGTGTGGTTTAATCGATTTTCTCTTATTTCCATATGTCGAGTAGGTAAGTTGAAAGAATCGATGACATCACAACCATGAATCCAGATCTTATAGACGCTACTTGGCATGTAATACCAATTACACAAACTTATATATAAATCTTTTGTTTCTTTTAGAAACATTTTAAACTGCTATGTTAAACATTTATTTTTATACCTGACGACGAAACTCTTAAAATCGTGTGAAAATTTTTTATTAAATTTGAATCTATTCCTGTGAATTCTGAACTGATTTCTGAGCCGTAAAAGAACCTTCTTGCAGTATTTCCATCTTGCATTTTTTTTATTTTGCGCGAATATAGTCTTATTTTCAGCTCATCTTACTTGCCACATTTTTAGCAGAAAACGATAAGAAATGTGAAGAAGGCATTCAAAGCACCTTATCCACGTGTGCAGAGTGGATAAGCCAAAATGGTAATTATCGGTATTAGGAAGCCTTTCAGAAACCACAGTCAAATTTATTTCTTTTCGGGACGCTCCCCATATATAGCATTTAGCAGAACAATTAGTGTCTGATAAAATGTTACATATACTTCCATCAAGCATTGTAAAATGAAATTCGTAGTTGGCTAGCACAGAACTATCGTCAAAATTAATTTGATACGCAAATAAATGTCGTATAGCATTTTTCATTAAGGACTCTTGCTCCCTTACTAAATGCTGATTCTCCTTCATAAAAATAAACTTAATAGGTCTGCAAAACAATGTGGAGGAGGAACGTGGGTTGACCCATAACTCAGTTTTATTGTCATCTACTATAGGAATCAAGAACATAAATTCATCAGTTGGAGAGGTATTTTCCGTGAATTTCTGTTGGTGAAGGCTGTGCCCCGCAGTGTCATCAAATTCCCACTTGCAAACGTTGTCAATGGTTTCTAAAATGCTTTGTAGGGTAATGTCTAATAGCTTCTGTAGGTTAAATTCTGCAGATATTTCCCTTAGAAATACATTTGGTAAAAAAAGTTTTCTAGCTTGCCCCAGAGTCTTGACGGATGGAAAATAGTTTGTAATGGTCATCGTAAAATAATGAGAATAAATATAATAATAAAATCGTATTTTCTATTTTTGTCCCAAACATTCCAAATATTAACATCCTGTACTTGGTTTTACCAATGGAAATGACACTGAACTATGTTGGCAGCAATACTGAACTGCAAGACTCAATGATTTAACATGATTCTTGGGCATTATGTCTGGTCTCCTCGATCGATTGTGCTCTCTTGGATTTTGGCCGCGCTGAAGAAAGGTGGTGGACAGTAAATTAAATTTAAGTGGCTTGATTATGGTCAAATGATTAGCAAATATGGTTTTCTAAAACCACGGCATATAATACTCGTTTTCATAAAGTTTAAGCTTGAGTTCCTTTTTATATTTATATATTAGACGCACAACATATAAAAAGTTACTAGGACCGATAGTCACGATCGCCGAAGATAGCCAAAATTCAACCAAAGCAGCATTAAAAAAATTGATACCAACTTTGCTATCAAATTAAATCACTCACAGCTGACGATCACTTATCGTTAACATAAATTCTATCCACGCCTTCCACGTGGGATTTACTGTACATACAGACAGATTTAACGACCCTCAGCAACAGCTACCGTGAGGAGCAAAACATCAGAGCAGCAGAGGTTACGATTTTCATACATTTTCTTTAACATATTACTCAATTATCTGTAATACCAGATTGTTTAATTTGTGTTTCACAAGTCAATTGTATTGATTAACACTTACTAAAACCCATCTTAAAATAATTTTTGTAAATTTCACAGTCAGTATCATTATCACAGTAAATTTTTGATGACAGAGCGAATATATACAATGTTGGCCAAAACTAAAGCAACTAAAATCGCAAGTCCGTATTTTGCGTTACATTTCATATAAATTTTGTCCAAAGTTAGAAAAAAATGTTGCCAATAGCTTGGAGTATTATTGATTAATTTAGAAAATTAATAAGCAGCAATTTTACGGCATTAGAAAAAAAATACAGATATCCAATTGAATTCACTTTAGTTTTCAGCTGACAATTCAATTTGCTGAGTAATTGGAGTAATAAATACTCCAATGAGATTAAAGAAAAGAATTATTAGCGAATATACAGTGTGTTTGACAAAAGCGTGTGATTTAAAAGAAAACAACGGCCTGACTTAGTGAAACAAAATTATTTATTTTAAAGCTTTTAACATTTCCCTTACTGCGTAATGTACAATACTTCATATGTTCTCCTGTCTGCTCCATTCCCAATTATCGCCTCGAAATAATTGTCAACAACTTAGAGCCATTTTTTTTGCGTAGTCCTGCGATAATTGTCACCAAATTCCTTTCCTTTAATCCTTTGCTTCATAAGTCTCTCAACGTCTTCAATCGGATTGGTATCTGAAGATTAAGATGGCCAATCCAACGCATTGACGTTATTTCTCTCTTTGAAGCCCTGGCAGATACGACTACGATCGTTGTCCTCTTGTAGCGGCCTATCCACGTCCAAATAGCATTTCAGCGGATCCCAGCGATTTTTTCTTGCACAGTTGGATCATTCTTTGGGCATTAAGATTTCTGGTAATGGTCACCGATTTTCCGAAACCCGCCGCATTGAAACAGCCATTTGTCTTGTTTTAAAAATTGTAAGCACTTTGTTTTCAACGGCTTTTGAAGTGGTTACTATTTTTCCCCGTTAAGTCAAATCGTCAACGTTTCCATGTTCGCTAAATCGTTTCACCCACTTCCTCACAAAATTCTCTGACTTTCTGAGATACTTTGTACAGCTGTAACAGATTATTTTGGTCCCCGTGGATTAGCAACAAGCATTCATCACGGTTTACAAGACGTAACTTTCAAAAACGAGATGCAACTTAAGTAAAATTTGACTGCGGTTTAGAGGAGGAATAATTCTAACGGAAACCAAGAATTTTTATCGTATGCGACTAACGGGTTAATTTTTACGAGCCACACGTTTTTGTCAGACACACTGTAAAAGTGAAATTTCACAATCTGAATTATTCAAAAACTATTCAATCCCAAAATTAGTGATAAGCCGAGGTGGTAGGCCAAGAGTTATCTCATACCAGGAAGTCAAAATGATTATTAGGACGATAAAGAGTACTCCCTTTATGCCATCAAGGGAATTACAAAACGAGCTTAGTACAAAAGTTAGCGCCAAGCTTTGTCAGAGGCCACATTAAGTATTTCCACACAGTATCGAAGTGGAAAACTATTTTCCGACGAGTCCAAGTGGTCAGATGGCTTTCGCCGGCCATTCAATGAAGCATTGAATTCTCGATACTTAAAGGGCATTGTTATGCATGGAGGAGATAACATTATGGCTTGAAGTTGTTTCTCTGGACATGAAATTGGTCGGAAACATAAAATAGATGGAATTATGGTCCGACTTATTAAACAATATACATACTTCCACACGCTGAGGAGGAATTGCCACTGAAGTGGTTATGTCAGCAGGATAATGATCCGAAGCATGCTTCAAAAACAGTTCAAGAGTGGTTTGGGGATCGGAAAATCTATGTTATGGAATGGCCAGCCCAGTGCTCCAATCTCTACCCGATGGAAGATCTACCGGAGATTGTAAATCGGCGAATAGTTCGGGAGAACTGCAGGAATAGGGACGAGCTTTATATTTAACTCCAGGCTTGAAAAGGATGTCCCAAGCTCAATAATTTCCAATCTGAACGAGAGTATGCCAAGAAGGTGTAGTGCAGTAATGAAAAACAAAGGATTCGTTGCGAAGATTATTATTAAATGTGAAGATTTACTACGTAGTTGCTTTTGTTTTGGCCAGCTTAAAATCGACATGGTTACAGTATTTTTATTTTTTCTTTTTTTCTGCTTATGAAAAATTATTTTTGTTTCTTTTATTTTTTTTCGAATATATTTACTTGTTTTGTAAAAAACCATAATAAAATAAATATATTGAAATTTAATCAGTTTTACCTCAGAATCGTGTGCTTATGTAAAAGTTGCTTTAGTTTTGGCCAGCACTGTAGATTCTTTTCATGCATTAAATTCTTGAGAATGTAACTTAACCAATTTAATAAAAGTTCCAGTTTTAGTGCGCACAACAACTGCTGAGGAGAATAATATCAAGGCATGTTATATTTCAACCTGCGGAGAATATTATACTTTCTTTCAGAAAGGTCAAGGTCAAAATATAAAGCACAGTGAGGACTTACAGTCAGCTGATGTTGACTTGTTGATGTTGATCCTCCTGAAATTTCGCATGCAAAATTAAGTTCTTCAACGAAGCGTGAATTTATCAGATCTTGATGTCTAGGTTTTCTTGTGTTTATAGATGTTTCCTCAAACTTTATCTAAAGGTCTCACTTTGAATTTTGCTTATACAAATATTTGCGGTTTCTAGAGAAATATTTCCACCTTCTACTCATCGCTAAACAATAAGCTTCACCTGCATGTCTAATTTTGTCATATAAACAATCAGAACAGTCATTTAAATTTAAAAAAAGATTTCAGTTTATGGATATCTTTATACAGTTTCTCTGAATTAGGATTTGAAATCCAATCGTCGACCATTCGAATCGTTGGGTATTGTACCAGAACAAAGTCTGATATATGACTTATGCATAGCAATTAAATGCACAGAATATTTTGTGCCGAATTTTGCTAAAGCTTATTTAAAATAATTAAAATATTTTTTTTTTATTTTTTTAACAATTCACTTTATCACTCTCTATACCATATTTCAATATATCTAAAAAAAATTGGTACTAATACTAGAACAACAAACCTTCTTCCAAATTTGACATGATTTTAGTTCCAAATTTTACACGCACTAGAACAAAACAACACACCTTCACAGCAAGCAAAATTGCAACAAATAAAATTGCAACATGATCGTTCTACTCAATGCAGTGTTACCGCATTCTTTTTTTTGTTTGATTGAGTCCGTTAACACTTCAATAGCTTACTTTATTCTGACTCGGTATTCATTTGCTTAAGTTTAGTACATTATTTGTTTTAGTACACAGTGTTATAATTTTAGGGTTTGAACACATTATTTGGTACAAAAAAAAGATAAGAATTACAATTCCAAAAACAAATTTGAAATGGGCATAATGCCAGTATATATGGGTTGATTGATTTTCTGAACAGAGTCAGCTTATTGAGTTAAAAGCGAACATATTCTCCAAGGGTTGCCGCACTGTGCGTCGTGCTAAGTTTAACTGCAGCATCTGTTATCTGTAATTTTTTAGAGTGTAGTTTTTTAGAGTGAGAAATGTAGATCAATAAATTATTAAATGTGAAATAAAAATTTAAACAAATTATGCCTAGGAATATCACACATCACTGTACATATTATTATGTAGACTTTCAACGTAAAATTCTCTTCAGTGATTATATAGCTTATAGTTATATATTTTATCACTTTTAACAATGCAAACTAGTTTCAACAATCGACAACGAAATATAAACTAGCAGTAATAATGATTCAGAAGAAGAAGAATGTTTATTTGATAGTGATTTCGAGGCTAAATCAGATGACAGTCTTAGCTTTATTGCAAAAAAAAGATCACGAAGAAAAGTGATTTATGATTAGGAACAATCAGAGAGTGAAGATGCAGTTTCTAGTACTTCGATCGATGATAACGAAATTGGCAATATTTGGACAGAAGTGGAAAAAGATCTTCCAGTTTTTGAATTTCGTGGAAAGGATCAATTCTTGAACTGAGAACTCCATGCGAGATAATTGACATATTCCTTTCTGATGAATTTATTGATATATTGGTTCAAAAAAGTAATCAGTATGTTGTCGAAATAATAGCGAAAAAAAAGATACTGAGGAAATCCTCCAGGTTTTATAATTGGAAAGTCACTAATCGCGGAGAAATGCGAAAATTCTGGGCATTGAATCTTCACATAGGATCCATAAAATTGCCTACAATCGAACATTATTGAAATACAAGCCATCTTTATAATTTTCCATTTTGGAGAACTCATATGTCCCGAAACCGATTTAAAATATAGGGTCCGCCATCTAACGTTTTTTTTTTTTTCAACTAGTGCTTATTTCGTGAATGGTAACACTTAGCTCATGTTTGATTTGACAGATAATTAATTTTATCCTTCCGCTGAACGAATATGGTTGTGTATACGCTTGAACAACGCTGGGAATTATTGCGACATTACTTTGAAAATCATGGTAATGTTGCAGAATGTGTGCGAAAATTGCGTACGGATTTTGGAAGAAGAGCAGCACCGTCATAACGTATGTTCGTTATCTTGTGAAAAAAGTGAAAGAAACTGGCATCCTCATCGATAAACCAAAGCGTGAAAAGCCAAAAACAGTGCGTACACCCGAGAATATTGCTGCTGTGGCAGAAAGTGTGCGTGAAGTGCCACCAACATCAATTCACCGCCGTTCTCAACAATTGAACTTTTCGGAAACAGACATTTGCATAAAGACCTTGGTATGACGCCATACAAAGTCCAATTGGTTCAGGAGTTGAAGCCAACTGACCATTCAATGCGTTTTCGCTTCGCTAAGTGGGCCTGCGATCGACTTAGAGAAGATGCCGATTTTGCCAAAAAAATCATCTTTTCAGACGAAGCTCATTTTGATCTTGGCGGGTATGTAAACAAGCAAAATTGTCGCATTTGGGGCACAGAAAACCCGCACGCATACATTGAAAAGCCGATACACCCAAAACGAGTCACTGTTTGGTGCGGATTTTGGTCCAGAGGCATACTTGGGCCATTTTTCTTCGAAAATGAGCACGGAATGGCCGTTACAGTCAATGGCGATCATTATCGGGCCATGTTGAACGAATTTTTGTTCACAAAAATTGAAGAGGAGGATATTGGCAACATTTGGTTTCAACAGAACGGCGCTACGTGCCACACAGCTGAAGCTACACTCGATATTTTGCGCCCTGTTTTTGAAGATCGCATTATCAGCCGCAGAGCTGATGTCGTTTGGCCACCCCGGAGCTGCGATTTGACACCGTTGGACTATTATTTGTGGGGTGCCGTAAAAGATAAGTGTTACGCCGACAAGCCAGAGACAATTGACGCTTTAAAGGACAATATTCGTGAAGCCATTGGTGAAATACAGCTGCACACAATCGATAATGTGCTTAAAAATAGGACCGATCGTGTAGGCTACTGCATGGCCAGCCGAGGGAGCCATTTCAATGAAATTATTTTCCATTATTAATCGGAAGGATTGTACTTTCAAATAAAAAAAGAAATTTGAGAAAATATTTAGTACTTCTTTTTTATAGCATTTTCAAAAAAAAAACGTTTTTGGCGGACCCTTTATTATTACGGTTTCTGCACTCTTCGAGCACATAGCACAAGCCACGAAAATATTAAACTACACAAGATCAAATCATTTGTTAAACATTCTAATAACGTTATGAATTGGGTATCTAATCCTGGCATGGATCTATTTATTGATGAGTCTTTAGTATTATGGCGTGGCCGTCTTTCCTTTTGGCAATACAGGGTGAATGACTCGAACTCCAACATTTTAAAATGCTATAATTTTTTTGTTTTTTGATAAATTTTATTGTGTCAAAGCAAAAAATGTTGGAAAATATATCAATTTTCAAATTGTATCAGCAGTTTTCAATATGTCCACCTTTGGCGCGAATAATGGCCTTGAGACGGCCGAAGAAAACATCGCACGCTGCACGCAAGTGGCTCTGCGGTATTTTGGCCCATTCCCGGCGAAGTGCTTGTTTGAGGTCCAAACTTTAGTATTTTTTAGTGCCAACCTTCGCCTTCAAAATAGTCCAGACAGGGAAATCCAACGGATTTGCATCCGGAGAATTTTCAATCCATTGTGTCGAAGAAATGAAGTGAACATTGTTTTTTAACCAATCTTGGTTGACGCGTGCTTTGTGAGACGGTGCCGAGTCTTGTTGAAATGATTGTTTGCCCAAGGCTTCAATACTGCCTCTAAGACAGTTTCACGGTATACGATCGCATTAATTTTGACGCCACAGTCCAAAAATACGAGCGAAGAGCGACCATCGGCGGTTATGGCGGCCCAAACCATCACCATCGGTGCTGCCTGCTTTCTGGTGCCCGTCCAAAGGTGTAAGTTTTCGAAGGACCTCTTTAGCAAGTAAACTCGGTAATTTTGTTTGTTGCCTTATTGATCGATAACCATTGGCGACTCATCGGAAAAAACCAAATTCGGCAACTCACCACTTTCGTGCAAGCGTAGCAACTCCTTCGCTCTTTCGACTCTAACGTTTTTCTGTTGCGGTGTAAGATCGTGTGCTTTTTGGACATTCAATGGCTTGAGCTCAAGCTCATTTTTCAGTATGTGTTGCATCCGTTCCAACGATATGTTGAGTTCACGAGCCATTTTTCTTCCACTTCGAGGCGGATTTCGCTCAATTCGAGCCTTCACTTTCCGAACCATTTCTGCCGATGTTTCTACTGTTTTTTTATGACCACCTCCATGGCGTTTTGCAACGCTTCCAGTATCACGGTAACGAGCTATGGTATGAGACGCAAATGATTTATTCACGTTGAGGTGCTGGAGGGCTCTAACAAAGCTACTTGTGGTTTTCCAGCCAAATATAAAGCAATCACACTATCACGTTTGAATTCCATCGCGGATAAAATTTTTTCAACACAACTGAGACGCAAATCATTTAAAAGGCTTGTAAATAATAAAATTATCTGTCATGTGTCAAAATTTGAGCTCACTTTCATAAACGGTTTGGTTGCAGTTCGAGTCATTCAGGGTGTATATCAGAAATATAAAAACAAAACCAATTTGTCGTAAAATTTTATGAACTATGTGAATCGCAGGGTATGATACTACGAATAAAAATTTATTGTGGAAAATCGGAAATTCCGTCAGACAAGCGAATTCGCAGTACTTTGATTTGGGTTTGTCATATTGACGGTTTTCTAGATATCGGCCACGTTTTGTACATGAACAATTTTTTATAATTCCGTCCCCTAATTCGTCAAGGATAAATTCGAAAATGATTTTAAGGCATATTCCAAGAAAAAAATCGTTCAGCAGTTAAGGGTCTATCGCCAATGTTGACATCATTTATCAACGATTTAAAAAAAGGGCTACTTTGGTGTACCCCGACCCAGGATAACGAAAATTGCTCTTATTTTTAGAAAAATTAATTGCCTTTGTAACTGCTTTTAAATAAAGTTGATGTCTTAATTGAGTCTTCAGATATCTTATTTCTAAGTTTGTTTCATTTATCCTGTCCATGCTAATTTTTGATTTTGAGGTCACTTTTCCCAAAAAATGCGTAATAAACATAACGTTTCACTAATTTTTTTTATGAACGTAACAATAATAAAAAAGGTCATCGAAAAGTTTGAAGAAAACCCCATAGATTTTATTTTAATTAAATTAATTAAAGCTTGGAGCAAGTAAATATGATTTTTTACCTACGATTCTAACAATAGTTGACAATGAGAGTGGTTTTCCAAGAGTTAATAATTTTTCAATAATTTTTTTTAAATTGCATAGTTAAAACCCTCATTTCCTTACCTTGTTCCTTAAAAGTTCTCATAAAGAGTTAGGTTTAGGATATGAAGGCCTATTTGGAAAATTTACCAAACAAAAATGGTATAAAAGATTAGAAAAAAAGAAAATTAATTCATTAGTTGAAATAATTAGTTACAGGCTGCACTTACAAACCAAGAATACGCAGATATTATTTACATTTATGGGCTGTGCAATGGAAGTTCAACCAGAGAGCCACAAAGATACCATAAACTGTATCCTAACCGACGACTTTCTAGTGACGAAGTATTTGGAAATACGTATCGAAGGCTTCGAGAAATCAGTTTCAAATACACGACCTAATGCGGGAGCTCAACAAATAAGAAAAATTTCGGCTGATGAAAGAATACTGGAAGCTGTTACAACTGATTCATTAATCAGCTTTGCAAATTCAATGTTTCCAGACATAACATTTCTAATGTGTTGCATGGAGAAAATCTTTATCCATATACCATACTATACACATGTCCAAGAACTACTTCTCGATGATTTGAAAAAGAGACTTGAGTTTTCTAACTGGTTGCTGGAGCGGAGCTTGGATGGCAACGAGTTTATTAGCAGAATTGTGTGGACCGACGAATCTCAATTTGAAAGAGATGGGATCACAAATTTTCATAATTTTCATACATGGGCTGCGGACAATCCACATACAAGGAGACATAAATCATTTCAACACAAATTCAGCGTTAATATGTGGACAGGTGTAATTGGAAACATCGGCCCTTTCAAACTACCAGCTACGCTGAATTCTACAAAATATCTGTAGCTTTGCGAAATGATTTACCAGAACTATTGGAGGACATTCCATTGATTCAACTAGCTTCATAATATTTCCAACAGGACGTTGCTGCAGCCCTATATGGTCGTGAGGTTAAGAATTGACTGGCTGAAGAATATCGTAATCGTTGGATAGGAAGAAATGGACCAGTTCACTGGCCTGCAAGATCTTTTGACATTACAGTATTGGATTTTTTTTGTGTAGGGAAAGATTAAAGAATTTGTTTATTCAACAGAAATAGCAATTTATAACTGTTGCAGTAGACATATAAAATAAAAATTATCTAAAATCAGACAAAATCACTTAATCATAGCCTTTAAAGCTTAAAATAAAAAAGCCCTTATTTTTTTGATTTTACCTCCTGCAGGTTTTCTTAAGTATCATAAAATCTATGGATTTTTCTGAAAACTTTATGATGACTTTTCTTAATTATTCTTACGTCCGTAAGAAAAAAATGATAAAACGTTATATTTATTACATATTTTCTGGAGAAAAGTGACTTCATTAGCATACGTAAGAAAAATGGAACAGGCTAAGAAATTGAATATCTGAAGGCTCAAACAAGGCATCAATAAGGCAGTAACAATGGCTAGTATTTCTTCTAAAAATAACGTCCTAAACAAAGTTTCTACCACTAGTATTAACAGAGCAATTTCCGTTAACATGGCTCAGCTTACAGCAAAGCAAACCTTTTCTTAGATCCTCGATAATCGATGTCAACATTGGTGATAAGCCATAACTGTAGTACGATTTTTTCCTTAGAACATACCTAAAAATCATTTCTCAAATTATCCCTGACGAATTACGCGACAACCTGTATTCGTGGAACTTTACAATTCTATCGTAAAGGTAGTCCGAAAGTAGGGCGAGTACAGCTGGAAGCGATCCGAACGGTCATTATTTGTAAGTGGAGAGATAAAGAAGACGTACTTGCCATATAAAATCTGCACAAGGTTGAAAGTATTGAAGTTGCTAACTGAAGTGGACAAGTTTCCATCAAACCTAATATTACAGGTGCAGACCGTTCCGAACAAATGCTGTCCTACTGTAGTGCTATGAGAAAAATTCTTCGTTGGTATAAAAAAAAGCCGTTCATGTTGGGAATTCAAAGTAAAAAACACACGAGTCTGAATTCGATGAGTTTTATTAAAAGACGAGATTAGAGTAAGTTAATATATATAGGTATTTTATATATGTATATAGCAAGTATATAAGTTATTATAAGATGTAAGTGTAAATGTAATAAGGAATTGCCAGTAATTCATTTTCAACAGTTCACATAATGGAAATGGCTGTACATAATCCCTACAAATCTTACTGTCAGCAGCCGAACGTAGAAAACAAAACATCTCTTCAATTTAGAGAAGATGTTATAGAATATTTGCTAAACGAAAGCCAAGATGCAATTATTCAATTGCAGCTATCTACGTCAATCATATCCTAGCAACAAAATTCCTTAAAGTATCTTGATGCTATTCCTCCTACACCAAAAAAGAAAAACCGCAAGGAGACTCTATATTATTGTCCGATCTGTCCTGATATATTTTTAATATAATTTTGGTGGGGCTAATGCCTCCATTCATTTGGCTTAATACAAACTTAAAAACTAATAAAAATTTTGCAATATCTAGGATTTATCACTAGTCCTTAAAGCTAGGAATGGTGAAGGAGATCGAATTTGAGGGAGAGTGCTGCGTTTGAAATCGAAAACGGAAAGGTTGGCGTTTACCTTACGCAGCATACGGGAGATTGGTTCCTTAGAGCCATTTGTGGTGCAGTGGATTGGTAGATAAAAGAGACGGGGGTAACGTAGAATTCGAGGGTTAGTGTACAAGAAAATGGAGATGTAAAGAGACGTGCAATCGATGGAGCCTGGAAGGAGTCGGTGAATGAAAAGAATGTCAGCTGAGTCCCTTCGTTCCTCAAGGGTATTCAAGTTCATGAGTGTGAAGGTAGATCTCGGAGGGCAAATCAAAGAAAACGCCGCTGGATGCTCTCAATACGAGATATATGAACTCGTTGAAAGGGACACCATGCTTGGATAGTATACTCGAGAAGGGGGCGAAATTGAGTGATGTATAGTGATCTGGTCACGTACGGGTTGCAGAATTCTTTGGAACATCTTTTAACAAATACAAGTGATGGGTTTGCTTTAGTAATTATCTCATCAATATGCGAGCGGAAATTAAGTTTCCTGTCGCATACCATGCCAAGGTCGCGGATAGACTCAACAAGCGATGTAGGTTGGCCTTGGAGAAGGTAAATTCGGGGTGGAGACTTGTTGCACTTACGTGAGAAGGTAATTGATTGACATTTGGTGACATTGAGTTCTAAGCAGTTCTTGGTGCAGCAGGTGGAAAAACAATTTAGATCTATTTGAAAGAGGCTGGAGTCGTGTTGTGAAGAAATGCGTTTAAAAAATTTGGTATCGTCGGCATAGAGAGAAAGTGCTGAGTTTTGAATGACCCATTCCAGATCGTTAATAGTTAGGATGAAGAGAAGTGGACCTAGCTGGCTACCTTGAGGAACACCTGAAGGGGCCAATAAGGGGTATTGAGCTTTGTTACTAATCCTAATATAAAGATAAAGATAGTCACATATTTTGTTGCAATACAATTTTTTTTATTATAACACGATGAAGTTGATTTTTGCTTAATTTAAATCTGTAAGAAATCATTCTTTTAAATACTAATTAATGTATAATTTTTGTAATAAATTTTATTTGTAGTATTTTTTTCAAGTTTTTTACATTTGTATATTTATGATTGCGGGCAAAAAATATTTATTTATTCAAAAGCCTGTATATTATAACATATTGAAAGTAGGACGAGTATACTCGTCTTGGCAACGCATAACAGGCTGCCAAAGACGAGTATGCACCGAATGGGTAAAATATTACATTTTACATCATCATCATAATTTATGATTTATTTTTTGTAGATATTATATATTGTATTAATGTATACTTATTGTGTTATCGTAGAGTGTTGCGTAGTTTCATTAAAACAGATTATTCGTTATAAATTCTTTTGTGATATTATTTTATGTAACGGAGCTGTCGGATGGTGGAGGACGAAAGTGCGTGCATTTACTTTTCTTTTAAATGTTAGAGGATCCACTCTTATAGCAGGGATGGGGGAACGGGGATATATCTCTTCAAACGTTGCTGAAGAGGGCGGTGCCTGCCACGCATACTTTTCCTTGGATGAACTTGTATGCTAGCCATTTTTTCCTCCATCTTTTCCAACGGAGATATGCGTCGGTTACTGCTTCGAGTATTGCGATCGCAATTCCATCTGGCCTCATACCATTTCAGAGTAAAACTTGGTAGCTTAGCACATGTGTATAACCATCAACCAATCTGCTTACTTATTACGACCAGAACAGCCCTAACCGTTCTTATTTTATTGATATAATACTTTTACTAAAAAAACGAAATAAAATAAAATAAATTTGTGTTAATTTAAAAGTAAACTTCGCTTTTTTTATTTTAATCTAATACTGCTTAGAAACACTTGAAGAAATCATTTCAACTTAGCGAAAAGCACAATGGTAGTCAATCTGCGACAAATTCACGGAAACCTCTGAGACGTCGCGGGTATGGAAATCCTCCCTACAAACACTTTAATGCCGAGCTGTTTGAAAGAAACCGATGGCTCTTGGACAGCCTCAAGTGATGAATAACTAACTTGCTACTAGACACCCACTTTCCAGGTAGCTCCCTATCGCGGCCAGTAGCAACCCAAACCGGGCTATTGCAACGGTGACCAAAAGTTATGGTCTGATTACAAGATACTACCTGCCTTAGGGCTGCATAGCTTCAAACCATACAAGTCTGCTGGTTGTTGCAGTAAATTTTTCCGCTACAAGTTTGGATCTCTTTTTCCTTGCAAGTACCTCTGGTGGAGGTGGAGTGCAGCCATGGTCCCATCAGCCAGTGGCCCACCAACCCCAGACCTCGGAAAGCAACCCACATAGGTTCATGGGCGGTTGGCCCGGCAGAGGATAACGAGGAGGTTCGGTCAGTGAAGCCCTAAGGACAGTAGGGCGACTCACGAACCCAGGGTGCGACAGGAGACCCACCAGGAACATCATTTACCGGAGCCCATAGATAGACGGTAGACTCGCAACGGGCTGCAGACAAAACGTCTGAAAGTCACGGACGGGTGCAGACGGACGGTTCTTCAATCCAGACACCAAAACACGATGATGTCGGGTGGGGGAAGACGATTCCTGGAACATACACCCCAAAAAAAGCCAAGCAACAGGAAGCTTAAATAACACCCCATCCTGCTACCGATGTGGGTGCGGACACCGGCATCACATCCCACGGCTGATGTGGATGCAGCTAGCCAGAGCTATCACCGAGCCAATTGATCGATGGGTGAAGAGACGACGATCTCTTTTAAAGCAATACCCCAACGAGGGAGCAACAATGGTGTGCAGGCGGGCGGCCAGCATAATCGGACACACCCCAGCGACGTACCAGCTTTAAAAATTAGGTTCGATGGGTGAAGGGATGACGACCCTTTTAAGCCAGCACTCCACCGATAGAGCACCGAAGGAGCAGCAGAGGCATATAGGCGGACGGCCATGTAATACGACAGCCTCCACCGAGGGAACAGACAAACATACATACAAACACACAAACAAGCAAACAACATCGAACAACCAACAAACAACACCAACCAACAACAACCAACAAACAACTATTGTACAAAGAACGAAACTACAAACCACAAAACCAGGCATGGCCCGAGGGCAGTCCGGCCAGAGGGCTGAAGGGCCCAATTAAAAAAAAAAATAAACAAATAATTGTACGGAGTGACACGCTAGAAAAAAAAGATTAATATATTAATACTGTAGTATAATAAAAATACTTTTTTTTTTTAGAGTTGAGACTCTGGTGGGCCGCGCGTGCTTTGAGATTCCCGAGAACAAACGGGACACGCCACCCGTTGTCTAGCGCTTTTTTTCTTTCAGGACTGCGAAAATAGCGGGTCACTCTATCGACGAGCGTACCACTAAGAAAAAAAAAATTAAAATAAATCGTCGAGCCCCAACGGGGTTTTATAACGTTGAGCAAAAAAAGAAAATATTCTTTCTATTTTTTTTTTGTTGTTTTTTTTTTTTGATTCGGGGAAGATTTTCCTTGTGCGTTTTTTTTTCTATCGAGAGGTTTCGTGATTCTGGGGGGAAAAATCACGTGGCGCCCATTTGGTTTTCCCAGGTTTAGCTGCCATCAAAGCGCTACCTGGAGGAACCCACAACTGGGTTAGCGGAATCTCAGAGAAATCGTTTAGTTCGGGATATCGCACTATCGGTGCCGGGAATCAAATATAGAATGGTCCTCAGATATTATCGTGCCTATGCTAGAGAATATTATGAGAAGCTGTATAGAACTGATCCACATTCCACTATCATGGAGAGAAGTCAATGTAGTTTTCATTCCCAAAGCCGGAAGATGTTCTCATCTTGTCCCAAAGGAACTCAGACCTATAAGTCTATTATCTTTAATTCTGAAAACTCTAGAACGATTGATTGATATCATATACGAGCTAAAATTGATCCAAGGCTTTTGTCAATGGATAAATATGCCTACTTTTTTTTATAATTTACGCGTGCCTAAGGGGTTATGAATACCTTTATACTGTTGCCTGGGCGCGGGCGGAAAGATAAAAGGAGGAGAAAGGAAAGTTTGTTATGTAGTGGTTCGAAACTCAGGTGTGTTTGGTTTCGATATTGACTGTCCAGGGGTGGGAGTCCGAATAGGACGGAGAGATTTCTCTTCTCTCGGAATGTGAGGTTGTGAATTTTAACGGTTGTTTTGTGCTTGAAAAACCCTACAACATCCAAATCTACATGTCAGTGTTATGCCTTCACAGGAAGATTTTTCTGACTGAGTTCCAATTACACAAATGAAAACCTTGTCTTGGCTAGGATTCGAACCTTGACCCTCCGAGTGAGAAGCGATAGCTAGTACCACTACTCCACGGCCACCCCTAACTGTAAAGGAAAGTTGGTGGAAACGACTCTGCGTGCATTGACTAGCCACATCGAACGATCCCTATAGTGAGTACATACACAATGGTGGCTTTCCTGGACGTAGAGGGTGCCTTTAACAACGTTAACACATCGGCAATTACGACTGCGCTGTCAACTCCGCAGGTAGACGACTCACTTGGGGAGTTGATCAGTCTTATGCTAAATAGCAGGATAATCAACTCCAAACTGGGTGGGGCTTCTGCTAAAAGATGTGTCAGCTGAGGTACGGGTCAATGCGGTGTCCTTTCTCCCGTCCTTTGGAACTTAGTGGTTAATGAACTGCTGATATACCTTGAAGTGGGTGGTAGCAGGGTGATTGCCAATGCGGATGACGTTGCTATAGCCGTTTTAGGTAAGCATCTTAATACCATTAAGGAACTTTTTCAACCAAATCTCAACAGATTAACCTGTTGGGCAAATCGCTGTAGATTGGGGGTAACCCCCCAAAAAACTGATCTTGTCCTCTTTTCCAGGGGATTCCAATCATATGTAGATACTCCCTCAATAAACTGCAGTAGTTTAGTCTTTTCCGATACAGCAAAACATCTGGGCCTCATTTTTGATAAGAAACTAAACATTCAAGAAGGAGTCAATAAAGCCACAGTAGCTTTACTCTCTTGCAAAGAGCCAATGGGGCCTTCAACTTCGCATAACACACTGGCTATTCATCTCGGTCATAACTCCAATATTCACTAACGGGGTTGTTTTCTGGTGGACGGCCTTAGACAATGCAGTCAACTGCAGTAAATTAAGCAGAGTCCAAAGAACAGCATGTCTATGCATAAACGGAGCCTTACGGTCAACTCCCTCTGCGGCATTATACATTCTGTTTCATTTGACACCCCTCGATATTTCCAGCAGGCAAGTAGCTGCGACGACAGCTATTCGCCTTATAGCGGAAACAATAGACAAATAATTCATTTGACTACGCCGGTATTTTCAATACATTAGGAATCCTCACAGAGAACATCGATTACTCCATACTTGAACTTTGGTTTGACAAAGACTTCCATGTAAGCTTCCCCTCTAGATCCTTCTGGGAGGAAGATGTTTTCATGGAGAACAAGTCAATCCACTTCTACACAAATGGATCTAAAACCAATAGTGGGGTTGGTGGCGGTGATTGCTCAGATAAGCTAAATCTGAGCCTCTCTTTCTGTCTTCAAATTCACTGTAGCGTGTTGCAGGCGGAAATTTTGGCGATTAAAGTAGCTCTGTCTTGGCTGAAGAAAAACGTGATATCTGCAAAGGATATCCGCATGGTTTCGGATAGTCAGGCAGCTATCAACTCCCTGGCCTCCGTCTATTTAAATTCGAAAACCGTCCTTGAATGCCGATCATCTCTTATGGAGATGCCGGAGCAGTTCAACCTTTACCTTTGCTGTGTGCTGGGCCACAGAGATATTCCAGGGAACCGTAGAACCGTAGAACTTGCCAAAATTGGAACCACTCTACATATTCTACCGGAAAATAGTAGCATAGGTAGACTAATCGCTACGTGCAAATTAATATTAAAGCTGGATGCCAATGAAAGTACAGACCTTAGGTTGGACCAACATGTCTATCGACTAAACAGATCTGGCCAAAACTAGATCTGAATCGTTCGAAGAGTCTGATCCTTCTAAATAGGAAGCGTCTCAGCGCCATCATAAGTGTTTTCACTGGAGGCTGTCTCATATGCAAGCACGTGAGACGGCTTGGCGATTTTAGAAACGATTTCTGTAGAAGCTACATGGACGAGGAGGAAGAGGAGACTATCCTCCACCTACTCTGTACATTTCCAACTGTCTACCAGAGAAGAAAACTTCACTTAGGAGCTTTCTTCCACAATGACCTAAACGATCTAAAAAATATAGACGTAAACAGTCCCCTACGCTTCATAGTAAGCTCCAACTAGTTCCATTAGTAAGAGGATCATAGATCCACGTGGCATCACAATGGGCCAATAGGCCTAAGTGTGTTTGTGTTTCCAACAGCCACTCTTACCTACCTATATGTGTAAAAGACATATAAAATTGCCAGAAAGGTCGCAGCTCTTCAGAAGTTTTCTTCAAAGTGTTTTGAGCAGACAATTTATCGCTCCCTCATGCATTTTAGTATCTTAAGAATTAGGGTAATTTCAGGTCACTCAAAAGCAGGCTGTGGTTGGCAAATGACTTAAAGCGTAGAGATATGATTAAATGTTTAACAGCTTCATTTTGGTGCTACGAGTACTTTGAATGCATTTAACCTGTGTGCTAGGTAATTTTACTAGTTTTTTCGAAAGGGTTCCTAAGGAAATGCTTACGGATTGTGAAAATGCAAAAACTTGACGATATTTGTCAGTACAACTAGCTTATGGAATGCCCTGCCGAACACTTTAGCCCCAGTCATTATAATCTTCGACCGTTTAAAACCAAAGTGCTTCGGTAACTTTTTTTCTTTTCTCCCAAATTTTCCTTTGCCTGCACTATGTGCAAGCAATTTAAGTGTACTCAAAAAAAAAGTAAACAGCAGGCTTCATTATCCAGGCTTTACTTTCCACTGGCTACAATCAGAGATTCGGGTCCTTTGCAAAAAAGTCTGTCAGATTATCGCATGATTATATTCGTATTGCTCTATTGCAGTTCATATCCGACAAGCTTTTTCCAATAAATCGTAAAATTACTTTCGAACAGCGTCATTTCTTCGTCGTTAAACAGCACTCTACAAGGATTTGCATGTATGTACATATGTTTGTTCGCCCTTTCTTTATATCGCGTTTTATGACATTTTCCTCGCAAAACATAAAAGACGAACCAATCATCTTTAGTATTAGCTCAATTCGATGAAAATTGCCTGAGGGTATTAAAATTCAAAATGAAAACATTTCAACAAATGACCCAGTAAAAAGATTTCAGTAAAACGTACAACGTGCAATTCACCTAACATCTTTCCATCGCATGGCTATGTAAATGACACATTAACAAAGGCCTTATGACACATATAGCTACTTACTTGTTCTTGAATATAATGCGACATTATCCTGGAAACACTTTAATTAGTTGACAGTCTTCAACTCCTCCCCTATTCATCCAAGTAGGTCAATGGCAAACGGAAACAAATAAAATTAGAGCCGGATGCCATGTCAATAAATCGATTAAATTTTAAATTAAAGAAGTTTATGTGTCCACACATGAAATGTCAACAATAAAGTACTAATCGATTGGGTCGAACAGGGTTTTGGGGATCCTTTGAAATTTGTTCCCACCTCCCCGAATATTGTAACCAGAAAAGGATCCATTGACGACGCCTGTTGTGCGCTCCTCCACGTTTAAGTACTCCAGCATCCTCCAGCATCTGTGTGTGGTCGCATTTGTTATACTCCAACTCAATTTAAGTTGAACAATGCTTCCAGTGAATGGAAAAAAAAACCAGAACCTTTCGAATGAGGTGGATAGAAAATCGAGGAACGATGGAATAGATGTGGATACGTGGATACGCTGAAACGAGCACAGAAATAGAAATGGGGTTTGAATCGCACCAATACCACTCAATTTATCTTCCATTTCGATTAGATTGTATTCTTGTTGAGTTGTCGTGTATTTTTTCGTATCTGTAGCCATAACACCCACTTCAGATATCTGAAGACTGCGTCTTTGTTTATGGTCATCATTATCCTTGAACATATATCAGCGGATAATATCCTTTCGTCGAGTTTTTTTTCAATTTGTTGTTTTGTTTTTTGTATTCTATCTTTTGTTTTTTGTTTTTTTTTTTTGTTTTGATTTTCGTTTCGTTTATTTTCTTCTCTTGATTTTCTTTAAAGGACTATTGAAGAAATGCTGCTTGGTAATGGAAATGGGACCGGAGGTGGACCTAGAGATGGAGGAATAAACTGCATTTAAAACCACACACAAAACCATCAACAACTACAACTTCGGGGCATAGATCCGAATACACATAAATGAAATGAGCGAGCAGAAAAGGATAGAAGAAAGACTGACTAAAGTTCCCCAAAGGAAATCCAGTTGAGTGCATTTCAACGAATTGGAAATTCGCATGCATATCCTTTCCATGTTTGTAACTCTTTTTATTTTTATTTATTTTTTTATTACTCAGTTGAATCATGCAAAGGACGAAAATGAGACGAAAAAAAATTCTGTCTGCTCGAAGTAACTTAGGATATTTACGGAATACGGTCGTTGTCGGTTTTATGGGCAAAAAGGAAAAGATACTCTTGTCATGTTTGTCATGTCACTTGCTAAGGTACGGCACCGTATATACAAGTATTGCCAAGGAAAGAAGAAGCTCTAAGGAGATTTGTGGCTTGATTTGTTGACCATTGATTTTGAAGAAAACGGAATCGAATGTCTTAAGAAGTGGATTTAGTTTCTTGATATATGGTTACTTGTGCTTTTATCTAAGCTTTCGGTAAATAGAAATTGAAATAGAAAAACGAATTTATTTGTAAAGTAGGTTATTCTGGCTGAACGATGTTGGTGGAAACCTTAAAGACATTTCCAGGATCACATTTCGATTTTGAAACTAACTAGTTTTATATTTGATCCAACTTGTTATCTTGTTGGTATGTTTTGAAGTTCGGATGGATCCTAAAAACAATCGGAAAGTTGAATTATTCCGATGGCTACCGTTGCTTTAGCACTGGTTGATTTCCATTTGAATGATCAAATTTTTGATAACATATATGTATGTATATACGTAGAAATGAGCGTATGTAGCAACAAGACGGTATTACGATTCGCTACTGATTTACGCCAGTTCTTTTGTGAAATTAAATTGAAAGAATTGTTTTATAGCAAACGCTTTTTATTGTTGGCTTTAATGGAATAAATGACACCTGCAACCCAAAATCGGTTTTGAATAAAAATTCTTCAGAAACGCCATAGGTGATATGTTGGGTTTCACACGAGCTCCATCACGAAATCAGTGGTTCGATGAAGAATGCCTGCATGCATATGCAGCTAAAAACGAAGTGCACAAAGTGGCCATGCAACGGGCGAAATCTGCCCGTAAACTCTGCGAGCAGGAGAAGAAGATCGGCTTCCACAGAATAAAAAGGAGCACGATCGAAGATATTTGGAGGTTGTCTTCCATGAATAATATAGCCCAAAGAAACAGCAATTGGCAAGTATTATTTTTCGTCTGATTTCTGAAGAGATGTATTTTTCAGATGTGATAGCAGAGCCGAGGTAGACAAAGTCCCTTACTACCACAAAGTTATAGCTGTCGATTGTAATATTCTGGGCGATTGGTAGATTTTTTGTGTCCCTTCTTGTTAACAGCATGTACTTTGTTTTGCCCTCGTTTACCGCTAGACCCATTTTTGTCGCTTCTGTTCCTACACTCGCATACGCACCAGTAACAGCTCGCTGTGTTTACCAATAATATTAATATCGTCGGCGTATTCAGGCAATTGAACGGACTTTCGAAAGTTCGTACCTCGTGTGATGGCTTGCCAGTATTGCACAATTCTTTCAAGTATGATGTTGAAGAAGTCACATGACAGCGCGACGCCTTCACTAAATACTTTTTTGCCATCAAGGGTCTCGATTGGGTCGTTACCGACCTTGATGCAGTTTGGCAGGGATGCCAAAACTATACATGGCTCTGCATAGGCCGTCTCCGGAAATACTGTCATATGCGGCTTTAAAATCGATAAAAAGGTGGCGAGTTTTATCCAGGATCTGCCGTAGTGTGAAGATTTAGTCAATTGTGGACTTGCCGGGCCTAAAACCGCACCGATAGGGTCCAATCAGATCTTTGACAAATGGGTTCAGGCGCTGGCACAATACGGTAGACAAGATTTTATTTGCGATGTTTAGGAGACCGATACCTCTATAATTGGCGCAGTTTCTTATGAATCGGGCAAGCGATGCTGACTTTCCATTCATCAGGGATACTTTCTCCGACCAAATCTTGGAAAGCAGTTATGTATGCTCTCTACCAAGTCATCTCCTGCTGCCCTAAATAGTTCGGCGTGTAGGATATCTGGCCCGGAACCTTGGTCCACTACAGTTTAGATGTTGCTATCCTCACTTCATTTTGGTCGGGTGGATGGATCTCTTGACTTGCATCGTTAATATTGAATTGTTGCCTCTGCCTGACAGCGGAATTTGAGTCGCTTTCGCTGTTTCGCAGTCTGCAGGGATTACTGGGTTTCTCAGCACCGACTGTGACTCAACTACAGGGTTTCCTTGTTCATCTCTACAGGTTTCCGTTCGGGTCTTATTACCCTGACACGTGAGAGTAGCACCTCTCTATTTCCTCGATCGTGTGTTTCTCGTGCTCTTTCTTTTTTCTAAGGAGAAGCCGATGTTCTTCCCTCCTCACTAGCCGCTCTGGTTCTTTTGTTCAGCGCCCCTTTGAAGGCATGTTATTTTGCTGCATGTGCTTGCCGGCACTCTTCATCAAACTAGGGGTTTCATGGTGGTGGGCGGGTGAGACCTACCATGCCAATTGCGGGATTTTTGATGGTTTCTCGGCATCTAAGCCACCGGGCTTCAGCAGTTGATGCTGGTTGCAAAGGACTTCTCGGCAGGATGAAGGTAAACAAGCGATCGGCAAAGGTCCTGGCGTCTTGTTTTGATTGCAACCGTTCATCGTTACATCTCCATATAGTATTTCCCCGTTATTGCGGCGTCTGAGATACCCGTAGACGTACCTTGGCTGCAACTAGGTAGTGGTCCGAGTCTATGTTGGCTGCTCGGAATGTTCGGACGTCTAAAATACTTGAGGAGTGCCTTACGTCGATAGCAAAATGACCAATCTGGTTGACAGTTGGATGATCTGGTATCCCCCATGTTCCCTTGTGAATATTGAGGTGAGGAAACCGTGTGCTTGCTGTAGCAGCGCTACTTCTCGCAGCGAAATCGATTAGCCTAGGTCCGTTTTAAGACGTGGTGTAGTATAGGCTATGTCTTCCGATTGTACTACCAAAGAAATCCTCCTTGCCAGTTTTGGAATTGGACGATTTTAACGTAATACACCAGAAATTGCATATAGGTCTTTTTGAGGAGCTCGTAGAAACTTTCTTTGGTAGCATCGTTCTTTTCCTCTGTTGGGGCGTGCGCGAATATGAGACTGATTTAGCGAATTCACTTTTGATACGGACTGTTATGAAGCATTCACTCACGTGCCGAAAGCTCAAGACTTCTTGACTAAGTCTGCCGCATACAAAAAATCGCATCCAAATAGACGCTGCTTACGTTCATCACTGTTTTCCTTCTTTATTTTGCCTGGCCCATCTTACCGCACTTCCTGGATGGCAGTGATATCTGCTTCATAGGAGTTAGGGCCTCCGCTAATTGTTCGGCTGCATACGGCCTGTTCAAGGTCCGTACATTCCACGTGCAGATGTCTGTACTTAAGTGATGCTATTTGTTGCTACGTAACAATTACTTTTTTTATGTGGTTGAGCACTTAACCCCACGCCCAGCCGCCAACCTGGAGGGCGAGGCCAAAAGGGGCCGAACCAAATTCCGGAGCTAGTAACCCGCTTCGGGGATGTGAGCGCTACCATTGACCCTTATTATGGGCTCATCCGCCACCAACTCTCTTCCAACACCCTGACTTAGTGTTGGAGACCTGGTACTTAAGTACGTTGAAGCAGCGTACATAGAGATAGCACTAGTTCGACAAAACCGGAACTGTGGACGCCACTGTTGATCCCATCCTTAGAATTCGTCCGCTGCCTTAGTAGGATGGCACTCCTCCCCATCAGTCTCGACAGCTGACACCATCGAACTTCCACAAGGGTTGGTTACGTCATCGTCAGTCGAGGTACTAGGCACCCAGCAGTCACCACATGGAGGTAAGTAGTAGGAGTTGATGGTGTGAGGCTAGAGCGATAGCGCTTGTGTTCTCATATAATCGCATTCACCACCCTTTTGACCATGGAACTAGTCTTGCCTAGTTTAACAAGAGGTAAAAAGAACCTGTCAAGGCATTAAGATCCGTACAGGAGACTGTAGAGATGAAGAAGGAAATCATGTAACAGAGTCACAACGGACGTTCTGAATATGGAAAAACTATTTCTACAAACTGTATAACGGCGAATAAAACCAACATCCCGCCGACCAAAATGAAGTATGAATAGTAATATCTAAGCTAAAATCCAATAGGTCGGCAGGATCTGACCGGCAAAGGTATTCAAAGTTGCTGGAAATGACTTTGTGGGGAGCATACACCAACTTATTTCTCAGATCTGTTCAGGAGAGTGTATGGCTTATGAATGGAGCCTCAGCACCGTTACCGCGATCCACAAACTGGGACCCCCTTAACTGCACGAACTAATGAGGCGGTTACAGACCAGAGAAGTCCGCAATCCACCAAATCGTCACACTCCGGCATATCCTGGAAAAAAACTCAAGAAGTCCAAATCGATACCCATCATATTTTCAACGAATTTAAGGCCGCATATCATAGCATTTACAGAGACAATCTATATACATAGAGCCATGTCTAGTTTCGGCATTTGAGACCTGTGATGTCAAAAAAAGTTTTAGACAAGATGAGGCGCTATCATGTGACTTCCTCTATACCATACTTGAAAGAATTGTGCAGAACTTACAAGAGAATACTGGAGGCACAATCTTTCTGTGCAACTACAATACTACCGCACGCCGATGATGTCGACATAATTGGGAGAACTTAGCGGGCTGTCGCTTGTGTGTTCGCTAGTATTGAAACGTAAGCTGCCAAAATTGGTTTAGCGGTAAATGAGCGTACAAACAAGTATATGCTTGCAACCAGAAGGGACATACAACATCGACGATTGTGTTAAATAAAATGATAAGAACCGATCGGATGTTCATCCATTGGGGGGAGCACTTTTTTCTTCCATCGCATAAAAGTTAAAGCGACAGGACAAACTGTAACAACTACCAATCAGTAAAGTGAAAGCCGCATACATTGAAAATATACAAGCAACCATCGACAGCGCATTGTAATCAAATTCCATGGAATTTAAATTGGCTTTGAGGGAGGCAAGTCGACCAGATAGCAATGGAGAAACATCTCTACTCTCCACCGATTTTGGAAGAGCAGTCGACAAGCTGAAGTTCACCAGAATATAGGTCAAAGTCTGTTATTTTTTAATGTCATGCGAGACATTCGACACACACCTCTAATCATGATGACATGGCACTTCATCGGGCAATACTCTATTATTGGGTAGGAGCGTTGGAAGATAATGACGTACAAAAGCATGTGCATTGCTATGTATATGTATAAGAGGAGTCTTTACCCAGAAGTGATAAAAACGGAAATGCTTCGTCGTCTTTAGAAATCAGCAGTAAGCACATAGAGTACGCGTAGAGTGGCTAAAATAGCACGGCGAAAACTCAGCACTTTTTGCCGATATATGAACAATTTTGGGCTGCGATCACCAGTTGGCATTGTTTATGTGGTCATAAAAGCAATAGGAGACTAAGTCCCAGCCGAGGTTGGATCATTCCAATGGACAACCATCACTAAGCTCTTTGTCTCTTTGATGAGGTGATATATAAAATGAGGTCTGTAGAATGGTTTTAGGTCCCTCAAATATGTTACGACAAGAAGTGTGTTGTTCAAGATATAAGGAACCAATGTTTTATGTTGAAGGGCAAATTTACAGCTAGGTTAGGGCAGGTTAAACAGGGGTATTATGAGCTTGCCATCACACAGACACCACGCACTAAAACGGGCCCATCGCGGGCCCTGTGGACCTAGTTCAATTTACCTTCAAATGGCAAAAACCTAAATGAACTCCCTGGTGATACATCCAATTTCATTGCAGAAGCCAAGAAGGTTTTTGAAATTCGTGCCGCCTATTTCCTCTAGGTTTTCGAAAAAGTATTTTCTTCGGCTACGCGATATTGTCTCGCATTCACACAGTACGTGTGTCATGTCCTCAGCAGCTTGCAGATCACCGCAGTATCTGCAAATATCCGTATCTGACAATTTGAGTCTCTTTGCGAATTGCCGCTGGAGACAGTGTCCTGTTAGGTTTCCTATTACTGTCCTAAGTTTATCACTGTTTAATTTTATTAATTTCCTAGATCTTTTGTCATCAACAGCGTCAAAAGAACCTTTTATATCCTGTGTCCTTCAAGACTTGATCACGTTAGATCGGTAGTGCCTCTCACTTTGCAAACGGGTGGTTTGATGTTGGCAACCTCACTATTGTCGAGTAACTTTCCTTTTCTTGCAAGCTCATCCACTTGTTCATTTCCTTTAATGCCGCAGTCTCCTGGTACCCAGCTGACTGCGACTGACTGCGTAGTGAATTGAGCACTGACTGTATCAGAGCTGATAAATTAAATTGCCTTGAATGCGGCATGACTATCGATGTAGATAGCGATATCTCTTTCAGATACTTATCTGCATTAGCTCAGCCGCCCTGAGGTCAACCAGAATCTCTGATTGGAAGGCACTGCGTGCGTCCGGTAGTCTTATAGACACTCTTAGTTCTGGGTAATCTGAGAAGATAGCAGGACCTTTTCCTTCCTCTGTTTTTGAACCATCTGTGAAAATTGCAATTTCATTTGCATTTTTTTGCCAGTCCTCCGCCTCCGGACATACTATGTTATATCATACCGAATGTCGAAGTCTACCTAGGAAGGAATTTCATACGTTAGGATTGAATTGCCTGGTAGTAGCTCCGCTAGGACCGTGCAGTGTACGAAACTACTGCTCTTAAAGCAACCCAGATTAGCGAGTCGTACTGCACGGTTGCCAGAAAGTTTTTTGACCGGTAAGTCAAGAGGGGTTAGGTGCAAAAAAGTGTCCAATGCTGCCGTGGGGGTGATACGGGACGTACCTGTAATGGCTATGGAAGCCGTTCTTTTCCGCTAATTTTCCGTAAACCGTTTTATTGTTTCTTGCTTTCCACCATACTAGTGCGCCGTAGGTAAGTTATGGTCTTATCACCACCGTATACACCCAGTACACCATAGCATTTTTTAGGCTCCAAATTGTTCCTACTCTTCTTTTGCAGATAAAAAGAGCACTATATGCCTTTCTCATTCCTTCTGCTGCATTAAGATTCGAATTCAGTCCAATTCAGGGACAGTTCCACTCCGTTGTGTTTTAGGAGCTTGAATAGTGGTATCTTGTACTTTCTAGTAAAAAGAACCAGTTCCGTTTTGGAAGGGTTGGTATTGAGACCACAGCATTTTCCCCAAGTGTTGATCATTTCTAGGGCAACCTCCATAATGTCGCTTAAAAAATGTGCGTATTTTCGCTGCACTATTGTGACCACATCATCTGCGTGTGCCGCTTATAACCATTGTACTAAGCTTTTTGAAGACTCACACCCAAAGGAGTGGGGAAATGACTCCCCCTTGAGGGGTTCCCTTAGTTACGGACATCCCAGCCGATCTTTGCCCAATAGAACAGTTTATTTTCCTGATTGCAAGCATGTTGCAAACCCAGTTTATAATGCCCTGTTCGATGTTAGCGTCTACTAGACCACTTTTAATAGCGGTGCACTCCACGTTATTGAAGGCTCCTTCATATCGAGGAATGCCGCCAACGCAAACTCACTAAAGTGGACTCTTTTCTATTTTCCCCACCACCTAGTGCAGGGCGCTTTCTACAGATTTTCCGTTCATATTTGCATTCTGTGAATCACTCAAAAAGCCGTTACGGCATTTATTCCGAATGTGAATCTCCAATAGTCGCTCTAGAGTTTTAAGCATAAATATGGGTCTGAAATCTTTTGCTGTTATATGCCCTGTTTGCCAGCTTTAGGTATAAAAACCACCTTTACTTCATCAGAAGCGATTGGTATATTTAGACTGTGTGGAAGAATTTCCATAATTTTTTTGGATTGCTACCTCCGTTAAGCTACAGAAAGCTTAATCGGTAGAATACCTTCTGGACTAGGAGATTTGTATGGCTTAAAGGACTGGATTGCCCACCGTAATTTGTTCCTATTAATAAGAACACATATTTCCTCTTGGAGAGAAAGAGAGGCAGAGAGTTTCAGAGTCATCTGATAATGCGGATCCAGGAAAATGGGCTTCCACCAATGTTACCAGAACCTCTCGACTACTTTCACTCCAGATTCCGTCCGTTTTCTGAGGTAGCTAGGAACGCTCGCTTCTTTTGAAAGCATTTTGCGGCAACCTCGAAGCCTTGCCTGTTACCGCGAAAAATTCGCAGTACTTCTGCCATGAACCCCTATGTGACATTCTAACTAGGTACTCATTCCATATACTGTCACTTCTAAAAGACTGCGCCCTATTATAGAGTTTCCTAACCCGTTTTCTTTTTAAACCTATCTCACTCTTCGACTATTTTGGTTGAGGCCTTTTATGTGTTCAGTTAGCCGGGCCAGCTTTCTCGAACTCCGTTGTTAGTGCCTACCGCCCTATCTAAGTTAACAATATTATCGCAGTTGATTGGTTGGATATCCAGGTGTATATTTACCACTTCTGTATACTTGACCCAATCACTCTTCTTAGGATTTCTTTGAAAACTACATATCTTCTGTATTTGCAGCAATGATGATATCTAGCAACTCCTGCCCATTTTCCACCAAAAAAGGTGGGTGAATCCACTCTGTTGCAAATATTGAGTTTGGAAGATAAAATAAAATCATACAAATACTCACCTCTTGGGTTTATATCACCGCTTTCCCATTGTGTATCAGAGCCCAGCATCAGCATCCGGTCTTTCTGCCTTGCCAAATCCTTTAGTTTTTCCGAGATAACTACCTCGGAGTCGTAGGTGAAGTAGGTCAAGGTGAGACAAAGTGGTTTGCCACACTCCCTCGCAGGTTGAAGCCGTCAGATCTCTTGAGCTGTAATTATTCAAAAGAACAACGCGTAGTTTTTCAGTCTAAGACCCTGGATCTTGTTGTCCTTATTCATCCAGCGCTCTTGTATGAGTACGGCTGTGACGTCCTGTCTGGTGATGTACTCCACCAGACATGCTATCGCTGCTTTACTGTGGTGCAGGTTTTTCAGCAGCAATTCCGTCATCTTGGTGGGGCTTCTCGTCCTTTCCTTTGGTCAGTGGCTTGACCATCAACCTTCCCATGCTGTACCTTACCATACCTCTCGATTTTTCGAGGTATGGTAAGCAATCTCTGTTTAGGGACATAAGAAAAGGCTCCCCGTACTGAAGCCTAGGCCACTCTCCATGTATCGGCTTTTAGATTTCGATTCTGCACATGGAGTGGTCTCCATGTGTAGGGACAGGGAACACATACTCATCCGGTCCGCAGAGTGTACATTGCCAAGTCTGCCACTGTGGTGCATTTTAGCTTCATGCTTTCCCAAGCATCGCATACTCGCATATTTCTAAAATGAAACGTCTGAGGAAGTCCACAGAAGTCTTATTCCAACAAGCTACAACCTTGTGTCCACCTTCCTAACAAGCGTCATCGAATTGAAGTTCTCCGATTCCTGTGGGGGATAATACCTTCCAGAGGACGTCTTGGAAATTCTCCTCGACGTTTTTCCACTGGTCCATTGTTAGACGACCGCAAGGATCCAGTTCGTTAATCACGGCAACGAGAAGCTCGTCTTTCGGGTCGCACTGCTTATGATGCAATGCGGATAAAGTACTAGCCTTCGCCTTTTTTACATCGTTCGGCTCCACGACCTCGTCGGGTCAGCCTCCCTTGCTGCTGAGACTTGCCTTTTAATTTTGCCGCGTAGGAGGTAGAGGGCGCTTGATCTTTCTTGCCGCCTGTTGAATAAGCGATTTGTTGGTCAGGGTGGCCCTCACTGTCTCAAGGGCGACGGCCTCTTCCCATCCGTTTAAGTTGCTGGGAACATAGTGCGTTCTTCGCACTCTTAGCAGCGATGATGGAAGCGGCAGCCACAGCGACTGAGCCAACTGTTCCCACTTTTTCCACCACCGGAGCCCCTATTTCTTTCCCTCTTGGAGGTAACTTCGGTAGCGGATGTCTAACTGCCTTGGCTACTCCTTCGACGAAGGTCCTGCCCCGTGTATCGCCGGTGTGAGTATTAGCCTGTTCACCGATGATATCGCCTTCACTCACCTCCAACCCTTCCTGGACTGGGATTGGCTGCCTTGTGTTTTTTATTTTGTTTGTTTTTTGTTTTTCCATTTAAAATTTGATTTGGTTCCCACGAGTAAAGCCGGAAATGAATAGTCACCCCAGGCAGAGCGCCGCTATACTTGGGTAAGACTATAACAGGTCAGCGCGGCGCCAATGTGCCTGAGAGAGCTCGTTAGCGATTGGTGTGACCCCTAACCTTGCATCTTTCGGAACGGTCTAATATATGCTAACACCACCGTTGTAATCAGGCTTGGCAGTTCTTAGTTCGTCCCTCCTCAGCCGACCGTAGTCAGTTGAGTCTTTGCAACTTCAGCCTCCGCACCGGCGTCATTGAAGATGATGCTCACGTCAAGGAAATTTACAGCTACTTCAACCCAATTTTGAATTCGTTCTCAAACGGACTCAACACTTTCTCAGATATTTACGTATATGTGTTAGTAGTCAAATCGCATCCTTATATCTCCAAGGACACTTGTTAAGACAGAATACGAGCATACTCGCATAAGAAAAACAACTGATGAAAAGCGGCTTTATCTTTGTTGGCGTAGCTTTCCAATTTTTCATGAAGTCTATTGGTCGGTATAAACTCTTTTTCTTTCCTGATCCTATCCCATCGTATCCCAAATTTATTATCCCTATATTCCCTAAACAAACAGCACACTTCCACAGCCTAACAAGCAATATCAAACTTTTCCCAACAATATTTCTAAATCAACTTGTTGAGCTAACCAATTTGTTTTTTAATCAATTATTTCTCGCAAAAAAAAGAAGAAATATCTTCGCCAATTAAATCAGTGAGCCTTCATTTAGCATCAAAGTAAAACCGGTCACCCCTAGCAAATCTCCCCCATCCCAACCGTAAAAAAGAGAGAAAAAATTTTGCAAAAATCAAAAGCCGAATAAAACTCACCCAAAAGAACCCTGAATCGGGCAGTTAATTTCGAAATATTTCCTTCGGTTCCAACCCTTTTTAAAAACCCAACCACCGTGGCAACAGGTTCTAATCGATGTCGATGTCCCTTTTGAAAAACTTCTTAAATATCAAACAACGCAAAGATTTATCAATTATGAGAGCCTCGCTCCATTCTGCCAGAAATATTTGAATCCCATGGCAAACGAGCGAAGTAAAATATTTCCGACTTCCGATTACGTCGTCGTGGCGTTTTGGGGTGGGATGGAGAGCTGTGCGGTTGGGATTTCCAGGGAGTGCTTGAGTCGTAAAATTACGAATAGCACTCGTTTGCGATATAGTATACCAATAACAGCGTCATTATGGCTCCGATGCGATAGCGGCGGTCGGTATCTCATTACCATCTTCCTAATGGATTCCCTTGTTTCCGTTTGATCTAACTAATTTCCAAGGAATTTCCTATGGGTTTCCTTCTTCCAATGGATTCCGATTTATTCATAAAATAACTTTTTCTGCACTTTTTGCTCATTTTAGCAATTTTATTACTCTCGCTTACGCTTACTCTGCTGTTGGTAGTCTCATAGCCATACGAGAGATTCGTGGTGTTAATGCGAATTCGATACATAATCAAGGACGAACTGTGAGATGTACTCGTACTCGTACTCGTACTCGTATTGTACATATCATACTCGTATATTCATATCCACTCTGAATCGTACGGCTACGTTATGCATTTTTTCTTATTTACGGGTATCGGTTTCGTTTCATTTTTTGCTGGTTTTGTTTTTTCAGGTTTTTTTTTTGGTTGCCTTCTGTTTGGATTTATTGATTTATTACGGAAATGGGAATATTCCTGAATAAATGATGTACACACAGGCAAACGAATATACATATAAGAAGGAGGAGAGAAAATGGACACTTGATTGAGGATTGATGATAACTTGGGGATTTCCATTGAGAAGAGGATTTGGCAATCATTGTGGCGGAATGAAATAAGCGAAGCCTTTGAGACCATCGAGGTTTAGATATTCATACGAATATCTTGATATATGAGTCAAGACACTGTCGGTATACTGATTATATTAAGAACATATTAATCGACCGCTAGATAGTGATAATATTTTTGATTCCTGATTAGGGATCAAACCCTCATCGCATGCCATAAAAGATGAGAAATGAATAATTGATTGAATTTTGGCTCATCAATCAGTGGATTGGAGGCGTATTTTAATGAATATTTATTTTGCACAAATGTGTTTTACTTATTTTTAAAATTATATAAACGTCAGAAAGCTTCGGAGTAATTTTCAGGGTTAATTAAAATTGTTCACTTAATTTATGCGGACGCTTATTCTTGTATTCCTTTGTAGAAGCATTCCCTCCAGTTAGTGCAGGGATTGTAACAAAGTATGCAAAGATTTGTTTTTTTGGTTAAAACTTTTAACTGGAATTCCTGATGATCCACAACATAAGTGCAATATACCTGCTGTCTGATGCGAGCGTAGACCGGACATTCACAGAGATAGATAGACAGAACATCGCTCTATAGCAAGTGTTGTAGGATGTTGCGTCACTTTAACCTAGCACATTGAGATGTTCAATGTTGCGTAGCGTAGTCACAACCCTAGTGAGCAATTTGCAATCTTAATTATTAAGGGATAGCAGGAACGTTGCTGACCTCGTAGAAACACCGGGAAACATCTCCATCTGCAGTTGTGCTAATAAAAAAGCAAACTGTCAATGGAAGCGCTTACCTAGGACCCAGTAAATTCTAACGTAAGTTTGTGTCCTGAGAAACTCTTCTTGGAGTCTTGCCTACAAGTTCAGCGGCGATTCCATTTCCTGTGTTCCTATTTTGACTTTGGATCCAGATAAGACTCGGCGATTGCAGCTTCCTTCTGCGTTTAGAGAAGCCTTGCTTCGAACGAACTAGCGTTGAAGTCGTGAGAAGGTTCAGTATTACTTTAAACGCAGGTTGTCGCTTCTGATGCCGATACTTCGCCTCCTCCACTGATTTTTCACCATATAATCCACTGCCACAAAGATTGGTATCTCTCATCTTGGAAGACAGACGCAAGTGTAATCTGACGTTGTTGTCCTGCAGAAGACCCAACCAACGTGACCAGATAGCAATGATAGTTTTTCCATTTGTTGTATTTCAGCAGCTGTAAAAGTTACCATTGACCATGATACAAATATAAAGATAGTATCTTGCGCATGTGTCAACAAAAGAAAACAAGAAAAAAATCCAATATGGCTGACCGATGTGACATCAATTTTTGTTCACCTTTATTAGTGCTTTGAGAAATATATTAGTTTGAATTCTTTATGAAAAGGTTTATTTATTTATACAATAGTTTGAAATATTAATTAATTCAAAGACAACAATCACTTGTGATTTAGTGACAAGGTATCTGAAAATAAATTTAATATGTGCACGTATGAGACAAAAAGCGACTTCTATTGTTTGAATACATCCTTACATATGTATGTATGGTGATACTAATACCAGTCAATCAATTGACACCCTCGAACACCGACGTAAAGTCTCCTGTCTCACTTTGTTTTATCGCTATTTCCACCACCAGTGCTCCATTGAAATTGCCAGTAGCATTCCGCCCATTCAAACTTTCAACCGTAACACCCGTCTCAAGCCCATTTTCGGACGTACTCTAAAATATCGTGATTCTTTCCAAAGCCGTACAACTCGCTTATGGAATGCCCTGCCGACCTCTGTGTTTCCTGGTCGTTATAACTTGCAAACATTTAAAAACAATGTACATCGGTACCTGTCTTTACTTCCTCCCTAAATTTCCTTCGCCCGCGCTGTGTACGATCATTTTAAGGGTACAAAAACCCCTTGAGCGCGCGCCGATTATCAAAAAAAAAAAAACATATGTATGGCAAATACAGTTTATTGATACACAAGTTTACATCAAAATTATTCCATGTTTAAAAGAGAATATTAGAAGTTCAAAATAAAATTACTTATGTCTATTATTTTATAAAATTGTTTTCGTCATTTTTCTTCTTTTTTTTTGACAAATTCTTTTCGATTGCATAATTAAGGTGCTTAATTCTGAAGCACATTCGCGAGCGAAAGAAAATTTCTTTTGACTTTTTTCGGAAGGTATGCCTTTTGATAAACTTAGCAATTGATGATGCTGCATATCTTGAATAGATAAATCCGGATTTTTGATACTGTGGCAAATGTAGCCTGCGAAATGATCCAATTAATCGTACTGCACAGATTCCAGTTCATTCGCAGGTTCTTCAGTCTTTGGGAAGTCAGGAGTTAATGACATTAGAAGGGTGCTACTTAAATATCTTCCAAATCTGGTGTGTCATCTACTGAAGTATTGCCTGCGAAAGACACAAATATTGTGTTTGCATTAAAATAATATATACCATTCAGTGATAAGCTCCCTTCATTTCGTCCAAGTATATATGACCAAAGTCGGTAGATAAATTCCAACCGGTTTGGATGATCATATAGGCCACCTTTCGATCGAATCGTTCCGAAAAAAATTCTCTAAAACATCTTGATTGAGCCTGTATGACAGTAAATTATAATTCCTAAAAGTGATGTAAAATTATTAAAAAAGGCGAGTTTAATTCAACAGTACCGTTCTGGAAGGGCATCATGTTTTTTTTCACTTGTACTCTCATGTTAAGCATCACTTACGTCATCTTATCGATGATTTCGAATCGAACTCTTTCGAGACTGTCTTGGTAAGGAACTCTTACGTTAAGACAATCGAACCAATCATTCACCTGTTTGTAATATTTGGTTTTAAAGAAAATTACTTGTATTAGTTTGAAAAATTCAGAAAACTTAAGCCATCCTTCTGAACTTAGTTCATCCAAACTTCCAGCACGCATAATAGCTTGAGACACAGTGTGTGAAAAAAGTTTTGTAGCTACCTTCACCTTTTGATGCTGTGCACCTTTAATATTCAAATTCCTGATATTTTGTTTGCAAAAAACATATACATATACATCAGACTTATAATTCGTTTTTGAAATAAGTTCTTCAACGATTCCTTTGCAAATGATTTGCCCGTCCAAAATGAAACCATCACTATCGACAAAGTTGTTCCGGATGAATTTTATAAGGTGGGGCAGGTCAGCAAATACATATACTTTCTTCAATTCATCCAGTGGATTTCGGAAAAAAGATGTTGTTACATTGATTTCAAGTTCACGCAGCAAGTCTTGATTTGTCCCCCCAAGATCGCAGACGATTGCACGCACTTTGAGACCACACGCAGTTAATTGCTCGATAATAGTAAAAAGTATTTGTTTGGTCATCCATTGGTCGAACTCGTTAACAATTGGGCTATTTCCAATTGCCAAGGAAGCCCCTTACCCACTTGCCACTTGAACGTATTTCGCAGGTATAAGCGTCTCATCTTTGCGTTTGTCGTACACTATTTTCTTTTTAACTTTCATCTCGTCAAATGAAAGTACACAGATTCTATCCATTTCTTCCATATCCACGTTTTTCATTATATCTAACACGGGTTGAATTATTCCAGGATACACATCTAGCTTTGAGCACCACTTTTTCAAAGTAATTACATCTGGAAGAGGATATTGCTTTTTCAACAGCAATCGGTAAGCTTGGGGGCCAGCTGTATGTATGGGTACTTATTGCATTAGCAATATCTTCAGATGACCATTTTATCCGCTTGTGAGGGCATTCCAATTTCTTTATTTGGCCTTTGGTAAAAATATGGCCGACGGAGTCAATGACTTTTTGTTGTTTCCAGATTTTAACTTTTAGCTCTGCTATTTGTTCAGTAATCTGCAAAATACAAACATATGAGTTGAACTTCTTTTTTAACACGTTACACTTATTTAATTTGTGATTTACTTACTGGGAATATGACGGGGTTAGCTCCTCAGTTTGCATACTACAACTGATCATTGTATGTTCAATTTGTGATCCGCAATCTAATTTAGTAGTTTCCTCGCCTGCTTGTCTGGAGCAATTGATATTGTTCGATAGGAATAAATCGTCCATGGGGACTCCCAGCTTTATGTTCTCCTTGTCAATTACTGGATCACTAAAATAAAAAATTAGTTGATGTAACTATACCTGAATAACGAGTACAATAATTAATCTGCACGTGCCTGGAGATAAAAAGTCTATTTTGGATACGTAAATCCCGAGCAGTCGTTTCGTTTTTCGGAAATGGTAAGAAAACAGAAGGCACTGCATCATCTTTGAGACGTCTTGTTTTTAAAGATATTCCATATTATTCATACAGTGCGTTCTTTGGCACAAAATCACTTTTTTCAAAATGTTTAGAACAAATTCGTGCTGTTTTCGTGTTGAACTTATCTTTTCGACGGCACAAAAAAACCCACTGCTTGCAGTTCATTCCCAGTTTTTTTTTTTTGTTATTATTATTCACAGAACATTCAAAAATTGCACAGCTCATTTTACAATTTTCAATCCTCTCTATTCACTTTAAATAAAAATATAACCAATGTAAAGAAAGTTTCTTTCGTCTAACTATGTCACAGACGGCGGCCATATTGAGAGAATTTGACAGATGCGCAGAACGAAACCAAAATACACGTACCTTGACCAATGACATCTAGCTGTCAAAATATTCTGCAAGATTGGTCATGGCGAAAATTATTAAAAAATATGATTGAAATTCCGGCTTAATTGTAAATGCGCAGCGTGAATTTCGTTGTGAAGTCACTCGTCATCATGGCTTCAGTGTGCAGGCAATTCATAGCACTGTGGAATCTTAAGCCACTGACTAGATAAAGATTGGTGGGAAATGAAGGAAACATAGCCGCTGTAGCGCCAGTATCGAAGAAGACCCAGAAATGTCAATTCGCCGATCAGCTGAATTGGGCATCGTCAGAGAGTCAACCTGGCTTATCTTGCGATTGGATTTAGGCCAAAATTGTGCTGACGCAGGAATTGAAGCCGGATGATATGGATATGTTGGTCGGAGATCCGGATTTTGGCCAAAAAAATCTTTTCGCACGAGGCCCATTTTCGGCTAAGCGACTATGTCAAGAAGGAAAATTGACGTTATTGGAGCGGACAGAATCTACAAGTATTATGCTAAGCATCAATGCATCTACAGAGATTGACTGTTTGGTGTGGTTTACTGCATGGCAACATCATCGGACCTTATTTCTTTCGAAATGAGGAAAGCGACATCGTTACCGCCAGTGGTCTCAGGTATAAAGCGATGTTAATCGACTTTCTGTGGTCAGAGCTCGACAATATCGATATATCCGAGCTACTTCCATACAAGCGACGCAGTGCTCGAAGTTGTGAAGGAGAAATTAGGCAATTGGGTCACCTCACGGCGAGTGTTCATGAATTGGCCTCCGCGATCATGCGATTTGACACCACTTGATTATTTTCTCTGGGGCTACGGCAAGCCCTTAGTCTACGCTAATAAGCCAAGCACTTTTGATGAGCTCGAAGCCAACATTCGACACGCTGCCGGAATAACGCCGCACATATTGGACCGAGTCATTAAAAATTTGACCGACTACTTGAAGTACTGAAAGCGAAGCCGAAGCGGCCATTTGAATGATGTGTTATTCCACACACAATGGCATGAACACAGCTTCAAAATAAAGCCAGAATCAATTTTATACCTCACACTGTTATTATTTTATTTAAATTTTTTTCCTATCGTTCTTATCTGGTCACTCTTTACAATCATTTTCTGGCTCAGGATCTAGAAGAAATCATTCATGGGTACATCGATAGTGTTATCAGCCGTCATGACAATAAAATCAGAACCAAAAGACACCCTGCGCGGAAAGTCATCCAAACTCCGGGTGAGGGATGCTCTAGCACGCAATTGAAACAAGCCGTTCTTTGGAGACTGGTAAAAGCAATGGTGACGAATTTTTGAGAATTTTTTTTATTCCACCAGAATTTCGGAGTTCTCGACAAATTTAGCGTTCCAGAATGATACACAAATTCTTAGCGACGTTGAAAAATCAGATTGTGATGCCTTAAAACCGTCTACGTCTCCAAATAATTTTTGAGCGCTGCATGTTGCTCTAACAAACACAATACAATTGATTGTCAAACATCAGCTGGAGAATAAATTTGCAAGTTTTTTTCACAACCATATATGTAACATGGATAGTGAGAAAGTTCTGTTTACGCTTAATATTGTGAAGTTTTGCTTTTTAGCAACTAAAGTAGTTAAATAAAACGGACGCAGGTAGTGGAGTAGTATCAAGAAAGGGCTTCAACTTCTGAAACCACTTTTAATTCTGCATTGACGAGAAATGAGGATATCCGAATGAGGAAATCTAGTGGCAACCAGATTAACAAAAAAATTAAGTATAAGATTTCTTTCACTTACAGGTATTTGTCGCAAGGTGTTGCATCCAATTTCTTACTTGGCATGGACTTTGCGAATGGGGGTCTCCACCGTAAGAAAAACTACTGAAAAACTGAACTCCACAAATTTTGGGAAATCTGTAGGTGGCACAGCTGTTAGTGGTGTTACTTGGTGTTTCTAAACAAACCAAGTGGATATCGCTATCTAGTCAGATTCAAGTAATTGATGTCGTCCATGTTGATAGCTTGGATGATATATTCTGAGTAAAATCGGTCAAAATTCAATACTCCATACGCAACGTCGATAATGGAAGTACTTAGGAGACTTCCAGATCAGAAAAAGTCCTCTTTCAATTACAATCAAATCGACGTCAGGCGAGCTTACTTGCCACAGCAATAAATACGGGTATTCTTACCTAACTCTGCCCCAGAAATGCTATTGTTCGAAAACACGGTTGACGAAGCTCGAAAATAAAATGCACATTTGCATGGATTAAATTATTTTATTTTTTCTTGAAGTACTCGTACTTTTTGAAATTGGAACTAGGGTTGCTCAATTACAATGACACAAAAATTATCCTCAAAAACTCCGCTTGCTCTTTGATGTCACCTGGATTATACATATAGGCAACGGTTGATGTTACCCTCGAAGAAAGAATTCTTGATGTGTGCTCTACTGCTCGGTCGCAAGCACCGCTATTCGAATGATGATATTTTCCATCATTGGAGATGTTGTTGTAGGGTTTCTCCTTGCTTGATGATGGCGTGGCGCTTGCTCTGGGTATTGGTGGGACCACTTGTTCTGGGTTTTGGTGTAACCATCTGCTTTGTCGCAAACAGCTATAAAGGCCGTGATAAGAACAAGGCTGTTGGTAGAGATGCCGACACGGGAGAGCTCTTTCAAGCCGTGCTCAACACTTCGGCGGAAATGCTATAGCTATTACTTTGTAAAGCATGGAAAGCGAAGAAGGGAACAGCTGCTTAGCTTCTTGGAGAAGCTAAATCTGACTGAAAGTGGCAACTAGAGAGATGTATGCGCTTTTCCGGATGTGACTCAAAATCAAACAAGGACACCTTCGATCTGAATGTTCCTGCATCGACCACATCCACCCTTTGAGAATCATCATTGAAGATTGATGGATTTCATCTGCATCTTACGGCTCGAACATAGTTCCATTGTGAAGTACGCCTGATTCTGCGTATTCAGATAGAAGTGAAGAAAGACAGCCAACGAGAAATCCTGATTTCTGGGCATGACATATTGGGAACTCAAACGTCAGAGGACCCTAGTGGGCCGGCGTGACTCAAATGATCGGAGGATTCTGTGTTCGAATCCCAACAGTTCGGGGCCTGTTGGGATTCATTCATTCTGCAAATGCTGTGACTGATGATACTTTGCGAAAAGCACATTTTCTTTCAACCTGCTGCAGTCACCTTAATGACATACTTCGAAAGCTTTTTCAAATGCAAAACGTGAGCATTCATCCATGTAAAGACTTGACAGAAAAGCTAACCAAAAACTTTCGAACCAAATTACACGTGTTGGCATCGAGGTGCAAATTTCTATGTCAAAGGATGATCCCTGGTCAGACATATGCTGATTGGGTAGCATCTACATGGGTTGGCGAGAGATTGCGTATTTGTACTTGCAAAGGAGGGTTGCAACGAGTTGTATGCAGATTTTAATGATACGCTACGTGGCTACTTTCTACACTCCCCATGAGTCTATGATAATCGCCGGGCCCCAAAAGACAATTCCCACCTCGAAGGAGTTGGAAGAAATCAAAAGCAGCCACAGCCGTTGATAAGCTTTCCCTGCTAGAAAGTCATGCCTCTCATGTTTTGTGAATGATGAGCGAACAATTGTAAATATGTTAACCAGTTTGCGACATCGAGGCCTCATAAAAAGCATGTGTTTGTCTAAGCAGCAAAAGAGAAAAGATGATCATTCGCAATCTCGACGATCAAGAAGCTGTGGTAGGCGTCAAGCGAAAGGCGAAAATCGTTCAACCAGTACATGGGGCAAACACGTAAACTGTGTCCATACTACTAATTTGATCGATGAGTGCATGGAGTCAAGTGTGTCAGCCATGGAAGAACTGTCAACAACGCAATTGACCACTGAAAGACGTAATCAAAGATGTTTATCACGCTTCAAGTAAACAATCGCCCTCCAGTTTCCAGTTGGCCAGTGGAGCTTCTTGGTCTGTCATTTAGCGATTTCAAAATAACCATATGTCCTCAATACTGAAATCGACTGACATTCTGAATCAGAAACTTTTTCATAAATCACAAGGCGGATGTTTTTTTTACAAAGGTGGATTTGTTAGACGCCTATTTACAAATTCCATTCGACGATGAATTGAAGAAAATATTGGTGGTGAATACAGTATTTAGTATGTTCGAGTACCAGCGACTTCCATACAGGACCTCCTTTCAGCGTCATATGGAGCAGTTTACAGCGGACTTAAATTTGTTTGTATCTTAGCTGGATGACGTCATCATCACTAGCAGAATAAGCTAGGAACATTTTCAAAATTTAAACATTTTTCTGGAGCATTAGGAGCGTCATTGGGTACCTTGCCGATTGCTGCGCGATCGAAAATATTGAGAGGTTGTACTCGAGGAATAATGTACCGACTTGTCAGGGTAAGAAAACCTGTACAGAAGCCTGTAGATGTGAAGATGGAAACCTTGTATTAGAGTCACAGTAGGTGCTGAGAATATGAAAACGCTTTTTCTGGGGACTGTACAATGGCAAGGAAGACCAACATCCTGCCGTCAGGCAGAATAGACTATTCAACATTTTCGTCCACCTAATCAATATCTAAGCTAAAATTTCAAAGCTGCTGGAAATGGATTTGTGGAAAGCATGAACCAACTCGTTTTTCAGATCTGGTCAGAAGAGTGTATGCCTAACGAATGGAATCTCAACACAGTACTATATGCCTGATGCGCAAAAAAGGACATACTCTCAACTGGTGCAACTATAGATCTACGAGTACTACGTTGCGCAAGAGGCATCACCCTATCGGAAGATAACTATAATTTTTACAAATGGTGGCAAATGTTAATTCTACTTTGACATTTGTGAAATAAATAGATACAAAATACACGTTAACAAGACATGAATCGCTATACTTCTAAAGAACGTGAAATATTTGTTACGATTTGTTTGCGGAGTAATTTGTCGGTGATATTGTCACAGCGTGAATCTCGGGACAAGTTTTCCGATCGCCCGACACCAACTGGGCAAACACTACGAGATTTAGCCACTCGCCTAGAAGAGAATGTGATAACACATTCTAGGTCTGGCCGGCCCCGGAGTAGTCGTTCTGCTGACAATATCGCAGCTGTGGTTGAAGATTTCGGAGAGGACCCCGCAGTATCGGCCATATGACTACTGCCGACGGTGAGCGCAACAGAGCCATTCTCCTTCCTCAATTGAATGAATTGGGACTGTAGAATATATGCTTTCAACAGGATGAAGCAGCGGCGTATACTACAAGAGCCACAACCTAAATTCTGCATTTCCGGGTCGCCTAATCTCTCGTTTTGGCGATTTGCACTGGTCGGCAAGATCGCCTGATTTAACTGTTCCAGGCTTGTTTTCTGGGGGATTTTGAAGTCACGAGTCTATGTTAATAAGCCTCAGACTCTTAAAGCCCTCAAATTGAGTGTCCTTCAAGAGTGCGAGGACCTATGGCCGGAAGTTCTGGGAAGAGTGATGGAAAATGCCACAAATTGGGCCAGCATGGTTATCAATTCTGGCGGCGGTCACTTAGCCGATATAATTTTCTCAACTTAATTAAAAAAAATTCAAGACATGAAGTAAGCATAATCTACAAGCAGAACCAAAGTTTTTCATTTAAGAAAAAATTATAGCCAAAGAACATCGGATGACAACTTTTGCGCCACCTTGTATAAGTCTCCTCAACATCAGATACATGATCTAATCTGTCATATTGTGTGAACGTCTGAAACCCTTTGCCAACAACCTAATGGGTTTCTATCAATGCGGTTACATATCAGGAAAGTCCACAATCGACCAAATCACTAACTGCGGCAGATCCTAGATAATTTTAGATTTTTAGGCCGCATATTAAGAGACGGGCTATATAGAGCCGTGTCTGGTTTTGACATCTCAGCTAATCTCGTCCGCCTTTGCAGAATGATGATTGACTTAACCGAGACCTTTGATGTTAAGAAAGGTTTTAGACAAGAATTGTGTGGAACTCACATGCAAAAATCGGAAGCATAGCTAGTATGACAACGACATATTTAGTTGGAAGAACACAGAGGACTGTCACCGGTGCGATCGTTGGTATTGAATTGGAAGGAAGGGCAAAAAGGAATACACAACTTCGATGAATTGCACAAAACGTCATAGTTAACAGCTGTAATTTCGAGGTAGTATCTATGAATTCTATCAATAATACCCGTGCATAAATAAAACGAAGGCTCACCCTTGCCAATCAGTGATTCTTTAGGCTAAGAAAGCAATTGAGTAGTAAGGCCCTATCCCGAAAAACTGAGGAGACTCCATATAAGGCCTTGATCATTATAGCGCTGAGGCATGGAATATATCGAAAGCAGATAAAGATATCCTAACTTTTTTTGAGACAAAAATCCTTCAAAAAATATTCGGCCCGGTTTGCGTTGGCGGGCTTTGGAGGAGAAGATTCAACGACAAACTACACTAAGTGTGCACCAACATCGACATAGTCAGAAAACTGCGCCTTGTCGCCTGATTTGACTAGGGCATGTAGAGTGAATGGACATCGACGTTCCGGCCCGCAGAATCTTCGAATCTAACCCGAAGGACAACACAATGGAGGGAGACCTCACATTAGGTGGCGCTTACAAATTGAAGGAAACCTCAACCAGCTCGGAGTGCGCAATTGGACAGCTAGCTAAAGGCCGTGCTAAATGGACTCTCTTGTTAATTGAGGTCCGGATTCACCGTAAACTGTAGCGCCAGCTAAGTATTGTAAGTAAGTGCGTTCCCCGATTAAGTGCACTAGCAAACACAATTTGATGAAATTTTTTAAAGAAAAAAATTTTCAGTGACGAGTCCCATGTTTGGGCCAGTGAAACGCCAAGAGAGATTGTTGAGAAATCGATGTATCATCGAAAAGTCGCTGCCGAGGCCATGGTCAGCACATAGGCTATATCATCTTTGACACATGATTGTTAGCCACAATAAGCATTATCCAAAAATTTGAAACCACTCTAACGCAACACTGCTTTGTATACTATTCTCATGGTCATACCCTTGTTGGGCCAACACACAGTCCCTAGCCTCACGTTAAGGCAATTTCCGTTTCCCCACTTAGAGTTCATGCGCCACCATCTTTATTCCAGGACTCCTTTATTATTCTCCTTCTAAAACTATTCTTTTAATTTCACAATTATTTTAGTCTGACATATTAGGACGGAATTCTGTAAGATAAAGCGATTACATTTTTGAAAATCCTCGTCGTCTAGCGAGTAACCGCAATCCTTCTTGAATCATAAAGCTAAGTGACCGTTGATTCCTGCAGACAATATTTAATGAGATTTCGCACTTACCCTGAGCGCTAATCAAAACATCAAATGACCTGAAATGAAGGCAAATTAATGAACACGTATCGGGTATTTAATTCAACTGTCCAATGGAATTGAGGTCTCACGTTCTTCAGCTGACAAACTTATAAACTCTTTCCCTTCGAATTTATTCGAAATTACTCTGCAAAAGTACTACGCACCACAAAGGTACTCCCATTTTCCCGCTTATACAGATATGAGTATCTTTCTCTGTAAACGTATCCATATCCTGCTATCGCAGCTAGTCCTAGTCACGTCATTCAACTAAGTGCCATTTAAAGCGAGAAATAGAAAAGAGTTTTCTCATTATGGTATTTAATGCTTGCCATTAAGTTGGAGTACGTTCTTTCATCACGGTACTTAGGCCTTGAAGTAAACGATGCGCATATAGTGCTGTGAGATCTAAAGGTACAGATATTAGTACGAGTATACGGTGGTAATACATAGCTTCGAAGATATTTGATAGACTCTTTAATTGAAACAAAGGATACGAGTATACCAACACGAACGCCTTTAACTTTGCGCAAAGACCTTTTATCTCTTAATATGCCTTTGATTCGCTTCAACTTGTTTTTGTAAAAAAAAAGTTAATAAAAAAAGTAAAAAAAAAAAAAATTAAAAAACTTTTACCAAATGAGAAAAAGTTTTATGGCGGAAGATTAAATTAATTGACGCGATGATGAGAACGTGCTGGTAGAGGAAATCTGCACTCAATGCCTTAATCTGGATTGTCGTTAAAACTTCCTAGCAAGTGTAGCTCTTGAATGGTGTTAACATTTATTTGGTACGAAAACGACTGTCATCCCACAAAGAATATGATCAGTTTAGGGTTCTTCAACGATGCAGCTTATGGTTTTTCTCAAATGAAAATAGTTCCGTGTGATAATACGAAAGACAACGGTGACGAAAGTGGATGACCTACAAAACTGCAATGGAAATTGTAAGAGAAAGCCGAAATGAGAAAAACCGATGAACAATTTTACAAGTTATTATACGTGTCTTCCTGTGCTGACTTATTTAGACAATTTTTAACAATTTTTTTACATATTCCCAATAATCCTGTTATTATGATCGCAATGTTCGCAGATGGAGCTTCAGTTTGTAGGAAGTGGCCCTAATTAGACTCCCATTACGTAGGAAAATCACTCTTATATAGTACAAGGTGACGTGAAAGTTGTCACCCGATGTTCTTTGGCTGTAATTTTTTTTGTGAATGAAAAACTTAAGTTCTGCGTTTGGATTTATTTGTTGTCTTGCTTGTGTTTTTCCATTAAGTCGAGAAAATGCTATCGGCTAAGTGGTTGCCGCCATTATTGACGAACATTCGGACCCGATTTGTGGCATTTTCCATCACTCTTGCCAGAACTTTCGGCCATAGGTCCTCGCATTTTGACGGATATTCTCTTTGAGGACTTCAAGAGTCTGAGGATTTTCGACATAGAGTCGTGACTTAAAAAAAACCCATCAAAAAAAAGTCTGGCAGTGTTTTTGGAAAAAATAAAGCCCGATGAAGCCTCCAGCGTAAACAGCACACCATACAGTAACTTTGAGCGGGTGTAATGGCTTTTCGTGTGTTATACGTGGATTTTCGGTGGTCCAGAAGCGATAATTTTGCTTATTTACATATTCACAGAGATGGAAATGGGCCTCGTCGCTCATGGTGATTTTAGATGAAAAGTTGTCTCCCTCGTGATTCAGATTCAGGATGGCTTGAGTGTAGGTTACATGCGCTTCACGGTCAATAACTAACAACCGATGCACTGTCTGCACTTTGTAAGGCAACATTTTACAGACTTTCACCGAAATTCTCTCTAAAGGCCGCCGAATGATGCACAATTGCGTGGAACGTCATCTGGTCGATACTCCGGGGTCCTTTGGGACATCTCCAACCACAGCAGTGATATTCTCAGCAGAACGACTGCTACGGGGCGGGCCAGACGTGACAACATCTCATGTTGTCCCATACTCTTGAAGGCGAGCGGCTAAACTTCGTAGTGTTTGCCCAGTTGGTGTCGGACGACCGGGAAATCTGCGCCGAAATTCACGCTGCTCCAAAATCACCGACGAATTATTTCGCAAAAAAAATCGTCACAATTATTGCGCGTTCTTTAGGAGTATAGCGATTCATCTCTTGTCGTCGTGTACTTTGTGTTTATTTACTTCACAAATGTCAAAGTGGAATTGACATTTGCCACCATTTGCAAATATTATAGCATATGTTGATAGGGTGATGACTTTTGCGCCACCAAGTACAATAAATGTGTTTTTTTTTTCAGGGCGGATGTTGAGAACTCGTCCCATGGCCCATCTCCCATATGGGCATATTTGCTTCTTTGATAATTACCAAATCGATGACTGGTTGCGACCATCGAAGGCGTTGTTGTAGCGAACTCACGTTCTCTATACTCCAACACATCCAGCAGCCTTGTAGTTTCGATTGCAGTGGTTGTCAAGAAAACAGACGACTTTGGGTAATTTCAAGACATGGTTCGGGCACAGTATAATTCACCTATAAGGAAATATGCTGAGGTTAATGGATCTAAGTCATTATCATCATATGAAAGAATGTAGTTTTCATCCGGAAAATGCTCTCATGCTGTCTCAAAAGACCTCATAACTATAAATTTATCATCTTTCCTTCTGAAAACTCAAGAACGACTGATTGATTCCACCAAGTCGGTGGAAATGGCTCTGCATGCACTGACTAGCTACATCGAATGATCCCCTACAATATAGAGAGTACACAATGAACATAGAGGGCGCCTTGCGGATAGGCGACTCAGTTGATCAGTCTTATGCTAAATAGCAGGATAAACAACTGCAAACTGGGTGGAGCTTCTGCTGAAAAGCAGAGGTACGCCTCATGGCTGTGTTCTCGCTCCCTTTCTCTGCAGCTTAGTGGTTAATGAACTGCTAATATATCTCGAAACGGGTGATAGCAGGGTGATTGCCTATGTGGATGACGTTACTATAGCCGTCCCAGGTAAGCATTTTAATCTTAACAGATTAGCCCGTTGGGCAAATTCCTGTTAATTGGGTGAACTCCCATAAAACTGATGTTGTCCTCTTTTCCACGAAATATGTGTAAAATTCCAATCACAGACCCTCCCTCAAGAAACGGTATCAGTTTATTCTTTTCCGATACAGCAAGATATCTGGACCTCATTTTTGACAGGAAACTAAATGCGTGCTGGCCACTTGGAAGCTATAAGATCAGAGTTCAATGTTTAAGTGGCTTAATTGAATCAAACCATATAAAGTCAGAGTGCTTGCAAAAAAAAGGAACAATTCATAATCGAAATAGGACCCATTTAAATCTTTACTTTTTGGAATGTCAAGCAAAAACAACGAACATTTGTCAGAAATGTTTTTTAAAAACATTTTGTGAAACAGAACAAATTATAAAAACAATCATAGGGGGAAAAAGAAAGAATCTAATTCAGAAGTCATTTCAATTGAACAAAGAAATCAAATAAATCCTGGAAGGAAAAGCAAATGAGGTCCGTGATCACATCAATAGTTTTCCTTTATATGAAAGTCATCATACTCATGCATGCACATTTAAAAAATATGTAGCTAGCGACTTAAGCGTAAAAAAGACGCATGAAATATACTCTGAATATCATATAAATCCGGTTTCATACACCAAGTATAGGCAAATATTTTCAAGCATGAATATGAAAATAAAAAAACCTAAGACGGACTGCTGCAATAAATGCGAGATTTTTAAAATGAAAATTGACTCATCAGTAAATAAGACGAAACACGGAGCCATAAAGCACTACAAGAGGAGCACCATAAAGTAGCAGACGACGCATATAAAGCTAGGAATGTCGACAAAACCGATGCAAAAACAGATTCGAATTGTAAGCTGTTTACTTTTGATTTACAGAAATGTTTGCCTACTCCGCATTTGGAAACATCAGTTTCATTTTATAAAAGACTTTTGTGGATCTATAATTTGACTGTCCATGACTGTGTTACCGGAAAGTCAGTTTGTTTGATGTGGCAAGAAAGTATTGCCAAACGTGGAGGAAACGATATCGCATCCTGTCTTATGACATACTTAAAAAGCATTCGGAACAATTGCAAGCACCTAACCCTGCACAGCGATTCATGTGCTGGTTAAAACAAGAGCGCGTTTGTTTCAACTATGTTCATGACATTTATGCAAAGTGAGACAACAATAGAAACAATTGACCATAAATTTCTTGTACCAGGACACACTCATATGGAATGTGACGTTGATCACTCCATCATAGAGCTTAAGAAGAAAAGAACACATGTCCAAATACACCACCCACGAGATTGGTATTTGTTTATTTCTTCCCTGGGGTCAAAAAACATTTTTGAAGTAATGGAAATGCAGCAAACAAAATTTTACAATTTTCCAGCTGCCCAGAAAGAAAATCAAATCAGGATGGCGAAATATTCAAATATAGCTCTGTTAAGTGGTTGAGATATTCCAAAGAGTTTGGACGTGTGCACTATAAGACCAGCTTAAGCAATGATGAGGAATTTAAAACATTGAACTTGAAAAAAAGAGGGATTAACAAAATAACAATTAGCGAACTGAAAGCACCTTATAACCTTATAGGGGGCCTATTAATATAAGTTCAGCAAAGAAGAAAGATCTGGTGGTTATGTTAGATCTAGTAAACCAAAATTATCATCATTTCTATTAAATTAGAATGAGCTAGATATCTACTCTAAGTTAAGCGATGAGCCTGATGAGAGCAGTTAATACTATTACTAAGATTCTAAAATACATTGAAAATGTATTATATGTAATTTAATCTAATTTAATTTATTTTTATTTTGTAAGCTTGTATTAATGTTTATTTCAAAGAAGAAATTCCATTTCAAAAATTTAAGAATTTTATAAAACTAAAATTTTGAACAAAAAAAAAATAAGTACAAACCATCTTGTGTTTCATTGAACAAAGCTTGACATTTGTACTTTATCTTATTTGAACTTAAGAACTGAAATTGAAACTCTACAAAATTCGTTAAAGTATCTTATCTCAACTTTGGATTTTTTAAAGCATAAACACAGGAAAGATAAATCATCTTAAATAACATTTTTCCTTATAATTCGATAATATTATTAAAAATATAGTTTTAAAATGTAACTGGAAGAAAGAAGATAAAATTTCGCTTCTAGAAAGCTTTCATATCAGAGATAATACAATAGTTAAATGTGTTTTTCAGATCTAATTTTTTTCGGTTTTTTCGCTCACCTAAAAAACTATGAAAACACAATTAAGATAGTTATTCAACACAGATAGTTCCGGATAATGAGGGTTTTAAGGGGAGACACGATATCTTATGTCTGCAAAAGTGCGCAAACCCTCGTAATTTACCGATCCCGTTCAACATCTATTCAGCGATTTGAGAACTAACTTCACTATGCACGCCCGGGTACGCAAACGACCAGAGTTGACGTCATTAATATACCCCTGCAACATGACTTGAATAAAATTAAGCAATATTGTGACGACTGAAAATTAAAATAATCTACGTGCAGAAAAAGCTTAAAGTTTATCTGCAGTGTCTGCCGTTTATCATGCCTTGGGGCTATCTGCTCCAAATCGCAGGCAGCCCTAGGCTATAAATGATCCTTATTACATGAAAAAATTATTAATTAACCTCCTAATCATTGCCGAGCTATTTTGCATCCTCAAACTTTTCCAAAGCATTGTGCACGTTAAAAGGTCGTCGAATCCAGCAGCTAAGATAGTCATGAATCTCTTAGGCTTAATGGGTATTGCTACACTTAAAATGCCTGAGCACGTGTTGAGTTTTTAGAAAATTGAGACAGAGAGAAAGAACAATTTTAGATTTCTGTAATTGGGCTTGTTGTTATAATCTAGGCAACCACTCATCTTACGTGAATTAATGTTGCCTGAAAAAAAGAATGCTTTTCGGGCGCGAATGGTATTGAACCCCGCAATGTCCGATTTGGAAGCCAATACACTACCATTTGAGCCACGGGCACCACGGCCAACATAATTGAGAAAATATTATTTGAAAACCATAGAACACCTTACAAGTGACTGTATAAAATAATCTTGTGCTCGAACAAAATTAAAGTGTGAAAAAGTAATCAAGTAAATACGTAGATACGGTCTGGGCTTTTCATTCAAAGTATCTAAAAGCACAACAGACCTGAACTGATCCTTTGAATGAAATTTTGTATATGTCAAATTAGTTTCGTTTGAAAGAGCCTTCTGCACTAAGGCAAAATTACATACATATAAAAAATAATCAAGCAGAAATAAATAAACAAAATGAAAACAAACACTAGGTCTGTCAGGAAATTTGTAGGAAGATGTACTTTAAACAAACAAGATCATCCTGCAGAACGAAAACACAAGTTTGCACTTTTCCATTGGCAACAGCTGCACGGTTTATACATCATTGCATACCCATGTCGAGTACTGTAATTCCTTTAATTAAAACGGCAGAATAAAAATGAATAAAAATGTGAAAATCCTTTACCTCTTTCGTCCTCCTTCAACATAAATCCTTGCTTAAGCTCGCCTCTGTATAACACTGTCAAAAAATGTTCTCTACTGCCACATTTATCGTAAGAGAAGAGAAAAATAAATCACCAATGGAAAAGCGTAATGAAAAATATGCAAGTCGAAACTACGCGCCAAAAACAAGAAGGTGAAAAAAACTGAACAAAAGGAAAAAATGTGAAAATGAAACAGGGTAAAGCAGAGCAACGTTAAGAACACTCAAAGAGGAAATTCTCATTTCGTCGCGTTGCTGCAAGCATTTTTGAAAAATCTCTTTTTGCTTTCATTCTAGACGAAATCCGAAAATTTACTTATGCATGGCCAAAGGGCGATAGTGGCGTCTCTCCCAAGTGCTTCAAGGCGATGCAATGCTTCTGTGATGGGCAAGCAAGTCCAGTCAGAAAATGAAAGAATTTAATTTGTTTTTGCTGTCAGCTAAATAAAGCGGTACCATCCGAGAGCTTAACCTTGAGTGCTTAGGACCTTAAACCCAGCGGGAGATAAAGAAAAAAAATAATAAAAAAATAAAAATCAATGCCAAAAGTAGATGTGGAGAAGTAAAGGATTACGACAACATTTTATAAATAGTAAGTGTGTAGGACACAGTTGGGTCCCAAGAAGCAGCCGATGAAATATGAACACCTAGTCACCTTCTAGCCCAAGCATAGCAGACGAAAAATATCCAGAAACGAGCCTTCGGGGTAAGATAACACTTGTCTGGTGATCGATCTGTCCCAATCAGCACTCTACCTAGTCCAGTACAAAATAATTCCGAATCCCCTTTTACGGAACTAGCTGTATTTATAATTTTTGATCAGAAATGCGCTATGCAGATTTACGGGTTTTAGAAAATTAAGGATACGCATGCGGGCTCCATCAAATTTTGAACACCGAAGTGGGCAGATACTCGTATGTAATTGCAAATTAATACTTGTGGAAGGGTGTAAGTGAGATTGCACTTTCTTGCGTCTGGCAAATTATATTGACTCCATTGCCAAGAAACCCGCTTAACGGGTTCCAGGAGCAAAGAATAATTCCACACCGTTTATATGCCCTGCAAACTAATACTGGAAGAACGAAAACCAATCCGGGTATGATTATACCAACTGTTGACGACCATGGTAAATAAAACGTAGATAACGATTGCCGGATTTGCTGAGGAAATACCAGGTGGCGCTAAATTAATCACCCTATCGGAAGATGGTATAATTTTTGCAAACCGCATCGTACGTCAATCATATTTGACATTTGTGTCCCAAACAGCTGCAGTATACAAACAGATAAGCAATGGAACGCCATACTCCGCAAGAGTGTCGATGTTTTTGACCAATAGTGTTAGCGCAGCGTGAATTTCGACGTCGATTTCCTAATCGTGTCACGCCAACTGGGCAAACATTCCGACGCTTAGCTACTCGACTCGAACAGAGAGGAACCGATGTCGTTGATAACGAAGACACATCAACCAGACGACGGGCCACGTAATTGAGCATCACCAGACGGAACCTACAGCGGATTTTGGTGAAAGACTTACACATGTTCCCGTATAAAGTGCAAACAGTACATCAGTTAATGCCTCCTGATCGTCAGTCGTGTGTGAATTACTGTAAAGCCATCCTCAATCTCAACAAGGAAGAGGACGATTTTGTGTCGAAAATCTTCAAAAATCAAGGCGCATTTCCACTTAAACGGTTACGCCAGTAAGCAAAATCTTCGCTTCTGGGGACTGAAAATCCGCGTGTGATGCACAAAGAGCCATTACATCTAGTCAAAGCCACTGTGTGGTGCGGGAGGAGTGATTGGGCCGTATTTTTTTGGGAACGCCATCAGCAATACGGTCACTGTTACTGGCGAATGCTACAGGGTCATGATAAACGACTTCTTACTGCAGCAATTTGATGAGCGGGGCTTGGTGAATATGTGGTTTCAACAAGACGGTGCAACCACACACACAGCACGATCCACAATGGATATTGTGAAGAAAGCGTTTCCTGGTCGCGTAATCTCCCGTTTTGGCGATGTGGCATGGCCAGCAAGATCGTCCGATTTAACCATCCCAGACTTTTTTCTTTAGAGCTACTTGAAGTCGCAGATTTAAGCCAACAAGCCTCAGAAAATAGCAGCCCTTAAGGAGAATATTCGATAGGAATGCGAATAATTATCACCGGAAAGTCATAGAAAATGCGATAAAACGGGCACAAGTGTAGTGCATATTAACAAAAAAAGTAATTCACAAACAATATTGGATGATTAATTTTGCGCCAGTTACTTTGATGCATATATTGTATGTGGTCTCGAACTGCAAGCGGAGGCATTGCAATCCAGGAAATGGGTTAGCATGGGGTGCAATGAACATAGACGGGAAGAACGAAAATCAAGATGCATGAAAATGATTGCCTCATAAAATCAAACCTTAATTCACCAATATGAGCGAAATATGTCCGCATAAGCACGTATGAGCAAGCTTCATACATTTTCAAATTTCTACCTGAATGTAATGCTAAGGTGAGGATTTGGATATCACAGACCCCGCAGCAACAGACAAATGCAATGAGGAAATTTTACTTCGAAATAATGAAAGAGACCACACAAATCTTTAACGAAGGTGTATTGTTTGGCCTTAAGGTAAGTTCTGCTCCACCGGCATTAAATATGAAAGGCGGATCATTTCAATCAAAAGGACATAAGAACTTCAGTGCCAAATTTCCTCCGGCCCACACAAATAAACTCCCTATCGACGATGGTGGCCGCAAACAGGACGTATATGAGTATAATGGATATCCTTTCAGAGTTTCTTTTTTTTTGATTTGACAGCTCTTTTTTCAGCAACAGCCAGTTTGACAGCTAGCACGACGAAATTTTTTTTTGACGAAAATCTTTGTTAAGTTTTTGAAACTTACCTTGCACTACGAGAGTAGTCCCACAAGTACCGGACCTGACTTATACATAGATAGCTGTTGTTATGGAAGGCATGACAATTATAGAAAGTACCAACTTTATAAAGCTTCAATTTGAAATTTGACGACGCTATGTTATTTAGTATTTGTTCGGCAGCAACCAATAATGAATGCTCTCAATGTATTTTTAAATATGGAAAAAATTGGTCATCGTTATGTGATACAATACTTTCATTTGAAAGACCTCAATCCAACCTACATCAAAACGGAAATGGACTCTACTCTGGGGGAGTCTACACCTACGTTTACAACAATAAAATATTGCGTGACAGAGTTCAAACGAGGCCGTACGAGCCGCCAAGACGAACATCGCAGTGGTCGACCAAATGAGAAAGTTCACCAGAAATGTTGGAAAAAAATCGCTGTAAATCGCATGTTTACTAAAAAATTGTACATAAGTAAGCTGTGCGCAAGATGGGTGCCACGATTACTCACAATGCAACAAAAACAGCGTCGTGAGGATGTTTCAACCGTGTATTTGGCAAAATTTCATGCAAGAAAGCCGAGTTTTTGCATCGATTTATAACCATGGATGAAACATGGGTCCATCACATCACACCTGATACGAAGAAATAGTCAAACAATAGACTCAAAGGGGAGAATCGGCTCCAAAGGATGTTAAAACAGTTCCATCTGCAGGCAAGGTCATGACGTCAGTTTAAAATTTTCGCGCGTGGTATAATTTTCATTGATTACCTTCAGAAAGGAAAAACAATCAGCGGCGTGTATTATGCGAACTTATTGCTGCGTTTGAAATATGAAATCAAGAAAAAACGGCAGCAATTGGAGAAGAAAAAAGTTTTGTGTCATCAAGACCATGCACCAGTTCACACATCCGCGTTAAAGTTTGAATCGTTTCCTCATGCACCCTATTCACTAGATTTAGCCCCTTTGGACTATTTTCTATTTACGAACTTGAAAAAATGGCTCGGTGGTAAAATATTTGCCAACAGTAAAGAGATGGAGTATGTGGTTGATGGCTATTTTGAGGAGCTCGACGATTCTCACTGTAAATAGGGTATCGAAGCTATTGAACATCGTTGGGAAAAGTGTATTGATTTAAAGGAAACCACGTAGATCAATAAACATATTTTTCCCCAATTTTTCTGTGTGTTTCTTTGTTAGGTCGGGTACTTCTGGGACTACCCTAGTACATCCAGTTTACAAGCCAACTGAGCAAGCTACTCGAATAAATATATAAGCTTTTGCGACACGCATACTCTGTTCGATTTGGAAAGACGCCGCACAGTGCGCACTGAAGAAGTCGATTCGTCTTATTTACAAGACCCAGGACGTTCAAGAATTGAGGCCGCCATCGCATGCGTTATATTATAAATTATGACCATATAAGAACGATAGGAAAATAATATTAAATAAAACAACAACGGTGTGAGATCTAAAATTGATTCTGGCTTTATTTTGAAGCTACGATCATGCCATTATGTGTGACATGATTCAAATGGCCACCTCTGCTTCGGTGGCATTGCCTCAAGCGGTCGGTCTAATTTTTGATGACTCGGTCCAATATGATCGGCGTTATTCCTAGAATAGCGTATCGAATGTTGGCCTCGAACTCATCCAAAGTGGTTGGCTTGTTAGCCAAAACTAAGGACTTAATGTAGCCCCAGAGAAAATAATCGAGTAGTTTCAAATCGCATGATCGCTATTTGGCTTTTAATTTCTCCTTCACATCTTCGAGCGTTGCGTCATTTGTATGGTATGTTGCGCCATCTTGTTGGAACCACAGCTCGGATATATCAATGTTGTCGAGCTCTGATCACAGAAAGTCTGTTATTGTCACTCTATAATTGAGACCATTGACGGTAATAGTGTCTCCTTCCTCATTTCGAAAGAAATAGGGTCCGATGATGTCGCCATGCAGTAAATCACACCAAACAGTCAATGTTTGTGGATGCATTGATGCTTGGCCAAACACTTGTGGATTGTGTCCGCTCCAAAATAGGCCTGATCTGAGAGATTTTTTGGCCAAAATCCGGATCTCCGGCCAACATTTCCAGCGCCCAATTAACGAACTCACGGCATTGTCTATGGTGCTCCGGCTTCAATTCTTGCGTCAGCACTATCTTATATGGATGTAGGCCCAAATCTAGGTGCAAAATAAACAGGGTTTACTCTATAGCGATCCGCAATTCAGCTGATCGGCGCCGAATCGACATTTCTGGGTCTTCTTCGATGATTTCTTCATATAGCGTCAATCTCTATCTGGTTGGTGGCTTAAGATCCAAGCTTTTCCATGGTAGGACGAATTGCCTGCACTCTGAAGCCATAATGACGACGAAATTCACGTTTTGTATTTACAACTGAGCCGAAATTTCGATAATATTTTTTAATAATTTCCGCATGTTACGCAAACGTAAGACGATTCAGGTGAAATGGCAAACCTTACTGAATATTTTGGCACCTGGAGGTCATTGGTAATTTTGACACTTGCTGGTAAAACTATCATTGCTATCTGATCAGCCGTTGTATTCGGTGAAATGGCCGAAAACTAGATTTCTTCCACCCTCTTTTTCATCACAATATCTTGACGGAAGATGAAGCTTTCTTTAGAGTGAACGGTTGTCAGCAAGACAAATTTTTGCATTTGAAGAAAATCCAAAAGCCATTACATTTGTAAAAGTCACTGTTTGGTGTGCTTTATGGACTGGTTAGTCCAGCCGAATGAGGAGCGGTACGGATCGGTAATTTAGTTCTCTTATTGATAAGAATTAACGGTGAAGAACTGGAATTTCAACAATTCGGCACATCATGCCATACAATGCGCCCCACAATGAATTTATTGAGCGCATCAATTTGTGTAACGACCTGTGACTTGCCCTTCAAGATCGAGTGACCTTCGGGATTTTTTTTATCGGGATATGTAAAGCCCCTAGTCTAACGATAGAAGACTTCAAAGCCAACATTGCCGAAATTGGGCCCGAGCGGCTCAAAAATTTAACTTCTAAATTGCGCCTTTTTCGAGCCAGCCGCATCATATATATTCTCGAAGTTAAAAAGGGTGGTCTAACAAATGTGGGGTTGTCATAAAATAATATTTAGTCAATTTATCATGGCTGATCTTAAGTCAAAATTATGGCAATTGGCAACTATGGCACCACTCATCTGGCAAGGTGTGCAAATTTTTATGTGCGTATAAAGGAGAAAAAAAAATTATTTGAGTTGTATTACAAAAATAAATCGGCCCTGCAAAACCCTCAGGAAACCACAAGTTTCCCCAGCGCTAAGGAATCTTTGTACTGTACATATGTTAAGTCACAGATTTTAAGAGTACGTGCTCGATCAAAGTTCGAAAAATACATATGTACCTATGGGTAAACGCATAAAAGAAGTTTGTCCGTAAATTCATTCGATAGTTTAGAACCCGCAACCAGACCCTAAGTTGAAACCAGCAACGGAGAGCAGTTCACTTCATCGGCCCTTGAAAAGAAAAGTGAGCTGTAGCATCTGTCATTAAAAATCTCGGGCCTAAGATATGAGAATTAGGATATGGCGATAAGATTGGTAAAGACTGAGAATCGTTGCTGCAATTAGAATCGCAAATAGAGTCCTTGCGTTCAGCGACCCTGCTCAAATATATGTAAGTCTTTGATTCTCAAGTTGCTGCTTAATCCATGATCTTCGTTCAGGACGATAGACTGGAAATAAAATGTATACTTTGAATGAAAATTCGGGTCTTCGGATTTATCACTTGACAGCTGATGATTTATCATTTACCAAATATTCGTCTAGTCGAGACACCAAACTGCAAGCGGCATCTATGTGCGGGGCTGTGCAACAACGTCGTGAAACAACTTCTTAGCTATGGGTGTGCCTCGTGCTTTCGATTTTGCATTCAACGGATTTATTTTGAATATTTTGAATTATGTGTAATATCTATGGTCTTTCCAATAAATTGTTTTTTAATGAATTTTTTTAAATATTTGAAGAAATTTTACGCTTTTTTCCTATTTGAAACGCGAATTATAAATGATAGCGATTATAAACTTAATGGAATCTTTGCAAACTTTATATTGATATTGATATTATCTACGATTTTATTAAAAAGATTGAAAAGAAGAATAAATTACGTACTAAATTTAAAAAAAAAAAGAATAATATCAGTCTTCGATATCTCTATAATAGATTGTGAAAGGAAGTTTCAGCGGATGTGACTATTTACAGAGAAAATTATTACTCCCACAACCTACAACTAGCTAGAAACAATATAAGACAATTGTTAATGAGATTATAAATAAAAAGCTATCCTCCTCAAAATAAATTCAGTATTTCGTTTCTTGGAAATAATATAGTTAATCCTAATGAAATGTGTAATGTTTTTAACCAATATTTTACAAGCGTAGCTTCCAATGCAAGTTCTTCTAATTAATGTGTGGCAGATTGCTTTAGCAGTGAATGGAGCCAATAGCTTTTATTTTGACCCGATATTACCTTTTGAATTAGTTCGAATCATAAACCCTCTAAAAAATTCTAACTCATTAAAAACTGTAGAAGTTATAACAATATTGAAGAAAGGTGATGGTAAAAATCTAAATAAAAATAGGCCAATCTCTCTTTTTCCAGTGTTCTCAAAAATTTTTGTGAAAGCAGTGAAAATTAGAATAGTGGCCTTACTTGATTAATCATATTTTTATAGTGATACCACCTTTATTTATTCAGAAAATTAAAAATACAAGTTTATTCATCTAAATCTATATTGTCCCCTTTAAAGTAATCCCCATCGACTGCAACATACTTTTGCCAGCGCTTGATCCAATCCTCGCAACATTTTTTGTATTCGGTTTTCGGTAGGTCCATCAGTGTGCTTCCTGCGATTTTTCCATTACTTCCTCTCGACTGCTGAAACGCGTTCCCCGTGCTGGTTTTTTAACTCGATTGAACTGAAAGAAGTCACAGGGAGTCAAATCAGGTGAATTCGGTGGCTGTTGGATGGTATTTGTTGCATTTTTCGTCAAAAAATTACGAATAATGATGGCACTGTGCGACGGTGCGTTATCATGGTGCAAAATCCACGAGTTTTCTGCCCACAATTCTGGTCTCTTTCGGCGACTTGCTTCACGCAAACGTCTCATAACGCCCAAATAATACCCTTTGTTTACTGCTTGGCCTTCTGGCAAAAATTCATGATGCACTACACCGTTGTAATCCATGAAAACCGTGAGCATTGCCTTCTCTTTTGACTGAAAACGACGTGGTTTTTTTGGTTTCGGCTCATTTAGTGAACGCCATTCACTTTCCTGATATCTGGATTACTTGTCGTACTCATAAACCCAGGTCTCGTCTCCAGTTATGATCCTTTTGATGAATGTGGGATCGGATTCAGCCTCGCAAATCATCTCTTTTGCGATGTCAACGCGGTCTCTTTTTTGAGGTATTTTGGCACCAACTTTGTTGCTACACGACTGAAACCCAACTTATTAACGGATCCATAGGCAACGTTCAAGTCATCTGCTATCTCTCTGATGGTTAATTTGCGGTTATTGACCAACATTTCTTTTACTTCATCAATGTTTTCGTCGGGTTTCGATGTCGACGGCCTGCCACTGCGTTCACCGTCTTCGATTGACTCACGACTACTTTTGAACCGCTCGTGCCACTGGTAAACGACTGTTTTCTGTAAAGAATCGTTGCCGAAACACTTTTCCAACATTTCCAACGTTCGCGCACCATTAAACCCGTTTTTTACGCAAAATTTAATACAAGTTCATTGTTGCAAATTTAAATCCATTTCTAAAATTGTAAAAAATCGCCAACACACACACAGAGATAGAGATAGAGATAGTACTCTTGGCTGCGTAACTTTTGCAAATGGCAAGCTATGACGCTAAGATTTAGAGGGAATGCCAACAACAGGTTTACCAACTTAACAAAAAAACGGAACTCAAATCGGAACAATGGGAGCGCCACTGAACTTTTTGGTCAAGGTGGTAAGTCCACAGAGGATGCGCTCCTAGAGTCTTAGAGCTTTAACTACAACAGCTTGAACAATCAAAACTATACTGCTGCTATTTTTATTGATATCCTAAGGCATTTGTTACTGTCGATCATGTGGCACTAAGAAAAGAATTAGGAAAAGCAGACATTGCTTAGATGGTTTCTTTCCTACCTTAATTATCGTAAGCAAGTTGTAAAGATAAATAATAGTTTTAGCCTATCTTTATACATTAAAACTGGTGTACCACAAGGCTCAGTACTTACTCCGATCCTTTTCTTGGCGTATATTAATTCAATATTTAACATAGATTTCAATGGTAAACAAATAGGTTTTGCTGATGATATAACTTGCTCCTATTTAATGTTAGATTTAATTGCTGACGTAAGCTATGACTTAGAGCAGCTAAACCATTGGTTCTGTTTGCATAAATTGATAGTAAGTGATAAAACTAAAATAATGTACCTCGATTTGTCTTCTACCATTGTCAGTTTTCAATTTCCCCTCTATGATTTTTCATAGTGCAACCATATACAACCGGGATAAAATTTGCTCATCTTAAATTGAATTGGAGTATTATTTATTAAAAACTACGAAAATTACGAGTATGTACCACCTGAGGGAATTTTGTTCAAAAATACTGATGGAAATAATTTACCATGGACTTGTGCAATCTAAGTCGCAGTATGGTTTAGCATGTTGGGGAGATACTCATAATAATAAAGTCCATCCGTTACTTATTGTGCAAAAACATACATATAGTTAGAATAATCTAGAGAAACAATCGACTAAAAAGTAGTTATTTGATTTTTGTCAACTCAAAAATCCTCCCATTCAAGCATCTTTACTTTTACATAATCCTAAGGATATTTTTCGTAAGTAACTACTTCGTTGACAGAAATCCAACCCATCAGTTACTAAGTAGTGGTAATAACCATCTTGCTTTGATTCCATTTTCAATACACAGCACTATTTGAACTTTTACTCTTCTGTTGCTCCAAGTTTTTTCAACGTATTGCCGCTTGAGCTAAGACGAAGCAGAAATGTTGTCTTTTACAATATGAAAATTAAAGAATGGCTTTTTCACTTTGATCTAAATGCAGTAAATTTCCTAATTAGCCGCAGAGTCTAAATTTGTTGAAAGGTCATATCACATAATTTATTCGATGAACTTTAACATTTGTTTTCTTGACACTTTTGAAACCGTTCTATTTGAAAGGTTAATTTAATTAAAGTTTTATAACTGATGCATTCGATACTAGTCTAAATCAAACTACAGAATGGATCTATCATTTTTCAATGTAATGGGCCACTTCTTAATCTATCTTTATTTTTTAGTATATCTACTTTTTAAATGCTTTTTTTCACAATTTATTTTGATTAAGATCTTGAATTCAATAATTTGTATAATTGTAGGTATTTGTAAGAAGTCTTTTTGTTAACTCAAAAGGAATTGTGAATAAATAAAAAATATGAAGGTCATCCACATCAACCACCCATTTAGGGTGAACGAGTATGCAAAGAAGCAAAATTATGATTGTGATCATATCATTGGGGCAATTCATTTCGAAGAATGCTATCCGGTGAATGCTAATCCTTTTCGAAAGATATTTATTTCATCCCGAAGTCCGGTGAATTTAATGTCGGTGGGCCCTGGTTTCAATAAGACGTAGCTACGCTACATACGAGTACACCTCATCAAGCGATCAACTAATTGTTAACAAAATTCAAGGATCGCATTATTTCTCTTAGGAGAGAAATTTATTCGCCACTCAGATCATGCTATTTAACTTCATCAAGTTTCTTTGATGGGGTAATTTGTGCGAGTAAAGTGCACGCCAACAGTCCAAGACCTCAAACACAGATTGAGTTTAACTAAAATGTAAAAAATACATTCTAGGTGTTTATACAGGAGTCTAGGAAGTAGTCATTTAAGTTGAAATAGACGTACAATTTCGCAAGAACACCGCTGAATAATGCAGCTAAAACGACCAGACTTTTACTCTCTAGCAAAATATTGCAACGTGAGGTAAGTATTGTATGTATATCTAATACCCAAAGCTTAACAAAATAAAGTCTATGAAACCTGCATCGATTTATGACCAAAATATGGTGGAATGAATGTAATATCATTTGCTCAATCTACCAAAAAGGAGAAGCTCTGAATTAAGGCTACAATGGAGGCATCAGTACTCATACAATACCATCACCAAAAAGAACTTTATCTTGTAGCGTTAACGTAGAAACCGTCGTGGCAACTTGAGTCGGTAGAGCGGGCGTGTGACTCAATATATACGCCTCTGTTGGCGTAATGAAAGACGTTACTTTATTTATTAATTTTATTGTTTTTAAAAGTCTTTTCGAAAACAATAATACAAAAATTGTTACCGCCTTTGAGGAGTCCTTACCCAAAGGCATGCGGTCCGGGGACTGCAGTATCTGTTAAAGTACGGGCTTCTAAAAGGGTCAACCAAGGAGCAAAATAATCAGCCAAATATGTTTATTTATTAATCCGCGCAAGAAGTGTGGTGTGTTCTTCCAAGGACGGTAGAGAACGGTCGCATTGAACAACAAATCAAACTCCTGATTGAACAAGAGTGAAGATCTCACGATCGGTGCTGGCTATTTATACCCATTTGGTGGAGTAGGATACATACAGCTGGAAAAACTTTTTGAAAAGATATGTTAAAGCTTTATGAGCTTTTGTTATACTTTTGATCCTGGTTTACAGTAAGAGCAAACATTTTGAAAATTAATTTAAATTCAGATTTTTACATTTCATTAAATACTTCAAGAAAATAGAATATTTTTATGTTGCCAATTAATTATTGGGTTGTTACAGTCTCCCCCTCTGGCGCTGAAGTCGCTTCGACGATGCGGCAGGAATGTTGCTTCTTGCTGGTCGTCCTCGTCTTCGCAGGTGAATTTGGTCAGGGAATAGTAAGGTTGTCCTTCGAAGCCACTTGGTAAGTTGATGTCCCAAGTTGGTTGATAATAACGTAGGGTCCATCTCTCCTTGGTATAAATTTGGAGGTAATCTTATTTGAAGATTTGCTGAGTACATGTGTGGTGACTAGTACTAAGTCTCCGATTTGAAACTTAGGTTGTGGTCGTCGTTTCTTATCTGCGTATATCTTATTGTGGTCTTGTGATTTCTCTACCGTTTCTCTGACATCTTGTAGAACTTCATTTAATAATGTTAGAGCACAATTTTCAACAGTGGCTTCTATTAATTTAAATATTTCCACCCATCTGCTGGCAAGATCTTCGACCATCAGAATCCACTTGTACCCATCTATCGTGGCAGGTAGAGGTCCAAAGAGATCTACTGCTAGTATTTCGAACCTTTGGTTGCTTGAGGCAGTTTTTAGTAGACCGATCTTATGTTTGGCGATATCTGGATGCAATTCTATGGATTCTACGTTCAATACCATAATGACGTGCATCGTGATAATTTTTGAGGATGGATTCGCGTTCGTGGGTTGGTACAAGAAGTTGTGCGCTTTCAGCATCGGAGTCTGGTGAGTACCTATACAATATCCTATCGTTAAGAAAGTAGCCGCGTGTAGTCCATCGTGAAACATCTTCAGTATTGTCTTCAAAGGATGCAATGATTGCCTTAAGCTGCGTATCCTGAAGTTGTACTTTTCGAATTTCCTTGGGTTTTCTTGCTGGAAAGTCCACCTCAAATGCGCAGAGTTTTCATTCAGTTTCAGTATGTTCTGAATTATAGCATGGGGGTCTTGATAACATATCTGCGACTATATTGGTTCTTCCGGGTGCATACTCGATGTGGAAATTGTAAGGTTGTAATTGCAAGGCCCATCTTGCGAGTCTACCGGTTGGTGATTTCAGGCTCAATCAATAGCCATTTCAACGGCTGATGATCTGTTACAAGAGTTACTTCACCCCCTTCGATGTAACCACGGAATTTGTTTACCGCCCAGACTATGGCCATAGCTTCACGTTCGGTGGTCGAGTAATTTCGTTCAGCGGCGGTTAAGAGTCTGGAAGCATACTTTATTGGGTGTTCGTCGGCTTTCTCCCCCTGGACTAGAACAGCGCCGATCGCATAGTTGCTGGCATCCGTCTTCAAGTGGAATGGCTTCCCATCACTGGCTTGTTGTAAAATTGGTGCACTTATGAGTAAAGTCTTCAGGGTATCGAATGCCATCTTCTCCTCCTTCCCCCATTTCCACGGGGCATTTTTCTTTGTGAGACTGCTTAGTGGCTTTGATACATTAGCAAAATTGTTGATAAAACGGCGGTACCACGAACATGTTTGTAAAAACGATATTACTTGCTTTACGTTTTTTGGTTCTATCCGTTTTGCAATGGCAGCAGTTTTATCAGGATCACCTTGTATGCCTTGATTTGTGATCAGGTGTCCAAGGTATTTTACTTCAGCGCAGCAAAATTTAGATTTTTTGATATTCACTTTTAATTTGAATAAGTCAAGACGTTCAAGTATTCGCTTTAAATGGTAATAGTGCTCTTCAAAACTGCTGGAGCAAATAATTATGTCATCTAGGTATGTTAGGATGAACATATCTGCGAGACCATTTCGAAATCTATCGATTAGCCTTTGGAAAGTTGCTGGTGCGTTTAGTAAACCAAAAGGCATTCGTTTAAAACGAAACATCCCGAACGGTGTAACAAATGCAGTTTTGTCCTTATCTTCTTCCGCTGCCTGGATTTGATAATACCCAGACTGCAAGTCAAGAGTGCTCTTAAACAGTGTTCTCTTTGTTGAGTGAAGGAGGTCGTCGATCCTAGGTAGTGGATATCTGTCGGGAACTGTTATGCTATTTAGGTGCCGGTAATCAATGCAGACTCTGATACCTTCTTCCTTTTTAGGCACCAGCACGACAGGTGCAGCCCTAGGAGATTCACATTCTTCGATAATATCACTTTCCAACATTTTAATGAGTTCTGTTTTAAGCTGAGCTCTTCTAGTGGGTGACAGGCGGTATTATGTTGTCGCAATAAGATTATGATTGCCTGTGTTAATTTTATGTATTGCAAATGGGGTTGGCTCGGACAAAGCATCAAACATGCTTTCTTCACTTTTTAACAATTCGTTTAAGCGATTTCTTTCAAGGGAACTTAGCTCAATTCCTTCATCTTCACGAAGTTCGACATCAAAAGCGAGAATTTCCATGCAAAATGGCTCCAATTCTACTTCTTCTTCTTGTAATTTGAGGGGGGCCAGGAAGAGCTTATTTATGTCTTACTTCCGTTCAGGGGTCACTTCGTCGCTTCTAAGTGAATATGTTCCGTATTGAATGAGGTGAGTAATCATTGCTTACAGATTCATTTTTTTTCCTTTTTAGGTCTATTGCAGGTCCAAAGTTTTCAATCGGTTCTGGTGTTGTGGGAAGTGGAGGAATTGTTTATTGGTTATCAAAGCATGTCAAGAAAGTGGATTTACGGTCTACCAGCTCGTTCTGGCTATTTGCGTGATTTGTACGTTCAGTGCCTTTTCTTTCCGGTGTCAACTGTGATTGTTGAAGGTGCAACGGAGTATTGCCAATAGGCGAGATAGGTTTAAAAGCCGTAATTTTAGGGAATAAGTCAGCAACATCCACTATCTTCGTGTGCTCGGTATCATAAAAATCGAAGACTTTTTCCTTTTGATCCGCGAAGTACCACAATCTTTGACCTAAATCTAGGACAATACCATTTTTTCCGATGAAATCAATACCGATCAAAGTTCTGTTGTCAGTTGCCTGTGGTAACACTAGAAACTTTATTGGTCTCAAACGGTTTCCAATGATTATATTTGTGTCTCCAATGTATATCTGTTTGGACTTTGCATCTCCGTCAGCAAGTGTGACGTCAGCATTTAGTTGATAAAATTTTGTTCCCATTTTGAGAAGGTGTAAGAATAACTTCCTTCCAGCCACACTTGTTCGAGCCGCGGTATCCAGATATACTATGCCCGTTTCTCCATGGGAAGCAATATGGTCTTAATTGAGTTGAAAGAAATCGTTGCTGGTCCTTTCGGTAGCTCTTTGCATGTTGGACAGTTGGAACGAACAAAGCCAAGTGCTTTGCATTTATAACAGTGTATCTTTGGCTCTGCAGATGCATGGGCTGATTGTGTTCGCGCTTTCTCGTCTCGTTCGTTTTTCCGACATTCATTGACAGTATGTCCTTTGTGCGAGCAGTAGTTGCATCTTTTCTTTCCAGATATTTCCACTTTAGGAGCTTGTTGGGCTGATCTTTGTAAATATTTATTGTAGCGATGAAACCTTCCACCACAGATAAATTAGCCATGTTGTTTGCTGCTACTTCGTCTGCACTTCGAGCAGAAATGCGTTCACTCCTTTTTAAATTATCCGTCTTGAATATCGAATCAGGCCTCTAGTTGGGTGCCAATGTAGAGTTGACGTAGAAACCGTCGTGGCAACTTGAGTCGGTAGAGCGGGCGTGTGACTCGATATATACGCCTCTGTTGGCGTAATGAAAGACGTTACTTTATTTATTAATTTTATTGTTTTTAAAAGTCTTTTCGAAAACAATAATACAAAAATTGTTACCGCCTTTGAGGAGTCCTTACCCACAGGCATGCGGTCCGGGGACTGCAGTATCTGTTAAAGTACGGGCTTCTAAAAGGGTCAACCAAGGAGCAAAATAATCAGCCAAATATGTTTATTTATTAATCCGCGCAAGAAGTGTGGTGTGTTCTTCCAAGGACGGTAGAGAACGGTCGCATTGAACAACACATCAAACTCCTGATTGAACAAGAGTGAAGATCTCACGATCGGTGCTGGCTATTTATACCCATTTGGTGGAGTAGAATACATACAGCTGGAAAAACTTTTTGAAAAGATATGTTAAAGCTTTATGAGCTTTTGTTATACTTTTGATCCTGGTTTACAGTAAGAGCAAACATTTTGAAAATTAATTTGAATTCAGATTTTTACATTTCATTAAATACTTCAAGAAAATAGAATATTTTTATGTTGCCAATTAATTATTGGGTTGTTACAATCTACAATATGTGAACATCTGAAGCCTTCTGTTAACTGAATGATTAGTTCATTATTGCTGTTTTAGAGCGGGAAAGTTCCCCAAAATTTTCAATTTACTGTCATTATTAGAAAAATCCCAGTAACTTTTCACTTTGTCATTACTGTCAATTACAACTTAGCATAGGATATGTAGCTCATTGATTCCGGTGCTTTTTTCTTTGAATGTTATCCAGATGAACGCCGCAGCAAAGAAGCAAAGAAACATTTTAAGTGTTGTTGTGATTATTAAGACGTAGTTCTGTATTACACGTACGTGTAAATACCTAAAAAAATACACTGTGGCGTATACGTAACATCTTTTGCGTATGATTTGCTTCGGGCGAACAAGCACAATGCGCAAGTTTATAATGCAAAGTGTTGTTCGTTTTGGTAATTGGTCCCATTAAAAAAAAAAAAATGAGCTGAATATTTAGATGCTTTCATGCATGCAAATATGTTTTAAATCTCGGATTCCTCCGAAATGCTGCCACGTGGAGAGACACGTAAATCACATAGTCCGCTAAAAGACCCAATTGCCCTACAATCCTTTTTGATTTTGCCTGGTACAGATTATATTATTAGGAAGTTTGATACTTCATATCTTCTTGCCTGTACTTAACATCTGTGCACCTCCGGCATAGACCATTTTGGGAATTTGTCAATCTAAATTGAGGTAAATGATATTATGGCTTTACAGTCAGTTATGTTATGTGGCATCTAAACCGGTGAAGTACAATCATTCTGCACAACCAACTTGTCAGTTTGGCAGCTCTCGCGGTCATCATAATGACCTGGTACATTACATGTGGTGTTGCTTAACTGTCTCTCTACCTATATACATCATGTACTTACATATATGTTTAGAAATGGAATGAGGGTCTTTAAGATTCTGATTATTATTTTACGGTGAATTATTTTACACCAATCAGTTAGCCATGGTGTCATTGGTTTAACCCTTCGGTGCTCGATGTTGTGTGCTCGAAGCATTATGTACACATTTTCTGCCCCGAGTTTTTTTTTCTCAATTTTTAATTTTTTCGGAGAAGTTTTCTGTATCTAAATCAATAACGGTTGTTCAAAATTTGCAGATTTAAATTTACTTGCGTCGTGATATTTGAAGTTTGTGGTTGGAAGCTAATTGATAAACTGTGAATAATGGCTTTTAAGATTTTGAAACATTAATGTTGCCTTGGCGCAACATTGGGGAACCACTAGTACGAGCATATTAAATTGATTTTATTTTTTGTTAGGACAATAATGTCTTCACGTAAGGATTTGACGGTGGACGAAATAAATATTATGATGGATTTTAATTGCGATGATTTGGCAGATGAAGCAGAAAACATTTATGATAATGATTTGCTGGATAAAATTATACAGAAAGGAACTAGGCTCTGAGCTCTGAGAAATGTATGTAGAATATTTTGAAGCTAATGTTCCTGAAGACGACGAAGAAGTTCTAGACGGAGAACCTAGTAGTAGCCAGGAAGTTTATGATCAACCATCACAAGTGCATACCAAGATAGTTATAAGAAACCTGAAATGGATAAAAAAGGTATGTAGGCTATCGGTACTAGTTCGGATGGGGTACTGCCAGAAGAGGAAAATGTGATATAGAAGTCATCTTTGGAATGTTTTTACATGTTCATAGACAATGACATTATAGAAAAAATTTGCGATGAATCCAGCAAATACTATCTACAGCGGACGGGGGATGAGCTGAAATGTAAAATTGTAGAAACAGAGCGTTATATTGGCGCTTTTTTATACATGGGGGTTTTAAAATTACCACAAAGTCGAATGGCATGGTCGAAGAAATTGCAAATCCCGTTAGTGACAGATGCTATGTTCCGCAAACCTTTCGAAAAAATAAAACAGTGCCACGTCTACCTGGAAGTCATCCCGATTACGACATACTTTTTAAAATTCGTCCCTTGCTTGCAAAGTTAAAACAGAAATTTAACCAAATAGCCCCCGAAGAGCACAAAAGAGTTGACGAACAGGTTATTCCATTCAAGTGTATGTACTTAATTGTGAAGTTCACTTTTTGTCCTTAGAAGTCAACATACATAAAAATATTGTTATAAAAATCTAATTTCAGGAAAATCGTCTTTGAAAATCTGCCTGCTGAAGAAGCCATATAAATGCGGGTTCAAATTGTTTACACGAGCTAGCTCATCTGGCATCATATACGACTTTGAGCTAGTTACGGCCTTGGAATCACTTCAGATATTGTCCTACATATTACGTCTCCTTTACCTAAAGAAGAAAACGTTTATCTATTTTTCAACAACTGGTTTTGCTCAGTAAGCCCGATAGTGGTTCTGATGGAAGTTGGCACAATTTCTGGTAATATTGCAATTTACGCATGGACAAGGAGCTAACTTCGGCAGGATGAGGTTCCTACGACTATAGAGTTGAGCGAGGATATAATATTAGAGCTGCTCGCTGATAAGACAATAAAGGTGTCCAGCTCATTTTCAACTACGAATATGTTGCTGCAGAACCATTGGGAAAATGTCGGCGATGGAATGCACAAACAAAACAATACTCTCGCTGTGTGTAATGAGTATATGGGCGGCGTAGATCTGGGATACATGTTTACTAAATCTAAATAAATAAATAAATCACAAGTCCAGTAAGTGTTATACACGTATAATCTACTGGGATTTTTGCACTGCAGTTACAAATTGTTGGCTACTATATAGAAGAGATGTTAAATCGCAAGATACAAACCAAAAGCATACGCCACTGAACTTTTCGGAGAACCACAAAGCCGCAAATTATTCCGCAATATTCGCCAAATTGGTTGCGAATTTTAAAAAACTGGCAGTCAGTATGAGTATCAAAGTATATTATTTGCATACTCATTTGAATAAATTTCCAGACAACCTGGGTGATTACAGTAAAGAACAAGGAGAACGACTCCCCTAGGATATAGAGACCATGGAAGAAATATATCAATGCCGGTTGGGATCGGCAGACTAATATGTTATTGGACCTTACTAAGGGACTTTCCTGATACACAAGAGAGTCACATACAAAACGTTTTTCCCACCTTATTTATATGAATTTAAGTTTATTCTAATCAACATTATAAGATGTATCATTTAAAACATCTTTCCATTTGAAAATAAAAGTTTTTGAATATCAAATTTTTTTTTTACCCTTTTTCAACAGATTGTCTGTATTGTGGAACAGTGATACAAGAAGAGTTATTTCAGCAAATCAGTTATTATTTTCGTAGTTAGTGGACTGGAATTACCCGAGATTGACTCCGAAGCCCCACGTCGCATGCAATAATCCAGAAGAATGCATTTAATTTATTTTAATAGTCCAATGTAAAAACAACATTAAAAGCACTACCGCTTAGCAGCAATATCACAGGCCGACTGCGAGATCAAAGCTGCCCTTATCGACAGTCTGAGCTAACTATGCTTCAGCGGGGCTTGTAATCTTTTGTACGTGGCTAATATTACATCTGCTAACTCTGTCATTCACGGCTCGGACTGCTACTTCATTCGGCTGCCGTTCAATTACTACAAATTCGGTTGCGAATTGCGAAGCAACATCTTATCTCCAATATGAATGGCTGTATCTTCTACCCCGTTTCCTATCTGGGACTTGCTTTCACATCTCTTTGTTTAATGTCGCTTTTAATTTTATGCTAAAAATATTGAGGGCTTTAGCTTTATCCATTAAAGGATACACTAGTCTGCCCTTATCCCTACAGAACATCTAATATCTCGATTGAAGTAATTTTTCTCAGAAACTTGGTTTCTTGATACTTGGAGTACTAATCTATTATCACGAAGGCACAGTCATGATTTGGCAATGGGCCTAACAAATCCATCTATGAGCACATGTCGGTTCATCAGCACCGGACGTATAGCTTGGGAAGCCAAAATCAACTCACGACATTCCTTTAGGAAGTTCACAATTTTGTCCATTGCTGTCCACCAAACCTTCACACGATGTCTCCGTTTCATGACTGTGTCTCCCAGGAGACCTGTATGCGTTATCATTGTGACTTGAGGTCGTAAAGCTACAGGAATTATGATTCTGGAACCGCGAAGTAGGATGTTACCCAAAGTTCAAATCTTCATCCGAAAAGGAAATAACCTATTTTTACTCGTTGGGATCCACTCACTCTTTTCTGTGTTCTCAAACGCCTTCATCACGGTTGTTGTTAAGTATGATTTCACTTGTGGCAGTGGAACCGTTTCCTCAATTATTACGCAAACATTTTGTTTGCGGAAGCTATGGAAGGAATTATCATCCCCAATTTTGCAAAGTTGAGATGGCAAAATTGCTATATTAAATTATCCCACTTGGTAAACAACTTTAAATGTAAATGGCTGCGGGCCTGGAAGGACCCACCTCTCAATTCTTGTTGGTGGTTTGAAGATTGGTTCCAGAGCTTTGCGATCAGTTACCAATTCAAATTCCATTCCTGTGAGATAATAATGAAAGCATTCCGCTGTCCACACCAAAGAGGGGTTTTCTTACGCTATCTGTGAGTACTTTCTTTCAACTGCAAACAAAATCTCTAGTCTGCAAACGAAACAACTCTTACGGTTTCGGGTTAAACTGAAGAAAAACTGCCCCTAAAGCAACTGGACTTGCATCAACTGCTAGGCGAATATGATTGTTATGATATTATAAATTTGGAATTTTTACAAGAACATTCTTTAACTTCTGAAATGATTTTTCCTGTTCCTTTCTACACATAAATTGCACGTCTTTTTTTAATTAACCTTCCGTGCACCACGTGGGATTTAATAAACCCCAGCGAAACAAAAATCGTCGTATCTTTTTAAACGGCCGAGCGAATTCCAAGAAACGTCGTGTAGCTGGAGTTGCGATGTTGCCGGGTCGCATAGTAACAGTGATTTAGTAGTAGCGTCGCATGCGCAGCGGACAGTCGCTCGCAAAGTGTGGCAGGGTGTCACAAACCACACGCAGTTCGGGACGTCGTCTAAAAAGTAAGCAGTATGACCTATTTCTACATAAATATTTATTTATTTTGTTTTCTTATTACTTTAATCGTTTGTGTATTTGTTTGCAGGTCTCATAATGGCTCGACGTATAGATGAACATGAAATATTATCGGCACTTATGGATTATAGTGAAGGCGACACAGATGAGCTATATTTACCCGGAAGTGAAGGCGATTCGGATCATTTGAGTACTCAATCTGAAAGTGACATTGAAGAGGATGTAGACGACGTGGACATTTCTTCAGGAGGTGAGTCTTCTAGCTCGCAAGGCTTTTATATTGGTAAAGATGGCAAAACAAAATGGCAACAGGAGACGTTGAGAACTAATATTCGTACAAGACAAGAAAATATAATTACACATTTGCCGGGAGTGAAAAGTCAATATAAAGACAAGAAAACTAGTTTAGAATGCTTTGAAGTATTTATTTCCAATGAGATACTTGAATCGGTTGTGAAATATACGAATGTAAAGATATGTCTTTCGAGACCACAGCCACCAGACGGTGAACCGCTAAATGTTCTCTATAAAGAAGCAACTGCATATGAGATGAAAGCAGTTTTTGGGCTTTTATTTTTAGCAGGATTGTATCGTTTGGGAGACAAAACCTCAATGACCTCTGGGCTTCAGATGGTACTGGAATCGAAATATTTCGATGCACGATATCTAAAAATCGATTCTCGTACCTAATAAATAATATAAGATTTGACGACGCTACGACTAGAGGAGACTGAATAGAGACTGATCGTTTAGCACCAATCCGAGACATATTTGAAACCTTTGTTGAACTTTGCCAAAATGCGTATACACCATCCGAATACCTAGCACTTGTTGAAGAATTGGTTGCCTTTCGAGGGAGGTGCGGATTTCGGCAGTAGATCCCATCGAAACCCGCAAAGTATGGAATCAAAATATATGCCTTAGTCGACGCTAAAATATTTTACACCGTACATTTAGAAATTTACTGCGGCAAACAGCCAGACAACAGTCCGTTTCCGTTGAGCAATAAGCCATTTGACTTAGTCAAACGTATGGTAAACTACGTTTCCGGCTCGTCAAGAAATATTACTATGGACAATTTCTTTGCCAGTCATAAAACTGCTGAAAACTTGTTGCAGAAACATAAATTAACGATAGTTGGTACTTTGAGGGCTAATAAAGCTTACATTCCATTATGTTTCAAACAATCTCGAGAGGAATATGCATCACGGTTTGGCTTTCAAAAAGATATCACTCTCGTTTCTTATGTTCCAAAGCCTCGAAAGTATGTTTATATGATGTCTTCCCTTCATCATGATAAAGAAATCGACCATGAAACTGGAATCAAGCAGAAGCTATCTATGATTACATTCTATAATGAAACTAAAAGTGGAGTAGATATGGTCGATAAACTTGCCAGAACATACGACGTTTCTCACAACAGCAAACGCTGGCCTCTCACTTTATTTTTTTCGATGCTCAATCATGCAGGGATCAACGCTATGGTTCTACATATGTTCAATAATGGCATTGCAGCAGGAAAATCTAACACTAGGAGGAAGTTTATTCGTGATCTGGGAATGGCTTTGATTGATGAGCACCTGAGAAACCGCAAAGATAATCCACGAATTCCAAGGGATTCTCGTAAGCGCATACATGTCTTACTTGGTGAACCTAGTGTGGAACCACCAAAAAAGATGCCAAGACGTGTAACAAGATGTTCGGAATGCGACAGAAGAAAAGATCGAAAAACCAAGTACAGTTGCGAGCGATGCGAAGTACCTATATGATTACAGCACGCATATTTTTTTTGTAAACATTTTGCAGATTTGAACCAACTGGGATCTCAAGAAGACTAATTATGTTTAGTTATTTTTATTTTATTTTGGTTTCTTATCTCATTAGGCCCTGAAATAAAGGGCAATAAGAAGTTTCTAGTTGAGTTTTTTTTTTTAAGGCTAAACCAAAGAAGATGGTCTCCTCTTAGTTATTAAAAAAGTACTATTTTTGTTACAATGCCTATAGATATTAAAAATGTTTATTATATTTAAAAAATTTATTTTATTTTTATCTCGTATAAAATAAACTTTGAAAAGATATTCTCTATATATAGATAGAATGATGTTGGGGTATAGGAAACCCTACATAGTGCAGAATGCAACTTTTATCCACGTGCTCTGTGAAGAATAAACTTTTCTACATACGTGACTAATACCGAGAAGCTCCTTTTTTCTTCCTTAGTTTTCAAAGGTCAAGATTGTAGTACCGCTTTGACTCTTTTTGGATCTGCAGAAATGCAAGCTATGGATAAATCATGATCTAGGACCTTAAGTTGTGGCACTTTCCAATTACACTTATCTTATATTAGCGTTACGTTCTTGCCCCGAAAAATATTTAGAACGCATTTTAATTTGTTATCATGTTATTCGTCGATCCAAAAATTATAATATGTATTATCGAGATAATTAAGAGTGTTCCGGCAAATGGCTAGAATAGTTTCTCTAACCTTTTGGGATATTTTTGGAGCTGAATTGAGTCCAAAACAATTCGTACCTAAATAACCGTTTATGGGTTATGAACGTGGCGATCTGCCGACTATCTTCATCCATCTCCAATTAGTGGTACGCATTTTTCAAATTCAAAAATAAAAATACTTGACACCCTGAAATTTGGTTAGGAAGTAGTCAAAAATAGAAAGCGGAACGTTTTCTCTTTGAATAGTAGAGTTTCTAATCGAATATTTTTAGTTTCTTTGCAAATAACCACAATAGAAGATATCCGAGAACTCGGTCCATACACGGGTTTAATAATAGGTATCTTGATCTTTTGCCTTATCTTGCCTTCTAACTTCTTCCCAAAGGCATGTGATACGCTACGCAGAAGTTGTAATATTGGCCTCACTTTATGGTCAATAGATGAGTCCCAACTTGCGAACTTGCAGCTATATATCTGTTTTCTGACTTAGTAATGGCTGTCTGCTTTGTTCGTCGATCAACGTTTATAGGGGCTTCAAACACAAATTTTAATCTATAAACATGAGCAATTTAATGGCCGCAGTAAATCCATCGACCATCTCACTCATATGCTAGTCTACTTTAATCAAGACTTGAAAGGACTCATATTGACGGGATCTTTCCTATTCCGTTTCACACCACTCACGATTTCCTCTTCCAGAAACTGGACCATGGATGTATTTTTCAGTTCGTTTGCTTTTGTTTGGCATTTCCTTGCAATATTTTTTCTGGGCAATATCTCCTATCTCCAAAATAACCCATTCTACCACATCTAAATGACTCCCTTTCCCTATAAAGAGATCTGTTGAAGGAATTATTACTCCTGTCTGTCATCTAATTTGCCCATGCTCTCATCACATTTCAACAGTATCATCTAACGAATGATCCTTCTCTAGCAGACGCTTTTTTTTAACTCACTAGGAGCCCACACATCAATTAGTTTATCCTTTATATTCGTATCTAGTATATTCCGAATAAGCATTTAGCTGCTATGGTTTCAGAGCCTTATTAAAAATTTATTACAGCTCACCTCTGGTTTGTCTGGGTGATCTGAATAGGTGTCTTAAAAAGTTGAATTTAGTTTCGACAAAGAGTATTCATTTAATTTGCCCACCAAAATGCTGAACACATATCAGTCTAGAATTTTATTCTTATTTTTTTTTTATTTATTTATTCATCATCACCTTAAAACTAGCTAACAATAGATAAATCTTTAATTCAGGATACAAAAAATTTATTTTACTACATATGTAGTTAAAAACGACGATCCATGGAAATATAGGGATAATCGCAAGAATAACTGACGTGGGGTACCATCAGGTATTCTATAGTTAGAAATTTAAGAGTTTAAAAGATAGTGTATCAAACTGAAAAGAAAAAAGATAATTATTTTAATGAAAGAAAAAAAGAACGAGGAAAGAATCTTTTTGCATTTTTTTTTTTAAAAACTATATATGTAATAATTTTCAACAATAGCTCCAAGCTTAAAGGGTCCATATTAAAAATGCAGTCTTTAAGTGATTTTAAAAAATAGTGGAGGTTTTTTTGGATCGTATAGACATAGGAAGTTTGTTAAACATTCTACGGGAATGTTAAAATGTGTTTTGTGCACGTGTGGGATGTCAAAAAGTACCATGCTGTTTACTCGTAAGTTATAATCCGAGGAATTCCTAAAAGGAACATTACCGCTTTATTTAAAGAACTCTTTGAGTACCTTGAAAACGTATAGATTCCTGAGTGGCAATATCTGAAGGCTTGTAAAAAGTGGCCAAATTTCCGTATATTGATTATGCCACACATAGTTCTAATTATATGGTATGCTTTTGGGCAATTACTAGTGCATTTAGGGTACTAAGATAGGTACAATCCCATATTGAAGCTTTGACTAGACTAACCCGTAATAAAGCATTGAAAGTATTCTTTGCGAGCAATATGGCTTCAGAAGTTACATTTTCCGTGTTAATAAAGTCATATATGATTTTAACTGTAGGGCTTGTATCTTCCAATTTAGTTTGCTATCAATGAGAACTCCGAGATATTTGAAAGACTCGACTGCTTAAATATTAAAGCAGCATGTGGAACAATTACCAAAAGCGATGAAGTTTTGCTTCCCACAGGTGTGTAGTGGTAAGCAGAATTTTTGGCAATCGCTTGAATGATAAACAAACCCAAAGCTTTCTAGGTTATTTTAGCGTAGCTTAAAGATCATTATTTTTTTTTTCACTAATAATAAGCTTATGAAAGGTGAACCAAATTCTAAGTAAATGATGGTCGTTGTTAACTTTCGCAACAAGCTCACCCGGAATATCATATTATAAATATTCTCTTATAGTTACTCTTGCAATTGAGGCCCCTTAGAATGTATTGTAGTAATTTGTTTTCCTTCTTTATTGCGCACACTATGTCCGCGGTTACAAGGAACAACAAAAATGCCCTTAAATATATTTTCCATTCAAGATGGACTACTGATTTGTAACTGTCTCGCAGAGAATGGATTTATTGCCTGTATCTCTGATTGTAATATTTTCCTTTTTTTCCACCTTTTGCAATATTTACTTTACATTTAATTTAATAGTCTAATGTAAAACAACATTAATATGCACAACCACTCACTAGAAACACAACAGGTCGACTACCAGATCTTGCAATTGCACAGACCTCCACACCGCAGAATCACTGTTCCCCTGTGTTATAGTAATTCAACTTCTAGAGGGCTTCTCAGAGAATTCAAGAACTTTAGTATGACATATAGAGACAGAGACTTCATCCGAGTATACAAGAAGCTTAAGTCTGTTGCGTTCTATTCCCATGAGGAACCATGACGAAGCAAGTACAAGATTCCTAAGCAGAGAGTAAAGTATACTTTTCTGAGAAGTTCCCCCGCAGCTACCTCGGGGAAAAGCGTTGACTATAATGGATAAAGACAGCAAACAATTCCGCTTATGTTATTCATGTCTACGATGTTGGTAGTCGAACTAGCCTAAACGTTTTTCTATGAGTTAAAAGCCACATGGTTGGGTTCCTTAATAGACACACTGCTTAATATAATAGGAGGTATAGTTTTGGGTTATGCAATCCACCCTGGACATTAATTTTCTATTCGCCAAGTGCTACAGCTCTGGAGTCTTGAAAATCAAGTGCGTCAGGATGATAAGTCTGAGATATTTGTGAGTTGTCTCCACGCAACAAATATCGACTCTAGTGCTAAGCAGGGTCTCAAACCAAATGTTACTAGTAGATTAAATGGTTTAATTTAAAAATCTAACTAAAGTTGTTCAGTCTTTCGGTTCTAGATATTGGAATAGTTTTAAACTGGTGATCTGTAGACATATAGGGAGGGACGCCATCTTTTATGTCGGTATGGAAACATTGAACAGCTTTGACATTTATAAACCGATTGACTTGAGTAGACATGTGTTTGAAACGTCAATTTAGTAAAATTTTAACCATGAATCGCTTTACACCGAAACAGCGCGCCGAAATAGTGATGTTGTATATTGGAAATAGTCGTTCAGTTGTGTTAGCTCAATATCGCGGCCAACAAACACTATCTGACAACGCTATTCGCCGTTTGGTGTCGAATTTTGTTGAGCATAGGACACCGGGAGATGGTCGACATGCCGTTCATCAACGCCTCAGACGTTTCAATGAACCGCTTGAAGCAGTAAGCGAGAGTGTTGGCGAGAACCCAAATGTGTCGTATCGTCACCGCGATCAGTTTTTTGGCGTCGGTAGAACCACCTTGCGGTCCATTTTGAAGCATGGTTTGCATTTGTTTCCGTATAAAATGCAATTGACTCAAAGAATATTGCCGACAGACCGTCGACATCGCTTGGAATACGGCCCAAAATTCGCTCGAATGGTTGACACTGAACCTGATTCTTGGAAGCAAATTTTGATGACCGACGAGGCCCATCCCAAACTCCTGGTGCCATTAACAAGCAAAATTACCATATTTGTTGAACGAAAATCCACACGAGATCCATAAAACACCATAGCATGACCGCAAAGTGATTGTTTGGGTCGGGGTTTGCGCCAAAATCTTCATTGGGCCATTTTTCTTCAGAGAAGGATCGATGCGAATCGATATCGGTGGATGTTGGCTCATTATGTCTGCCCACTAATGTGTGAAAAATTCTGGACGGTTACTGGTTCCAACAAGACGGTGCGCCATGCAACACTGCAAATCAAACAATACAATTTCGGCAACGAAAATTTCCTGGACGTGTGATGTCAAAAAATAGCGACATTGACAGGCCATCCACATCTCCAGATTTGACCCCTCCGGACTTATTTTTCTGAGGTTATTTGAATAGCAAAGTGTACACAAGCAAGACTCGGACAGTTTACGACCACAAGGCAAACATTCGTGATGGAAAAAGCAGCAAAAAGGGCACATTTTCCGTTGGTCAATAAAGGCCGCCACTTGATTGATGTTGTACTCAAGAAGTGGTCCAAACAAATTGTAAAGGATCAGATTAAGTAAAAATACCTCATATATGGAAATGGATGTTTTGTTTTATTAAAGTTATTCAATATGCACATACCGACTGAATCCGCGTAAAATTGCGCCAGTTAGTATTATCGTAAAATGCATACTCTTAAGTCAGATCAATGTCAAGATTTTTTACCTCACGTTTATGCTTTGGATTGGGTAGGACCACCTACAGAATCAACGACATTTGCATACACCTTTAAGTCCGAAGGCGACCGCCTTCGTTAATTTGGCTTCGTTTAACTGCTTTCTTCTTTTTCAATGAAGATTGTGAAAGAAATTTCGTAAATTTCTAAGACTTAATTTATTTCTGTCGGTTTACAAAATTCTGTGGGTTCTGAGAGATGAGAACAGTGTTTAACTTAAACGGGATCAAAAGGTGATATGCGATTTAGTTTCTGCAAAAATACAAATGCAGACCAGTGCTATTCTTTCATGATATGGGATGTAGCAATATACTCAATCCCCTAGGCAGATATTTTTAGATAAACAGAGTTCTTGGATGAGAGCAATCGCGAATTTTTAATAAAAAATTGATGCATTGTTCGTTAATGTCGGCGGGAAAGACAGGAGGAGTTTTTTTTAAATTCAATTTTTTATTCACACTTCACAACACGTTTCTTCTTAGGAGAGCTGAAGATTAGATGTTTTGTTTTTTTTCTTCGGTTTCCCGAGCTTTTCTAGTACTGATTGCAGAAGTAAACAAGTTGTTTACCTGCTTAAAACAGTTCTTCAGAAGTGTCATCTAGTCTTATTGAATAGATCTCTTTACTCACAGCACTTGGTCTTAACATTAAAGGGGGATATTTAGTAAGGAATATGAATAATTATTTTACAGATAATTTACCTCGATTTCGTTTCATTTATGTTTAATACATGGTTGAGAGCTGAAGCACACCAGATCTGTGTTTAGTTTATCCTGACTATTAACGAAAGTAGTCAAAGATTTTGTATAGAATGGTTGTCCTTCAGTTCTTTAACTTCTTGAACTTTGACAAAAGTCGAAGCCATTAAATCAAATCAATTTTTTTCATAAAGTCTCTTACCACCATATCGTCGATTTTAAGCAATTCTCATATTTTCATCACAAACAGGATACTTGCATTTCTGTCAGTCATATGGTATATTGTACATATTTCAATTTCGGTAAAATTAAATCTGTTTCTATCTGTATCTGGAAATGAATTCTTTTTCACTTTCAACTTTCATTTGTCTACATTTTTATCCGAGTCAACGGCATGAAATATAGCAGTAACATTTGTGAGCAGATTTTTATATTGTGTTCCACAAAACACATCCGGGGCATGCCCAACATATGACATGGTTAGAAAGTTTCAATGTTGGGATGTTGAGACAATAAATGTCATCGTAGGATCTCTTCCTTTTCACAGGTGCACAGGTTGCCTCAAACAATTGTGCGGAACTATAACACCTGTCCAATTTGTGTCACTTATTAAAACTTGAAAGAAGAAACTTTAACAAGAAATTGTATCTCTCATCCATGCGCTGTTGCTCTGTATGTATTCGTATTCCATGTGCATAAAATTTACAGGCAACAGCACACACGACATACTAGTATCAAACCTAGCAGAGGCCACCAGCAACCATCAGAAGATAACTAAATTACATTGGGATAGTGGGTGACTTTAGAAGGTCTGACAGCTTAAACCAGAAAGGTTCACCACCATTGGTCGTATGTCCAATTTGCTTCAATTTTATGTCGTTCTTCAATGCATTCACGTTACCAAGGGGAGGTAAAGAGGGACGATTTTTAGAACAGATAGTTTCTGTGATTGCTTCTTTACGAGTTGCATTTGTGGTGATGAGACATTTGGGCAAGTTTGTCCGTAAAGCCAATTACGTTAGAGATGCAATGATTTGTACTATTTAAAGTTTAGTATCTTGTTGATGCCGGAGGTTTTTATGTTTCGGTATAAGAGAAGGAATGTCAGATTTTATTTCTTTTTTTTTTAAATCTAAAACAAAAAGAAATAGGAAATAAAATACAGTCCCAAGTCACAATGGAATCGCGGGAACTGAAATCGCCGATAAACTTGCCAGACAAGGTTCAGAGGAGAGTTTTTCAGGAACCGAACCTACGTTAGGTCTGCCTGCATACTTGGTTAAGGCTTCCATTGACAGTTGGGTCTCATATGAGCACAACTACAGATGGCATAGCTCCCCGGGATGCAGGCAAACCAAACGAGTACTTCCCGATGTCTGTAGGAAGTCAGCGGCTTTTTAGCGGCTGATTACTGGCGTCGTGACAGGGCCCTACACTTGACACAAGATCCTGCGATGCTTGCTGTGAAACTGATGATGACACCGCGGAGCACTATCTCTGTAAATGTCCGGCTTACGTTCGCATCATTCTGCAGGTACTCGGCGCTGACGTGGTGGGTGCCGGTACTGTTGGCAACTTATCAATATAGCGCTTACTCATTTTTTTTCGTAAGGCTGAATGATCTTATTAACAGGAACTTACAAAGAGTACAATGGTCTAGTTCTTTGTCTGAGTGCTCTGTTCCGACAGAAAAAAAAAGTCATATTATATTGGGTCTACAAGTAAGTTTCCAGCGTTTGTCAGAGATAGCGCCACCAGTGGATCCCGGGCAGAAATGTCAGACCCCATGTGTTTTATTTGTAGGTTTTGTATCTGTCAACAACTTTGCAGCGTTATATTTGAGCAGTTCTATCGGTGTCGTACATTTTATCGAGCAAAATCATGGCAAGTTTCCAGCCAAATAAACGTCATTTGCGGGAAGAGCTGCTTTTATTCTTTAATATGAAGAAAAGTGCGGCTGAGGCCTATCGTTTGCTTTCGGAAACTTATGGGGCGGAATGTATTGGTGAATCGACGTGCCGCGAGTGGTTCAAACGGTTCAAAAGTGGTGATTTTGGAGTTGAAGACAAAGATCGCCCCGGAAAGCCGAAAAGTTTTGAAGACGAGGAATTGGACGCTTTACTGGATGAGGATCCATGTCAGATTCAAGAAGAATTTGCTGCATCATTGGGCGTCACGCAACAAGTCGTTTTCCTGCGCCTAAAAGCACTGGGATTCATTCAAAAGGTTGGAAACTGGGTGCCGTACGAATTGAAGCCAAGAGACGTCGAACGGCGATTTTGCATGTCCGAAATGTTACTGCAGCGGTATAAAAATAAATCATTTTTGCATCGTATTGTCACTGGTGATGACAAATGGATTTATTATGATAATCCTAAACGCAGAAAATCGTATACAAAGCCCGGCGAGCCCGCCCAATCGACGCCGAAACGAAATATTCACGTGAATAAGGTCATGCTCTGCATATGATGGGATCAAAAGGGTGTCGTATACTACGAACTGCTTCCGAGTGGTGAAACCATCAAAGGACCATTATATCGAACCCAACTAATTCGTTTGAAGCGGGCATTAAAAGAAAAACGGCCAGAATATAAGACCAGGCATGAGTCCGTCATTTTTCATCACGACAACACTCGGCCACATGTTGCGGTTTCGTTGAAAAACTATTTGGAAAATAGTGGATGGGAAATTCTGCCTCACCCGCCTTATAGTCCAGACTTGGCACCATCTGACTATCGCTTGTTTCGTTCGATGCAGAACGCTCTTACGGGAATACGCTTCAGTTCAGTAGAGGAAATCAAAAATTGGCTCGATACGTTCTTGGGCTCGAAAGACGAGAAATTTTTTTGGTCCGGAATTCATAAGTTGCCAGAAAGATGGGGGAAAGTTGTAGCTTCCGATGGACGATACTTTGAATAAAGCATTGTAACTATGTTTTCACAATAAAACTTCAAATTTTGGAAAAAAACGCTGGAAACTTACTTGTAGACCCAATAATATAATAATAATAGTAACAATAATAATAATAATAATAATAATAATAATAATAATAACCACATGGACCCCACAACAACCTTAAAACCCTCCACTCTGAACTGGCAACCGGAAAGCACGGATGTGGCCGTCTGTTCTTTATGTTAGAAGCGGCCTTTTCATTGAACTTGCCAGGAGGTATAAAATGGAAAAACTAAGTATAAAAAGTACAAACCAAAGGAATAACTTGGGGACCTCGGATAACCCCACCGCATCGGGATAGAATTTTAACTCCCGCGCACGCGATTGTGTGACAAGTGAGCCACAGCACATACGAGTGTGGTCTGAAAAGTTTCCGACCGCAACGTAAAGATAGCAGCACTTGTCAATAAAGGCTAATAAATGCTAGTTGTGCATCTTTTGACAGTTACTTACCGAAGTTTCAGTCATTTTGGACGCGCAGTTTTTAGTTGATAGTCGTTTGAGTGAGTCGATGTGAGTGTTTTTTTGTGAAAATGAAAAAAATTTGAGTATCGAGCTGTTATTAAATTCTTGTTTTTGAAAGGCAATACGCCTACGCAAATCAAAAATGAGTTGGACTCTGTGTATGGGGACTTTGCACCATCATTTACCACAGTGAAATTTTGGGCAGGTGAATTTAAACGTGGCCGTAAGAGCTTGGGAGATGATGAACGTTCGGGACGTCCAAAAACTGCAACCACTGACGATACCATTGCTAAAGTTCACCAAATGGTGTTAGACGACCGCCGAATTAAAGTGAGAGAGAGATAGTAGAGGTTGTGAAAATGTCCAAAGAACGTGTTTGTTACATATTAAATCAAAATTTAGGGATGAGAAAGCTGTCCGCGCGTTGGGTGCCCCGTTTGCTTACGTTAGACCAAAAACGTGCTCGAATGAACATGAGTATTTCCAACGCTCTGTTGGCGCAGTTTAGGCGCAATAAATCCGAGTTTTGGCGCCGATTATTTACTGTGGATGAAACTTGGATACACCATTATACGCCCGAAACAAACATTCAGTCAAAACAGTGGACTGCAAAAAGCGCGCCTGCCCCAAAAAAAGCAAGAACTGTTTTTTCGGCTGGGAAAGTGATGGCGACTGTTTTTTGGGATAGTAAATTAGTTATCTTAATCGATTATCTTCAAAAAGCAAAAACCATTACCGAAGCATACTACGCATCATTACTTGTGAAGCTGAAGGCAGAAATTGCGGAAAAACGGCCACATTTGCAGAAAAAGAAAATCCTGTTACAGCAAGACAACGCGCCGTCTCACACCTCAGCGGTTGCCATGGCGAAAATCCATGAATTACGGTTTGAACAGCTTAACCATCCACCTTATTCACCAGATCTAGCCCCAAGCGACTTCTTTTTGTTCCCTCATCTAAAAACCGCGCTCTGAGGACGGAGATTTTCGTCAAATAAGGAGGCAATCACCTCCGTGAACAATTATTTTGCAGAGAAAAACGCCAAGTACTATTTGGACGGTTTAGAGAGATGGGAGCATCGCTGGGAGAAGTGTGTAGAGTTACAAATAGACTATGTAGAAAAATAAAAAAAAATTTTGAGAAAAAATGTCATGTATCATTGTTCGGTGGGAAACTTTTCAGACAACCCTCGTACAAAACAATAGAACCTGTTTACTTTTAAGCAAATGTTTTTAGTAATAAGATGATATTCAACTTGTGACTCTCACTGTAGTTTTAAGTTAATCAATTATAACTTGTTAGCCAGACTGTAACTTAGTGCAATATTTGAATAAATTCCTTTGTCAGCAATTAGTAACCTTGAACATAAATTTTGCCACATTTGTAATCAATAAGATATCATATTTCCATTTTGCATTTTGTCAATTACGTAGAATCAGCAATATTTTTTGTATAAATACCCAGTTCAGTTTCAAATAAAATTTTTTATGCTTGTTACTCAGCTACTGAAGACTTATTTTTCTTCACGTGAGGCTGCGTGAAGGGCTGAGCCAATCATAGACTTCTTCGTATATGAGTGATCTAGTGTTCCACTAGCAATACTCCTGTCAATCACGGTACAAGAACGGTGATCTGGCCAACAGACGGTAAAAGAATCGTTACAGAACCAATACACAGCTAACAATTGAAGAGCATGCACTTTCCGATGCTGCTCTCACAGCAACTGGTAGAATACGACAGCGTAGGAGAAATGGACAAGAAATATAAATGAATCCTTATTACGCCATTATTATATAACTACTGAAAATGAAACTAACATGACAGCATACCGAATACGTCTACACAAGCTTTCATAATTCCATACGCGGACTACAATTTTTATTTTCATTTTTATAATGAGCGCGCGCTCTAGGAGTTTTTGTACCCTTAAAATGTTTGTACACAGCGCGTGCTAAGGAAATTTAGGAAGGAAGAAAGACCGATACCGATGTACATTGTTTTTAAATATTTGTTATAACGACCAGGAAACACAGAGATCGGAAGGGCATTCCATCACGGTATCTTAGAGTACGCCTGAAAATGGGCTTGAGGGTATACTGATGAGCTCTCATAGAGAGACGGATGTTACGGTTGAAAGTCAGTGAACAACGACTTGCAGATCAGGTCAGAGCTATTCATAGAAACAATCTTGTTCCTGAAACCAGCGCAGACCAAGTAAGAAACCAGCTTCAGCCTCTCAATGAAACTGATCCCCAAAGTGTAGCCCAAATAGAAGAAACGAACCGCCTAGCTCACGACTTCACTAATAACGAAAGATAACCACCACACATCGGTATGAAGACACAAACGTCAGACACGTTTTGGTAACTATTTTCTCTATTTGACAAAACGAATCCAGCTTTACGACCACATATAGCCAAGATAAACACCTCACGAAAGGCATATCAAATACTGGAACACCTAATTGATAAAATCATATTTGAGATATTTGACAAAGTCAAATATCTTCCCTAAATGAATATTTAGAGGGCAACGCATCAAGAAGACTCAAGAGAAACGTGAATCGAATATGTCAGACCTATCGAAACCATTCAAGATATGAGAGGAATGAACGAGTTCCGCAAAGGGTGCTAGATACCCTGAGATAAAAGCTGTTTGTGATGAAAACCAAGAGATAAAAATACAAGGAGAAAAGAAAAACAAATAACTCTGGCTCAAAGCAACAATCTGAAACGCCACAACAATGTCCCCAAAATCATCCATATCGAGCTTCAGAATACAAATAATATGACACCCGAGAAACCCCGATACTACCTCTATGAGTCCGATTCTGTCATCGAAACAGACTGTGTGAAAATGTACTTAGATAGAACGTTCTACACAACACACCGCCGAGAACACAATCGGCTTGATATAACTTCTATTAACAAAACAACTCATGAAGGATACTTGGTGGACATAGCCGTTCCACTAATCAGAAACATAGAGAGATTACCTACCTGGAAAAGATCAACAATTGCACTAAGCTTGCAATCGAAATAAAAATGCAATGGCAGCTGAAATCAGTGAATTTCATACCGCTGATCATTTAAAGCCAAATCGGAAATTTGGTGTTATTTCCAGATTTAAAACGAAATAAGGCCAAATTTTACCTTTGGTCTTATTTCGTTGGGCCTTATTTCACCTCACCATTTCCACCTATGCTTCACGTCCTAACTTTCTTTAAACGCTCCCACACTTTAGTTTTAAGCGAAATTGCTAATTTAAAGAATATGTTTGCAATAAGCTTTAATAAAACTGTCCGGTGTTGACCCGGGCCTCAAATCAAGAGAAGATTCTGAAAACCCCTGTGAAGCATTTTTCTCAACATTCACTAGTCACATAGCGATAGAAAGGTGCCGTGAAATAAGGCCAAATGAAATAAGGTCAACTTCCATAAATTTGCCTTACTTCACTTTTGAAATATTTCACATTTGAAATAAGGCCACATTTCAAAAGTGAAATAAGACCAATTCTTGAAAGTTGGCTTTATTTCACTTGGCTTTATTTCACGGCACTTGATAGAAATTGCCTTTAAGCAGAGAAAAGAACTGTCACTATACCTTTTTTCGTTTAAGGGTTATGATTTTTGCAAGCAAAATTGCAATTACCAATAGCATCCAGCTGCCAAAACATTCAGTAAGATTTGCCATTTCATCGTGCATCGTTTTACACTTGCCGAACGTGCGGTAATTACTAAAAATTGTTATCAGCCGAAATGAGTTGAAAATACGCGCCGTGAATTTCGTCGTGAGTTCGGTCGTCATCATAGTGCAATATGAAGAAAACATAGCCGCCGTAGCAACCAGTATCGAAGAAGACCCAGAAATGCCGATTCGGCGCCGATAAGCTGAATTGGGCATCGCCAGAGTGTCAACCCGGCTTATTTTGCGGCTCGATTTGTGCCTACATCCATATAAATTGTGCTGATGCGAGAATTGAAGCGGGACAACCAAAGACAATGCCTTGAGTTCGCTAATTGGATGCTGGAAATGTTAGCCGGATACACAGATTTGGGCCAAAAAATTATCTTCTCGGAAGAGGCCCATTTTTGGCCCAGCGGCTATGTCAACAAGCCAAATTGCCATTATTGGAGCGAACACAATCCGCAAGTATTCGACCAAGCATCCGCTCATCCACAAAGATTGACCGTTTGGTTCGGTTTATGGCAAGGCGAAACCATCGGACCTTATTTCTTTCGAAATGAGGAAGGGGACAAGGTTGCCGTCAATGATATCACGTATAGAGCGATGTTTACCGACTTCCTGTGGTCAGAGCTCCATAACGTCGATATATCCGAACTGTGGTTCCAACAAGACACCCTACATGCCATACAAGCCACGCAACGTTCAAAGTTGTGAAGTAGAAATTTGGCGACTAGGTCATCTCACGGTTTGGCGATTTGACACCACTCGATTATTTTTTCCGGGGTTGCGTCAAGTCATTAGTCCACGATAATAAGCCAACCACTTTGGACAACCTCGGAGCCAAAATTTGACACGCTATAGCCGCAATAACGCCGACGCGCCGACTGCTTGAAGCACTGCCAGCGAAGATGAAGCGACCATTTGAATGATGTGCTATTCCACACATAATGTGGTAAACGTAGCTTCAAAATAAAGCCAGAATCAATTTTATATCTGACACCGTTGTTGTTTTATTTAAGGTGTCAGGCCACACTTCAAAAGCTCAATTTTTTTTCATGGCTTTCAATGGTCTCTTAGGACCTCAAAAGTGATATCTCAAATAATTATGGCTGAGAAGTATCTCGAAGTACTTGTTTTTTAAAGTACAGTACAACTCCGTCAGGTAGTCAGCGAGTCGCTTATCACCGAAAAGGGGGACGGTATTATCAGGACTAGAGTAGGTATACTGCAGATGTTTTTGAAGCTATTTGCCACGTGTTCAGACTACTGATTGCTTCGTCTTTAGAAACGTCGGATTCGTACAGTGAAACATTCGACGCTATTTGAGGAATGAACAGCTACGAAATGTGCTTGGAGATTGACAAAGAGCGTATTAAGCTTGCAGAAAGATCATTGTCTGAAGCTTCAAAAGAGTGGAGGATCGCATTGATATCCAATAGAAAAGCTATGGAAGATCAGGACATTAATCTAGAAGGCCAATGATATGGCGCAGTTCATGACTTTCTATAACTTAAAATTTTAAACGCGTTTATCTCAAAACACCATTTCTCAAGTTGACCGCACCCATAACGTGAACAATTTTCAACCAATTCACTTCAAATTTTAATTATATCCTTAGAAATATATTTTCTAAATAAGTACGTAGGATCTTTTTTATATGGCATAGTTGATTTGTTATTAACAATTTTCCAGCATTTTTTTTTAATTTAAAAGTCTTACAAAAAGGTTAAAGAACATGGGAAGACAACAATAACCGAACAGAAACCTGAAAGGAGGACATTTTGTAGAGGTATCACAGTTGGTGAGACTATTAATCAGAAGGCTGTCTGAATTCCGTTGTTAGAGAGAATGAATCAGTCCATCTGGGCAATAAAAGCCAAGATCTCCGTCTACCTGAACGGAATGAATAAAAGACACAAAGACCTCAGCATAACAAAGCTACTGGGCTAAAGGGTCAGCTTATTCAGCTTTTTAAGGCCTTACCTTAGCGGTGTTTTTCCCCTTAACGCTTTAGAAGGCCTCATAAGCCCCCAAATAATCAAATATTCACGCTCGAAGAAGAGCTCTTTATAGTTTCGAATTCCTGCCAAACACCAGACTGAGCACTCGCTGCTGCTAAAGGTTTGAAACCGTCAAAATGAGATTTTTGATGATCCAGTGTCGTGGATTTATTTGAAAAAAATGTGTCTAAATGTTTCTGGAAATATACGCTAATACGTTTCATATAGCTACGAATATACATACCTATGTTACAACTGGGAAGATAATAGTTCCCAGATGACCAACAAAGAAACCTTTTTTCCTCTGTCAAAATCGTCACCTTTTTACCTGTCGGTAACTTAAGAGTAAAATAGGTTTCTTAAGCAGTTAAATTTTGATGACACGCGATGTGAGCTCAAGACGCCTAGTTTATAGAAGCCTACTCGTCTGTTCTAAGCAATAAACTCTTAGTATTGGTCGTAAACTTTCTTTAAGGTAGTACATATCTCATCCATTTATGGAAACACGTTTTTATGTCTGTTTTGGTCCCATTAGGACCAAGGTTTTTTTTTTTGTCCTGGAGTCGTTCACTCCAACTTACAAGCTATCAACTTTCTCATTATATCCAAAATTATGAGTCCCTATTCGGATCTCTGGCATCGTTAAAACTTTCTTAGTGCACGAATATTACACAATAGCTCCAAATGTGGGATATATAGGTGCGAGTACTCACAATAAATTCGGTTCCCTTTCCTATTCTTAAAAGAAACCTTCATATTGTACAAACTGAAATGAAATAAAAACAATACCGCATTGATCCGTGTTTTTATATTCAACACCCACTTACTGATGCTCAACTCAATCATCTCGCCTTTCTTCCATCAAATCGCTCTTCCGACATGGAATCCAAATTATTTTTAAGTACCTTCATCAGTACGCAAACAATACACGAGAAACCACAACAAACTTATCCTCGTACTTCCTTGCTTGCCGCCCTTTGGGATACTAAGTCTTATATGCTTGGTAGGTATGTATGTACAAGTATATCCCGACTTCATATATCCTGTTGAATACAAAAGCAAAACGCTTTCAATCTGTCAACCAAACGTCCTGTTTGTTGTCAGTAGTGTTGGTACTTTCTTATGCGAGCGTTTTCTCTCCAACAATGAAACCTCATATCAACACTTTGTTCTTGAATATTACACTGCTTCAGCATGGTATAAGGACGTCGAGGAGTTTCCCGCATATAAAACATGAAACTGAATGAAAAAAGAAAAAGTAAAAAAAAAAATACAAAAAGGAAAATGAATGAAAATGGTGAAATATAGGAGTAATGTGGAGAATGAAGCAGTGAAAGGATAAAGGATATATGTACGACGTCGACAAGCCCGCACTTTTATGTGTGTTCATCGTCAAATGTACATAAAACTACAAGCTCAGGAAATTGGCGTTCACAAAGAAGACAAAACCCAAAAAGAAAGTCCCATCTCTAAGTTTTTTTTTTTTCCAAAGAGGAGCCACAGAGGTGAAGAACTCGTCACAAAGGAAAATAACTACATCATGGACACCACTCATTATTACCCCACTGGATATGGTTATTGAATACATGACGCAGAAACATCTTCATGGAGCTATATAGACTCTTTGAAAATGGTTGGTCATATTTTAGTTAGAAAAGAAAAACCACTCTAACCCCAAACACATTTCGTGTCTATAAAGGATTTTATCCTTCTCTATACCATTAGATTAAGATGGCTATCATTAAATGATTAAAATGAGGTTAGATAGTCTAGTTGGTGGTATCTAGTCTGAAGGTCAATTTTAAAGATGAGCTTGCTATCAGAGTATTGTCAGATACTTTGTGCTGATTGAATTTTAAACAGCAAAATTTTAAAGGGATTACAAAACGTAACTTTAGGAAAGCTTTAACGTGGCAATTGTTCGCTTTAAAGCCGAAATTGGATAATAAGCGGACAGCTTTTACATGGGAGCGGAAGATATCATATTTTGCTAATCCAATTCCTTTTGAAAACCAGCCAGATTTGTTCGTTTTTTGGCTTATCAAAACTTGAAGTTGATAGGCATTGCATGTGTGTACAAAACTCTGAATACTTTAGCTTTAACAATTAAAGGAAGCTGTTGGTATTCAGTATTAGAATGATGAACAGCTTGTATATGCATTCATCCCGAAATTTCACGAAACCAGAGGATTTCTTTAGTCTAGATAATGTCTTTAATTTCAATCAGCATGGGCTGAGTGAACTTACTTAGTAAAACTTAAATTAGAGCCAATTTGTATATTCAAAAAGAGAGTTTCATTTATCATAAACGGAACATACCGCTTTTGTGCTTAAATGGTAAAAATGTAATGTCTTTACTCGAAAATAAACAGATTGAGACGGCATGACGAAGGACCATAAACTATCAGCGGGTCCCAAAGAACCCGAATGTTTCCAGACCCTAACTTGTTTCCTGGCAACATATGTAAGACAAATAATACGGAAACCCATGTTAAACCGTGAACAGGTCAGCAGTCTCCACTTACTTGCTCAAGACCGACGAAGCTGGTCGATATGAAGATGAAGTTTTACCTCATCTCGCCAAAATGTCGATAACAAGATACGAGTAGTTCCTTCTTCTCTAATGGATTTTTTTTTGAATAATTCGAATTAATCTCTATTCTTTTACTTTCTTTTTTCGGCACTTTATATCTTCTTTTCGAAGAGTTTTTGTGGAATTTTTTGCTTATAGCGGTCGTAAGTTTTTCACTGGACTCTAGTTTATTAACACAAGTTCTGAATTTTAAATATCCCCAAAAGGAAAGGTCGAGCGGAGTTCAATAGGTGATAGTGGTGCTAAGTAGAAATCACTAATTTTTTTTAAATCTACCAATCAGGATCATCGTCTCCAATAAATGGAATAAGCAGTATGCAATGTGTATATTAATAATCATCTGAAAAACTTTGAATTTGTGTGGATTCAATTGCAGGAATCCAAGAGGAAGGACGAGTGGTTTGCTTCTTCTGCAAAAAAAAATCTCTTGTTGAAGTTACTTGTGCGTTCGAAACTATAGAGGATACAATCTATTTAAATATACAGTGGCCGAAATAAGTTTAAAGACACAAGCAATGTAAATGCTCAAGTGAGTTTTACCAGAAAATTATGAAAATTAAAGAGTTTCTTTTTAGGACGAAACAAATTTACTTATTTCCGTAAATAACAAAATAATAATAATAAATATTCCTTATCACAAAGGCTAGTTTCTTCAAATTCCGGCTAATGAAATAAGTATAAGGACAGTCAATATTATAAGTATTTAAACATTGAATTTTTGGGTTTTACCTATCAAACTGTAACTTAGTACTTTGTACATCCTCCTTGATTCTTAATTACTTGAAAAATTCAATCCGGCATTGAATTTATCAAATTCCGCAGAGCTTCCTCGTTGATCTAAATTCGTTGGTATCTAAACTTTTTAAAATGTAATATAAGCTTAACTTGTACAATTAATCATAAGATTATATCTTACTTGTACAATGAATTGTTTTAATAAATAAATAAATAAATAATAAATCTCCTCCCATGCCTGGTTTATTTGCCTTTTAAGGTCGTCCGCATTGCTATACTGCTTCTCATTTGTGTAAAGCCTTCCGGTCTTGATCCACCACAAATTCTCGATTGGGATCAAGTCAGGACTACAAGAATTTCATTGTACTGGGTTAATGACTGGAACTCCAATTTTTTAAAATGCTATAATATTTTCATTTTTTGATAAATTTTATTGTGCCAAAGCAAAAAATGTTAGAAAATACATCAATTTTCAAATTGTATCAGTAGTTTTCAATATGTCCACTTTTGGCGCGAATAATGGCCTTTAGACGGGCGAAAAAAGCATCGCACACTGCACGCAAATGGCTCTGCGGTATTTTGGCTTGTTTGAGGTGGTCCAAACTTTGGTATTTCTTAGTGCCAACTTTGCCTTCAAAATACTCCAGACTGAGAAATTCAACGAATTTGCATCCGGAGTACTTGCAATCCATTTTGTCGAAGAAATCAAGTGTGGAACATTGTTTTTTAACCAATATTGGTTGACGCGCGCTTTGTGAGACGGTGGCGAGTCTTGTTGAAATGTCCACGGTCTCCGACCGAAATGATTGTTTGCCCAAGGCTTCAATACTGCCTCTAAGATAGTTTCACGGTATATGTACGAACGCATTAATTTTGACGCCACGGTCCAAAAATACGAGGGAGAGCGACCATCGGCGATTATGGCGGCCCAAACCATCACCATCGGTGCTGCCTGCTTTCTGGTGGTCGTCCGAAGGTGTAAATTTTCGAAGGACCTCTCTGGCAAGTAAACTCAGTCATCGGAAAAAACCAAATTCGGCAACTCACCACTTTCGTGCAAGCGTAGCAACTCCTTCGCTCTTTCGACTCTAACTTTTTTCTGTTGCGGTGTAAGATCGTGTGCTTTTTGCAACTTCAATGACTTGAGCCCAAGCTCATTTTTCAGTATGCGTTGCATCCCTTCCAACGATATGTTGAGCTCACGAGCCATTTTTCCTCCACTTCGAAGCTGATTTCGCTCAATTCGAGCCTTCACTTTCCGAACCATTTCTGCCGATGTTGCTGTTTTATATGACCACCTCCATGGCATTTTGCAACGCTGCCATTATCACGGTAACGAGCTTTGGTTCGAGACACAAATGATTTATTCACGTTGAGGTGCTGGAGGGCTCTAACAATAGCTACTTGTGGTCTTCCAGCCAAATATAAACCAATCAGACTATCACGTTTGAATTCCATCGCGGGTACAAATTTTTCAACACAACTGAGACGTAAATCGTTTAGAAGGCTTGTAAATAATAAAATTATCTGTCATGTGTCCATGACCTCAAACTATTCACGGACAGTTCTCGCATTGTAAATGGGAGCATTATCTTGCTGAAAAATAAAGTGTTCACCAGCCGGAATGTTTCCAAATTCATCCAGTGCATATTCCAGCATCTCCCTGTATTTTTCGCCATTCATTCTGGGCTGTACCAACATCAAAGGGATTTTTCCGAAAAAACCAAAAGCGCCCCAAACCATCACACTTCCGTCTCCAGAGTGCCGACACATTTTGATCACTTTTTCGTCGCTCAAATCATGCCAATAAAAGCTAAAATCGTCGGGACCATCCAGATTGAATTTTTTTTTCATCACTAAAAATGACGCGTTCCCACTCCCTGGTCCACGCTATATGATCTCTTGCAAATTTTATCCTCGCTACCTTGTGATGCTGCTGCAAATGCAGTTTTTTTTTTTAATTTTCGTGTAAAGAAGGTTAGTATTTGCCTTCAACACTTGCTCCACTCTTCTTACTGTAACTGGGAGATCCAACTTTTTCTTTATCTGACCAGCATTCAGTTTATTTCGCCTCGTGAGAAATTGCAGTTTTGTTGCTTGTGCGACCAGATCTTTTTGCAGTGCTATAATTTTCGCCTAAATTTAAAAAAAATTGCAAAACAACGGAAACAGTCCGCCTAATTTGCGTAGATATTGAGCGGTTTGACTGGCCGTGCTCCTTGTGTGTTGCAATAATTGCCCTTTTTCTGATGTCAAACGAGTTCAGCGAGGCATGGCTAAATAAATAATTTTTTAGCATCATTTTGAGTACTAGTAAATGCAATTTACCTTTTAAAATATTGGTGAAATATTTTTACACTGTTTTAATGAAAAAAAAACCCAACAAAATTAGAATATTTTTAAATAAACGCACTGTCTTTATACTTATTTCGGCCACTGTGCGTAGCAGTGCGTTGCGCCCACCATCATACAGTACATTATACAATTTTTTGGAAAGTAGCAACAACCATAATCTTAGGATAATCGGCTATCTAAATGCAAGAATGCAATACAAGAGTAGTCAAATTGCTGGATTTATGTGAACTGGACAATCCATTCATAACACTGGGATAGCGTGTTATGTGTGTCCAATTGTCCAATGTCCAATTTTGATAAATATGGCCAGTATACACTTGTGGGACAGCAAGTATAACACATGAGGAAGAACGGTTTACCGTAAGAAAGCTCAAAGATGGAAAGGCACCAAATTTCCTGTAGAATTTTTTAAGTAGGGAACAGATGGGCTCACCGAAAAACCAACCGCGCTCTGGAAATCTCGAATGGTTTGAAACCTAAATGGGACTCAACCAAGGGTGCGCTAAAAGCCCTTCCTTTTTGCTCTCTTCATTGATGATCTTATGGAGTTTCTACCAGGAGAAATACTGTTTGCTGGAATTACGTTCAATGCAATCTGTTTGCTGACGTAGTACTGTTCGCGAATAAACCTAAAACTCTTCAACTCAAGATTAATCGAATTCAAGGGTATTTTCAGATATGAAATCGTACGGTGAATCTGTGGAAATCACAGGTGGTGGTCTTTAAAAAAGGTGGAAAGGGGAACTGCAGAAAAGAGAAGTGGTACTAAAATGGAGAAACGATCGAAAGACATACTTAATTACTTATTGTACTTAGGCTGCAGTCCAGGGTAGACCTGGGTCTCAACCAATAAGCCTCTTAGCGCGATCTTTGACTAACTGCCTCCAGTTGCGCACTCCAAGTTGGTTGAGGTCAGCTTCCACTTGCGCGCGCCATCCAAATCGAGGACTTCTTCTACTGCGTTGATCCTCCGGACTAGGGTCGACGATTCTGCGGGCTGGAGCGTTGGTGCTGATTTGCTCTATATGTCCCAGCCCTTTCAAACACCCAATGCGCAGTTTTTTGACCAGGTCGATGTCGCACTACAGCTCGTAGAGTTCATCGTTAAATCGTCTTCTCCAGAACCCGTCAACACATACGGGATCTTACGAAGAATGTTTCCCTCAAAACGACCAAGGATATCTTCATTCGCTTAAAAAAGGGGCCATGCTTCGGAACCATAGAGCAGGACTGGGATTTCAAGGGTCTTATAAAGTTTCCTTGGTTGTTCGGGAGTTGCCTTCTCAGCCCAAAGATACAGCGATTGGCAAGCGTTATTCCTCGTTTGAGTTCTAAAGAAATGTCGTTTTCAGATATGATAGCAAAGACAAGGTAGAAAAAGTCAATTACTACCTCAAAGTTATAGCTGTGATATTCTGGCCGATTCGATGATGTTGAGTGTCCCTTCTTGTTCACAGTATACACTTTGTTTTGCTATCGTTACCGCTAGACCCATTTTTGTCGTTTCTGTTCCCACACTGGCAAACGCAGTAGTGACAGCTCGCTGTATTGTACCAATAATATCAATATCGTTGGCGTATGCAAGCAATTGAACAGGCTTTTGATAGATCGTATCTCTCGTGTTGGCTTGTGAGTTTTGCGCAATTCTTTCAAGTATGATGTTGAAGAAGTCACATGACAGCTAGTCGCCTTGCCTAAATCCTTTTTTGACATCAAAGGTCTCGGTCAGGTTGTTACCGACCTTGATGCAGCAACGAACTTTCTCCGTCGTCAACCTGCGCAAGCGGACGAGTTTGGCAGAGATGCCAAAACTAGACATCGATAAAATGGTGGGGAGTATCGATCTGAACTTCTTAGGTTTCCTCCATGATCTGCCGCAGTGCGAATATTTGGTCAATTGTGGACTTACCGCACTGATAGGGTGCAATCAGATCGTTGACAAATGGTTTCAGACGCTCGCACAATACGGCAGAGAAGAGCATATACGCGATGTTTAAAAAACTGATGCCTCTATACTTGGCGCAGCTTAGAGGGTCTCCTTTCTTACGAACTGGGCAAACGATGCTGAGGTTACATTTATACGACCAAATCTTGGAAATACATAAATTAATGTATGCTCCCTACCATGTCACCTCTTGCTGCTTTAAATAGTTCGACATGTAGGCCGCCCGGCCCAGGAGCCTTGTACGACTTCAGCTTAGATATTGCTATTCTCACTTCATTTTGGTCCGGTGGACGGGATTCTTGACTTGCAGCATCAATATTGGTTCGCTCTGCCTGACAGCGACATTTGTGTCATCTTCGCCGTTTAGCAGTCTGCAGAAACGGTTTTTCCATGTCTTCAGCACCGACTGTGACTCTACTACAAGGTTTCCGTTCGGGAACTATTACCCTGGAACGTTCTTTTTACTTTTTGCTAAAACTTTCGAACATTATTCCTGGAGTAGCACCTCTCTATTTCCTCGATTGCTCGGTTTTTTTTTTTTTGTTTTATAATGAGCGCATGCTGAAGGGTTTTGTGTATCCTTAAAATGTGTGTACACAGCGCGGGCGAAGGAAATTTAGGGAGGAAGAAAGGACAGGTACCATTGTTTTTAAATGCTTGCAAGTTATAACGACCAGGGAACACAGAGATCGGCAGGGCATCCCATAAGGGAGTTGTATGGCTTAGGAAAGAATCACGATATTTTAGTGTACGTCCGAAATGGGCTTGAGACGGGTGTTACGGTTGAAAGTTTGAATGGGCGGAATACTACTAGCGATTTCAAAGGAGCACTGTTGGTGTAAATAGCGATAAAACTAAGTGAGACAGGAGATATTACGTCGGTGTTCGAGGGTGTCAATTGATTGACTGATATTAGTATGACCTATAAGTTTTATCGCACGGTTTTGAATAATATCTAGGAGGTGCAGAGATGTTTTAGGAGCACCTGACCAGATGTGGGCATTGTACTCCAATTTTGGGCGGATGAATGACTTATATGTTGAGGTCAGATCAGATGGGGTAAAATATTTCTTACATCGCTTGAGGAAACCTAGATATTTCGCAGCTTTTTTGACGACATCGAATAGGTGGTCATTCCACCGTAAGTTATCACTGACACTCATACCGAGGATGGAAAGTTTTTCGGTTTCGACGATGTAAGTGCCATTAATGGATATTGGCTGGGTATTTCGATATCGCTTTAATAACAGCAGACAGCATTATGTTTTGGAAGCATTAAATTCCACTCGGTTGATAGTTCCCAATTGGTTATGCTGTTAATATCGGAATTTAATGAGTTTAATATATGCTGCCGTTCCCGTTTTACAGCCGAAGAGCAGGGGCGTGAGCAGAGAGTACTGTCATCAGCAAAGGAATATATTGGATTCGATGTAGCAGACAAGAGATCATTAATGAAGATTAGAAAGAGTGTCGGGGACAGAACGGATCCCTGGGGCACACCAGCAATTATTTTGTGAACGTCAGACTTGTAACCATCCAAGACAACTTGAATTGAACGTTCCGAAAGGTAAATTCTAATCCATTGAAGAAAGTCATCTTCTTTCTTTTTCTCCGGAGAAGCCAATGTTCTTCCCTTCTCTTTTGCTCGTAGAGCTCACGAGCAGCTCTTGTCCTTTTGTGCAGCGCCGCTTTGTAAGGACGTTGTTTTGCTGCATGTGCTCCTGGTGTTGCGTGGTGGTGGGCGCACGTCAGTTGCAGCATTTCTGATGGCTTCTCGGCATCTAAGCCACTGGTTTTCAGCACTTGATGCTGGCTGCAAATGACTTCTCGAGTAGTTGAGCGATACACGATCGGCAAAGGTTCTGGCGGCTTGCGCTATTGCAACCGTTCGGTGTTAAATCCACTCATTGCATTTCTCCGATCTTGTGGCGTCTGAGATGTCCGCGGACGTGGTGTCGTGTAGGCTTTGTCTTTCGACTGAACTACAAAAGATGTCCTCCTATCCAATTTTGGTATTAAAGTCGCCCAGGACCATTTTAACGTCATACATTGGACATTGCTCGTAGGTTTTGCAGAAACTTTCCTTGGTAACATCGTTTTTCCTCTGTTAGGGCGTGAGCGCTTATAAGGTTATTAACGAATTTGATACAGATTATTATAAGGTGTTCACTCGAAAGTTCAAGACTTCTTGCCTAAGTTTGCGGCTTACAACAAATCCGCATCCAAATAGACGATGCTTACGTTCCCTATAGCAATCACAGTAGTAAACGGATGCGTGTGATATCTGCTTTGTATCAATCTAGGGCCTCCGCTAATTGTTCGCCTGAACGCGGCCTTTTAAAGCTCCGAACATGCCACGTGCAGATCCGAGAGCCGTTGTCCTTTTTTCGTTTTGCAGAGCGGTCAACAGTGAATCTGTCCTTACCCGAGGCTATTGGTCGCTTCGTAATAATTACTTTTTTTACGTAATTGGGCAGTTAACTCCACGCACAACCCTCAACCTGGGTGGTCAAGCCCTTTCTGAGACCCCTAGGATAAAAGGGAGCCGTACGAAAATCCGGACTCTGTAACCCACTTTGGGCATGTGAGGGCTGCCCATGGCCCTTATTAAGGGCTCATCCGCCACCAACTCTTTCCCAACACTCTGACTTAGTGTTGGAGATTCCTATATGTAGACCTATTCAAATACGTTGAAGCAACTCATATAGGGATAGCACTAGTTCGATCTAACTGGAATAGTGGATGTCACCATTGATTCCATCCTTATAATTTGTCCGTTGCCGCCCGGAAGCGGCAAGTGTATGAATCACCATTTGAATTTATATTTGTATGATTAAGGTTTTTTTGACTAATTCGATTCGAGTGAAATTAAGTCCTGGATGTGAAAATAATAACTTCAATTTGTTAGTGTTTATAAATTTGTTTAAATATGATAAGAGTGATGGTTTCGTTCTGATGAAATGAAGAACTAGAGAGATGTGACGAGAACATATGAATTGAACGTAGCTTGAAGTAAAGAAGAAAAGATATATAGAAAAATGGGGTTATTCCTAACAAACATAGACAAGGGAAAAACCATGGTGAGGAGCTCTTTTATAAGATGCTAGAGGGACTATCCAAGGCAGTGGTAACATCTCGTTCTGTCATTATTAAGCCCGGTAAGTGAAGTAAGTGAAGCTCGTCTTATTTATTTCCTTGTGTGGTCATGTGGAGTGAAAGATTCTCCCCTAATCCGATGAGTTCTAGCTCCGAAACTCATTCCATTTCAAGGGACTACAACATCTTGTCCCAGCCGTAATAAATGTTAAACCATTGCCTTCAGCGTTCTCCCAGAAATATGTCATGTCGTATTCATTACTCGGGGAAGTGAACTAAACGAAGCACGAACCGAGACGTCCAATTGGACCGAATTGCATATCTTTGGTGATATGATTTACGAGTAGAATGGAAAGTTTCTAATTGTAAATGACGATAGCCAACAGGATGCCTAAAAATGGAAGAAGGGCTTTCTCGCTCCGCAGCTAAAAGCAAAACGAGACGCAGAATTCTATCAATTAGCGTATGTCGCATAACATAAAACCAAACGAGTGAATTTTAGTGGCCATGACTCAAGTGCAGAATTTTCTATTTTATACAGTCTTTCAACAAGAGGTGTAGGATTTTTTTTTTTTTTTTTTGAATAAAACGAACAATTGTTGGGATATCTCTGAAACCTTGATTGCGTTATAAAGTTTATTATTATGGAACAGAATATCTTCCAAATGACCGCAGCACCGTACGTTCTCAGATTGGGTCCGGGAGAACATGCATGCTGATGTTAATTTTTACAGGAAAATCGTGTTTTCGGATGAAGCTCACTTCCACATTGGCGGCTACGTTAATAAACAAAATTTCCATATTTGTCGCACCGAAAACTCACTAGTGATTCAGAAGCTGCCAATGCACCGAGTAACTGGTTGATTCTGCTTGTGGACCGATGGTTTCATAAGGCCGTACATTTTCGAAAATGAGGCCGGAAAAGACATTATGGTCAATGGAGCGCACTACTGAGACATGATAAACAATTTTTTTTTTGTACTCACTTATACGGATACGGACCATCACTACTTTCAACAAAATGATACTACGTGCCATACCAGTCACGAAACAATCGACTTACTGTGCACGAAGTTTCCTGGCCGTGTAATTTCGCGTTTCGGAGAAACAAATTGGCCCCAAGAAAGTGCGACTTCACAAAGTTAGGGCTATGTTAAAGGCAAGATCTACACCAACTATCCGCAAATAATTCCATCTTTTAAAGCGTGGAAGTGGCTAGGAAACTACGTCTATTCCTTCCGGTAATAACAGCGCTATCGTAAGTAAATATCCAAAAGTCCTTAAGAAAACTATTCGCTATTTAATGAAGGCCCTTGAAGATAATATTTTTGCAAAGGGACTTTTAAATACTGAATGTTTTCACGACCTTACGGATACTGACTGTCCAGGATCTAACACGCTCAAAGGGGTAGAAGATAACTATGTGAAGAATGTGCTTGTGCATCATCATCATCTCATCAAACATCTCTAAAACATGGCCAGACGAATGGAACTTCAGAAATGTATACCCCATTCTAAAGACGAAGAGCAAACCAGCGGGCTGCGCTATAAGTCCTATAAGATCTTCATTACCAAATTATGTAATCAGCTTATACTTTTTGTCTGCCTTTGATTGATTGGTCTTTATCAGTTTAGGTTCAAGCCCCGTAAGTCCACCATTGACAAAATATTTACATTACGATAGATCCAGGAAAAGACCCTCGAATTCCGAATTCACACCGCCTAGCTATTTATCGATTCTAAGGTCGCCTATGACAACTTATATCGAAAGAAATATATGAAGCCGTATCCGGTTTTAGTATCTCTGCTTAAAATGTCAGAGTCTACAGGATGACCATGGCGAAACTTTGGTATCGCAAAAAAGTTCCGCCAAGACGATTTCTTCAGCATTGCACTTGCGAAACTTGCAAGTCAATTGCCGAGTCACAATATTTTAAAACTCTGTACAACCACTTGCCTATACGGATGGTAGAGACATTATTGGCAAACGGCAGTGAGCTGTTTGAGAGGCATTTGCAAATATTGAGGCACAAGTGGCACAGAAAAGTCTGGTGGTAAACTAGGGAAAAACGGGGTATCTGCTGTCATCCAGAAAGGACACACAACATCGGCGAAATGGACAAAACATTGCAATAGTTAGGTTTAACTCCGAGGTCTGCAAGGACTCTGCCGGACTAAGCTTTGTAGTTAATTTTAATAACCAATCACTTTACATATGATTTAAAGAGTAACTCTCTTCAACCACTCCTCTTTTTTGTACTTAGAAGGTAATGAAATATAAATATATTAGTCATATCTAAATATAAAGCACTAATCATCCCAATCCTCCTCTATAGCGCAAGGACATTGACTTTATTAAAAAAGGATGAGGAGGCTCTTGGCCTTTTCGAGAGGAAAATGCTCTAGTGATCCAAGGTCCTATCACTCGTCCTGCTGTACAGTAGCATGGAACTAGCGAAAAGACCCAGAATTCACAAGCTTAGGTAGAAAAGGCATCCGGTTTTCGAATCCATCAAGGAGGAACACCGCAGCAGAGGAAGACTCCACCACAAATGTCCCACGCAATTAGAGAGGCTCCTCAACTAATTTATGTAAAATTAGAAGTACAATAGCTAGGAAAGATCAGGCCTTGTTGGAGAGGTATATTGACTAAGGTCTTGACCCACCCTAGACTGTGGCGTAAGCAGTTAACTGAAATATGCTTGAAATAGCCTTGACGAAATTAGGTAATTGTTTGAAGGTTGTCTCAGATTTTTAGTTCTTTGGGACCCCACAAATTGTGTTTTATAGAACAAACACGATGGCATGTCTCGGTGAAAGTGAATGCAATTTCAGGCACTGAGATGCTTTATTATGGAGATGTCTTTCAGAGAGAGAGTTAAAGTTACTATGTACATCCTCATCAACCCTGTTTCTCTCGTATTGTAATTAAGGTAAGGCTGACTGTAATCCTGAGTATTCATTAAAATCCACAAATGCCACTAATGCCGAGATTTGCATGAATGTCCGGGTATATTAGTTATTACAAAGCCAAGATTTGTTACTGATTGTACGAGCTTAAGCCTTGAGTTGGACAGAATAAGTCTGGGATAAGATCAAAGCCGAACTTGCAACAATCCATTAACACCCATCCATTAATATATTTTTTAAGAAATCATCGTGCCGTTATAAAGTAAGTTCAGTAACCAAATTCACTGGGCAGGCATTGAGGCATGCTGGCATACTGGCAGGAAGTCGTATAGACAGACGTATAAACAGTATAAAATATTACTGAGAATGCTTCCTTGTGGTAAACCTAATTTTGTTGCATACTAAAGATTTGTCACTAATAACCACCCACGTCGACCTGTTGTAAAAATAACTTCTAAGAAGCTGAACCACTTTTCCTTAAAACAAAATAAGTTCTGCAACTTCCAGCATATACTCGTAATTTATTCAGCCTCACAACGCTAATAGATAAATCGATAGTTGGAAAGCATACACTATTAAGTGCAAAATAAAAATTTCAATGACAATGGAGATCTCACAAATGAGTAACCTAAGTACCTTTTGAATCTTAAATGTCTAAGAAGAATAGTACCTTTTTCCTGTCGTTTCGAAGTGGAGTTTTTTCCAAGATGAAACTTTCAGCCCTTATTACCTGAGGAAAAAATTCAATCCCATTGTCATCAACTTTCGACTCACAATGGAAAGTTTTGTAACAGTTTCCCAACCAAATGGATTCAAAATAAATAGTTTAAAATTGTTATCCTAGTGTCATGGCAGTTCGAATTCAGTCCCATTACGGACCAATTGGTATCCGTTCCCCTCGGTAAAATTGCAGAACTTTTTGAGTTAGTTTTGTCAGTCATACCATTAGTGCATCGATACCTTACCTGAACGTATGTTTAAATATGTTAAAAGTTTGTACAACTTTAAGTAGAACTCGATTTTCAGGGATGCATAGATTAGTACTGAGCTTGTTGAGCAGGCTTTGTTAAATCGAAAATCGATATGCATTCATGGGAAGTAGGAGAAAAGTTTTTGAGTACAAGCAAAGACAATGGATTAACTGGTGATGCCTTTGATTTTCAAGGCAAATCCAAAGTTGTTCAAAACTAACAAGAAACTAATTCGTGAAAAGTGAAGTTCCTTGTATGGCCTGTGTGTACGTACGATTAGGATAGGCACTGAGGGTCATCACCCTAATGGTGTCCAGTGCTGCAACTATGACTACATATTAATTTTGCTAAATTTAGCTTTCCGCCTTACACTTATGCCCTGTGACGGAAACGACGGTGACAGAAACAACGGAGCTGAACACAAAGTCAGATGAACCCGAAATTGTTCAAGAGCAGTTCTTTACCATTAGCTTCGGATTCATTTAAGAATCACAGATTCATTTTAGCGACCCGCCGTGCGAAACGAATAAAACCCAATGACGTTCAGATCGGAACATGGAATGTACAGCCGAACTTCTAACGGTGGCCCAAGACTGCTATGAAGTATTGATCATCACCATCTAGAAGGTACGTAAGAATGGACAAAAGAAGGATGCAGAACTTTAACACATAATACGGTGGAAGTTACAGAGAACAGAACAACCTAGATTTGTGTACCTCAGACTAAGATCAGAAGTCTTAAGCTCTCGTCACATGAGCTAACGCATTATAACAATTTGTACCAAGGCTATATTCGCAATCATAGATGATGTCTTCCCACTCATTCACTTACGGCATCGTCGCAGTGCTTAAGAATGCCAATAGCAACACACGGATGACTCACTGTTTCAGTCAATTCAGAGCCATGGTACGTTTTGCTTTTCGTTGTGTTCGATATTGGCAGATTAATTGTTGAAGCAGACTATCTGGCATACTATTCTATACTCGTAGCTGTGCTACATAGTAGACTCAAAGATAGTATCACAGAATGATCGATTCGATGTTATTGTATAATGCATCTGTAAAAGCCGTTGTGCAAATCAAAACCATGTCTGCCATTTCTCAGTACATAAGCGGTACTTCGCCCCACTTTTCCCTTTTCAGTACAACTACGAGTTTCAACCGAATGGACGGCAATGCTCAATGTTGCCACGGAAAGTATCCTCTGTAGGATTTAGCCCTCTAGATTAAGGATGAACTTCCCCCTCACATAAAACACTATAGCAGCAGCAAATAGCTCCAGAAATAGATGGTCTTATTGTTGATGACGCCAGTAAACTGAAAATGGACAATGACTTTCGGCCGTGCACGTGGAATATTGGTCTCCAAAAAAGTGGGATGGATTGGCCGCAACAAAACTATCAAGAAAACACAGATGACGGGATTAATAAAGAAAATACCGAACAGTGGAGCGTGTTTTTTTTTCTATTTTCTTTTCTCCTTCTACAAATTCAGAAGTGGGATCTGTGCTCGACTGTACTCTCAATTTTTTTTTTTTGCCTAACGCGTGGAAGTTTTCCATAGTTGCTAAAAAAAAAAAAAAAAAAAAAAACAATTTTGATTTATTTGCCTACGCGGGTTTTGTTATAATTTGCTACCACTGTAATCTGTATCGCGAGTGTCCAAATGTCTGAAGAGTGGTTCCAGTTTGTTGAAACTGCAACAGTTGCAACGCTTAAAAGCATTTTGCGATCTTTTAAGATGCAGACAAGCGGCAGTAAGGCGGAACTAAAACTACGAGTGCAAGATGTAGTTCAAAATTGCTCAGACGGCGATGTTCGAAAACTGATCAAGGAATATAATAGCGTGGAAACTGTCGACCGATCACTATCCCAGGACGTGCAAGTGTCTAACAACAATATATTAGACGACGAAGACCATCTGGACGAAGAATTGGAGCGATTGCGTGCCGTATACAAGAAGAAGCAGGAAATAGCGCAACTCAAACAGAAGCTACGGGATTTGCAGTTGGAGGAAGATGTACCCAGTCATTCATCAAGTTCTCTTCATACCTTCAGGGATTTCGAAGACATGATGTGTCCATTCACCGGAGACGATAATTTTCCAGTGAGCAGGTGGATATCACAATTCGAAGAGCACGCGGAGCTTTTCGCTTTAAATGATCATACCAAATTTGTTTTCGGAAAAAGATTGCTAAGTGGTACTGCAAAACTTTGTTTCCGATCTAAGGATCTGCGCAGCTGGACGGAACTAAAAGGAGCACTAGTGAGTGAATTCAAAAAAGTCGTCACGAAGGCAGACATATACCACGAGCTAAAGGAACGGAAGAAAAGGCGAGAGGAGAGCACACAACAATATGTCCTGGCCATGCAAGAGATTGCTTCTCACAATCCCATCGAAGAAGAAGATCTAATGCAGCTGATCATTAAAGGTATTTATGACACCGAAACAAATAAAAGTATTTTATATGGTGCAAACAATATGGACGAGTTAAAACTCGCATTACGAAAGTATGAAAAGTTCAAAAACAATTGCCGCGAAAGTAATCTTACACCAAGAAATACCAGAATCAGTTCAGTTCACACAAGCACAAGTAAAAAAGCTCCTACTCCAACAACTAGTATGACAAATAACTTACCCGAAATAAAACTCCGTAATCAGGATAGTGCTCAAATAAAGTGTTTCAAATGTGGTGGCCTAGGACATATCGCTCGAAATTGCAATAACCCATCAGTTCATATTGTTCACTCGAAGTATCAACGACGATGATAGCAACAACAACACCCATAGTACTAGCAACAGCAATAGCATAAAAGACGTCGGTAGCATGAATATCTTCAGCATTCCAAATATTAGCAGAAAGAACAGCGTTCCAGCCAATGAATTCGAAAGAGATCTATACTACAAGTTTCATAAAGGAAATTCTCAGACTTTAACGACTCTGGCGACCTTGTTGGACTCAGGAAGCCCCATTAGCTTCGTTCAGGAAAAATTTCTACCGCCGTTTATGATTTCACCTCCGGATAATAATTGCCAAACTTATTGTGGTGTTAATAATAGCCGCCTTGATGTACTGGGAAGTATCCAATCATGTATATATTATGAAAATTTATTAATCAATTTGCAAATCCTTGTAGTTAAAAACTTTTCTATGAATTATCCAGTCATACTGGGAAGAGATTTCATCAGCAAAGTTGGTATGGTGTTGCAGCTGCCTGAGACAAGCTTAATGGTGCAAAAAGATTGTACGAGTATACCACGTTCACCAAAAAATTTGAACGCAATGAATCATCATCATATTCCAAGTCAGACATCTGAATCATCAAATAAAACATGTGAGTCTCAAAATCTTGTAAGTACCATAGATAAACCTGAAGATTTTTTAGATCAAATTCTCAATATAGATATTAGCAATAATGATTTCGATGTATGTATTAATATAAATGAAAACTTACCCTCTATGATTAAAGTAATTGTGAAAGATATGGTAAAGTCAGCTTGTTTAGTTAGTCAGAGGAACACGTATGTAGATGAAAGTGAATTTAAGATGAGAATTACGCTATCGAAAGATTTACCATTTCATTATGCGCCAAGGCGCTTACCTCATTCACATAAGGTGAAGTTACAGGAAATTATAACAGATTTATTTAATAAAGGTGTCATACGGGAATCCAATTCGGAGTATGCATCACCGGTAGTCTTAGTCGAAAAGAAGAATAGGGAGTTAAGGCTCTGTGTGGATTTCAGGGAACTTAATAAAATCACCCTACGAGATAATTATCCGCTACCTTTGATTGAGGATCATATTGATCGTCTTAGAGAGAAAAATTATTTTACAACACTAGATTTGAAAAATGGTTTCCACCATGTTGCGTTGGAAGAGGGATCGATGAAGTATACTTCTTTCATAACCCCCTTCGGGCAATATGAGTATACCAAAATGCCTTTTGGTCTCAGAAATGCGCCATCGGTTTTTGAGCGCTTCATGAAACACATTTTCGGGGGTTTGATTTCCAAGTCCAAGATTTTAACGTATTTGGACGATATTCTAATTGCGACGAAAACTGTTGAAGAACACTTGGAAATCCTTAAAGATGTGTTTCATATCGTAACAACTAAAGGCTTGGAGCTTAGGTTGGATAAATGTTTGTTTCTACAAACGGAAATCGTGTATTTAGGTTACACTATAAATGAGACAGGTGTTAGGCCCAATGACGCAAATCTGAAAGCTGTCCGTGACTTTCCAATCCCTCGTTGTACGAAAGATGTTCATAGTTTCCTTGGACTATGTTCTTATTTCAGGAAGTTCGTCAAGCATTTTGCACATATTGCGAAACCGCTTTATGATCTCTTGAAAACGAACGTTCCGTTCATTATGGGTGTGAAGGAAATGGAAACATTTCAGCTATTGAAAGACAGGTTGTTGGTTGCACCTGTACTATCCATATATAGTCCCCATAACGCTACTGAATTGCACTGCGATGCGAGTAGCATTGGATTCGGAGCAGTGTTGCTTCAAAAGCAGACAGATAATAGATTCCATCCAGTGTTCTACTATTCAAAACGTGCTACGGACCCAGAAAGTAAGTACCACAGTTACGAATTGGAAACTCTATCCATAGTCTATGCGTTAAGGAGGTTTCGGATTTATCTAATAGGACTACCATTTAAAATAATAACGGATTGTCAAGCACTTGCTCTGACATTGAACAAAAAGATGCTTAATCCTCGCATTTCTCGTTGGGTATTAGAACTCCAGTCATTTGACTATACGGTTGAACATAGGAAGGCTGATCGTATGTCGCATGTTGACTCTCTGAGTCGATCATTCAACATTCTTCATGTCGACGATGAATCCTTTGAGTTCATCCTTGCGGTTGCACAAAAGCAGGATTCAAAAATTGTTGCGATTGCTCGCGAGTTAGAGAAAAATGAAAGTCCCTATTTCGAGATGATTGACGGGTTGATTTACCGTAAGCGTAATGACAAGGTTCTCTTTTATGTTCCATCGCATATGGAAGATGAAGTCATCCGAACACATCACGATGCCCTTTGCCATTTAGGTGTCGAGAAATGTTTTGCTCACCTATCTGAAATCTACTGGTTTCCTAAGATGAAGGACAAGGTGAAGACATTTATTAAAGGATGTCTTAAATGTATTTACTTCTCTCCCGAGTCCGGAAAAACCGAAGGCACCTTACACCCGATACCAAAGGGAAACTTTCCTTTCGATACCCTACATGTAGATCATCTCGGCCCGTTTTCGTGTTCCCGTTCTAATAGAAAACATCTCTTCGTGATAGTAGACGGTTTTACGAAGTTTATAAAGTTATTTCCGGTAAAGAGCACTCAAAGTAAAGAAGCCGTATTATGTTTGAAGCAATACTTTGAAAATTATTCGCGACCTAATCGGATCGTGTCAGATCGTGGCTCTTGCTTTATGTCCCAGGAATTCGCTGATTTTTTGCGATCTAATGATGTTCAGCACATAAAAGTTGCTACTCATTCTCCGCAATCCAATGGGCAGGTGGAAAGGTTAAACCGAGTACTAGTGCCAATGTTGGCAAAAGAGTGTGAAGCTAACAGCACAGAAAATTGGGACAAGAATATTGCTAAGATTGAGTTCGCCATAAATAATACCACAAACCGAAGTACTGGCTTTACTCCAAGTAAACTTTTATTTGGTAAAAATCAGAAGGGCAAATTGTGTGATAAGGTGAAAGAGTTTTTAGATAGCAAATTAGAGCAAGGTATTGACTTAGGGGAAGTTAGGGAGAAAGCTGCAGAAAACATTAATAGAGAACAGGAGCGCAGCAAACGACACTTTGACAGTAGGCATAAGAAACCAAAGGACTATAAACAGGGTGATTATGTCATGCTTAAAAATGTCGTTACCACGCCAGGTGTAAATAAGAAATTGCTTGCCAAGTATAGAGGTCCCTACGAAATCAAAAAGGTTTTGCGCAACGATCGATATATTGTTGGTGACATAGATGGCCTTCAATTAACAAGGATACCCTACAAGGGAGTTAGCAGCTCACATAATATGAGACTATACATGACGCCGATGACAGACTTGGAACATGATGAAGGTGAAGGTGTAAAAGAAGTTTAAAGAAAAATGAAACGCATACCAATTCTGCGAATGAAATTTCTTAATTTTGTTTTTTCTTATTCCGACACCAGCTTGAAGTACCTATTTTGTTTTTTGAAATTGTATAATATGAATTGCTTATATTAAATTAACATATATGAAATAAATGTAAATTAGTTGTACTAGATGAAAATGGAAAATGTCAATATGTAATCGGGACGATTACACGGTCAGGATGGTCGAATTGTAGGCGATTTAAAAAAAAAAAAGTGCTACTGTCACCAAGCCTGGTTTTAATGTATGCACATTGCACACCCTGTGTACATGTTTCAACATTTCCAATAAGTAAATAAGCCCCGCTAATTCGAGCCCTGATCGCGCGATTTTCCCGGTTACCTTAGTCTATTTAAGATCGTGTAACACAGATGACGGGATTAATAAAGAAAATACCGAACAGTGGAGCGTGTTTTTTTTTCTATTTTCTTTTCTCCTTCTACAACAGTCACCTTAAAAAAAACCGTCAACTAGACTGATTACATTACACACGCACGATTTTCTTGTATTCTGGATATCCAAACTTTTGCAGAAGCCAATACCTAAGACGAACTAACACCACTATCTTCTTGTACCCAAGGAATATCCCGGACGACAGATTACTCAAGAATTAGTATGAAGACCGCTAGAGTTTTCTCTGATCGAGCCTTTGAGAAATGTTTGAGATGTCCTTTGCTGCAGCATAAAGCGTAGATAATCAGTGACGGCGTTGTAATTTGGAGACTACGCATCGAATCTACTATGTTACTCACCGTGCTGATGTTGTGATGATGTTCGAGAGCTGCTCTATTAGCAAATGAGAAAAGAAGACAAAGAAAAAAAAGAAGGGAAGTGCTCTTTTCAGGTGAATAGAATTTTTTAAATACATAACATAAATGCCGAACAGAAGCATTCTGAGATAAAGACAGAACCATAATAGTACAGTCACTGTAGATGCTGAAAAATTGTAAGCAGTACTTCTGCCTATGGCAATCAATGGCGAAGGCAACCAATATTTTGCTGTCAGGCAGAATGAACGATTCGACGTGGATAGTGGTCGATATAAACTTCTTCCACAAGACCTCATATTGGCCCCATCTGGCGTATCAGTTGGAGTAGCGGTGATTAAGTTTGGAAGGAGCATACACAAAGATATGGTCATTCAATTTTGCGTTCCAGATTTTGCTCACTGGTGAACGCTTGAAACACTTTTCTTACAATTTAGTAGTTACCTCTCGGTGTGGTTTTAGACCTCGAAGGTTCACTATATGTAGACTGCTATACGGCTGATCTTAAAAGGAGCTTTATATCGATACAGCCACCTGTTTTGTAATTTTAAAGCTGCATATTACAGCATTTAGGAGTATATGGACGAGGCATATGAGTAATATGCATATAGAGGTATAGACGCCGGTAATGATACTCCGTAGCCATTTTATGTCAAAAAATACGAATATCAATCATACTTAAAGCTAATGCGTGAAACTCAAAGCCCAATACCAAAGACACAATGCTTCAAAAATCCTTACAATTACTAGAATACGCTAACTTTAACATTATACTCGAAGAAAGAAATCAGCGAGCTGTCACTGGAGCGATTGTAGTCGAAGTCGAAGCAGATGCGACAATTGGCTTAGTGGTAGGTTAGGTTAGGCTAGGTTACATCTTCTTACCAGGCACCAAAACGGGCACATCACGATCTCTGTGGAACGAGTTGAATTTGTCAAATGGCAAAAACCTAACAATCGCCTTGGTGGAACACCCAATTTCCCTGCAAAGCCAAAAAAAACTTCTTAATGACCGGTAGTACGGTTTTCGTAGCAACAAGTTCGCTGGTGATCTGATGGCATAGAAATCGCCAGCAGCATTCCACCCATTCAAACTTTTAACCGTAACACTCGCCCCCCCAGGAATCCTTATCAGTATGCCCTCGAGTCCTTTTCCGGACGTACTCTAAAATATCGTGATTCGTTCCTAAACCGTACAACTCACTTATGCAATGACCTGCCAAGCTCTTTATTTCCTAGTCATTATAACCTTCAAACATTTAAAATCAACGTTCACCGGTACCTCACTTTCTATCCGTCCTGATTTTCTTCCGACCGCGCTATGTGCAAGCATTTTAATGGTACCCTTGAGCGCGCAAATTAAAAAAAAAAAACAAGGCTTTGAAGTTCGTGCCGTCTATTTCCGCTAGATTTTTGAAAAAGTATTTCCCTAAAAATTCTCTTCGACTACGTGGTATTGGCTCGCATTCGCACAGTATGTGTGTTTTGTCCTCCACAGCTTGCAGATCACAGTAGAATCTGCAAATACACGGATCTGAGTCTCTTTGCGTGTTGCCGCAGGAGGCAGGGTTCTCTCAGCATTCCTTTTACTGTCCTAAGCCTTTCCCTGTTTAATTTTATTAACTTTCTAGATCTTTTGCCATCATAAAGCGGCCAAAGAGCCTTGGATACCCTGTGTCCGTCGAGACTTGACCACCTTAGGTTGGTAGTCTTTGTGATTTTTTCCTCAATAGTGCTATGCAAAGGGGCGGTTTGATGTTGACGTTGGTTGATTCCATTGCTTTGAGTGCGGCCTGGCTATCGATGTATACAGCGATATTTCTTTCGGATACCGATCTCATTTGCATTAGCTCAGCCCCCCTGAGGACAGCCAGAACCACTGATTGGAAAACTCAGCTTGTGCCCGGTAGTCTTATAGATACTCTTAGTTTTAAGACTTCCGAGAAGATACCAGAACCTGTTCCTTCCTCTGTTTTTGAGCCATCTGTGAAAATTGCAATTTCATTTGCCTGATTATTGCAGTTTTTCCCAGTCCTCCCTCTCTGGATATATTTTATCTTACGAGATGTCGAAGGCGACCGAGGAAGGAATTTCATCCGTTAGGATTAGATTTCCCGGCAGTAGCTCCATTTCGACCTTATCCACGGTCTTGGCGATACCAATGCATAAAAGAATTTGGGTAAATGAAGATGTCTTTTGCGATGGCGATGGTTGCTCAGAATGCAGCAACGTATAATGTCGACCCTGACACAAACGACATGTATTGATTCTACGGCATCCTTCTAGGTTGTGTGTTTTTGAGTGGCAGTTTGTGCACAATGAGTTTCCTTCGCGGCGCGAGTGCCTTGCGCTAGACCTCAAAACTGCTCACAGTCGAAAATTATATGTTTCCCATCACAAAAATAGCATTTATCTATTTCCTTAGGCACAGAGAAAGGCGGATACTGTGTCTTCTGCTTACGGGAGCTCCCATTGTCGATCGGTTTCAGGATTGAGCTTACTGATCATCAGGTGAACAAGCCAGTCATCCCAGTTTTCGACAGATCAACCCAGACCCTTTAGTGAATGATAGTTTTCCTGGATGTTGTCTATCAATGCCCTTATACCTGCGGTTAAGTCAGATGTAAGTTGTTTCGGCAGTGAAAATAAGGCTTGAAAATGGGCATCTACAATGACGCGTTCCACATCATACCTCTTGTATAATAACTCCCAGCCTTCTGTGTAGTTTTTGTCAGTGATGGGAAATGCTTTGATGATTTTGCGGGCTTCACCATGTAGCTTAAATCGCTGGTACTGAAGCTTTTGTGAATTAAAGTTGCAGATGAATCGTGAAATTCTTTCCATTCTAAATGATTTTCGTTGAATTTTGGCAAGTCCATACGTGGCAGTTTAACGTCTCGTGATGTTTATTTGGCATATCGTTGGAAGTACTACTGGAACTAGATTTAATCTGCTTGAAGTTGGAGACTGTCAATCAGTACCACTCTTCACCCTGTTCACGCTGAGCTTCTTCTGCCACATTTTTCCTGTACCATACTCTGCTCTTCATCAAACTTAATGAACTGATACTCCAATGATTGGATTTCTGCATCATCGTATGTCCCTGCTTTTTTATTTGTACTCATGCAAATGTAATTGAAATTATTGGAAATGCATGCGAAATGGAATGCAATTTAAATTATCCGGTTTAGAAGGGCCAAAAATGTTGTGAACGAATCAAAAAAAAAAAGAATAAAAACGCATGACTTTTACTTTTGCTGGTTCAGGGAATAAGGTGAGAAAAAGATACAAAGAGCGGTAATAAATCAGTGAAATAAAAAGTGACGGATCTTAAGAAAAAAAACGTGGTACATACCATATGTGCTGTCAAGTGACTTCTTCTTGCTTGTTTCTTTAGAACTTGGATTTGGTCAGAACAGTTGATGTAATCCATCAGAAATAGTTTCAGAACTCGAGGTAATTAACTCTTACAAAACACAGAAGATGATCATTAACAAGGCAGTCAAACAAACAAAAGAAACCGAAAGACCAATAAAATCTACCTCCAGACAAATAAATTTCGTGAAACCAAGGATCTTTCACTCCGTTGGCATAACTATAATCTAAGACATCACTAGACAGTAACTTTACCACCATAAATCGTTCTCCCAAGTCATAACTCTTTTCATTTCGATTACTATGACTTCGCTGGGTGAATGCAGCACGCTTTAACGTTCCTCAAAACCGACGTACCCTTCTGCCGTCTGTCCGCTGGTAAAAATATTTTACTTTTACAACTCCGCCATTAACACCGCCTACATCATGATACCATGATGGGCCATAGCTATGCTACAAACTCATGACTTTGAAATTTGCTCTGAGAATTTTATTAGCTAACAAAGTTTATGCGCTCGGGGTTCTCATTTCTCTGGCATTTTCAGTTCTGCCAGTATTTTCGCTATTTTAAGTTTTGTTTTGTTTTTTTTTTATTCGGCTCCCTAGTCGGCGCAACGTTTACCTATTTTATTGAATAATGATGGGGATATTACCCGGCATGCTAAAGTATCTGCAACTTTATCGATTACAATAAAAATTCCATTTCACATAAAAGCGCGCTAAGAGCATGATAGCATCTCTCAATTCGACTCGTTTTTGCCTTTCAGGCTGACATATAAACTTTCAGAATTATGTTTCCATTTTTGAAGACTTTGGGGTTGAAAGTGGGCCAAGAATTTGTAATAGGTTGTATGAGTTTAACAAGTTACATGCCGCCAAACAGTTGGTTTCATTGCATAATTACTTAGTTTGGAGCTGACTGCCGTTCGGTTAGGGGATTGGTGATTAGAGAATTTAGCATTTACACAAGGCACGACAGATTGCCAACGTAACTAATTATTAATAAGAGTGACACACGCAAAGATGGAAGGGTACCAGGGGTGATAATTAACCAGATGATGTGTTTTGTTAGGTAACGTGATAATCAACAAAAATGAGACCAACAAAACTTGCAGAGATAATTTAGCTGACTAGGTTTATTTGATTAAAGTGTGAGTTCTTTGATGGAGGACGACAACTACACACATGTGTTCCGTGAAAGAGGCCAAAACATAAAAGGGAAGCAGATCGTTTGATGTTTTCATAATTCTGGAGAGATATTGTACATATACATATGTATACCATAAGCCTTATGCTTTAAGAGAGTATTTGAGCAACATGCCATTGAGATGAATTTGATATTTAAGAATCTTAATGATTTCCAACACAGTACAACATGACCTTTTATTCCACACTCTCAATGTGATAAGCAAAAACTTTGCTCTAGGCGGTCCTACGCTCGCTTGATATCTGTCATCCTCAATCCTCAGTGAAACCATAAATCCATCCGGGATCTTTTTCACTATATTCGGAGGACAAGGATTACTTAAAATGAGTTACGAGCTCTAAAAGTTCATGGTATAAACGTCGGCTGAAAATGAGAAGAAAGGGTAATGCAAACTTACAGCCAAAGGCACTGATGGTATAGTCGAAGGCGCAACCATAATTTCTCAGTAGCCACTGATATCGATCCATCTTCTGATGTTGAAGCTGTAATTTTCTTTCAGTCCAAAGCAGAAACAAAAAGAAGAAGACGGTATTGGATACGATTCCAGTTGATGACTTTTTCCTCACTCGATGACCGGATGAAAGCAACTGCGCTACAACTAATAAAGGTTACAGTTCATATGAACCAAAATCAGTCAAAGTGGTAAAATTGATCGATAAAAACCCTCGCAGTAGTGGTTTTCCCGTACACAATATGCTGATAAAGTCGAAAATATAACTAGAAAAGGCCATAACCTTTGTGGCCGCAAATAATCTGAACAGGAAATCAAGGATAACAAAAACCAAAAAAAACAAATGACCCTTCTCTCCTCCTTCTATTGAGACCATCAATTTACTCGTAAGATGTGACTTATCTTTTTATCCGTAATGAAAGGATTACTTTTCGCTTTATTTCCGTATGAAAGAAGCACGAATAGTGTCCTTGATATTCAATCAGATTAACCACCAACATAGCAAAGCGGCTACTGTTGTCCTTAGTAGCACGTCTTTCCTGTTGAATATGAAACGTCGCATACCCATATAGGGATCATAACGTTTTGTTTTGAAAAATTGCTTCTCAAATGCATTTAGATGCTTTCGGAGTTACACGTCTTTTTGTTTTGACGAGCGATGGGAAAGATTTAAAAATGTGTCGTAGTGTGTTTTAATGACAAGCACTGCCGTTTTATCGCCACTGCTAAAGTGCATCTGGGTGGAATTTTTGCCTTTTAATACCGTCAGGGCTTTGTTGCTGTATTTTCTGTCGGGCAGTATATAGGAACTGTAGGAAGGCACAAACAGTCTTAAACCTAATCAATGATTCAGCTCGTAAATCCTGTATATTTGGCTGCACAGAAGTCTTGAGCTTTTAACACGTCAGACTTTTTTTTTTATAATTGGCCCGCAAACAATAGATTTTATATGTTTGCACATAGCGCGGGCGAAAACTTCCTTTCGCATTCGCAGAGAGGAAAAAAAGCGAGATACCGATGTGCGTTGGTTTTAAATGTTTGCTAGATATAGTGACTAGGAAATAAAGAGCTCGGCAGTGCATTCAATAAGCGAGTTGTACGGCTTATTAAAGAACCACGATATTTCAAAGTACGTCCGAAGGTGGGTTTACGTGTGTACTGATGAGCATTCACAGCGAGATCGGTGTTACGGCTAAAAATTTGAAGGGTCGAAATGCTTCTTGCAATTTCAGTCGAGCAATGGTGGTGAAAATAGCGATACATTAGAGGGAGACAGGAGACGTTACCGGTGTTCAAGGATGTCGAAAGGCTGTGGAACATTGACATCACCTATGAGTTTTATCGCATGATTTTGGATCCTATCTAGAAAGGATAGGAAAGTGGTCTTAGGGGCACCTGACTAGATATCGGCATTGTACTCCAATTTTGGGCGGATAAACGTCCGGTCAGAGGCAATGAAAAGTGTCTATTTTGTAATTCTCCTATTCACACAGAAAAAAATTGTGAATGAGTGTCTGTGCAACAAAAACGAGATTGTCTCCGAAAGGACAACCGTTGTTTTCGGAATGGGACAATAGTTTGCCAGATGATTTGATGTGCGAGTGGAAAAATTGCATCAGGAATATATTGCAACTAAAGAAGATGACCAATCCCAGATCAGCTTTAGCACTAACATCAATTAACGAAGTGTCACATTTGTGCAGATGACAGCCTGAAAGCCTACGGTGCAGTTGCTTACTTGCGAACTGTTGATTCGGAACGAGATGTAACAGTTTCCCTTTTGTGCTCCAAAAGTCGAGTAGCACCTATCAAGATGAGCAGGATGGAGGAGCTAACTCTCCCCAAACTGGAGCTCACATCGGCGTTGATCGCTGCCAGATTATGTGCATATCTCAAACACGCACTCAAAACTCCTATCAAGAAGTGCATGCTATGGACCGACTCAAAAATTGCGTTAATTTGGATATACGGACAGCTGTAGAAATGGAAACTATATGTTCAGAGCAGAGTTGAAGAAATTCGTCGCCACACTTCAGTTGCTGATTTCGGTCATTGTTCAGTCAAAGACTACCCGGCTGATTTAATAACTAGAGGAATAGCTGGAGACAAGCTGCAGTCGTCATCATTATGGACATGAGGGCCGATTTGGCTCAATATTGCTATTCTTGGGAGCCACTATGATCCTGCAGATGTAAAGTGCCAAATGAGTCTGCTAACTGAAGCTGAAGGGCATGGCCATGACAAAAAGCAGAAGGAATCGATTGGGGTCGTCATGAGCTCCGACAATTTTAGCACTTGGTTTAAGTTGTTGAGGATGACTAGCTGGGTTTTGCGGTTTGTTCATCATCCATCACCATCATCCAATATTCGAAAACTTGGCCCATTCTTGGCCCTTGGACGATAACAGTCTTCTCAGAGTAAGAGGTAGACTTCAATTGCTTGAAGAAAATTACGATCTCAAGCACCCAATCATCTTGCCGTCAAGTCATCATACAACGATGCTTATTGTTGATGACTATCATCATACAACGCTACATAGGGGAGTCAACACCGTCCTTGCCAAGATGACACGTCTATGGGTTCACAATTTAGACGATACAAATCGTTTATAGCACTTGCTGTTGCAATTAATTTGCTTTGCTGCTATTTTTTGTCATCTGACGAACCGAAAGGAGGTTAGCACATAGTGCTTAACATTTTTTAACACGTCTTTTATCTTTCAAGGCTAATTTCACGTCACCAGAACACTTCACAGACATTTTGTGATTATTCGCAACGATGACTTCTTTGTTTGCGACTTCCTGTTTTTTATAGTATAATAAATTTTCCTCATTTGTCATATGAGGAGTAGCTTCTGAATCGACAGACCAGTCTGAGGATCTTTTGTTGTTGACAAAGAAAGAAGCAAATAACACTTTATCTCTCCTATTCTTGTCGTTGCTGATGTTTAATTTTTTGTTTTTATTTGGACAAGATTTGGATGTGTGGCAACGATATTTGGTTTGAACTTTCTTTTTTGTATAAAGTGCGCTATCAGTACTTTTATTATCAAACTTTACGTCTTAGAGTAGCACATTCTTCACAACGTCCACGCTAAGCTAATATTTGGAAGAAAAGAAATAGTCCCCGAAAGTCATCAGGCAGCCATGCCAGCATCAGAGGTGCTGTTAATTTATATTTAAGCCGGCGTTTTGTACTTTGAGTGACGTTAAAACCAAAGTATTTATATAATCCTGCATGGATTCGCAGTCAGTTAACTTCAGTTGTACCAATTGCTTAAGCAGTTCAACTTTTCGCGTTAGCCCACTGCCATCGTACGCTTAAACCAAAGCATCCCAGGCTCCTTTTGCCGTTGTAGGTGTTGCAATATCTGCAAAGTTATTCGGCTCAACCATTACCGTTATTTCAGCCAATGCACGCTCATTCGATACCAACTCTTTTTCTTTTGGATCTGCAGATAATCCTGTTTCGATTATCTCCCAGCAATTTCTTATAACCAGGTATGGCTTCGCATGTCGTTTCCATGTGTCGAAATTTTCAAAACTCATCACTACACCTCTGTACAGATGATGTTCAGCTTCATTTTTCCCATCCAATGGAAGATCTTAATGAACTTAGTTCCCAACTTAACGAGTCTCGGGAGCTTCTAAATAGATGGTCGGTGATAAATGGTATTTTACTGAATTCAAGTTAGTCATAATTCATATCGATTTTGAATAGAACATTCAAATCTTTAATCTATCTCCTGATATCTGTAAAAGCAAGTTAAGATCTGTTGATATTAAATTGCAACCTCTCAGGCTATTGTCATACTTACACAGTAATTGGCAGCATGCAGGGATGCCTTTGTTGCAAGCTTTGTCCCTATAGAAATTCGACGAAAGCTAATAATAAGCAATAATTAACTTCTTACACCATGTATATATATAATACTATATTGTATATACCCAAACAGTTACTAGACTGCCTGTCTGGTACATGACGAACTCAACAAAGTATTGTGTGTGATTGGGTGGTTTCGCAGGGAGAAACTGTCAGTGCTCTGGAAGTGAGTCCTTTTGTTTTGGCAGATGAATTGGTGGAATTAATATTTAGCCATCCAGAGACAACGTTGCACCAAAAACTACAATACGAACATTTTCAAGGACAGTAACTTAAAACATCCCACTAGGAGGTGTACGTTGTTAGAGTCAGGACACAGAAATAAGAGAATTCCCTCGAAGACAAGAGAGACGACTACCAACTGAAAATCCCTTTGGCTGTGGCGGATGTATACCCCTCTTACCAAACCCGACATAGAGATTGGAGCAACTCCAGTAGGGTATCCCCTTGTTGGGATACATGTGGGTGCATTTCTGTATGTATTCAATTTTTCGAGTTTTTTTTTTAACCGCTTACTAACCACCATCCGTGTTATTTTCTTGTTTCGGAGGTTTAGTTTTCTTTTTAAAGTTTGGTTTGGATACCGGTAGGCCGTCATATTTTAATTGAATATTTGCTAAATATAAATGTCTACCTGCCGAACTGTTTATGCCGGCGAGAAGTGACTTGGTAGGGAGCGAATTAATTTTTTTAAATTTGGTTTAAGGGAGGGATTGGTATGATTGGAAGGATTGGAAGGATTGGAACTGCAGGAACGGTAAGACGATCCTTCAAATTACAATATCTATATAGTAACCAATCTCCTTAAAAGACTTTGTCGGCCGTATTGTGTGAACGCCTGAAACCATTTGTCAACAATTTCATTGGTCCTTATCAGTGCGGCTCTATAATTCCACAAATAATCTGTTTGTGTCCTTTATCGACGAATGGTAGTTGAAAGTATCTTTCAACGGCGGGAGTATGTTTGGCGCTTAAAGCCAACTCGTAGCTTCACCATAAAGTGCATAATAGTTTGACATTTTACGTTTTTGGTTCTTTCTGTACTATTCCCTTTCCGGCATTAATAAACTGTTCTTTTTCATGTCTTGTTAGGCAAGCACGCCTGTTTTATTTTAAATACTCTTTTTTCTCTGGCATCTTTCAGTATAATTATTAAAAACGGTAACATTGTCTTATATCTGCGAGGTAGTCTAGGATGATCGGCGCTGATCACCCTTTAAACGATTTTAAAGCCGCATGTGGCAGTAGCTAAATAGAACATTTGTGTTCTTAGATGACTCTTTTATTAACCAAGGGTACCGCTTGAAGGCTTTGGGGTTAGGACGTCTACATTGTTACTATCATTTTATTACTAGTGCTTCTATGATATCTACAACAATCATGGTTAAGGAAGCGGAGCGTATAGTGACACCACATAAGGACGCTGACTCTTAGTACACTGTTTAACGTGGGAGATTACGTTCACTGACACTATTTTTCTGAGCAAAAGCAACGGTCACTGCTCGGCCACCAAATAACAGACTTTTGCTTGTCTTTTTCAAAATTAATCAAAAATTCATATATAAACTGATCTTTCAATTTCTATGCATGTTGTCCAGCGTGTGCAAAGGCTAATGTTGTTGTATAAATATCCTGTGATCCAAGTATGTAAGATCAGCTTATCTGGTGTTAGCTTGGTCCTAAGAGCAACTCTCAAAAAAAGCATGTTTATAAGAAATTCCCAATTTATTAAGTAAACCTTGCTCTATTCACAAAAATAGCTTCAAAGGTATTTAAAAATAAATCACGCAATCCAAGTAGTTTCTATCCAGCAATAATATGCTCTTATCCTCTACATGTTTGTATATCACGAAAATTTGATTATTGCGAAACCTCAGATTGTTTCATAAAAATAATAAATCTCCTTTTACATGCGCTATCTCTTCCCTATCAAGCCATAGATACCCAAACGACGAACCACTGCATAGAGAGTAATCCCATGTTCTGCTCCTCAGAAATATCACTATCGTTACCTTCATCGCACAGAATAACACACATTCATAATCCGTCGTAAGTACAACTTTAGTAGTTCTCAGTGCAATTTAGATTTTCACCTTCATGGTCCATTTGTCGCAGAAAATAAAATTCCAGGATAATATCCCTTCTCTTACTTTTGCATCGTCTGTAGCTTTATATCTTCGGCTCCTAGCATTGCCATCGTTACTTTGTCTCCCATTTCATGCTCTTCATAGCCCCAGCTAAGACAAAAGGACCAAAGGATGATAAAATAAATATAAAAACAAGTTTACCAGCACCACCAATGAGAAACAAAGACAAAGAAAATACAAGAAAAAGAATCAAGCAAAATGGCAAAACACATCATCAAGTTCAGCAACACGATATAGTGAAGTGAAAACGCTAGTACTGCCAAGAACCACCTCAATACCACTGTCATCTTAACCCCTCGGGGGAATTCACTTCCCAATAATCAATTTCCAGGCAATAAAATGATATTTTTACGGGATACCTTTACAGGCGACAGACGACAACACAACAGCGCGACGGTAAATGTGTCCTGTAGACCCTCAGAGGGTGGTAGCGGTGGGTCTTGTATATGGAATGGTAAAAAATCCCCATTATTCCACCATCCCTCCACAAATACTTGACAATTGTATCCGTAAATGTTGAAAGTGCTGTCGATTCCATACTTGACTGGCACTCGCAGCTCGCAAGTTGTCTGTTCTTCTTGTGGGAATTCATTGAAAAAAGTGTAGCGGGGAAGAGTTCCAGATTCAGATTCTGTCCATTTTCGCTTGCGGCTCTTTTCCGTTTACGAGTAGTTCTTTTATTTGAAACACTTATGCAATGCGTTAAATGTTTCATTAATTTTTATTTCGCCAGGCATGCTGCTGGCCTATAATTGAGATATAGATTCCCAAGTCAAACCAATAGAAAGGATACAGGAGGACAATTTTCATTTTTTCGCTGGACGTACTTGTATATGTTAAAGTAGAAGTTGACGCATTCAGCGACATTGAATGTGGACATGTCTGAACATTGGGTGTACTCGTAAATGATTTTTTTTTTCCAGCGAGTTACACTCCATTGGTTTTTATTTGGGGTAATCTAATCGCCTCAATACAATTACTTAAACGATTTTCGGAAAATCAATGATCTGGAATAAGGATTAGATTATGTGGAGGTGATTGAGCCTTTGCGAATGAATAGAGCATCTAGTCACTGTCCTTAGTCAAAAGAAATTTGTAAAACACTTCATGTTAAAAGTTTAATCTCTTGCAACCTCATGTAATATCCATGCAGGAAGCATGAGTGTGAGAAAAACGCATATGCCGTTTCGAATGTTTAAACGGTTTCGGAAGGCCGAAAATCTTATATTTTTGCTCCGAATTTAGTTCTCTGTGTAAGTTGCTGCAGACATAAGCTACGAAACAAACATAAAATGGCACAAATTCGTCCAATTTTCTTATAATTCGCCAACACCAAGCGCAGTAACTAAACTCATTCAATATCGTGATTTCAGAATTTTATACATTTTGATGAAGTAGCAAACACAGCGTGAGAGGTAATCATGCCCTGGACTTCATAATATCGTCTGACTGTTGACAATCAGGAAATATTTGTTTTGAAAATAAGACAGCACCTGTTACCGAAGATGCACGTGAGCAAAGAATACGCCATAAATGGGATCTGTCATCGATTATGGTGACGAATGAAGTCATCAAATACAATGTTCCTTCCTTTTAAGATGTTTAGTTTGCATATGCATTTTATGAATTCTACAAGAGCTACGCTGACCCACTTTGCGTGTCAATAAACTTACACGGAATAAGTAGGTCACTATTAATGCAAACTTTAGCACCAAATATTTCTGTCTACACAACATTTTTATTGTACGCAAATATTGCATGTCCCGCATTTTTGACCGGCTAACACAATTGTTATTAAGCTAACCAAATTTTATGATTCCATATTGAACAGCTAAGCAAGACACACTAGCTTTTACACCTTCAGTGAGTTGCAGAAGGAGCCGTTCCGACTAATATGCCATAATCTTGGTTTATGTGCATACGATTATAATTATCAACAATCTTGATTTATTTACCTTGATCTTCACAGGATAGGGTAAAAGAACCCAAACTCCACAGGTGACTTCCTGTGACTATGCAACAAAAGGTATTGACCAGCTGCTGTGAACTCTGATGAGGATCTTTTCTGCTAGCTTAGCACTGACATACATTGTGAGCCCCCGATGAACATTAAGAGTAGCCCTTATACCGAAAATCGAAAAAGATATCTACACTACGCGGAGCGCTTCGGACTATTATTATTACTAACACTAAGAAAATTCTTCTTTTTTTTTAAACTTATTACATAGTTTTCCCTTTTTCAGCATATAAAACTTAGGAGTACAAACTATCTTAATGATTATCTTAACCCACTTAAACTATCTTAGGTAGGTAAAAGTGGCTGTTTGAAAGACCAACCCACTTAGGCCTATTACTCGTAGTGATGCCACGTGGATCTGTCATCCTCTTACTCATGGAACCAATTTGAACTTATGATGAAGCGTAGGGGACTGTTTACGTCTATATTCTTTAGATCGCTTAAGTCATTGTAGAATAAAGCTCCTAAGTGAAGTTTTTGAAGTTTTTTTCCTGGAAGAGAGCTGGACATGTACAGAGTAAGTGAAGGATCGCCTCCTCTTCCTCCTCGTCCATGCAGGTTCTACAGAAGTCGTTTGTAAAGACACCAAGCCTTCTTGCATGCTTGCCTATGAGACAGTGTCCAGTGATGAGACCTATTATGGCGCTGAGATGTTTCCTATTCAGAAGGATCAAACTCTCAGAGCGATTCAGATTCAGTTTTGGCCAGATCTGTTTGGTCGCTAGACATGTTGGTCCACAGTCCACCTAAGGTCTGTTGTTTTATTAACATCCAGCTTTAATATTGATTTGCATGTAGCAATTGGTATAACTATGCTACCCTTTTCCGGTAGAATGGGTACAGTGGTTCCGATTTTGGCGAGTTCGTCAGCCCTGCAATTCTGGAATATCTCTGTGGGCCGGCACCCAGCATGGGTTAATGGCAAACTGCTCTGCCATCTCCGTAAGAGATGATCGGCATTCAAGGAGGGTTTTAGAATTTAATGAGACTGAGTCCAGGGACTCGATAGCGGACTGACTATATGAAAATATACGGATATCTTTAGCACATATCACATTTTACTTCGCCAGGACAGAGCTTCTTTAAGCGCCAAAAATTTCCACCTGGAACAGTGATTTGGAAGAAGGAAGGAGAGGCTTAGTTTTAGATCCATCTATGTAGAAGTGGATTGACTTGTCTTCCAAGAAAGCATCTTCCTCACAGAAGGATCTAGAGGGGAAGCTTACATGGAAGCTTTTGTTAAACCACGGTTCGGGTATAGCGTAATCGATGTACTCTGTGCGGATTCTTAATATATTAAGAATATTAGCGTGGCGAAATTAATTATTTATCCACAGTGTAATCGCTTTAAGGCGGATGTACTTGCCTGCTGAAGATATCGTGGGGTGTCAAGTGAAACAGAATAAACAGTTCCGCGGAGGGAGTAGAGCGTAGGGCTCTGCTTATGCATAGACATGCTGTTCTTTGGACTTTGCTTAATTTGCTGCAGTTGACTGCATTGTCCAAGGCAGTCCACCAGACAACAACCACGAAGGTGACTATCGGTCTTATGACCGAGGTGGATAGCCAGTGGATAGCGAGCCCCATTTGTTTCCCATAGCTTTTTTAAAAGAAAATAAAGCTAATGGGGTTTTGTTGACTGTTTCTTGAATTTTAGGTTACCTGTTTAGTGTCATGTCAAAAATGAGATCCAGGTATTTACCTGTATCGGAAAAGACTACACTGGAACCGTTTATTGAGGGAGGGTCTGTAATTGGATTTTTTTATTTCCTAGAAAAGAGGACACGATCAGTTTTATGGGAGTTTACTCCCAATCCATAGCGATCTGCGAAACGGGTTAATCTGTCAAGATTTAGCTGAAGGAGTTCTTTAATGGTATTAAGATGCTTACCTGAAACGGCTATAGCAAGGTCATCCTTATATGCAATCACCCAGTTATCACCCGTTTCCAGGTATATCAGCAGTTCATTAACCACTAAGTTCCAGAGAAGGGGATAAGGGAAAACGCCTTGGCGAGTATGTCTGCTCATCTTTTAGCAGAAGCCCCACCCAGTTTCGAGTTGATTATCCTGGTATATAGCATAACACTGATCAACTCCGTAAGTAAGTCGTCTATCTGTAGAGTTGAAAGCACAGTCGTTATTGTGGATGCGATGACGTTGTTAAAGGCGCCATCTATTTCCAGGGATCGTTCGATGTGGCTAGTCAGTTAATGCAAAGCTGTTTCCACCGAGCTTCCTTTACAGTAGGCATGTTGAGCCGTTGACAAAAGTTTTGTATTGTATATGGATATCAGTCAGTCGTTCTAGAGTTTTCAGAAGAAAAGATGATAGACTTATAGGCCTGAGGTCCTTTAGGACAACATGAGTGCATTTTCCGGCTTTGGGGATGAAAACTGCATTGATTTCTCTCCATGACAGTGAAATGTGGATCAGTTCTACACTGCTTCTTATGTTATTCTTTAACATAAGATTCATCACTTAAGGTTGTCCAAGAGCCATCGGTTTCTTTCAAACAGCTAGGCATCAAAGTATTTGTAGAGAGGATTTCCATACCCGCGACGCCTCAGAGGTTTCCGCAATTTTGTCGTAGATTGACTACCAGTCAGTCACTTTTCTTGTGCTTTTTGCTAGGTTGAAATGATTTCTGCAAGTGTTTCTAAGCAGAGTATAAGATTAATTTAAAAAAGAAGTGAAGTTTAATTTTAAATTAACACAAATTTATTTTATTTTATTTTGTTTTTTTAGTAAAAGTATTTTATCAATAAAATAAGAATGGTTAGGGCTGTTCTGATCGTTAGAGTTTCTTCCTTTTTTTTTTGTAATATTACAACTAAAAATACACATACGAATATGAGGATCCTTAGCTCTTCTCTACGGTAAGAGGATATTAAATACTCGTAATTAAAAAACAAAACATTGATATTTCCACGTATA